>OY728142.1:1775602651-1778002651 GCA_963277665.1 Viscum album | reverse complement strand
AAGAACCATGTCATGATGTCACTGAAAAAACAAAACCCCCTAACGTAGCCTACTGGTATCCATGTTTTGGTAGCTATAGATGTAATGTGAAGTTTATTTACGAAAAAAAATCATAAAATACCAATTACACATTCACACTACAAATCAAACATCCACATTATGAATTTGAAATTATCAAAGTAAAATGAATGGCTAAAAAATAATTTGGCAAGTGTCATTTTATTTTAAATCATGACTTATCATTATAGGGAACCCAATCAGACACTATTCACGGCCTAAATCATGTATTCCATGTCATGATTATGATCCCTACTCGAATCCCCATTAACTCTAACAGTCACAACAAATGTCTTAAATTAGGGACACCTCCTTTATTCCATGACTCTTAGACTACTGAACCACTTCCTACTCCACCTTTCCCTTCATTCAATGTCCCCTAAGTTCATGTTGGGACCTCCTTATTCATGATTATATGTTATCTATAATGATATATATCTATCTATCTCCCAATTCCCTATCATCACCCTCATCACTGAGAAAACATGAGTTAACACCCCGATATGGGATAGGCCAATAGAATTTATATATATAGAAATATTTTTCCTTCAACACTTAGATCCAACTGCTATTATAGAAAATAGATACTAATAAACCAATCACTAACTGAGAGACACCACTCAAATAAGAACATAACATCCATGAAATAATAGTAAAAACTAGGGTAATCAACCTTAAAAAATATCCCTTGAAATTAACCTCATTAAATTCAACATAAATTTAAACTTTCATCATCGGTAAAAGTAAATTCGCTAGACATCTCAAAATTCTGATCATGCATTTAAACCTCATGTTCTCAAAAATATTCACTAAAGCGACTATGACTCTATTGAACACAAACCAACATGATAACAAAACCCAAAAAGTCATTCTCTCGATGATATTGAATCTCAATCATCCATTTCATAAATGTTTCATCATCATATACCTCCAAAATATCCTTATAAATTAAATATGTGTTTTAATAAAAATAATGATAATGTTATGACATGTAGAAGATTTCATATATCAACTCTAGAAGGTGATGGAGTGATAATAGATAACCCATCTCACTAAAATAATGAATCACATAGAAAATAATATGAAATTACGGATAAATATTACATCCCTTACCAATCCTCTAGTAATCACAATGATGTTAAAACATTAATAAGACATGCTTCCCAACATTAAACTTCTGATATCTTCTACTTTGAAAACCATAATACTTTTAGTGGTCCTATGAAAAATTCATATACTATAAAATAATCTAGAAATTCACTATCATGATCTCCACCTAATAGGGATGATGAACTTCCAACTCTCTAAAGAATTTCCAACACAATAGAGATATACAAGGCCACTCATAAAACACCTATAGTTAGGTCATGCCAATAAAATAGTGGTATTTTATGTTATAAGAATCCTAAACATTGTATGGTTTTACATCCAAATAAACAAAAATCAAGAAAATATAACATAATATATCCTCTATTAGTTGGATATTTTTTATCATCTCATCTATCTATGGATAAAAATGAGTGATAATGTATAACTGATACATTAACACAAATTTAAAAAATCCTTAGAATAATAATGAAAAAAAATAAGATTCTAGTTAAAGGTTATGGCCCTTGGTACCCCATCAAGCATCACTAAATAATACATATATTACTTCACTCAAACATTTACACCACCCCACTACCATATTTCAAAGAAAATTGATTGATTTTATTATCCAATAAATGATAATTTATATAGAATCATAGAACCCTTGTGTTTTTGTTAAACTAGTGATTTAATATAACTAGATATCTAACCAATTTAACTCAATAGAATCCAATCGACAAAATAACCCACCATGTACAAGATTGTTTATAAATATCTTATAGAATATTGAACTCAATGACCAATTACCACATATCGATTCATAAATGGTTAATAGAACTTACTCCATAAGACATGATAAATTTTGATACTTAATGATAGACTACCAAGGATCATCTCTATAAATCATAGAGAACCTCCTTGTTCATTAGCAATAAAAAATGTAACATATCTGAAAACAAACTCTAATTTTGACCATCCAAGGAATCTTCCTCCGTAAAATAACAATGAAAAATGTAACCCCAAATTATCTATTCGATTCATTATCCCCAAAAACTCATCTACATAAAAAAACTTATTATTGAAATATAATATTTTATAAAAAAAATTCGACAATCATCCTCCTCTTCCAAAAATATATCACTTGAACCTCCTCTATCACTAAAATAGAATATCCAAACTCACAAAATGATATTCTTATGACCTTATTCCCAATTAATCAACTACTGCATTCCCTATTTCCAAGGTGTTGTAGGTATAAAATTTATAGCCTGATAATAAATTTTTACACCACTTTTGATAAGGATTTAAATGTCAATGTGAGAAAATATACCTTTAAATGTTTTGATATATGAAATCCATTATCATGTAATAATGTTGTAATTAATTTATAGATTCATATCAAGTATCACTATAGAAACCTTTGGATCATGGTTGGAATACTTATACACGTGGGATGTAAATATCAAGGCATGTATGAGATCACTACCCTATGATACATCAAAATACATCCCATGATAGGATAAGAAGTTTCAAATATATATCAAATATCACTCTGTATATTTAAAAACGGACAACACCACTAATCATCATCTCCAACAAGTAGTGACATTTTTTCTGGAACTATTTAGTCCATACAAACTCTTAAAACTTATTATTTAATGGTGTAAATAGAGCCACAACTTTGACGAAAATAGAAAGCATCCGTTGATTATAGAATGTGATACCTATGAAATTGTGGGCCTCATAAATATTCTTTGGTGCTGCACAAGAAATAACATCATCTATCATTGAAGGATAAATTTCCAATCCAAGTTATAACATCACTCTCATGAAGAAATATAAATCCCAGATCAAAAAAACTCACTTAGAGAACTTTTTATACATGTAACAGTGTCTAATGACTCATGAAATAGATCTATGTTTTTTAACATACTCCTCCTTTGACAGTATGTTGATTAGAACATTGTTGATGAACACTTCCATGATCATATCTGAGAATTCATAGAATATGAATTTCATGAGTCCCTTGAATACCAACAGGGTATTATGTGACTAAATGATAGTATCCAATGATTAATAATTCTATATGAAATTATAAATTACTATTCAAGACACACTCCTCCATCACCCAAATTTTATGATACTGGGAAAATAGATTATTCATTAAAAATAAGCTAGCTTCTTTGATCTAGTCAAAAAATAATCTATTTTAGTTAGTGTATAGTGTTTCCCAACTATCAATAGATTCATCCATTGGTTTCCTATGTATATCCTAAAATAATCAACTTCCTTCTTGGGGAATAAAAAAACACCCCATGGGGACATAATTATGTATCCAAAATCCTTATATATGGAATCACCAACCTTGATCCTCATCTCCCCTGACATATAATGTATCATCTAATAAGGATTCATAGAAATTATGGAGGCACCATGATGAAAATCAATCATGATCCATATATCACATCAAGGGGTATATTACAACCACCCTGAGGAAATAATCTAAAAAAATGATGCCTCTAAAAAATATTGTATCTTTCACCTATATCATATATATATATATATTGCCTCATTCTAATTCAATAAAGGCACTAAGAACCTATGAAACTTCTAATTATATCATTCAGTAATGAAAACTGTATAATGTCCCTCATCATTATTGAATACCACTCGATTATTTCTGAATTAAATGACCACATACATGGAATAAAATCATTAGATTCAATTAGTGAAATCATAGTGTATTTTTTTGACATAATGAAATTCAAAAATAACAAAAAATTCACTGATATTTGTGCACATTCTAGAAACATATAGAACATATCATATTGGACTCCAAATGATATTGTCCATAAAAAATTCATGGGAAGTTTCACTAACTTGAATCCCATCATGTTACCAATATGGGGGAGATAACTACGTTCCACTATAAATGATCATGATTTTTTTTATATAAAAATGAAATGGTATATAAATAATATATGGCAATGATGGATCTAGAGTCCGCATAATATGAAAATATCCCAACACAACTCTTATGTCCTTTTTTTAACTGTGGATGAACACCTCCACAACCAAGCTCATACCTATGCCTTTATTAATTGGGAATTTCGTGAGATTATCCTCAATTATATTATTCTCCTACGTATATAAAAAAATTCTATTGTGTATGAAATATATATGAACATAGAGTAAAATTATACTAGGAATGCTAATTAATATATCTATGAATGGCGTTGGGGGAAACCAAGAATGTTCTTTAACTGGCATAGCTGATAATAAAAACCTTTAAATAACACTTCATCCCACAACTCCTATAGATTCATAGGAACAGAAATATTAAGATAAATGACAAGAAAATAGATAGGTGAAACTCCCCATTTGTAGTAACCTAAACTCCTCTAATGTTTTAGATCCACAAATGAGACTCTACCCCTTGAAACCGCTCAATTACCACCCTCCCAAGATGATATTGTAAATTTATTGATAATCCCAATCACCATGGTCATACTATGCATCTCCATCTACATAGCTAATGTAATAAAGATAAATAAAATTCTATAAATACAACCAGAAAGAACACTTTTTGGATCTCATTTCCAGAAACCATCCATTAGACACAACATATCATATTTGAAACCAATTTTCAAATAAAGTTTTCAGATTTAAAGCTCTTTTCCTCATATAACACCCCACTAGTGTAGAACTATCATACAGTATTTACATTTCCATTCAATACATAATGAGAATCCCATAAATCCGTTATGGATAAAAACAATATATTTTGAATGGTAAACATTCACGGTGCACTAATTCTATTATGTAACACTACAGTATTTTCTTCACACCCAACCATGATGTTTCCAAACTCATATATAGTATCATTCATCCATGATGTGGATCCATGCATGGAGAATTTCTATGGATTCATTTATATAATGTTTGAAAATTGTTAAATCCATATCCATTCCATTAAGTCCCATTAATCGATTTGTCTCTATATAATGATCCAAATTATTGAATGAAGACATGATTAATCCAAAAGAACTAATTTTTTTAAATACTAAATAACAAATAGTCTCGCTGGCATTAATTTTAATGATTTTAATTTTTTATTTTTGTTGTTTTTTTGTTACATATGAAAGAAAATTATATTTAAATATTTAATCTATTTCCTCAAAATTGAATTGTGTCATTGAACATAATTGTATTAAACCCACATTTTGGTTTTTATTTTCTTTATTTCAATTCCCATTCTATAAAATAGTATGATACTATGTTAGTCACTTCATTAATACTTTATTCACCATCTCCTCTTCTCTCTAATTTTGAAATAGAATAATTTTTTTTCCAATAACCGTACTATAAAATGCTATATCAATATATTTATCCAACTTCAGGGTTTGTAATTTATATTTTGTTATTCTATATAGGATATTAAAATGACTCTATCCTGTAAATGAATAAATTAATTGTAGTTATTTTTAATGATACCAATAAAGAATTATTTAATTGGAAGAGTTGGATTAGTAGTGTTATAACCTAGTGATTATAGTTATAAAAGGTGATACATATTTTTTCATTTATTAAATAGAACATGATATTTTTAAAAGACCAGATGATAGATTTTTAAAGTCTAAACTAATGGTTGTTATGTTTCTTCAGATAAATTTGAGAAGACTCACTATTATTTTGAAAAGTAAATTATGCAAATGAGTCTTAAGAAGCTACATCATATAGATTTTGAGATTTTTACTATGATATTTTATAAATTAATCATGATGGAATTAGTATGAAATTTTAGTTCTTCAATTGAATAGTGTGAGGATATTATTAGTTGACAATACGGAAAATTTATTAAAAAAATTTATGACCTTATAAATAAATATCATATGAAATTTGAGTTCACTTATAAAAAAAATTTTATGACATCAATTTTTATAATGTTAGTTGATTTAGTAAGCATTTGGTATACAGGTACTTTGGAATAAAAAATTGGCCAACACCTACCCCTCTCAACCGACCAATCAACCTATCCACTAATTGATTCCCAGGTCGATGGGTAGTCAATGTGTGAGTGTTTGGGTCAGAGAAATAATGTATGTGATGTTTTTTAGAATTCACATGTCTGGGTTGACATGATAGGATGTTGGAGATATAAAACTCCTATAATACTTCATTAAGATGTTGTTGGAGTGATATGACCTATATGGAAGTGTAAATCACTATTATGTTTCTATGTGTGATCAAGTAAAACATATGAACTATTTATGTTTAAAATCATCGAAGAAGTTGGGCTCAGTGCAATATAATTTGATTTTTCTTCCTCATGAATACATTCCAACCCATTGGTTTCAATTATATTTTCCATAATTAAATTATAATTTGCCTATGTTTTTGTCTCAATGAAAATGTAAATGTGTGTGAATATCATTTAAATGCAATTCATCCAAGGATAAATTTCTATGAGTAAAGAATCTATATCAATTTCATGTTGGAATTCATGCATAAACAGAAATGTAATTAGATAAATACCTATGTGTAATAAAATTATGTGAAATGTTACTTAGAATATTAAAATATATATGAACACAATGAGGACATAGCAAAGGATACAACAATGTATTTCTGAAGTGAGGTTTTCTATATATGGATAAAGTATACTATACATGAAGGTAATGTTGAAGAACAATGACCTGCTTAAGGGAAAAAACCATTTGTTTAATGGTTATTTGATTTCATATTTAACTACATGATGGTATGGACCTACTTTCTAATGTAATACATAAAAATTTAAAGCTGATCCAAAACCCAAAAAAAGTATTTGTGATATTTTGTAAAGGTATTATACAACATCCAAAATTATTTTCTATGTAAATAAATAAATATGATGATGAAAAGTTTCTATGATTCTATTGAAAAATTTATAATTCTAGTCAGTATTGATTCAGTATTTCATGAATCAAATTTTAGAAAAACGAATTTGAAATAAAAACACGCATGATCTAAAAAATTGGTTGTAGAGTGACCATGCTGATGTAAGTGAAATCCTACCATGGGGTGTTTGAAAAAAAAAACCCACACCATAGGACACACCATGGTTCTTTATTCTTAATGTACACATGTAAATATTGAATTAATTGAATTTATTGGGAATTATTTTAGAGTTTTATTTTTTATATGAAAATTTTAATGAAATAAATAAAATATAAACTTAAATAAAAAGATACAAATTTTTGGGGTCAAATCATCAGTAAGACTAAATAAGTAGGCTTGAGGAATAATATAATAGATTCAAAATGATTTCTTTATTAGTGTTTTATTGAGTGATAATTCTAGGTGAGGAATCCAATTTTGTATCATACTTGAATTCTATAGGTCGATAAAATAAAAGTAGATGAGAACCAATACAGAACCTATTGTAGACTTATATTATCAAATTAAGATAGAAATAAATTGTTTCACTACATAATAATTTTAGATTAAAAATAATAAGAAACACTTATTATATTCTAGATGAATAATATGAGAGATCCAACCTATAAAATTATACAGTAGAATATTGAATATTGTGAGATATCCAAGTGATTATTTTGATCGAGCCAGCTCGAATATTATTTTAAATTGAGGTAAATATTATAACCATATTATTTCAGAATACATAAGGTTATTCACTACATGAACTACTACAGGATGATTCATGAAAAAATTTATATTTGAAAATAAATAAGATATCGTGTGAATGGTAAAATTACCATGGTGTACTTAGGATTTAGTAATCCATATTAGATGTGATATTTAATAATCATGGATGGTGTATTCATACGCTTCATACTGATTGTCATCTATTAATATCAACTAAATAAGGAATTTGGTGAGAGAGAAAGATATATTTATGCACTTAATAAGTGTGGAGATCAAAACAAGTGAAAATTATTTAATTTTTTTAAATAGAAGCAACAATAATTCACTGCCCCTACACCATATATGTTCTCGGAATTTCCATTCACAATCCTATCAATTATGATCTATTTTATGGTCACAAATATATTTCAAAATCACATTTAAAATATTTTAATTCTATGTTTCTCTTACAACAACTATAAGGATTACAAACATGGAGGAGACATATCAACTATTGAAAAAATTCACATCTATTACAAAAAACAAAATATAGATTGAAGAAAGAGATTATAAAGTAAAATATGATTCATATCTTGAGATAATTTGATGAAAAAAACATAAATGTGATCCGATATTGATTATATCTAAATAATAACGAATAATGATGAGTTGGTTTACAAGTAAAATGGAAATAAGATGTATAACACTTCTACTTCATGTTCATTTTATTTTTTCAATGAAGATAATGTAATTATAAATTCATTCCATTATCATTACTCTAATGATTCGTAAAAATATTATGAGGAATATATTTTTGAATATCTTATTGATAATTATTATTTTCATTTATATTATTACATTGATGAAATCCTATAATGGATTCACAATGATATTATGGATTTTATTTTATTTTTTGGCCTAAATGATCAACATAAAGAAGTCAAAATCTATAAATGGAAGTAGATATAAATGAAAATCCCATGGTAAAAACATAGTTTTAATATAAAAATTAATAATAATAAAATATAGTATATAATCATAGGTAAATTAGATATTAAATGTAAATTCTAAAAACTTAATATGGATTTAATAAATGAAAATCATGAGAGAGAAGAAGCTTTGAGAAATCAAAAAAGTATGATGCTTTGGAAGATTAAAAACCATTGATAATTTATTGAAAATATTTTCAATTTGAATTCAATGAACGAAATATTGGATAAAGTTATTATCTATTATAAGATAAAACATATCTATATAAGAAGTTTTCTAAAAAATCAATAATAAATACAGAGGTTAATTGTGACAAATACACATTCAATATGAAATTCCTTGAGTTTGAAATCAAATTGGAATATATATATATATATATATATTAACATTTGGATTCACAATAATATAAATTTATAATTATTGTTTCCACATAGAATTTGGAAGAGTGTTTATTTTATGAAAATCATCTTTAACAATTATTAAATAAGCTCATTATCCAAGTGGGTAGAAAACAGTAAATATCACTCACATGTTTCCATATGGGGACTCTAATATAGATTCTCATATACAGAAAAATATTTTTATATGTCTATTGGATGTTTTAGGAGTAAAAAATATGATTAACCACAAGAAAAGACCAGTGGTAAAGGAAATTAGAATATTCAACCTGAAGTTCATGAATTTCAAATAAGTTTATAATAATATGAAAAAACTATTTTAAAAGAAATGTAATTTTTTATATTCATTCAGGTTGGAAAACCGATTAATGGTGTATCAAACCACTCACTTAGCTTAAGAGTAATCCTTATTGAGGATGAAGAATATAGTGGGAATAAAGACTATTATAAATAAATTTTCTCAACATAGTGACATGAAAAACCAATTCATTTAAACAATACATAAATATAATCTCTTATTAATATTCTTAATTTTTTTATTCACATTCATTATTATAAGATTATATGATTTTTCAATCGGAAAAGGAATAATGTAAATCAAGATAAAGAGTATTCCATGTATTATATTTTTTATTTAAATAATATTTTTACTATATTTTGTAATTTAATAATATAAAATTGGCTTTAATTTTTTATATCATCATATAAAATATATAATATGGTGAAATTATGTAATTTTTTTTAAAATATATTATTTTTCGGTGAATAGAAAAAAAATATGGATGTTTATGAATACAACCTTTTCTTTTTATGAATAGAAAATGTATAAATATATTTTATTATAGTTTTTAAGAAATATCTATCCCCTTTTACTAGAATAATATAGTTAATTCAATATAAATAATCATTATAATTTATTGTTGAATAACATCATTTTTATTCAGAGTATCTTATTTTTTTGAAATATATATTTATATTAGTTTTTCAATATTATATTAAAATTTATTTCAAATAAAATTAGGAAATTATTCTTGAAAATGGAATTCATATTTTTATTAGGGGATTAAAATTTATAATTGCAGTCAAAATCATTTTTTTCCAATGAATAGTTACCATGGTAAATTTTCATCAACTTGGTAAAGGATAAAATTAGTAAATTATGGTAAGAAATTTGAGATAAGGTATAAGGCCCCGGCCTTAAACCTTACTTAATATTGAATTAAATGAATAATTCACATTGAGGATCTTTTCAGGTTTAGAGTTTTAGATAATTAGATCATAAATCATGGATTACATTCCACATTTAAACAAAGTGGTTACAAAAAAGATAGTATTAGTTTTTTTCCCATCAACGGAAACATATTTAAAATAAAACATGGATTATTTCTTGACACTTCCTTGACACAATCATCATATCATGCACCTTTCCCTTGACCTGTGAAAAACATTTCAAAAACATGGTATGAGCATAAAAAGCATAGTAAGGGGTATAAAGGTACGAAAAGAAAACATTAGTCCATGTATGAAATCATACTTTACTCATAAAACATAAGCATTTTAACATACCTCATCAAATCATGAATAAATCATATAAATCATAAGGAATAAAGGTAACTTGAGGCATTCATAACATTCTTACGTAGGGATTAACCCTCTTGGTTACGTTTGGAATACCCATCACAGTATATTCCCTAAATTGCTTCGGAGAAACCTTAACGTTTAACTCCTTCGTGTTACCCAATGCATTGGAGAGCTATATCGGGCTCACCCGCCCTAGGTTTATCACGGAACCACCCATCTTCATAAACAATGCCCAAGAACCATAACATAATCATAGAACATAACTTAAGCATAAGGGAAAGATAATGTTCCCACATTGCAATAACAATATAACATTTTAAGATATTGAATCCATTCTAAAAAACCATTTTCAAAACCATTTAAAACATTTAATAAAGATATTTTTTAATCAAAGTTTCCCATACCATTTTGAAGATTTTAACATTTTACACCACTGATATCCATATAAATAAATCCTTAAAAACATTTTTAAAACATGCATATTAATGAGAAATATTTATAAGAATAAATCATTAAAACATTTAAAACGATATTTTAGTTAAAGGGTTTTTAACAAAATGTGAGACACTTGAATACAATTATTAAGGAACAACATTTAAATCAGAACATTATAATATCATGAGAATAAAAAGATTCATGGTATAATACTCCAAAAAATAGTATATACACCATATAAGAGTGAATTGGTGCATAACAACAATGATGTCTTAATAGAAATGTAAAATGAGATAAAATCCATTATAAAAAAGGTATCCTTAAATTAAAGATAAATCAATCTCATAATTATGTGTGATAAACATAAAGACACCCAATATAAGTCGATATTAAGTGTAAAACAGTCAAAGATCATTCACACATATTCAAAGGATGAAATATTCAATAAATACATGTTGAACACAAAGAAATCGAAATTGGGTTAAGAAGGTCCCTTGGTAAAATTCGACAGCCTAACGGCGTCACCTTAAAATTCATAAAGTTAGTTGATGAGAGAGAAAATGGTATCTCATCACTTGGACATAAAATTTAAATCAATAAGTATATATAAGAACATATCCCAACATAAAAATATGTAAATTAAAAGACATAACAAAATAAGTCTTTTTAAAAGAGGAGTGTGAAAGGTTCCCTTACCGATAGGGGCAACTTTCAAAACGTACACCCCATGAAAGAAGGGTCATACAAAGAATATGTAACTACCCATAAATGAGAGTATATTATACTAATATTAAAATAATGTTCAGTACATACACCACACAAAAAATTAAATAGTCGCCAATGTAGCATGAATCTCATGGGAAAAAAAGTGAGATGAAAATCCCCTTATGAGAATTGGGCAGCCTAACGGTGCTACATAAAACTTCCAAAAATGGACTGATGAGATCAAATAGGGTATCTCATCACATGAACATAAAAATTAAAGAAAGAGGAATATAAAATAACATCCTCCAACATAAGAACATGGAGCATAAAATAAATAACATAAAAGAGAGTACTTGCAAAGAAAGTGAGAGGTAGGATCCCTTACCTCGTGTCCGACATGACTCGATCGTTCTTTAATATCCTAAATAATAAAATTTGGTCAGTTTATAATTTCATAAGGACCTAATTTAAATATTATTAATCAGTTCATATTACATATTATAATGTTATAATAATTGGTTAATAAAGTGAGTTCATATCAAACGTTTTTGTTGATGTTCGGTACATGAGTAAAAATTGAACTTGTTGGAAGAGAATTTTCCATGTAGTTATAGGTACATCATATCCAAAATAGTATTGATGTTTAAAATATCATATATATCCAGTATATATTCCATTTATACTATTCCATATCATTTTGAGATAAAAAATTAAAAGCACCGTTCATGGAGACGGTTGGTCGTACGTACGCATGAACGCTACTTTCATTTTTTGTCATATTAATGGAATTAAAATAAAATGAAAGATATATATATTATAATTCCAGAATTATATCCATCGTTTAGATGTAATATATTACATATATATCCATTATATATATGTACTTATAATAGTACATAAAATTTGGAGATAAGAAATGAAATGTACCGTTCATGGAGACGGTAAGCCGTACGTACGCATGAACGCCACTTTCATTTCTTTTTTTTTTGTATTTAATGGAATGAAATAATAATGATATAAAGGTATATTATAATTCCAGTAGGATATCATATGTAATATCATTAATTACATCCTTTATACGTCCCACATATGGAATTAATGAATCAAATCACTTTGAGGGGTCGGTAGTCCGCACTTCCTAAAATGAAGATATCGCGTTTACCAATAATGGAAACCATAAAGGTATTCCATAAATGAAAAATATAGAAGATTAAGGAAAACATAAACATATTATACATCATATATAAATATATTTACATCTTAATTTCCACCTATTAAGGTGGTAAAAGAATATTGAACAATCATCGTTTCGTGAGGCAGTGATTCGCCATCCACAGAAACAGTATGTTCTTTAACCATTAGACGGAGGTGTGTGAAAGTGTAGATCTAATAATTATTATAAAAACATCCTAGTATATCTAATATACTGGTGTTTTTAAAAAAAATTAATAAAAAGAGTTTAGGGGTTTGGAGAAGCAAAATAAAACAAAAGAACACAAGGGAAGACATTACCTATAAATCAAGTAACTCTCTTTGATATGAGCTCAAAAGCTTCCTTGGAAAGGATTCTGCCCAAAGTGAGGCTTCAATGATGAATATAAGGATGTCTAGAGACATAATGGGTAGGGGTTGTCTGATCCAAAGTCTTGAGAGGTGTAGGTAAGGTGGTAGAGGTGGGGGCCTTTTATAAGAGGAGAGGAGGGGCACTCTTGGAAAGTTATAAAAGGTTACTTTATTATAAAATGGTTTTCGGATTTTAAAGGTCCCAAAATTATATATTTCAAGTATAAGGTAATAATATTTCAAATTCACCCATCCAATAGGTTTTCTACATGTGTAGGTCTTATATTTTACATTATCTTTTCATTTTATTTAAATCGTTAAATAATGAGGTAATTGCTGCATCATCATGGTGTCATAAATAAATTAATTTATTTAATGTATAAAAATTATAAAAAAATTACATGATTTAGGAAATAATTTTATATTTCTAATGAATATTTATAGTCAAATATATGACTTGTATAACCCCATTTAAAAATTGTTTTAGTAAAACAACTCATGTTTGTGACATTTTTTTTAACTTTAAATAAAAAGTTATTTATGTCATTTTCCTGCCAAAGTGGCTCCATGGGGTCCCCAAGTTGACCCATGGATTGTCTTGGTCGTCCAGGAAACATCCAATGAGGGTAGGAGATGTTTCTATGTCATTTCATATTAATAAAGTATTATTTTTACCTTAAATTACACTAATTACCTTTAATCGCGATTAATAAAACTTAAAAGTTACTATTCACCAAAAATTATTTTAATCTCATTGAACCACATTTTACTTATTAATGACAACCATGTATGTCGGATTTTTTGAAAATCAAATCACAGAAGTGGCAAAGTTTCATTTAAATGAAAAATCAGTTTCTTTAACTACCAGTTAGTTGTTTCACTATTCATCTAAAATTGAAGTCTTTCAGAAAAATACCAAAAATTCACCATAAGCTATATTTAATATTCCGAATTCAAAAATGATGTCTATTTTACAAAATTCAAAACATATAAGTTGCATTAATTAATTTAATAATTAATTCCCGCTGTCAAAACAAATAACGTGTTTTTAAGAAACAATATCTATTAAAAGATTGACACTAGTTTAAGTCCAATTTCAAAGTGAAATTATTTCCAATGACCACTATTGGATTAAATGGTAAAAATATATTCTAATTTCACTTTGAAAACAATTCAAAAGATAATCTAATAATATAAAGAAATTATATTAGAAAAAAAATTAATTAAAATACAACATTTTTCACTATTCATTAAAAACATGAACTTTATCGGAAAAATACCAAAAATTTACACAAAGTAAATTTTGATGTCCTGATTCTAAATAAGAAATTTATTTTTTCAAATATAACACATAAAATTTTCAAAATGTGGATTTAAAATAGGTTCGCCATTAAAAGGCGGTTAATCAACCTTTTAACAAATATTAGAATGATTACGCTTAAAATTGGATTCATTCCCATTTTTAATCCTCTAACATTTATTGTAAAAAGTAAAAACATTTGACAAACATATATAATCATTTTGTATTTAGTTCTGTTCATTCCCTCCATTACAACGTCTAGGCGTTAACAACCATTTAAAATAATATAATTTTATTATTAGAGTGCAACGTAAGATTCCCAAGAAACTCGTTGTTGCGTATTGGGTACGCCATCGAGCATAGCATCCCCTTTAAAGTAATATTAATATGTTATTCACAAATATGGATAAATATGAAAAGGTCATATTCGTTATTTACCTGGGGTGTTACATCCTTCCCCCCTTCTGGGAATTGCGTCCTCACAATTTTAAAATTGGTCTTGGAAACATCATTGAAAATCCCACATCGGAACAAGAGTCAGTAAAACAATCACTTTAAAATAATGAAAGATAAGTACAATGGTCATCCGAGTTAACCCATACTAGGATTACATGTAGTAAACCATGGATACGGAGGGAAAACAAAGGGTCATATTCTGAGATAGATTGATAGTAAACATGTCTAGGAGATAGTTAACCATAAGAAAATCACAAACTTGTGATGGGTTAAACGGTATTCGATTCCCTAGTAGGAAAAGTTAACAGACAACATTTTTGTTTTAAGTTACTCTTCATTGATGAATTTATTTTTGAGCTTAACTAAATCCTTAATGAAACATACTTACTTGTCACGTAGACTTTTAACTTTTACTATATTCCTTAATCAAACTCATATTTTCTCCAGAGACGATTATTTAGGAAGACTTGTTCGCATTAAGAGTACTATAATCAACTTCTTGAGAATCAACTAATCCAAAAAGGAGAACTATATATTTCCCATGTCTTTAGAAAAAAACCAAAACCAAAATTGTTAGTATGAGATCAGATAACACACAAAAGTATAATCCTTTATAAAAAGAAAATCTATTCTTAATCTCCAACATTTCTCCAAAAAAACCCCAAAGTTCAATGAAGACCATACGATAAACAATTTTCCCTAAAATTATTCAATGTAAACCAAACTAAGATTTAAACCCAAATATTTGAAGGATTTAATCACATAGTCTTCCAAGGTACAAATTAACTTTTATCTCCAAATAACATCAGTTGCTCTTAAATTCTCATATTGAAAAGTAATTAACCTAATCACATATGCTCCATGATAGGTTAATAATTTCCATAGATAACCCAAAATTATCTTACTATTGATTCCTAAAATCATCTAACTAAAAATAATTAGTCAAACTAATCAGGGACTTCACGTATTCCAGTGGTAGGTGATAAATACCAGTCACACTTTGGTTGTGGGTTCGATTCCCACATCTTTGTCCGACGCGACGGGTTGTCACACGGTCTGCATATTGTCCTTTTTCCAAAACTATATAATTCTTAAAACATTTCCCAAAACAAGATAAAATCTTCAAAAATAATCATAACATATTTTAACCTCAATTTTATCTCATGCCTTTCATTTTCTGTCATAACATATAATAACCCATAATTACCTCAAATTTAAGGATCATATAAACCCTAATGGTTACCTTTATAATTATTACCTGAACTTACACATTGATTGGTCATCTCATACATGATGCATTATAGAACATACCAAGGTTCAATTGGTTGATCATGACTCCTTGATTGTTGGTTTAGAACAACCATGAGTTTCCTCATTGAATCCCTCATTTCATCCAGACTCTTAATCATAGAACCACCATAGTTTCCTTCAAACCTATTGTCACTTTGGAGCCTTCTAGATCTATCCATTCACTAAAAACAGAAATTTCAGTGTGAGTATATCAACAAAACCATCATGTACTAATGAGGAAGATAAACATTACGATATACTTACTCATTCACTTTATCTAAAACTAGGACTCTTTCTGAAATACTAACCATTATGGTAATGTCACTTATGCCTAGAGAATACCCTAACCTCTAAAGTTATCTAAACTGACCTCTGATACCAACTATGAGGCCCCGGCCTTAAAACATACTTAATATTGAATTAAATGAATAATTCACATTGAGTATCTTTTCAGGTTTATAGTTTTAGAGAATTAGATCATAAATCATGAATTACATTCCACATTTAAACAAAGTGGTTACATAAAAGATATTATTCGTTTTTTCCCATCAACGGAAACATATTTAAAATAAAACATGGATTCTTTCTTAACACTTCCTTGACACTATCATCATATCATGTACCTTTCACTTGACCTGTGAAAAACATTTCAAAAACATGGGATGAGCATAAAAAGATCAGTAAGGGGTATAAAGTACGAAAAGAAAACATTAGTCCATGTATGAAATCATACTTTACTCATAAAACATAAGCATTTTAACATACCTCATCAAATCATGAATAAATCATAGAAATCATAATGCATAAAGGTAACTTGAGGCATTCATAACATTATTACGTAGGGAGTAACCCTCTTGGTTACGTTTGGAATACCCATCATAGTATATTCCCTAAATCTCTTTGGATAAACCTTAACGTTTAACTCCTTTATGTTACCCAATGCATTGGAGAGCTATATCGGGCTCACCCGCCCTTAGTTTATCATAGAACCACCCGTCTTCATAAACAATTCCCAAGAACCATAACATAATAATAACACATAACTTAATCATAAAGGAAAGATAATGTTCCCACATTGAAATAACAATATAACATTTTAAGATATTGAATCCATTCTAAAAAACATTTTAAAAACCATTTAAAACATTTAATATAAGAGATTTTTGAATCAAAGTTTCCTATACCACTTTGAAGCTTTTAGAATTTTACACCATTAATATCCATATAAATAAATCCTTGAAACCTTTTTTAAAACATGGATATTAATGAAAAATATTTATAAGAATAAATCATTAAAACATTTAAAACGATATTTTAGTTAAAGGTTTTTTACCAAAATGAGAGACACTTGAATACAATAATTGAGGAACAAAATTTAAATTAGAACCTTATAATATCATGAGAATAAAGGGATTCATGGAATAATATTCCAAAGAATAGTATATACACCATATAAGAGTGAATTGGTGCATAAGAACAATGAAGTCTCAATAGAAATGTAAAATGAGATAAAATCCCTTATAAAAAAGGTATCCTTAAATTAAAGATAAATCAATCTCATAATTATGTGTGACAAACATAAATACACCCAATATAATTGGATATTAAGTGTAAAACAATCAAAGATCATTCACACATATTCAAAGGATTACATATTCAATTACTACATGTTGAACCCAAAGAAATCGAAATTGGGTTAAGAAGTTCCCTTAGTAAAATTCGACAACCGAACGGCATCACCTTAAAATTCATAAAATTAGTTGATGAGAGAGAAAATGGTATCTCATAAATTGGACATAAAATTTACATAAATAAGGATATATAATAACATATCCCAGCATAAAAAAATGTAAATTAAAAGACATAACAAAATAAGTCTTTTTAATAGAGGAGTGTGAAAGGTTCCCTTACCGATTTGGGCAACATTCAAAACGTACACCTCATGAAAGAAGGGTCATACAATGAAGATGTAACTACCCATAAATGAGAGTATATTATACTAATAGTAAAATAATTGGCAGTAAATACACCACACAAAAAGGAAATAGTGGCCATTGTAGCATGAATATCATGGGAACAAAAAGTGAGATGAAAATCCGCTTATGAAAATTCGGCAGCCTAACAGCACCACATAAAACTTCCAAAAATGGACTGATGAGATCAAATAGGGTCTCTCATCACATGAAAATAAAAATTAAAGAAATATTAATATAAAATAACATCCTCCAACATAAGAACATGGAGCATAAAATAAATGACATAAAAGAGAGTACTTGCAAAGAAAGAGAGAGGTAGGATCCCTTACCTCGTGTCCGACATGACTCAATCGTTCATTAATCTCCTGAATAATAAAATTTGGTCAATTTATAATTCTTAAGGACCTCATTTAAATATTATTATTCAGTTCATATCACATATTATAATGTTATAATAATTGGTTAATAAATTGAGTTCATATTAGATGTTTTTGTTGATGTTCGGTACATGAGTCAAAATTGAACTTATTGGAAGAGAATTTTCCATGTAGTTTTATGTAAATCATATCCAGAATAGTATTGATGTTTTAAATATCATATATATCCAGTATATATTCATTTTATACTATTACATAGCACTTGGAGATAAAAAATTAAAATCACCGTTCATGGAGATGGTAGGTCGTACGTACGCATGAACGCTACTTTCATTTTTTCTCATATTAATAGAATTAAAATAAAATGAGAGAGATATATATATATTATAATTCCAGAATTATATCCATAATATAGATGTAATATATTACATATATATCCAATATATATATGTACTTATAATAGTACATAACATTTCGAGATAAGAAATTAAATTTACCGTTCATGGAGACGGTAAGTCGTACGTACGCATGAACACTACTTTCATTTATTTTTTATTTTTTTTTTTGTATTAAATGGAATGAAATAATAATTATATAAAGGTATATTATAATTCCATTAGGATATCATATGTTATACCATTAATTACATCCTTTATACGTCCCACATATGGCATTAACGAATCAAATCACTTTGAGGGGGTGGTAGTCCGCACTTCCTAAAATGAAGATATCGTGTTTACCCATAATGGAAACCATAAAGGTATGCCATAAAGGAAAAATAAATAATATTAAGGAAAACATAAAAATATTATATATAAATATAGTGAAATATTAATTTCCACCTTTGAAGGTGTTAAAAGAATATTGAACAATCATCGTTTCATGAGGCAGTAATTCGCCATCCACAGAAACAGAATGTTCTTTAACCATTAGACGGAGGTGTGTGAAAGTGTAGCTCGAATCCTTCTTATAAAAACATCCTAGTATATTTAATATAATGTTTTTTTACAAAAAAAAAGTAATAAAAAGAGTATAGGGGTTTGGAGAAGCAAAATAAAACAAAAGAACATAAGGGAAGGCATTACCTTTAAATCGGGTAACTCTCTTTGATTTGAGCTCAAAGGCTTCCTTGGAAATGATTATGCCCAAATTGAGGCTTCAATGATGAAGAGAGGGATGTGTAGAGACAAAATGGTAGGGTTTGGCCAAGCCAAAGGCTTGAGAGGTGTGGGTAAGGTGGTAGAGGTGGGGTCCTTTTATAAGAGGAGAGGAGGGGCACTCTTGGAAAGTTATAAAAGGTTACTTTATTATAAAATGATTCTCGGATTTTAAAGGTCCCAAAATTATATATTTATAGGATAAGGTAATAATAGTTCTAAATAAACCAATCCAATAGGTTTTTGACATGTTTAGGTCTTATATTTTACATTATCTTTTCATTTTATTTAAATCGTTAAATAATGAGGTAATCGTTGCATCATCATGGTGTCATAAATAAATTAATTTATTTAATGTCTAAAAATTATAAGAAAACTATCATGATTTAGGAAATCTTTTTTTATTTCTAATGAATATTTATATTCAAAAATATGACTTGTATAACCCCATTTATATTTTTTTTAGAAAAACGACTCATGTTTGTGACATTTTTATTTTAACTTAAAATAAAAAGTTATTTATGTCATTTTCCATCCAAAGTGGCACCATGGGGTCCCCAAGTTGACCCATGGATTGTCTTTGTCAGAAATGACACATCCAATGAGGGTAAGACATGTGTCTAGGTCATTTAAAATTATTAAAATATTATTTTTACCTTAAATTACACTAATTACCTTTAATCACGATTAATAATACTTAAAAGTTACTATTCACCAAAAATTATTTTAATCTCATTGAACCACATTTTACTTATTAATGAAAACCATTTATGTCAGATTTTTCGAAAATAAAATCACAGAAGTGTCAATGTTTCATTTAAATGAAAAATTAGTTTCTTTAACTACCACTTAGTGGTTTCACTATTCATCTAAAACTGAAGTCTTTCATAAAAATACCAAAAAATTCACCCTAAGCTATATTTTATATTCCAAATTCTAAAATTATGTCTATTTTACAAAATTCAAAACATATATGTTGCATTAATTAATTTTATAATTAATTCCCACTGTCAAAAAAATAGCGTGTTTTTAAGAAACAATATCTATTAAAAGATTGACACTAGTTTAAGTCCAATTTCAAAGTGAAATTAATTCCAATGACCACTATTTGATTAAATGGTAAAAATATATTCTAATTTCACTTTAAAAACAATTCAAAATATAATCTAATAATATAAATAAATTATATTAAAAAAAGGTTTTGAATTAAAATACAACATTTTTCACTATTCATTAAAAAAATAAACTTTATCGGAAAAATACCAAAAAAATTACACAAAGTAAATTTTGATGTCCCTACTCTAAAGAAGAAATTTATTTTTCCAAATATAACACATAAAAGTTTCAAAAAGTGGATTTAAAATAGGTTCTCCATTAAAAGGCGGTTAATCGACCTTTTAAAGAATATTAGAATATTTACGTTTAAAATTGTATTCATTCGCATTTTTAATCCTCTAACATTTATTGTAAAAAGTAAAAATATTTGACAAAAATATATAATCATTTTGTAGTTAGTTCTGTTCATTCCCACCATTACAACGACTAGGCATTAACTACCATTTAAAATAATATTATTTTATTATTAGAGTGCAACGTAAGATTCTCAAGAAACTCGTTGTTGCGTATTGGGTACGCCATTGAGAATAGTGTCCACTTTAAAGTAATATTAATATTTTATTCACAAATATGGATAAATGTGAAAATTTCATATTCTTTATTTACCTGGGGTGTTACATAAGGTCACATACTAACATCTTAATATTAGTGTATTATTGGACTTTTAACCACATTACCATATCTAATAATATATATATATATATAGTTTCACTTGAACCTTGAGTATGAAATTTATAATATTTCAAATTTAATAATATTAATAAGAGTTTAAATCTCGCACTTATACATTGGAGTATCATTTCCTATATATTTCAAAAAAAATAGATATTATTTTTGGCCAAGTATTGAATAAAACTTATAGAAACATCCCTCCCCATGTCCTTGAGTTTCTGGTCTCATAAAAATTCTGACCAAGAATGTATAATATTTAATACTATGGAGGTTTTACAAAGAATGGATAAAACTAGTAAACTATTTCATGCATTTTTATTTATTATTGTACATAATTAAACCCTAACATAAAAATTATGACATAATAACATATTATTATATTATATATTGATATGATATCATGTCTATGTTAAAACACTCTTTCGACTCATTTTCTTTTTTATGGGATAATAAAAAAAAGGGATAATAATAATAGAGAAATTTGATTATTTTTGTAAATAAATTAAATAATTAATATTATAATAATATATCTAAGTTAAATTTCATTTATAGTGACTTAGGATTTAAGTAATGGGATTTTATTTTAATGTTTATTTTAAAATCTATTGTCTTCTTCACTATTTCTTCTATATCCATGTTATTTAAAATGGTTTAAGAATTTTATTAATATAATATAATATATTTTCAAATTGGTTTTCAACAATGTTTCAAAATATCTATTATGGTTTTAAAATAGAAATTTATAATTTCTTCTAAAATTTATATTATCTACCTTCTTTCTATGAGAAATTATATTGGAAATAACATAATTGGTTTTTCCAATTATAAGTGTTCTTATACAACTGATTGAATAAGTGATATAAATACGATTTCCTAGGGTACCTATATAAACATTATATGCTTTAAAATATGTTTTAATGGATTAATTTATATTTCATTATGGAAAGATAAATATCTTATATTTAATGTAATTCTTATACCTTTTTTAAATGGGAAAAGTATATATTTCAATATAATATTCTCATGATTAATATTTTTTTTCGGAAACCATTATGGTTATTAATATTAAATGAACAATTATTATTTGATATTTTATGAAAATAATTATGAGGTGAAGGTTATTTCTTAAGTAAATAAATGACTATTTAAAGCTCCACATGTATTATGTAAAATTAAAATTATTTATGGTTTTCAAGATTTTTAAAATGTATTTAAGGGTCTCTTTTTCGTTTATCCTAAACTAATATTTTTTTACATACCAGATTCAAAATAATTTTCATATGATGTAAAGATGATATTGAACAATAGAGATACCTATTTTCACTATATATGGATTCTTCTTCAAAGTTGATAGTGTATTTTAAATGAAATGAAAGTTCAAATTTATGAATATTAATTTTTCAAAAAGATATACATTGGCTGTATTCCTACCCTTTGTATTATATGAGTTTTATATATAATAGTTTTTCTTAATTATCTAGACATATAAACTAATGATTTTATGTGAAAGTAATAAAATGCTTGCAATAAAACTCATAATTTTTTGAGGATTTTATTACCAGAATTTTTTGTTGGTATTAGAGCAACTTTTTGATAAATTTAGATGCATTGATTTTATTAAAAAAATTATTTTGTGGTATTTTAATCTAGATATTATTTTTTCTCGATAAAAAATTACAGTTTTTTGTGTTACTTCATTAAATTCTAATCCATTTCAGAATACCTTTCCATGAATAAAATATGGTGACTTATGAGGAATACGGGAATGAGGAAAATAAAATTATGAAACAACAACATGGAATAGTTGGAATTAGATTATTTTATTTTAGAGTTATATTAACCCTTTTAATACGGTATATTAATGGGGGTATCCATATCATAAAATTACATAACTCTATATAGAGTAACATTTCTATAGTGGGAAATATTATGGAATAATACCCTTTAAATTTTAGAGTAATGTTAGATCTAGTGGTAACCAAAGGATGATCATACTCTATAAAATATATTCAATATTTTCCTTATTCTAAATATAATATTTTAATTTTTTTCATTTATCATATCTAAGGAGGAGTTGTTGATTGTGGTCATTGGTTAATAATACTAAGGAATAAATGAGATTAATTCCATGTAGAGGATAATTATTAAGAATATGATACATGAGAATTATATTTTTAAATATGAATGACATAGGATGTAATAGAGTATTTTGAAGAAAAATAAAAATGTGTATGACTCAATTTCCATTCATGAGGATAACATTAGTAGATTGGCCAAGTATGGACTAAATTATATTTTAGAACATGATATTAAAATTGATATTTTTTTACTCGGGTCCAAAACAAGGTTTACAAAGATAATATCCCCTTATAAATATAAAATATATGATAATGTTTTCTAGTGTAATTAGAAGAGATAGATGGAGTTTTTTTACTTTTAATGAATAGGGATAAGATGTGGTTTGGGTGGAAATAAATGGGAAAGGTTTTGTTGAATAAATATGAAATAAATATGTATAAATGTACATCTTGTGATAAGTGTTAGGAAATATCTCCTGGGATGTGTATTGTAAAATATAAAAATATTTTTTTATATGTTCTACTATGAATTTTTTCTCAGGATTTAAAAACATAAATCAAGTTAAATATTATACTATTTTTTATAATAAGGAAGTGATATTTTTAAATGAATTTATAAGTCCAATTATTATGATGTGTATTTTAATAAATTAATGAATGATGGGAATGATAAATATCCTAAAATAAGGGTATGGAAAATTCATTCATGATTACTTTGTAAAATGTAAAACCATCAAATAAAGTAGTGATTGATATATTACATGTTTATATAGATAATTCAAAAGTATTATTTTAGTTTGGTTCATAATATTATTTAATTTCTAGGACATTTTCATATTAAATGGGAATATAAACTAATGAAATGGGGATGTATCTTTTTTGATAAAAAATGCTAGAATCATTTATGGAACGAGGATTTATATGAATATTTTTTATGATTACCCCTGGAATATTTTTTTCTGGATTTATTTTTATATTAACTATGGTGGGGTTTGTTGTTATTTTTAGTATGGATTGAAATTTTTTTAATCAATCTATGATATATTACAGATCTAATGGAATTATATCCAAATTTCAGATTGAGATTTAATATAAATAAACGAATGAGTTCAAAACAAGGATAACATATAAATAAATTGAGAAAATTATTGATGAATGAAGTAAAGGTTATCTTTAAAATATTTTCAAAAAGTGGAATGTTTTTTAGATTAGTGTTTTTCTAATAGTAAATATATATATGGTAATATTTCCAAATTATTTTTCTTGTGTTATTCCAAACTGATACGTTAAATCCATTGTTGAAGTAATTTCATAATCTTATCCAAATTTCCCAAACCCCATATCAAATTTCTCCATTAGAGTTATTTGAATTGTTAAATAATCCACAAGAGTTTATCGAGAAGGGATTTATTCAACTTTGAACTTCAACATAGGGTGATAGTATTTTTTTAATAAATATAATGATGGTTCTTTGAATCTCTTCATTGATTATAGAGTATTCAATAACTTTATCTTTAATAAAAATAATTTATTTCCAATCAAAGATGATATTTTTTATAATCATCCAAGATTATATTATTTTTTTCCAAAATTGATATTAGGTATTTATATCAAAATCTAAAATAGAAAAAATAATTCAGCACGGTGATAGAGTTTTATAATTGGATTTTCTATTATGGGTTTGTAGTTATGATTTTTAGGTTTAAAAAACATTCGATATGTTTGTGTGTCTGATGAATATAGTTCTCCCTATGTATTTTAAGATATTTTTTATGGTATTAATTAGTTTAATTATTCTTTATTCTATGATATATCTGTAACATGTAAAACATTTAAGGATTTCTTAATAGACATTAATCGAATGTAATTTGTATTGAATGTTTTCTAATTTTTTTCTATGGGTAAAAAAATATTTATTTGCATTGGTATTTTGTTTATAAAAATATAATAACTATTTATCCAATTAAAACTAATGAAGTGGAATGGTATCCATGACTAAAATATGTTGTTGAGATTTGATATTTTCATAGATTTATGGGTAAACATTAATGGTTTGTTGAAAACCTTTCTCTGTTGTCTATCCAACTAACTATATTAACTCTAAAATGAGTTAAATTCATCATTAAAAATAATTATAGAGAGTGATCCATTGTTATCATTTCTGTCTTGTAAGGGTGATTTCTTTAAATGCAGTTATTTCTCATTGGTGGTACTTGGTTGAGTCTTGATGCATGATGGTTGGGTAACTACAAATTCTTATGTGAGATTGAAACTCAGTGGGCATAATTACCTTAGGCCCAATTATTAAATGGATACAATGGTTTTTTATTTTAAAATATTGAGAAAAAATTTATATGGAGTAAAATGTAAAATATATGTTGACCATACATGTTTAAAGTATATATTTACCCTAAAATATTTGAATTTGAGGCATAAAATATAGTTAGAACAAATAATGGTTTTTGATTTCATTATTCAATATAATCCAGACAAATCTAGCATGTTAGTAGATTCCTTGATTCAAAAATATAAGGCATAATTAGATGTGATATTTTTTTAACATGATCTTCTAGTTATGGATTTAATGAATATTGTTCTAAAAATTGTATATAAGGTAACATATTATTATTTTTCTGGTATCACTATAGTCACCTTTTTTAGATTGAATAAAAAAAATGTCTATAAAAATATATTCATTTTCATGAAATAATGAAATTGTGTAATGAAGTTATGGTACCTGAAATTAATTATAAAAAAATAAATTTATATAATAATTTTAGATAGGATATGCATTATGAGTGATTTATAGTGGAATAATTAGTTTTCGAGTGAGTTTACCACTCTTATATTTTATGTTCATTTTGAAACAACAAAAATGTATAGTGACCGTTTTGGATATTGTTGGTGGTAAGGATTTTGGAAGACTATTCTTGATTTTACAATGAAATGTTTGACTATGGAATAGCTTAAATATTAGTGAAATTTGCTGATGGAGATGCTTCACCCTTTTCAAATTCATTATGAGAATGCGATAATATTACAATATATTTCAAGATGTGATTTCCTATTTAATCTCAAGGATATAATAAGATTTTGGGTTATCATTGATGAATTGACGAAATCAAAATATTTTTTTGATTTTAATATATCATATATTTTGGGGGTGATTTTTAGAATCTACCATAAAGATATAGATATAATTCATGGAGTTCCTCTCTCTAAAGTATTTCATCATTATCCCATATTTACCTCTAATTTTTTATAAGTAATACAAAAGAAATTATGTACTCAATTAAATTCAACTACAACTTTTCATACTCAATTTTATGAATATTCATAGTGAAAAAATGATAATTTAAAATAAATAATTAAATATTTCTCATTTTATTATAAAAAAATGGGGATAATCATCTTTCATCAGTTGAATTTTATTATAATTATAATTTTCATTCCACTGCATAGACGGATAGTTTTGAGGCAATATATGGAATGTGGTGTCTGACTCCTCCAAGTTGCGATGAATGTAGAGGAAAAAATTTTGGATAAGGATTGGTAGAAGAGATGGTTCAAAATGTAATGATGATTCTGCACCATATGGTGGAATTTTAGATTATGCAATGAGGTTTTGTAGATAAATAGAGGAAAAATCATTAATTTAAGGTAGTTTACTATATATTTATTAAAAAAAATATCCATGGAATTTTATTATTATATTTAGGAATATGGGAATGATTAACCAATTTGTATAGATCCTTATGAAATATGGGATATTTTTGTATAAAATTATTAATATGTAGATTTTAATATAAATTTATATCTGGTACCACAGTTGTCTCATATTTATCTTTTAATGAAATATGTACCTAATGTCTCCCATGTAACTATTGATTATGTGATAAAATTGGGATAAAATATATATAATGATGAAAACATAGTGATGGATCTATATCAACAATAGATGGTCTTATTGAATAAGATAACTCTCCTAGTTAATTTATTTTTGTAATAGCCACATGATTGTGGATAAAACAAGGGAATTTGAAAAGATTATAAGGGGGAAATATCCCAACTTGTTTAAGTGATGAGTAAAATTGTGAGGATGTGATTCTTTTAAGGGTGGATATTGTGAACATCAATATAATGTAAATAATAAAATATTTTCATATCTTATTAATATTCATCATTATTTTTTATACATTTATATTCATTATAATAATTTTATATTATTTTTCTATTGATAAAATAAATAGTTTTATTCTAATTAAATTGTATCCCTTTTATTATATAAAATAATTTAAAAGAGAAAATTATTAATTTTATAATTAATATTTTACTAAATGAAATTAATTTTTTATATGACCATATATAATTTATATATCGATGATCAATTGGTATTTTATTGAAAAGTTTTATTTTTTAGTAAATAGTTAAAAATACTATTTTATATGAAAATCATCATTTCATTCCAAATATTTGGAAAAAAATTGTTTTTGTAGTTAATTTTTCCTGTAGATTCATTACACATTGACTAAAAATAACCCAATTGATTCCACTTAAATCGTCATTTTTAATTATTTTCTCATGAATTATTTTTTTGAATGGAAAAAATATATTGTTATATAATTGGTTTTCAATGTGTTATACGGACATATTTTTAAATTAATTTATACCAATTATATAGATTAAATATTGAAAAAAAATATGTCATATTTTTTATCATGAGATTTAGATTTATTAATTAGGTCTATTTTATTTTTGTTCATTTTTATTAGTATCCATGGTAAATTTTTAAGACTTTGGTAAAGGGATAAACCTATAAATTATGGGTATGAAATAATGATAAGGTCACATAATATAATTTTAATTATAATGAGATAATATTATTTTAATCATAATAACATTATCTTGGGAATTGGATATATATTGTTGCACATGACCCTGAGTAAAATATTTATAATATATAAATTTACAAAAAAAATTACAAATGTAACACTACCCTAACTTTTTAAAATAAGCTCATATCCTAACATATTAACAAAAATTTATTATTTTATATTGGAATAAAAAATGACAAAATACCTTCCCATTTCACCTCCACACAACCTGTAGATTCTATTCTACCCAAAATACAAAACTATAAGTATTTTCTATTGAGGCGGATGAGGTTTTCTAAATAAGAGTTATAACTATTAATTGAGTTCTTTCACATTTATTCCTCTCTATAACTACATCAGACCAATTAAAACAATGCTAATATAATGAACTTAATATTTAAAAGTATCTATAAATTTATTCTGTTTATGTTCAAACCCTTTTACATCTCATTTCAAATAATATTTTAAATGAAAACATCACTCATGTATATGTAGGGACTTCAATAACCACGAGGTGATGTGTTTGTTTTTCATCATCACCTCATCTAAATGGTTTTTATGTTTTATTTTATTAATATTTATTTTATTTATGAAAAAATTATGATATTTTGAATTTAATATATTACTTATCTTTTTACACTTCCAACCACTGAAAAATGATAATTTTAGTTGTGCATATATCTTTTACCACCAAATCCATGAAGTGATAAGAATTATTTTCATTTACTTTTTACATGGATGGTTAAAATATTTTTTTTAATGCATTAAATGATAATCATTCCCTAAAAATATTTTGGAGGTAATATAACAAGGACCCATTAGACCTCGTCAACCTACCTTTGTTGTTTGGGTGTTATACACCGATTTTCGATAAGATATATGATATGAACCCAAATGATTTAGTATAATTGTTAGATGAAGTAATAATTAAAATAAAAGGGATAAAATAATTGACAAAACTGTAAATTTATTCCTAGGAATGTAAATATTTAATGTAATTTTACCATATAAGATCCAATGTTAGTACGTGGCGGTTCAGACATAAGGTAATGGATATTTAAGTAAGACATTTTATAAACATTTCTTTCTATTTTTCATCCATATAAAAGTTCAATTTAATTTTTCAGTAATGTTATTAATATAGTGAAATTTATTTTCAATTTCATTTTTATCCCTATTTTAATTTCTATATGTTTTTTTTAAAGTAAGTCATTTAAATTTTTCTAAGAATGTTATACATTAACATATTACCAAAGTGTTGATGGTTTTATTATATTTATAGCATAAGGTTATATCCCAAAAATATGTAAGATTTTTATTTAAGAATATTTATATACAATTATAATATAACCAAAAAATATTCTATTATATAATCTTAGGGGAATATTTTATTAATATTTTCCAAAATAAATTTATACTTAATTGTACGTGAAGCAATAATGATATTTTTAATATGTGTTCAAAGGAATATTTTAGGATATTATATTATTCAAATAAAAACTCATAAATGTTTAATGTATGTAAAGGTCTCTTGAAATTGTCTGCGTTAATGGGTGAGGAAGATATATCAATTGATTTTGTTATCCGACAAATTATGATGGAATAAATATAAGTAGTCTATTTTATTATTCAGGGTAATTGTATGTGTGAATTTATGTGTGATGTAAATATGATATTTGAATGTACATAAATTTATTTCTGAAACATAAATATTATTTTTATTTGAATTATTTTGATTACATAATGTAATATAATGTTCTAATAGTTAATGGAAATTTCATGCCTGTTTTACGTGAGAATAGTATGTGATTCATGAAATTTTTTTCATGTGTACTCTTTTTTTTACAAACACCCTCTTCATTATAAATTTTACTCTAGGATTACTTATGATATTTTTTATAAACATAACTTGGAAGAGTCATTTTTTATTGAATAAATTAATTTTTTGACCTCAAATATAATTATATAAAATGGGAATTATTGATTTGATTTGATGATTATCAAGTTTTACTAATGGGATTCATTCTTATATATCTTTAATTATGGTATTTATTCTCAAATTACATTTTCAAAAGTTTTTCATTAATCATAAGAATGATTTGTAACTATATCATGTTCTATCTTCACCACATGTGGGTTTTCCTTAAAAGAACTGAACATGATATGAATGAAAAGAGTGATTTAATATAATAATATATTTTTATTGTCTGGTGTTTTCAATGAAATAATTTGAAGAAATTTTTTTAATTTTTTACTTCGGATTCTTGAAAGGGGTAAAACGACATTTTCCACCAGAATATAAACTTGGATAATTTTTAGGACCGTACTATTAGTCCTCTAGTATTCTCTTGAAAATGGGACATGAGTTTTTTTAAAATCGTGAATAGTTCTAATATTAGTTTAATAGTTAATATTTTTTATTTAATGAATTAAATATTTATTCATTCATAAAATATTTTCAGGTCATATATTTTGAATGGAGAGTCAGACTAAGAATCCATCCCCACCATTGATTTTGGAATAAGGATTTTTTATATGAGAGGCATAAAATAGGTTCTGGTGATGATTCTAGCACGAGACCCCTTTTCTATTCCTTTTCATTTCATTTTCAGTCCCCTTCCATTTTCTTTCTTTTTCATTTCTTTTTCTATTTTTTATTTTCTTTCTTTTCTTTCCATCATCTAGATTCTTGTAGATTCCCCTGGTGGGTTTCTAAATTACGCGACATAGTGAATGGAGGGATAGGGAGAGATACAAGGAGGGAAAAAGGATACAACCATAGAGCTCGAGACATCCCATATCATCTTGGGGAAAATATAAACCAATGAAATAGGTGAAGCATCATAATATTCCTCCCAATTCGATTCCAATTAATTTTTTCTATATATATCCAAATGGATTTATAATTTTATAGTCTAAATCCCTTAATATGATTTATAATGGCCCGTTATAGCCCTATGTACATCATTTTCTGTAAAAATATGGGTTTTCAAGAGATTTGATGGGTTTAAATTTAAGAAAACCAATATACATGGTGTGTGTGTTCATGGAACTCATGACGAGTATTCATTATTTTTGGGGAAGATGATCTTTTCTCTGTACACACAATGTATGAGTCATACACATAGTGTAATAGTACTTAGCAAGGTGGCTGAATTTTTGTTTATGAGGCACATACCATATGGGGTATATGTATAGACACCATGTGGGTCAAACGATATGTACTGGTACACAATTAGGCAAAATTCATGGGTATTCCTTTTGAGATACACATTCATGTATTCCATGAAGGTAATATTTCATGTACCCATCATACATGGAAGTTAAATTAAAGTTGATATGCCATGTTCAGCCATAGTACATGACCAGGTGGAGATTTTGGATTACACTCCATGTACTGACACATTTTCAACCCTTTTTGTATATTTCATATCATTCACCTTCATGTTGGAATTCAAACTATGAGTTTTCCATTCAGAGTATTTTTTCTTGTAAATCGTGATGGTGAAACTTGTACTGTATTTTGAAAACTCCTAGTTTGATTTTAATAAATTTCCCATGTGGATATGTTGTTCCTCTATTAATTGAAAAAAAATTTCTCCTAATAGTGAGAACCTTTGATCTTAGATGATCCATGAGAGATATATTATGTCTTATTTATTTCATAGATTTTAATTTTAGTATTTCTACCCTGGGAGATGTTCCCTTCTAGAATAAAGATCATTAAAATATTTTATTCTGAGGATCCCTAGTAGGATTCATTTGTTTACATCTAAACCTATTAGATCCATAATAGGATTCCTCTATTATTTTTTTGTTACCATTGTTTCCCTGTGGGATTCCTTTTCTAATAAGATGACTTAGGAAACTTTTATAGGATCCCCTTATATAATGATCATTAATAGGATCTCAATAATGATGCATATACTTACTTACCATTTTTGGATCCCTTGTAGGAATCATAACAAATAATTCCAACTATGGATCCTAAGAAGGATTACATTGCTTATGTTTATGACTCATTGATCTAAAGTAGGATTCCTATTTTGTTTTTGGCTTGAGGGACCGAGTGGGTTTCTATTGTTTATCCAACCCTGATTTAGTACATTGGGCATGGGTAGATATCGTAGCGGATGTCACCTTAGATACCATGCTGAACTAGAAAGCACTTGGGGATGTGTAGTAGTGTTGGGTTTAGGTGATTAACCACACACACTATTTGTTTATTCTTTCACTTGTTTATTTTTTATGAAATGATGATATACATAGGCATATCTTGGTTGGTGGTTGTTAAGCCTAATGTGAGGATTCGTTCATTCACTTTTCCATTCCAATAATTCTTTCATGTATTTAGCTTCCAAGACATGTAATTTTGTATGTTTACTGGTATGCACAGAGGTAATACTAATGTCATGGATGTTGAGCCAGTATTTATATTTTGATTTCTAAATTACTAGTATTTCTAGGATTACTTCCTGGAATCCTTATGTTGAGCCTATTCCTCTAGTATTTTAGCATGGATTCCCACATGGTTATACTCATTCATGATTATGATCTCCTCGGATCATTGGTTAAATGAAGATGATTATGCTCTCCCTGTCATGGGTTTCTCAGTGGATGATTATGCTTACATTGACTTGTTCTCTATAAAATATTATAACACTCTCATCAACATATAGATTATGGATGATGAATATGCTCTCATATAATTGTAATGTGATTAGGATCTATATAAATTCTCTCTTGGATCATGCTTATGAGACATTTTATTATCAGGTTGGTTGAGTATGGTGTCTCACAAATATGATTGAAATTAATATTTGGATCATGATGGGTGGTCATGATGTCTCAGTGGAGAGATTTGTTTGGATATCACATTTGGGATAGACCCTTAAAATTCATCAGAGTCACAATGGTGTGACCCCCAGTGGACCAGGACCTTAGTATTAGACATTGGAATTGATTTACATAGAATTACAAGCAGGTCTTCAAGATTATTTTCCATTTATAGGAATTATGGATGTACCTCCCAAAATAAATTATTTTAGATATTGGAGGAATGTCTTGTTGAACCCAGTTATATGACTAGTATCCCATAATGATGACATAGCTTGGTCCCAGCTATTTCCACCATTGTCCAAAGAAAGTGTATTTAAATTGGAATTCTAGTCCTATAGATTGAATAAATGATACCTTGATTGGGTGGCATGACATTCAGTTCAATTTTCATTCATAGGATGTCCTGGTGATCGAGATTACATACCTAAAGATTTAATATTTATTTATTTTATGTAATTTATTTCACCTTACTCATGAATATTAGTATTTAAGTATGTATGTATAGGTATTTAAATATATATGTATATATATATATGGAAAACCAAGGTGGAACATGCCCAATTTATATGGATTATGACCCTGGGGTTCTACTGTGTTTTCTTGTTATTGACATTACTTATCATTCTAGTTGTGTCTTGGCTTGGATGAGCATTTCTTATTGAATGAATTATTTGAATCATAATGTTATAGAATTTCATTTGGTAACCTACTTAAATTATTTCTCACCCATTCATGTGCACATCGGTGTACTCATATATCTTATGTATGATTTTTAGGATGAGAACAGTTTCATGGTTGATTGGGATGAGGCCCCGAGTTGCATGACATGGTAGGGATTCTTGTATTGTTTCTTCTAATCAGAATAGTGTATTTCAAAATTTTCTATAGATTTGTTACATGTTATGGCTTGGATTAAGTAGAATAAAATTTTCCTTTTATTTTATATTTTTAGGTATTTTATATCTGTATGGTCATCCTAATGGGTGGTCAATGTTTTATATATGAAATATTTTTTTGGTCTCTTATAGTGTTTCTAATTTTTATTACATCATGTTTTATTGTTGGTTTTATACTACATTCACACTATATTAAACACTATGTAAGATACTTATATATTTCCACTGATTTTTCACTTTGATATGATTTTATAATCTATCCACTATCACACACTAATCCTTCACATCTAGTCGACAAGTTTTAGAAAATGGGGAGGCTTGAGAGAAGCGTCATAACCGACCATCTTAAAGCACCATTTTAGTGGCATCCAGATTGGGCTGTTATGAAGTGATATCACAGTGTCCATTTCCTAGTCATTACTATTTTTTATATGTTTGATATGAGTATTAGCAATGGGTTGGAAACTATTTTAGATATTATACTACTGCATTGAGAACACTTGTTCTACTTAGATTTCCTGATTGATAGGGCGTGAGATTACTATTCTAATTTATGATGCTACATTGGTATATGATTTCACCAAGACCAATGAAGAACTTTTGTGTATTTTATAATTGATTATGGATCTCTAGTGCGTGGAGCATTTTCAAGAGACTATAAAGGGATTTTAACTATTGTCCATGAAATGTATGTTGTGTCTCATGAAACATATTTTCAATTATATATTAACATCTTATAGTCATTGTACTATATGATTTTAATGAATAGTTTGTTATATTAATTTTTTCCAACATACATACAAACAAACATACATATATTTATATATATTTCCGTTTGATGGCGGGTTTTGGGGATCTATGTTCATGAGTCAAACTGTGAGGCGGATGACACATTCCTTATGGACATGCCCTGTTTTGACCATAGTAGGTCGATATGGAACTTGATTACCATATTTTGTACCCACATTACAGTGTTTTGTTTCTCAAGTAATAATTATCTTGACGGATCCTATACTATGGTGCTGGTATGTACCAGTACTTTTCTAGTGAACAGGAACATTTGGGGGTATTATGGTATTCAAATAATTGGGGAGTTTTAGTTTAGTGTATCATATAAATTAATAACACAACCACTAGGGACAAGATTCATATGAAAATATTTTGTGAGTATCCATCCATTATAGGACATATTTTTAATTTTGATCCTTGTAGGTCAGTTTTCTCCTCACCTTATTTAAAGAGTTTGGTCTTTTGGGCAAGGAGGTTAAACACAATGACCTAGTTGTAAGACATGATCTTTCTAGCTAGGCGAGGATCCAATAGGACATTAGTTTTCACTTAAACCCTTGTAGATATTTTTCAGTTTTTTAGGGAGACCTTTATGGGTGATGTTGGATTTGGATTACGAATTCCTTTTTAGGTATCTATCAATGTTTTTTGACAGACATTGAAACGGGTTCTCTCTTAGTTAACAATTTTTTATATACATTTTTATGCCTTAAAAATTGACTTCACCTAGGCTGAATCTGTTTCCAAAGTACCTCCGATGGGAACAAATTTTTGGGATCCCAACTGTCTCGAACAAACCCATGTCGACCCTAAACCGGTCACCCTAGCTGATCTACGGTAAGGCCCGAGAGGCGTTCCTGATCATCCCGGGCTGGCAACAAGATCCACAACATCAATAGAGACTGTGAGAATAATTTCTCCCAATAAAAATAAATAAAAGCAAAGGAAATAATAAAGAGAAGAACATAGTAAATAAACCAAACACACAACTAAACAATAAATGAATTCGATAACACTAACAGAACTCGATGACCAAAATATCTCCATGTGACCCCAGGAGTCACTCTTCGACTCAACAATCAAGTGTCTCCCAAGGAAAGTGCACCAAAGCTAGATCCTGCACAAACATTAAAAAAATAAAAGAACTATAGATGTGAGTGTTAAAACTAAGTAGTCTAGCCTGATATCTATAATCAATGCACTATATTAAAAATAAAAGAACCACCATTTCATGATTTAACTACATTTTATAAAAAAAATGTTGTTCGATATATTTTACATAAAAAAGCATGAACCATTTCTCTTAACCATTTTCATATCATGGTATTTTTCATTATTTTTAATGAAATTTCTAAAGGGAAAGTGAATTTTACATTCATATTTGTATAAAGAGGATAATGCATTTTCATTTGAAAACTAGTTCTATAATTCCAACCAAAACTAGCTCACAACTTTCCAAGAAAACTAATAAAGTAAGGCACAGTAGAAATCACACAGGAAGGGTGGTATAGGTATTAATATAAGAATCACAATCACTACTGCAAGAAAAAAGAGTCATGTAGACATGGGTGAAGCTAGGATATGAAGAATAATCTTGAAGACACCAATATATGAGACCTCATACTCGTTGACATGTCACATATGATGAAATCAAAATACTCAAATTCTCAGTCATCTTTCTCAGGTAGGACAAGGAAAACTCCAGTTGCAATGAACTCAAACTCATCTGCCTATTATGGGACACTGGTCACTACCATAACCTACTAGGGTGAAAATCTTTCTCAGAATATTCTCTCAATATTCCATTTTCCCATGACTCAGGTGTTTAGAAATGGGGTGATCCAACCGATGCTAGCTGAGCATCCAATCACAGTATATATATAATAATTACGAACAACCGGTCTCACCCCGAGTCTCCCCTAGGACACTTATCATGCCTTAAATATATATAATTATAATGGGTTCCAGCTGGATAACCCTAACTTTAGATTCTGATAATCCCCTACAAGGACCACCCATCCCTTGCATGCAATTGAGGCATGAGAATCATCCAACAAGGGTTTTCATAAGATATTTGTTTTCACAAACAACACAAAATGGACAAATGGTCCCTTAAACATATACAATCAATGATTTATCTCAAAATACAAGAACTTTTTCATTACTGTTTTCAAGAACACTTTTTCCACTCCAATATTTTATTAACATTCTTCGAATCATTCCTTTCGCACATCCAATCCAAAAGATTTTACACAGACATACTTAACAAACCCCAATTCAACACATCACGTCAAACGGATTAAAAATTCCCAAATATTCTTATTAATTTAAATTCATTTAATATATTTTTCATAAAACCCGCATTTACCAACACTCACACAAGAACTTTTCACAATAGGTTGCAATCTCACCAAACAACTTTGAAATCCAAAACTCATTCATGTATAAAGCCCCAATCATTCTAGAAGAAATATAAGGAACCCAAAACAACATTTTTCAAGATGTCAACACATTAATAACACCAAACCCACTATTTTGTAATCTCTCTTAACTCGTAAAAGCATACATGGGATTTTAGATATATATAAAAAAGAAAAATAAAGCACAAGAAATTAAATATTTATCAAAACAATTTATATTTCATAAAAAGAAAGAATTGCATCAACTGCATTCCTTAACATTTTCCAAATTGGTGAACCATGTTTAAAATTTAATTATTGATGTGCAGATTATCCGTGAAAAATTTATTAGACAAGAAATGTTCACACTTTTAACTAGACAAAGAAATTCAACATAAAACATGGAATACACTATAATCATACACACCATATAATTATTCAAGCGATCGAGCAATAAAATTTAAAATGTAAATAATGTGAAGATACCGTAAAACAATAAATCTTAAATTAAAAAGGCACATTCATGGGAAAACCTACCTCGAGATCATAGTGCGACAACAATGCAACTTTGGAAATAAAGCGCGACGATAACCCTCACATCGAAGCGCTCGTTCTAAAAACTCAAACCTACCAAGAACAACAACTATTTTAAACAAAAATCCTATTCAAACAATTATAAAAGAATAATAAAATAAATAATTTAGGAAAATATACTGATGGTACGAAAATAAATACACCAGTAGAGGCGACGTCATAAGGCGCGTGCTGGTTGAGGCAACACTGGTAGGGGTGGAAAGGCCAGGAGAGGTTGCGGGTCAGCCAAAGATACTGATTCACACAAAATTGTTGGTTCGAGGGTGTTTCCGTTCAGATGAATAGGGTGACTATAAGGCACCGGCCTTAAACCTTACTTAATCTTGAGTTACTACAAGATTACACCTTGAGGATCTTTTCAGGTTTAGAGTTTTAGAGAATTAGAACATAAAATTTGCATTACATTCCACATTTAAACAAAGTGGTTACATAAAAGATAGTACTCATTTTTCCCATCATCGGAAACATATTTAAAATAAAACATGGATTCTTTCTTGATACTTCCTTGACACTATCATCATATCATGTACCTTTCCCTTGAACTGTGAAAAACATTTCAAAAAAACTTGGGATGAGCATAAAAAGCTCAGTATGGGTTATAAAAATATTGAAAGGAAACATAAGTTCATATATACATAAGAATGAAATCATACATTACCCATAAAACATAATCACTTTAACATACCTCATCAAATCATGAATAAATCATAGAAATCATAAGACATAAAGGTAACTTGAGGCATTCATAACATTCTTACATAGGGAGTAACCCTCTTGGTTACGTTTGGAATACCCATCATAGTATATTCCCTAAATCTCTTCAGAGAAACCTTAACGTTACACTCCTTCGTGTTACCCAATGCATTGGAGAGCTATATCGGGCTCACCCACCCTTAGTCTATCACGGAACCACCCGTCTTCTTAATAATGCCCAAGAACCTCAACATAATCGTATCACATAAAACATGCAAAAAAGGAAACATAACATTTCCACCTTTCAATCACAATATATCAATACAACACATTGATATAAAAACATTATGAAAACAATTTTCAAAACCAAAATAAAAGAAAAGTAAAACATGGTATTTATTTTTCTTTTTTTTTTAAAGGTATGGCTTGTAGAGGAAGCCGAAACTCAAATAATGGTCACGGCGGCGGAGAAGTCGTTGTCGCCGCATACGTACGACAAAAACATTCCCTTTTGTCATTTAGTAAACGCTTCATATAAAAAATATTCCTATTGAATTAACGTAAAAGTCAAAGGGTTTTATACACCGTATAAAAGAAGGTTGTGTATAAAACAAAATATGCCTCAATGAAAGGAGATTGAGATGAAGTCCCATACCTTGGGTCCGACTTGACTCGGTCGTTCTTTAATCTCATGAATAATAAACATGAGTTAATTTCTACTTGTTTAATAACATTTTTCAAGTTCTTAATTCCTTTTATATCACTTATTTCCATGTCATGAACACTATGTAATTATTTAAGTTAATAACGGTTGTTTTAACGATCATTGGTACTTGAGTCAAAAATAAACCCTTTATAATTACAAGTTTTTCATGTATCCATTACATCCAGAATGGTATTAATGATGTAGATATCATATATGTCATATATATCCAGTACATGCATGCATTTATAATATTACATAATCATTTAGAGGTAAGAAATGAAATGCACCGTTCATGGAGACGGTAAGTCGTACGTACGCATGAACACTACTTTCATTTCTATTTCGTATTTTATAGAATGGAATCATAATGATATAAAGGTACGTCATAATTCCAGTGTAATATCATATATAATATCATAACTCCATCCTTTATACGTCCCACATATGGTATTAACGAATCAAATCACTTTGAGGGGGCGGTAGTCTGCACTTCCTTAATTGAAGATATCGCGTTTACCCATAATGGTAACCATAAAGGTATGACCAAAATGAAAAATACAGAATCTTAAGGAAAAAATAAACATATTATATATCATATATAAATATAGTGACATCTTAATGGCCACCTTTGAAGGTGTTAAAATAATGTTGAACAATCATCGTTTCGGGAGGCATAAATTCACCATCCACGGAAATAGTATGTTCTTTAACCATTAGATGTAGTTGTGTGTAAGTGTAGCTCGAATCCTTCTTATAACAACATCCTAGTATATTGAAGATACTGGATTTGTTACAAAAGAAATTAATAAAAAGAGTATAGGGGGTTGGAGAAGCAAAATAAAACAAAAGGACTCAAGTGAAGACATTACCTTAAAATCGGGTAACTCCCTTTGGTTTGAGCTCAAAGGATTCCTTGGGAAGACTTCTGCCCAAAGTGAGGCTTCAAGGAGTAAGAGAGGGATTTGGAGAGCCAAAATGGGTAGGGGTTGGCCGAGCCAAAGGCTTTGGGAGTGTGGGTAATGAGGTAGAGGTGGGGGCCTTTTATAAGAGGAGAGGAGGGGCACTCTTGGAAGGTAAAGAAAAGTCACTTTATTTTAAAATGGTATTCGGATTTAAGAGGTCCCACATTGATGTGTTTCGAGGATAAGGTGATAAGGGTTCGAAATCCACCCATCTAATTGGTTTTGTCCATGTGTAGGTCTTAGATTTTACATTATCATTCCATTTTATTTAAATCATTAAATAATGAGGTCATCGTTGCATCGTCATGATGTCATAAATAGTTTAATTTATTTAACGTCTAAAAATTATAAAAAAAAACTATGATGTAGTAAATCTTTTTAGATTTCCAATGACTATTTATAGTCAAAATTCTGACTTGTATAACCCCATGTAAAAATTGATTTATTAAAACATCTCATGTTTGTGTAATTTTTTACTTTAACATTAAATAAAAAGTTATTTATGTCATTTCCCAACCAAAGTGGCTCCATGGGGACCCCAAGTTGACCCATGGATTGTATTGGTCGGCCATGACATATCCAATAAGGGTAGTACATGTTTCTAGGTCATTTTATATTATTAAGACATTATTTTTACCTTAAATTACACTAATTACTTCTAATCGCGATTAAAAACTTAAAAGTTACTATTCACCAAAAAATTATTTTAATCTCATTGAACCACATTTTACTTCTTAATGACAACCATGTATGTCGGATTTTTGAAAATCAAATCACAGAAGTGGCAAAGTTTCATTTAAACGAAAAATCAGTTTCTTTAACTACCACTTAGTGGTTTCACTATTCATCAAAAATTGAAGTTTTTCAGAAAAATACCAAAAATTCACCCTAAGCTATATTTGATATTCCGAATTCAAAAATAAAGTCTATTTTACAAAATTCAACACATATAAGTCATATTAATTAATTTAATAATTAATTCCCGCTGTCATGACAAATAGCGTGTTTTTATAAAACAATAAGTATCAAAAGATTGACACTAGTTTAAGTCCAATTTCAAAGTGAAATTGATTCCAATGACCACCATTGGATAAAATGGTAAAAATATATTATAATTTCACTTCAAAACCAATTCAAAAGATAATATAATCATATAAATAAATTATATTAAAAAGAGGTTTTGAATTAAAATACATTATTTTCCACTATTCATTAAAAAATGAACTTTATCGGAAAAATACCAAAAATTCACACAATGTAAATTTTGATGTCCCAGTCATAAAAATTATGTTTATTTTGACAAACATAGCTTATAAAATTGTCAAAAGATAGATTTAAAAATGGTTTGCCATCAAAAGGCAGTAAAACAATCTTTTAAGAATATTAGTGTATTCCATGCATAAGATTGTATTTATTTTCATTTTAAGCCTCTAAAACACTATCTTAATCATTAATAGACATAAATAAAAATATATATTATTCATTACTTACTTGGGATGTTACATCCTTCCCCCTTTAGAAAATTGCGTCCCGCAATTTATTTACTTATCAAATAAATGGGGGTACTTATCCCTCATTGCATTTTCATATTCCCATGTTGCCTCTTCCATCATGTGGTTTTTCCACAAAACCTTTACCTGATTAATCACCTTATTCTGTAACACTTGATCCCTACGGTGAAGAATCTGGACTGGTTGTTCCTCTTAATATAGGTTCTCTTTCAGTTGAACTACCTCTGGACTCAAAATATGAGATGGATCTGGCATATACTTTCTCAACATCGAATCGTGAAAAACATTGTGTACCTGAGATAGACTCGGAGGTAAAGCCACCCGGTATGCAACTGATCCAACTCTATCCAGAATTTCATATGGTCCAATAAACCTTTGACTCAGCTTTCCTTTCTTACCAAATCGCATCACACTTTTCCATGGAGAAACCATGAGAAAAACATGATCACCTACCTCGAAAGATAGATCTTTCCTCCAGTTATCCGCATAACATTTCTGTCTACTCTGAGCTGTATTCATGTGTTTCTAAATCAACTGAACTTTTTCTGTCATCTCTTCTACCAATTCTAGTCCCATCAACTTCCTTTCACCCACTTCATCCCAGAAAGCTGGAGTTCGACACCGCTTCCCATATAATGCCTGAAATGGTGCCATCTGTATACTAGAATAAAAACTGTTATTATATGAAAATTCAACAAAAGAAAGATGTTGGTCCCAACTTCCCTGATAATCCATCGAACAAGCTCATAGCATATCCTCCAAAGACTGAATTGTTCATTCCGACTGCCCATCTAATTGAGGATGAAAAGCTGTACTAAAATTTAATTAAGTACCCAACGACTTTTGAAGGCCTTTCCAAAAGATAGAAGTGAACCTGGGATCACGATTAGATAAAATGAAGAGAGGAACTCCATGTAACCTTACTATCTCTTTAAGATACAAACGGGAAAATTGATCTAGGGAAAAAGTATCTTGTATAGCAAGGAAATGAGAAGATTTAGTCAAGCGATCAAAAATAACCCAGATTGCATTATTACCTCGAGATGTCTTCGGTAATCCCACAACAAAGTCCATGGATATATTCTCCCATTTCCACTCTGGCACTGATAAGGCTGAAGCATCCCTTTCGGTAACTACCGCTCTGCTTTAACCTGTTGACATGTCAAACACTTCACAGTAAAGTCAGCAATATCTCTTTTTATTCCATCCCACCAGTAATACTCCCGCAGATCTCTGTACATCTTATTACTGCCATGATTAACTGAAAACGGAGAACTATGAGCTTCACATAACAACTCTCTCTTCAAATGTGAATCACAAGGCACACACAATCTCTTCCCAAATCTCAAAACGCAATCATTATCAATGTTGAATTCAGGCAACTTACCTTTCTGAACCAGCTCTACCTTTTTCTGCAACTCACTGTCTTGCTTCTGTGCTTGCTTGATTCTATCTGATAGAGATGATCTCACTGATACCTGAAACAAAATAGAAGAACTTCCTGCACCAACACCTTTTATGCAAAATTTCATCCAATCCTTAACCAAAGGATCACGTTCCAAATGCAACATTGCTAATGAAGAATTACTTTTTCAACTCAAAGCATCAGCCACTTTATTTGCTTTTCTCGGATGGTAATTAATTGTACAATCATAATCCTTGATTAATTCTAGCCATCTCCTCTGTCTCATGTTTAACTCTTTCTGAGTGAATATATACTTTAAACTTTTGTGATCAGTATATATTTCACACTTTACTCCATACATATGATGCCTCCTAATTTTTAAACCGAAAACAACAGCAGCTAATTCCAAATCATGTGTAGGGTAATTTACCTCATGATTTCTCAACTGTCGTGAAGCATAAGTAATTACCTGATCATTCTGCATTAGGACGCAACCAAGTCCTTTCAATGAAGCATCACTGTAGATAACAAACTCACCATTCCTGGAAGGAAGTGCCAAAACTGGAGCATTCACCAATCTTCTTTTCAAATCCTGGAAACAATCATCACATTCTTTTGTCCAGATAAACATAACACCCTTCCGAGTTAGCTTAGTCATTGGACTAGATAACCGTGAGAAATTTCTAACAAACCTTCAGTAATAGCCTGCCAAACCAAGGAAGCTACGAATCTCAGTTACATTTGTGGGTCTTGGCCATTCTTCAACAACCTTTGTTTCTGCAGGATCAACAGTTATCCCATCTTTAGAAACAATATGACCAAGGAAAGAAATTTGTTGCAACCAAAACTCACCCTTGCTGAATTTTCCATATAGTTTATTTTCTTTTAAGGTTTGCAAGATAACCCTTAAATGTCTTTCATGCTCCTCTTTACTTTTAGAAAACACCAAAATATGATCAATGAAAACCACCACAACATATCCAAGAACTCATGGAAAATTCTATTCATTAAGTCCATGAATACAGCAGGTGCATTGGTTAGCCCAAAAGGCATTACTACAAATTCATAATGGCCATATCTTGTACAGAACGCGGTCTTCGGAACATCTGCTTCCTTTACCTTCAGCTGATGGTACCCCGATCTCAAGTCAATCTTTGAAAAATACTGAGCTCCCTGGAGCTGATCAAACAAATCATCGATATGAGCCAAGGATATTTTTTCTTAACAGTGATGTTATTCAAGGCTCTACAATCAATTCAAAGTCTCATTGAACCATCTTTCTTTTTAACAAATAAAATTGGAGCACCCCATGGTGATGTGCTAGGTCGAATGAACCCTTTCTCAAATAAATCTTGCAATTGCTCCTTCAACTCTAAAAGTTCAATTTGAGCCATTCGATAATGGGGTTTTGAAATTGGCTTAGCATCAGGAACTAAGTCAACGGTAAACTCAACTTCCCGATCTAGTATTATTCCAGGGAACTCATCAGAAAAAACATCAGGATACTCATTTACCACTAGAACATCATTAATCTGAATAGTTCCTTTATTTTCAATGATGTGTGCAAGGTAACATTCATTTCCATCTTTTACAAGTTTCTCAGCCTCTTGATAAGTTATCAATAGTAAGGGTTCATTCATGTACACAAACTGAAAGTCTTTCTGAAAAGAAACTTCTTTAGATCTACAGTCAATCTTATCATGGTAAATAGAGAGCCAATCCATACCCATGATAACATCAAACTCTACTAGAGGTAGAACAATAAGGTTTTCGGGTAGGTTCTTTCCACAGATAAGGATAGGAAGATTCTTATAAATTCTTTTTGCCTCAACATTTTCCCCATGTGTTTTTACTAGAAGGTCATGAGTCATTTCTTGAGATGGTATTCCCATTTTACTAGAAAAGGTTTCAGAGATAAAAGAATGTGTAGACCCCGAATCAAAAAACACACTGGCATAATCTGAAAAAACAAACAAAGTACCTGATACAACTTCATTTGATGGCCCGACATCTGCTGAAGTAGTTGCAAAGGATTTCACCACCCCTTTCTGCTTGTAGTCTAACTGCTTCCCATCACCCAAACTCTTTTTCAGACACTCGTTTGCATAGTGACCCATCTCATTGCACTTATAACATTTCACTAACTGTAAATCAAATTTGGTCTTACCATCACACAGATCTTTTCCAGTGCAATCACGAGCCTTATGTCCCATCTTACCGCATCGGTAGAACATTACAGAATTCAGAAGACATTCCCCAGCATGCCTTTTCCCACATTTATCACAAACTAGAAACTTAGATTTCTTACCGTTAGACTTTTTTGAAGAATTCATACCTTTCTCCTGCCACCTCGGTCTCTTCTTCTGTTGGTTGTTATAGAACACTTGATCATCGGCAAACTCCATTTCCACCTTCTCAGTACATCGAACAAGCTTTTCATAACTTTTAAACTCACGAGAAGCTAATTCCCTTCGATATTTTTGCTTTAATCCTAAGTAAAAACGATTGATTTTACTATCAATGTCTCGAATAAAATTTGGATCATACCTTGCTAATCGAGTCAACCTTTCTTCATAGGCATCCACTAAGTCTTCCTCTTACTTCAATTACATGAATTGCTTCTCCATACTATGTCGAACAGCCTTAGGAAAATACTTCTCAAGAAACATACCTTTGAATTCATCCTAGTCAAGAGCATCAATCTCATCAGCGTCCCTGGTATTTTTAACCATCGACCACCACTGATCTGCTTCACCCTCCAAACTGTAAATAGCAAGACTAACCTTTTGATTGTCTGAACACCCCATGACATCGAATATCTTCTCCAGTGCTTTAATCCACCCTTCAGCTAACACAGGGTCAGATGATCCTCTAAATTATGGGGGATGTTGCCTCATGAAATGTTCCACCACTGACATGTTCCTCTGCGGTTGATCTGGCTGATCTCGTGCATGGATACCACCGCTATTTATCGCTTGAGTCAACTGTGCCATTACTACATCGAACTGTTCAGTTCCAATTCCAACCATCTCAGGATGCTGATTCGGAAGGTTATTTCCTTCTGCGTTCCTTCCTTGCACTGCTTCCCTATTTCCTCTGCGGAAAACCATTCTGAACAATCATGTCTTAGATGAAGCAACATGGTAATCTTCAAATGCTATATCATTTCAAAAATATATATATTTTTTGGATAATAATTTAATAGAATTCTAACTCCTAGAGTTATATAAACCGACCTCTGATACCAACTATAAGGCCCCGACCATAAACCTTACTTAATCTTGAGTTACTACAAGATTACACCTTGAGGATCTTTTCAGGTTTAGAGTTTTAGAGAATTAGAACATAAAACTTGCATTACATTCCACATTTAAACAAAGTGGTTACATAAAAGATAGTACTCATTTTTTCCATCAGCGAAAACATATTTAAAATAAAACATGGATTCTTTCTTGACACTTCCTTGACACTATCATCATATCATGTACCTTTCCCTTGACCTGTGAAAAACATTTCAAAAAAACTTGGGATGAGCATAAAAAGCTCAGTATGGGTTATAAAAATATGGAAAGGAAACAGAAGTTCATATATACATAAGAATGAAATCATACATTACCCATAAAACATAATCACTTTAACATACCTCATCAAATCATGAATAAATCATAGAAATCATAAGACATAAAGGTAACTTGAGGCATTCATAACATTCTTACGTAGGGAGTAACCCTCTTGGTTTTGTTTGGAATACCCATCACAGTATATTCCCTAAATCTCTTCGGATAAACCTTAACGTTACACTCCTTCGCATTACCCAATGCATTGGAGAGCTATATCGGGCTCACCCGCCCTTAGTCTGTCACGGAACCACTCGTCTTCTTAATAATACCCAAGAACCTCAACATAATCGTATCACATAAAACATGCATAAAGGAAACATAACATTTCCACCTTTCAATCACAAGATATCAACACAACACATTGATATAAAAACATTATGAAAACAATTTTCAATACCAAAATAAAAGAAAAGTAAAACAAGGTATTTATTTTTCTTTTTTTTAAAAAGATATGGCTTGTAGAGGAAGCCGAAACTGAAATAATGGTCACGGCGGCGGAGAAGTCGTTGTCGCCGCATACGTATGACAAAAACATTCCCTTTTGTAGTTTATTAAACGCTTCGTATAAAAAAGATTCCTTTTGAATAAACGTAAAATTCAAAGGGGTTTATACACCGTATAAAAGAAGGTTGTGTATAAAACAAAATATGCCTCAATGAAAGGAGATTGAGACGAAGTCCCATACCTTGGGTCCGACTTGACTCGGTCGTTCTTTAATCTCCTGAATAATAAACTTGAGTTAATTTTTACTTGTTTATGAACATTTTTCAAGTTCATTATTCCTTTTATATCACTTATTTCTATTTCATTAACACTATGTAATTATTTAAGTTAATAACGGTCATTTTAACGATCATTGGTACTTGAGTCAAAAGTAAACCCTTTATAATTACAAGTTGTTCATGTATCCATTATATCCAGAATGGTATTCATGATGTAGATATCATATATGTCATATATATCTAGTACATTCATGAATTTATAATATTACATAATCATTTAGAGGTAAGAAATGAAATGCACTGGTCATGGAGACAGTAAGCCGTACGTACGCATGAACGCTACGTTCATTTCTATTTCGTATTTTATAGAATGGAATCATAATGATATAAAGGTATGTTATAATTCCAGTGTAATATCATATATAATATCATAACTCCATCCTTTATACACCCCACATATGGTATTAACGAATCAAATCACTTTGAGGGGCGGTAGTTTGCACTTCCTTAAATGAAGATATCACGTTTACCCATAATGGAAACCATAAAGGTATGCCCAAAATGAAAAATAAAGAATATTAAGGAATAAATAAACATATTATACATCATATATAAATATAGTGACATCTTAATGGCCACCTTTGAAGGTGTTAAAATAATGTTGAACAATCATCGTTCCGGGAGGCATAAATTCACCATCCACGGAAACAGTATGTTCTTTAACCATTAGATGTAGTTGTGTGTAAGTGTAGCTCGAATACTTATTATAACAACATCCTAGTATATTGAAGATACTGGTTTTGTTACAAAAGAAATGAATAAAAAGAGTTTAGGGGGTTGGAGAAGCAAAATGAAACAAAAGGACTCAAGTGAAGACATTACCTTAAAATCGGGTAACTCCCTTTGGTTTGAGCTCAAAGGCTTCCTTGGGAAGACTTATGCCCAAAGTGAGGCTTCAAGGAGTAAAAGAGGGATTTGGAGAGCCGAAATGGGCAGGGGTTGGCCGATCCAAAGGCTTTGGGAGTGTGGGTAAGGTGGTAGAGGTGGGGGCCTTTTATAAGAGGAGAGGAGGGGCACTCTTGGAAGGTAAAGAAAAGTCACTTTATTTTAAAATGGTATTCAGATTTAAGAGGTCCCACATTGATGTGTTTCGAGGATAAGGTGATAAGGTTTCTAAATTCATCCATCCAAGAGGTTTTCTCCATGTTTAGGTCTTGTATTGTACATTATCATTCCATTTTATTTAAATCGTTAAATAATGAGGTCATCGCTGCATCATCATGATGTCATAAATAATTTAATTTATTTAACATCTAAAAAGTATAAAAAAAATACTATGATGTATGAAATATATTTATCTTTCCAATGACTATTTATAGTAAAAAATCTGCCTTGTATAACCCCATGTAAAAATTGATTTCGTAAAACATCTCATGTTTGTGTCATTTTTTACATTAACATTAAATAAAAAGTTATTTATGTCATTTCCCAACCAAAGTGGCTCCATGGGGTCCCCAAGTTGACCCATTGATTTTCTTGGTCGGCCATGACACATCCAATAAGGGTAGGACATGTGTCTAGGTCATTTTATATTATTAAAACATTATTTTTACCTTAAATTACACTAATTACCTCTAATCACGATTAAAAACTTAAAAGTTACTATTCACCAAAAAAATTATTTTAATCTCATTGAAACACATTTTACTTCTTAATGACAACCATGTATGTTGGATTTTTGAAAATCAAATCACAGAAGTGGCAAAGTTTCATTTAAACGAAAAATCAGTTTCTTTAACTACCACTTAGTGGTTTCACTATTCATCAAAGATTGAAGTTTTTCAGAAAAATACCAAAAATTCACCCTAAGCTATATTTGATATTCCGAATTCAAAAATGAATTCTATTTTACAAAATTCAAAACATATAAGTCATATTAATTAATTTAATAATTAATTCTCGTTGTCATGACAAATAGCGTGTTTTTATGAAACAGTAAGTATCCAAAGATTGACACTTGTTTAAGTCCAATTTCAAAGTGAAATTGATTCCAATGACCACAATTGGATAAAATGGTAAAAATATATTCTAATTTCACTTCAAAACCAATTCAAAATATAATCTAATCATATAAATAAATTAGATTAAAAAGTGGTTTTGAATTAAAATACATTATTTTTTACTATTCATTAAAAAATGAACATTATTGGAAAAATACCAAAAAATCACACAAAGTTAATTTTGATGTCCCAGTCATAAAAAATAAGTTTATTTTGACAAACATAGCTTATAAAATTGTCAAAAGATAGATTTAAAAATGGTTTGCCATCAAAAGGCAGTAAAACAATCTTTTAAGAATATTAGTGTATTCCATGCATAAGATTGTATTTATTTTAATTTTAAGACTCTAAAACACTATCTTAATCATTAATAGACATAAATAAAAATATCTATTATTCATTACTTACTTGGGATGTTACAGTGATGATCAGCCAAAGAGGCTACTGCAAGGGATGATGGAGAGGTCTGGTCTCCAGTGGATTCGTCGTTGAGCAGGAGGGGCTAATGGTTCAGGGCTAGCTGGCACAACTAGAGTAAGAGAGCAAGGGGTCATGGTGGGGAGGTTGGGTAGGAGTTTTTTGGGATGGTTACTAGGTGGACGGGGAGAAGCTTGAAGCCAAGCCGAGGGGACCCGGAGAGCAAACGCTATCATGAGCACAGAGGGTGGGGTATGATGCTCTCGAGGTACGGTGGAAGCTGGTCAGTTGGGGTGTGGGTGTAACATCCCAAGTAAGTAATGAATAATAGATATTTTAATCTATGTCTATTAATGAATTAGATAGTGTTTTACAGGCTTAAAATGAGAATAAATTCAATCTTAAGCATGGAATACACTAAAAGTTTTAAAGATTGTTTTGCAGCCTTTTGATGGCATACCATTTTTAAATCTATCTATTGAAAATTTTATAAGTATATTTGTCAAAATAAACTTTTTTTTATTATTGGGACATTGAAATTTACTTTGGATAAATTTCTGGTATTTTTCTGATAATGTTCTTTTTTTAATGAATAATGAAAAATGTTGTATTTTAATTTAAAACCTCTTTTTAAACTAATTTGTTTATATAATTATATTATATTTTTAATTGGTTTTAAAGTGAAATAAGAATATATTTTTACCATGTAATCCAATGGTGGTCATTGGAATTAATTTCACTTTGAAATTGGACTTAAACTAGTGTCAATCTTTTGATACTTATTGTTTCATAAAAACACGCTATTTGCTCTGACAGCGGGAATTAATTATTAAATTAATTAATGTAACTTATATGTTTTTAATTTTGTAAAATAGACATAATTTTTGAATTCAGAATATCAAATATATCTTAGGGTTAAGTTTTGGTATTTTTCTGAAAAACTTCAATTTTTGATGAATAGTGAAACCACTAAGTGGTACTTATAAAAACTGATTTTCCGTTTAAATGAAATTTTACCACCTCTGTGTTTTGAATTTCAAAAATTCGACATAGATGGTTTTCATTAAGAAGTAAAATGTGGTTCAATGGGATTAAAATAATTTTTTGGTGAATAGTAACATTTATGTTTTTAATCGCGATTAGAGTTAATTAGTGCAATTTAAGGCAAAAATGATATTATAATAAAATGAAAAAACCTAGACACATGTCCTACCCTTATTGGATGTGTCATGGACGACCATGAAAACCCATGGGTCGATTTTTGGGACCCCATGGAGCCACTTGGGTAAGATAATGACGTTAATACCTTTTATTTAAAGTAAAATTAAAAATGACACAAACATGTATTGTTTTATTAAAATAGTTTTTACATGGGGTTATACAAGTCAGATATTTGACTATAAATAATCTTTGTAAAGATAAAAATATTTCCTACATCATGATAGTTTTTTTTTTATAATTTTTAGACATTAAATAAATTAAATTATTTATGACACCATGATGATGCAGCGATTACCTCATTATTGAACGATTTAAATAAAATGAAAATATAATGTAAAATCTAAGACCCACACTTGTCAAAAACCTATTGGATGGGTGTATTTAGATCCCTAATCACCTTATCCTTGAAATTTATAATTTCGGGACCTTTTTTATCCGAAAATCATTTTATAACAAAGTATATTTTCTTAACTTTCCAAGAGTGCCCCTCCTCTCCTCTTATAAAAGGCCCCCACCTCTACCACCTTACCCACACTTCCAAAGCCTTTGGCTCAGCCAAACCCTGCCCATTTTCTCTCTCCACATCCCTCTCTAACTCTTAGAAGCCTCTCTTTGGGCAGAAGTCTTCCAAAGGAAGTCTTTGAGCTCAAATCAAAAAGAGTTACCTGTTTTAAAGGTAGTGTTTTCTCTTCTGTTCTTATGATTTATTTTGCTTCTCCAACCCTCTAAACTATTTTTATTCATTTCTTTTGTAACAACACAAGTATATTACATATACTAGGATGTTTTTATAAGATGTATTAGAGCTAAACTTACACACACCTACATCTAATGGTTAAAGAACATACTATTTCTGTGGATGGTGAACTTTCGGCCTCACGAAACGATGATTGTTCGATATTCTTTTAACACAATCAAAGGTATACATTAAGATGTCACTATATTAATATATGATTTATAATATGTTTGTGTTTTCCTTCAGCTTCTCTATTTTTCATTTATGGCATACCTTTATGGCTTCCATTATGGGTATACGCGATATATTCATTTTAGGAAGTGCGGACTACCGCCCCCTCAAAGTGATTTGATTCGTTAATACCATATATGGTACGTAAAAATGATATATTTAATGATATTATTTAGGATACCATACTGGAATTATAATACTATTATTTATCATTATGTTTTAATTCCATTAAAGTATGAGATAGAAATGAAAGTAGCGTTCATGCGTACGTACGGCTTACCATCTCCATGAATGGTGGATTTTCATTTCTTATCCCCAAATGTAATGTACTATTATAGGTACATATATATAATGGATATATATGATGTATGTTACATCTACATGATGAATATAATTCTTTAACTAAAATATACATATAACTCATTTAGTTTTAATTCCATTAATATGACATAGAAGTGAGAGTAGTGTTCATGCGTACGTACGGCTTACCGTCTCCATGAACAGTGCATTTCATTTCTTACCTATAAATGATTATGTAAAATTATAATTACATGTATATGATTGATATATATGATATATTTGATATCCAAATCATGAATATCATTCTGGATATAATGAACCTTTGACCACACGAACAACATGTAATTATAAGAAGTCCACTTTCGACTTAAGAACCAAATATCGACAAAACAAATAGTATTAACTTAAATGATTAAATAATGTTTATAACATGGAAATAAGTGATATGAAAGGAATAATGAACTTGAAAAAGGTTCTTAAGCAAGTATAAATTAACTCAAGTTTATTATTCTGGATGTTAAAGAACGATCGAGTCAAGTCGGACCCGAGGTAAGGGACTTCATCTCAATCTCCTTTCATTGAGGCATATTTCATTTTATACACAAATTTCTTTTATACGGTGTATAAACCCCTTTTACTTTTACTTTTATACAAAAGGAATCTTTTTCTACGAAGCGTTTTACTAAACGGAAAAAAGGAATGTTTCTTTTAACATACGTAGTGACAACCACCTTTTCCGCCGCCGCGAGTATTATTTTGTCTTTGGCTTCCTCAACAAGCCGTAATGTTTTTTAAAATGAAATAAATACCATATACTCTTTTATGTATTTTGGTATTGAAATAGGTTTTTATAATGTATTTTTTATGTCAATATATTTAAATAATATATTGTGATCAAAGTGTGGAAATGTTTTCTTTCCATTATATTTGTTTTATGTCTTATGATTTTATAATAGTACTTGGACATTTGATGGGTGGTTACGTGATAAACCATATGAAGGGTGGTGCCGTGAATACTAGTATAGGTGGTTACATTATAACCTCCAATTCATTGGGTATGGAATTCGGACGTATGGCTATTCCATTAAGTGATATGTGTGGAAGTCGACCGTATGGTTATTCCATTTAAGTATGTTTATGTCCCAAGTTACCTTTATATGTTATGTGATCTTTATATGGGTTTTATGGTGATCGTTTGGTTATAAAAGGGTAAGTAATGATCTTTTATTCAGTGAAGTGTTTTTACTACTTCATAAAGGTGAAAAGTATTACTTTGATAAAGTATACATGGTTTACTTGTTGATTTGATAAACTGACAGTTTTTATTCTTTGTGTATCCCTTACTGAGCTTTTTATGCTCACCCCAAGTTTTTTGAAATGTTTTTCATAGGACATAATGTGGAATAGGTTCGAGGATGGGATCAAGGGAAAGTCATGCTATATAAATCATGGAACTAGACATGTTTCTTTTTAAGAGTTTTTATTCTATGGAAATTTAGTAGAAGTGTCTACTTTGTAATCTTTTGAGATGTAATAGTTATGTCCTAATTCTCTAAAACTCTAAACCTGAAAAGATCCTCAATGTGAATTATTCATTTAATTCAATATTAAGTAAGGTTTAAGGTTGGGGCCTTATAGTTGGTATCAAAGGTCGGTTTAGATAACTTTAGGGGTTAGAAATCTATTAAATTATTATCCAAAAATATATTATTTTTTTAATGGTCAAATTGAAATGATATAGCATTTGAAGATTACCATGTTGCTTATCCTAATATATTTTTGTGTTAAGAATGGTTTTTCATGGGGGAAACAGAACAGATTTTCTAGGAAGGCATACAGAGAGAAATGACCATTCAAATCAGTATCCTGAGATGGTGGGAATTATAACTGAACAATTTGTTGCAGTAATGGCTTTGTTGAATCAGGGGAAAAATGTTGGCTGTTTTTATTGATGATATTTCTGGTGTTTTCTAAAATTAAGAGGATAATTAAAGTCATTTAAGGGTTATTTTGCAAACCTTAAAAGAAAAGAAATTGTATGGGAAATTCAGTAAGTGTGAGTTTTGGTTGCAACAAATTTCTTTCCTTGGTCACATTGTTTCTAAAGATGGGATGACTGTTGATCCTGCAAAAACAAAGGTTGTTGAAGAATGGACAAGACCCACAAATGTAACCGAGATCTGTAGTTTCCTTGGTTTCGCAGGTTACTACCGAATGTTTGTTGAAACTTTTTCACGATTATCTAGTCCAATGACTAAGCTAACTCGGAAGGGTGTAAAGTTTATCTGGACAAAAGAATGTGATGATTGTTTTCAGTAGTTGAAAATAATATTGGTGAATGCTCCAGTTTTGGAACTTCCTTCCAGGAATGGTGAGTTTGTTATATAAAGTGTTTCTTCATTGAAGGGACTTGGTTGTGTCCTTATGCAGAATGATCAGGTAATTTATTATGCTTCAATTCAGTTGAAAACTCCTAAGGTAAATTACCCTACACATGATTTGGAATTAGATGCTGTTGTTTTTGCTCTAAAAATTTAGAGACATCATTTGTTTGGAGTAAAGTGTGAAATATATACCGATCAAAAAAGTTTAAAGTATATATTCACTCAGAAAGAATTGAACATGATACAGAGGAGATGGCTAGAATTAATCACGGATTATGATTGTACAATTCATTACCATCCAGGAAAAGAAAATAAAGTGGCTGATGCTTTCAGTCGAAAAAGTAATGCTTCATTAACAATTTTGTGTTTGGAACAAGATCCTTTGGTTAAGTATTTGATGAACTTTGGCATAAAAGTTGTTGGTGTATGATGTCCTTCTGTTTTGTTTCAGGTATCAGTGAAATCTTCTCTATCAGACAGAATCAATCAAGCACAGAAGCAAGACAGTGAGTTGCAGAAAAAGGTAGAGCTAGTTCAGAAGGGTATGTTGCCTGAATTCAACAATGATAATGATTGTGTTTTGAGATTTGGGAAGAGATTGTGTGTGCCCTGAGATTCAAATTTGAAGAGAGAGTTGTTATGTGAGGCTCATAGTTCCCCGTTTTCATTTCATCCAGGAAGTACTAAGATGTACAGAGATCTGCGGGAGTATTACTGGTGAGATGGAATGAAAAGAGATATTGCTGATTTTACTGTGAAGTGTTTGACTTGTCAGCAGGTTAAAGCAGAGTGGCAGTTACCGAAAGGGATGCTTCAGCCATTACCATTTCCAGAGTGGAAATGGGAAAATATATCCATGGACTTTGTTGTGGGATTACTGAGGACATCTCGAGGTAATAATTCAATCTGTGTTATTGTTGATCACTTGACTAAATCTGCTTATTTCCTTGCTATACAAGATAATTTTTCCCTAGATCAACTTTCTCGTTTGTATCTTAAAGAGATAGTCAGGTTACATGGAGTTCCTCTCTCCATTTTATCTGATCGTGATCCCGGGTTTACTTCTAACTTTTGGAAAGGCCTTCAGAAGTCGTTGGGTACTGAATTAAATTTTAGTACAAATTTTCATCCTCAATCAAATGGGAAGTCAGAGCGAACAATTCAGACATTGGATGATATGCTACGTGCTTGTTAGATGGATTATCAGGGAAGTTGGGACCAACATCTTTTTTTGGTTGAATTTTCATATAATAACATTTTTCATTCCAGTATACAGATGGCTCCATTTGAGGCATTATATGGTAAACGGTGTCAAATTCCAGCTTTTTGGGATGAAGTGGGTGAAAGGAAGCTGATGGGACCAGAATTGGTGGAAGAGATGGCAGGAAAAGTTTAGTTGATACAGAAACACATGAGAACAGCTCAGAGCAGGCAGAAGCGTTATGCAGACAACAGGAGGAAGGATCTCTCTTCTGAGGTAGGTGATCATGTTTTTCTCAAAGTCTCACCAGGGAAAAGTGTGATGCGATTTGGTAAGAAAGGAAAGTTGAGTACAATGTTCATTGGACCATATGAAATTCTGTAGAGAGTTGGATCAGTTGCTTACCGAGTGGATTTACCTCCGAGTTTATCTCAGGTACACAATGTTTTTCATGTTTCAATGTTAAGGAAGTACATGCCAGATCTATCTCATGTTTTGAGTCCAGAGGTAGTTTAGCTGGAAGAGAACCTATCTTATGAGGAACAACCGGTCCAGATTCTTGACCACAGGGAGCAAGTGTTACAGAATAAGGTGATTCATCAGGTAAAGGTTTTGTGTAAAAACCACATGATTGAAGAGGCAACATCGGAATCTGAAAATGCAATGAGGGATAAATACCCCCACTTATTCGATAAGTAAATAAATTGCGGGGACGCAATTTTCTAAAGGGGGGAAGGATGTAACATCCCAAGTAAGTAATGAATAATAGATATTTTATCTATATCTATTAATGAATTATATAGTGTTTTAGAGGCTTAAAATGAAAATAAATCCAAACTTAAGCATGTAATACATTATTATTTTTAAAAGATTGTTTTACTGCCTTTTGATGGAAAACCATTTTTAAAATCTATCTTTTGACAATTTTATAAGCTATATTTGTCAAAATAAATTTATTCTTTATGATTGGGACATTGGAATTTACTTTGGATAAATTTCTGGTATTTTTCTGATAATGTTCTTTTTTTAATGAATAATGAAAAATGTTGTATTTTAATTCAAAACCTCTTTTTAATATAATTTGTTTATATGATTATATTATCTTTTTAATAGGTTTTAAAGTTAAATTAGAATATATTTTTACCATTTAATCCAATGGTTGTCATTAGAATTAATTTCACTTTGAAATTGGACTTAAACTAGTTTCAATCTTTTGATACTTATTGTTTCATAAAAACACGCTATTTGCTCTGACATCGGGAATTAATTATTAAATTAATTAATATAACTTATATGTTTTGAATTTTGTATAATAGACATCTTTTTTGAATTAGAAATATCAAATATAGCTTAGGGTGAAGTTTTGGTATTTTTCTGAAAAACTTCAATTTTTGATGAATAGTGAAACCACTAAGTGGTACTTATAAAAACTGATTTTCCGTTTAAATGAAATTTTACCACCTATATGTTTTGAATTTCAAAAATCCAACATACATGGTTGTCATTAAGAAGTAAAATTTGGTTCAATGGGATTAAAATAATTTTTTGGTGAATAGTAACTTTTATGTTTTTAATCGCGATTAGAGTTAATTAGTGGAATTTAAGGAAAAAATGATATTATAATAAAATGAAAATACCTAGACACATGTCCTACCCTTATTGGATGTGTCATGGCCGACCATGAAAACCCATGGGTAGATTTTTGGGACCCCATGGAGCCACTTGGGTAAGATATTGACATTAATGCCTTTTATTTAAAGTAAAAGTAAAAATGACACAAACATGTATTGTTTTATTAAAACAATTTTTACATGGGTTATAGATGTCCGATTTTTGACTATAAATAGTCATTGGAAAGATACAAATATTTCCTACATCATGATATTTTTTTATAATTTTTAGACATTAAATAAATTAAATTATTTATGACACCATGATGATGTAGGGATTTCCTCATTATTTAACAATTTAAATAAAATGAAAATATAATGTAAAATCTAAGACCTACACTTGTCAAAAACCTATTGTATGGGTGGATTTATAAACCTTATCACCTTATCCTTGAATTTTATAATTGTGAGACTTTTTTTATCTGAAAATAATTTTATAACAAAGTATCTTTTCTTAATATTCCAAGAGTGCCCCTCCTCTCCTCTTATAAAAGGCCCCCACCTCTACCACCATACCTATGACAACCCTTCTTTTTATTACAACTTAAACATGCTTTATTACATAAAACTTCACTTGATCCAACAAAGAAGATCGAGATGTTTAGTGTCTTTGGGGCTTAGGATCATTACATAAAAATTTTAAACTTGAAATACAACATCTTTATTGAAAACTTCCTTTACATGACCACTACATTCCTTCGTACTTAGCATTGCATGGGATAACCTGAGGACATGCATAAGAAAAGGGTGAGCTATAAAGCCCAGTAAGGGAGTAAACAATGAATAACATGAGGAGTGAAATACATGTTAGGCAATAGGCATATCAATAGAGCATAATAGAAACATGAACATAAAGGCATGATAAAGCATGATGATAATAACATGGAAATGTGGCAACAACACTTAACATTGAATTAGCATGAGCCAAGGCTCATTGCACATGGAGCATGAGTAAACCCTCATTGCACTTAAAGCACGAGTAAACCCTCGTTGCACTTGAATTAGCATGAGTCAACACTCATTGCACATGAAGTATCATGATACTATACTTTACCCAATGCATTGGAGCGCTATAAAGGGCGCACCCTTCTTAAACATTTCATTTCATGCATAAGTGTGCCACATGGATCATAAAACATGGATTCATAAAACATAATCATTTATTCCACGATAAAGGAAAGTGGAATTCATACATGAAACTTTATAATCAATATGTAAATGTGCATAAAGGTGAATACCCTTGATGGAGAAATGGGCATGGTATTCACTACACAAAGACATTGGCTTAGAAAATCGGTGCCATTTCGGTAGCGTAACGGCGTGACATAAGAATTCATAAAAAAAGTTGATGAGAGAGAAAGGGGTTCCTCATCATATTTACATGTAATGGACAGTAAGGAGATCATATATATACATGTCCCAACAATAGAAATGGAATTTAGATTCATGATACAAAAGTATTGCTTGAATGTAAAAGAAGAGAGAGAAGTTCCTTTCGGAATTTCGGCATAGTAACGGGTGTACATGCGAGGCATTTAATGAGAGAGAAAGGGTTCTCCCATCATTAAAACAATAAGAGGGTAGTATGGGGGAGGTGTGAAACCATACCCCAACATTCATAATTGAAATAAAAAGGGAAATACAACTTAAAGAAAACTGACAAAAAAATGAGAAAGGAAGAAAACCCCTTACTTGGAAGTGTGCTTCCAAAGGCTAGAGAGAGGCTTGTGAGAGGCTTCTTGGGAGCTTGGGGCACCTTGAGAGGATTCTAGAGAGAGTAGGGCAGAGGTTGGACGAACTTCAAGGGCTTTGAGTGAGGAGGAAGTGGGAGCTTGGGTGGGTTTATATAGGAAAGGTGAGAGAATTCTTTATTATTTAGGTTTGGGACCCCTTATATTAAAATAATCCAAACCACAAACCATCCCATGGTATTTGCCCATGGTTTCTGGAAAAGGAAAGAGGATAATAATATTTTACAAGTCCAAGGTCCGAACTTATTAAAAAATTAGGGTTGCTTATGTGGAGGTGAGTCACACTCCCATGGAAATTAATTTAAAAAGGCAAAGTGTTGAATAAGTCTTGAGGGCTCCATTAATGCTTTGAAAAGTGAGTCAAACAAACCCAAAACCTCATTATTTTAATGATAAAACATATATTGGCCAAACATAAGGATTATGGTATTTTATTACATCACCATTGGGTCATTATGATGTCATAAAACACATTATATATTTAAATGGTATTTAATTTTTACCCAAAAATTTGACTGTCTCAGAAAATTATGAAAAATTCACCGTTGGATAATTTCGACATCCTGATTCCAAAAATAATATTTATTTTATCTAAATAGTTTTCTAAATATGTGAATTTTCACTTTTAAAATAAAAACCGACATTTATAAAAAAATTCACGGGTTTTGACAGAAATGGCTTTCAAACCTTAATAAAAATTTTAATTGCATTCATAAAATTATAAGATCATTTATATTTAATAAAAATTAATTTAATATTAATAATAATATTTTATTAAAATATTATTTAATTCAAAAATCCTTTAACTTAATAAAATATAATTCTTAATTAAATAATAACTAAAAACACCATTTGTACTTTAAAAACTAATTACAATGCATCAAAAATGACTAGAAATTATATTCACTATTATATACAAAAATAATGTACATGAACATGGTGCTACTTATTTGTTACATAACCCCTTAAAATAGCCGCATAAGACCTAAGGGTAAGGTGTGTGATGGTGACAGACTCTTGGGGTTGCTCGGATAACATCGCTCGAGTGGTAATCTCTATCAACTTCCATTTTTCCCGTAGACGATCACGTTCGAGCTTGACTTGATGAAGTTCAGCTTGGGCTTGGTCAAGGGCAAATCCCAAAGACGCCACCTCTTTTCCCAGCTCCGACAAATGGGCTTCGTAAGGGACAATTCTACTGGATGAGGTCATCGCTTCCTTTGTTTGAGTAGAAAATTGGTTCGTTAAAGCCTTATATTTAAACTACCCAGATGATCACTGTTCAACGGCTGTAAAAGTAACGGTCACAAATCTTAAAGTAAAACTAAAAAAAATTTGATATCTTATAAAAACATTTTTTCATAAAGAAACATTTAACTGGATCAAGAGGGATTTTCCATTAATGAAATTTTGGGTCGTTACAACATTCCCCCCTTAAGAAATTTCGCCCTAGAAATATTCCTTTTCCCACACTAAAACAAATGTGGGTAACTTAGCTTCATCATATCCTCCGACTCCCAAGTTGCTTCTTCAAACTTGTGGTTTTTCCACAACACCTTGACGAGGGGCATTGTCTTATTTCGTAGAACTTTTTCTCTACGATCTAAGATCTTCACTGGTTGCTCCTCATAAGAAAGATCGTCTTCTAATTGTACCACCTCGGAAGAGAGTACATGTGAAGGGTCTGGTATGTAATTCCTTAAGAGGGATACATGGAAGACATCATGCACCTTGGCCATAGTAGGTCGAAGTTCTAGTCGATAGGCCACAGCCCCAACACGATCAAGAATCTCGAATGGGCCGATGTACCATGGACTTAACTTCCCTTTCTTTCCAAACCTCATGACCTTCTTCCACGGAGATATGCGTAAAAACACCATGTCTCCGACTTTAAACTCAAGGTCTCGTCGACGATTATCTGCATAACTCTTCTGTCGACTTTGGGCTGCCTTGATATGCTGCGGAATGGTTTTCACCTTCTCCACCATTTCTTCGACAATTTCTGGTCCAAGCAGCTTACGTTCACCGACCTCATCCCAACATGCCGGTGTTCTACACCTTTTCCCATACAGGGCTTCATATGGTGCCATTTGGATGCTCGAGTGGAAACTATTATTATAAGAGAACTAAACTAGAGGAATATGTTGATCCCATCCTCCTTTAAAGTCCATTGAGCATGCTCTCAACATATCCTCAAGTGTTTGGATAGTCCGCTCGGATTGGCCATCAGTTTGAGGATGATAGGCCGTACTGAAGTTCAGTTCAGTATTCAGAGCATGTTGAAGACTCTTCCAAAACATAGTGGTAAATCTTGGATCTCGGTCAGACACAATAGATAGTGGTACTCCATGAAACCGTACCACTTCCCTGATATATATCTGTGCCAGTTGATCCAAAGAGAAATCCTCTCGAATAGCAATGAAGTGTGCAGTCTTTGTAAGACGATCCACAACAACCCAGATTGCATTGTTGCCTTTGGATGTCCTTGGAAGTCCAGTGACGAAGTCCATGGTGATGTTCTCCCATTTCCATTCTGGTATGGGCAATGGTTGCATCATCCCCTTAGACTTCTGCCTCTCTGCCTTCACTTGCTGACACACCAGGCACTTTGATGTATATTCAGTGATCTCCTTCTTCATATTATCCCACCAAAAGTTTTCTCGGAGATCTCGATACATCTTTGTGCTCCCTGGGTGAATAGAGATATTTGAACTATGTGCATCATCCAAAAGTTCCTTATTCAGCTCCGAACTTGATGGAACACATAGTCTTTTCCCAAACCGCACAATTCCTTCTTCATTAACATTAAACTTTGAGGATTTTACCTTTTTAATAGCTTCCACTTTTTCTTGGATTCCTGCATCATCCTTTTGAGCATCCTTTAACCTTTCCAAAATAGATTGTTGAGCAATCATTTGTGAAAGGATTGATGATGTTCCCTTCTTTATGATTCCCACGTCCATTTTCATCAAGTCTAAGAAGATTGGATCCTTCTCAATTCTCATCATTGATAGAATTGCTGGATCCTTTCTACTTAGGGCATCTGCCACCTTGTTCGCCTTCCCAGGATGGTAATGTATTGAACAGTCATAGTCCTTGATGAGCTCTATCCATCTCCTCTGGCACATATTAAGCTCTTTCTGTGTGAATATATATTTAAGACTCTTGTGGTCAGTATATATCTCACATTTCTCTCCATAGAGATAATGCCGCCAGATTTTCAAGGCAAAGATCACCGCCGCCAACTCCAGATCATGCGTTGGATAGTTTCGCTCATGGATTTTCAACTGCCTTGAGGCATAGGATATCACTTTATCATTCTGCATCAGCACACATCCTAAGCCCTTCTTCGAAGCATCACTGAATACCACAAAAAGCTCCCCACTTGTGGGTAAAGTGAGCACGGGTGCAGTGATAAGCCTCCTTTTCAACTCCTTGAAGCTTTCTTCGCATTCATCACTCCAAGCAAACTTTACTCCCTTTCGAGTTAGCTTGGTAAGAGGGTTGGACAATCGTGAGATATTTCTCACAAATCATCGATAATATCCAGCTAACCCCAAGAAGCTACGGATATCAGTTACCGATGTTGGCCTCGGCCATCCCTCAATTGCATCTGTTTTGGAGGGGTCCACAGATATCCCATTGCTTGTGATGATATGGCCCAAGAATGAGACCTCCTTCAACCAGAACTCACACTTTCTGTACTTGGCATAGATCTTCTCCTTGCGCAAAGTCTCCAGTACAGTTCTTAAATGCTCCTCATGGTCCTCCTTGGTTTTGGAGTATATTAGAATATCATCTATAAAGACTACCACAAATTTGTCTAGGTAATCTCTAAAGACTCTATTCATCAAGTCCATGAATATTGATGGAGCATTGGTGAGTCCGAAAGGCATTACTATGAATTCATAGTGCCCGTACCTTGTACGAAAAGCAGTCTTGGGGATATCTTCCTTCTTCACCCTTACTTGATAATATCCCGACCGCAAGTCGACCTTGGAGAAGTATTGATCTCCACGCAGCTGATCAAACAAGTCATCGATTCTTGGGAGAGGATACTTGTTCTTTATCGTGATTTTGTTAAGTTCACGATAATCGATGCAAAGCCGCATTGACCCATCCTTCTTCTTGACGAAGAGGACTGGTGCACCCCATGGTGATGCACTTGGGCGTATAAACCCTTTATCTAGATTCTCCTGTAGTTGTTTCTTAAGCTCTTCAAGCTCAACAACAGCCATTCTATATGGAGTCTTGGATATTGGTAGCTCCCCAGGTATAAGTTCGATTGAGAACTCAACATCTCTTCTTGGAGGAAGACCAGGAAGTTCCTCGGGAAATACTTCAGCGAATTCCCTCACAATAGGCATTTCTTCAAGGGTGGTTTCTTCCTTGGACTTAATCATCTGAGCCAGATATGCGTGCTCATAAGGCAGTAATATCCATGCTTGAGATGATGGAGCTAATGGAGATTCATCTTCCTCCTGACACTTGTAAAGAATCGGGGGTCGATTCTCCATATGGAGTGTGATTTCCCTCTCCTGACAATTTATGTTGGCTCTATATAAGGAAAGCCAATTCATGCCAAGAATTGCATCAAATTCCACCAAAGGGAGTATGACGAGGTTCTCCGGGAAATTCAATCCACAGATTATAAAAGGGGAGGACTTATACTCATGGGATGCAATGATTTCCCCATTTGCCGTACTCACCGACATCTTTACTTCCATGATTTGTGGTGGTGCAGGGATTATTCTACTAAACTTTTGAGATATAAAAGAATGCGTAGAACCTGAATCAAAAAGTACGTTCGCTATTATTGAATGAATAACTAGCGTACCTGTCACCACTTCGTTGTCGGGGTTCACTTCGGCAGAAGTGATGGCAAAAGCTCTTCCTTGCTGTCTTGGAGGTTGTTGATTGCCTCCGATAACCCTTGGATTAGGGCATTGATTCGCAAAATGACCCGGTTCTTTGCATTTGAAGCATTGAACAACGCGTTGAGGTTCGAACGGAGCATTCCTCTCCTCTGTCATAGCCGCGGGTCCTTCTTGCTGACAGTTAATAGCTAGGTGCCCTTCTCTTCCACACTTGAAGCATTTTCTTGTCCCCCTAAGGCAATTTCCAGGGTGCTTCTTTCCACACTTTCGGCAAGTGGGGTGCTGGAATTTCTTAGCGTCGTTGCATTTATCCATCGGACCACCAGCATTGAAGTCCACCTTCCGCTTCTTGTCCCCATGATACCCCTGTGATTCTCCGATCTCCATTTCAACCTTAAGGGCACATCGGACAATTTTCTCATAGCTGTCAAAGTCACGGATCGCTAATGCTTTCCGCAAGATAGGCTTCAGCCCACCAAAGAAGCGGTCAACCTTGCATTCGGGGGTAACGACAAAGCCGGAAGCGTATCATGCAAGCCTTGTGAAGTTTGCCTCGTACGCTCCCACAGATTCTTCATCTTTCTGTTTGAGGGAAAGGAAGTCCCTTTCCATCTTAAGACGGAGGGTGCGTGGAAAATATTTATCGAAAAACATCTTCCGGAATACCTTCCATTCCAAAGCCTCGATCTCCTCCTCAGGCTTCGTATTTTTTATCAATGTCCACCATTGATCAGCTTCACCCTCCATACGATAAGTCGCCAGGAGAACCTTCTCTTTTTCAGAGCATTGGAGGATGGAGAATATCTTTTCAATGGAGTTGATCCATTGTTCAGCAATCGTGGGATCGGATGATCCACTAAAAGTAGGAGGCCTTTGTCTCATGAAGCTTTCAATAGAGACTTGTTCTTTCTTAGGGGGGGTTGAACGTTCCTCTTGACCAGTGTTTCTATTCAAAACTTGAGTTAGCTGAGAGAGAAGCGTGATAAAGTTCGCGATTCCCGCTCCCATTGGATTGGGCATCTCATAAGTACAATCATCACACTGATCTTCACAACGGTTGTTAGCCCGAGTTCTCCTATTACCGGCCATTGGCTGGAATAAAAGGAAAGTTAGGGGTAACACATAAAGGGTAATCCAAAGACAAAAGTTGATGACTTATAAATAAACTTTAATCTCTTTAACTCATGAGTCTATAGGATTCAATCCAGGTTTTTCATGATCTTCCTTCTAACATATATTCTTAGGGGCATTTTTCCCTTAATAAGGGTTCATACTAAGATTGTGAATTTATCAAAACATATCCCCCGGGAGTGTCGTAACCAAGAGTGCAGCAAGGCCCGTTGTCGTGCAGCAGTTCCCGTTAGAGTCTAGCTCAAAGCGGTGTTTTCGGGTTTTACCCCTAGGATACATCTGTGCCAGAGCCGCCTCTACCTGCTCGTATCTAGACAGGGATGTATTTGTTTGATAAACCACTTACTTAGTATTTACCAAAACTTAGGGATGTTTTTATTATGCTTAGTCTTGTATCTAAGGCTTTACTAGGGTTTCCTAATCCCAAAAATAACTAAACCTATCCTCTGATACCAACTATGACAACCCTGCTTTTTATTACAACTTAAACATGCTTTATTACATAAAACTTCACTTGATCCAACAAAGAAGATCGAGAGGTTTAGTGTCTTTGGGGATTAGGATCATTACATAAAAACTTTAAACTTGAAATACAACATCTTTATTGAAAACTTCCTTTACATGACCACTACATTCCTTCGTACTTAGCATTGCATGGGATAACCTGAGGACATGCATAAGAAAAGGGTGAGCTATAAAGCCCAGTAAGGGAGTAAACAATGAATAACATGAGGAGTGAAATACATGTTAGGCAATAGGCATATCAATAGAGCATAATAGAAACATGAACATAAATGCATGATAAAGCATGATGATCATAACATGGAAATGTGGCAACAACACTTAACATTGAATTAGCATGAGCCAAGGCTCATTGGACATGGAGCATGAGTAAACCCTCATTGCACTTGAAGCACGAGTAAACCCTCGTTTCACTTGAATTAGCATGATTCAACACTCATTTCACATGATGTATCATGATACTATACTTTACCCAATGCATTGGAGCGCTATAAAGGGTGCACCCTTCTTAAACATTTCATTTCATGCATAAGTGTGCCACATGGATCATAAAACATGGATTCATAAAACATAATCATTTCTTCCAAGATAAAGGAAAGTGGAATTAATACATTAAACTTTATAATCAATATGTAAATGTGCATAAAGGTGAAAACCCTTTATGGAGAAATGGGCATGGTATTCACTACACAAAGACATTGTCTTAGAAAATCGGTGCGATTTCGGCAGCGTAACGGCGTGACATAAGAATTCATAAAAAAAGTTGATTAGAGAGAAAGGGGTTCCTCATCATATTTACATGTAATGGACAATAAGGAGATCATATATATACATGTCCCAACAATAGAAATGGAATTTAGATTCATGATACAAAAGTATTGCTTGAATGTAAAAGAAGAGAGAGAAGTTCCTTTCGGAATTTCGGCATAGTAACGGGTGTACATGGGAGGCATTTAATGAGAGAGAAAGGGTTCTACCATCATTCAAACAATAAGAGGGCAGTATGGGGGAGGTGTGAAACCATAACCCAACATTCATAATTGAAATAAAAAGGGAAATACAACTTAAAGAAAATTGACAAAAAAATGAGAAAGGAAGAAAACCCCTTACTTGGAAGTGTGCTTCCAAAGGCTAGAGAGAGGCTTGTGAGAGGCTTCTTGGGAGCTTGGGGCACCTTGAGAGGATTCTAGAGAGAGTAGGGCAGAGGTTGGACGAACTTAAAGGACTTTGAGTGAGGAGGAAGTGGGAGCTTGGGTGGGTTTATATAGGAAAGGTGAGAGAATTCTTTATTATTTAGGTTTGGGACCCCTTATATTAAAATAATCCAAACCACAAACCATCCCATGGTATTTGCCCATGGTTTCTGGAAAAGGAAAGAGGAAAATAATATTTTACAAGTCCAAGGTCCGAACTTATTAAAAAATTAGGGTTGCTTATATGGAGGTGAGTCACACTCCCATGGAAATTAATTTAAAAAGGCAAAGTGTTGAATAAGTCTTGAGGGTTCCATTAATGCTTTGAAAAGTGAGTCAAACAAACCCAAAACCACATTATTTTAATGATAAAATATATATTGGCCGAACATAAGGATTATGGTATTTTATTACATCACCATTGGGTCATTATGATGTCATAAAACACATTATATATTTAAATGGTATTTAATTTTTACCCAAAAATTTGACTGTCTCAGAAAATTATGAAAAATTCACCGTTGGATAATTTCGACGTCCTGATTCCAAAAATAATATTTATTTTATCTAAATAATTTTCTAAATATGTGAATTTTCACTTTTAAAATAAAAACCGACATTTATAAAAAAATTCACGGGTTTTGACAGAAATGGCTTTCAAACCTTAATAAAAATTTTAATTGCATTCATAAAATTATAAGATCATTTATATTTAATAAAAATTAATTTAATATTAATAATAATATTTTATTAAAATATTATTTAATTCAAAAATCCTTTAATTTAATAAAATATAATTCTTAATTAAATAATCACTAAAAACACCATTTGTACTTTAAAAACTAATTACAATGCATCAAAAATGACTAGAAATTATATTCACTATTATATACAAAAATAATGTACATGAACATGGTGCTACTTATTTGTTACATAACCCCTTAAAATAGCTGCATAAGACCTAAGGGTAAGGTGTGCGATGGTGACAGACTCTTGGGGTTGCTCGGATAACATCGCTCGAGTGGTAATCTCTATCAACTTCCATTTTTCCCGTAGACAATCACGTTCGAGCTTGACTTGATGAAGCTGAGCTTGGGCTTGGTCAAGGGCAAATCCCAAAGACTCCACCTCTTTTCCGAGCTCTGACAAATGGGCTTCGTAAGGGGCAATTCTACTGGATGAGGCCATCGCTTCCTTTGTCTGAGTAGAAAATTGGTTCGTTAAAGCCTTATATTTAAACTACCCAGATGATCACTGTTCAACGACTATAAAAGTAACGGTCACAAATCTTAAAGTAAAACTAAAAAAAAGTTGATATCTTATAAAAACATTTTTTCATAAAGAAACATTTAACTGGATCAAGAGGGATTTTCCATTAATGAAATTTTGGGTCGTTACAATACCCACTCATACAAAGCCTTTGGCTCGGCCAAACCCTTCCCATTTTGTCTCTCCACATCCCTCTCTAACTCTTAGAAGCCTCACTTTGGGAAGAAGTCTTCCCAAGGAAGCCTTTGAGCTCAAATCAAAAGGAGTTACCTGTTTTAAAGGTAGTGTTTTCTCTTGTGTTCTTATGATTTATTTTGCTTCTCCAACCCTCTAAACTATTTTTATTAATTTCTTTTGTAACAACACCAGTATCTTAAATATACTTGGATTTTTTTATAAGAAGGATTTGAGCTAAACCTACACACACCTACATCTAATGGTTAAAGAACATACTGTTTCCTTGGATGGCGAATTTCTGCCTCACGAAACGATGATTGTTCGATATTCTTTTAACACCTTCAAAGGTGGCCATTAAGATTTAAATATATTTATATATGATATATAATATGTTTATTTTTTCCTTAATCTTCTTTATTTTTTATTTATGACATACCTTTATGGCTTCCATTATGGGTATACGTGATATCTTCATTTTAGGAAGTGCGGACTACCGCCCCCTCAAAGTGATTTGATTCGTTAATACCATGTGTGGTACGTATAAAGGATAGATTTAATGATATTATATATGATACCATAATGGAATTATAATACTATTATGTATAATTATGTTTTAATTCCATTAAAGTATGAGATAGAAATGAAAGTAGCGTTCATGCGTACGTACGCCTTACCGTCTCCATGAACGGTGCATTTCATTTCTTATCCCCAAATGTAATGTACTATTACAAGTACATATATATAATGGATATATATGATGTATGTTACATCTAAATTATGAATATAATTCTGTAATTAAAATATAAATATCTCTCATTTAGTTTTAATTCCATTAATAAGACATAGAAATGAGAGTAGCGTTCATGCGTACGTACGGCTTACCATATCCCTGAACGGTGCATTTCATTTCTTAACTCTAAATGATTATGTAAAATTATAAATACATGTATATTATGGATATATATGATATATATGAAATCCAAATCATAAATATCATTCTGGATATAATGAACCTTTGACCACACGAACAACATGTAATTATAAGAAGTCCACTTTCGACTTAAGAACCAAATATCGACAAAACAAACATTATTAACTTAAATGATTACATAATATTTATAACATGGAAATAAGTGATATGAAAGCAATAATTAACTTGAAAATGGTTCTTATGTAAGTAGAAATTAACTCAAGTTTATTATTCAAGACGTTAAAGAAATATCGAGTCACGTCGGACCCGAGGTAAGGGACTTCGTCTCAATCTCCTTTCATTGAGGCATATTTTGTTTTATACACAACTTTATTTTATACGGTGTATAAACCCCTTTGACTTTTACTTTTATACAAAAGGAATCATTTTCTACTAAGCGTTTTAATAAACGACAAAAAGGAATGTTTCTTTTAATGTACGCGGTGACAACGACCTTTTCCGCCGCCACGAGTATTATTTGGTCTTTGGCATCCTTAACAAGCCGTAATGTTTTTTAAAATGAAATAAATACCATATACTCTTTTATGTATTTTGGTATTGAAAATTGTTTTTATAATGGATTTGTTATGTCAATATATTTAAGTGATATATTGTGATCAAAGTGTGGAAATGTTTTCTTTCCATTATATTTGTTTTATGTATTATGATTTTATAATGGTACTTGGACATTTGACGGGTGGTTACGTGATAAACCATATGACGGGTGGTGTTGTGATTACCTGTATGGGTGGTTACGTTATAACCTCCAATGCATTGGGTATGAAAGTAAGTCGTATGGCTATTCCATTAAGGGATATGTGTGGAAGTCGATCGTATGGTTATTCTATTTAAGTATGTTTATGTCCCAAGTTACCTTTATATGTTATGTGATCTTTATATGGGTTTTATGGTAATCTTTTGGTTATAAAAGGGTAAGTAATGATCTTTTATTCAGTGAAGAGTTTTTACTACTTCATAAAGGTGAAAAGTATTACTTTGATAAAGTATACATGGTTTACTTGTTGTTTTGATAAACTAACATTTTTCATTCTTTGTGTATCCATTACTGAGCTTTTTATGCTCACCCCAAGTTTTTTGAAATGTTTTTCATAGGACTTAATGTGGAATAGGGTCAAGGATGAGATCAAAGGAAAGTCATGCTATATAAAACATAAAATTAGACATGTTTCTTTTTAAGAGTATTTATTCTATGGAAATTTAGTAGAAGTGTCTACTTTGTAATCTTTTGAGATGTAATAGTTATGTCCTAATTCTCTAAAACTCTAAACCTAAAAAGATCCTCAATGTGAATTATTCATTTAATTCAATATTATGTAAGGTTTAAGGCTCGATCCAAATAGCTGGAGGATGAAATAAGCGACAGGGAAGGTGTTTCGGGAGTGCCGGATGGAAGGACAGAGAGGCGATGTGTCTGAGGGCTATTGCTGCTCAGTGAGAGGGAAAGCGACAGGGCGGGGTTGACCAGGAAGAGGATTGGACAGCTCCTGGTTGTGCTGAGAAAGTTGTTGGTTGGTGACTCAACTTGCTCATGTGCAGTAGGGTATGAGGCGGTGTTCGGGGGTCGACGACAAGGAGCACGACGGGGAGGCATTGTGTGTGTTGGATTGTGTCGCACATAGGGGAAAATAGGGGGGTGCACAACTAACCATAAAAAAAGTATTAAAGGAAGAAAAAAGGAAAAAACATGCTAAACAATAAGGAATATAATAATAATAATAATAATAATGGAAATAATAATAATAATCATCTTCATAATAAAAATAAAATAATAATAATAATAATAGTATTTATTTCATTTTAATTATAATTAAATTCTTAACAATACAAATTTTAATCGACGCAATTGTTGAATTTATTTTTAATTGAAATAAAAAAAATTACATGTTTTAATTTTTAGAGATGAATAGGTCACACAGTTTCCTAGGAGAAGTTTCATAGAACCATGCTCCACCTGTGCGTCCAATGGAATCAAACTCAAAATGCATACTTTTTATAAAAAACTTAGGAATTTTGTTCGGGAATCACCCCGGACCCCTGTAAAAAAAATTAACAGTAGAAAAATAAATAAATAAATTTCAACACATAGGATGGGGTCTGATAATTCTCCCCACCATAACACTTTCTGCCCCAAAAAGGTACAACATTATCCAATCGATCGATCAACAACTACGAATTCCACACAAACACAATCAAACCCTTTGATCCAAGGATATTCCATCGACCACTAGCAGGAGTCAACCTCCCTTCCCAAAACAGATCACCGGTAGAGGGGACGTCTAAACGGACTCCCCACCCTAACAACACAACTATAATTTAATAAAGACTTTTGAGAAAACCCAAAGAGACTCACAGTGGGTCTCCCAACTATAAAGAACCAACCTATAAACGGTCAAATGGAAAATCTCACTTAGGCCCAAACCGACCCTTACTCAATCTAGAAAGAACACAACATAAACATTCAAACCATTCGATTCTTTCTGAAAGGGATAAGAGCTTAAACAGAAACTCCACATTAACTGAAAACTCTAACCACATGGGTAGGGAGGGAGGTACCCAAGATTTGATCAATGAAACTATGATAGACAACATTTCAGGACTCACCACTTCAGGGTGGACACAAACCAAAGCCGCAACTGATTCACATGGGTGGTCCACACAAGGCCACTGATTGGAAACTCACATACAAAAAGGAAAAAATTACTAACATTGCGCAAGGGATATGTCCATCACGCTCTTTGTGATAAGAGAAAATTTACAACGATAGAGAAACCACAATAGAAACACTAAAACTGTCTCACCACAATGATTATGGAACAACCTTAAGCAGACTCTTTAATATTTTCCGGGGTTCCTTACTACGCACTGACTTCACTCTGAACCCTTTTGGAAGGAGCTCTGATGGATGATGTGTCTCCTACCTCGCAGTCATTTTCTGATAATTCCAATAAGAATCATTCATCTTTTGATTTGAAAAACGAATGGAAAATATTTTGATTTACAAATCATGGTGGCATTGAAAACCAAATTTCATCAAAAGACCCATGACATTCCCATACATTTAAAAACCCCTAAAACCATCAGTACACTTCAATGATAAGAGATCCCATACCTTGTAAGGAAACATACACATGAAATTTAAAATAAAACCCAACAACAAATCACTTCTAATAACTTCCTCTACAATGTTTTCAAGCAAGGCCCTGAAAGAATCGTAGTAAGTAACTAAATCATCTGCAAGCATGACAGTGCTTAGGAGTACTTGGGAAGGATAACCTCTTGTGATCCAGCTTCCCAAACAGATAACACACGATGATATCTCACATTGTAGAGTAAGATGAATGATCCTGAGGCCTTTTGATTCCATGACTTTCTTCATCCACTTCTAATTGATTCCTCATCTCCTTTCCTAGATCTGCACCACTACTCATAGGGATTAAAATAGGGAGTTCTACTTCAAGAACACCTTCCATCATAGCATCGACATGAAAAGCTTGTCTTGTCACATCGAAAAATGAACTTAAGTTGGATTCTTACACCTTCAACTATAGATTGGGGAAATGACCCGCCGGGAAATGTCATGCCTTCATAGAGTCATATGTGACATATCCTGTATCATAGGTGACTAGCTTCATAAAGATCTAGAAATATTCTAACACGGATTTGTCACCCTGCTTCAAATAACACATCTCCATCCTCTTTCCCACCCTTTCTTCTTCACCGAAATACTGGCAAATGAACAACACCTTTATGAACTCCCAAGTTAGATCATGAAGGGGCTTGTTTTGAGACTCTGACTTCCACCACATACATGGTGAACCCTCAATAATTATGGTTGCAAACTTGACCTTCAACGACTCGGGAAACTCAACGAGGTTATAGTCCCTTTAAATCATCTGTATCCACTCCTCTACTATGGAATTTTCTGCTTGACCATTAATGAGAGGTGAATTTAGCTTCCGAAACTCAATCATAAAATCCTCAGGTTTATAACCCGCACTACAATCATCCGTCGACGATTCAAGGGGATAACCTATGGACAATAAAAGTCAATAAATCGATCAGGAACAACTAAATAAATAAAAATCCTCAAAATGAAACAACACATTGGTGACAATCTATAAAAATAAGAAAACAAGCTAACAAAATGTCAAAACATTCCTTTTTTAAAATCTATTTAATTTTAAACAAGCTTGGTGGGTTAAACCCTCTCTATATGTATTCTTTAGAGTCTCACTCAAATGCATATATATGCGCCACCCCGGGAATCAATACACTATACCAGACATCTGTTCATATTACAACATACCATTATGTATGTGAGCACCCATCATAACACCCTGGCCAAAACAATGAATCTTTATTTACAAAAAAAATCATTCATCCCCTTATCATTAAAACAATCCACAAATTAAATATGTCATTTCAAACAACTTTTTTTTAAAACCCAACTTTTTATGATTCAATCAACTTTCAAAAGTCATAGGAGACACAAAACAACTCAATCAGGAAACTAGTGTTGGTGGGTGACTTGAGCATATTTTTGGCGGCCATATGCCAAACACGTCACCAATATAGAGGGCCTTTTTGGACCATGACCCTAGCTTCACATGGCTTTACATGTTGTGTGGCATAAGAGGACTATTAACCCAACTCCCTTTGTTGTATCCCAATAACAAAAAATTCCATAAAAACCAAATAAAACTAATTAAACCAGACTTCCCATATAAATTCATGGATCTGCACGAGCAACAGTTTGCGACTCTCTTCCCATACCTACCACTCGAGTCCCGAAAATCCTATTTTATCTACCTTGACATCCCAAATAACAAAAGGGCTCTCTAAAAAAGCAGGTCTTATAAGATCTGACCTCCTCTAATACCATTTTTTCACGAACCAACCCAATTCAACCTTGAACCGGTCACCCGAGCCTATTTGTGGAAGGTCCCGAGAGTCCTTCCTGATCCTCCTCAGCTGTCGAAATGCACCAGGGCATCAACAGAGACTATGTAAACGTTTTCATCCAATGAAAATTTATAAAAGAAGAGGAAATAATAAAGAGAATTGTAGAATAAATAATCCCAACACACAACTAAACAAGAAATGAATAATATAAAACTAACCGAACTCGATGATAGAACTATCTTTATGTGACCCCAGGTGTCACTCTCCGACTCAACGATCAAGTGTCGCCGAAGGCGAGCACACCCAAGCTGGAACCTACACAATCACTAAAAACTGAAAATAACTATAGGTGTGATTATTAAAATACACTAGGCAAGCCCGATATCTATTCCCAATGCACTACCTTTAAAATAAACGAAACACCATTTCATGTTTGAACTACAATTTATAAAAAATTGGTCTTTCAACATATTTTACTTAAAAACAAAGTATGAACCATTGCCCTTAAAAATTTTCAAATATGGGTTCTTTTCATTAGTTTCTATGACATTTCCAAAGTGAATGTGATGTTTACATTCATATTTGTATAATGAGGATAAAAAATATTCATTTTAAAACGATTTCTAGAAACCCAACCAAAACCAGCACACCCCATTCCAAGAAAACAAATACAGGAATCCACAATAGAAATCACACAGCATGAGCAATGTATGTAAACATATAATCATAATAATCACTACTGGAAGCAATAAGAGTCGAGTATGAATGGGTGAACCTATGAATGAACCCAAACACATCCGCCTACAATGGGCCACTAGTCATTACTATAACCTAATAGTGCGGTAATCATTCTTGGAATATTCTCTAAATATGCCAGGTTCCCATGTCTCTAGTATATAAAAAGGGGGTGAGCCAACTGATGCCAGCTGAGCACCAATCACTGTATATACATAATAAAAATGCACAATAAGTTCCACCTTGAGTATCCCCAAAGAATCACCTCATGCCTTAAAAATAAAGCAATTATAATGGGTTCCAACTGAAGAACCCTAACATTAGATTCCGAGAATCCCCAACAAAGACCTCCCACCCATTGCATGTAATCAAGGCATGAGGATCATCCAACAAGGGTTTTCATAATAAATATTTTTTTCCACCAAATTCATGAAATGGCCAAACGGGCCCTTAAACATACACAATCAAAGCTTTATCACAAAATGAAAACAATTTTTCAAACGTTGTGTGAAGTACACTATTTTCATTCAAATAATTTGAAAACATTCTTCAAAAATTTCCTTTCGCAAATCCAAAACATACCGTTTTACACACACATACCAACAGTACCACAATTCAACACATCATGTATAACATATTAAAAAGTCCCAACTATTCCTCATAATATGAAATTGTTTAAACTTTTTCACAAACCCACATTTATCAACACACACACAAGAACATATCACAATAGGGTGAAAAAACACCAAAACACGTTGAAAACTGAAACTCATTCCTTTATAAAGCCTAAATCATTCCAAAAGCCATATAAGGGACCAAAAAAAATGTCGACACATCAATAACTCCAAACCAGCAATTTTTTTAAAATCACCGTTAAACCATAAAAGAAAACCGGGCATTTTAGATATATATAAAAAACTGAAAAGAAAGAACAATACATTACATATTTATCAAAACAAATTATATTTTATATAATGAAATCATAACATCAATTGCATGCCTTAACTATATCCCAGTTGTGGGACAATGTTTAAAATGTCATGATTCATGTGTGGATTTTCAGTGAACAATTTATTATACATGAAATGTGATCACTTTTAACAAGACAATGAAATTCAACACGAAACATGGAATGCACTATAATCTTACACACTATATAATTTTTCAGGGGATCATGAAATAAAATTTATAATATAAAGAACATGCAGATACCAGGAAATAATGAATCTTAAATTTAAAAGGTATGCGAATGGGGAAACTGACCTCGTGATAAAAGTGCAATGACAATGTAACATCCGAAACATGGCACGATGACGACGCCCAATGGGAATCGCTCTGCTCAGGTTCTAAATACTCAAACCAACCAAGAAAAACCACAAATTTAAACAAAATTACTTATCAAACAAGGATAAAAACTCGAATAAATATACCGATGGGAATTAAAAAATACCCTAGCAGAGGTGACTTCGTAAGCCGCGGGCTGGTCGGCGCAATGCCGATAGCGGTGGAAAGGCTGGGAGAGGGTGCGGGTCGGCCAGAGAGGCAATTGCGCCCCAAATATGAGGTATGAGTGGATTGTGTTTCAGCCAGAGAGGGTGCAGATCGGCCGAAGAGGCTGCTGCATGGGAGGGGGGAGGGGCCGGGTCGGCGGTACATTTTTCGCTGAGTACGACGGGCTGATGGTTCGGGGATGGCTGGTGCGAACGGATCAAGGCATCCAGGTGGTCTTGATAGGGAGGTCAGGGAGAAGGATGTTGGGATGGTGCCTCGGTGGCTGGGGAGAAGGCTGAAATAGAGGCGAGAAGACCTGTAGGGCTGACGCTATCCGGAGCATGAAGGGAGGGGTACGACGCTGTCGAGGGGCAGTGGCAGCTAGCCGGTCGGGGTGTTGGAGGATGAAACAGGCAATGATAAAGGTGTGCAAGAAGTTCCGGAGGGAAGAAGGGATGGGAATTTGGTATGAGGGCTGCTGCTGGTAACCGAGAGGGAAGGCGATGGGGATGGGAAGGGCAGGAGGAGGCCAGGATGGATCTTAGCTGTGCTGAGCGGGAGGGAGGCCAGTGGCTCAGCTTGCTCAAGCGCAGCAGGAGAAGAGGCGACGTCATGGGGTCTGCGACGAGGAGTTTGACAGGGAGGCACTGGGTGTGCTGGATCATGCCGCACAGCGGAGTAAACAAGGGGCTGGACAGAAAATCCTAAATAAATCCAATAATAATAATAATAATAATAATAATAACAATAATAACAATATATATTTATTTTATTTTAATATTAATAAAATTCATAACAATAAAAATATTAAACGATGCGATTGTAGAATTTATTTCCAACATCAATAATAACAAAATACATGTTATAATTTTCGGAGATGAACATGTCGTGCATTTGCCTCGACGAAGCCTTGTGGCATCGCACTCCGTCCATGTGTCCTACGACGTTGAACCCAAAATGTGCACATTTTATCAAAAACTCATAAATTTCATCCAAGACTCACCCCAGACCCCCGAAAAAATATTTAAAGGTGGAAAAATAATTAAATAAATTTATACACATGGGTAGGGGTGTGACACTGACCAGATAAAACAATGTCTCCACTTTTTCTAATGTAGTTAGAGTGTTGGTGGATGATCATGGATGGAATGACACATGGTGATGTGTAGTGGTGGAATAAAAATCTGGCGTAAGTGATGTTCACTATTTTGAAGAAGAGTTCCAAGGGATATTCTGGATTATGAAAACGGTGTAACATGTAGCACGATTAGTTTAGTGTTTTGATTGAATACTTTCTAGAGTACGAGTAGGTAAAAAAATTTATATTTTGGTTGTGCACAGTACCATTTAAGTCATAAATTGGTGAGTGTTCATGAACAAGATACAAACTGATGTTTTCAAGACATTTCTTGGTAGTTTTTTCTAGGAGTCGTGGATAAATGATGAATGGCCCTCTATGGAGGAAGAGATATAAGTGGTAAATCTGAATTCTTGTAATGGTTGACTGATGATTGGACGTAGACACTCTTTTTCGGGAGACATGGTGTCATATGTTGGTCAAATTCAGCTTATCCTATTTTTTTAGTGTGGCATTGAAGTGTTGTACACACATTTTATGGAATTTTAGTGCAAAATCTTGTTAGAGATGAACATACTCTATCATGAATTCATCCAATGTACGATGAGAGAGTGTTGGCCCTACACTGATCTTCATTTATTTTAAATGTCACTGTGGTTGGTAAAACCTACAAGGGTTGTGCTCAAGATGTGTTATATGGTTATATATATGGTGGGAAGTGCATCGTTGTCTGTTTTCGGGTGGTGAACCCCCATAGTCTATTGAATATTGGATTTTTATCAGATCTATCAAGCTCAAGGTTTTGTTTGAGATGATGATAAGGGTATTCCAATGGTGGGGAACACTATATTATCATAGATAACTCTCTTATATGTAGCAGAAATTTTTTAATGCTTATGGTGGGGAGACTATAAGGTCCTGTATTTTATTAGACAATAATTTTGGGCATATATTTGAATTTTTTCCAATAGCTTTTCAAATGGCATAAATGTCCTTTTTACAATTTAATTTGATCTCGGATAATTTTTCTAATGACTCTTTTAGTTTTGAATAGTAATATAACTAACAAATAAAAGTTTTTTGGAATTATAAACTATTTGAATTTTATAATAATAATTAATATTTACTATTTCATAAATAAAGTATTAATTCATTCATGTTGGATCATTCAGACATATGTTCATATTGACATTTCATCTCTTCTGTTGAGTCTATAGTGGGATGTTTTTTCTAGTTGAGGTATAATATCTTATTTTACATCAGGGCCCACCTGATCCCCATTTACTATTCATTTTCTTTCTATTTTATTAGCCTTTTCATTTTTCTTTCATTTTATTTTCATTTTATTTTTTTATTCCCCTTCTTTATCATTTCTCTTCTAGGAATCTTAGGGATTCCCCTAGTGGGTTCTTCAATCACATGGTAGAAAAATAATAAGGAGAGTGAGAGGTAGATATAGGCATAGATACGGGAATAAGGGTACCACTGTAGAGCTTGAGACACACCAGATCATTGTGCGACATAAATCGATAGCTGAAACATGTAATGCTTCGATGGATTCATCCATAAGGTTATCAATATTAAGTTTTTTCCATATATCATTGTATATTTTTTTTCTAGTTTCAATCCACAACTATTCTTATATGTGACCACATGTGGCCCTATCTACAGCTATTGTGGTGGAAATAGGGGTTTTGTGGTGATTTGAGGGTTTTTCTTTTGGTAAATCATGTCTACATGGAGTGTGGTTCAGGGAACATATGTCTTGTGTTCTATAATTTTGGGGAACCTGAACTTTTTCAATTACACACCTTGTATGAGTCATAAATTCCATGTAATAGTACTCAGCTGTGTAGATGCATACTAACCTAGTAGCATGTGCAAGTGGAAAATTTCATTTGTGGTACCCGGCTAGACCCCATGTGGGTTACACACCATGTACAAGAACATTTACATTCCAAATACATGTCTATGAAATTTGAGGGACATGAGAAGTTACCCAATGTATGGTACACACCATATACCCATCATATATTCCATGTACTTGGACAGTTACACCGCATGTTTAGCTAGGGTACACGCCCAGGTGAGGCTTTGGGAGTACACGTCATGTACTTCAGGATACACGTTATGTACCACATCTTTCAAACCCCCTTTTGGGTTTCTTCAGATCATTAACCCAAGAGTGGGAATTGTACACATGAGTAGTCTATTATAAGTGTCTCTTCACATAGATAGTGATTTGAAATCCATGTGGGGTTTTGAGGAAACCTAGGTGGAATTTCATACATTTCCCATGTTGAGTGGTCCTTATGTGATAATTGAATTCATTTTTATCCAGATTTTGAGAACCTTAGATCTGATATGATCAATGATCAAACACTTATGACCTATTTCATTCATATCTTTTCATTTAAGGATGTCTCCCTAGTGATATGTGACCTTATGGACAATGAGACTGTGATACCAATTGTTTACACGGATCCCTTGTAGGATTTCACTATGTACATTTTTTACATAGTGTATCCCTTTTAGAATGCCTCTATAATTTTTATTCTACCACGAGTCCCTTATTAAAAAATGACTTAGAGAGTCCCTTATTGGATCCCCTTACCTTATGTCTATTTTTAGGATCCCTTGTAAGATGCACATGTTTTCTTATTGTTTACAGATCCCATGTAGGATTCCTCCATTACGATCCTAGGTAGGGATCCCCAGTATGATTCCCTCTCTAATGCATAGATGTTGAGGATCCAAATTAGGATTCCTCTTCAATATTTAGCTTGAGGTACCCAATTGGTTATCATTATTGAAATAACATTTATATAGTACATCATTAATACGTAGAGATGGTAGTTGGTGTCACCTTAGAACTCATACCAAACATGAATTCCCTTGTGGTTATGGTGGTAATGTTGGGTTTAGGAATTTGACCACTATCACTCATTTTTTATGCCTTCATGTGTTTACTATTGATGAAATGATGATATCCCGAGGTTATTTCTGGTTAGTGGCTATTGAGCCGGATGTGAGAAACCATTCCTTCTATTTGGTATGAATGGATGTTATTCTTAGTATCTGGCTTCTATGAAATTTTATTTAATATTTTTACCAGTATTCTTAGAGGTACTACCTTGTACCTGAATGTTGAGCCTATATTTTAATTTTGATTATTATATTATTGAGATTTTGAGAGGATATTCATTGAATCTGGTTGTTGATCCTACTTTTATTACATATAGGCATGATGTCACTAGTATGTATACCCGTGGAAGATTATACACACCTTATATCATATTTTAAATGAGGATAATTATCCTCCCCCTGAACCGTGGTTGTTGTTTTATGATTACACCATCATCAACTGGTGGCATATAGAGGATGATTACGCTCTCCTCAACTTGGGGATTTTTTAGGATGACCATGCTCTCCTAAATTTTTAATATGTTGAGGTTCTTTTAACGTTCTCTCTCAGATACAACTTTTTATCTCTTTTTATATAATGATGGTTGTGAATGGTGGATCATACCTATGATTGACAATCATATTTGGATCTGGAATGGTGAGAGTGATGTATCACCCTTTATATCTTTTTACATATCATATAAGGGTCATACCCTTAGGGTTCATATGAGTCGCAATGTAGTTACCACCTATGAATCAAGACATGGCGCTAAGAAATCAGAATAGATAAACCTAGCATGAGAAATATTGTTTCTAGATTAGAGAACATTTACAATATTTCTAGATGTACTTCCCTATAATCCACAATTTTGTGGATTAGAGGTGTGTACGGGTGAAACCAACTTTAGGATGAGTATCCCTCTACAGTGATATATCTTTCAAAGATATAATTCTGACATTTTCTTAAATAAGTTATATGATTGTTGGGAATATAGACATAAAGACCGTCATAATGATAAATGAGTTGTGTAGTATTATTTTCAGCTCAATACCGTTGCACATTAAATCTAGGTGATCATGATTACAAACAAAAGGATGGGATGATCATTGGTTTTATAGTATTTATTTCACCGTATATATCAATATTCATATTTAAGTATATATAGGTATGGGAATATACTTATATATATGCATATAGATATCAATATTCATAGTGTCACATTCCCTTTTGACAAGGATTAGAGACTCAAAATTTGATTGTGGTATCACATTACTAATTTTACTAATATTTTTAGTCGTACCTCAACTAGGTTGAGAATTTTTCATTTCATGCACAACTGGTAGAATATATAATAGGTTTATCATTTGGGATTCCTACTGAGATTATTTCTCACCCATGAACATGAACCTCGTGTACATCTATATCATGTATCAACATTTCAAGTTGATTACATTTTCATGGTTGATAGGGCTGAGACCCAGAGTTGCATGATCGAGTATAGTTCCTCTTGTTGGTTCTTCTGATATGATTGTGCAGTTTGACTGTCTCTAAAGACTGGGTGTGTGATTTGGATCCGAGTAATTAGTAGGTAAATATACTTTTAATTTGATTTCTTTTGTATTTCTAAATCTATATCTTCATCTTTGTGGGTGACCATTTTGGTATGTATGAGATATATTTCTGAGCTTCTATAGTTTATCCATTTTTATTACAACATGTTCTATTCTAGTTTATTTACTTCTTATGAACTCTGTTTAATTATATGTATGATACTTAAATATTTACATTATTTTTTGACTCTGATATACAGGAATAATCACCGGACTTACCCCATTTTCCCTCTCTTCATGTGGAAAGCCTTTGGTGTACGGGGAGGCGCTCTTGAGAACTCATAACTAACTGACACAAAGTACCTGTTTAGTGGAAGCTATGTTAGGATGTTAATTGTTTTCTAGTAGAAATGAATATTGATGGGATGAATACACTCCTTGTTGTGATGACTTGATATGTAATAGTTTTTCTATATTTTTAAAAACATATATCCAAAAAGATCATTTGAATGTAAGAAAATTCATCCCTTTCAAATAAACTCAAAATTTGAGTTAGATCAGGGTACATGTTTTTGTAGAAAAATTTAATATTTAGAATAGTCACATGCTTCCTAAGAAATAAATAGATAAAAAACTGCATGTGAAAGCATAAATTATATATAATATAGTGTAATTTAGTTGAGAAAAAGATCTCCACCATGTTGTTTGCTTGGAAAATCTAGGTGATTCACAGTGTTACCTCAAATTTGGTTAAGCATTTTTTAAAACAATGCACGGAAATGATGTTAAATAATTATCCTGGGGGTAAAAACTAATAAGGATAAAATGATTTTGAAAACAGATAACATATTGTAAGTGATTAATTATAGTGAATTCTTAACCTCCAAACCCAGTAATTTATCTATGAAAGAGAACCAATATGATACAAGTTGTGTGGAGTGTCTATATGTGGTTGAGATAAGTAAAGAATCTACTTGAGAAGATGAAACATTTTATAATCTATAGAACTCAAAATTATTCCACACTTATGAAAAACTTTCATTTTTGATGTATATCATGGTACCGTATATTTCTAGGATAGGAATAATAAAATTTAATGTTATGGAGGGGATATTTTTTCATAAATAAAATTTAATGATGTAATTTTTTTAAAAAGCTAGGGCTATTTGATATTAATACCTTTTATACATTTCTTTAATATTTTAAATTTTTTCATGAAGATAGTATATAAATTCAGTTTGATAAAAATGACTAAAAATACTTGAAAAAAATAGTGCTAAAAATGGAATCATCTTATAATATTTTGATCACTCATTGAGATTGTATGTTAAAAAATAAAAAAAATATGGAATCATTTCATGTGGATCCATGGAATAAATTTCTAATTAAAACACTCTTGTCTTGTACACCTAACATTGATCATATAGACTTCGTGTGTGATAAATGATAGAACCTTTCATACAAATGAATTTATACCACCTTATTCTATCTATGTTTTATCTTTTATCAATAAAGGGAGTGATGTAATTTATACAATTTAATAATGAAATTGGAGATAAGAGAAGATGATGAGTAATGTATTAAAAAAATAAAACATATTTCAATACTATTTTCCATCATTTATATTAAAAATAAATTAATGCGGGTGGTTTTTTATCAAACATTAGGTTTTTGTTGTATTTGATTACAATGATTATTGAATTATAAAATGATTTAAATATGTAAGTGAAGAAATTATGGGAGGGTGATTTTTAAATTCCCAAGTAAAAATGGATAAATTATAAGATTTTTATAATAGGATTTTCATGACTATGATTATTTGCTTGGATGGTGAAAAATATTGTCGATAACTATTTTGAAGAATTTATATTTTAAAAGAAGGGTTGATGTATTTTAAAGCTTAATTTCATAGTTGTTAAGTTATTCCTAATATATTTTAATGGAAACATTGATATTTGGTAATTAAATTTGATAATCAAATAAAATTATAAAAATATTCTTTCGACTTATCAATTTTTGTTTTGATATTTCACAATTCCATCAAGATAAAATTTATAAGACTTTTATTGGTTCCTCATTTGACCTTTTTAATTAGATAGTTGGATGGAATTTTAGAAATTTAATTTGTGTTTTTTATTACTAAAAAACATTTCATACGACTTATGAGTTTATTTGTGTGTAAATTCTGAGGAAATAAATATTTTTATAGTTATATGATTTTTAAGACTTTTACCCATTTGTACATTTGAATAAAATTTCCCAAATAATATCCATCTCTACCATCGAAGAAGACTAAATTCTACAAGAATATGACCACTGTAAATAAAAAGTAAAATCAACAGAGATATAAAATATAATTCATGGTTTGATGTATTTATGATCACTTGGATCATAGAATATAAGTAGGTGATTAGTTCTTAGCATCCACTCATGAGGGTGAACATGGTGGTCATAGGAGAGCATCAACTCCCATATGACATCATTGAGTGGCTATTGAAGTGATATGAATTCTATGGATCTGATATACCTTGTAATGTTTTGATATTGTATCAGTTGAAACATATATACTCTTCACTTTTAAAAATTATCGTCATGTTGGGCACAAACTCACCTTTCATAATTTGTATTCCTAAAAAATACACTTGTATTATATTATTTCTATGTTTTGTTCTACCAGTAATGTAAAATATTTATTGAGTTATAATATCATAGTAATTTTGAATGTTTTTTAATATCATTAGAGGACCAATAATGTATTGTAATTGATCATGGAGTAAGAATCTATATCCAGTCAACGCATACATTTAGGAGGATTCAAAAAAGCAACATGATACATGTGTAAGTGTAATGATGTTCTATATAATTGGGATCTAAATATTATAAAAGAAATAAATCTAATGAAGAAATGGTGAAGGATATGTAAATGTAACATTAAATTATAGTGTGGTACATAAGGTAAAAATAGACTATAATTAAAGTAAATGTTTGAGTTCAATGATTATGTAATTGTAATGTCTCAGTTTGTAAAGGTTATTTATGTTCATATAGATCTGTGTGAAAGAAAGTAATATCAAAATTGATTTATAAAAAACCTATATAAAATTCATCCAAACTAATGTCAATTCCTTTTGGATGTTGTGTAAATCTATTCTAGAATATTAAAAATTATATTATGAGTAAATGAGTAAATGTGACGATAAAATTGTTATGTGATAAAAAACGAAATATAACAATTTGAATTTTTCCTTATCAATGATGATGTAAACTAAATTATAGATATATGAATATAGATTTAATTCCAGCTATATATTATATAATAGATTGCACTGAAACCATGATAATACAAAGGATACTATGTCATGGTGTGTTTGGAAAATAGTGATAGAATTAATTCCATGTCATACGACACATTTAGGGGTTTCTTGCTTCATAAAACATGTCAAAATTCCAAATAAATATATAATAAAAATATTTTGAGTGGTTGAAAAATTAAAATATTAAAATATAAAGGAAATAAAAAAAGTCCTTAAATTATAAAGGGACTAATTTAGTGGGTTTAATTATTTAGGAAGACCGAAGAAAAAGGAGGATTAATGTATGAGATTTAATCTAGTCTCAAAATGTTTTATTTATGAGGGATTGGATTTGGGAGAAGTGTGGGTTATTAAGTCAACACAACATCATATATGAGTTATTAAGGTCAATTAATAGAGGTTATATGATAAAAAAATATTAGACATTAAGCATAATCATATTAAATAAGTGGTAAAGAAAACCTTTGATGCATCCCTTTCACATAGAAGATAATAGATGATGGAGTTTTTGGCCTTATCATCCATTGACTCTATTTAGGATAAAGAAGACAGTGGATTTATCCATCAAATTTAAACCATATAATTCTGAATATTTTTATATATCCTTCTGGTTTTTTATCTAGGTACCCTATAGATTTTTGTGCCTTAAGGATTATATCTGAATCATTCTATCTAAGGAGTAAATGTGGTTATTCACATAATTTTTTTCATCATGTTGATATAATCAAATTCATGGGTGGGAATAATTATATTTTTCGGAAACTATTATATTGTTCAAAGGCCATACAATTTTAGGAGAGTTGTGAGATAATAAATATAAATTTTCTAGTTCAGGATAAGATCATTGATATATTGATCATGTAGTCATCCATATGACACCAGAACCATGATTACAAATGTTAGTGTCAACCTATGTTATTTAACAATTAGATTCCATATACACCAAATAATGAAGAAATAATGTTATATAAAAATAGATATTTGTAAATTAAATATATGAAGACCTGAAAAATGGGATATAGTTTTAATTTTTTTAAACATAGAAACATTGATTCACCCCTAATGTTCTGAAGATCCATTATTGATCCTATCAAACTATCTGTCCATAATGTGGATTTCTTGTTTAGATTAGGATAACAATAATACATTGCCTAACTATATATATTTAAATAACCGTAGCTCCCATTTAATTATATCCAAATTTCAAATTAGAAAAATATGATTAGGTTTTCCTTTATAATCTTAATATCTTTAACTATACTATGATATTTATAGGTATCCAATGATATGATGTAGAGAGGGAATCCAATCCTAGATAGATATAAAAAGTAGAAAAGTTATACCAGTTATTCTTCTATATATATATATATACAAGTGGTTTGGAATAATAAAGATGAGACCATAGGTTGATGAATTTTATTTAATGGGTTTTCACATAGAGGGATGCAAAAAAATAAGAATATGAGGATAGTTGAGTGGTTACTATCCATCCATTCATTATAGTTGTGGATTTTCAATTTTAAATTTAAATTTTCTATATTTTTCACCACTTTATGAAAATAAAGGCTGGAGTTTAAGGGTGAGGAATACATATGTATCCAAGGATATATAGAAACAATGTAAATTATCTATGGAGAGATATTGAATTCATACTTAAGTATTAGTTGTCCATCCTTCATTCAAATGGTTGGTTTCAATATTAGAATTTTTTTTAAACTTATAAACTACAATTTCTTCTATATACTATTATTTTCTATATGTTTTTTCATTCCTTGTTACATGATATATAGTTAATAATATATTGGGGTATTTGGTTATAATTGATTATTATTTTTTACTACCATCGTAACATTTTTAAATTCTAATTTAAAATTTGAATCTCTTTTCAAATTTTATAGAATATTAAATTATATTCGCAAAAAAAAACTATAAATTGTTGTGTATATTAATAAATTTATACTAATTAGAAAATGTTTTACAGTTAAAAATATTATATAAAAAATGAAATAAGTACATGTGTTATTCATGGTTCATTAATATTGTACGATAATATAATTTTTGTGTTTTCCATGATTATCACTATGTTTTTTATTACCAGTTGATTATATTTTGTTAAAGAAATCATTATTTATTGGTTATTGGTTAATTATTTTCCTGATCAATCACAAGTAACTTGGTGATGGCTTGGTTAATAATTTATTCTATTTTAACCGCTCGCAAAATAATATGAACATCTGGGATAATCCTATGTACCCCAATATTTAATTCATTTTTTTATTTATTTTTTCACCACACTACCTTGTTCACTATGATTGTTACTGCCTTTCATTGATGACAACAACACCCATTAATTATTAATAATTATTTTGTTTTTTTCATTATTACACTTTTCACATGTTCCATGCTATTTTGACACCATTTTATCCCAAAAATAATACACATTCTATAACCGTCCAAAAATCGAACTTCTAGATCCTATGATAAAATCAATATCATTACATTCATGTTTTTTATTCCAATAATTGTATCCCTAATTTTTCATATACACCATACAACATGAACATGACAATATAGATCACTAACATACTAGAAGAACATTTTAATCTTAGAGTTTTATAGAGTAAAGGAAAACCCCTACATAAAAAATCAACATAATTTTGGAACATCATTTCTACCACATAACCATGATTTTATTTTTCAGATTGAGATATCATCATCATCCACATGAAATCCATTATAGTCATAAATCATTCGAAATCATTCTTAAGAACCTTTGTAAAAGGAAACATAAATTTATTTAGATTAGTTTTTGAGGAATTATAAGCATAAGAATAAATAATTTGATATCATCAACGAGAATAAGAGTTTACAAGGGTATGATTAAATATAGAATGTAAATGAGATAGTAATAAAATAACTCATAACCATCAATACCTAGATCATCATGTATGAAAAAAATGAAAAAGGAATGAGTAATCAGAATCATCAATCAAAATCCATGTGATATCAATATTCCAAATTAGTGTAATGCCCAGACCCCTCCATAATGGAGCCAGTGCATTCCATGTTAAATTAGAATGGTTAAAACAAAATAAATCCTGAAGGAAAGATCAGTTTAGTAGTCTTAAAGATAATAGATACATAGTTCTAACTTAAAATAAAATTTTAAAGGTAACACATTACAAAACATAAAAATAACTAAAAAAATTGTATCCACAAAAACTCAATAAGTGATATCCTCTTCATAAAATGATGATAGTAAAAAAATGGAAGGTGTGAGATCAAATGATTAATAAGGGTTAAATATATCAGAAGTATAAATCAATAATAACTGAATCAAAAACAACATAGCATAATCAATAGGCATGGGGAATAAATGAAAAACACACCCCATTACCAAACTAAAAATGAAACTGCATCGATAGATTTTGTGATAGTGAAAACCAAATGGAAAGTAATAATTGGTGATGAATAAAGATAATGTATATTAATTTGATGTCATGTATCCGAAACGTGATACCACAATAACATCGAAACGGTTTATGTATTTGGGTAGAAACTCATTTAATATTTTGAAACAAACTCGAAGGGTTTGTCGCCAACTGATTGTCTCATGAGACCGATCAATGCATCGAGGGGATGTATCTGGCCCCACCCGCCATTTAATTTCCAAATAGTTAATTATAAATTAATTTAAAACAATAGAAATATGCCTTTTCAATATCAATATAGAGTTTAGGATACTGATTCATCAATATTTCCACAGTTAAAATAATTCCATATAAACACTGTATTTAAAATGGTATACAGTTTAGAGAATAAACATATCCCTGATATAAGAATGTGGATATTTAATAGAAATATAATTTCCAATGGAAAGTGATCTCAAATGGTTAGTAGGTACACCACATATGAATTATTAGGTGCACAATACAAAGTAAGTCACCATGAAATGGAAAATTGAGATATATCCCATTACCACATTATAATCAATTGCTTCATGTCACCAAGAATTAAAAATCATAAAATAAATATTTGAATACTATAAATATCAAGATAATCTAGATATTGTACATTGAATGATAGTAAACACATACCACACATAAGAAATAATAGGTTAACAATGGAAATCCCACGTAATTGAAACTAACATGAGAAACCATTTACAAACATTTCGGCTTGGTAACGAGGGTTCTTATGAGGGATTAATGAGAGGTAAAGGGTTATCCCATTATTTATATATCATAAGGGATGTATGTGGGAGTTTTGAAAACATACCCCATAATTATTAATTAAAAATAAAAGGATACAACATGGGTGGAATTCTTGAATAAAAATGAGAGACCGAATCACTTACTAAGAATGTATCGTTAATTGAGGACAAATCAATGATAAAATTATGTGTTGAAAACATAATCCCACTCAATAAAAGATTACAAATATAATAAAACAATCATAGGTCATTTACATATTTTCCAGGAAAATTCAAATCCAATGGAATTGATGATTAACTCAACGAATGGAAATTGATTTAAGATATCCCTTACCTTAAGCACGATGGTGATCTAGATTGTTTTTAACAACTGAATAATCAAAATTAGATTCATTAATTTATAAATAAATTACCTCATAAACATGTAATTGAATTTTTATGACCTGATTATGATCATAAATGACCTTATATAGGGGTAATAGTAGATTTAATATTATTGTTTTGGAAGCATTTCGTTCCTATGTTTTCCATGACCAGTTTACTTGTGTTTAAGAATGAATGTTTGTTTGAAATGTGGTTAAATATCAAAAATTGTTAATATATAATATAGGTAAAATTAAAGAGATATAACTGATCTTATAATGATTCTGGTTATATACCATGAGGATGAATCATTCGATTAGTTAATGATAAACGCTTGGATTTGGCTTTGCAGTTTTGTGCAAAATGAGCTTGTTTTGTATTATTATTCCATATTATGAGTGTGTAAGGATAATATAACATTAAAGAAGTTAAAATACATATATTCAGATCCGGTTCAACCATTGAAAAGGATTCATGACCACTATTTAATATAGTAATGAAAAATGGAAACCCCTCCTCATTGAGTGTGATAAATTAACACGTCTTAGGCGGTGTTTCCATTTATAGTATAAAAAAAGATAAAAGAGGGATTTTGATGAAAATTTTCATTAAAATAATGAAAATTTAGTACATGTATGCTTTTTTAATTATCATGGAATTTGGATGAGTGAAGGTGGGTATAGAGAATGAATAGAATGGAACTGCTAAAAGAAATTGAAAGAAAAGAGAAGAGAGGTTCACGTCTTGAGTACTCCACCTTTAGAATCTTTTTAAGGCCTTAGTTATTATCCTTTTGTTGAGACCATAAGGTCTTGTACGTGAGAGAGGAGGTTAGGGATCTAGTTTTGTAGTATTTAGGCATGGATTAAAGAATGAGTGTTGTCAGAGGAAGAGGTGATGAGGGTGGGTTATATAGTGGAGGGAAGGAGAGATTTTACATTATCTTATTTATTATTTTAATATTTTTTTCTCAGGACTATGAATAGTTTTGATTAATTTGATCCAAAATAGTATAAATGGATTTTGATTTCAAACCAAGTGGGCTTACTTCATCCTTGCATCACCTATTATGTAGTAAATCAAATATTTTTCATTTATCATGATTTATTGTATTTTACTATTCATAAAAAATTCAATTATTTCAAAAAAATACAAAAAAATCAACCTAACGATTTCTCGATGTATAGAATCCAAAAATAAACTCCATTTTTTAAAATTAATTTTCTATATTTTGAAAATTTAGTTTAAAAAAAAAATTAATCCAAATATCAACCACTTGAAATACTAATCTATATTTTTAAGGTGAAAAAATTTATTTATACATTTAGGGGTATGGATACCATTTATAGGTGTCTATTCAGAAGGGTTGGTTACTATTCTTAAGGGTAGGTTACGATTCATTGAAAATTATGTTAATTCCATCAGACTCTAAATATCATCCTGAACACAATTGGGTATGTCAAAATTTCAAAATTCAAATCATAGAGTTGGAAAATTTATTTTTATTGGCTAGGTTAACACTATAACCTATAAATAACGATGTTTTTCCATTGAAGCATAGTGATTAATAAAATATAGGATATCTAATGAATATAGTGTATTTAAGAGAAGCATATAATAAAATGTTTGTGGTGAAACATTATTCCCTCCTTTGGAAATTTTATCCTTGAAATTTTTCATTTATAAATCCCATAAAATGCTGTGGGTGATTCTTCTTCATAACATCCTCATGTTCCCACATTTCCTCTTCCAAAATATGGTTTCTAAAAAAACATTTACTATACGAATTGTTTGATTTCTCAAAACCTCCCCCCTTGTGTCTATAATACTAATAGGCTCTTCACAGTATGATAAATCATGTTCTAGTTCTACTTCTTCATAGGTGAGTACATGCATTGGGTCTGGCATGCATTTCGTTAACAATGACACATAGAACACATCATGAACATTGGAGAGACTTGGTGGAATTGCTAAACTATATTCTATAGCTCTGATTATTTATAGAATTTCAAATGGTCTGATGTACATAGGGCTCAACTTCCCTTTCTTTCTGAACCATAAGACACCCTTCCATGTATATACTTTTATAAAGACATGATCACTAACTTGGAATTCAAATCCTTTGTACGGTTGTCAAAATAAATCTTATTCCAACATTGGGATGCCTTAATATGGGATTGAATTGTCATTACCTTTTTATGGTCTCTTCAATATATTCTAGGCCTATAAGCTTCCTCTCAATAACTTCATCCCAACAAGTTGGAGTTCGACGTCTCTTTCCATATAACGCTTCAAATAGAGCCGTCTGAATACTAAAATGGAAACTATTAATGAAATAAAATTCAAACAAAGGATAGTATTGATCCTAAATACCATGAAAATAAAGAGATCATGATAACAACATATATTCCAGTGTTTTTATGGTCCTTTCAGATTGTCCGTTAGTTTGGGTGTGAAAAGTAGTACTCATATGAAGCTTTGATTAAAAATAATTTTCGAGACTTTTCTATAATTTTGATGTTATCCAGGGGTCTCAATAAGACAAAATCAATAGAGGTGCACCCTGGAAACTTACAACTTCATTAATATAATGTTTTTCTAGGAACTCAAGTGGTAAATCCTCTCATTATTTCAAGGAAATATGCAGATTTTGTGAGACTATCTACAATTACACACATTTCATCATTCCTTCTAGGCGTCCTCAGTTGTCTGATGACAAAATCCATCGTAATGTCATCCTACATCAGCAAAGGAATAGGTAGAGGTTGTATCACCCCTCTAGGATGTTGTCTCTCAACCTTCACTTTTAGAAAAACTAGGAACATTTATACGTAGTCTGCAATATCTCGCTTCATATTATCCGACCTGAAATATTCCTTCAGATCTCTATACATATTTGTTCTAACTTGGGTTTTAGAGAAATTTGAGCTATGAACATATTCTAATAGATACCTTTCTTTCTCAGGTACTAATAGAACATATAACCTCTTACCAAAACTTAGAACTTCTTCTTCGTACACGAAGTCTTCCAATCTCCCATCATTTATAGCATTAATTTTCATGTGTAGATTTTCATCATCATATTGAGAGCTTTTTATCTTTCCTAGTTAAGATGGTATATAAATCATTTGATAGAGTATAGTTGTTTCCCCTTCCTTAAGGATTCCCATATCCGTCTTCATTAGATCCATGAATATAGAATGTCTTTCAATTCTCATTTAGGTCAAGAGTCTGTGATCTTTCTTACTTAATGAATCTTCCACCTTATTTGCCTTTCTTTGGTGGTAGTGTATTGAACAATCATAATCTTTGAGTAACACAATCCATCTCCTTTGACTCATGTTGAGTTCTTTTTGTGTGGAATTGTATTTCCAACTATTGTGGTATGTGTACATCTATCATTTTTCCTCGTATTGATAATGACTCCATATTTTTATAGCAAAGACTATAGTTTCAAACTCAAGATCATGAGTGGGATAATTGTTCTTATGAGTCTTCAACTTCCTTGATGTATAACCAAAAACATTTTCATTTTGAATAAAGGTGCAACCTAGCCCATTATTTGATGCAACACTACATATTACAAATCCATCACTTCCAGATAGAAGAGTCAAAATGAGAACATTGACCAATATTCTATTAAATTATTCAATTAATTCTGTACATTATATCATCCACACAAACATAACTCCTTTACATGTGAAATTGGTTAGTGGGTTAGCCAGTCGGGTGAAATTCTGAATGAAACCTTGATAGTAACATGTTAATCCAATAAAACCGTGTATGTCGGTAATGTTCATTAGCGTGGGCCATTCTTGGATTACCTTAGTCTTCACAGGATCAACTAGGATTCCATATTTATAGAAAATATGGCTTCGAAAAGAAAATGATTGATTCTAGAACTCTCACATGATAAAATTCCCATATTATTCAATTCTTCTGAGATATTTAAAAATAATTTCCAACTGATTCTCATGGTCTTCATATCTTTTGGAGAATTCCATGATGTTATAGATGAATACCATAACAAACATATCATGATATTCCTATAAAATTTTATTTATTAAATCAATTAAAACAGATGGTGCATTAGTCAATCCAGTAAACACAGAATTGTCATATCTTTTTCGAAATGTTGTCTTTGGAATATCTTCCTTCCATACACGTAGCTGAAGATATCTAGATTGAATGTTAATCTTTGAAAAGTATTGTTCTCCATAAACATGGTAATATAAATCATCAATTCATGGAAGATGATACTTATTCTTTATTATAAAAGCATTTATTACCCTGTGATCAATGCATAGCCAAATGGATCTATCTTTATTCTGGACCAAGAGGACAGGGTCTCCCCATGGAAAAACAATAGCTCAAATAAATCCTATGTCAATCAATTCTTCTAGTTGTTTCTTTTCTACAATAAATATAATATGGTCATTCTGTGTGGAGTCTTTGATATAGGTCTTTATCGAGAAATTAAATCTATAGAGGACCTAGCATCCCGATCTGTAGGATTACCATGTAAATCCTCTAGAAATACATCAATTTACTCTTTCACTATATGTATATATTCAAATTTAAAATTTATTTCATCCCCCAATGATATTGGGTTGTCTTCCACTACATAAATTGCCTTAAATAGATCTATTGAGGGTCGTTCTTTATAAGAATTATATGGAAAGGTTTATACTCTAAAATTAAATGATTATACACCATTATCAAAGAATTTAACTTTATTCTTCATGCAATAAATATCCACATCCTAATTTGATAAAAAATTGATACCAGGAATTATAAAAAAAGATGTCATTTATATGATAATAAGGTTAGAAACTAAAAAAACTTTTATGTGTCCTGAGGGGGACTAATTGACATACCATTGCTACAATAAATCATCCCCTAGCTGTTTTGAATGATATCTCCTTTATTAAATCAAATTGTATAGGTATAATTTTCTTGGAAACTTGTAAGATATAAATGAAATTGATGTTATAGAATCCAATAAAGTGTTGGCTATGTTCGAGGAAATAATTAAAGTACCATCCACCACAACATTTAGAACATCAACCTCCATGTTTGTAATCGCATAAGATTTCCCTTTCTCTCAGGTCCTTGTATGGGGAATGTTTCCTTAGTTCTTAGTACACTAATTTTCATAGTGTTCCAAATATCTACAATTGTATCATTGAATATGATTGACTGGTTTCTTCCCCTTGTATTTATTAGATCAAAGAACATTTTTTTCCACACTTATAGCAGACTCCTAAGACATTCAATAATTTCCAGAGATGATTCTTCCCACAGTACTCACATAATTGGAATTTCTTTGTTCCTATGTTATTATTTGGAGCGTCTCCTTTTCCATGGTTATCAGAGTACCACAACTTATCTGGGATTCCCTTGTTAATATTTGATATAATTTTTTTTCTCAATTTTTATTGCACTTGATTCAATTTCATCATATGATGAAAATGATTGAGAAGACAATTTCCTTTGAAGGTATGGAGTAAACAATTCAAATAAATGACTGGTCATTCATTTTTAGTAACGTACGTAATCATTGGCAAACTTGGATAGCCTGGTAAAGGTAGCCTCATTCTTTGCAACATTGACTTCTTCCCTTGGTCTTAAGGAAAGAAATTTCCTCTTCATTTCAGTTTTTTGCTCATGAGGGAAATATTTATCGAAGAATATTTCCAAAAAATTCCTTCATTCTATATATTCTATTTCTTCTTCCTTAGTGGTATTCTAGATCAAAGACCACCATTGATCTGTGTCACCCTTTAGAAAATATGCTTCCGTCACTACCTTCTCAATTTCATTGTATCTAAATTCCATGAATAACTTTTCAAGGGACTTGATCCACTACTCAACTATCATTGGATTTTTAGTCCCATTAAAATATGGGGGATTCATCCACATGAAACAATACAATACAGGTGTAGCATGGTTATCCATCATGACCCGAGTAAGTTGTCCCAAAATGGTCATTATTAGATCTGCTCTAACATTGATTGTGTTGACTTGCTCAGTGGGAAAATCCCTACATTGTATATGGGTATTGATTCACCTTTTTCTATTAGGAACCATTTTTAAATAATGGAATACACTTGATTAGTTTATGAATGTCAAATAGAAAATAACTTAACATAGATTGAAATTCTATTCATATAAAATCTTATAAACATGATTAATATAGGGAAAAATTTACATTTAAATCCTTTATAATTGATTGTAAAAAAATGTGACTTATCCTAAGAATATACCTCAGGAGTTTCAATACCCAATGTGAATCAAGGCTTGTTGTCATATACCAGGATACCCCGGGTCAAGACCGAAACTCCTTATTAGAGCTTTCACTCATTGGTACATTTGTGCCAGAGCCACCTCTAACTATTAGTATCTAGAAATGAAAATATTTGATAGAAATATCTAAATAATCTACTCCTTACCAAAATACCAGGAAATTATTTTATGTTTTTCCCCAAATACTACCTTAGGGTTTGTTCCCTAATCTAAATTTTCCAATCTATTTTTTAAGTTTTCTACTAAACTTCCTATGATACCAAATGTAATGCCCTGACCCCTCTAGATTGGAGCCGGTGCATTACTTATTAAAACGGTATGGTTAAAAGGAATTAAATACCAAAGGAATGATCATTTTAGTATTATTAAAGAATCTAGTTACATAGTTGTAACATAAAATAAATTTTTAAAGGTAACAAGTTACAATACATAACAAAAACTAAAAGAAACTGCATCCATGAAAACACAATAAGTGATCTCTTATTCGTAACTAGTTGAAGTTAAACAAATGATAGGGGTGATATCAAACTCTCAGTAAGGGTTAAAAAATAGTATAATTAAGAATAAATAATAACTGAATCATAATAAACTTGGAATAATCATTTGTCATGGTGAATAAATGAAAACACACGCCATTAATAAAATTAGAATGAAACTACATCTATAGATTCTTTCATAGTAAAAAACTCATGAATAGTAATAAATGAAAAGGAATAAAGATATTTCTTTTTAATTTGACATCATGTATATGGAACATTATACCACTATACTATCGAAACGATTTATGTTTGTGGGGAGAAACCTATTTGATTTTTTGAAACAAACTTGAATGGTTTTTCACTAACATATTGTATCATGAGACCTATTGAGGCATTGAGGGGCTATAACAGGACCCACCTATTGCTGCATGTCCAAGAAATTCCTTATACATTGATTTAATACACAATCAATATTCCTTTTCAATATCTGCATAGATTATAGGATACATATTAATTAATATTTCCATAGTTAAAACTACATTCCAAAAAAATATCATATGTAAAATGGTATATTGTTTACAAAATAAAAATATCCATGATATGAAAATATGGATATTTAATAGAAATATAATTTCAAATGAAAAGTAATCTAAAATGGGATGTAGGAATTACACATAATAATTAATAGGTTCCCAATACAATATTTAGTCACAATGAAATGGAAAATTGAGACAGAGCCCATTACCAAATTGTAATAAATAATTTCATGTGACCAAGATTTAATAATCATATAATGAATCTTTGCATACCATGAACATAAATAGAATCAGGATATTATTTATTTATTTAAATTAAAAATATACAAAATAAAATAAATAAGAGAAGATGAATTGAAATCCCACGGAATAGAATGTGATATGAGAAATCCCCTTAGAAACATTTCAACATGGTAACAGGTGTTATTGTGTGGGATTAATGAGAGGTAAATGGGTATCCCATTATATATATATATATATATATATCAAAAGGTATGTATAGGGGATGTGTGAAAACATACCCCATCGTTGGAAATTTAATATAAAAGGACACAACATAGGGGGAAATCTTGAATAAAAGTGAGAGAGAGAATCCCATACCAAGAATGGATCATTAGGTTGAGGAAAAATAAATGACATAAATATGTATGAAAAACATAAACCCACAAAATAAAAGTGAATATATAGAATAAAAAAATCATTGGTCATTCACACATATTCTGAGAATAAAAAACCAATGACATTGATGTTTAACTCATCAAATGGTAATTGAGTTATGATATCCCTTACATTAAGCCCAAAGGTGTTCTTGGTTGTTCTTAACAACTTGAATAATCAAATATAGATTCATTAATTAATAATTCTAGAACATCGTAAACATTTAATTGATATGGTATAACCTTATTAGGTTCATCCATGACATTTTGGATGAGTTTTAAGGGATTCAATTTTATTGTTTTGGAAGCATTTCCTACTTATGTTTTTCTTGACCGGTTTACTAATGTTCATGAATGGATGTTAGTTTGAAATTTGGATAAAAATCCTAAATTGTTAATATATAATATTAGTGACATTAAATATTTATAAATGATATTATATTAATTCTGGTTATATACCATGAGGATGACTCATTCGATGAGTTAATGATAAACACTTGGATTTGGCCATCCGGTTTTGTGGAAAATAGACATGTTCGGTATTATTATTCTGTATTATGAGTGTGTAAGGATTACAGAACATTATATGAGATAAAATAAATATATTAGGATTTGTTTCAACTATTGAAAAGTTTTCATGACCATTATAAAAGATTGTAATAAAAATTGAGAAACCGTCTTCCTTGAGTGTGTTACATTAACACATATCAGATAGTGTTTGCATTTATAGTATAAAAGAGAGGAAAAAATAGATATTATGATAAAACATTCCATTAAAATAATTAAAATTAAGTACAAGAAATGTACTAGAATTTTCATGTAATTTTTATGGGGGGAGGTGAGGAGAGAGCATCAATATGATGAAACTTGTAAAAGAAAATGAAAGAAAAGATAAGAGAAGTTCACCTCTTGAGTAATCCTCCATGAGAATCTCTTTAAGGGCTCTGTTTTTGGAATTTTGATGAGAACACAGGGTCTTGGACGTAAGGTAGAAGGTTAGGGAGATATTTCCACATAATATGGGCAAGGATTGAAACATTATTGGTGTGAGATGAAGAAGGGGTGAGGGGTGGTTTATATAGTGGATTGGAGGAGGGATTTTACATTATTTAAATTATTAGTTTAAATTTTTTCTCATGTATATGAATAGTCATGATTCATGTAATCTCAAATATTAATAATGGCAGGTGAGTGTGAACCATGAGGGCTTACAACATCCTTGAATCTACTATGAGGCATTAAATCAAATATTTAGCATTTATCACAATTTATCATATTTTACTATTCATTAAATATTCACGTATTTCATTAAAATCCCAAAAATTCAACCTGACCATTTTTTGAATCTTAGAATCCAAAAAAGAACACCATTTTCAAAAATAATTTTCTATATATGATTAATTTAATTTTTAATGGAAATCATTATTTAATCGAAAAATACCGCCACTTAAAATATTCATCTTTATTTTTAAGGATCCAAAACTTATAAATACATTCAAGGGAATGTATACCATTTATAAGAGTTATATTAATATTCATAAGGGTATGTAACTATTAATAAGGGTATGTTACTATTTATAAGGGTAGTTTACAAATCACCGAAAATTATGTTAATTTCATCTGACTCTAAATATAATCTTGAACAAAAATTTATATGTCAGATTTTCAAAATTCAAATTGTAGAGTAGGAAAATTTATGTTTCATGGCTAGGTTATGATTGTCTCCTATAAATAACTATTTTTTTCTCCATATACACTCAGTGATTCATGAAATATAGGCTACCTATTGAATACGAAGTATTTAAGATAAATATACCATAAAATGGTTGGGTGCTATAATTACAAACATCATTACCCCATATAAAGAATAATTAAAACATGTACATACTTGGGATATGATTTTCATTTCACACATAAATTCACTCTTACAAATAGTATAACTGTATAATCAAATTCAATGCCAAATGCATTGGGGAGATACCACTGAACAACCCCTTATTGGCCTATCTTGGAACCACCCATCATCGTATTCTCACATAACCACCCATTATATGTTGATAATGTAACAAATTTTAAAATGTAAAAAATCCATTATAAAATCAAAATTCATCAAAGAATGAATTTTATCAAAAAAATTAATCAACAAACCATTATCCATTTCAAAATATTATTAACCCATTGATAATAAATGAGTGCTATAACAACATCTTTATAACCTGATTAACCAATGGATAATAAATTGGAATGAAAAAAATATTTCTAAATACATATCAACCCTTGAAAATTAAATGTGTTCCAAAACAATATCATTGAAACATTATTAACCCCTGTAAAATAAACGATTTCATAAAAAATCACTTTGATACATGATTGAACCATAGAAAAAAATTGTTTCCAAAACAATATATTTGAATCATGATCATACCATGAAAAATAAACATGATTCTAAACAATATCATTAAAAATTATTAACTCATGGAAACACAATGGGTTCCATAATAATCTCATTCAAGTAGGGTTATCATGTGAAAAAGAAACATGATCCATAAAAATATCATTGAAACATGACTGACCCTTGGAAAATCTGTGGGTTCAATTAATTTTTTTCAAAACATGGTTACCCTTTACAGAAGAAATTATTTCAATAATAATATCATTGAAACATGATTAATTGATGGGAAGAAAGTGGTAGTATAATAATTTATTTGAAACATGGTCAGCCCATGGAAAATAATTATACTATGTAACAATCTATTTGAAAAAAATTATTAATCTATAAAAAAATAAGGATAAAATAAATATAAAATATATATATTGGAGGATATGTAAACACAAGGTTATTTTACATTGAAGAATTGAAATACAACTAAAATATTTTTATAAACATTCTTCAGTAAAAGATCCTTTAAACATTACAATGTTCCCCATAATATAATAAAAATTTTCATAAATAATTCCCATTAATAAATAACATTCAATGAAACATATAATATCATGATAATAATAAGACTCATGATATTATATTTCCAAAGGATATGTATACACATCTCATAAAAGGCAATAGTTGTATTTTGTAACAAAGGTCTAAAAGAAGGACATTTGTCACAAAAAACCCTATGACCTATTTTGTTACATTGAAACTATAAACAAAATGAAAATTAAACATTAAAAAAATATAAACACATATAAATTTATATATAGGAATCATAAAATAAATCCATGTCCTGTAAACATACTACAAAACAACAAAAAATGGTAAATATGGAATATATCTCATAGAAATAAAAGTGTGATGAGAAAAGTAGTTACATTGATCATATCATTATAGTGATAAGAAATCAATGAAATAATTATCTGTAATAATTTAAAATCCAAAAAAACATTAAATAAAAAACAATAATATCATAGTTATTTTCACATATAATTTTTCCTAAAATTACCAATTATATAGAAGTTTAAACCAATTAATGGAAATGAGTTATGAAATCCCTTACAATGAGTCTAATTTGTCATGGTTGTCCAAAATCTTTATGAATAATAGACTAAAGATAATTATTTTCATTAATATAAACTATTAAATTTATACTATTACTTTTATTTCTGTCATAATGAAATTATTTACAATTTTTTATCAATAATGTTTATGTCTGATGTTTTGACAATATTGAGAATATGTGTCCAAACAGATATTGATTGGTATATTATGGTCAATGATGTCATTATTTAATCTTCTAATGAATAATAGAAATTAATTAATTTTATCATGTACATAAATTGTACTTTTTAAAACATTCTACAAATATGGTTATGAAAAATTTATCCAACGTTATGATCATTTAAACGGTAGGCCATACGTAAGCATGAGTAATGTTCTCAATTTTCAATCATCATTACTGAAAGAAGGTGTATAATTTATTTCATTATACACAAACCATTATATAATAAACACCATATTATTTAATAATATATACATATATATATCATTCTTGTGATGTGGTTATGAGAAAGGAAGAATCATTTCAATTCGCGGAGGCGGTAGTCCACACATCCATAAACAACGTTATCACTTTTTTAGAGTGTGAAATGGAAAAAAGAAAATGATATGATGTATGTAAATATATATAATTTTTTCATTAAAATAATAAATATTCTATTTATATCATATATTTTTATTGAAACTATCCTAAAAAAATTCCATGTAAATGATGAGTGTAACACATAAATTTGAGGAGGCCGTAGTCCATATATACACAAACAATGTTATAGTATTGTCAAAAAATAGAAAGAATAATGGTATGTATTAAATAATAATTTAATAAGTATTATGAAATTATAAACATCATATATATATTATAAAAACATAATTTATATCAAAATTCTCAACCATAAGAGGTGGTACTGTAAAATTAACCACATCGTTTCACGATATAGTTCTTCACCGTACACACGAACAATGATTTCAATACACATTTGGTGGAATCGTGTATAGTTTAAGGTGTAAAATTTATCATAAACAAAAATTAGTATATTTTGGAGAAATAAATTAATTTTATAATCATTTAATAAGAATAGTTAAAGGGGTGGATGAAGAAAGAAAAACAAATGTCCTTATTGAAGAATGCTACATCTTTTTTGAGTAACACCTTTTTGTTTTCACAAATGGTCATCCATGTTTTTTTTTTCAATATAGAGGATTCTAGAATCATTGGAGATATTTTGGGTGCTTATTTTGATAGGTTTTGGATGATACAATGGGCATGAGAGATGTTAAGATGTGGGTATAGAGAGTTCCTTTTTACAGTTGATAAGGAGTGACCTTCATGTAAATATAATAAGATAAATAGTATTAAGACGTATCCCTAACATAATGTTACTAAAATAATGATAACAGTAATATAAATAATATTATATGGTAAAATAGAGTCAATTTAATTGGTTTCGGACTAGTTTCTATGTCATTATTACACATAAACTTAATGCTTAACCTCTATATAAACTCATTTTTACATTTATAGATATTAATAATTTTTAACAAAATCACTAATATTTTTTGGTCAAAAACTATATTTCAATTATATTAAATTATAAATTATTCATATTATAAATATTTTATCAATAACTCTAAATTTTAATCATATAAGTGCTCTAAATTAATTTTAAATTAATCTCGTAGACCGGATGACTGAATGGGTTTTTAAATTGAAAATTTCAAAATATTAAATTTTTTTATATCAAATTTCAATTTTTAAATTTAGTAAAAGACCTAAAGTAGGTTAAATGATATTAAACAAATCAAATTATTCATTAAAACCAAATAAAATTTTATGATAATAATATATATTTTTTAGATGGAATATAAGTTTTTAATTAAAATTTAGTGTCATTAAATATTCAACAAAATATAAAAATTCACAAAAAAACCATTAACTCATCCAAAGTAAAATTAAATATTATGCTTTAAAAATGAATATTTCTTAAAATAATAATTTAAAAGTTTAAAAGTTAAATTTTAGAACATGTCTTCCCCAAAAAACGTTGTGAAAAATTCCCTTAAAAATATATATCTATTTATGATAACATTTAGATAAATTCTTAAAATAAACCTATCAAACATGTTGGATGAATTTAAAAAATTGAATAAATATATAAAAATTAAATTTCATTAACATAAATCACTATAATTTGTTAATTTAATTTACTAGGATAAGACACCATTCTAGTCATAAAAAGATTTTTTTTATAAAAAATCATCCTTTATATTCTATTAGTTTTTATTTTCATTTCTAATTAAATGGTTGTAATAATATTAATTATACAAAAATGTGTAAATTTTTTTAATTATCTGTTAATTAATATTAATTCCCTTTATTTCATAGGCTAGGTGATAACTATTATATCATATATTTTTTTTGGAAAAAGTCGACCCTCTGTGTAACCAAAGTTATCAATTAAAATCAATGTTATATGAAACAAAAGACAAACATTGTGTTTCTTACTTTAAAATATAGTTTTCTATTTTAATTTAACCAAATATATAAAATAATTTAAAATTATATGATGTAAGATATTTTTAAAAATCTAAGTATGTTACATCATACCCTCATAATTGAATTTTCATATTAAAATTCATCATGGTTCTCAAAGGATTAACTTTTTTAGAGTTCCATTATTTAATCCAATATAAAAAAATTGAATTAAACATATTATTAAAATGGAAAAGTTTGAAACATAATAGTTAGAATAAGTTATGCATTACTACGATTCCATATAAGTGGAACATAGAGGTTAATCATGTAAAATCATAAATAATTATAGAAAGTTATTGGTCAACGTGATCAGAAACAGTTGAATGGTCAATGGAAGGTTAAGGGGCTCAAAATCATTATTATATTATTATAAAAAATTCTATAGGTTAATAATAATTGAAGGTACTTTTATCATACATTTTTTTGTTGATATGTTTCCTATAGTAAAATAATTATTTTACCATCATGAGTACTATGAAAAAAAAGAAATATACTTACTTCATGAGTATAATTTCCTTCTTTTGTTAATTTAGACAAAAATCTATCTTTTTCTACAAATGATGTGTATTCATGTGGAATTATTAACTCTTCAACCTTTAAAATAAGCATTTAATTTCCAAAAAAACATTAAAAGGAATATCAAACTATTCCACCTATATTTAGACAATAACCATATCCAAAATGTTTAGAACATATTATGATATTTACCAAAATGAATAAACGTTCATATGGAAAAAAATCTTCAAAATTCAATAGTAATACCCAATGATAATACTAAATCATTTCATAACACTATATCCCAAATAAACTAAATATCGTCAAAATTAATGTGTTTTTAACCTAAAGGGTGATCTCATTCTTTCTATATTTCAATATATAATATGTTTATCTTATTTTTAATAAACATTAATCACTTAGTCACCAAATCACTTTTCAATAATTTTGTTATCTATATGATAATAGTTGTGTCTACATAGTTACCTCTATATATTTGGTCATATAAACCCTAATGTGTATTAATATGTTAAGATTTATAAATAAATAACACAAAGTAAACCATCAATTTAGACCAAATATTTACATATAATTCCACCCCATAAAATTACTCCTAAAATATCATTGTTAACCTCAAAAAAGTTTAATACTTCAAACCATTAAAATATGTATCAATAAAATTATGTTTATGATCATATTAAACAATATAAACAAATGATGGTATCCATAAATCTTATGTTAACCTCTCATGAAATCAGAAAAATCAATAAAGTTATCTGATATGACCATGGATACCAACTATAAAAGCCTAGAACCCATACTCACATATCTTATTCTTAAGTCCAAAACATTACATTCTTGAGTTAGATGATAATAATTATAATTTATAAATTTAATATAAACCTTAATACATAAAAAATAAAACATGGATAACTTACATTATGAAGACCTCTTATTTTTATAGTATTATAGAATTATGAGAAACCCCTACATAAACAATTCACTTGAAAATAAAATAAAATTTCTCCAACCTAATCTGGTATTTATTTTCCACATTAAGACTTCATCGTCATCTATATGTAATATTTTCTACATATAACTTATTCAACATAATTCCTAGAAAACTAGGAAAAATTAATCATAAGAAGGGAGAGATAAGAATATCTATAAGGTTAATCATAATAATTAAACATTTATTGTCAAAAATAAGAATATGGGTGCATAAGAGTATGATGAAAATATAAATGTACATGAAAAAATAATAAAATAACTCATACACATTAAAAACTAGATCATCCAATATTAAAACATATATAAGGAAATAGTCATCATTATCAATAACAAAAATCTATGTGATATCAATCTCGGTCATTATGAACATTATAATCCCATAGAAATCATAGAGACACATGTATGAACTTGGGACATCATTTTCACTTCACTCATACATTCACTCTTACAAATGGAATAACTATATAATTGAATTACATACTGATATCATTAATGGGATACCACACACACACCTATTTTTGGTCTATCATCAAACCAACTATCATCAGTTTAACATGTAACAAGTGATCACTGGATTATAATGTAACCAAAAGTGAAATTTCAATATTCCATTTAAAATTATAAGATTTAGAACAATTCATTTCTTCAGAAACTCATTGGAACAACCATTATTCATTTCATAACATGATTAACCCATGAAAATAAGGTTACAAGAAGAATATATTTATATCATGTTTAACCGATGTCAAATTAATTATTATGAAAATAATAAATTTGAAACCTGATTAAAAAATTTAAACGAAATGTGTTCCAAAACAATCTATTTGAAACATTATTAACCCCTAGAAAATAAATTGGTTCCAAAAAATCTATTTGGAACATGATTATCCGATGGAAATGAATGGGGTTTCTAAAAATATATTTGAAAAATTACTATCCCATGGGAATGAAATTGGTTCTGAAAATATATCATTGAAACATTATTAACACATTGAAAATAAATTCTTTCTATCAAAATCTCTTTGAAACATGGTTATCATGTGGAAACGAAATGGGTTCCATACCAATCACATTAAAACGTGATTAAACAATGTAAAATATATTTCTTAAATAAAAATATATTTGAAACATGATTATTAAATGGTCAATAAATTGGTTTTATTATAATATCATTGAATTATTCTTAACCCATAGAAAATAAATGGGTTCCCAAACAATAACTATCAAACATGGTTCGCTTGTGAAAAAGAAATTACTTCCACATAAATCACTTTGAATCAATATAAATCGTTATAAAATGAAATAGGTAGGTATAAATTTGAAATATCTCATGTTTATGATATGTAATATAGAGTCTTATTAATATTTATGAATGGTAATACCATTAAAAATCATTAAAAACATTCTTGGAGAAAGCAATCGTTAATAATTTTAAAGTGTCCCATACATCTATGAAACATTTGAATCATTATTCCCATGCAGGAATAACAATAAATGAATCATATAATATCATAAGAATAATTATATTAATTATATATCATTTTATGAAGAATTATTCACACCTCATAGAATAATATAGGCTTATACCATAACAAACATGTTGAAGATGGAATATTATAACAGAAATCCATTATGGATTTGGTAATTGTAAAGCTGTAAACCCCGTGAATGTGATAGAATCATAAGTATATATATACCCACCAAAATTTATGTATAATATTGACCAGAAAAATTCATGTACATTATATATGCTATATAATAAAAATATGTTCCGAATATGGATTATATATGAAAGAAAAAAATTAGAAGAGTAAACCCCCACTGAAGATTATATCGTTGGTGTGAGAATGAGTCAATGAATAAATATGTGTGAAAACTTTAAATATACATTGTGATTTCCATATATATATAAATAAATTCATAATACATTACACATATATAGTGGTCATAACATAACCAATGTAATGTTTTTTTAACTCAAATAATGGAAATTGTATTGGGATATCCTTTACATAAGGTGTGATTTTTCATGATTATCCTCTATATTTAGAAATTATAAAAACATGTTATTTATTTAAAATAATTATAAAATTTTATATTTTTCTTATTTTTATTATTTTACTTATAAAAATCTTATATAATATTATGTAATCTAAAATTATTAAGTCATATGTTTTGACCACATTCGACTTATGTGTCGAAACTGACTTTTATTTATCGATTATGGTTAATATAAAAATTATTCAAAAATACTAAAAATAAAAAACATGACATAACTATCCATATTTTACATATATTATACTTTGAAAAAAATAAAATAAATATTTTAATGGAAAATTAACCAACATAATGATCAGGGAGACGATAGGCCGTACGTATACATGAGTAACGTTCTCATTTTTCAGTGATCATTATCGAAATAAAGTAAAAAATTAAAATTTAGTAATGAAATTTATATAATAAATATAATATTATTTAATTATATATATATATATATAATTATCATGATGTGGTGATGTAATAAGAAGATTCACATCACTTCGAGTAGGTGGCAGTCAACTCATCCATGAAGGATGTTATAACTTTCTTAGCGTGTGAAATGGAAAAAATAAATTAATATGTTATATGAATATATATATAATTTTCTCATTCATATCATTAATATTTAATTTATATCTCATAAATTTACTAAACCCATCCTTAATTACCTTTATATAAATGGTGAACGTCTCACATAACTTTGAAAAGGAAGTATTACACGCGTCTACAAACAATGTTATCATATTCCGATAAAATGGAAACCATGAAGGTATTGTTATATAATAATTACATAAGGGTTGAGAAATTTTAAATATTTTATATATCATATAATAATAGTATACCCATCATAATTCCCAACAATAAAAGTGGTAATGTAAAAAAGAATGACATTGTTTTTTGAGTCAGTAGTTTTCCAAACGCACAGATGGGGATTTCATTACTCATTTGATTGAAGTGTGTGTAGTTTCAGTTGAAAAAATTTGAATAATTTTTTTATATTTATGATACCATTATTATTATATTAACATATAATTGGAATAAATTAAGGGTTGTATAATGAAATAAAAAAGTGCTCATTGAAAAATTTTACATTTGTTTCGGGTCACTCCTTTTGGTTTCCACCAAAGGACAATATTGGATTAATTTCTGTCAAAATTTTGTCTTATAGGATGATAAGAGGGATTTTTTAGTTTATATTTCCTTGAGTTGGATGATCTAATGGGACTTATTGGTGTACAGAATCTGGGAGGGTGAGTGTTTTTATAGAGGTGGGGGAGTGTCATTCTTGTAAATATAAAATGGTAAACATTATTGTGATGTCTCCCATACATAATGTGACTCTCATAATGATAACATTTACACAAAATCTGGTATATGGTGTACTAATATCCATACGATTGGTTTTGGACATGTTACTAGGTCATTTGGACACTTAAGATTAATGTTTGACCACTATGTAAACTCATTTTCACCTTAATCAGTGTAATTAATTGTAATTACATTCACTAATATTTTTGTCCAATACAAGGTGAAATAATTAATGAATATAAAATATTAAAATTAAAAAAATTTAATTAATTATTTAAAATTATAATAATAGATGCGGCATAAATTAATATAAAATTAATCACACTAATATGGCAAAAAAGTGGGGTTTTAAAGATAAATATTCAAAAGATTCAAATGTTTATATATCCAATTTACATTTGAAATCAATTCAAATGCCTTAAATTGGTTGTAGTAGTAAAGGCTCCTGCTTGGTATCCAAAAGACCTTGGATCAAATCCGGGCAGAAAATAATTTCTGAGTACTGTAGTAGGGGCATTATAGCAAGAACTATAGCAGTGGCAGAACTATAGTGGTGGATGCACTGTAGAAAGAAATATAGTGGGGACGGTACTATAGCAGCCCTGATAATGTAGCAGTACTATTCACCAAGGTGCCCTTTTGGCAAAAAAAGGTATTTCAAGCCTCGTATTTAAGCCACATGGCCTTTGGATTTTGGGCTATATAAGGGGTCTCCCTCTACCCAGACTAAAGAGGTCTTTGTATTAAATAATAAAATGAGGCTTCAGCCCTAAACTTTTAAAAAATATAATTTGAAAATTTAAATTATATATATGAAATAGTTTTTTTCAATTAAAATTTATTTCCATTCAACAGTCAACAATATATGAATGTTCTTCGATAAATAACAAAAAAATAGCCCAGAGTTATTTTTGATATTATGATTTCAAAAAATATTACATATTAATTTAATTAATATCCTTCACTAGTAGGGATAAATTAAATTTGTTATGATAAAAATGTATTCTTGTTATAAAAATCATATCTCATAAAAATTCAACTTTTGTATTCAATTGGTTATTATTGTTTTCAAAATAAATGATCAAAAAAGGATCCATATGTATAGATGTGAATACCATATATTTATAATCTATTTAATAATATTAATTCACAATATTCAAATGGCTATTTGATAACTATTGTAGTATATTTTTTAGCTAAAACTTGTCTTTGTGTGTATTACATGGTGTCAAAGAAACATAATGTCACATGAAATGAAAGTTATACATGGTGATGCCAACACAACAAGATAAACTATGAATTCGATGCAACATAATCTATAAAATAATTTAAAATATTTTTAAAAAATATACTTTCTAAAATCATGGTATGTTACTTTTTTCCATCCATAAAATACATTTGGACCTCGAAATTCAATTTGGTTATCAAAGCATTAATATTTTAAAAATTAATTCATCGAATCCCACAAAATAAAATGGGTTAATACAATATTCCCTTGAAAAATAATAGTGGTAATCAAATTGGTTACAAAAATTTATGCATGACTGTGATTAAACGTAAGGGTTACATTGGTGGGAATGGAAGAAAATTACAAATAATTATATAATGTAATAGATTTCGTTAGTCATAAAAAATTAAATGCTCGATGAAATTCCAAGGGCATAAAAACATAAATATATAATGATTTAAAGGACAATTGGATCATAAAATTTGATGGTTCTAGGAAAATAATTTAGTTTCAAGTTCCTTTTCCAAAATTTAATGAATTTTATTACCTTGTTGACCAACAAGAAAATAATATATTTACTTGAGGAGAAAAATTTTGTTCTTTATTCAAATTCCACCAAAATTTCAAATTCGTACCCAAACGATGAGTAGTAAAGATAAATTCATAACTCATGAAGTAATAAATTAAATAATTAAAGACCATGTCACCATAAATGGGAAAATCAAGCTATTTTACCTGTCTTTAGACATTAACAAAAAATGGTTAAAGAATAGTAAAAAAATTCCCAAAATGTATAAAAATAGCATATGAAAAAAATAATCCTCAAAATTAAATAGTAATAAAAAATGGTGAAACTAAATCATTCTATAACCCTACATCTATTTTAACATTAATAACCTTATAATTAATGAGTGTTTTAACCTGATGTGTTTATCTTATACCTTCCATAATTCAGGACAAAATATTGTGATTTTGTTTTTATGTAACATCAGTTTGTTAGTATCCAATTCTCTTTTCATTCATGTGGTTAACTCTATGATAATAATTTTGTTTGAATAATTATATCAATATACTGTATCGTTAAAACCATTTTAAAAACATTAAAAATTAGATGTGAAAAAAGTAAAGTAATAATTAAAATTAAAATAATTGTTTACAATACATTATTCAAAAAAATTACTCATAATATGTAGTTGATAGCCTCAAAATATTTTACTCTATAAAAACCCTAATATAGTTTCCTAAGACTTTAAAATTGTTGTTAACCTTAATAACATATAGCTATAATGGTATCCATAAGTCTTAATTTAACATATCATGAAATCATCATAATCTTCATTGTTATCAAAAATTAAATTTGTTAGAAAATATAATAGCCCAGAACTTGTACACTTAGATCCAATGCTAAAATCAATTAAATTACATTCCCATGCTTGGTACCAATAATTATGATCCTGATTTTTTGTCTATACCTTACAAAATCAGAAAGAAAATATGGACCACTTACAAACAAGTGTACAATCTAGGTTTAGTGTTATAAAAAATTATAACATACCCCACCGTAAAACAATTCACATTATATTAAAAGTGAATTTCTCACACATAACCCATCTTTACATGGTCACAATAATACATCATCATTATCCTTATAAAATCAATTATTTTTATAAATAATTCAACACTATTCATTGAAACCTAGGGAAATGGAGAAATAAGATGGTTGATGTCATATTCTTTGAAAGGGTAATCATAAGCATATATAATTGAATATCATAACTGAGAAAAAAATTGCATAGGGTTATGATGAAATAATCAAAGTGTCTGAGTTATTTATAAAATAAATCATACTCATCAATACCAGGATCATTAAATAAGAAAAAATAAATAAAATAAGTTATCAGAATCAACAATCAAAATATAGTTAATATCAATATAAATTTCTATAAACATTATAAACACCTAGAAATCATAAATAAGAAATTTCTGTAAATGGTACATCATTAACCCTTCACTCTTATATTAACTCTTACAACTGTTATAAACATATGGTCACCTTCCAAACCCAATTCATTAGATAGATATCATAGACCTACTCATCATTGGTTTATCATGGAACCACCCATCATTGGTTTATCATGTAACCACTCACCATTGTTTTATAACATGTCCAGTAATAAAATTTCCAAGTACAATTACAAAATAACCACAGATAAAATATTTCATTTCATCATAGACTCATTGTAAGAACCATTATCCCTTTCGTAACCTGATTAACCCATGGGAAAGAAATGGAAACCAAAACAATTTGTTTTTAACATGATTAAACAACAGAGAATAATTTTTTTTTTCAAAAATAATATATTTGAAACATGATTAACCAGTTGAGAAAAAATGGGTTCAAAAACAATATCTGTTTAAATGATTAAAACGTTTAAAATAATTACGTTCATAGAAAATCACTTTGAAACAAGATTAATCCATGTAAAATAAACGGGTTCCAAAATAATCTCTTTGAAAAATGATCAACCCATGGAAATAAAATGGCTTCAATAAAAATCACAATGAAAATTTATTAACGCACTAAAAATAAATGGGTTTTATATAATATCATTGAAACATGGTTATCAAGTTGAATACAAATATGTTCAATAATAATCCCATTAAAACATGATTAACATATTGAAAATTAATTTGTTAAAATGAATAGTCATTGAAACTTGAAAATTCCCTGGAAAATAAATTGGTTCCCTAACAATCTCACTCAAAAAGTATTAACATGAGGAAAATAAATGGGTTCCCTATCAATCTATTTGAAACATGATTAGAATGGGGAAAAGAAATGATTTATTAAAAAATCTATTTTAAAAAATATTATTCCATCCATAAAATTACAAGAATTATATTAATACAAAACATACCTAGTAGAGTATAAGTTACAAAATTTTGGAACATCATTTCTACCACATAACCATGATTTTATTTTTCACATTGAGATATCATCATCATCCCCATGAATTCCATTATAGTCATAAATCATTCTAAATAATTCTTAAAAACCTCAAGAAAAGGAAACATAAATTTATTTAGCTTAGTTGTTGAGGAATTATAAGCATAAGAATAAATAATTTGATATCATCAATGAGAATAAGAGTTTACAAGGGTATGATAAAATATAGAATGTGAATGAGATAGTCATAAAATAACTCATAACCATTAATACCTAGATCATCATGTATGAAAAAAATGAAAAAGGAATGAGTAATCAGAATCATCAATCAAAATCCATGTGATATCAATATTCCAAATTAGTGTAACACCCGGACCCCTCCATAATGGAGCCGGTGCATTCCATGTTAAATTAGAATGGTTAAAACAAAATAAATCCTGAAGGAAAGATCAGTTTATTAGTCTTAAAGATAATAGATACATAGTTGTAACTGAAAATAAAATTTTAAAGGTAACAAATTACAAAACATAACAATAACTAAAAAAATTGTATCCACAAAAACTCAATAAGTGATATCCTCTTCATAAAATGATGAATTTAATCAAATGGAATGGGTGAGATCAAATGATTAATAAGGGTTAAATATAGAAGAAGTATAAATTAATAATAACTGAATCATAAACAACATATCATAATCAATAGGAATGGGGAATAAATGAAAAACACACCCCATTACCAAACTAATAATGAAACTGCATCGATAAATTTTGTGATAGTGAAAACCAAATGGAAAGTAATAATTGGTGATGAATAAAGATAATCTTTATTAATTGGATGTCATGTATCCAGAACATGATACCAAAATACCATCGAAATGGTTTATGTCTTTGGGTAGAAACTCATCTAATATTTTGAAACAAACTCGAAGGGTTTGTCACCAACTGATTGTCTCATGAGAACGATCAATGCATCGAGGGGATATAGCTGGCCCCACCTGCCATTTAATTTCCAAATAGTTCATTATACATTAATTTAATACAATAGAAATATGCCTTTTCAATATAAATATAGAGTTTAGGATACTGATTCATCAATATTTCAACAGTTAAAATAATTCCATATAAACACTGTATTTAAAATGGTATACAGTTTAGAGAATAAACATATCCCTGATATGAGAATGTGGATATTTAATAGAAATATAATTTCCAATGGAAAGTGATCTCAAATGGTTAGTAGGTACACCACATATGAATTATTAGGTGCACAATACAAAGTAAGTCACCATGAAATGGAAAATTGAGATATATCCCGTTACCACATTATAATCAATTGTATTATGTCACCAAGAATTAAAAATCATAAAATAAATATTTTAATACGATAAATATCAAGATAATCCGTATATTATACATTGAATGATAGTAAAAACATACCAGATATAAGAAATAATTGGTTAACAATGGAAATCCCACGTAATTGAAAGTAACATGAGAAACCCCTTTACAAACATTTCGGCTTGGTAACAAGTGTTCTTATGAGGGCTTAATGAGAGGTAAAGGGGTATCCCATTATTTATAAATCATAAGGGATGTATGTGGGAGGTTTGAAAATATACCCCATAATTATTAATTAAAAATAAAAGGATACAACATGGGTGGAATTCTTGAATAAAAATGAGAGACAAAATCACTTACTAAGAATGTATCATTAATTGAGGACAAATCAATGATAAAATTATGTGTTGAAAACATAAACCCACTCAATAAAAGATTATATATATAATAAAACAATCATAGGTCATTTACATATTTTCTAGGAAAATTCAAATCCAATGACATTGATGATTAACTCAACGAATGGAAATTAAGTTAAGATATCCCTTACCTTAAGCTCGATGGTGATCTAGATTGTTTTTAACAACTGAATAATCAAAATTAGATTCATTAATTTATAAATAAATTACCTAATAAACATGTAATTGATTTTTTATGACCTGATTATGTTCATACATGACCTTATATAGGGGTAATAAGAGATTTAATATTATTGTTTTGGAAGCATTTCGTTCCTATGTTTTCCATGACCGGTTTACTTGTGTTCATGAATGAATGTTTGTTTGAAATGTGGTTAAATATCCAAAATTGTTAATATATAATATAGGTAAAATTAAATAGATATAAATGATCTTATAATGATTATGGTTATATACCATGAGGATGAATCATTCGATTAATTAATGATAAACGCTTGGATTTGGCATTGCAGTTTTCTGCAAAATTAGCTTGTTTTGAATTATTATTCTGTATTTTGAGTGTGTAAGGATAATATAACATTAAAAAAAGATAAAGTAAATATATTAAGATCCAGTTCAACCATTGAAAAGGATTAATTACCACTATTTAATATAGTAATGAAAAATGGAAACCCCTCCTCATTGAGTGTGATAAATTAACACGTCTTAGGCAGTGTTTCCATTTATAGTATAAAAAGAATATAAAAGAGAGATTTTGATGAAATTTTTCATTAAAATAATGAAAATTTATTACATGTATGTTTTTTTAATTATCATGGAATTTGGATGAGTGAAGGTGGGTACAGAGAATGAATAGAATGGAACTGCTAAAAGAAATTGAAAGAAAAGAGAAGAGAGGTTCACCTCTTGAGTACTCCACATTTAGAATCTTTTTAAGGCCTTAGTTATTTTCCTTTTGGTGAGACCATAATGTCTTTTACGTGAGGGAGGAGGTTTTGGAGCCAGTTGTGGAGTATTTAGGCATGGATTAAAACATGAGTGTTTTCAGAGGAAGAGGTGGTGAGGGTGGGTTATATAGTGGAGGGAAGGAGAGATTTTAAATTATCTTATTTATTATTTTAATATTTTTTTCTCAGGACTATGAATAGTTTTGATTAATTTGATCCAAAATAGTATAAATGGATTTTGATTTCAAACCAAGTGGGCTTACTTCATCCTTGCATCATCTATTATGTAGTAAATCAAATATTTTTCATTTATCATGATTTATTGTATTTTACTATTCATAAACAATTCAATTATTTCAAAAAAAATACAAAAAAATCAACCTAACCATTTCTCCATGTATAGAATCCAAAAATAAACTCCATTTTTTAAAATTAATTTTCAATATTTTGAAAATTTAGTTTTAAAAAAAAATTAATCCAAATATCAACCACTTGAAATACTAATCTATATTTTTAAGGTGAAAAATTTATTTATACATTTAGGGGTATGGATACCATTTATAAGTGTCTATTCAGAAGGGTAGGTTAATATTCATAAGGGTAGGTTACTATTCATTGAAAATTATGTTAATTCCATCAGACTCTAAATATCATCCTGAACACAATTGGGTATGTCAAAATTTCAAAATTCAAATCGTAGTGCTGGAAAATTTATTTTTATTGGCTAGGTTAACACTATAACCTATAAATAACCATGTTTTTTCCATTGAAGCATAGTGATTCATGAAATATAGGATATCTAGTGAATTTAGTGTATTTAAGAGAAACATATAATAAAATGTTTGGGGTGCAACATTATTCCCTCTGGAAATTTTATCCTTGAAAATTTTCATTTATAAATCCCATAAAATGCTATGGGTGATTCTTCCTCATAACATCCTCATGTTCCCACATTTCCTCTTCTAAAATATGGTTTCTAAAAAAACATTTACTATACGAGTTGTTTGATTTCTCAAAACCCTCCCCCTTGTGTCTAGAATACTAATAGGCTCTTCACAATATGATAAATCATGTTCCAGTTCTACTTCTTCATTGGTGAGTACATGCATTGGGTCTGGCATGCATCTCGTTAACAATGACACATAGAACACATCATGAACATTGGAGAGACATGGTGGAATTGCTAAACTGTATTCTATAGCTCTGATTATTTATAGAATTTCAAATGGTCTGATGTACATAGGGATCAGCTTCCCTTTCTTTCTGAACCTTAAGACACCCTTCCATGTATATACTTTTATAAAGACATGATCACCCACTTGGAATTCCAAATCCTTTGTACGGTTGTCAAAATAACTCTTATTCCATATTTGGGATGCCTTAATATGATATTGAATTGTCATTACCTTTTTTATGGTCTCTTCAATATATTCTAGGCCTATAAGCTTCCTCTCAATAACTTCATCCCAACAAGTTGGAGTTCGACGTCTCTTTCCATATAACGCTTCAAATAGAGCCATCTGAATACTAAAATGGAAACTATTAATGAAAGAAAATTCAAACAAAGGATAGTATTGATCCCAAATACCATGAAAATAAAGATAGCATGATCACAAAATATATTCCAGTGTTTTTATAGTCCTTTCAGATTGTCCGTCAGTTTGGGTGTGAAAAGCAGTACTCATATGAAGCTCTGAGTAAAAATCATTTTTGAGACTTTTCTATAATTTTGATGTTATGAAGGGGTCTCAATCAGACACAATCAATATAGGTGCACCCTGAATACTTACAACTTCATTAATATAATATTATTATAGGAACTCAAGTGGTAAATCCTCTCATTATTTCAAGGAAATGTGCAGATTTTGTGAGACTGTCTACAATTACACACATTTCATCATTCCTTCTAGGCGTCCTCAGTAGTCCGATGACAAAATCCATCGTAATGTCATCCTACATCAAAAAAGGAATAGGTAGAGGTTGTATCACCCCTCTATGATGTTGTCTCTCTACCTTCAATTTTAGACAAACTAGGAACATTTATACGTAGTCTGCAATATCTCGCTTTATATTATCCGACCTGAAATATTCCTTCAGATCTCTATACATCTTTGTGCTAACGTGGGTTTTAGAGAAATTTGAGCTCTGAACATATTCTAATAGATACATTTTTTTCTCTGGTACTAATACAACATATAACCTCTTCCCAAAACTTATAACTTCTTCTTTGTACACGAAGTCTTCCAATCTCCCATCATTTATAGAATTAATTTTCATGTGTAGATTTTCATCATAATATTGAGAGATTTTTATCTTCCCTAGTTAAGATGGTAGATAAATCATTTGAAATAGTATATTTGTTTCCCTTTCCTTAAGGATTCCCATATCCGTCTTCATTAGATCCATGAATATAGAATGTCTTTCAATTCTCATTTGGGTCAAGAGTCTGTGATCTTTCTTAATTAATGCATCTTCCACCATATTTGCCTTTATTGGGTGGTAGTGTATTGAAAAATCATAATCTTTGAGTAACACAAGCCATATCGTTTGACTCATGCTGAGTTCTTTTTGTGTGGAACTCTATTTCCAACTATTGTGGTCTGTGTATATCTATCATTTTCCCCGTAAAGATAATGCCTCCATATTTTTACAGCAAAGACTATACTTTAAAACTCAAGATCATGAGTGGGATAATTTTTCTTATGAGTCTTCAACTGCCTTGATGTATTACCAAAAACATTGTCATTTTGAATAAAGGCGCAACCTATCCCATTATTTGATGCAACACTATATATTACAAATCCATCACTTTCAGATGGAAGAGTCAAAATGAGAACATTCACCAATATTATTTTAAATTATTCAATTAATTCTATACATTCTATCATCCACACAAACATAACTCCTCTACATGTGAACTTGGCTGGTGGGTTAGCCAGTCGGGCGAAATTCTGAATGAAACCCTGATAGTAACATGTTAATCTAATAAAACTGCGTATGTTGGTAATGTTCATCGGCGTGGGCCATTCTTGGATTACCTTAGTCTTCACAGGATCAACTAGGATTCCATATTTATAGTTAATATGGCATAGAAAATAAAATGATTTATTCTAGAACTCTCACATGATAAATTTCCCATATTATTCAATTCTTTTGAGATATTTCAAAATAATTTCCAACTAATTCTCATGGTCTTCATATATTTTGGAGAATTACATGATGTTATAGAAGAATACCACAACAAACATATCATGATATTCCTCTAAAATTTTATTCATTAAATCAATGAAAACAGATGGTGCATTAGTCAATCCTATAAACTCAGAATTCTCATATCTTTTTCAAAACGTTGTCTTTGGAATATCTTCCTTTCATACACGTAGCTGAAGATATCTAGATTTAATGTTAATCTTTGAAAAGTATTGTTCTCCAAAAACATGGTAATATGAATCATCAATTCATGGAAGAGGATACTTATTCTTTATTATAAAATCATTGATTACCCTGTAATCAATGCATAGCTGAGTGGATCTATCTTTATTCTGGACCAAGAGGACAGGGTCTCCCCATGGAAAACAATAGCTAAAATAAATCCTATCTCACTCAATTCTTCTAGTTGTTCCTTTTCTACATTAAATATACTGTGGCCATTCTATATGTAGTCTTTGATATAGGTCTTTCTCGAGAAATTAAATCTATAGAGGACTTATCATCCCGATCTGTAGGATTACCATGTAAATCCTCTGGAAATACATCAATTTACTCTTTCACTATATGTATATATTCAAATTTAAAATTTATTTCATCCCCCAATGATATTCGGTTGTCTTCCACTACATGAATTGCATTAAATAGATCTACTGAGGGTCATTCTTTATAAGAATTATATGGCAAGGATTCTACTCTAAAATTAAGTGATTATACACCATTATCAAAGAATTTAACTTTATTATTCATGCAATAAATATCCGCATCATAATTTTATTGAAAATTCATACCAGGAATTATAAAAAAATATTTCATTTATATGATGATAAGGTTAGAAACTAAAGAACTTTTATGTGTCCTAAGGGGGACTAATTGACATACCATTGGTGCAATGAAACATCCCCTAGCTGTTTTGAATGATAACTCCTTTATGAAATCAAATAGGATTGGTATAATTTTCTTGGAAACTTATAAGATATAAATGAAATTGACGATTTAGAATCCAATAAAGTGTAGGCTATGTTCGAGGAAATAATTAAAGTACCTTCCACCACATCATTTGGAACATCAACTTCCATATTTGTAATCTCATAAGCTTTCCCTTTCTCTCAGGGACTTTTATGAGGAATGTTTCCTTAGTTCTTAGTACACTCATTTTCATAGTGTCCCAAATCTCTACAATTGTATCATTGAATATAATTGACTGGTTTCTTCCCCTTGTATTCATTAGACCAATGAACATTTTTTCCACACTTATAGCAGACTCCTAAGACATTCAAGCATTTCCAGAGATGATTCTTCCCACAGTACTCACATAATTGGAATTTCTTTGTTCCTTTGTTATTATTTGGAGCGTCTCCTTTTCCATGGTTATCAGAGTACCACTACTTATCTGGGATTCCCTTGTTAATATTTGATCTGATTTTTTTTCACAATTTTGATTGCACTTGATACAATTTCATTATATGACGAAAATGATTGAGAAGCCAGTTCCCTTTGAAGGCATGGAGTAAACCCTTCAAATAAATGACTGGTCATTCCTTTTGAGTAACATATGTAATATTTGGCAAACCTGGATAGCCTGGTAAAAGTAGCCTCATTCATTGCAACATTGACTTCTTCTTTTGGTCTTAAGGCAAGAAATTTCCTATTCATTTCAGTTTTTTTCTCATGAGGGAAATATTTATCGAAGAATATTTCCAAATAATTCCTTCATTCTATATATTCTATTTCTTCTTCCTTAATGGTATTCTGGATCAAAGATCACCATTGATCTGTGTCACCCTTTAGACAATATACTACCTTCACTACCTTCTCAATTTCATTGTATCTAAATGCCATGAATATCTTTTCATGGGACTTGATCCACTACTCAAATATCATTGGATTTTTAGTCCAATTAAAATATGGGGGATTCATCCGCATGAAACAATCCAATACAGGTGTAGCATGGTTATTCATAATGACCCGAGTAAGTTGTCCCAAAATGGTCATTATTAGATCTGCTCTAACATTGATTGTGTTGACTTGCTCAGTGGGAAAATCCCTACATTGTACATGGGTATTGATTCACCTTTTTCTATTAGGAACCATTTTTAAATAATGGAATACACTTGATTAGTTTATGAATGTCAAATAGAAAATAACTTAACATTGATTGAAATTCTATGCATAGAAAATCTTATAAACATGATTAATATAGAGAAAAATTTACATTTAAATCCTTTATAATTGATTCTAAAATAATGTGACTTATCCTAAGCATATTCCTAAGGAGTGTCAATACCCAATGTGAATCAAGGATTGTTGTCATATACCAGGATACCCCGGGTCAAGCCCAAAACTCCATGTTGGAGCTTTCACTCATAGGTACATTTGTGCTAGAGCCACATCTAACTATTAGTATCTAGACATGGAAATATTTGATAGAAATATCTAAATAATCTACTCCTTACCAAAATACCTGGATATTATTTTATGTTTTCCCCAAATACTACCTTAGGGATTTGTTCCCTAATCTAAATTTTCCAATCTAGTTTTTAAGTTTTCTACTAAACTTCCTATGATACCAAATGTAATGCCCTGACCCCTCTAGATTAGAGCCGGTGCATTACTTGTTACAATGGCATGGTTAGAAGGAATGAAATACCAAAGGAATGACCATTTTAGTAGTATTGAAGAATCTAGTTACATAGTTGTAACATAAAATAAAATTTTAAAGGTAACAAGTTACAATACATACCAAAAACTAAAAGAAACTGCATCCATGAAAACACAATAAGTGATCTCTTATTCGTAACCAGTTGAAGTTAAAAAAAATGATAGGGGTGATATCAAACTCTCAGTAAGGGCTAAAAATAGTATAATCAAGAATAAATAATAACTGAATCATAATAAACTTGGAATAATCATGGGTCATGGTGAATAAATGAAAACACATGCCATTAATAAACTGAGAATGAAACTACGTCTATAGATTCTTTCATATTGAAAAACTCATGAATAGTAATAAATGAAAAGGAATAATGATATTTCTTTTTAATTTGACATCATATATCTGGAACATTATACCACTATACCATCGAAACAATTTATGTTTTTGGGGAGAAACCTATTTGATTTTTGGAAACAAACTTGAAGGGTTTGTCACCAAAATATTTTCTCATGAGACCTATCGAGGCATTGAGGGGCTATAACAGGACCCACCTATCGCTGCATGTCTAAGAAATTACTTATACATTGAATTAATACACGATCAATATTCATTTTCAATATCCGTATAGATTATAGGATACATATTAATTAATATTTCCATAGTTAAAACTACATTCCAAAAAAATATCATATGTAAAATGGTATATTGTTTACAAAATAAAAATATCCATGACATGAAAATATGGATATTTAATAGAAATATAATTTCAAATGAAAAGTAATCTAAAATGGGATGTAGGAATAACAAATAATAATTAATAGGTTCCCAATACAATATTTAGTCACAATGAAATGGAAAATTGAGACAGAGCCCATTACCAAATTGTAGTCAATCATTTCATGTGACCAAGATTTAATAATCATATAATGAATCTTTTCATACCATGAACATAAATAGAATCAGGATATTATATATTTATTGAAATTAAAGATATACAAAATAAAATAAATAAGAGAGGATGAATGGAAATCCCACGGAATAGAATGTGAGATGAGAAATCCCCTTAGAAACATTTCAACATGGTAACAGGTGTTCTTGTGTGGGATTAATGAGATGTAAATGGGTATCCCATTATATATATATCATAAGGTATGTATAGGGGATGTTTGAAAACATACCCCATCGTTGGAAATTTAATATAAAAGGACACAACATAGGGGGAAATCTTGAATAAAAGTGAGAGAGAGAATCCCATACCAAGAATGGATCATTAGGTTGAGGAAAAATAAATGACATAATTATGTATGAAAAACATAAACCCACAAAATAAAAGTGAATATACAGAATAAAACAATCATTGGTCATTCACACATATTCTGAGAATAAAAAACCAATGATATTGATGTTTAACTCATCAAATGGTAATTGAGTTATGATATCCCTTACATTAAGCCCAAAGGTGTTCTTTGTTGTTCTTAACAACTTGAATAATCAAATATAGATTCATTAATTAAAAATTCTAGAACATCGTAAAAATTTAATTGATATGGTATAACTTTATTAGGTTCATCCATGACCTTTTGGATGGGTTTTATGGGATTCAATTTTATTTTTTTGGAAGCATTTCCTACTTATGTTTTTCTTGACCGGTTTACTAATGTTCATGAATGGATGTTAGTTTGAAATTTGGATAAAAATCCTCAATTGTTAATATATAATATTAGTGACATTAAATATTTATAAATGATATTATATTAATTCTAGTTATATACCATGAGGATGACTCATTCGATGAGTTAATGATAAACACTTGGATTTGGCAATCTGGTTTTGTGGAAAATAGACATGTTTGGTATTATTATTCTGTATTATGAGTGTGTAAGGATTACATAACATTATATGATATAACATAAATATATTAGGATTTGGTTCAAGTATTGAAAAGTTTTCATGACCATTATAAAAGATTGTAATACAAATTGAGAAACCATATTCCTTGAGTGTGATACATTAATACATATCACATAGTGTTTGCATTTATAGTATAAAAGAGAGGGAAAAATAGATATTATGATAAAACATTCCATTAGAATAATTAAAATTAAGTACAAGAAATGTACAAGAATATTCATGTAATTTTGATGGGGGGAGGTTAGGAGAGAGCATCAATATGATGAAACTTGTAAAAGAAATTAAAAGAAAAGATAAGAGAAGTTCACCTCTTGAGTACTCCTCCATGAGAATCTATTTAAGGGCTCTGTTTTGGGAATTTTGATGAGAACACATGGTCTTGGACGTAAGGAAGAAGGTTAGGGAGATATTTCCACATAATTTGGGCAAGGATTGAAACATTATTGGTGTGAGATGAAGAAGGGGTGAGGGGTGGTTTATATAGTGGATTGGAGGAGGGATTTTACATTATTTTAATTATTAGTTTAAATTTTTTCTCATGTCTATGAATAGTCTTGATTCATGTAATCTCAAATATTAATAATGGCATGTGAGTGTGAACCATGAGGGATTACAACATCCTTGAATCCACTATGAGGCAGTAAATCAAATATTTAGCATTTATCGTAATTTATCATATTTTACTATTCATTAAATATTCAAGTATTTCATAAAAATCCCAAAAATTCACCCTGACCATTTTTTGAAATGTAGAATCCAAAAAAGAACACCATTTTGAAAAATAATTTTCTATATATGATTAATTTAATTTTTAATGGAAATCATTATTTAATCGAAAAATACTGCCACTTAAAATATTTCTCTTTATTTTTAAGGATCCTAAACTTACAAATACATTCAAGGGTATGGATACCATTTATAAGAGTTAAATTAATATTTATAAGGGTAAGTAACTATTAATAAGGGTATGTTACTATTCATAAGTGTAGTTTACAAATCACCGAAAATGATGTTAATTTCATCTGACTCTAAATATCATCTTGAACACAAATTTATATGTCAGATTTTCAAAATTCAAATTGCAGAATAGGAAAATTTATGTTTCATGGCTAGGTTATGATTGTCTCCTATAAATAACTATTTTTTCTACATATACACTCAGTGATTCATGAAATATAGGCTACCTATTGAATAAGATGTATTTAAGATAAATATACCATAAAATGGTTGGGTGATATAATTACAAACATCATAACCCCATATAAAGAATAATTAAAACATGTACGTACTTGGGATATGATTTTCATTTCACACATAAATTCACTCTTACAAATAGTATAACTGTATAATCAAATTCAATGCCAAATGCATTGGGGGGATACCACTGAACCACCGCTTATTGGCCTATCTTGGAACCACCCATCATCGTATTCTTACATAACCACCCATTATATGTTGATAATGTAAAAAATTTTAAAATGTAAAAATCCATTATAAAATCAAAATGCATCAAAGAATGAATTTTATCAAAAAATTCAATCAAAAAACCATTATCTATTTCAAAATATTATTAACCCATTGATAATAAATGAGTACTATAACAGCATCTTTATAACCTGATTAACCAATGGATAATAAATTGGTATAAAAAAATATCTCTAAACACATATCAACCCTTGAAAAATAAATGTGTTCCAAAACAATATCATTGAAACATTATTAACCCCTGTAAAATAAAAAATTTCATAAAAAATCACTTTGATACATGATTGACCCATAGAAAAAAATGGTTTCCAAAACAATATATTTGAATCATGATCATCCCATGAAAAATCAACTTGATTCTAAATAATATCATTAAAAATTATTAACTCATGGAAACAGAATGGGTTCCATAATAATATCATTCAAGCAGGGTTATCATGTAAAAAAGAAACATGATTCATAAAAATCTCATTTAAACATGACTAACCCTTGGAAAATCAGTGGGTTCAATTAATTTTTTTTGGAACATGGTTACACTTTACAGAAGAAATTATTTAAATAATAATATCATTGAAACATGATTAACTGATGGGAAAAAAGTGGTACTATAATAATTTATTTGAAACATGGTTAGCCCATAGAAAAGAATTATACTATGTAACAATCTATTTGAAAAAAATTATTAATCTATAAAATAATAAGGATAGAATAAATATAAAATATATATATTGGAGGATATGTAAACACAAGGTTATTTTACATTGAATAATTGAAATACAACTAAAATATTTTTATAAACATTCTTCAGTAAAATAACCTTTAAACATTCTAATGTTCCCCATACAATAATAAAACTTTTCATTAATAATTCCCCTGAATAAATAACATTAAATGAAACATATAATATCATGATAATAATAAGACTCATGATATTATATTTCTAAAGGTTTAGTATACACATCTCATAAAAGGCAATAGTTTTATTTTGTAACAAAGGTCTAAAAGAAGGAAATTTGTCACAAAAAACCCTATGACCTATTTTGTTACATTGAAACTATTAAAAAAATGAAAATTAAACATTAAAAAAATATAAACACATATAAATTTATGTATATGAATCATAAAGTAAATTCATGGCCAGTAAACATACTACAAAACAACAAAAAATGGTAAATATGGAATATATCTCATAGAAATAAAAGTGTGATGAGAAAAACAGTTACATTAATCATATCATTATAGTGATGATAAATCAATGAAATAACTATGTGTTATAATTTAAAATCCAATAAAACATTAAAAAAAACAATACTATCATAGTTAGTTTCACACATAATGTTTCCTAAAATTACCAATTACATAGATGTTTAACCCAATTAATGGAAATGAGTTATGAAATCCCTTACAATGAGTCTAATTTGTCTTGATTGTCCACAATATTTATGAATAATACACTAAAGATAATTATTTTCATTAATATAAACTATTAAATTTATACTATTACTTTTATTTCCCTCATAATGAAATTATATACAATTTTTTATCAATAATGTTTATGTCTTATGTTTTGACCATATTGAGAAAATGTGTCCAAACAGATATTGATTGGTTAATTATGGTCAATGATGTCATTATTTAATCATATAATGAATAATAGAAATTAATTAATTTTATCATGTACATAAATTGTACTTTTTAAAACATTCAAAAAATATCGTTATGAAAAATTGATCCAACGTTATGATCATTTAAACGGTAGGCCATATGTAAGAATGAGTAATGTTCTCAATTTTCAATCATCATTACTGAAAGAAGGTGTGTAATTTATTTCATTATACACAAACCATTATATATAAACACCATATTATTTAATAATATATACATATATATATCATTCTTGTGATGTGGTTATGAGAAAGGAAGAATCATTTCGATTCGCAGAGGCGGTAGTCCACACATCCATGAACAACGTTATCACTTTTTTAGAGTGTGAAATGGAAAAAAGAAAATGATATGATGTATGTATATATATATAATTTTTATCATTAAAATAATAAATATTCTATTTATATCATATATTTTTATTGAAACTATCCTAAATAAATTTCATTTAAATGATGAGTGTAACACATAAATTTGAGGAGGCTGTAGTCCATATATACACAAACAATGTTATAGAATTGTCAAAAAATAGAAAGAATAATGGTATGTATTAAATAATAATTTAATAAGTATTAGGAAATTATAAACATCATATATATCATAAGAAACATAATTTATATCAAAATTCTCAACCATAAGAGGTGGTACTGTAAAACGAACCATATCGTTTCATGATATAATTGTTCTCCGTACACACGAACAATGATTTCAATACACATTTGATGGAATCGTGTATAGTTTATGTTGTAAAATTTATTATAAACACAAATTAGTAAATTTTGGAGAAATAAATTAATTTTATAATCATTTAATAAGAATAGTTAAAGGGGTGGACGAAGAAAGAAAAACAAAAGTCCTTATTGAAGAATGCTACATCTTTTTTCAGTAACACCTTTTTATTTTCACAAATGGTCATCCATGGTTTTTTATGCCAATATAGAGGATTATAGAATCATTGGAGATATTTTGGGTGATTATTTTGATAGGTTTTGGATGATATAATGGGCTTGAGAGATGTTAAGATGTGGGTAGGGAGAGTTCCTTTTTACAGTTGATAAGGAGTGACATTCATGTAAATATAAAAAGATAAATAGTATTTAGATGTATCCCTAACATAATGTTACTAAAATAATGATAATAGTAATATAAATAATATTATATGGTAAAATAGAGTCAATTTAATTAGTTTCGGACAGGTTTCTATGTCATTATTACACATAAACTTAATGCTTAACCTCTATATAAACTCATTTTTACATTTATAGCTATTAATAATTTATATTAAAATCACTAATATTTTTTGGTCAAAAACTATGTTTCAATTATATTAAATTATAAATTATTCTTATTATAAATATTTTATCAATAAATACAAATTTTAATCATATAAGTGATTTAAATTAATTTTAAATTAATCTCGCAGACCGGATGACTGAATAGGTTTTTAAATTGAAAATTTCAAAATATTAAATTTTTTTATATCAAATTTTAATTTTTAAATTTAGTAAAAGGACCTAAAGTAGGTTAAATTATATTAAACTAATCAATTTATTCTTTAAAACCAATTACAATTGTATGATAATAATATATATTTTTTAGATGAAATATAAGTTTTTAATTAAAATTTAGTGTCATTAAATATTCAACAAAATATAAAAATTCACAAAAAAAAACCATTAACTCATCAAAACTAAAATTAAATATTACGCTTAAAAAATAAATATTTCTTAAAATAATAATTTAAAAGTTTAAAAGTTAAATTTTAGAACATGTCTTCCACAAAAAACGTTGTGAAAAATTCCCTTAAAAATATATATCTATTTATGATAAAAATTTGATTAATTCTTAAAATAAACCTATCAAACATGTTGGATGAATTTAAAAAAATTGAATAAATATATAAAAATTTAATTTCATTAACATAAATCACTATAATTTGTTAATTTAATTTATTAGGATAAGACACCATTCTAGTCATAAAACGATTTTTTTTATAAAAAATCATATTTTATATTCTGTTAGTTTTTATTTTCATTTCTAATTAAATGGTTGTAATAAAATTAATTATACAAAAATGTGCAATTTTTTTTTCATTATCTATTTATTAATATTAATTCCATCTATTTCATAGACTAGGTGATACTATTATATCATATATTTTTTTGGAAAAACTCGACCCTCTGTGTAACCAATGTTATTAATTAAAATCAATGTTATATGAAACAAAAGACAAAAATTGTGTTGCTTACTTGAAAATATAGTTTTCTCTTTTAATTTAACAAAATATATAAAATAATTTAAAATTATTTGATGTATGATATTTTTAAAAATCTAAGTATGTTACATCATACCCTCATAATTGAATTTTTACATCAAAATTCATCATGGTTCTCAAAGGATTGCTTTTTTTAGAGTTCCATTATTTAATCCAACATAAAAAAATTGAATTAAACATATTATTAAAATGGAAAATTTTGAAACATAATAGTTAGAATAAGTTATGAATTACTATGATTCCATATAAGTGGAACATAGAGGTCAATGATGTAAAATCATAAATAATTATAGAAAGTTATTGGTCAACGTGATCAGAAACAGTTGAATGGTCAATGGAAGGTTAAGGGGCTCAAAATCATTATTATATGATTATAAAAAATTCAATAGGTTAATAATAATTGAAGGTACTTTTATAATAATTTTTTTTGATGATATGTTTCCTATAGTAAAAGAATTATTTTACCATCATGAGTACTATGAAAAAAAAGAAATATACTTACTTCACGAGTATAATTTCATTCTTTTGTTAATTTAGAAAAAAATCTATCTTTTTCTACAAATGATGTGTATTCATCTGGAATTATTAACTTTTAAACCTTTAAAATAATCATTTAATTTCCAAAAAACATTAAAAGGAATATCAAACTATTCCACCTATATTTAGACAATAACCATATCCAAAATGTTCAGAACATATTATGATATTTACCAAAATGAATAAACGTTCATATGGAAAAAAATCTTCAAAATTCAATAGTAATACCCAATGATAATACTAAATCATTTCATAACACTATATCCCAAATAAACTAAATATCCTCAAAATTAATGTGTTTTTAACCTAAAGGGTGATCTCATTATTTCTATATTTCAATATACAATATGTTTATCTTATTTTTAATAAACATTAGTCACTTAGTCACCAAATCAATTTTCAATAATTTTGTTATCTATATGATAATTTTTGTGTCCACATAGTTACCTCGATATATGTGGTCATATAAACCCTAATGTGTATTAATATGTTAAGATTTATAAATGAATAACATAAAGTAAACCATCAATTTAGACCAAATATTTACATATAATTCCACCCCATAAAATTACTCCTAAAATATCATTGTAAACCTCAAAAAAATTTACTACTTCAAACCATTAAAATATGTATCAATGAAATTATGTTTATGATCATATTAAACCATATAAACAAATGATGGTATCCATAAATCTTATGTTAACCTCTCATGAAATCAGAATATTCAATAAATTTATCTGATATGACCATGGATACCAACTATAAAAGCCCAGAACCCATACTCACATATCTTTTTCTTAAATCCGTAACATTACATTCTTGAGTTAGATGATAATAATTGTAATTTATAAATTTAATATAAACCTTAATATATAAATAATAAAACATGGATAACTTACAATATGGAAGACCTCTTATTTTTATAGTATTAGAGAATTAGGAGAAACCCCTACATAAACAATTCACTTGAAAATAAAATAAAATTTCTCCAACCTAATATGGTATTTATTTTCCACATTAAGACTTGATAGTCATCTATATGAAATATTTTTTACATATAACTCATTCAACATAATTCCTAGAAAAATAGGGAAAATTAATCATAAGAAGGGAGAGATAAGATTATCTATAATGGTAACTATAATAATTAAAAATTTATTATCAAAAATAAGAATATGGGTGCATAAGGGTATGATGAAAATATAAATGTACATGAAAAATTCATAAAAGAACTCATACACATTAAAAACTAGATCATCTAATATTAAAACAAATATAAGGAAATAGTCATCATTATCAGTAACAAAAATCTATGTGATATCTATCTCGGTCATTATGAACATTATAATCCCATAGAAATCATAGAGACACTTGTATGACCTTGGGACATCATTTTCACTTCACTCATACATTCACTCTTACAAATGGAATAACTATATAATTGAATTCCATACTGATATCATTAATGGGATACCACAAACGAACCTATTTTTGGTCTATCATCAAACAACTTATCATCAGTTTAACATGTAACCAATGATCACTAGATTATACTGTAACCACAAGTGAAATTTCAATATTACATTAAAAATTATAATATTTAAAACAATTCATTTCTTCAAAAACTCATTGGAACAACCATTATTCATTTCATAACATGATTAACCCATGTAAATAAGGTTACAAGAAGAATATATTTATATCATGTTTATCCGATGTAAAATTAATGATTATGAAAATAATAAATTTGAAACCTGATTAAAAAATTTAAATGAAATGGGTTCCAAAACAATCTCTTTGAAACTTTATTAACCCTTGGAAAATAAATTGGTTCCAAAAAATCTATTTGAAATATGATTATCCTATGGAAGTGAATGGGGTTTCAAAAAATATATTTGAAAAATTATTATCCCATGGGAATGAAATTGGTTCTGAAAAAATATCATTGAAACATTATTAACACATTGAAAATAAATTGTTTCTATTGAAATCTCTTTGAAACATGGTTATCATGTTGAAAAGCAATGGGTTCCATACCAATCACATTAAAACGTTATTAAACAATTTAAAATAAATTTCTTAAATAAAAATTTATTTGAAACATGATTATTAAATGGTCAATAAATTGGTTTTATTATAATATCATTTAATTATTCTTAACCCATGGAAAATAAATGGGTTCCCTAACAATCACTATCAAACATGGTTCGATCGTGAAAAATAAATGACTTCCACATAAATCACTTTGAATCAATATAAATCATTTGAAAATGAAATAGATAGGTATAAATTTGAAATATCTCAAGTTTATGATATGTATGATAGAGTCTGATTTATATTTATGAATGGTAATACCATTAAAAATCATTAAAAACATTCATGGGGAAAACAACTGTTAATAATTCTAAAGTGTCCCATACATCTATGAAACATTAGAATCCTAATCCCCATGAAGGAATAACAATAAATGAATCATATAATTTCATAATAATTATTATATTAATTATATATCATTTTATGAAGAATTATTCACACCTCATATAATAATATAGGTATATACCATAACAAACATGTTGAAGATGGAATATTATGACAGAAATCCATTATGGATTTGGTAATTGTAAAACTGTAAACCCTGTGAATGTGATAGAATCATAAGTATATATATACCCACCTAAATTTAAGTATAATATTGACCAGATAAATTCAAGTACATTATATATGCTACATAATAAAAATATGTTCCGAATATGGATTATATCTGAAAGAAAAACATTAGAAGAGAAAACCCCAAATGAAGTTTATATCGTTGGTGTGAGAATGAGTCAATGAATAAATATGTGTGAAAATTTTAAATATACATTGTGATTTCCATATATATAAAAATTAATTCATAAGGCAATACACATATATAATGGTCATAACATAACCAATGTAATGTTTTTTTTAACTCAAAGAATGGAAATTGTATTAGGATATCCCTTATATAAGGTCTGATTTTTCATGATTATCCTCTATATTTAGAAATTATAAAAACATGTTATTTATTTAAAATAATTATAAAATTTTATATTTTTTATATTTTTATTATTTTACTTATAAAAATGTTATATAATATTATGTAATCTAAAATTATTCCGTCATATTTTTTGACCACATTCGACTTATGTGTCGAAACTGACTTTTATTTATTGATTATGGTTAATATAAAAATTATTCAAAAATACTAAAAATAAAAAACATGACATAATTATCCCCATTTTACTTCTATTATACTTTGAAAAAAATAAAATAAATATTTTAATGTAAAATTAACCAACATAATGATCAGGGAGACTGTATGCCGTACGTATACATGAGTAACGTTCTCGTTTTTTAGTGATCACTATCGAAATAAAGTAAAAAATTAAAATTTAGTAATGAAATTTATATAATAAATATAATATTATTTAATTATATATATATATAATTATCATGATGTGGTGATGTAATAAGAAGATTCACATCACTTCGAGTAGGCGGTAGTCAACTCATCCATGAAGGATGTTATCATTTTCTTAGCGTGTGAAATGGAAAAAATAAATTAATATGTTATATGAAAATATATATAATTTTCTCATTCATATCATTAATATTTAATTTATATCACATAAATTTACTAAACCCATCCTTAATTACCTTTATATAAATGGTGAACGTCTCACATCACTTTGAAAAGGAAGTATTACACGCGTCCACAAACAATGTTATCATATTCCGATAAGATGGAAACCATGAAGGTATTGTTATATAATAATTACAAAAGGGTTGAGAAATTTTAAATATTTTATATATCATTTAATAATAGTATACCCATCATAATTCCAAACAATAAAAGTGGTAATGTAAAAAAGAATGACATTGTTTTGTGAGTCAGTAGTTCTCCAAACACACGGATGGGGATTTCATTATTAATTTGATTGAAGTGTGTGTAGTTTCAGTTGAAAAAATTCGAATAACAATTTTTCAATATTTATGATACCATTATTATTATATTAACATATAATTGGAATAAATTAAGGGTTGTATAATGAAATAAAAAAGTGCTCATTGAAAAATGTTACATTTGTTTCGGGTCACTCCTTTTGGTTTCCACCAAAGGAATATATTGGATTAATTTCTGTCAAAATTTTGGCTTATAGGATGATAAGAGGGATTTTTTTAGTTTATATTTCCTTGAGTTGGATGATCTAATGGGACTTATTGGTGTACAAAAACTGGGAGGGTGAGTGTTTTTTATAGAGGCGGGGGAGTGTCTTTCTTGTAAATATAAAATGGTAAACATTATTGTGATGTCTCCCATACATAATGTGACTCCGATAATGAAACAATTTACACAAAATCTGGTATATGGTGTACTAATATCCATACAGTTGGTTTTGGACATGTTACTAGGTCATTTGGACACTTAAGATTAATGTTTGACCACTATGTAAACTCATTTTCACCTTAATCAGTGTAATTAATTATAATTACATTCACTAATATTTTTTTCCAATACAAGGTGAAATAATTAATGACTATAAAATATTAAAATTACAAAATTTTAATTAATTATTTAAAATTATAATAATAGATGTGGCATAAATTAATATAAAATTAATCTCCCTAAAATGACGAAAAAGTGGTGTTTTAAAGATAAATATTCAAAAGATTCAAATGTTTTTATATCCAATTTACATGTGAAATCAATTCAAATTTCTTAAACTGGTTGTAGTAGTAAAGGCTCCTGCTTGGTATCCAAAAGACCTTGGATCAAATCCGGGCAGAAAATAATTTCCAAGTACTGTAGTTGGGGAACCATAGCAAGAACTATAGCAGTGGCAGAATTATAGAGGTGGGGGCACTGTAGGAAGAACTGTAGCGGTGCCGGTACTATAGCAGCCCTGATACTATAGCAGTACTATTCCCCATGGATCCCTTTTGGCAAAAAAGTGGATTTCAAGCCTCATATTCAAGCCACTTGGCCTTTTTCTTTTGGGCTATATAATTGGTCTCCCTCTACCCAGACTAAAGAGATCTTTGTATTAAATAATAAAATGAGGCTTCAGCCCTAAACTTTTAAAAAATATAATTTGACAATTTAAATTATATATATGAAATAGTTTTTTTCAATTAAAATCCATTTCCATTCAACATTCAACAATATATGAATGTTCTCCGATAAATAACAAAAAAATAGCCCAAAGTTATTTTTGATATTATGATTTTAAAAAATATTACATATTAATTTAATTAATATATTTCACTAGTAGTGATAAATTAAATTTATTATGATAAAAATGTATTCTTGTTATAACAATCATATCTCATAAAAATTCATCTTTTATATTCAATTTTTTTTTATTGTTTTCAAAATAAATGATCAAAAAAGGATCCATATGTATAGATGTTAATACCATATATTCAGAATCTAGTTAATGATATTAATTCACAATATTCAAATGGCTATTTGATAACTATTATAGTATATTTTTTAGCTAAAACTTGTCTTTGTGTGTATTACATGGTGTCGAAGAAACATAATGTCGCATGAAATGAAAGTTATACATGGTGATGCCAGCACGACAAGATAAACTGTGAATTTGATGTAACATAATCTATCAAATAATTTAAAATATTCTTAAAAAATATACTTTCTATAATCATGGTATGTTACTTTTTTCCAGCCATAAAATACATTTGGACCTCGAAATTCAACTTGGTTATCAAAGCATTAATATTTTAAAAATTAATTCATCGAATCCCACAAAATAAAATGGGTTAATAAAACATTCCCTTGAAAAATAAAAGTGGGAATCAAATTGGTTACAAAAATTTATTCATGACTGTGATTACACATAAGGGTTACATTGGTGGGAATGGAAGAAAATTACAAATAACTATATAATGTAATAGATGTCAATAGTCATAAAAAATTAAGTGATCGATGAAATGCCAAGGGAATAAAAACATAAATATCTAATGATTGAAAGGACCATTGGATCATAAAATTTAATGCTTCTTGGAAAATAATTTAGTTTCAAGTTCCTTTTCCAAAATTTAATGAATTTTATTACCTTGTTGACCAATAGGAAAATAATATATTTACTTGAGGAGAAAAATTTATTTCTTATTCAAATTTCACCAAAATTTCAACTTCATACCCAAACGATGAGTAGTAAAGATAAATTCATAACTCATGAAGTAATAAAATAAACAATTAAAGACCATGTCACCATAAATGGGAAAATAAAGCTATTTTACCTGTCTTTAGACATTAACAAAAACAAAAATGGTTAAAGAATAGTAAAAAATTCCCAAAATATATAAAAACATCATATGAAAAAAATAATCATCAAAATTAAATAGTAATAAAAAATGGTGAAACTAAATCATTCTATAACCCTACATCTATTTTAACATTAATAACCTTATAATTAATGAGTGTTTTAACCTGATGTGTTTATCTTAGCCCTTCTATAATTCAGGAAAAAATATTGTGATTTTATTTTTTATGTAACATTAGTTTGTTAGTATCCAATTCTCTTTTCATTCATGTGGTTAAATCTATGATAATACTTTTTTTTGAATAATTATATCAATATACTATATCATTAAAACCATTTTAAAAACATTAAAATTTAGATGTGAAAAAAGTAAAGCAATAATTAAAATTAAAATAATTGTTTACAATACATTATTCAAAAAAATTACTCCTAATAGGTAGCTGATAGCCTCAAAATATTTTACTCTATAAAACCCCTAATATAGTTTCCTAAGACTTTAAAATTGTTTTTAACCTTAATAACATATAGCTATAATGGTATCCAAAATTCTTAATTTAAAATATCATGAAATCATCATAATCTTTATTGTTATCAAAAATTAAATTTGTTAGAAAATATAATATCCCAGAACCTGTACACTTAGATCCAATGCTAAAATCAATTAAATTACATTCCCATGCTTGGTACCAATAATCATGATCCTGATTTTTTGTCTATACCTTACAAAATCAGAAAGAAAATATGCACCACTTACAAACAAGTGTACAATCCTGGTTTAGTGTTATAAAAAATTATAACATACCCCACTGTAAAACAATTCACATTATATTAAAAGTGAATTTCTCACACATAACCCATCTTTATATGGTCACAATAATACATCATCATTATCCTTATAAAATCAATTATTTTTTTAAATAATTCAACACTATTCATTGAAACCTAAGGAAATGGAGAAATAAGTTGGGTGATGTCATATTATATGAAAGGGTAATCATAAGCATATACAATTGAATATCATAACTTAGAAAAAAAGTACATAGGGTTATGAAGAAATAATCAAAGTGTCTGAGTGAATTATAAAATAACTCATACTCATCAATACCAGGATCATAAAATAAGAAAACATAAATAAAATAAGTTATCAGAATCAATAATCAAAATATAGTTAATATCAATATAATTTCTATAAACATTATAAACACCTAGAAATCATAAATAAGAAATTTATGTACATGGTACATCATTATCACTTCACTCTTATATTAACTCTTACGACTATTATAAACATATGGTCAACTTCAAAACCCAATTCATTAGAGAGCTATCATATACCTACCAATCATTGGTTTATCATGGAAGCACCCATCATTGGTTTATCATGTAACCACTCACCATTGTTTTATAACATGTCCAGTAATAAAATTTCCAAGTACCATTACCAAATAACCACAGATAAAACATTTCATTTCATCATAGACTCATTGTAAGAACCATTATCCCTTTCGTAACCTGATTAACCCACGGGAAAGAAATGGAAACCAAAACAATTTGTTTTTAACATGATTAAACAACAGAGAATAATTTTTTTTTCAAAAATAATATATTTGAAACATGGTTAACCAGTTGAGAAAAAATGGGTTCAAAAACAATATCTGTTTAAATGATTAAACCGTTTAAAATAATTGCGTTTATAGAAAATCACTTTGAAACCAGATTAATAAATGTAAAATAAATGGGTTCCAAAATAATCTCTTTGAAAAATGATCAACCCATGGAAATAAAATGGCTTCAAGAAAAATCACAATGAAAATTTATTAATGCACTGAAAATAAATGGGTTTTATATAATATCATTGAAACATGGTTATCAAGTTGAATATAAATATGTTCAATAATAATCCCATTGAAACATGATTAACATATTGAAAAGTAATTTGTTAAAATTAATAGTCATTGAGACTTGAATATTCCCTAGAAAATAAATTGGTTCCATAACAATATCATTCAATAAGTATTAACATGAGGAAAATAAATGGGTTCCCTGTCAATCTGTTTGAAACATGATTAGCATGGGGAAAAGAAATGATTTATTAAAAAATCTATTTGGAACAATATTAATCCATCCATAAAATTACAAAAATTATATTAATACAAAATATAACTAGTAGAGTATAAGTTACAACAATGGTTTGTTATTTTTAGGAGTTTAAATACCATTAAAATATCATGAAAAAAATCTATGATGAAAATAAAATTTAAATATTTGAAAGTGTCACATACCACATTGAATAAATTTGATCATTTCCCAAAGAAGAATTAAAATTAGATTAAACTTTTAATCTCATGAAAATAAGGATATCCATGATATATCATTTAATTGATGAAATATAAACACCTAAAAAAAGATAGGTTTGTTACATAACACATTACTCAAAGTATGAAAACATTAACAAAAACCTATTACCTCTATGGTAAGTTTGAACCTGTAATCCTAATGAATGATATACCATCAAAATGATATATAAAACCAACAAAATTTAAGTATTAGAATCATAAAATACATTCAATTTAAGTGTATACACCAATAAAATAAGTATTGAATATGGAATATATCTCAAGGAAATAAACGTGAGATAAGAAAATCCCTTACAAATATCATATAATTCTATTGGGATTAAATAAATGAAAAAAATATTCCTAAAAAATTTAAATCCAAAACGTAAAGGTTAAATACAAAATAATTCTATAATAAGTCACTTCACACATATTCATGGAAAAACATAACCAATGACATAAATGTTTGACACAAATAATGTAAATTGAGTTATTAAATCCCTTACCTTTAGTATGGGTTTCATTGTATTCCTCTTTATTCATAAACAATAACTATTTAAATTTTTATTATTTATTTTATTTTACATATAAATATGTTATATAAAATTAATTAATCAATAATGCTTAAGTTTTATGTTCAAACCATATTTATCTTATACATGAGTGGGAGTCGAATTATTGTTAATATGAGAAGGAAAACACTATTGAGAGGTATCCGTTACATAATATACCAACAATAATGTTAAAAACGTTATGCAATAAGGGTTATGGTTGAATAATGTTCATAAAATGGGTTTTTGACTTGTGTAAAGGTCATTTGACAACATAAGAATAAAGATTATCCATTATGTAAACTCATTTTTAACTTAATCATTGAAATTACTTTTAATTACATTCAATAATTGATTTTGTAAAAAACATGGTTTGGTGGAAAAAACTATAAATTATTATGATTCTAAATTTGGAATCCATTTTACTAAATGGAAACTGAATTTTTGTTAGAAATTAATTTACTATAAACTGTGCAGACGAGATGACAAAGAGGATTTTTAAAGGAATGGTTCAAAATTTTGGAATGTTTTTATATAAATTTTCAAATTGAAAGTGATTATAATGATCAAATTGGTCTAAATTATATAAAATTAATCTAATACGATTTTAAAACCAATTAAAATATTGATTTATCAATATAAAATATTTAGACAAAAAAATTAATTTTCATATAAAATTCAGTGTCATTCAGTATTCATCAAAATATGAATGTTCTCATAAAAATACTAACATTATCCCACACTAAATTTATACATTAATATGTCTAAAATTATGTTTATTTTTTCAAAACGGGGCAAAAAAGTGTCATAATTTTTCTATATAAAAATTCTCCCATTAAAAGTCAGTAAAACTGCTTTTTTAATATATATAACTGACTATTATTAATATTGGGTTTATTATTATCTTAAACCTACTAAACTTATTCATTTAATTTAAAATTGTCTAATTAAATATATAATATATAAACTTTATTAATATATTTCAATAAATTTTTTATATTAATTTAATAAGATAAAGCAATATTCTAGTCGTAAAATAGTTGTTCATAAAAAAAATTATTAATATTCACTAATTATTTATTTTAATTTACAATTAAATTGACACAAAAAGATTAACTTTGTTAACATTTTGAAACCATATATTCAAAATTTAGTTAATCATATTAATTTCTTCCATTCCAATGTATAGGTGATAATAATTATAATATATTGCTTCCAATAAAATTCTTCATTTGTGTAATAAAAATTATCAAAGAAATTTGATGTTGCGTACAATACAAGATAAGCTTTTTATTTCATACAAGACACGATATGTGAATTATTGTGTGTAAAAAATTCTATAAAATTAGTTAAATTAAATTAAAAGAGGATATTTCATAAAATCTTGGGATGTTACACATACCCCTATCCATTTTATTATTCCCCAGGATATACTGATAAATATATTAAAATTTTCTCCTTCCTTAAGTGATAAATGATTCGACATCTTAAACAATTAGTTAATTACATTTTTTAATGTCTGAAATATAGAGAAACAAAATTGGTTTATTTTAGGGCACATAAATGTCTTTTTATTTGTTGCATTTTTTAGAGAATCCCAAAACACTATTAAAATAATGAAGGTTTAATTATTATAAACAATTATTTATTTTCACTAATTATTTTAAAATTCATTATGAATTTTCCTTATATAGAGAAAATATTTTTAGAATCATGCATTCTTTAAAAATTACATCAATCTATAGAAATGTTTGTTTTTTCATGTTTTGTTTTTATGATTTCATATCCTAATTTTATGAAATAATGTTCTTCGTATTTATTTATTATTTATACTATTCTTATTAATCTAGATATTTAAAATAGTATACATAATTTAATATTAATCAAAGACAATATAGATACCTTTATCCTTAAATTTTATAAACATTTTATATTCCTTAGGAAATTTAATATGAAAAAATGTATGTATTCGGGGAAATAGTGGATGAAATTGTTGAATTGTAGCCACTTTTGATTAATTGAAACAATTTTGAGATACTAAGGTTTGTTTATATCTAATTACTTGTAATTTTAGGAAACCCATTATGTATTAAGTAGTCAATAAGAGGTAAGAACTATTCATTTAAATATTAATGTTTTTTCAATAATCCATAATTTAATAGAATTCTGAAAAAAATTCCTTAGACTTAATTAAGGACTTCTATAGTGAGGTAAAAAAGATAAATCTTCAAATACTCAATTATTTTGAATATTGGATGAGATTATTTTCCAATTTCTTAAAGAAAAATTCTATAAATTGGTTTTTTATACAAAAATACATATTCAATACTTGGTAAAAATCTATTAGGATTTTTTCATGAAGTACTTCCCAAAAAAACAAGATTATGTTATTGAGAAACAAAATAAAAATATACACAATAGATAAATGAGAAATATTACATAAGTTACGGGATAATTTTATGGTCCTATAAAGGTATGATCCTCATCAAAAAATCCATTTACACCTCTGGAAGGAATTCCTCTATGAGTCTATCATTATCTCTTTTCAATATATTTCTAAAAAAGAATTATATTGAAATAAAGAAGATAAAACCACTGTGATTTAAAGAAGAATAAAAAACCTATAGAAAATCGTCATTAAAAATAAGATATCATTAGGAATGTCAATATGAAAGAATAAAATTATTTAACTTAATAAACCATAGCTCAACTGACAATTTTTTTAAATAAAATCCTAACGTTAATGTCCTAAAAATATATTCAAGATTCAATTTTTATACCATAAAAAATAACTAATAGACTATTGATTTATTTTTTGGATATGTGGGCCCAAAGATGAGTTTTAGTAATAAAATTTACATTTACACACAACGCTTAAAAAATGATATATTTTCCAGTTTTAGGGGTATAAATGAAAACTAATTTGACCCTATTAAATTAAATCAATTTGGCCTAAAAAATAAATAAAAAATTCCATAGAGGGAGTATATAGTTATTATTCAATTTTTTTCCAATGATTTTCAAAACATTTGTGGCCCAAGTAAAATCATGAAAAAAATCCAATTTTCAATGAATCTTGTAAGGATTGTTCAAACAATTGATAACCAAACTTTATTAATAATAGTTATGAATATATAAATTGGACGTTTTGTTCAGTGGAAAAAAGAATAAAAATTGTGAAAAATATAATGATATTCTTACTAATAAACATAAACTCAATACTATGGAGTGTTTCGTAGCTACCACAGATAGGAGTGGTCAAAAACTCAATAAATGTCTTAAAATAGCCTTGGAAGAAAAAATAGTATTTTTCATTGAATTTGGAAATAAAAATATCAGTAGAAATTGGATAAAAAAAGATAGTAGCATGTTCAATGATCTATAGAATCTATATCATTTAACAAGATGAAAGTAAGACATGGAAATGAACTAGAGTATAAATAAGGAGGGTAATATTATTGATAATAATAATTAAATAATATAAAAAGAGTTTAGGAATGTTTCCACTTTAATCGAATTACCTTAAATAATCAACCCAAAAAATAATGATTTAAATTTTAAAAATATCATATAATTATTGAAAAATCAGGAAGTGGAGATCAAATTCCTTGATACATTCACTAAAATAACATAATATTTATTTTTTCTGAAGAATAAAAAATTTAAAATATATTATAGACATTTTCTACTGTTTTCAGACTAAATAGTCTTATGCTATTTTATAAATATAATTCCAAATAAATATAGGATCAATGAGAAATTTTCAATATATTAAAACTGGAAGAACCAAAAAAATTGTTAGTACATATTTAGGTATAATATAAAACTCATTCCTTTGTTATAGTTTTGGTAGTTGGTAATTGAATAATTCAAACCCAAAAGAGTGTCACTTCATTAATAAAATAGATCAATTGACCTCACATTATAGAATACTAATGATTTTTTGGTGAGTGTGAGAAATATCTTATTTCCAACTAATTTTATAATTTTAGACATTGATTATGATAATTAGTTTTCCATAATCTTTGGGAGAACCATTATTTCAAAATAATGGGTAATAATTTATGTAATAAAAGGGAAGCTTATTCTAAATTTAGAGGTTGGGAATAAGTAATTTAGTGTATTTTAAAATTATAAGATAAATATGTGATGGTTTTTTTAATATTTATATGTTTGAGGGATATTACTCCCTTCATATCATTGAGGGTAAATTTTTTTAAATCATATATTATGTAAAATGGAATTGCATCCCTAAAAGTGATTTGTAAAGTGATTTATATGGGTTTTCTACTATGTAAAAATTTGAGGAATGGTTTATTTATCAACAAATGATACTACAAGACTCCCAATGTAGACCTTATTCCTTATTTTTCTAAAAATATTCCCTCATATTTTTTTAAAATAACTAATCTAAAACCCTAACCATATCCCATGAAATAATTATATTGTTGGTAGGGGGTATATTTTCTTATAATTATTTATATTTAATTTGAAAAGTTTAATGATAAAATGAAATATGTTGTTTTGAGATTATTTTATATGGAAATTTCTAGAATTGTATCTAATATTAATATATTTATTTATTCTTACATTTTTATTATTCCCATGGAATCAAGATACAATCTAGGATAAAATTGTCAATGAAAGCTAAAACCATCCTTTAAATAGTGGTAATAGATGTGGTAATAAGGTGTTTAAGAACTTGAACTATCTACATATATATTTTTATCCCTTTGGTAAGTTTATTTAGTTTAATTCCTAAAAATTGAGTTGTCGTGTTGGATTATAATGAGAAAAATGAGATGATTTAAATTTAGAAGGGGATAAATTAGAGGTAATTTCACAAATATAGGATGTTTAACTCAATTTAAAAAAAGGACCACATTTCCATTAATTTTTTTTAAACTAAAATAAAATTATATTGATGGATATGATTTATCTTTTTACGTTGATGCATATTAAGGTTCTAGTAAATTATTAATAGCCACTGGGGATCATGGAAAAACCACATTCACCTACCCATTTACTCTATCCTCATACTATATGATTCCATATAGAAATTCCATATCTCTGACCACCATTCAATGGGGTGTGATAGATATTTTTTAAAATATGGGTTTAAGGATCCTAGAGCCATATATCTGTAATTATTTTATAATTGGATATAGTCTTTAAATTTATCAACAAAGCCTTAGGAATATTTTACAATGATGATGAGAAATAAAAAATGTTCTATATTTTGAAACATGTTAATTCATTGTTACTAAGGGTATAGTAATTTTAAGATAAAATTATGAGAGGGATATATGTTGGAAAAAATGTGCATGTTATCCCAAAATTACTTCAACCTAATGTAATTAAATTTGTTTGAAGGTTCTTTGTAAGGGATGTATTTTTTAGAAATTTCATTAAGGGTTTAAATTAAAACACAAAACCTTTATGTTTAATTTTTTTCATAGGGATATCCATTTCATTTTTAATTATAATTTTTTTATATATTTTAATGTTAACAATTAAAATAATTTACCTATTCTTCTCTCATAATATCCCATGACGGGACCTTCTAATTTATGTTTTTTTCTGATACTACTGAGGTTGTAGTTGGAAATTTTATATTACAATGATAGAAAATTTCATGATACATACTATGATAACAAAAAGTTATATGACACTTATAAGAGATAAACTACAATTAAAAAAATAGGTTTTAGATATGTTCTTTTGCATAGAAAATTTTTGGTAGTACTGAATGGGTCCCAAATTAATTGTTTTCTAAAACTATTCTTCTATAAAGTAATGATTATAAAAAATGATACCCAGAAAATTATGATTATATGGGCCATTTTACATTAATAATTTAATATTTAAATAACATATAAATTTGGGGCCAAAAATCATATTGATGACAATTTTTCTAGGCTATACCACATTGAAAATGGTTACAAACTATAAGAAAGTTTTTATTTAGTAATGGTTCATTTATGATAGAAAATATTTTTCATCAGAAATGTATAAAATGATTTATAGTATACATATTCTTGTATTTCATAACTAGTTTTCTTTATACAATTATTTATGATGTAATTATTTTTAACAAATATATTTTAAGTAGTTATGCGCACATGGTGTTAGGGGAAATCAATTTTCAACAATATAAGAAATTATGTCTACAAAAAATCTACTGATAGGAATAATTCCTTATATAAATAATATTATTTCACAAACAGTTTCTTCATGTTGTACTATATATGATGAGATATTTATTTCATCAGAAATAGTTCTTACCCACAAAGTTTATTTGTGATAGAAATTAAATTTCTTTGAAAATAAACCTCACAAAGGACAACATGTGATGGAATTTATATTTCCTTAGAAATAATATACTAGTATAATATTTTTGATATATAGACTCCTCCAAAAATAAAATATTTGATAAGTGGGAAAATAATTATAGAGTTATTTTTTTTGAAAGGGTAGAACAACCATTTTAAATAAGTATTTCATAAAAAAATATTTGTCAAAAATTATTTAAATGATAGTTTATATGGGATGGAATATTCCATTATAATAAATTCCATTGTAAAATAGTTAGTTGTAAATATAATACACACCCACTCTCCATTTCACATAAGAAATATCCCAATTCCCACATTTATCATGAAAATATCGTTTTTCCCTTGTAAATCATTTTATTTATAATCTATTCTGTATTTTGAAATTTTTCATATAATAAATATACAATTTGAAATCCAAACACTATTTTGACGGTTATTTGGTTATAGAAGTGCATTCCTCTATCCCAAAATGCATAATGGCATGATTTTATAAATTTTTTAATAGTTGTTGAATTTTGTGTATTTAATTTCCATTTTAATATATAATTTTTTAGTTAATTTAATTTATTTTTTCACATATAAAAAATTCGGTTTAATTATTTTAAATTAAATTTATTCATTGCTAATTAAGATTTCAATTATTAAAAAAATAAAGACTGTAGTAACTAATAATTTACAATAAATTATAATTATTTTTTAATGATAAATATATCAATCTAATGAAATTAATTGAAATTATAATTTTTAAAATGTAATAAATTTAAAAAACATTTGATAAAAACATTTTAAAAAAATATGTTGTCATTGAATATTCTGAATAACTATAAACTATAACAATTAATAATAAATAACAAGTGAGTGAGTCTATATTATTTTAAATTAGTATACATTTTTAAATTTTTTTATATAAATTAGTGTACATTTATATAAACATATAAAAATTGTTATATTTTACAAAATATTATTACAAATTGGTATAACATAATGTATAAATTAGTATAAATTGGTATAATTTATTTTGTTATTATAATTTGTTTTGAATTAGTATTAATTATTTTAAAATATTATAAATTTTAAATAATTTGGGTAAATTGGATACATAATGAAAAATTAGTATGAATTATTATGAATTTGTCAAAAATAGTATAAATGAAAATAAATTATTTCAAATTAATATAACATATATTAAATTTGTATAAAATATTAAAAATTATTATGAACAATTATATTTTTTTATAAATTTATAAAAATGTTTACAAATCTGTAAACAAAAATGTATTACATTAAAGAAAATAAATATTATGACATTAATAAAAGTAATAAAATTAGTTATTTTAAATGTAATAATATATTATTATAAATTAATATAAAATACTAAATATATTAGAAATAATTACTATAATTATATATATGAAATATTATAAAATATCATAAAATAATGAATATATTTTTAAAAATTAGTATATATTCGAATAAGTTAGAATAAATTATAATAATTAAGTATGAATTTTTATAAATTTCCGAAAATTATTTAAATATAAAAAATGAGTCTAGATTATTATAAATTAGTAAATAATATATTAAATGGATATAAATTTTTATAAATTAGTGTAAATTATTTAAAATTAGTATAAATTATTATCTCTTTCTATAATGTATTATAAATTTTTTTAAACTATTAAAAATTAGCGAGGTTGTGGGCTTAAGAATATAGTATATTGAAAATGAAGAGAGATTAGGAAGAGAATCGTGATAAGAAGCGCCAATAGCACGAGAATATGATGGAGTAAATATGATGACTTTCTCAAGGTTTAGGGATGTATTTCCCCCAACCTATCCCAAAAATGGATCCTCCTCTACCATAATTAACTTAGGACTATTTTTTTATCATATAATTTGTTTAATTTTTATTATTTTCTGATTGAATGATTATTTTTTAAATTATTTTCCATTTTTTTATTTTTCCTACATTTTTTTGAGAACATTATGATAATCAGAAACATTTTCTATGCCGTAATTTTATTCCCATCACATATTTTTTTATAAGGTCCTTGATTTATTTACCTTTTTAATTTGGGAGTTTTAATCATTGGAGGTGTTTAAGGGTGGCTCGAAGTGGAAAAGAGTGGAGATATGCTAAAATTTCGACTATAAAATAGGATTGTGGTATATATGATATTGCTAAGTCATGGAATCCTTCCAATAGAAAAGTATTTTCATGTATTATTAGATGTTATACAGATGCATGAAATTAGTGGTTTGGGTGGTTCTTCCATTTTTTTCTCCACCATGGTATGGGGGTATCCAATGGAATGGTATTTGTGTAGGTAAGTTTTAGTTTGTCTCCCTTTTTATGGGTTTCAATTCCATATAGATTAGTTACAGTGTACCCTTATTATTTTGGTATTATAATTACAATAAATTGTTGTTCCCTTATACAATGTTCCTTCTTCTAAGTTATTGAATCAATGGGCTTAAAAAACATGTTTCTTAGATGTGAATTTGACTAGGTGTGTTGTGCCGTGGTATCTTTACTTATATCATAGTTTTCTCTAGTTTTAGTGTCATTTAATTGTGTTATTAGGTGATATATTAGGGTCTTATAAATTATAACACACACAATACATAAACTATTATATACTTATATTTCTACCAAATTTTATTCTCAAACCCTAGGCACCTAAGAGTTAATTTTTAATTTCTTTGATTCCCCTTTGATCTGATTCAACTCCGTCATTCTATAGAGATATCGATGGTGATATGAGGTGGGGTTTACCAAGATATGTTACTATTTTATTTCCATTATGTTTTCCACTATTTTATCTTTTCATGATATAGTGGTCGATCTTCTTCATTCACATAGAGTTCCATTGATGTTCTTCACTGTGTTCGATATAGAATGCACATATATATTATTCGATTATTGGAGGAGGAGTTATTAGATATATAAAATTTTCGATCAAATATCATTAGATGAATATTGAAATCCTTGAGGTAGTTAATTAATTTATTGAACTTTATTTTTTGTTTAATAATAGAGTTATTATGTTTTTTCTTTTTGAGACATGGTATAATTATTAATAAAAGTTATATAATAATTAAAGTAGTGTTTTTTCAGTTTGTTATAATCCCATGTGTTACTATTGTGTTCATAGACCTCTTATCGTTTTTATATATAGTGTATTATCTTATATTTATAATATGTTTTATTATAATTTTTTTCCATAAATAGAAAAACATCATGAATATGGTAATTCATGTTTAACTATATAAAGAGGAATGTTCATCATTGTCATTGTTCATTTTAATTTGATGGGAATTTGAGTGTATGATTGATTAATTATTAAATAAAATAGTTATTGATAGATGATTCCTTATGTTACCCATGGTTGTAACATGTTTTTAATGAATACATTAACTCAAGAGGGTAATTTTCTTTATTTTTAAATGTTAATTGATTTGGGTTGAGGAGACATGTTTTCTTTTGCATGTAAGATGCCTCGGTTCTATGGAATAAATGAATTGTGGACTATTTGTTATTTTCATAATACCTTGTGTGATTACTCTTGATGTAGAGCATTATTATATGTTGTTATGCAATCATATAATGTATACTATTATGGTAATAATTTGGTAGGTATTCCAAGAGTTCTAGTTGTAGATGACGCATGTGGTGGTAGAATAGTTCATGTTGTCCATAGTTGTGTAGGGGATGGAACCGAGATTTTTAGAGCATGATAAAGATATTATTTCTTTTTTTTTTGATAAAATATTAAATTATAGATTAATATTAAATCTACATTAACGGTTGGATTCAAGGGTTACATTTTTTTCATTCATTTACCTTCATCTTAGCACAACTGGTTGTATTTTATTTATGCATCGTTTATGGTAAATTAAGATACGTTTTAGTGTACAAGTATTTATAGAATAAAAATAAATTATAAACGGTTTAACCCATGAGGTTTTAATTTTGATTTATTACTAGGGATAGTTTGATGTTAATTTATATAATATAAAATACTCTGAGAAAAAATTATAAGAGATTCCTCTTGAATTGTTTTTGTGTTAAAATGTTATATATTGTATAGAAATGGTGGTCGGGTTTCAGAGAGATGCTAACTGTAGTTGAGGTTATGGAATGTTATTTCACCATAAATATAAGTTTGTATATATATGTGTATATATATATATATATTATATGTTATGGTATTTCATATGCTACACAAACCATGTTGGTATAGATAATGACACTAGTGGTCTCTAGGGGTGCATTTTGAATATCCATGTTATAAAGGAACTAATTGTTGGATACACCTTCGTTCCTCACTATGGTCTCCCCCATGGATTGTATACTAGTATTCATTATTCTTACTTACCCGTATATGTGGTTAAATTGGATTAGTTAATCATGATTATTATCGCACACATGTATCTCCTGATGTAGTATCCTAAGGATTATAAATGACATTTTTTATGGAATGTGATGGATTGAGGTATAATACATGAAATATGAGCTATGTTGGATCATATAAACTACCTAGTGACCATCTACAAATTATGATTATGATGATGTTTTTTATGTAGTGAACAATATGTTATAGTTTCTCTTGTTTTTTGGGGTAGGATTGTATTTTGGGGAGAGATAGCTCCGTACGTCTCATGTTGGTGAAGAGTAGAAAACTAGTATTGGGGAAGTGGTTGTATTGTGCCATCAATTTTATACTATGTTGGATATAATATTATGACATTTTTTATATTCTTTATCACAGATCCATAAAGATTCATTGAAAAAATAAAACCAAACTAGGTGAATATTTATTTTCGCTTTTTATTCACTAGGATTTAGTATGATATATTCATAATTGCATAAGAGGATTTGGAGAGGATCCTAGTAAGTATAACTATTTTATCACATTATATTTATATAAACTATTTTTATGGTCTATAGTACAAGGTTTTATATTAAGTTAAAACATTACTAGATTTTTGGGTTGTTCAAGAGTGGTATGAGTTTTGAGATCACAGCTAATGATATATTTTGGTAATTGTGTTTCCTTTTTTTGTTGTTCTAGTTGCATTACATTATATTCATGAGTTGGGATATTTTATTAGTTTTTGTCATGATTTTTTTGGGGTTTCATCTTATATATCATCCCTCGTAACCTCCTTATTGTTTAATTCCTCCAATTTTTTGTGTAGGATATACCATTAGTGCTTTTCGCTGGGATATAAATTTTTAGAGGAAGGGGTTGAGAATCATCTGAGCATAGTATGTGAAGTAATCAAGTGATAATGGGTAGGAAATTAGTATTTACATCCACCTACGATATGATAAAGGGACCTTAATTTTTAACATTTCTACTATGATATGTGATAATGGTTATAGGGTAGATAACTGGGAATGGATCATACAACATTATTATTTTAATATGATTTTAAAATATGTTTATCTTGGTGATAGATTTAACCATAACTAATTAATATAAAAATTACATATTCTAGGTTTATGAGTCATTAACAATTTTTTATTTTTATGTAATGCCTCTATGTCGATGTCCTCATCAAGTTCAGGAAAAATAAGTTCATAAGGATGTTCTAGTAGATCACTACAAGGTTGAGGTTGATGACACAGAAACATTTTTTAAGAAACATAACGTGTTTTAGTGTCATAGTATATCGAGGTATAGGGGATCCTTTTTGGATTTAGTGATATAGGGACGGTTAGAGGAGGTGGATACGAAATTTAATTTTATTCTTTCGTATAAGGATAATTGAGTTTCATTTTTGATGACAATTCTATATGGGAAATTCTAATATTGGTGGTCCATGTCACTCACAGATCATGGTTATTAGGTTGTCTCATAAGAGTATTGTAACATCCCAGACATAGATTCCACCCTAAAAGGTGCCCCGAGCATGACTAATCACATACACTCAAGGAAATCTCTCGAAACGCCAGAGGATACTGACTAGAAAAAAAGGACCTGGGTGAGTCAGTGAGGAGACTAAACCCTCATTAACAGAGTATCATAGTGGAATTCAAACATACAGAAAATATCAGATGAAAAATATCCATTTAACTAATAAAATTAATACAAACATGAATTCATATCAATACAAAGAAGTATCTCATATACTAAAATGATGTAATTGGTAAAAGTATCTAGAATGTAAACAGAACAATATATAGAAATACGATACAATACATGTATCCCAAAAAGAAAAAAAATACAAAAAAGGTAACCCAGCATCGAAAGCTTCCACATGGTCATGTTCTCCCCTTCTCCAAAGCTAAAGTCAACAACCTATACTAGGGAACTTTCCCGAGTCATCAAACACCACAATATAATATATTTTGGTCCCCAAGGAGGCCCAAATAAGGTGAGAGATAAACATCCTAGTAGGCAACCGCCTTGGTCATTACAATTCTATCATCAATTCTACAAAAGTGTTAGAAAGTTTAAACACCCATTAAGTTAGTGTGTATGATCATGTGATATGTCTAAAATAACAAGTAAAACCAAACAACCCTCAAGGATTCCATCAAAAGGGATTTGTCTCATAACAAGGCAGCTATAAAAAATAAACAAGAAAGTCACATGGCCACACCGTACATCCACATGTACCATGAAATCCACAACCATGATATATAGTGAAGCCATGCATTACACAGCCATACCGTATAATGAATTCAAATATCCCACGACTACCCCCTATAGTGAAGTGTAGATTGGAAGGTCCAGATCCAATGTGTTTGATGACCAAGGGATCAAAGTAATAATATCTAGAGAGATGAGGAACTGATTCAAGGATAATTTCCAAGGCCTCCCATCGATTGCATGGGTATCGAAGGTCAATAATTAGTAAGGCACTGGTTGGGGTCCTAGGTGAAAGTAAAAATAAATTCCAGCATGATCCCAAGAAATATATATCCACTGGATAGAAGGGCCTGAGGAATACCATAAAATCAAGACCCAAGGGACGTAGTCAACCCAATGCATTCACTACCGCATTTGAGATCTATGGAAAGCAATCAATGGAATCTATCAATCCATTCATTCAAGCAATCAAGCATTCAAATTAAACGTTCACAATAAGGTGAGTATACCCACTCACATTAACAAGAACAATCCACGAGTATACCCACTCATGAAAACCATTTATCTAAATCATATGGGACTACCCTCCCATATAATCCATCTTACATGCCATTAGTCATTCTAAATAGGTATATCCACCCACATCATCCATTTGACATGCCAAACTATATAAAATGTTAAGGTATAACATGATATTCATTAATCAAGGAGGCAATACATCTCCTAAAGAAGCCACTCAAGATATTAAGGAAATAATAGGCTTACTCTTACAAGGAAAGTATGAGCACACACCCCTTGGGTGATTTAAATAGGCATAAATAGGTCAAACGCAAATGGAACACCCCATGGGTGACCATAAAACAAGCAACAGGTGATAACACACCTAATCAGAACCTATGGTCTACCTCACTAGATCCAACTACAGCTACTAAAATATACTAGCTAAAGAATGAGACCTTGTTGCATAGTCTGAAGGATGGAGTAATGGCGGAGTTCCCAATAAAACACAAAAGAAAATATGAAAGACGGTATAGAACACCTACCTATCCTTAGTAGTAGACAACTCATCCAGTATCAAGTATTTATTTAACTTGGTCTGGAAGAAATCTGAATAATGAAGAAATAATAAAATATTATAGCATATAACCCTAAACCCAAATTGCATAGTCATTGTTCTAAAGAATCATGAACAACTAAAAGGGAATCAAGGACATACCATTTCAGATCTGATGAGATGATCGGCGACCAAAATAGAGGTCAGATGGAATAATTAGCTCAAATATTATATAAGAACCGAAGGGGGAACTACTCAAAGGGGTGGCCATGCATAAATGAGAAACCCCACATTTATTTAAAAATGAAATTATGTTTCAATTTAAAATTTTAACAAATAATTACATAGTATGATCACACAGTTTACCTGCATGGTTTCCCAAACCATATAAAAAAGTTGCGCACCTCACTTCTTTAGAGGGGCACTTCACACGATTACCCCTCATGGTTTGACTAATCATGTGCATGACGTGTGAAAGTCTATTCCCAAAAACCTACACATTTCATACCTCTTGCACGTTATAGACTAACTATGCACTGGTCATACAAAAACAGTGTGCCAGGTTAAATTCAGCTGAAAACATTACTTCGGGCTTGGAAAAATCCCAGACACCTAAAAAACACTCATTATCAAAATAAAAATTCACATAAGTTCATAAAAAGAAATTTAAGCTGAATGTAAAATGTTTATTACCTTGTATGAAGATCTGGGTTCTTATAATATTCACCCCTTATATCAATTCATCACAAAATTTATCTTTAAATGGTGGTCCAGATTCATATGAGAACAACTTTTCACATTGAGCTTGTATGTAGTCCTCCCTCTCCAAAGTCTCAACTTGTAAACAGTTGTTATACCAATGAAACAATACTAGAGGAAATAAATAACAGATTCATGCTCTAAATATCAATATAAATTATATGCTCCTCAAAGGAGGCATCAACCAAAACATCATCTTCCTCAAGCTAAAAAACCTAAGATGGGTCTGAGTGATAGCGGTGTAGTTGGGATACATGGAAGTTTTCATTCATGTATTGGTACCTCTAGGGTGGAAAAAAATAATAGAAAACCAACATGTCTCTCTCTATAATCTCAAAATAACCATCATATATTGGTGAATGTTTTCCCTATCTCTTCATCTCACAGTTTCCCAGCCTCAGTAAAAAATGAAAGAAAACCCGATCCCCGACCTCGAACTCTATAGGTCGTCTACGTTCATCGGTGAATGATATTTGACAAGACTATGTAGTAGCCATCAAATTTTGAATCAATTGGACTTACTCAGAAGCCTACTACATGAGATATGGTCCCAGTCAACCTACCTCTCCTACCTCAAACCGGAAAATGAGAGAATTGCATGGCCTACCATATATAGCCTCGTAAGGTGCCATCTATAGCATCACCTGATAACTGTTATTGTAGGAGAAATAAACCAGGGTTATGTGCCTCTTGTAAGAGCCTCCAAAACCCAGGACACATTCTCACAGCATGTACTCTAGAACATGTATCATACGCTCTGACTGGCCATCATTTTGTGGGTTTTATGTTGTGCTAAGAAGCACCTATATACTCAATGCCCCCTGAAAACTCTACCAGAATTGAGAAGTAAAGTGGTAATACCTATATGAAACAATAGTTTATGGGCCCTCAAGAAGTCGTTACACTTCTCAGATGTACAAAACATCAAGATCAACCTCACTGAAGGTCTCCTTGATCAGTAGGAAGTGTGAAAACTTCATAAGACTATAACAACAACCCACACAACATCATTACCATGAGGTGACCTGTGAAAACCCATCACAGAATCCATTATGAAATCATACAATTCCTACTTTGGGTTATGTTACTACTATGAAATCCAATCTTTTTGCTGATGTTCCACCTTCTCCTTATGATAGGAGGAACACCTATTAACAAAACCAACTACATATCTCTCCATTCCCTGACATCAGTACTGATGTCAAAAGACACAATACATCTTTGTAACCCTGATATTCACTTCCCATTATGGATCATGACACACCCACATCATCTCATCACAAATATCCACTAGAACCTAAATACACCCATAGATACATTGGATCTCATCATCGCCTACCATCAAACAAAGAAGATGGTCCCATCCAGCCACACCTTCCCATAGAACTAGTTTATCAGTATTCGATAGTTACCTCATCTTAATTATGTCCAGAAGAGTTGAGGTAACAACTAAATATGAAAGAAACGATTTCCCTTATCTCTTTTCCACCTCCTAATGCATCTTAGAGAACATTTACATAAGTTACTTCTTGCTACTGGCCTTCTATAATTCCTGTATCTGAGTCCTCTTTCTCAATGCATCTTTCACTACATTACCCTAACTATTCGTGTAGGCAAGCTAGAAGTCAATGGACTGTTGGTACTCCACCCACCTTCACTACCTCAAATTTAGTTCAAACTTTGTAATGATATACATCAATCTTTTGTGTTCCGTGTAAACCATAAAATGATCTCCCAGTAAATAATGATTCCAATAGTTCAACACATGAATAACTGTTGGTATCTTGAGATCATGTGTATGGTAGTTCTTCTCAGGGGGACTTAGATGCTGAGACCCAAACACAACGACTCGATCTCCCTCCATCAGTACTACACCTATCCCAATACAAGAAGCATCAAATTACACCATGTAGCTCTGGCCCTGCTCTTGCAGTATTAGTACTAGTGATAATTTCAACCATTATTTCAGCTCTTGAAAGGCTATATCACAAGATTCTCACCACACAAACTTCACACCATTCTTATACATGCCCGTCAATGATGATACTACGTGAGAGAAGTCTGATATAAAAATCATATAGTAACCAACTGGCCCCAAGAAACTCCATACGCCAAAAATGATCTTGTGTTATTCCTACAAAACTACAACTCCCTCCTTCTCTAGGTCCACTGACACTCTTTCCTCCTAGATAATGTGACCTATGATGTGAATCCGATCAGTCCAAAAGTTACACTCTAAAATCTTATTATATAAATGATATCCCCTCAGTGTATTGAATAAGATCTCAATATGGATGGAATGGTTTTTTTGATTGTGAGAAGTCCCCAAGATATCATGCATGAAAACCACCATAAGAGAATCTAGAAATGGATGGAACTCATGGTTCATAAATTACAAATAAACTGCAGGTGCATTTTGGTGATGGAATAGAATAACCAGAAACTCTTTAACCCATTCATCCTATAAAGTGTTGTATGAGGTATTTCTTTAGGTAGGACATACACCTGGTGATATCCTAACCTAAATTAGATCTTCAAGAACACTCAAGCTCCTCTAATATGATCAAACATGTCACCTATAAATACTAAAGGATAGAAGTTTTTAATAGCTAGCTGGTTCAGATTCTCATAATCCATGAATAGCCTAATAGTTCCACCCACGTTTTTTGAAAAAAGGAATTGTGAACCCCATAAGGAAGTATTGGGTCAGATAAACTACTTTATCTCTAAATCCACTAACATCCTCATCAGCTCCTGCAACTCCATCATAGCCATTAGGTAAGGAGGAATGGATACTGGCACTCCTCCTAGCACTATATTGATGGAGAACTCTAACTCTTTTTAAGAGGTAAACCTGAAAATTTATCAATAAATAAGTCCATAAAACTCTTAACCACTGGTGTAAAATCAACATTACCCACTCCCTGATCATATAGAGTTAATCATGCAATCTAGGATTTCACCCTGCCAGGCCCATGATGATCGGGTCCATCTCTGCACTCCTTGACATCCCATTCACCCTTGTGATCAAACATTTATCCCTATGGTGATGTGAAAGTCACTCTATTGAGATAGGAGTCAATGTACACTCCATAATCCATGAGACAGTCCCTGCTAAGAATTACATCAGACTCTGTAATCTCGAGGACATAAAGATCCCAGAATAAGTGACACCATGTGAACTCAATGGGACACTCCATAAATTGGTGTACATAATCCATTTTGACCCCAAAAGGTGTATCTAGCGTTAAAACTCCTTCAAAAATTAAACCCATAGGCCAAGGAATTTAACCACTCGTGTATAGATTAAACTGTGAGAGGAACTTGTATCTAAAAGAGAAGATGCAATAGTAGAAGGTACTAAGATCGTACCTCTCACCATAGATGGTACGTGATCCTACTCATGTTGGGTCATTTTCACTATAGAAGTCAGACATGTACCCTGACCTTATGACCCTGCATGGAAACACTATGCTGATCCACCTTGTTGTCTCTAAGAACATTGAGTTTGGATACCACGACCACAACCACCAATGCCCATGCCTGATCGACATGCAATGCTCCATCTCCAATCCCGAAGTGGAGCTGAAGACCCAACACATGAACCTAATATCAGAGCTGAACCCCTACCACTCACAGCCAAGGGTAAGGTCATGTAAAACCATTGCATGTTCCCCATTCTTCTGAAATCTCATCACTCGACTGGGTCACGGTCTCACTAATTTTTAATGTGTCCTCACCTAACACACTGATGAAAAAACAACAAGCTTTATAATCCAAAATCCTTTCTAGCACAAAGGTTTTAGGAAGCCTCGAAAAAACACTTCTTTCCTGAAGATGTAAATCCTAGGGGAAAGAAACTACACTCCTTTGTTCTTTACCCCCAACGTCCCTCAGTTTCTTCTCTATAATCAACACTTGATTCACAATCTTAGTGATAGAAGTCAACCTGAAAAAGTTGACCTAGGATTTGGTAGCATGTTTGAGATATTCCTCGACGAACCTTTCCCTCTACATCTCATCAGTAAGATACATCATGGAAAAATGTTGAAACTATATAATGTGTGTTGAGTATTCCATAACCATCATTAGGCCCTGATCCAGATGCATATACTTAGTAGCCCGATCTTCTCATATAGTCGCGGGGTAAAAGGTGTCTTAAAAGAGGTTTTGGAATTCATTCCAACCCATATTCCACAACCCATCATCTTGGTTCAAACCATCGCACCATCACTTTGTCACTCCATATAGCCATTAATTTGCGAGAATTACCCTCCACTGTAGAGGAATCTCTATATGCTCAAAAATTGATAATGTGGACTCTATCCATATCTATATAGCCTTTAGTCCTCCATCACTGGAAAACATATGAGGAGGATACTTCTGGAACACTCATGTCATCTTATCTATAGTCATGGTTGGAAAACGTGCTCCCTAGAAAGGCGTCATATAGTGAATGAATCCCTCGCGGAAATGTGCCTCAACACCTGTGTCTAAAATAGCCTCATGTACCAAAGCTATAACTATAAGAGGATCTAGTGGTAGCCAGTGGCCCACCATCTATGAAGTATGGTCATCGCCTGAACTGTGGTGTACCACTGGAGGTCGTCGTGGGGGAATGTCTCTATAATTTTAAATGCACACCTCATGAAATAAAAACCTTAAATCACCAAGCATAAAAGAATAAGAATGGACACAAAGCTCCAAGATACCAAGTTAAACCACATTCTTCTCTAAAAGACAAGACTATATAAAAAAATTCAACGAACCATTAGAAATTTTTCCTCTTTCCCACTTAAAATTTGGGTCTCCATAAAGTCTATTTTTACTATCCCAAATCCATTTTCATTCGAGTTCACATTTAGTTTCCCAAGAAATTTCACCCATGGTTTCCAATTCTCGAATCCATTAGGTCCCATAACACCTCATGAACCCAAAACATGGTTCCCATTCATATCATAAATGTAACAACTTCATCATCATTTACATTTCACTAGTGTATGATTTACCAATTCATAAGGGCCAATAATCCTTATGGATTGAATGATTATGTAACACCATAATCTACATCACCCAACAAAAACAGAAGCAGGCAAGCCTATCATGTCAACTATCACAATAGAATTAAATATTTAATGCGCCCTAGATTTCATGGAATAAGGCATGGCATGTGATTCTAACAAGTGTCTATATCATCCATGAGATGTCACGCCCCCATCTCATCAGGCTACAATTGAAATTGATCCCACAAGTTGACCAATAATAATATCAGAAATTAATTTTATCATGAAATATTGAAATTGAATCAACTATAATAGTCAAAATCCAGAAAATTAGAACTCAACTCAAGGAAATTTAGATTTTCCCAATACCCATGGTTGCAACTCCTGGGCACAATTTTTTACCAAACACCACTTCCTTCTTAACCCTTCCAAATGTCACCAAGATATAAGTTAAACTATAAAATAACCATTTTGATATCGCATTATTACATTATGAACCTGGATGCTGCTTGAATTGATGCCTCAAGCCTCGTTGTTCATATGGTTCCAAGAGAATCTCCCCAAACGCCATAGGCTTCTGACTATTAGTGAGGTCCTAGGTGAGTCAATGGGGAGACTATTTTCTCATTACTAGAGTTTCATAAATGAAGTCAAACTTACAGAAACTAGAAGAAGAAGAAAAACCAATCAACTAATGAATGTAATAAAAATAAGAATACATATCAATAACCAGAATTATCTCATGTACATAAATGATGCATGTGGTAGAACTATGTAGAAATTATCTAGAATAGTACATGGAAATATAATAAAATATAAGTACCCCAGAAAGAAAAAAAGACAAAATGGTATCCCAATATCACAAGCCTGCGCATGGTCCTATGCTCCTCAGTACCAAAGCCAAAATCAATATCTTGTACTAGAGCACTTGCTCCAATCATCACCTACAACAATGTAATCTATTTCTGTCCCCATAGATGCCCAAATATAGTGTGATATAATCATCCCAATTGGAAGCCACAATGGTTTATACTGTTCTAACAACAATTCTACAAAAGTTATAGCAAGTTTAAGAAAATAGCAAGTAAATGTGTCTTCCCATGGAATAATTCTACTATAACAAGTAAAACCCAACATCCCTCAAGGATACCTGCAAAAGAGAGTCATCTCTAAACCAGGAAGCTATAACAAGGGGACAAGCAAGTCACTCGGCAACACTATACATCCATCACTATCAAAAAATCCACCTCCACACTTTATAAGGAATTCCAGTAATCCACGACCATGTCGTATAGTGAAGTAAAATATCCCACAACCACATTTCATTGTGAAGTATAGACCAAAAGGTCTAGATCCAAGGTGTAAGCTGACTAAGGCATCCATGTAATAATATCTAGACCATAGAGGGCTGGATATAAGGAGATTTTACAATGCATCCCATCATGCCCTATGGGAATCCCTAGTGGATACTCAGTAAGGCACACATTTGGTTTATAAGATAAATTCAATAGAAATTTATACACAAGCTCGTGCAAGATGGATCCAATAGGTAGAAATTCCTATAGAATCTCATGGAATCATGACCCAAGGTGAAGAGTCAACCCAAGGAATCCACTATCGTGTTCTATATCCATGGATAAGTCCATGGAATCAATTGAACCATTAATTCAATCATTGAGGAATTAAAATTAAACATTCATAACCTAGTGATTATACCCACTCCCATCATCAATCACAAGCCTAGAATATACCCACTCACCCAAACCATTTATCAATAGAATATGGGCCTACCCTCCCATATAATTCATTTAACATGCCATTAGTCAGTCCATATAGGTATACCTACCCATATCATCCATTTAACTCACCTATCTATCAAAATAGTTAAGGAATAACATGTTTTTCATTAAGAAAGGAGGCATTACATCTTTCTAATAAGATACTCACGCTATCAAGGAATTAACGAGCTTCCTCTAATTAGGAAACCACAACCAAAAACCCCTTGGGTGATTTAAATAGGATAAACTAGGATAAACCCTAAAGCCACAACACATGTGAGAACTTGAAATGAGAAACAAGTTCCAACACACTTAAATAAAACCAATGGTCAACCTCACTTGTTCCAACTATAGCTCCTAAAAGAGACATACTCAAAAAATGAGACCTCACTTGAATGTCTGATGGGTGGATTAATGGTAAAATGCCTGTAAAACACCAAAGAAAAGCCGAAAGAAGTAATAGACCACTTACCTTGCCTCGTTAGTAGATAGCTCATCTAGTATTAGGTATTGATTCATCTCAGTTTAGAAGAAATCAAAATAATGGATGAAGAATGGAATATTAGGGCTTATGAGACTAAAACCAAATATCGTATTCATTATTCTAAAGAATAAAGAAAGAATAAAAAGGAATTGAGGACATACTGTTGCGGATCCGATGAGACGACCGACAATCGTAATGGAGTTCAGATGGTAGAACTAGCTCAAATCCTCTATTTATGAGCCAAATGGCTAACATAGTAGTGGGGATAGATTGCATAGAAGAGAAAACCCACACAGGGATTAAAAAGAATATTATGTTTTAATATAAAATATTATGAAAAACATATAGATGTGTCACAAGGTTTTCCTGTACTATTTCCCAAATCGTGCGGAAACCATGTGCACTTCACTACCTAGGAAGGGAACTTCACATGTTTACCCCAAACAATTTGACTAACTGTGTGCAAGCCATGTGAAAGTGCTCTTTCAAAGAACCTGTATGTTTCAGACCTCCTACACAGTTTTGACTAACTGTGTATAATATGTGAAAAAACTATATGCCAGTTCATATTCTACTCAAAACATGGTTACGAGATTCGAACAAGCCCCACACACCTCCAAAACACCCATGATCAAGTTAAGAATTTTCATAAGTCCGTAACAAGGCATTCCATACAAAGATAAATTTTATTTAGCACATACAATAACCTAGGATATTCCAATAATTTTCAACATTAGTGCCAATGTTATGGTATTTTCAACATCAAGGTTGGATAGTTGTTTAGATCCTATTACCCTTTCATATGTGTGTTTTGGAATAAAACAGTTCAGGATATATCAAATGAAAATTCTCAGATATACTCTTGACCTACTATTTCATGAAGTGGATAGGGAGAGGTACTTTCATGAGGATCCAAATCTATAGAAATATTGTAATTTTACCCCTTTTATTTTATAGAAATATCCTAACAACCTAATGAGAGAAGTGGATGGTGAGGGGGTGATGGATAACATCAGAACATCCAAAGAGGAGAATCGTATATATTCTGTGCATAATAGTGTTGCGGCCTAGAATTCCTAGTTTCTTATATATAAGGGGTATCAAACATCTATGTATGGTCTGAACATTATCCACCTCCTTTTTCTATGTTTTGAGGTTCTGTGTCCCCATCTATGTGATCAGATGTCTTTTTACTAATAGATAACTTGGTCAACAATGGCATGAGTGCCTGAAATTTCCAAGAATACATCATGTGGATGGGGTTCTACATGAAGTTATTCCATAGAATCAATATCCCTAGAGTTCCCATATGAAGACATCTATATCTATTTATTGGTATAGGGGATGAATGGAATGAAAATTATAACCTCCTGATGCTAATTATCATTATAGAGTATCATGCAACAATGGAGGTGTTCTTCAGCAGGGTCTGAGTAGTCCTGGAGTAGGTTTTATCTAGTTTAATTCCCTATAGATTATAGTTCTAGGATATCCATATATCATTCAATATATCATTTTATTTTTTTATACATGTGAGTATTCCTTGTTTGATTAATGAGTAGTCAACTTGTTCATTCAACATTCCATGGACCATTATCTAGGACTTGAGGTGGATAGGATTTAAATTCCCTTATAAATAACTATGAAAGTTTAAGGTTGAGATAATTTGGCTTAAGTGTGTTGGGATTATTATTTATTACAATGGAATAAATTATATTTGTATTATACAATCTATTTATGAATTCATATGACACCATCTTTGAATTTACTGGTTATATTCAATGAAAATAAATGTTTACTTATTATGGAAGAATATTTTTATGATATCAATGAAGTGTATTTGATGTTTCTCGGTAATTGATACCCTTGTATGTGTCGATGTTGTGCTAATTATTTGGATTCCTTGATGGTCTAGTTACATTGACGTTCATTGGAGGTTCAACCCACAATGCTTCTCAGAAATATGAAAGAATATATAGATTTATTTATTGAAGAGTTTGTAGAGTGACCCCCACAATGGGAGATTTTTTCATTGTGATGGTGATAAAACCAAAGGCTTCTATAATATTGAAGCCTATATATAGGATTAGTTATTTTTAATTATTGGTTATAAGAATACATATATATTATGCCTTGTAATGAGGACTTATTTTACAGATTATGTCACCTTAGGGAGCTCCCATTTTTTTACAATGAAGGGTGGTGAAATTTTCTGTCAATATATCTCTTATCTTCACTTGAATTACATTAAAATGAATAATCACTTCCATATTATTAGAAATTATGATTTTATCAAAAAACTGAATGTAACTCAATGTTTCATGATTATCTGTAACACCCCAAGCTTCCAAGGTACGCTTCTCTTTGAATAATATAGCAGCCTGTGTTGTATGCAACTTCGAGTTCTAACACACACCACAACCAATCAAACTAGCCATTATGAATATTAATAACCACTTTTTGAAATTTTATAAATTTTATCATTCAAAATGGACTTCATTTTTGGATTCAGAATATTAAAATTACCTTATGGGGAATTTTTGGTATTTTTCTGATGACTTTTAATTTTTGACGAATAGTGAAAAACACTGAGGTATAGTTTAAAACCGAATTTTTATTTAAATAATTATTTATTTTATATAAAATGATTTTAGGTCAAAATAGATACATAATACCTGTATATGTTCAATTTAATTCATTGGATTCAGTTTATAATAATATTAGATATATAAAAAATTTATTGAACTTTTCACCGTCTTTTACACATCTCTTATGAGAATTTGCAAATTCTAATAAAACATAATTTTACCGCTTATCTAAGTATAATTTAGAAAATTTTAGAGACAAGGATAATATGAAGTAGTAAAATGTGATTCAATAAGATAAAAATATTTTTTGGTGAATAGTAGCTTTTTACTTTTATTTACCACGGTTAAAATTAAATATGGTAATTAAGGGTAAAAATTATATTATTATTACCCTAATTTTTTTTAATTCTATTGTCTAAGTATAATTCGACCAAAAACAACCTTAGAAATAAAATATAATCCTCTTTGGTCAACATGGATTAGATTAGTACATTTATTATTATTTAATTCAAAGATGAGTTAAAATAGTTAAAATAAAAGTTTAATAACTAAATCATTTTTAATATAGGGTAATACGTAAGATAAATTCGATAATAAATATTAATTATAAATCTAAAAAGATTTCATACATAATGGTATTTTATTTATAATTTTTAGAACTTAAATAATTTTATTTATTTATGACACAATGGTGATGTAGTAATTACCTAATTAATGAAATATTAAAATAATTGATATTATAAATATCCAAATAAATGTAATGTGAGAATTTTTATGAATTCCACTAACATTCAAGGTTAATATGACATATTTGGGCTGGTTATATGAATTTTTTTTAAGTAATAATGCTGTTATGAATTTAGAAAAAACAAAATACAAATAGTGTCAAAATTGACATAAAAGAGTTTTTAAAACAAATATTATATTATTAATTAATATTATATTCCTAAAAATATTAGGATTGGACAGAGAAATTATATAATGATATTTGTATCATTAAATAAACAATTTGGGTTATCTAGGAAGTATATAGTATGTTTATTAACCATATAATTTAAAAATACAAAGAGACATGGTAAATGTCAAACTATTTCACTATGAGTTAAATCTAAAAGTTCAAGGAAAATAGTGACCCAAACCCATCTAAAACCTATTTGTTAGGTTTTTTTTGACCCAAAACCACCTTGTAATTTAAATAATTCACTTTGGAGCCATTAGAAACCAAAAATGATTTTATTATAAAATAATATTTCTAGCTTTTCCTAAGGTGACCCTAACCCCTCTTATAAAAGGGCACTCACCCTTCTCTCTAATTCACACCTTCAAAGCATTTTGGATCAGCCAAACCCTACCCTAATATACTCTGAACTTCCCTAAATTCATTATAGAGGCCTTCCATTAGTCATAAATCCAACTTAAGGATCCATTTTGATCAAATCAAAAGGAAGAACTCGAAGAAGAGGTAATAATTTCACCACCCTCTTTCAGGTTCCTTTCCCTTTCCACTTCTTTCTCTTTGTTTGTTCCATTATAAAATAATACCTCCTATATCTTCTATATACTGTGATGTTATTATAAATATGGTACAACCGTATTAATTATTCTATCAATCCTTTTAATGACATGTCACCATAGCTGCGTACGTATGGCTTACCGTCTCCACTTCGTGGTGTAATTGGTATTCAATACATTATTATTCAGATGGGTGTAATAATGATATATAATTGATTTAAATGATAAATATAACATGATAATGATTATGTATATATGATATAACATCAAATTATATATTATTTTAATATCAAAATAATGATATTGTCACTCGTGCGTACGTACAGATTACTGTCTCCACGAACGCGATGAGATTCATTCCCCATCGTATCCATTCAAGACTAATTTTCATTGGAAGATTTAAAATAATGTTTAAAGACATTAAGTAATTATATATATGAATAATATATAACCTATCCATAACAAACACGACTTATGTAACAAAACATATAAAAGAAAACAAGTAAGTGAACACCCGAAATGACGATAATACTAAAATATTATTAACAAAGCAATATTAGAAGATCATATATGATATCATATTAATGAATATGATTATTTTATAATTTAATAACAATTATTTCATCATTATACAGTAGGTTAACCTATCATCAACTAACTAAAAGTACAAGGTAAGGTTTTATTTCACAATCTATTTATTATCCGAGGTTGTTTATATGTAATTATCTACTGGGACCTCCTTATCATCCACATCCATGTTTCTTAAAAATATATTTCAAAACATTATTAATATTTTATAGACTATGGGTTAAAGTCATTTATACCCTTTTTTGACTTTTATAAAATTTTTATAATGGAATATGTCCGTCATTCTCCAAACAAGGTCCTTTTTAACCTTTTCGACAAAATTAAGGTAAGAATGTCTTTTTAACTTATATAGAGGGTGCGACTATTTTCTGCCATTATAAAATTGTAGATGCTTACCTTATAAACTTATAAGTATATTTTCAAAATAAATGTTTTATTTTATAATTATTTGACTTTTAAATGTTTTTAAAAAAGAGACATTTCTCTCAAATAGTTTTGATTTCATCTATGTCAACATCCTTTGATGAATTTTAAGCTTATTTGAAATTGATTTATTATGACACAAAAATTTCATTTTGTATTAAAGGTTTTGTGATATTTTTGAATGTGGATGTGTTATTTTTATACCATTCAAAGTTTATGGATAAAGTACTGACATTTCTTATGCTAGTTTTAATATGAATGTTTATATTATGTTTAAACCTATTCATATGAGGAATGCATTGGACTTAGTAAGTGACAGGTGGCACCCACTATATATCCTCGATGGATCGGTAGGTATAATGAGGCAAACTAGTGTCATGGAATGAGGCCTTGGAAAAATCTTATTTGTAGTATTGGCACAAGTCCTTGAGTATGTGGTTATGATGGTCTGGCATTATGCATTCCAACATTATGAAAGTGGTTATTGATATTGCATTTGATTATTAGACTAGTATAATATCCATATGAATAAGTAAATGGTATTATTTTATTTTATTTTTTCCATGTTATGCTGACGTTCAAGTTTAAAAGTCTTTTGTTTTAGTTATACACTGCCTTAAATGTTTATGCTTATTTATGAATGTTTCCGCTATATTGTTATCTTTACTGAGCATCTGAGCTCACCCCTTTCTATGTTTTATTTTTTACCAGGATGTGAAAAAGTATTTTATGACTAACCTGTAGGGATCATCTAAGGGGATATGAGTGTGGAATATGGAGACTATGTTGTTGTAGTTTTCCATTTTATCATGTAATGTAAGACTTATGAATGTATCTAGTGTTTCCAATGCTACTAAACTAATTGGTATTTCGAGACTTGATCTTTTGTGATCATGTCAATGTTATTTAATAATGTAACGACTCTGTGTAACTAGGGTTAGGGAGTTACAGTTTGTATAGGAGAAAGTTTAGTACAATCCTTGGAAACAAGTTTTAGATAAACACCAATTAGATCACATATCCCTAAGATAGACTTTGAAGGTTAGTATAGAAGAACTTCCTAGAATTTTGGTATTTTAGAGATTTTGGGAGTATTCCAAGTAATACATCCCTATTTGTATATGAGCAGGTAGAGGCTGCTCTGGCACAGATGTACCTAGGTGTAAAACCCGAAAAAACTGCTTTGAGCCAGACTCGAATGGGAACTGGTGCACGGTAACTGGCCTTGCTGCACTCTTGGTTACGACACTCCCGGGGGATGTGCTTAGGATAATTCTAATTTTCATTAAAAAATAATTATGAAGGGTTTATGAGTATATACTTCCACAAAGAAAACATTTTTTTTATGATTATGGATTATATCCATAAACTGTTCAATTTATGTTAAGTGTTTAAAAAGTTTGGAATTATGTATTTCAATTCATAAGCTGATCTAGTTTAGGCCATTGTTTAGAAATTGTGCCTAGTGGATGGAATGGAAACCATATCAATGCACACACTCCATGTAGGGATTTCCCTCCTGTTCAAGATAATTATAGTGGAGCTGGTGAAACAACCGGTGCTGATCAGCTTATCACTGTACTGGGACAACTCACACATGTTATGAATAATAACCTTACCTGTATGGAGCACCCTGATCCACAATGTGGAGGATCAATGTTAGACCGCTACATTAAGAAACAAACACAAAAAATAAATGAGTGTACAAATCCATTAGTGGCTGAGCAATGGATACATTCCTTAGAGAAAATATTCCATGCCTTGGGGAGTAGTGAAAGGGAAAAAGTTATCATGGAAGTTTACCGCCTCAATGGAGATGCTGATCAATGTTGGTCATTAATTCAAAACACAAAGAAAGATGATGATGTATCCAATATAAAATTTAGGGAGTTTAAAGAGATTTTCGTAGAAAATTACTTTCTTCTTGACCATCGAGTAGATATGGAAAGTCAATTTCTGAGTGTGAGGAAAAAGGAGGATGAGAATATCGCAAAGTATAAGGCTAACTATACAAGTTTAGTGAGGCATGTAGCAAATTATATATGTAACATAAGAAGTAATATTGATCATTTAGTTGATGGGTTAAAACTGTTTCTTCGTCGAGCATTAGTCTCACAATCCTTCTCGTCGTACGAAGATATTGTCTCATGTGTTATCATGACAGAAAAAGAATCCTCTAAGTCTTATGATTTTAAAGCAAAGAAAGAAAAGAAAAGATCTGATGATCACTCTTGAAATTGAAATAGGTGGATGAAGGGAAAATTTTAATATCCATCCTGAAGTAAATGTGGGAAGAAACACCCTAGTACATTCTTGAAGGGAATGGGAGTCTGTTTAAAGTGTGGGGAAAAAGGCCACCAAGATCATGATTGTAAGAGGAATAAAGAAGCTACCGATGTTCAATTCTACAATTGCAGTGAGATGGGACATTATGAAAATGATTGTCCTAATACTCAGGGGAACTTACCTCAGAAATGGCCACGGGATCAAGGACAAGCTTATGCGATCACTACTGCTGAGGTTGAAGCTCTAAAAGACATAGTGGAAGGTAATTTAACGGTTTCCTCAAGTTTAGACAATGATTTATTCGATTCTGGATCATGGAATTACTTCATATCATCCCAGTTTTCTATGAAAATTAGATATTTCCAATTTGATTTAACAAGGGAGTTGTCAGTCAATACTCTTAAGGGAAGTATCATTGCTATTAAGTTCTGTGAATCTGTTCCCATTAGAGCGTATAAATGTTCTTTATATACTGATCTCATCGTCATACCCATGGTTGAGTTTGATACAATACTCGGTATGGATTGGATTTCCGACCATGATGTGAAGATTTATTGTAGGAAGAAGGGGTTTACGATTTTTGATTATGATGATAAATAACACCTTATCATTACAGTAGAATCACCACCACCTAAATCATACTAGATCCACCACCAGTAGCTCAACTAAAATCCATTATTGGGGAGGAAGAGAATGAAATAACTGTTGGTGAAGAAAGGAATGTTCAAATAGAGGATATACCTATTGTGAAAGAATATGTTGATGTGTTTCCAGAAGATTTACCTAGACATCCTCCAGAATGAGAAATTGAGTTTTCCAATGATTTAATTCCTAGATCGAGGCCCATATCGAAGACCCCTTATAGAATGGAAACTGTGGAATTAGTGGAACTATAGAAACAACTAGAGGAATTGAGTAATAAGGGATTTATTATCCCTAGTGTTTCTCCACAGGGATCCCATGTCCTTTTTATTATGAAGAAAGATGGATCTATGAGGTTATGTATCAAATACAGAGAGATCAATGCTATAACATTAAGGAAAAAGTAACCCCTACCTCGCATTGATGATTTATTAGACCAACTGAATTGAGCTCAATACTTTTCAAAGATTGACATTCGATCTAGATACCATCAGTTGTGTGTGAAGAAGGAAGACATTCCGAAGATAGCATTTCCAACCAGGTACGGGAATTATGAGTTTACAGTAATGCCTTTTGGATTGACTAATGAACCCTCTGTTTTCATAGATATAATGAATAGAGTTTTCAAGGAATATTTTGATTACTTTGTAGTGGTATTTATTGATTATATCTTGGTAAAATCCAAAAGATATGAAGATCATGAAAATAACTTGCACTTTATTCTAAAGACTCTTAGAAGACATGAATTATATGGGATGTTTAACAAGTGTGAATTATGGATTTAGGAGATTTATTTTCTTGGCCATATTATCTCTAAGGATAGAATATATGTTGATCCTTCTAAGACATGAGCAATCCCAGAATGGCCAGCACCGATTAGTATAACTGTGGTACATAGTTTTATTGTTTTAGCAGGTTATTATCGACATTTCGTCCAGAATTTTTCCTGATTGGCTAACCCATTAATAATGCTCACACAAAAGGGGTTAAATTCATTTAGACAAAAGAGTGTGAAGAATGTTTTGAAGAACTGAAGAGAATATTAGTCAATGCACCTATCTTTAATCAACTATCAGGGAATGATGGGTTTTTAATTTATAGTGATGCTTCAAAGAAAAGGACTTGGTTGTATCATTATGCAGAATGATAGGGTTATTGCCTATGCATCACAACAGCTCAAAATTCAGGAACAAAACTATCCTGATCATGATCTTTAGTTAGCAGCTATAATATTTTCTTTGAAGATATGGAGACATTATCTCTATTGTGAAAAATGTGAGATTTATACTGATTAAAAGAGTTTGAAGTATATTTTCTCACAAAAAGAACTCTACATGAGGCAAAGGAGATGGCTTGAACTACTCAAGGATTATGACGGCACAATACACTACCACATGGGGATGGAAAATAAGGTGGAAGATGATTTGAGTAGAAATGATCATGGAGTTTTGAACAAGATGAGGGTTGAAAAGGATCTTATATATATAGATCTAGTAAAGATGGATATGGGAATTACCAGGGAAGGTGAAACATCAATACTATATCAAATGGTTGCCAAAACATCATTACTAAAAAGGATAAAGAGTTCTCATACCAATTATAAAGAATTTCAAAAGAAGATTAAAGCTGTGAATGATGGGAGATTGAGTGACTTTGTGTATGAAGATGGAATTTTGAAATTTGGGAAGAGACATTGTGTTCCCGATATACATGATCTAAAAAGGGAATTTTTGGATGATGTTCCTAGTTCCAATTTCTCTATACACCCTAGGAGCACCAAAATGTATAAGGATTTGAAGGAATATTTTTGGTGGGACAACATCAGGAGGGAGATTGTGGATTTTGTGTCAAGATATATGGTTTCTCAACAAGTGAAAGATGGAAGGCAATAGCCTGGAGGAGTCATGCAACCTCTTCCCATACCTGAATGGAAATGGGATAATATTACAATGGACTTTGTCATGGGGCTACCAAAGACTCCTAGAAGCAACAATGTAATGTGGGTCATTGTTGATCATCTTACCAAGTCAGTACATTTTCTTGATATAAGAGAAGATCTACCACTTGAACATCTAGCAAGACTATATATTAATGAAGTTGTAAGACTTCATAGAGTACCATTATCGATTGTTTCTGATCATGATCCCTATTTTACATCAAGATTCTAGAAAAGTCATCAAAAATCCCTGGATACTGAACATCGTTTGAGCCTTGCCTACCACCCCCAAACTGATGGAAAATCAAAATGAACTATTCACACCTTAGAAGACATGTTGAGATCCTGATCACATGACTTTCAGGGTATGTGGAATCAATATTTAACTTTTTTAGAATATTCATATAACAATAAATTCCATTCAAGTATTTAGATGGCACCATATGAAGCTTCTTACAGAAAGAGACGTCGCACACCAACCTATTGGGATGATGTTGGTGAAAGAAAACACATAGGCCTAGAACTGGTGGAGGAAAGGATGGAATAAGCGAAGAAAATCCAAAACCACATCAAAGTAGCTCAAAGTATCTAGAAGAGCTATGAAGATAATCGAAGGACCGATTTGGAATTTTATGTAGGAGATCATGTTTTCTTGAAGGTATCTCCATGGAAGGGAGTTATACATTTCAGTAATAAAGGTAAACTGACTCCCATGTACATTGGACCTTTCAAAATTCAAGCACCAATTGATACCGTAGCTTACTATTTGGCAATACTGCCAAGTCTCTCCAGAATTACCGATGTGTTACACGTATCACTGTTGATAAAATACATGCCCGACCCAACACATGTACTCACCTATTATGAATTAGAACTGGAATTTGATCTATCTCATTGCGAAGAGCCTGTCAAGATTCTTGATACAAGAGAACAAGTGCTGAGAAATTGGATGACTCGTCTGATAAATGTTTTATGGAGAAACCATAAGATGGAAGAGGCAATATGGGAACATGATGAAATTATGATAAAGAACCACCAGAGTCTTTTTATATAGTAATGTTCTAGAAATTTCAAGGACGAAATTATTTTAATGAGGGGAGAATGTAACACCCCAAGCTTCCATGGTACGCTTCTCTTTGAATAATACAGTAGTGTGTGTTGTACGTAACTTCGAGTTCTAACACACACCATAACCAATCAAACTAGCTGTTATGAATAGTCATACCCATTTTTTAAAATTTTATATATTTTATCATTCAAAAGGGACTTCATTTTTGGATTCGGAATATCAAAATTAGCTTAGGGTGAATATTTTGTATTTTTCTGAAAATGTTTAATTTTTTATGAATAGTGAAAAAACTGAGTTATAGTTTAAAACTGAATTTTTATTTAAATAATTATTTATTTTATTTAAAATTATTCTAGGTCAAAATAGATACATAATACCTATATAAATTCAATGTAATTCATTGGAGTCAGTTTATAATAATTTTAGATATATAAAAATTTTATTGAAATTTTCACCGTCTTTTAACCATCTCCTAGGAGAATTTTCAAATTCACATAAAACTTAATTTTACCGCTTTTGTGAGTGAAATTTAAAAAATCCAAGATAAAAGTTTAATATCATGGAGTAAAATGTTGTTCAATAAGATAGAAATAATTTTTGGTGAATAGTAACTTTTATCTTTTATTTACCATGGTTAAAAGTAAATAGGATAATTAAGGGTAAAAATGATTTTATTATTACCATAACACATGTCCTATTTCTATTGGCTAAGTATAATTCGACCAATATCAACCTTAGGAATAAAATATGAACTTCTTTGGTCCACTTGGATTAGATTAGGACATTTATTATTATTTAATTCAAAGAAGAGTTATAAGAGTTAAAATCAAAGTTTAAGAACTAAAACATTTTTAATATATAGATATAAATATGATAAATTCGATTATAAATATTCATTAGAATGATAAATAGATTAACTACATAATGGTATTTTATTTGTAATTTTTTGACATTAAATATTTTAATTTATTAATGACACAATGGCGATGCAGTAATTACCTAATTAATGAAATATTAAAATAATTGATATTATAAATATCCAAATAAATGTAATTTGAGACTTTTTATGAATTCCAATAATATTTTTGAGATAATATAAGATATATTACTGATCAAGCAAACCATAACTAGAAATCGAATCAGGAAACGAGTCCACCCAACAATGATCACCCCAAGATTTCCCAAAATGATCCAAAAATGATCTTTAATATTCCATGCTCTCTTAATAAAAGAAAATTTTCATGTAGTAAAGCCTTAGGTTAATGATCAGATATTCCTCAAGATAAGTCTATATAGTTGAGATGAATTGTCCTTTGATGCTAGAGCATTCACCACTTCGAAGTAGTCAGATTCCACCAAAACCTTGCGCCAATTTTTTGAACGGGAAAAAATGTCCCATGTAGGTTGGCAGAGGCCTCCGCCACCACAGGGCTCCATGAAAAAGGAACAACCCGGAACTGAGCTTCCACAATCTGTCCAAAAAAATTATGATCAATGAGTCCAATACCGACCCTGTAATTAGAAGAGACAACAACATCTGTATTGATCTTGAGGAAACCCTCACGGGGGGGGGAGACCAACAAGGAGCTGGCTGATGAGTGTTTCCCGAAGGGGGAATTAAATAATTATTATTCCAACCATTCATCCATTCCCTAGCTCTACCCCCCAAATAAAATCATAGTTCACCTTCATTTGGAAAATGTGATCATTCTGTCGAGTCCACACTAACCAAGAAATTGTACAGATCAACCCCACCACTCTCGTTTCAAGAGAAGCAACACATTTAACCAGATTTTGGACTTTCCCAATTGAAAGATCAAAGAACAAACCAAAATCCTGTTCCCATGCCTTCCACACCCCTTCCACCCCACAATATGAAAGAATTGGATGAAAAGGGGATTCCACCTCCTAGAGGCACAATGGACAGGTGTCATGTTTCACCAAATGTCGCCGCACAAAAAAGTCACGGGTTGGGAGAACCCCAGAGCATACCTGCCACAAAAAAATTTCACCTTGGGGGGGGGGCAGTGAGCACCTAAAGAATCTTCCATCGATTATCATGAAAGTCATGAGACACTACTTGGACCCACATTTTGTAACCCGAGCGGATAGAATAGATTCCATGAGGCTCCCATGTCCAGCAAAGATGGTCACTGCCCATCCCTGGGGTGAGAGGAATACTTAGGATGAGATAATGGTCAACCTCATTAAACCAGCTATAAAGCTTCCCGCGATCCCAGTCCTCAAGCAAGTCATTGACCAAATCTCGTACCCTTGCATCTTTGAAACCAGGAACAATAGTCTAAGAGAACATATGGTTAATGCCATTTTCCAAACAGGAGTCATTCCAAACATGAACATTATGCCCGTCAGCAATTCTCAAGATGTATCCCATGTCAAGGAGGAATTTTTTACCCCAGATGCTTCTCCACAAAAAACTCAGCCTTGGCCCCAACTGGGCTTGCAAGAAGTCAGAATGAGGGAAATATTTTTCTCATTGAACCTTTTAGAACATGGCATATGGATGGGAGAGGAGGCACCATCCTTTCTTTTCTAGAAGAGCCTCGTTAAACAATTTGAGATTCCTAAAGCCAAGGCCCCCATGAAATTTTGAAATTCATAGCTTCTCCCAAGACATCCACTGTGAGTTATGTTTTACCTCATAAGATCCCCACCAATAGTTAGCCATCTGGGAGTAGATCTGATCTATAAGAGTTTTCGGGAATTTAAACAGCGACATAGCATAAGAAGGGAATTCATGGGACACTAAATTCACGTGAACTTTCTTTCCCGCCTTGGAAATCTTCTTACTAGGCCAAAGACAAATCAGATTATCCATCCTATCCATAATCAGGGCAAACACTTGTTTCTTTGACCTACAAACATGGGTCGGGAGGCCAAGGTATTTAGGATTCTTCTCAACCAGTGGGAGACCACACATTCTATGTAGCTCCTCTATCTTTACTTATGAGATGCCTTTACTAAAATATAACTCTGATTTTGATGGATTAAGACATTTCCCAGAAGCCCTTTCATACAGATTGATGATATGAAATATTGAACTGCATTTTTGGGGGGTAGCATGAGCAAAAATAATGCTATCATATGCAAACAAGAGATGGGATATACGGGGGGCATTTCTATATACCTTAGAACCATGGATAATTCCTTAGTCCGTTGCCTTAAAAAGGAGGTGAGAAAAAACATTAGCCACCAGAATGAAGAGACAAGGTTATAGGGGATACCCTTGTCTAAAACTCTTGATAGTTTAAAGCTCGCGGAAGGGGCCCAATTAATATTAATTCTGTAGGATAAATATGTAACACAATTAATGATATTAGAAACCCATATCAACTCAAATCCCATCTTGGAGTGAAAAAGTTCAAGAAAAGGCCATTTGACTATGTCATAAGCTTTCATCATTTCTAATTTCATTGCTATGATGCCACTCTTAGAAGAGGAATGAGTTTTCATAGAGTGAAAAAAATAAAAAGCAGTGGCAGCATTATCAGTAATAGATCACTTTGGAACAAAAGCACTTTGGTTAGCGGAAAAAATAAATGGGAAGAAGTCCCTAAGTCTGGTTACCAAGATTTTGGAGAAAATTTTGTAAACCACATTGCTCAGACTGATTGGCCGAAACTCTGAGACTTTCTGAGGGCACTATGTTTTTGGAATAAGAGTAATAAGAGTTTCATTAAGGGATTTAGGAGATTCTCTACCTGCCCACACCTCCTTCAGCAGGGCCAACACATCATGCCAACTGATATGCCAAAAGTATTTAAAGAATAGAGCATGAAACCCATCAGGCCCCAGGGCCTTGGTAGAGTGAATAAGTTGCAGATTGCGAAAAACATCATTGTCATATATATATCTCTCTAATTTACAATTCATATCTTCCTTAACCAAATTTGGGATGCAACAAGTTAGATCTGTAGGTGTGATGATGCTTTCCACTTCATAGAGTTTGTTGAAAACATTCAGGATGATAGAGTGAATATCCTTGATATCATGAACAACTCTCCCATTAAGGTCCTCCATATGTGCGATAGGATTTTTCCTTCTCTGTGCAGACACTCTTTGGTGAAAGTAGTTGGTATTTTTATCACCATATCTGATTTGGGACTCTCTTGCCCAATGAAACCCGAAAATTTCTTTGCCCCTCAGAGCTGTATTAAGATAATTATCTGCAACTGAGATATTATCAAGAACATTGGAAGATAAAGGATAAAGAGTGGAGTCGCTTTAAGTGAGTCTCAACCTCATTAATGCGTCTATCAATGTCTCAGAACCTCGCTGAGCCCCACTTCTATAAGCAGGACGCAGTATTGCGGATATTAGACATGATGCACCAATTTGGTCCCTCCCATGCAGATTGGACCACCTTTTCACAGTTGATGTCTTAGAGCCACATACTTTCAAATTTAAATTTCCGCACAGGCCTCCTCTGTTTCCCTTGAGAGAGCATTGACAAGATGATTGGAATGTGGTCAGATGAGACTGGGGGTAGGTGAACAATAGAGAAGGAATGAAAAATAGACATCCACTCATCATTCCCAACAAATCTATCAAACCTTTCTGCAAGATGGTTCTCCATTGACCTACCCTGCTACTAGGTTAACAGATAGCCAGAAAAACTAAGGCCATGAAGAGAGTTTGATGAAAGGGAATTCCTAAACTCATCCATATCAGTGCCACTCCTCACGTGTCCCCCTAATTTTTCATGATGAAAAAGGACCTCGTTGAACTCCCCTCGATCAGAATACGGCCAGGTAAATAGTTCCGCATCTGAATCAAAAGGGCCCATGATTTGTGCTTTTCATTCCCACCCGGCCACCCATAGAAACCTACAAACGACTAAGTAGGAGACCATGTGCCAGCAACTGTAACCGCAATGTGGTTTCTTGAAAAATTTTAAATCTGGACCCCATGATCCTCCTTCCACAAGAGGTAAAGGCCACCCTAGTGTCCTTGTCTTCCAATGGGAAGGACATTTTTGAAACCAATCTTCAAACCCAACAGGCCAGAATCCTTTAAATACAACATAGTTTCAGATACAAAAACTATTTCTGGGAGATATTTGTAACACCAATGATAGAGAACACGAACCATTCTAGGACTTCCAAGCCCCCTTCAGTTCTAGCAAAGGATTTTCATGGCCCTAGTCGGGGTTTGGACACTCCCGCCGCCACCTCTGCAACTTCGAAAAAATGTCTGTCATCTACCACTTTCCACCTCTTTGGCAGACTTTCTATCATCTGACAGGACTCAGAACACCATTTATACTCATTGGCCTATGTACCGAAATTCTCCACACCCCTATCCCCACAAAACACCATTTTCCACATCCATTTTTTACAGTGGATTTCAACGTTATCCCAGTCATATCGTCTTTTTTCTGAGAGGTAGTACCGGGTGCAACATCATCTGAACCAGAGACTGGATCTGGTGGGTTTTCACAAAGATGGTGTACCCCTGGGCCTGGGTCTGGTTGTTCCTTGTAGGTTGATTGTGGCCTGAAAGCTAGAAATGGAATGAACTTTAAAAGATTTGGGACCCGGCTTGGGGTATCCACCATATCATGCCCCTTCCTTACTTGCATTTCCTCAAGAACGATCAAGGTCAGTGTTCTACACAAAGTCCTTCCTTCCACACTTTGATCTCCTTGAAAGTCCGCGTAAAGATACGGCGGCCCAAACATGATGATATTATTATGAGTTGGTTCAGGCTTCTTACTAAAAGCCTTCGCAAGATAGTCTCAGTCCTTTTGTTTTTTAAATTCATAGATAAACGTCATTATCGTGGTTTTGGCATGAAGCTAGAGATCGTATTGAAAAATGACATTACCATGTCCATACTCTTTCTTTGCATCACAATAATTATCTAAATGTTTGAGGCACCCACAAAAGAAAAAGAAAATAGGAATCTTTTCAAACTCAAAAGAAATCCAGACGTCAGAGTCCTCCCTTTCCAAACACATGCCCTTCATAAGAGGATGTGCAACATCAACTGAAACTCTGATTTGTACAAAAGTCCCCCAGTGAATTGGATCAGACCAGTCCCATTCCAGAAAAATACTAATGTGCCCTCCAATTTCCCAAATAACACATTCAGTTCTACCATGAAACGAGATTACTTTAATTTGAATCCATAATGGTGAGAAAGACAAGTTAATTTTCTGATTATTTTCCTCACCTTTATGGTCCTCCATGAGAATGAGTTGGTTTTTAAAGGACCGTGGTCTACCGTTGAGGACTTTTATTTTGTCTCTTTCATTAAATAATTCCAAGACTAGAAGTCCCGCTCCCATATCCCTTATAACAACACCGTCTTCCAATATCCAGATATTTGGAAATTTATTTTTCAGCGCTCCTTGATTGAATGGCCTATTTGTAAAGAATTTCCCTAAAATAAGTAGAGACATTAGTTGTGAGAGAAACGCATCTTTACTCTTCCATGTAGAAACTTTCAATCTGTCTTTATCAGTTACAGATATATTCTGCCAGTGATTCATTAAGTCTGACTCCATTTGACCTGTTAGGAAAAAATAACACCAGAAACACCTTCGTGCCCAGGCTGCACGAACCAAAACCTATGCGAAATGAGTCCTTCGCAGCTCAAATTTGGTGCCAGCCCCACCCACCCCATGTAAGACCTGCCCGAGCATCTCCCTCGCAAACCAAACTCATCGCAGGAAAACTATTCGCGGACAAGAGCCGCCTTAAACCAGAGAGACCGCAGCCTAGAGAGGCTACAGAATAGGGAGGACTTAGACCAGTGCTTGCTTGTACTCCTCATGGGTTTGCACAGAAACTCCTTCGCAAAAACCCTTTTGCGAGCACTACACTGCGAACTCCCCTTCGTGAGAACCCCACCACAAAGACCCCTTCGTGATCACCTCATTGTGAACACCTCTTCACGATTAGAACACTTCTCGCACCCACCTTGTGTGAACCCCCTTCGTGATCAGAGCATTATGCATCACCCCCAAAACTATTCACGAGCAAACCCTCACATAAAAGGCCCTACACAATCCTAGCCATATGCGAACCACAATATCGAGTTTGAGACCCTATGGGAGGCCACCCTACGTGAGATGTGCCAAAATGATTGCTCGAAGGTATACAAACAGAACAACCCAAGATCTACCATGTGCTGAAACTGGCATCCTAGGATCTACAAAACCGCACCTGGAATTGAAGCTCTAGATCAGAAAAACCAAAACCACAATCGAATGGGGATATCGCTGCACTCGATGCCACAAATATGAAAAAAACCACTCTTGAAGTCATACATCTACAAAACTGAACTGAAACCAAAGATTCACCCGGTGAGGAGAACCTTCACAGGGTATGATGTCGTAGTTGAAGAACTGTAATCGTGGAGGAACCGAGCTGGTGTCGGCCGCTGTAAGATCACCAAGAAGATTCCAAAACCCTAGGACAACCTAGAAGGGAAACTCTATAGAGGGAGAGACTTTCTTTGAATTCCAGTAATTTTCTAGGTTAATATGACATATTAGGGTTGGTGAGATGAATTTTTTTCGAAGTAATAATGTTGTTACAAATCTAGCAAAAACAAAATACCAATAATGTCAAAATTGACAAAAAAGAGTTTTGAATGAAAATATTATATGATTAAATGATATTATATTCCTAAAAATATGAGGATCGACCAAAAGACTTATATAATGATAGGTGTATCATTTATGAACCACTTGTTGTTCTCTTGGAAGTATATAGTAAGTTTATTAACCATATAATATAAAAATACAAAGAGACATGGTAAATGACAAACTATTTAACTAAGAGTTAAATCTAAAAGATAATGGTAAAATAGTGAACCAAACCTGTCTAAAACTTATTGGTTGAGTGGTTTTCGACCCATCCACAACTTAGAAATTAAATAATCCACTTTTGAGCCATTATAATCCGAAAATTATTTTATTAATATTTCTATCTTTTCTTAAGGTTCCCCTCACACCTATTATAAAAGGGCACTCCCCCTTCTATCTAATTAAAACCTTCAAAGCCTTTTGGCTCAGCAAAACCCTGCCCAAATATCCTCTAAACTTCCCTCACTTCATCTTAGATTCCTTTTATTAGTCAGAAATCCAACTTAAGGATCCCTTTTGATAAAATCAAAAGGAAGAACCTGAAGAAGAGGTAATAAGTTCACCACCCACTTTCAAGTTCCTTTCTTTTTCCACTTCCATTCTATTTGTTTTTCAATTATAAAATAATAACTCTAGTATCTTATATATACTATGATGTTATTATAAATATGGTACAACCATATTCATTATTCTATCCATCCATTGAATGACATGTCACCATACATGCGTACGTACAACTTACCATCTCCACGTCGTGGTGTAATTGTTATTCAATACATTATTTTTTGGATGGGTATAATAATGTTGTGTAATTGAATTAAATGATAAATATAACAAGATAATGATTCTGTATATATGATATAACATCCAATTATATATTATTTTAATATCAAAATAATGATATTGTTGCTCGTGCTTACGTACGGATAACTGTCTCCATGAATGCGATGAAATTCATTCTCCATCATATCCATTCAAGACTAATTTTCATTTGATGATTAAAAATAATTTTTAAAGACTTTATGTCATTCTGGATATGAATAATATACAACCTATCCATAACAAACACGGCTTATGTATGAAAGCATATAAAAGAAAATGAGTAAGTGAACACCAGAAACAACAATAATACTAAAATATTATTAACAAAGAAATGTTATAAGATCATATATGATATCATATTAATGTATATGATTATTTTATAATTTGATAACAATTATTTTACCATTATACAGTAGGTTAACCTACCCTCAACCAACGAAAAGTAAAAGGTAAGGGTTTATTTCACAATCTCTTTTTATCTGAGGTTGGTTATACGTAATTATCTACTGAGACCTCTTTATCATCCTCCATGTTTCTTAAAAATTTATTTCAAAACATTCTTACTATTTTGTAGACTATGGGTTAAATTCATTTATAAACTTTTTTGACTTTTTATAAGATGTTTATAAAGGGTTCTTTTTGTCGTTTTCCAAATAAGGTCCTTTTTAACTTTTTCTACAAAATTAAGGTAATAATTCCTTTTTTAACATATATAGTGGGTGCGGATATTTTTCTCCCATTATTAAATGTAGAACCTTAACTTACAATTTTATATGAATATTTTCAAATTAATTGTTTTATTTTATAATTATGTGACTTTTAAATGTCTTCATAAAAGAGATATTTCTCTCAAATAGTTCTGATTTCATCTATGTCAACATCCTTTGATGGATTTTAAGATTATTTGAAATTGATTTATTATGATACAAACCATATATATTGTATTGAAGGTTTTGAGATATGTTTTACTATGGATGTGTTATTTTTATACCATTCATGGTTTATGGATAAAGTATTGACATTTCATATGCTAGTTTTAATACGAATGTTTATGTTATGTTTAAACCTGTTCATATGAGTAATGCATTGGAATTAGTAAGAGATAGGTGGAGCCCTCTATATATCCTTGATGCATCGGTAGGTCTCATTAGAAAAACTAGTGACTTGGAATAAGGCCTTGAAAAAATCTTATTTTTAGTCTTGGCACAAGGCCATGACTATGTGGTTATGATAGTTTGGGATTATGCATTCCATCATTATGAAATTGGTTAATGATATTGTATGTGATTATTTGACTAGTAGAATATCCATGTGAATAAGTAAATGGAATTATTTCATTTTATTTTTTCCATGTTAAGATTAATTTAATGTTTAAAATGGTTTTTTTTAGTTATACATTTCCATAAATGTTTATGACTATTTATAAAAGTTTACACTATATTGATATCCTTTCTGAGCATCTGAGATCACCCCTTTATATGTTTTATTTTTTCCCAGGGTGTTAAGAAGTATTTTATGACTGACGTATAGGGATAGTCTGAGGGGATATGAGTGTGGAATATGGAGACTATGTTGTTGTAGTTTTCCATTTTATCATGTAATGTAAGACTTATGAATGTATCTAGTGTTTCCAAGGATACTATACTAATCGGTATTTTAAGACATGATCTTTTGTGATCATGCCAATTTTATGTAATAATGCAATGACTCTGCGTAACTGGGGTTGGGAAATTACATTATCGATCTGTGATCAAGATATCATCAGATGTGGTTTAAGGATCTAGATATTCTGACGAATGCATTTTGATGTCGCTATGGGAGTTAAGAGTTTACTAAAATGTATTTATGTCATAACAAATATCATCCTATAAATTCATGGGACGAAAAAAATATTTTTCTAAGAGTTTTGGGTTCGATAATAATGGTTTTTATCAATGAAATTCTTATGTTCTACACATTTGAGGAGGAGAACATAGTGAATATACAGAATGTTTTTGGAGTTATTCTGCATCAGTGTATATTTTCAGGCTATAAAAGTGTGATTTCTAGGCTCATGAAATCTTTTTCACAGGACATTTCATGTCCTTGCATAAAGAATCCATAGATCATTCAATTTCTAAGGTGGTTGTTTATTTTGCATCCCCTTTGACTAATGTATAGGTACAGATTTTCCAGGATCATGAAGGAAAATATTGGACATTCATACATGACTTCTCTTAAATTATGACTCATTTTTTTCATTGAACAAAAAGGATCAGGATCTATTATGGTCTAACTAGTTTCATTTAGATTTTGAGTACCAAAAGAAGAAGTTGGATGGTGCCCAGTTCTTTATTTTTTAGATGTGGGAGTTCAATTTTATGATTAAAATGATGATTCATGTCAAGAATTAACCAGTATATTGATGCATTAGAGAGAAAATATTTCTTTTGGATCTTGGTATTTATAATCCCTAGAACATATTGATGCCACCCAGGATATTTAGTTAAAATAATTTTGTTTCTGTAATAATGTTATGGAGACATGAACACATCAAATAAAATGTGGTGTTTTTAAGCAATCATGAATGTGTAATTTATGTCATCTCCTAGCATGAAATTAAATTGTTATATTTATGGTAGATAGAATTCATGTAGTATTACGAAATATTGATTCTATCATTGAGAAAAGGTATTTTTATAGATAATTATCTATGTACTAATTCTTGGAGGGATTTCAGGCATGACCATGGATATTTTAGATACTTGTAAAAGAACTCAATATTTTTCATTTTGATATAAGAGATATTGGTTGTAATGAATACCTTTTTCAAATGAAAGTGCATTCATCTTTGGTGTAGAAGTCCGAGGAGTCCCAGTTCGGGTATTATGAGGTGGAGTTTTGGTGATATTGGGTTATATATGTTGATTTCCTTAATGGAATGTATATGTATGATAAAAAATGGGGTTTTAAGGGTTTTGTTTCATTCCTTTGGTGATGTTTGTGGTAGTTCTCCATGATCTCAAAATTTCTCACATAATAGTACATCCTATTGTGAAGAAGATATTCCATTCTATGAGTGGTAATTTTTGGTAACATTGGATGAAGAACTTAGTTATAGAGTTGGAATCATGATGTTTTTTCTTTCAGATGGTGAAGGATGAACAGTATGTTCTTAGTGGTTTTGTCCATCCATTAGATATACCTCAATTGAAGTGGGAGGATATTTAGATCCACTTCATTACTATTCTACCTTGATATTTGGGACGTATGATAATATATGGGTAGTAATATACAATATTAAAAAGACAGATCAATCTCATGGAATTAAGGAGTCGAGCATGGTAGAGGTTATATCTAGGTACTCCCTGTAGTAGATGGTGAGGCCTCCCAAATTTCTAATGATGTTAATACTTATTCGTGAACCAAATTTCACCAATATGTTTTTAAAGGTATTTAGGGTTATTTTTTTCTCTCAATTATTATTTTAGACCACATTTAATCCATAAATGGATGTTATGATATATTCAACCATAGAGAGTCATAATGATCTTTTGTGTTCTTGTGTCTTATAGTTTACAGCTTCAGGGGTGAGGAACCTAACATTAGTCTTGTTTTGATGTAGAAGTAGTTTCCACCCTTCCATTTGTATTGAAGAATTTTATTTTTTGGTTTTGAAAACCATGTTGTTCTCCTATTTTCTTTATTGTGGTTAGAGAGTCTTCAATTATTAGAATGAAACTAGATTAAGCATGACTAATATTTCTTAGGTGCTCTGTGAGATGATAGAGGTAACACATGATCATCATAAATCACTTCATGACCATATTTAATGACCTATAGAGTATATTTTTGGGAATAATATGATATTAAAGTATACTCCTAATCATTTTTAGTGTATAATTATTCTTGGGATAATTTTCCATAATTATTTTGTTTCAAATTATTTTCTGATGGGTGTTTAAGAGTTACCACATAACATATACTACTTCCCCCATATATAATCCATATTCATAAAATATTTCAATTCATTTAGCTTCAATATTATCTTAATTATGACTCACATGTAATTAAATTGGGAGAGTTCGATGGTGATGATGATCCGAACATCGAGAATTGGCTTGTATGGATCATAAACTTCATAGAGAATGTGTTTTGTGTGTGTTCTATTCCATTAGTTCATGTATGGTTGTGACATGGTGGAATGGAGGAGGGAACCTTGGAATGTGATTCATATATTCATACTTATCTTAATGATATTTTATTCATGATCTTATTTTTAGTGGATGTTTTGTTGGTGTTTTTTCCATTTTATGGATTATGATATATTTCTCTATTCCTTGACACCTTATTTAAGGCCTTGATCTTATTTGAGATGTATCTACACCTAGATTGTCTTAGGGAGATGGTTAAGAGAGATGCGTGTATTTTGACCATATTCATCTAAGTTAGGTTTTAATTATCATGTGATGAATAGATTATTGAGAAGAATCCAGAGGTTTATTCAGATCACCATTTTTTATTCCTGTCTCTCTAGGTTTGGTTTTCAATAATCTAGAGTGTTAATTATTTAAGAGTGTAATATTCAGGTTCAGGGTGCCTCCCAATGGTTCCCTAAGCCCAGTTTGTCATATATCCTCAATAGCATTTTCCCAAATTCCATAGGATGCCGACTAGTAGCGAGGGCCAAGGTCTAATAGTCGAGAAACTCTGCCCTTATTGGCATAGTATGCACAATCTAATATACAATAATAATCAATAATGGAAGGAGTAATAACATAAAATAAAGTAAACAACAGAAGACTGAAAGTAATTACAACTGAATTAATATACAGAAATAAATGAATCATGTCACATGTATCTTGGAAATCACCCTATAAGTCATAGTGATGGAAATATATTACTGAAACCAATGTATAGAAAACACTAAATTCCAATAGCATCACAAGCATCAGCTGGGTCCCATGCTCTCCATCTCCAACAACAATCATGTACTTGATGAATAAGGGTGATTTCCCTTATCCATACATGCAACCATATAATCTGATGGCATCCCAATGAAGGACCCTGATATTGTATCAGATGAATCTTAATAGAAAACCTCCAAAAGATCTATGCCTAACTGTCAGTGAATATATAGCAGGTAATATGTATAAATAAAGAAATAAATAGAAAGTACTCAAAACTAAATAATCCTACGCATTTAATTAGATTTATTTAAATTCATTAATTATTCAATCTATTGAATAATGAAATCAGTTGATCTATTATATGCTTTGTATCCCCTGCATAATAGGAAAACAATTGTCTCAAAATACCATATGAAAAATAGGTAAGACTGAGTATAAGATTATGCTTTGTCCAGGAGGACTCGTCACATTCATCAAACATTCAAAAGAAACCCTCTGGGATAGGTCTCACAGTCTAGCCCCTCTAGTTTAACATATAATTAATTCAATAAATAATGGACCTCTAGGAAACTCACACAATCTAACCCCCTTGGTCCCATATAGAACTAATCATTTAAAAACAACCACCTGTGTATCTCTCATAGTAAATACCCCCATGGATTGTGTTATAATGACCCAATGAAATCTGTTACAGTCTATGCCTCATGGTCTGAAGTTTATTTAATAAAGATCCTATAGATAGAACTCTTAATCTTACCCCTATGGTTAATTAACCATAGAAGCTCTCATAGTCAATACCTCTGGACAATAACTACAATTCATAATTAAAAACCCTAAATCAAGAAGTTATCATAGTCAATTCTCCTTGATCATACATTCATAATGCGAGACACATGCTTTACATATAAACAAAAACTAAATCCTTAAAATACTAGGCATGGAAAACAAAGCAACCATACATGCTTTCTGGACCCAAATGACATAATCAAATAAAACATGGGTAACACCTCCATAATAAAGGTAATAAACCATATTCATAATCAATAGTCCTTTCTCAAAAAAAAAAAAATCAAATCATTATTGGCATCAAACAAGGATAAAATTATAAAACACACAATACCTTAAACAAGGGTATTCAGAACATTCGACATTTAAAATCTAGAGATTGCCAAAAAAAAAGGAACAACCCACATACCTTGATGTTGTATGATAAACACTCTTGATTGTTGGACTTTTAATTGGCCTAGAACGATGTAGATCAATGGGAATCCAATGCAACCAGCATCATTTAAATCAAAGAACAGATTGTGGAATGAGAGGATCTAGAAGATATTTGGACATACATCGCTCTTGTGTATGAGACACGACCTGAAGAATATTCTTCTAGCGATTAGACATAAACCTAGTCAGATCAATCAAATAAAAAGAAAAGTACGTGGCATGCTCATTTAATATACATGTCATGTACTAGCCTCAACCAGCCACTACATTAGGTGGTCTACCAGGTAACCCACACTGTCATCTACTAGCCATTACAGGACCAGTACACGGCTACCAGCGGCAACTGGATACACATCGTGTACTCAAGAGTACACAGTGTGTACATAGAACATTTCCAAATTCATCACTTTCCTTCAAGACAACAGGAAATAATGATCCGTACCCAAAATGATGATTTTTTCTCTTATAAACATCCCCCCTTAAAGTAATTTATCCCTGAATTTCTCTTCCAATGGTGGTGAATAAGAAACATAAAACAACTCTGGAATCTTTGATCATACGTCGACCTCTCTCTCCCATGTCTTGTTCGGTACTCGGTCATACATCCATTGCACCTGTACCAAAGGAATATAACGACCATGAAGAACCTTCGTACTATGATCTACAATCCATATAGGGTGCTTCTAAAAGGATGCATATAACTCCCACTCATTCTCGTCGAGTTGAAAATTTTGAGAAGGGTCCAAAATGTAATGCCATAGTTGAGAAAATAGAAAATGTCATGTGAAGCTTGATACCTCTGAGGTAACTTCAAATGATTGGAAACCAGTTTAACACTCTCCAAAACCTCAAATGGCCTACTCATTTCTTAGTGAAATATTTCACTATTTTCTAATCCTCATATGTATCATCCTCGATGTGACACATAAGAAAACCTGATCTCTAACCTCAAACTCTAGAGGACATATCTGTCGATTATCATACGATTTCAGTCAAGATTGTACTGTAGTTATCCTCTTCATAATCAACTTCACTTGCTCAGTAGTATCTTGGAAGAGAGAAGGTCCCTACATAGCTTCCTCTCCTTCCTCCATCCAATATATGGGTGATCGGCGTGGCCTACCATATAAGTCTCATAAGGTTACATCTGAATTGTCACCAGGGAACTGTTATTGTAAGAAAAATTCAATTGGGGTATGTGCCTCTCACAAGAACACCTGAAATCTAGGACTCATGCCCGAAGAATGTCCTCTAAAACATGAATCATGCACTTGGATAAGATATCTTTTTGGGGATGTTATTCTGTACTAAGAAGTTCCTATGTTCCCATAGTCCTCTATAATCCCTACGAGACATGAGAAGTAAAACATGAATCCCTATATGAGACTATAGAGTGTTGAAACCCATGAGAATGTACAATCTCTCGGATGTAAAACCTTCCATGCTCATCAAAACTGAAATTTTCCATGACTAGTAGTAAATTTTAAACCTTCACGAGTCTTTCAAAAACAACCCAAACCACAACATTCCCTTGAGTTGACCTTGGTAAAACCATCACAAAATCTATTGTTTCATCATTCCACATCTACTCAAGAATGGGTAACTACGTTAAAATACCTCCATGTCGTTGATTCTCTGCCTTCACCTGCTAACAGGTAGAACATCTCATTACCAAAATAGATACATCCCACTTCAAACCTGGTCACCAATACTGATAGTAGATCTCGATACATCATGGTGACACTAGGATGAACTACTTTGACAGAGGAATGAAAATATTGAATCAACTCCTCACGTATGTCTGCAGACACCCATACACATCCATGAAAATGCATGATCTCATTTTCTTCTATGGTCCAACCAAGAGTATGGTCCTCCCCTGATACACTCTCCCATATGAATAGGATTTCATAATCTAATAGATGCATCATTCGAACTCAATCTATTATAGTAGAGGAAACATATATAGAGGAAATAAATGTCTGCCCTTGTATTTTGTTAACCTCTTAATGCATCTCTGAGAATAGATCTGTACGCTTTCATTCATTGCTATCCTCCTAAAATGTATGTATATGAGTCGTCCTCCTCAGCACATCAAACTCTGCATTTACATCCCCATACATGTAGCAAATATCAATGTCAAAATAATTAATGTACAAAATGTAGAGACACTAAGCTTAACATACATGGACATTACAATACTTTTGTGGAATACTTAGTACATAAAAAAAACACACACACACAAGGACCGTAATAGTTTAGTGTCTTTGGAAACTCGGAATATAATCTTCTAATCATGGTGAAAGATCTTTAACATCTCCCATAAAGATCTTCCCTTTTTTTCTTACCTAAAACCTTTCTTTATATCTTGGGGAAAAGAAAACATAAAAGGGTGAGCTCAAATTCTCAGTAAGGGTAAACAAAAGAAATATAAATCACATCATATTCATAAGAACATAACATTTTGGAAATCTTAACCTACAAAAGAGATCATAATATCATAACATGGGATAAATCATAGTAGTAAATGAAATCCCAATAATCATAACTTAAAACATGAAACTTTGTGGAATACACACATAATCATGGAGAATAATTTATTATTAGTCAAGACTCATTTCCAAGACTATCTTAGTGGACAAAGTCCATTTCTGAATCGAGTTCACTCCTCGTTTCAGTCCTGTTTCACTGAACCGGTTTAACCTGCCGTTCCAGCCATGTCTATCTCATTAGATATAAAATCTCTACCCAATGAATTGGAGGGAGATATAGGTCCCAACCATCTCATAATGATACCATTCTTATGTGTGCCACAAAATCATAAACCATACATCATAGCATAACCCATGTAATAAAAATGGGAATCTTAAACATCAGGACATCATAAAACAATTCATATAAGATAAAGGAATTCATAAAAATAATTCCATCACAACATAATCAAATCAATGTAATAATAGGGATAGAAACAGAACCCTTTATTATCTTAGATGGAAAATAATTTTGATAAAACACATGAACTCCATTCTTGAGGAAAATATCCTTTCTACTTCAAAAACACTTTTCCTTTCTTAACATGTCATAAAATTCTAAACTAAAGGAAGTTGATTAAAAATAGACTTAAAAACTTGTAAAGGAAGCTTCTTGGAAATAATGTTTTAAAAATCCATTCATGCCGTATAAGTTAAAAAAACATTCTTCTCGTACTTTTGTCGGAAAAGTCAAAAAGTACCTCGTACGAAAAATGTCAAAATATTCCTTTCATATATTTTACTAAAAACTCACCGAAGGGTAAAATAGGATTTAAACAATTGTAGGTGGATGGAAATAATATTACATATTGAGGAAACATGGATGTGGATGATAAAATACACCCCAGTAAATACCAAAGTATAAACAATCTCTGATAAAAATGAGATTGTGATATTTTCCCTTACCTTAGGTCTGATTTGGTTCGTAAGTGTCCAAACCTCTTGTATAATGATTTAAATAATGTCATTGACTTATTCCAGAATCATATTAATTGTTATGATATCATATATGTTTCACTTATGACTTTATATTACCCGTCCTTTTGTAAATTCCACGTTAAAGCAGTGTTTTAGGTAAAATCATTTCATTTATCGTATGTGTTTCGACTTGTTGTTCTTGATATTATTACTTATATCCTGATTTACATAATTTCAGAATGGAAAATTTGATTTACATATATTCATCATACACATATATATATTATAGGTCGATAAAAGGAATGAAATACACCGTTCATGGAGACGGTAGGCCGTACGTATGCATGGACGCTGTTTTTGTTTCCTTATTACATTTAATGAAACTAAATAGAAGACATACATATATATATATACATAAATCCAGTAGCATTATTATTTCATATATTTCATTATTATTCATTAAATAAACTTTATGATCATTCATGTATGGTTAACATGGAGAATGAATCTCATCGCGTCGTGGAGATGATAGTCCGTACGTACGCACGAGCGATGATATCATTTCCATAATCATTGAATTTAATTGGAGTGGATGATGCAATATATCAGAATCAATATGATGTTATAATAACTATTTATAGTTATTATTTAAACCATTATACCCATCCAAGTAAGGTGGTGTTGGAAAAACAGATTACACCACGGCGTGGAGATGGTATTACATACGTATGCACGCGCGGTGATTTCATTTTCCGTAGGATGGATAGATGGTGAAATAGGGTTGTTTCATACTTATAATAAAATATCAGTATATTATTGATACTGATGTTATTACTTCATAATGAAATAACCTAATAAGAAGAAGTGGAAGAAGAAATAAAGTTGAAAGAATTGGTAATGGACATTACCTCTTCTTTGAAGCACCTCTTTGGAGATCTCCTTTTAGGTCACTAAAATTGGTCTTTGAGGAAGACCAGAACCTCTAGGATGTTTCTAGGGAAGTGGAGAAGATAATTTGGTAGGTGTTGGCCGAGCTTTAAGGCTCAAAGTGGTGTGAGGAAGAGAGGGAGGAGGTTCCCTTTTATAAGGGAGGAGAGGGGCACCTTTGGCATAACTAAAAATATTATTTTATTATAAAGACAAATTCGGTTTTAAATAGCTCCAAATTTATTTATTTCGAAGCTAAGGTGGGGATGGGGCGAAATAATCTCATCCAATAGAATTTAGACAAGTATAGGTTCCTATTTTAACCTTATCATTTATATTTAACTTTAAGTTAGATAATTTTACTTTTACCGCGTCTTTTTGTGTTCTTTCACTATAAGGTTAATAAACATACTTTAACAAGCCAAACGAACCCAAAGTTGTTTATTATTAAAATATAAAACCTTATCTAAGTCATTTGGCCGAACCTTAGATTTTTAGGAATAAAATAACAATTAATAATATAATATTTGTTTTAGAAACTATTTTATGTCAATTTTGACACTATTTAGTAATTGATTTTTGTGAAACTCATAACAGACTAATTAGTTCGAAAAACATTAATTATATCAATACTAACATGTCATATTAACCTAGAAAATTAGTGTAATTCATAAAAAGTTTCAAATTACATTTATTTTGGTATTTATAACATCAATTATGTCAATATTTTATTAATAAGATAATTACTGCATCATCTTTGTGTCATAAAAAATTAAATTATTTAATGTCTAAAAATTACAAATAAAATACCATTATGTAGGAAATATTTTTATCTTTCTAATGAATATTTAGAGTCAAATTTATCTTATGTATAATCCTATATTGAAAATGATATACTTATTAAACTTTGATTTTTACTATTTTAACCATTCTTTAAATAAATTAATAATAAATGTCCTAATCTAATCCAAGTGGGCCTAAATGGACATATTTTATTCCTAAGATTGTTTTTGGTCGAATGAAACTTATACAATAGAATTAGGACATGTCTTAGGGTAATAATAATATCATTGTTACCCTTAATTACCCTATTCACTTTTAACCGTGGTAAAAAAAGTAAAAAGTTACTATTCACCAAAAAAAATTCATCTCATTGAACCACATTTTACTTACTGAAATCAACCGTGTCTCTCGGATTTTTGAAATTCCACTCACAGAAGCGGTAAAATTAAGTTTTATGAAAAATTCATTTTTTTAACTACCACTTAGTGGTTTCACTATTCATCAAAAAATGAAAGTTTCCAGAAAAATACCAAAAATTAGGACTAAGCTATATTTGATATTATGAATTAAAAAATGATGTCTATTTCACCAAATTCAAAACATATCAGTTGCATTAATTAATTTAAAAATTAATTCCCGTCGTTAAAACAAATAGCGTGTTCTTAAGAGATAATAACTATCAAAAGATTGACATTTGTTTATGTCTGGTTTAAATGTGAAATTAAATCCAATGACCAACATTGTATTAAATTGTAAAAATATATTCTAAATATAATTTAAAACCACTCAAATTAATAATTTATCAATATTAATTATTTCGATTAAAAAGGTTGTTTTTAATTAAAATTTTGTAATTTTCAGTATTCATCAGAAAATAAAAGTTATCCGAAAAGTACCAAAATTTCACCCTAAGCTAATTTCAATATTCCGAATCCAAAAATGAAGTCCATTTTGAAAAATAAAATTTACAAAATTTCAAAAAGTGGTTATTACTATTCATAACGGCTAGTTTTAATAATAGTTTAATAGCATATCATTGTTTAGCGAAACTCGGTATTGCGTACAACACACGCTATCACGGAAGGTCGCGCTTGCGTGTAATGCAAGGCAAGTCATGGATGCATGTTGTGAAAGATTATTTTGGGGTAGCGTACAACACAAGAAATTAATGAAATTAAAAAGAATATTTTTCATAAAATCTCGGGGTGTTATATTCTACCCCCCTTAAAATGAATTTCTCCCTCGAAATTCGTCAGGGTTATAAATGGTTTACTACTCAAAAGTTTGTTTAATAGAAACCCACATCGTAAAAAGGAATACCAAAACATGTCTTTAAAAACTAAAGTATGAAATGTAATGGTTACCCAAATTAACTCATCACTGGGTTTCCACGTAGGAGAACATAGTTGAAAATATGGATATGGAAGAAAAATCTAACCATCAAGTTCTGATGGAGAGTGGTAGAGAACATGACTATGAAATAGCCAACAATCACAAAGCCATAGATTTGCAATGATCTAAGGTACCATCTGATTCATCAGATTTAAGGGCACTAGGACAACATTTTTGGTTTTCAAGATCATTTCCCTAAAGTTGGTGAATTAAAAGAAATACTTACATGATTTTGGTACAATTTCACTGTTGTTCATGATTTGAACAATTTCCACTTCATCTCCTAAAGAAATGAAGTTGAATTTGTTATTCATGAAGTGTTAATAGATCATGTGATAGAATGATGGGTCATTCCATCTGTTTCAAACAAAAGGTTAGCAAAAGTTATCAAATATACATAAGTCCATCTATGGTGAGGTTAATCGTATACGATTCCAAAAAGGAACTTATACTTCATATATCATACCGCGTAATAAAATAAAACTAGTTTCTACTAACCAGGGACTTCCTGTAGCCCAATGGTAGCTGATAAAGGCCAGTCGCACTTCAGTTGTGGGTTCGATTCCCACATCCTTGTCCGACGCGATGGGCTGTCGCCCGTCCTGCAGGTTGTCCTTTTTCTAAAGCTATATTACTATAACATCCCATCAATAATATCGAAAAAAGTTCTATCCTAACTTATGTCCAACATAATCCATTCCAATCTTTAGGCTTATCTAAAATACTTCGGTCCAAGCTCATAGTATAAAGAAAATGATTACTTGAAATGTCACATAACATTCACGTGAATGCCATCATTTATCCCCCATATATCATAAGATATATCTTGTTGGTAAAATTACAAACATGTGAATACCTTAATCATGTATTCCTTTGAAGAATGAATACCCATTAATTGAACCATAGTGAAAACATGAATGCAGTCAAAAGTTTACTCTTTCCACATACCAAAATCCAAAAATTCTATATACTAAAACCATGATATAATATTCTCCTTATATCAGTCATGAGCTCATGAATACGGTCAAACATTTCATTTTCTTGTTTTCCTTTCATTATGTACATATCATCTTTTTTTCCAAAAACATCTCAATCACATTCTATGGTAACCAGTACCATTGAAAACCACAATAGACCAATACATAAATATTCCAATATTCCACAATACTATATACAACATTTTTTTGGAATCCCATTATATAAACACTTAATCATTCCACCACATCGTTTTCATATTTAACATCGCCAATAGTGATCACATGTGACTTCCCTTTGTCATTTGCCTTAAGTGGTTGCTCATGTCGATCATCACTAACCCTTGGATTAGGGAATTTATTAGCATAATGCCCCATTTCCTTGCACTTTAAGCATTGAAGTGTTGGTGGTGCATTCTCTGCAGTATTTTCTTTATTCACATCATTAGAAACCATTTTTCTATTACTTCGACACTCAGCTGCTTGATGACCTTCTTTTCCACACTTAAAACATTTTCTAGTCCCTTTAAGACAATCTCCACAATGCTTCTTTCCACACTTTGAGCATAAGGAAACATTCATCTTCTTTTCACCATTATTCTGAGATTTCTCCTTGAACTCAATCTTTCATTTCTTGTCAAAAATATTAGATGGATAAGTAACACCAACATCCATTTCTACCTTGATAGCACAACACACAATTTATTCATATCTACTGAAGTCTCTTATAGCTAATTCCCTTCAAAGATTTGGTTTTAAGCCATTGAAGAATCGATTAACTTTACTTTCAGGTTGGATGATAAATCCAGATGCATAAATTGAAAGCCTTGTAAAATTAGCTTCGTATATACCAACAGATTCATCATCCTTTTGATTTAGTTCAAGAAACTCCTTCTCTATCTTTGTTCGAAGAATACGAGGGAAGTACTTATTGAAAAATAAGTTCTTGAACTCGTCCCATTCCATGGACTCAATTTCATCTCTTGGCCTCATATTCTTGATAAGATTCTACCATTGATCAGCATCACCTTCCAAACGATACACTGCTAATATGACTTTATCATGTTCAGAACATTGAAGAACTGAAAATATCTTTTCAGTAGTAATGATACATTGTTCAGCAACAAGTGGATCAGAAGACCCACTGAAAGAAGGTGGATGTTGCCTCATGAAGGACTCAATAGAATATTGTTCCCTTCTCTGCTCATTTGGAAGTCCAGAATGATTCATAGCTTGTGTAAGTATAGCAATAAGATTTTTCACTCCATCTCTCATAACATTTGTTTGTTCAGGAGGACAATCATTACATTTTCTATTACATTGATCAACACGGTTCCTTCGCGTTCCATCCATCGTCTAAACCCAAAAAGAATAGCATGAGAGGTAAAAATCATAATAAAGGGGGAGTAACTTCAATATATAACATCTTTGGTTTAATCTAATATCGTTACCATAGTTCTAGGACTATATTTTATACGTATACTTATCCTTAGGGACATCCCTAGACATAACTTAGAAATATCTCTAGGGATCTCACTAAAGTTCTCGCATCCTAGTTTCCAAAGGTTGACTAAACCTTTCCTCTGATACCAACTATAGAGACCCTAAGCTTAACGTACATGGAAATTACATTACTTTTGTGGAATACATAGTATATAACAAAAACGCACACACACAAGGACCATAATAGTTTAGTGTCTTTGGAAACTCAGAATATAATCTTCTAATCGTGGGGAAAGATCTTCAACATCTCCCATAAATATCATCCATTTTTTTTCTTACCTAAAACCTTTCTTTATATGTTGGGGAGAAGAAAACATAAAAGGGTGAGCTCAAATGCTCAGTAAGGGTAAACAAAAGAAATATCAATCACATCATATTCATAAGAACATAACATTTTGGAAATCATAACCTGTAAAAGAGATCATAATATCATAACATGGGATAAATAATAGTAGTGAAATGTAATCCCAATAATCAAAACCTAAAACATTAATCTTTGTGGCATACACACATAATTATAGAGAATCATTTCTTATTAGTCAAGACTCATTGCCAAGACTATCTTAGTGGAAAAAGTCCATTTCTGAACTGAGTTCACTCCTCGTTTCAGTCCTATTTTACCGAACCAGTTTAACCTGCTGTTCCAGCCATGTCTATCTCATGAGATATAAAATCTTTTCCCAATTAATTGGAGGAAGATATAGGTCCCACCCATCTCATAATGATACCATTCATATGTGTGCCACAAAATCATAAAACATACATCATAGCATAACCCATGTAATAAAAATGGGAATCTTAAACATCGGGACATCATAAAACAATTCATATAAGATAAAGGAATTAATAAAAATAATTCCATCACAACATAATCAAATAAATGTAATAATAGGGATATAAACAGAACCCTTTATTATATTAGATGGAAAATAATTTTGATAAAACACTTGAACTCCATTCTTGAGGAAAATATCCTTTCTACTTCAAAAACACTTTTCCTATCTTAACATTTCATACAATTCTAAACTAAAGGAAGTTGATTAAAAATAGACTTGAAAACTTGTAAGGAAGCTTCTTGGAAATATTGTTTTAAAAATCCATTCATGCCGGATAAGTTAAAAAAAAATTCTTCTCGTACTTTTGTCGGAAAAGTCAAAAAGTACCTCGTACGAAAAACATCAAAAGATTCCTTTCATATATTTTATTAACAAATCACCGAAGGGTAAAATAGGATTTAAAAAATTGTAGTTGGATTGAAATAATATTACATATTGAGGAAACATGGATGTGGATGATAAAATACACCCCAGAAAATACCAAAGTATAAACAATCTCGGATAAAAATGAGATTGTGATATTTTCCCTTACCTTAGGTCCGTTTTGCTTCGCAAGTGTCCGAACCTCCTGTATAATGATTTAAATAATGTCATTGACTTATTCCAGAATCATATTCATTGTTATGATATCATATATGTTTCACTTATGACTTTATATTACACGTTCTTTTGTAAATTCCATGTTAAAGCAGAGTTTTGGGTAAAATCATTTCATTTATCGTATGTGTTTCGACTTTTCATTCTTGATATTATTACTTATATCCTGATTTACATAATTTCATAATGTAAAACATGATTTACATTTATTCATCATATAAATATATATATTATAGGTCGATAAAAGGAATGAAATACACCGTTCATGGAGACGGTAGGCCGTACGTACGCATGAACGCTGTTTTCGTTTCCTTATTGAATTGAATGAAACTAAATAGATGACATAAAAATATAAATACATAAATCCAGTAGAATTATTATTTCATATATTTCATTATTATTCATTAAATAAACTTTATGATCATTCATGTATGGTTAACATGGAGAATGAATCTCATCGCGTCGTGGAGATGGTAGTCCATACATACGCACGAGTGATGATATCATTTCCATAATCATTGAATTGAATTGGAGTGGATGATACAATATATAAGAATCAGTATGATGTTATAATAACTATTTATAGTTATTATTTACACCATTATACCCATCCAAGTAAGGTGGTGTTGGAAAAATAGATTACACTACAGCGTGGAGACGGTATTCCGTACGTACGCACGCACGGTGATTTCGTTTTCCGTAGGATGGATAGATGGTGAAATAGGGTTGTTTCATACTTATAATAACATATCAGTATATTATTTATACTGCTGTTATTACTTTATAATGAAACAACCTAAGAAGAAGAAGTGGAAGAAGAAATAAAGTTGAAAGAATTAGTAACAGACATTACCTCTTCTTTGAAGAGCCTCTTTGGAGATCACTTTTTAGGGCACTAAAATTGGTCTTTGAGGAAGAACAGAACCTTTAGGATGTTTCTAGGGAAGTGGAGAAGAGAATAGGGTAGGGTTTGGCTGAGCTTGATGGCTCAAAGTGGTGTGAGGAAGAGAGGGAGGAGGTGCCCTTTTATAAGGGAGGAGAGGGGCACCTTTGGAATAACTAAAAATATTATTTTATTATAAAGCCAAATTCGGTTTTAAATAGCTCCAAATTGATTTATTTCTAATCTAAGGTGGTTATGGGTCAAAATCCTATCATCCAATAGAATTTATATAAGTTTAGGTTCCTATTTTAACCTTATCATTTATATTTAACTTTAAGTTAGATAATTTTACATTTACCGTGTCTTTTTGTGTTATTACACTATAAGGATAATAAACTTACTATACCGAGCCAAACGAACCCAAAGTTGTTTATTATTAATATATATAACCTTATCTAAGTCATTTGGACGAACCTTAGATTTTTAGGAATAAAATAACAATTAATAATATAATAATTGTTTTAAAAACTACTTTATGTCAATTTTGACACTATTTAGTAATTGATTTTTGTGAAAATTATAACAGACTGATTAGTTCTAAAAAAGTTAATTATATCAATACTAACATGTCATATTAACCTATAAAATTAGTGTAATTCATAAAAAGTCTCAAATTACATTTATTTTGGAATTTATAACATCAATTATGTCAATATTTCATTAATAAGATAATTACTGCATCATCTTTGTGTCATAAATAAATTAAATTATTTAATGACTAAAAATTACAAATAAAATACCATTATTTATAAAATCATTTTAGCCTTCTAATGAATATTTATAGTCGAATTTATCTTACGAATAACCCTATATTAAAAATGATGTACTTATTAAACTTTGATTTTAACTATTTTAACCCTTCTTTAAATAAATTAATAATAAATGTCCTAATCTAATCCAAGTGGGCCTAAATGGTCATATTTTATTCCTAAGGTTGTTTTTGGTCGAATTACACTTATACAATATAATTAGGACATTTTTTAGGGTAATAATAATATCATTTTTACCCTTAATTACCCTATTTACTTTTAACCGTGGTAAAAAAAAGTAAAAAGTAACTATTCACCAAAAATTATTTTCATCTCATTGAACCACATTTTACTTACTGACATCAACCGTGTCTCTAGGATTTTGGAAATTCCACTCACAGAAGCGGTAAAATTAACTTTTATGAAAAATTCATTTTTTTAACTACCACTTAGTGGTTTCACTATTCATCAAAAAATGAAAGTTTCCAGAAAAATACAAAAAATTAGGCCTAAGATATATTTGATATTATGAATTCAAAAATGATGTCTATTTTAACAAATTCAAAACATATCAGTTGCATTAATTAATTTAAAAATTAATTCCCATCGTCAAAACAAATAGCATGTTCTTAAGAGATAATAACTATCAAAAGATTGACATTTGTTTATGTCTGGTTTAAATGTGAAATTAAATCCAATGACCAACATTGTATTAATTTGTAAAAATATATTATAAATATACTTTAAAACCACTCAAATTAATAATTTATCACTATTAATTATTTCGATTAAAAAGGTTGTTTTTAATTAAAATTTAGTAATTTTCACTATTCATCAGAAAATGAAAGTTATCCGAAAAGTTCCAAAATTTCACCCTAAGAAAATTTCGATATTTCGAATCCAAAAATGAAGTCCATTTTGAAAAATAAAATTTACAAAATTTCAAAAAGTGGTTATTACTATTCATAAAGGCTAGTTTTAATAATATTTTAATAGCATATCATTGTTTAGCGAAACTCGGTATTGTTTACAACACACGCTATCGCGGAAGGCCGGGCTTGCGTGTAATGCAAGGCAAGTACAGGATGCGTGTTTTGCAAGATTCTTTTGGTGTAGCATACAACACAAGACATTAATGAAATTAAAAAGAATATTTTTCATAAAATCTCGAGGTGTTACACAAAACCCACCATCGCTATCACAAATTCATATCTCAATGTTTGAAGATATACTTTAGTCTTTTTTGGATAGTGAATACAAAAAAATTCTCTCCCAAAAGATAGTGTCTCCAACAACACAAAGCATTCAAAACTATAGCTTACTTGAGATCGTGAATCAGGTAGTTCCTCTCACATGGCCTCAACTGCCGTGACTCGCATGCAATGAATTCATCTCCCTACATAATCACTGATCCTAGCATTATAACTTACGCATTGAAGTAAATAGTGTAACTATTTCCTGGCTCTAGAAAAATCAGAATCGGTGCAGAAGAAAATATCCCTTTTGTTAGGTCGGACAAGGTAATGGCAGATGGTTTAGAGGGGGGGGGGGGGGTGAATAGACAAGATTAAAAGTTTTAATCAAATAAATTAATTATCAATGTCAATTATTAAATTTTATTAGCAGTGGAAAAATTAAATTACGCAAGGATGTTTTTATAGTAGTTCGGTTTAAAGTTGGCCTATTATACTCTTATACCTCTCAACTCGGTGAGAGATATGTGTGCAATAAAAATTATTTTTAAAGGGTAATCATATCCAAATTACAAAATCCTTTTCTAGTGGAGGGATAACCACAACATTGACTTTTGTGTGGGGAGTCAAAACCCTTACAACCTGACTTTAGATACTAAGAGTCACAACCCAAAAAGTCTTGACTTTAGATTCACGGAGTCACAACCCTAAAATCCTGACTTTAGAATCTGGGAGTCACAACCCGGGGAAAAAGAATAACAAATAATGCTTTTGTGTGCAAAAGAATAAACAGAAAAAATACAGTGCGTGTAAGAGATGGGAAGTTGTGTTACAGACTCAGAACCAGATGAAAGAGAGGATAAAAATTAATGCACAGGTACTGGTTCATGTGGTTTTGTTCAACACATATTGTCAATGTAATTGTAGTCGAAGCAAAATTAATTCAGTGCTTGAGAGACCGAGCAGGTGGTGAAGCAGAGTGTCACAGGACTTTGCAAATGCACAGAATATTCAAAGTTCACAGAACTTTCTCCTTGTATTGTGTTGTAATTTTTCCTTCAAGAGAGAACTATATATATAGAGAATAAAAATATCTAGCAGGTGTAGCAACTCCGCTTCCTTAGGACATTCAAAACTAATTGAATAAAAAAATACCATAAATATCTCCCTAAAAATAGAAACCCTGTTGCTTCTTTATTTCCATAGAATAAATAAAGGAATTCAAAATATTTTGAATAAGTCTTCCAATAAAATCTCTAGAATAATAAAATCATTGAATGATTCAAAATATAATTTTAAATACATTTAAAATGATTTAAACGAATTCAAAACAGTTCCTAAAAACTAGCCGCAGATTCTGAAATTAAATTCAAACATTTAAATTTAAACAATCTTGAAACGTCCAAATTTATTTGTAAAAGATGTTGAAAATTTTAATTAATTTCTCTCTCTCAATAAAGCACCAAAAACATTAAAAACTCTATCATTACGATCCTTATATTTTATGAGGGCTTTACAAAAAAAATCATTAAAAAACAGTCCATATATTTGCAGAAAATCAATTTTTAAAAAAATGCACTCAATGAATAGTAACTTTGGAATGAACAACAACATCGAAGTGAACAATAACTTCGGAGTGAACAGTAACTTCAGAGTGAATAGTAACTTCAGAGTGAACAGTAACTTCGGAACGAATAATAACTTTAGAGTGAACAATAACTTCGGAGCAAACAGTAAATTAACATAGGGAATGAATAGTAAAGTAACATAGGGTATGAACAGTAAAGTAAGGTATGAATAGTGACGCAGGATATGAATAGTAAACCATACTTTCGTAAGACAAACAATGAACCATACTTTTGAGATAAAAATGAACCATACTTTTGAGATAAAAATGAACCATAATTTTGAGATAAAAATGAACCATAATTTTGAGATAAAAATGAACCATACTTTTGATAAAAAATGATCCATAATTTTGATAAACAATGAACAATACTTTTAATAAAAAATGAACCATACTTTTGATAAAAAAATGAACCATACTTTTGATAAAAAATGAACCAAACTTTTGATAAAAAATGAACTATACATTTGATAAATAAATGAACCATAATTTTGATAAAAAATGATCCATACTTTTGAAAAATAATGAACCATACTTTTGATAAAAAATGAACCGTACTTTTGAGAAAAAAATGAAACATACTTTTGATAAAAAATATGAACAGAATGTTTTAAAAAAACATCAACGAATTTTTAAGGGATCTTAACAGCATATTCAGACTTTGGTCAAAAAAAATTATTTTTAGAAAAATGTATTATATTTCTAACAAAAAATGAATCAATCAAAACCAACATCTACAGCTCCATAAATCATTAAAAAAAAGAAAAACAATTCTTGAAAAACTGCTACTACAAAATAGAATATCATAACTTTATGTAATTAAATGTCCATTCAAATGATATTTTTAGACATTGATGTAAACTAATGAAATCAAGATAAACATTTTATATTTCTATATAATCAAGTTTCATTCAAATAAAAAAAACTGTAGAAGTTTCAGTAAAATAAACACATAAATGGTTTAAAACAGTGAAATGTAGAGTTTCTGAAAACATAGTAGCAACTTCATTGATTTTTTTTGAGAAATAGATATGAATTTTCAAACTTCCTCATTAACTAATAAAATATAGATAAATATCTTATATTTCCAACGTGATAAAAATCACAAAAATCCAAATAACATAAATTAAGATATCATCAAAATACATAATAAATGTAATCAAACAAAATCATATGAAATCAAATTAAAGGAAATATGAACATGCACAAACAATCTCCCCCTTTTTGTTTGATTACAAAACCGAAAAATTTAAACTATAAATTAAATTTTAAAATGATTAAAACCAAATCATTTCTCACCAAAACTTCTCTCCAAAACTTCTCTCCCTTTTTTTAAATAAAAAAAGTGAAAACATTCTCCCCCTAAACAAATGAAGCAAATAAAAATTAAAATTCCAACATACCAAGAAAAAATTTAATTTTCTTAAACTGAGCAGACTCTAAAGGCTTTGTAAAAATATCTGAAAGCTGATTTTCAAAAGGGATAAATTCTAAAAAAATATCACCCTTATTCACATGATCTAAAATGAAATGAAATCTAAGATCAATATGTTTTGTTCTAGAATGTTGTAATGATTTTTTAGAAATAGAAATTGTGGATGTATTATCACAATAAATACGTAGTTTATCCAGATAAACACCAAAATCACATAAAGTTTTCTTAATCCATAAACTTTGAGCACAACTACTAGCAGTAGAGATATACATAGCATTTGCAGTAGATAAATCAACAGATAATTGTTTCCTAGATGACCAGGAAATTAAACAATTTCCCAGAAAATGACACATACCTGATGTACTTTTTCGGTCAATTCTACAGCCTCCAAAATCCGAATTAGAATAAGATATTAAATCAAAACAGTTATATTTTGGATAAAATAAACCAAAATCAACAGTTCCCTTAACATATCTAATTATTATTTTAATAGCTTTAATATGACTTTCTTTTGGATCAACTTGAAATATAGCACATAAACAAACACTAAAAATGATATCAGGTATAGATGCTATTAAATATAGAAAGCTAACTATCATACCTCTATAAATTGTTAAATCAATTGATTTACAGGATGCATCACTATCAAATTTAAAATTAGTACCCATAGGAGTTTTCATGGATTTAGAGTAATCAAGACCAAATCGTTTAACTAAATCTTTAGTATACTTAGGTTGATTAAGAAAAATTCCATATTTCCTTTGATAAATTTGAAGTCCAAGAAAGAATTTTAATTCCCCCATTACACTCATTTCAAATTCAGAAGACATCAATAAAAAAAATCATTACAAATTATGTCACTAGATGATCCAAAAACTATATCCTCAACATAAATTTGAACAATTAAAATATCATCAGAAGATCTTTTAATAAAAAGAGTGGGATCAACATTACTTTTCATGAAACCATTTTTTAATAAAAATAAAAAATTCTTTCATACCAAGGATGAGGTGCTTGTTTGAAACCATATAAAGCTTTAGATAATTGAAAAACATGGTTGGGAAATTTTTCATTTCAAAACTAGGGGGTGGAGAAACATAAACATCTTCAGTAATAAAACCATTTAAGAAAGCACTTTTTACATCCATTTGATATAATTTAAAACCTTTAAAACACGCAAAGGAAAAAAAATTCTAATTGCCTCTAACCTGGAAACATGTGCAAATGAATCTTCAAAGTCTATACCTTCTTTTTGATAGTATCCTTGAGCAACAAGTCTGGATTTATTTTTGTCAATCTATCCAGATTCATCCAACATGTTTCTAAAGATCCACTTAGTTCCAATTACCTTCTTATCTTTAGGAAATTCTACTAATGTCCACACACTATTTCTAACAGACTAATTTAATTTATCTTTCATAGCAACAATCCAGTTTGCATCTTTTAAAGCATCATTAATATTAACAGGAACAATATCAGAAATAAAAGAAGAATTGGAACAATAATTTAAAATAGAATTTCTGGTTTTGACACCAGAATCAACATTGCTAATTACATCTTCAAAAGGATAATCTTTGTGAATCTTCCATGATCATGGATTAGGTTGAGAAGAAGTATGATCCCCCTCAATTAATTCATTCTTATCTTGAGGAATATCATCACCAAAATTAAAATCTCTAAACTCATCATCAATAACATTAGAATCAGAAATTATTTTAACATTATTTTCATCAAACATAACATGAACATATTCATCAACAACCATCGTTATTTTAATCATAAAATCTATAAGATTTACTATTATTAGAATAACAAAGAAAAATACCTTCATCACTTTTATCATCAAATTTATCTAAATTATCCTTTGAATTTAAAATAAAAACATTGAAGCCAAAAACTCTAAAATAACCAACTTTAGGATTTTTATTTTGGAATAATTAATAAGGAGTTTTCTTTACCAAATGTCTAATAAGAATTCTATTTGACATATAACATGCAGCAAAAATAGCATCAGCCCAAAAATATCTAGGCAGATTATATTCACATAACATAGTTCGAGCCATTTCAATAAGAGTTCTATTTTTTCGTTCTACAAAACTATTTTTTTGTGGTGTTCTAGGAGAAGAGAAATTATGAAAATATCAATTCTTTTCAAAGAATTTTTTAAATTATAAATTATGAAATTCACCTCCTTTATCACTATGAATAGAAATAATCATACATCCTTTTTCATTTTGAAATAATTTATAAAAAGTGGGGAATTTAGATAAAGTATCATTTTTATGAGCTAACAAATATACCCAAGTAAATATACTATAATCATCAACGATAATTAAAGTATATTTTATTACACCAAGGCTAGAAATTTGAGTTGAACCAAATAAATCAAAATATACTAACTGTAAAGGATTATAAGTACTTATCTGATTGATAGGTCTAAAAGAAATTTTGTGTTGCTTCCCTTTCATGCAAGAGTCAGAAACATGAAGTTGTTATTTATTCAAAGAAGGAAGCTGTAAAACATTCTCATGCTTTGAGAGCTTATGCAACATTCTAAAATTTACATGAACTAAACGTCGGTGCCAAAGGATGCAGTCATTCTGTACAACATTCAAACACTATACATGTTGAACAGTTAGTTCCAAAAAATCAATAGTATAAATATTATCTTTTCGGTTAGCATAAAATAATAAAGCATCATCTTTAAAAACTAAACATTTATCATTTTGAAATTTAACTTCCATTCCATCATCACATAATTGTGATATAATAATTAAATTATGTTTTAAACCTTAAACATAGAAATATTTTTAAATAAATGTAGAATTTTAAATAACAACATTACCAAAACCTTTTACTTTGCATTTGGAATTGTCTCCAAAAGTATCAGTGCCTCCATCACATGTGTTGTATGAGGTAAACATTGATGGGTCTCCCGTCATATTCCTAGAGCATCCACTTTCCATGTACCATATGTTATTCTTGAGACATCCAATGCATTTTTCCTACACAAATCAATTAATTGAAAATTTTGGTACCCAAGATACTTTGGGTCCAATAGGTTTAGTAATAAAAATTTTAGGTACCCATAAATAATTTAAAAATGTATTGTAAGGTACTATCTATAAAAAGGATTTAGAAATACTTGTTTTTGTAAATACCAAAGATTGTTTAAATATATGTGAGAAGTCATTAGCATAGTGACCATTCGTGCCACATTTAAAACAAGTAACAGTTGAAGTAAAACCATTTTTACTTTTATCAAAAAATGTTCTATACATTTGAGGTAATCTTTTATCATAACCAAAACCAAGTTTATTTTTATTAGTTTTAGTCAAAGACATCATCTCATGATATTTTTCACGACCTTGAATAAAAGCAGATAAATTTTGTTTAAGATATTCAACTTCCTTTTTCAATTTCTCATTAAGATCTTGATTAGTTTTAAAATTATCATAAACTATTGAATGAGAAGCAGAAGCAGTGTTTATTAACCTTTTTTTATTGAAAAATTACTTTATTTTCAGAAATAAATTTTTCATTATCTTCTTTATGTTTATTATATAAATCAACTGCTTTGAAAATATATTTTCTTAATCTTTCAATTTCTTTATTTAATTCAAAAACATTGGGGGTTATCAGATTCATATTCAGAATCAGAACATTCATAATAATAACTATAATTACAAACCTTATCCAGTGATGCCATGAAACACAAGTTAGTAGATTCTTTGTTATTTCCAGATTCTTCACTAGAATCAGATTCTTCAGTACAACTCCAGTAGGTTTCCAATGCCTTTCTATCCTTCTTTTTTATTTGTCTTTATTATTTAGTTTAGGGAAATCGGGTTTGATATGACCTTTCTTTCTGCACTCATAACAAGTTACATATGAAGCATTGTAATTTGTATCACCTTTCTTATCTCCCTTATATTTTTCCTTTTGAGGATTTCTACTAATCTGGTTTTTGAAACCTTTCTTTTTCATTATTTTTTAGACCCCAGTTACAATCTGTGCCATGTCTTCCTTTTGAATATTCTATTGATCAGAATCAGAAGAATTATTAAACATAACTTTTATAGACATAAAAGCTACACCTTTTCTTTTTTTGTCTCCTCATTATCTATGTTCTTAAGTTCCAGTTCATATTGGAGTAGTGATTCAATCAGTTCATCAAGTTTGTACTCTTTTAAGTTCTTTCTTTCATCAATAGAAACCTTCTTTGCATGCCATTTCTTTGGTAATGCTCGTAGGACTCTTTCAACAAGTATAGGATTTTCCAGAGATTCTCCAAGTGAATTCATTCTATTCACAATGCTTGTGAATATATGGAACATTTGATTTACAGTTTCATCTTCACCCATCTTGAAGTCTTGATACTCAGCACAAAGCATTCCAAGCTTGGTTCAGATCAATTTTTCAGAGCCAAGGTGAGTAACTTGCAAAATATTCCAAATATCATGAGTTGTCTTGCATGCAGAAACATGACTAAAAACACTTCTGTTAATAGCACAATATAAAATATTAACGACTTTGTAATTTAAGACATATCTAGTAGCATCAATTCCTGTAAGAGTATCTGGATCAGCTTCCGGAAGTGTGTATTGTTTTAACATGATAGACCACTGCTCAATGCTCAACTGTTTGAGGTATGCCTCCATTCGGGAAATCTAGTATCCATAATCATTGCCATCAAAATGTAGTGGCTTCTGAGAAATCCAAGCATCATTTGGGTTCAATCCATCAATCTTATAAGATCAATATCTTTAGACTATGAGGTCTAGGAATAGGTTATCACAATAAAATATAAAAGCAGACTAAAAAAATTCGGTTGGATAAATTCCTTAAGGAACAACCAATGGTACCAATATTTGGTATAATGAAATATAAAGATAGTGCAAAACTATTCTTAAGAAAGTTACAATTTGATACCAATTGTTAGGTCGGATAAGGTAATGGAAGATGGTCTATAGGGGGGGGGGGTGAATAGACCAGATTAAAAAATTTAATCAAATAAATTAATTATCAAAGTTAATTATTAAATTTAATTAGCAGTGTAAAAATTAAATAACGCAAGGATGTTTTTTATAGTAGTTCGGTCCAAAGTGGGCCTACTTTACTCTTATACCTCTCTACTCGGTGAGAGATACGTGTGCACTAAAAATGATTTTTAAAGGAGAATCATAACACAATTACAAAATCCTTTTCTAGTGGAGGGATAACCAAGACACTGATTTTTGTGTGTGGTGTCACAACCCTTACAACCTGACTTTAGATACTGGGAGTCACAACCCAAACAGTCTTGAATTTAGATTCAGGGAGTCACAACCCTAAAATTCTGAATTTAGAATCCGAGAGTCACAACCCTAGGAAAAACAATAACAAATAATGATTTTGTGTGCAAAAGCATAAACAGAAAAAATAAGGTGCATGTGAGAGATGAGAAGTAGTGTTACAGACTCAGAATGAAAGAGAAGATAAAAATTAAAGCACATGTACTGGTTCTTTAGGTTTAGTTCAGAATGTCTCGTCAATGTAATTGTAGTCGAATTAGAATTAATTCAGTTCTTGGGAGACCGATCAGGTGGTGAAGTAGAGTGTCATAGGACGTTGCAAATGCACAGCAGATTCAAAGTTCACAACACCTTCTACTTATATTGTGTTGTTATTTTTCCTGAAAGAGAGAACTATATATATAGATAATAAAAATATCTATCATGTGCAGCAACTCCTCTTCTTTAGGATATTCAAAACTAATTGAGTCAAGAAATCCCATAAATATCTCCCTGAAAATAGAAACTCTGTTGCTTCATTATTCCTATAGAATAAATAAAAGAATTCAAAATATTTTGAATAAGTCTTCCAATAAAATCTATAGAATAATAAAATCATTGAATGATTCAAATCATATTTTTAAATCCATTTAAAATGATTTAAATTAATTCAAAATATTTCCTAAAAACTAGCAGCAGATTCTGAAATTAAATTCAAACATTTAAATTTAAACAATCTTGAAACGTCCAAATTTATTTGTAAAAGATGTTGAAAAATGTTTTTAATTTCTCTCTCTCAATACAGCACCAAAAAAATTAAAAAATATATCATTATAATCCTTATATTTAATTAGGATTTTACAAAAAAACAATCGTTAAAAAATAATCCATATATTTGCAGAAAATCAATTTTCAAAAAATTGCACGGAATGAACAGTAACTTTGGAACGAATAAAAACATCAGAGCGAACAATAACTTCGGAGCAAGCAGTAAAGTAACGTAGGGTATGAATAGTAAAGTAACGTACCATATGAACAGTAAATTAAGGTATGAACATTAACGTAGGATATGAACAGTAAACCATACTTTCATAAGATAAACAATGAACCATACTTTTGAGATAAAAATGAACCATACTTTTGAGATAAAAATGAACCATACTTTTGAGATAAAAATGAACCATACTTTTGAAATAAAAATGAACCATTATTTTAAGATAAAAATGAACCATAATTTTGAGATATAAATGAATGATACTTTTGATAAAAAATGAACCATACTTTTGATAAAAAATGAACCATAATTTTGACAGAAAATGAACCATTCTTTTGATAAAAAAATGAACCATACTTTTGATAAAAAATGAACAATACTTTTTATAAAAAATGAACCATACTTTTGATAAAAAATGAACCATAATTTTGATAAAAAAATGTACCATACTTTTGATAAATAATTAACCATACTTTTGATAAAAAATGAACCATACTTTTGATAAAAAATGGACTATACTTTTGAGAAAAAAATGAACCGTACTTTTGAAAAAAAATCTGGACATAATGTTTTGACAAAATTCAACGAATTTTTAACGGCTCTTAACAGCATATTCAGACTTTGGTAAAAACTACTTATTTTTAGAAAAATTATTATCTTTCCAAAAAAATAATCAATTAAAAACAACTTCTATAGATCCCCAAATCATTAAAAAACAAAAGAAAAACAATTCTAGAAAAAACGATACTACAAAACAGAATATCATAATTTTATGTAATTAAAAGTCCATTCAAACGATATTTTTAGACTTTAATGTAAACTAATGAAATCAAGATAAACATTTTATCTTTACATAGAATCAAGTTTCATGAAAATCGGATAACTATAGAAGTTGTAGTAAAATAAATACATAAATGTTTTAAAACAGTGAAATGTAGAGTTTCTAAAAACACAGTGCAACTTTATTGAATTTTTTAGAAATAGATAAGCATTTTCAGACATCCTTATTAACTAATAAAATATAGATAAATATCTTATATTCCCCACGTGATAAAAACCAAAAAAATCCAAATAACATAAATTATGATATCATCAAAATACATAATAAAACTAATCAAACAAAATCATATGAAATCAAATTAAAGAAAATATGCACATGCACAAACACCTTTTAGATCCTAAAAGGGTGAATAATAGGAATCTGTTGACAAGTACCTTATGCCCTTCTTTGTCAAACCCATCAGTGAAGCTACTCTCTATGAAATGTCCTACATAAAGCACCTGTAGTAACCATTCTGTCCCAAAACACTCCGCACCTCAAAGAAGTTCTTCGGCTACTTCCAAGAAACTACTTCTCTCACTTTATATAGCAATATTGATACTCCTTTCTCTGAGATAACATGACCTAAAAAGTGAATAGGGTCCATCCAAATGTATAATTTTGAGAGATTATCAAAGAACTGATGCTCTGTCAATGTACTAAAGATGATATCAAGATTGTTGGCATGGTCATGTTGAGTGTGGGAGTACACCAAGATATCATCCAGGAAGACTACAACAAAAGAATCCAAGTATGGATGGAACACTTGTTTCATCAGGGCCACGAGAACTAACGCTGTGTTTTTGTTACCAAACGACATAAAAAAATACACTTATAGACCATACCTTCTCTGAATTATTTTAAGAGGTATATATAATGGTCCAATGTGAAACTGGTGATAATTTGATCTCAAGTCAGTCTTTGAGAACACCCAGGATCCTTGAAGATGATGAAAGAGATCATCAATCCTCAACAATGAAAATCGGTTCCTGACAATCAACTAGTTTAGCATTTGATAATCTACAGAATTTTTGAGGGTATTATCTACCTTATTCGCAGAAATGGCAGGAGAACCCCATGGTGAAGTACTAGGTCGAATGAAACCCTTCACCTAAAACTCTTCTAACTGATTCTTGTGCTCTTGTAACTCTGGTGTAGACATTATTTAAGGTGGAATTGAAACTAGTGTTTTTCCTTGCACAATATCAATAGAGAAGTATACCATATGATACGAAGGTAAATCTGAAAAGTCATCCTGAAAGACATCCCTAAAATGATCCACCACTAGAGGAATGTTCATAAATGATGTCTTCTAGTCATCTAGATATAAACTGTAAATCTATGTTGAAATTATTCTTAACACATGATACTCAGGTCCGGCTCTGCTCGCCTAGACATCTCATTCTCCCTTATATAGAAAGGACCCAACCATATGGTGAAATGAAACTCAACATCCTATGATAGATGTCAAAAAAGGATTGGAAAGTGACCAACCAATCCATTTTGAAAATGACATTGAAGCCTGTCATCCCTAATTCATAGAAGTCCCATTTTAAGTGACACCCTCCAACCTCATGAGGGACCTCGTTTCACTAATGTAAATTATCCTTCCTCATACCCAAAAGTATGTATAGTGTCATAAATTCCTCATAATTTAATATAAATGGAACAAATATCTCTACAACAACAACAAATATAAAACTATGTGAATCTTTTATATCTAAAAGAGTAGAAGCTAAAACTGAGGCCACTAATATTATACCTCTAGCCATAGTGGGTTTAAGATCTTGATCATGACGGGTCTACTACACATAAAACGTCTAACCTGTATGGTGGCCCTGTGACCCTACCTGACTACCCTGAGATGATCCACTATGTAGTCACTGAAAACCTATAGACTGATTACCATGGCCATGACCACCTTCTTATCTTAAATGGTAAGAAGAACTCCAGTTCCCTGACTGAGGAGAAATTTGGGGTCTTGCTCATGAAAATGGATTAATCAAAGAACCCATATCACTCACTCTTGGTTAGAACACCCAAAAAAAATGCTTAAGATGACCCATCTTACTATAAGATCAGTACTCAACTAGTTCCCCCATGAAATGTGGTCTTGTATGCCCACTATTCCCACCCTGGTATGATACAACATGGATACCTGAAGAGGCTTCATGTGATGGATCCCTACGGAGAATCCGTCTATATATCAAAATAGTACCAACCATAGATGTGGAACCACCCTGGATCACCGATCTCAACTCCTTCATATTATGCTCAGTAATCAGCACATGTTTCATTAAATAATTCACCAAATTCTGCATGAATAGATTCACTTATGATCATAATTCATACCTAATACCATCCTCAAAACACTGAGCCAAAGTTAAATCTTTACCTCCCATAACTGGTGTGAAGTACTGAAGCTTTGTAAAACAATTAGATTATACCATCTCTGAAAGAGAGCTCTACTACGAATTCATGGACTCTTGGTCTTGATTATCCCTCAACGTCTCTGTGAAGAATTAATCGTAAAATATCCTCGATAAAAACCCTCCCAAAACATAACCTGATGATTTACCACAAGTGAGATATAATCCCACAATATCTTATATGAATCACATAGTATGTACATAACAAGATTCACCCTCATCTCTAGAGGCATCTCCAGATTCTCAAAGATATTAAGAATGGCCTGCAACCATGACCCCTATTTCCTGTGGTCCTCCATCTCCTAAAAAAGTGGAAGGGTGATGTTGCAAGAACAACAATGTCAGCACTTCCACACATGAGGAAGGATGTGGGGCTCCCTAGAAGGTCTATAACATCCTCAGAAATCATTCATGGAACTGTGCATCAGGACCTACATCTAATATAACAGCTAGTTACCAGATGGGAATGAAAATGGTATATGATGGTCGTCCTTGATCTATCCTTTCTGGTGTCTGATCATTAACCTTCACCTAGAGTACAACCAGAGGACGTCTTGGCGACATGACTCTTCACGATCAAGCACACATCTAATTTTAATATTGTCATGAAAAACAAAATAGATGTGGAAAGAAATGAACATGAGATTAAAACACTCATGTTTTATAAAATAGTGTTACACGGTGTGTATAACCTTCACACAGAATGTTCCGTTTAACCCTTACCTCACACATTGTCTTCCTCATGAGACACAATTGTACATTTATTTTCCCTCCTTCCCATGTTCTAGTACACAGCTTAAATTACATGGTTATATCCAATGTAACACTACATGGTGTGTTCACCCTAGACCTGTAGTGTAATAATTATGTTCTGACCACCTGTGTCATTAGTCACATAGTCGGAGAGGCGGTCGACTCTACCCGACGTGGAAGAATGGGACACAATGTGTACAACCTATCTTTCATCCATCCATGTCATTAGTCACACTTCCATATACATGGCCACATCAGCACGACATGTACTCACAGTACACAACGTCTTCTACACATGTTTTCCAACCTCATGTTACTGATCCCATAGTCAGTCACATGGTTAATGACTACACGGCGTGTACATATAGTACACAAAATGTACATAAGAAATATTGTTTCTTTTAGAATAGAAGAACACATGGCGTGTGTCCATAACATCACACGTTGTGTTTTCTGGGAATTTGGAAAATAAACCTCTTAAACTTCTCTCAAACCGATAAAATCTTAGAATTTTTTCTAGGTAATGACAAATTATTACCCATGAGAGCCCGTACTCCTGTAAATAAATGTTGGAAATTCTTATTCACATCCTAAAATGAAAAAAATACATTAAATTTTAAACATGATCAACAAAATTATGATATAAGAGGTCCCATGAAACCATAAGGACCAAAGATTGGTATCCATCCAAATGAAACATTAAAATATATAAGACCCTATCATAATAGATGGTATTATATCAAGGCCTATATCACAACAACATGCATATCTAGCGCAAAATCTATCACAACAACTTGATATCAGTAATGCATCGTAAATGGCATGACAATATGCATGATATGTGATATCTAGAAAGTGCCTATATGATGCACGATATGGAATAACCTCATCCCCTTGAGTTGAAATAGAAATAAATCCTTAATAATCTCAATGATAATAGCTGAAAACAAGTGAATTTCCCAAGAGTGAAATCAAATCAATTGTAACAATTTTAAAACTAGAAAATAGTAATATTCGAGGATACATGGATTTTCACTATACATGGGTTAGCTAATCCAGGGAACAACTTATTACCAATGACCTATTAAATCCTATCATTGTTTATAGGAATAAATTAATAAGACATGCAGAAAATAAACTCCTCTTATACCACATTGTAACATACCAGTTTCAAGTGCTGCCCAAACGTGTTGTGAACCCAATTGGTCACATAAACTCAAGAGTATTTCCCCAAATGCCAGAGGTTTCCCACTAAAAGGGAGGTACACAGTTTGATAATGGGGAAACTATTCCCTCAATCTAAAAGTATACAAAATAGAATAAAAAACACTAATACATAGAAGAAGTAATAATACCATACAAGAAACAAATCAATGGAAGACTGAATGTAATAACAACCGCAATCATATACATAAATAAATTATTGATTTCAAATGAATCTAGGAAAGTATCCCAACAAGACACAATAAAGGAAATAAAATACCAAAACCAAAGTTAAAAAAATAGTAAACCCCAATAGCATCAAATGTCTCAGCTTGGTCTCATGCTCTCCATCTCCAATAACAATCAAGTACCCTCTCAAGAAGGGAACCATACCTTAAACCATATAATCTATCTGGGTCCAAAATCATTACCCAAATATGGTCTGATAAGAATAACAATGGAAAACTACCAAATGATATATGCCTAACTGTCATTGAGTATATAGCAGGTATTATGCATAGATGATGCAATAAATAAGGTATAACTCAAAAGGAAACAATCCTACATTTTTCAATTACATTTCTTTACATTTTTGTACTATTAAATCTGTTGAATAATGAAATATTAGGTTTTATCCTATGTTTTGTATCCCCTGTGTAATAGAAAAATAGATGTCTCAAAAATCTATATATCAAACATTTAAGACATATTAAAAGATTGTGATTTGGCATTGTAGACTCATCACATTCATTAGACATTCAAAAGTGGTAATGTTCTCACAGTCTAACCCCTATGGTTTAACATATCATTAATTAAATAAATAATTACCCACTGGGAAATATTACAAAGTCTAACCCAATTGGTCCCCCATAACAATAATCATGTACACATGACCAGATGAGTATCTCTCATGGTAAATACCCCCTGGTTTGTGTAATAATGACCCCTTAGAAGCTCTCATAGTGTATTCCCTATGGTCCAACATTTAATTAATGATGACCATCAAGGTAGCTCTGAGATTCTAACTCCTCCAGTTAATGACCCATGACAACTATCATTATTAATACCTTTTGTCAACAACAACAAGTGATAATTAAAAGGCATTGCTTCGGGAATCTCTCACAATCAATTCCCCTTAATCATACATTAATAATGTGAAACATAAGCATTACATATAAACAACAACTAAATCCATACTACACTATGCATGGAAAACAAAGCAGCCTGACATGATTTATAGGCCCACCATCCATAATCAAATAAAATATGGGTAACACCTCCATAATCATTGTAATTAACCTTATTCATTATTAGTAACACATTCTCAAACAAACAAAACATACCAGGCATCAAACATGGTTAAAATTCAAAAACACTCCATTCCATAAACAAGGGTATTTAGAAATTTTGCCATATATAATATAATGAAAACCATGGAAAGGCAAAAAGACCTACCTTGATGTTGTATGATGAACACTCTCAAATGAAATCCCTTGAATCTACCTAGAATGACGTATATCGGTTGGAATTCAACGTACCCGGTGGCGTCACAATCGGATCTCAGATAGAGGAATGAGAGGAGATCAAATATTTTAGGCCATAATTCTCTATCTTTTTTGAGTCATGGGATGAAGAAGACAACTCTGTAGATTATACGTGACCCCGGTATGATTAATCAAATAATGAGAAATGAACACAACATGTTCATTTAATGTACACATTGTGTACAAGACGCAACTGGATCCCGCTTTAGGTGGTCCACCAGGTCACCCACATGACCAGTACATGGCTACCTGTGGGAACCGGATACATAGTGTGTACTCAATTCCACACGATATGTACTTAGAAAATTTTCAAATTCTTTAGTTTTCATAAAAAAAATAATGAAATAAATATCCATTCATGAAATGGTGTTCTGATTTCTTACAAAGAGTCATTTGGAGTAAGTTCGTAGATCATTATATCTAATTATTTTGTTTTTTCAAGGTGTCATTGTTTTTAAGAGTAGGACTAGGGAGGAATAAGGGGAGTTAGAAGAAATTTTAGTTGAAAAGCACATTTTAAGTATAGAATTGTTTCTAGATCCTTCAGTTGGGCCAGGATATGAGTTTGCAATGTTAATTAATAGTTACAACATAGAGGATTGATAATGGAGGGTTTTTTTAGTTATTCATGTTTTAGTACAATGATGGAAAAGTGTTTGGCTATTCCATGGAATCTAATGAGGTATGATTCCATGGTTCTTTATTTTGAACATTCATTGCACCATTGAGCTTAGTTTTAATTTAGAATTCTCTACTGTAATTATAATTCTATAGAGTTGAACTTCCTTTTTAATGTTTATTATCCTAATTTATTTGATATTAATTATGGAAATTACCACAATTCTTTGAAAAGGATTTTACTATTAATTTTGTGGCATGGAATGTTTCCTAATTCCATAGTTTTATACTATGTCAGAATATTCTCTACAAGGTTCAGGGTGTTGTATTGTGGTGTTATAAATTGCAGTTTTCTTATAAATTCATGAACCCCCATTGGACATAAATTTCTCAAAAAAATTTCTCTAGAACTATATGTACCTAGGATAGATTCTTTGATATCATTTAATCCCCTTTGATTTGATTCAACCACCTTCAACTAGAGATCGATAAGTTTTGCTCCAAGGTGAGTTTTGTTGTTATTTTTTGGTTTGTTCTTTGCTATATTTTTTTACACTGATTTTATTTTCTGATTTCATAGTATATAATATTTATCATTATCATGGAGTTCATTCATTGTTTCATGTGCTGTTTGTGGCGTGGAACCCATAGGGAAAATTGGTTCCATACACGAGGTTTGATCAGAGATTTACACTAATTATGTTGTTCCCATTATTGGAACATTGAAATCTTTGAGCTATGGGATTATTTAATAATAATATATTTTAAGTAAAATTGTGAATTTATAATTCTTGATCTCACTGTACGATGGTAAAATAAGCATTATTGATGATTAAACCAGAATTAAATAAAGAATTATTTACTAATTGTAGTAGTTACATTAGTTGATGTTATGTTAACAGATAACCACTTTTTTTTTCTAGAGAGTGAGTTATATTATGTTAATTATATGTTTTATCATGTTTTCAACATAGAATTAGATAAATAAATTACATCTTCAAATTATTTTTTAACTAAATAAAGAGGCATGTTGATTGTAATTGTTATTCCTTTAAATAATATAGACATTGGATATTAATGTTTCAAAATAATTAAACAATTTATCTATTGGTAGATAATGCATAAAGATTCTAGTTTTTGGTATCCTATTTTTAATGAATTCGTAAATTAAAAATTGTATTGATTGGATATTTTTTAGTGGTAATTATTTTTGAATGAGAGATCCCATTTTCATACAAATTCTGGATGCCTTAGATCAAGGTCCCAGATGCATAAATAATTTTTTTCATTCCACATTGTGTGCTCAATGATAATTTAGATCCTTGATATATTATGATATTTGATCCTATAATGGATTTTGGTTTGGAAATAAATTGATGGGGACTAATATGGTATTTCATGTAATTGACTCTTGACATGGCAGGATGGTTGGTGATGTGTATAACAGTATTGTGGATGGAACCAAGACTAATGCAGTGCATTGAATATAGGTTTTCCCATAGTTAATTATCCTGAAAACTAAGTTGATATATTGTTAATTAATATACCATGATGTTTAAATGGATGGGTTTTTTTCTTCATTTTCCCCCACTACTGAACGCATCTCATCATGCATGGTTTATGACTGGTTTATAGTAACTTAGGATGATACCTAGAGTACATGGAATTATAAAATGATAATGAATACTAAATGGTTTAACTATTTGGTTTGGGGTTTTGAAGGTTTATCAGAATGACTGGTTTTTAATTAATGTAATATGAAAAATTCATCAAAAATAATTAAACTATTGTTTTTAGGAATTTTTTGTGTTCTTATAGGTTATATTGTCCTTATGGTGGTAGTTGAGTGTCCAAGAGAAAATAGACGTTTTTCATGGTAAGGCATGTTAGTTACCATTAGGATGGTTTTGATCTATATATATTTGTTATTTTATGTGATTCAATACACTACCCCACCCATGTCAGTAGGAAGACACACACACAACCAGACAGTCGATCAAATGTTTCCAATCATATTGGTTATTGGGGTACAGATGGGTGACTACCCACTCTAACCCCACTCCCTCATTCTGATAGTATTAGGTGTTATTGTAAATAGTGTATACATTCCCATATTTATTTGTAGAGGGATTTAATTTATTTTGGTCATATTCACACACTTGTATCTCCAGATATTATATCATAAAGATTGAAATATGAATTTTTTAAATGGGATTTTAGGGATTGAGGAAAAAGACAAGATGAAATGGTTGTGGTGGATATCATAAACTACTCAATTACTATTTTTTTATGGATATGTTTATGATGTGATGAAGTGATTTATGGTTTTACCGATATGTTATATTATCACAAGTGTTTTGTGTTATGATTTATTGATGGAAGGGGGGGATCATGATGTTCTATGCTAGGGAATAATAGAAAACCATTGGTGAATTTGGGGAAGGGTATCTTATCTTTTTTAATATTTTAGACAATATATTATTAATTTTCTATGATTATCGGGGAGAGTTTCAATGTGGGGAATGTGATATAGAATACCAGATTAAAAGATAAGATAGTTTCAGTTTTTATTTAATGTAATTTAATATGATTTATTTAACATTCTTGAGAGGCTCTAGGGAGGATCTTATTGAGGATACCAATTATGATATCCCAAAATCAATATATATTATTGTCCTGTCATTATGATTTTTTAGTAATTGATTTGGATATTACATGCTCAAGGGTTTTTTGAAGAGTTGTTTGGACATTGAGTACACTGCAACATATTTCATTACTACATGTAATTCTTATTAGTAGATTCTATAATGTATGATGTTACATTCACTTGTTATAATATTTTATTTTAATGAACATGATTTTGTTTCCATTAATACCTCCCCTCTAATTTTTCATTTTTTTAATAGTGGATAATTCCACCCATTTTAATGGATGAAATACCCAGGGTTCTTGTTTCCAATCCATGTCCAATAAGTGGAAGTCATTGGCCATCATTACTTCTCTTATTTTTTTACATTAATAGGAGGGGTAACATTTGAGTGTGGGATAATTATATATATATTTTATTTTTTCAATGGTTCATCTTTCTATCACAAAATAACTCCTCAATAAATCTCAAAAAAAATTCAAATGGTATAGATAAATCCTATATTTCTATAAAAAAATTGATTACCATATTATCCAATCATTCCAAAGGGTTTCTATTTAAGTGAAAATTCTACTTTCTATATTACTACATCAATAAAATATATAATAATAATTTACTTTGTAACACACCGAACACTATAGACTAGAGCTGGTGTGTTACTTGTGATATTGGTATGGTTATAAGCATTGAAGAATACCAAAGGAATGATTAGTTAAGTAGTCTCGAAGAAACTATATACATAGATGTAACAAAAATTACATTGAAAAAGGTTACAAAATACAATACAAAACAAAATGAAAAACTGAAACCCCATGAACTCAATAAATGAACTTATCTTCATCGCGTATTGAAGGTAAAAAATTAAATGGGTGAGCTCATATGATCATCATGTGTTTCAAATAGAAGAATCAGAATACAATAATAAGTGAATCATAGTCAATCTGACATAATCAATATGGCATGGTGAATAAATGAAAAACTAATTCCATTAATAAAATGAGAATGAAACTGCATCCATAGATTTTATCCTAGTGAAAACCTCATGGATAATAATAATAAATGATAATGAATAATGAAAATTATTTTTATTTGGAAATCATTTATCTGGCACATGAAACCATAATAATGTAAAACGGTTTAGTTCTATGGGAAGAAACCCGTCTGATTTTTGGAAACAAACTCGAAGGGTTTGTCACCAACTGATTTTTTTCATGAGGCCTACTGATGCATTGAGGGGATATAGCGGGCCCCAACCACAACTTCATGTCCAAATAATTCATTATACATTGATTCAATACCATATAAATATTCCTTTTCAATATCATATAGGGTATAGTATAAGGATTCCTCAATATTTCCATATTTGAAATAACTTTCTAAATAAGCACCATATGTAAAATGGTTTACGGTTTAGACAACAAACATATCCATCATATGAGATAATAGATATTTAATATAAATATTATTTAAAATGAAAAATGATCTCATATTGGAATTAGGTACACCACATAAGGATTATTAGGTGCACAATACAATGTTAGTCATAACAAAAATAGTAGTTGAGAGAAAGCCTCTTACCACAATGTAATTGGTCGAATTATATGACCAGAACTTAATAACCCCAAAATTAATCATTGAATAACGTGAATATAAAGATAATCATGTTATTATATATAAAAAATCTGTACACATATACCACATAAATGAAATAAGTGGTGAACAATGAAAATATAACATAAATAAAAGTGAGATGAGAAACCCCTTACAAACATTTCGGCATGGTTACGAGTGTTATTGTGAGGGCTTAATGAGTTTTAAAGGGGTATTAAATTATTTATATGTCCCAAGGGAATTATGGGGAGGTGATAAAACATACCCCATCATTATGAATTGACAATAAAAGGTCACATCATAGGGGATATTCTTGAAAAAAAGTGAGAGAGAGGATCCCTTACCTTATGCTTGAATGTGTTCTTGACTTGTTATTATTGCCCTGAATAAAAAAATTAGGCTTATTAATTAATTATTCTAAAACCTATAATATATTTAAATGATTTACTATAACCATTTTTAGTTCATTCAAGGCCTTTTTGATTAGTTATAATGTTCAATTTCATTGTTCGGGCTCGTTTGATTACTTTTTTTTAAAAGATCGGTTCAGTTATATCCTAGTTCAGATAAATATGAAAGATGGAAGTGGTTGTATAGATATTCCATTAGTAAACTTCTAGGATATTAAATGGTTTTAAATTTAATTTGGTTATTTATAGTGTGGTCGAATTATTACATATGTATAACATTAGTGGCAACTGTTTTGGTTAAACAGTGGGGTTGATTACAATGAACATGTTTTTCTTTATAACATAATACCATTTGTACAAAGGGTTTAAAGAACTAAAAATAGGATATATTACATATTTAATAATCTAGTTTGACTACAACACAAATAGTTTCATGTCCAGAATTACATATTATAATTGAAATTGATAAACGGTTGTCCTTGAATGTGCGAAATTAGCATATCTCAAATGGTGCTTTCATTTATTCCAAATAAAGGGTGGGGAAAGGATAGAATCTAATGAAATATACCATTAGCATAAAAAAATAATAGTACATGTATGTTACATGAGTTATCACACTATTTGGGTGAAGGGAGGCTTTGAAGGAAATAAAAAGAAATGAACTTAAAAGAAATGAAGGAATTGGAAAGAGGAGTTTACCACTTGAAACTTCTTCCATTGAGAACCTATTAAGGGGAGAGGTTTTGGTATTTTGAAAAGGCTAGGAGATTTTGGACATGGGGGAGGATATTGGGGAGAGTTTTGGGTAGAATATTGGAAAGGCACAAGGTTTGAGAGGAGTTAAGAAAAGAGGGAGTGAAGGGGGATTTTATAGTGGAGTAGGGAAGAGTTTTCTTAATATAAAATTCATTAATTTATTATTTCTTCATAAGACAAGTAATAATGAGTCTTCCATGACCAAGAATAGTAACTATATCATGTGAATCCGAATCAATGGGGATTAAATTGGTAGATCATAACCAATGACTCAATTAATCTATTATTGAGCATTTATTGTAAATTATCATATTTTACTACTTATCATAAATTCATGTATTTTAGAAAAATACCAAAAATTCACCATAACCATTTTTTGATGTATATAATCTAAAAATGATGTCCATTTTTAAAAATTAATTTTATAAATATTATTAATGAAATTTTTAATTAAAATAATTATCTAATTGAAAAATATAAACACTTAAAATAGTCATCTTCGTTTTTAAGGTGCCTAAATTAATTTATACATTCATGGGCATGGATACCATTCATAAGAGTCATATTAATATTCATAAAAGTAAGTTACTGCTCATAGGGGTAGGTTACTATTAATATGGGTAGGTTACTATTCACCGAAAATTATGTTAATTCTATGATACTCTAAATATCATCTTGAACACAACCGTGTATGTCTGATTTTTAAATTTCAAATTGCAGAGTTGGAAAAATTAATTTTAATGGCTAGGTTATGGATATCTCTTATAAGTAACCCTATTTTGTTCCATATAGGCTGAGTGATTCATGAAATATAGGCTATTACTAGAATGTATTTAAGAGAAATATGCCATGAAGTGTTTGGGGTTCTACATAGATTTTTGATATCAAACACTACTTTTTGAGAATGAATTTTCCCTTTTGGAATTCTATTGATGGGATTATTAAGTGGTGTGTTCTCGAAGAAGAAACTATACCCATTATTGTGAGTTGTTAATCTTAACCAATGGATGAATATATTTGGGGAATGTAGGTATCACACAAAGTGATTTAATCATGATTTTATTAAAAAAACATTATATGAATTTTATACACTTTATACCATAATATGATATGCTTCACAGGATTTAAAATATTTACAAGAGATAAGAGATGCTTCAAAAGGTCATTCTAATGGTTGAAGTATTAAATTTTTGGGGCTGATAAATCATGGGACCTTGAACACCTTTACATGTGAATTATTTAATCAAGGTCAATATGGAATATATTATAATGACATTTATGTTATTGGAATTAACTTATAATTATTCTACATGCATGATAAGCACTGCATGAAATTTGTTTGGGCATAGGTGAAAACTGTTCCTATAGTCAAAATACACATGAGCATAGGATAAGAAAAATGATAATTCAAATTGATTTAGAGACTTATAGAAATATTTAAATGATGCCAATTCATTTTACTACTTTTTTCTAAATCATCGCTAAATGAGGGGTCTATAATTTAGCGGCATTTCTAAATATCGCTAATTTTGTGGTGTTTTAAAACATCACCAATTTATAATGCTTCTAAAAATTTATTATTGGAGTCAACTCTTATGATAAAATATTTAAAAAAATATTCTAAATAAACATATTTAAATAATTGATGTTTTAAAATGTCACTATTTAAGGAAATCTCAATTACCGTCCTTTTCTAGAAGTGTGTATAATTGAAACCTCACTTTCTGATATTTCTAGAAAAATTTATAAAATTTAATATATATATATATATATATATATAATATTATAAAATAAAAACATATTATACCATCCTTATCCCGTGCACACCCCTCCAGTACCCTACCCTACCCCATCCCGCCCTCGCTTTGCTGCTATCTTTCGCATACCTAGCCTCACTCGCCCCTACACCTTCACATACTCCATTCTCTCCCCAATCCCCTACCCCATACCCCACCCCTCTAGTACCCTACCTCACCATGTCCCATATTGTCCATTCTCACACCCCATCCCACCGTCACCCTCTTCCCCTTATGATACCTCATAGCTTCACCCATCTCATACCCCCCTCACCCTTCAACCCAATCCTGTATAGCACAACCACACCCCTCCCTTGCTAGCCTGCAGTAGTGCATGTTTCACCTAGCCTGAACAACCCTCTCCCCACCCCTAAAATGCTAATAATCCAACCCACCCTAGCAAAAATAAGGTAGTAGGAATTCTATAGCTGACCTACCACCCCTCAATCAATGATTCCGCCAACTAACTTGTTTGACTTATTTTTAAATAACTGTATTTATATATATATGAATATTATATATATATATATATTTATTAATATATTAAACCAAATTAATTAATAAATATAATTTTTATTATTTTATTATTTTATATATCATATTATATATATGTATATATATATATATATATGTTTATAGTTTATATAAATATTTTTTCTATTTTATATAAATATGCCTTTATATTTAATATATAATAAATGTTTATGTGTGTGTTTGTGTGTGTGTAAATATATATGTGTATGTGTCTGTGTGTATATAATTATCCACTTTTTAAAATTTTAGTACAAATGTCACTAAAATTGACATGTTTAATAAAAAACGTCACTCCATTTAAATTAATTAATTGTTTTATGTTATATATATGTATATATTCTAGCATTTAAAATTGAATATATATATATATATATATACTATAAATTATATTATATATGTTAATATAAAAATATTGATATATATATGTTTAGATTTCAGATTTCAGATTCTATGTTTATTTATATATGAATATATTATATTATATTAATATATATATATATATATATATTATTTTATTTATATACATGTTTTTGTTTTATAGTATATGTATGTGTGTATATATATATATATATGTTTATATTTTATGTTTTTATATGTAGGATCATATGTTTATTTTCTGATAGCTATAATTGCAATTGGGGAGGTGAATTGTAGTTTTAAAAAACAAAATTTAAAAGAATTAAATTGAATGAAACCAAAACCTCTTTATGACGGTTATCAGACATGGTCCTCTATCTGATTAACAAAATTACAAAATAAAAATCATTTTATGTCTTATTAAATCACATTAATGATCAGTGTCATGAAGAATCTGACTTATCAATGCACGTTTATCATATTTAGAGTAGTAATGATAAAACAATTAGAATAGAATGATGAATACGACTACTCAATTTCTATTATCTTCATTTGAATTAAAAATAAATAAAAAAATAAATAAAATAGCTATGTAAATGTAATAATCAGTTACCAGATATTATTAAAAACATAAATCATTTTACATTGAGAGAAAGGTAGAAAATAACCTTAACCAAAGGTATCCATTGTTTTATACTTAATGTAATCTTTATTTTCCCTTACCAAGGAAATAATAAAATAAAATGATTGTCTCGGTCTTCTAATACACGAATTCCATCAATACGATGTTCAACTCAATCATATTTTCCATGAAATTCCCTTGATTCAATGGATCAGATTCTCCATATTCATATCCTTATAATCCCATGATTATTACTATGATCAGATGAAGATTAAAATGAAAACTTTTTCAGGGAAACAACCGTGAAGAATATTCTTTTGAACTACCAGACTCTAATAAATTCAATGACTAAGAAAAATATTTTCATTCAGGGAAATATTCAGATCTCTCGCATAATGGGAAAATAGAAATTCATCATCTTCAAACTCTTTAAATGACCTATTATTTATAGGCATCCATCAAATGGTCATAATGATCCCCCGACTGTCATATTTTTACATGTGTGTTACTTTGACTTCATACACCAAGAACATGACAAGTCATTATAACATAATTTCAACTTTCATATTAATTTATACCATTACAATGTAAATTTTTTCCGTACAATAGATTTTTTTCTTTATTTTGATTAAAATATGTTTTTACCTTATGGACTTCCTTATCAATTTTACAATGATAAACCTTATGAATAAAAGTATGATTGTATTAGTTCCAGTATCAGTCTGATTGTTATGATTTCTGTCAGTATGAAAGACATGAATATAGTTTAACTACTAGTCTTATAAGGGTTAGTCTAATTTATCAAAAACATTCACATTCTAATTACCCCAATGAATAAAAGTTATTTTTAAATTAGTAATACTTTCAGACATTTTCTAATTGTGAAAAATGTAATGTTTTATATAAAAAATATAAAACACTTGGGATATAAAATGTTAGTAAACATTTTTTAGGATAGTTTTTTGGATTTCCAAAACTAAAGTTATAGAATATATGAATTATTAATTCTAACTCAACAATGTCACCCTTTTCAAATGCATAATCCCAAAAATTAAATGAAGAAATAAAATTGAAAAACATATAGTCCATGATCTCTTATTTACTTTTTATTTAATCCTAATCATTAATAAATTAACCCCCTTTATTTAAAACACATCTAAATAATATTTGGTATACTATAGTTTAATAGAATTTTTCTTGCACTAAAAACAATTCTTATCCCCAATTTAAATATTAATCCCCCTAAAGATCATATCCCCTTTAATGTTATAACTTTCCCTTTTTATTTTGATTTCCCTTTAATAAAATTTCATCATAATTTAATATTTTCTCCACTTTTCATTTTAAAATAGAATGATAAATAATCCATAGTTTCCAAAAATGATAATGAAAAATAAAAATATACAGAAATCCTATAATAAATAAAAAAGTCATCTACAAAAAATATGAAATAAAATTCTTCTAATCATAATTGCAAAATATTCATACAAGTCTTATTTGGATGTAAAAAAAATAATTCCTAATATCCATTCAAATTATTTTACAATAAAAATACAAAAATATATCAAAATAAGAAATTTAATTCTTTCTTTATTAAAGGAATTAAAAAGAATTAATCTTCTTGAAATCCTTTTTTGTTTCTCTAGCTTTTAAAAGTTCACTTCTAAAGACATTAGCTTCTTTACAACCATTGAATAATCTTTGTCTTTATTCCTAAAAATGATGAATTATTTATTAGGAAATTGGAGACTATACATCTCAAGAACAATGTGTCAAATATTCTTTTCAATAGAATTATGATCCTCTCTACAATCATTGGTTGTATCACAAAACTCTTCCACATACTTAACCATATCTTCAATGACTTTCGATAACGTGTAATGACTTAACCATAGTTTCCCATAGTTAGTGCCTTATTTAATTACATTGGCATATAAATAAGTAATATTCACAATGATGGAGAGAGTATTTTAGTGTCATTGGATACAATATGACTACAAGTTCAACATTACAACTTGAAATGAAAGGAAACATCGAAACTCTTTGATAATATTCATACCTCCTAGGTTATTTCGACTTTTCATTCATAATATACCACTTCGTATCATGGAAAAATGAAATATAAGAAAGTGATGAGATAAAAATCTCAGTAAAGGTAATAAAAACAATAGAAGATAACATAAACATAAACATTAGGCAAGGTGAATAACTAAAAACACATGCCATTGCAAAAATAAAATTGAACACATTAGCGAAGGAATTAGAGCTGAATAAATAATTTCATAACAAAATATATTAATGGGTATTCCACAAGACGAATTACAACATAGACCATAGATACTATTTTTATAATGAGGGAATTCATAATGTGGGGAATCATAACCATACCGTCAAGGCCTTATAATAAGAACATAAATAATTATTTTTTCAAGACCTTATGCCAAGAATGTAGTTTGTCTCATTAGACCTACTAACCCACCAAGGGGATATAGTGGGACCCACCCAAATATAACTATGTCAATTACATTCCCATTAGGAATAGGGATAAATATAAACAATTTATACATTCATATTGAGAATAACATATGAAATGAAAATAACATTCCCCATTCATTAAACATAAACACTAACTATTCTGAGCAATGTGGTGAATAGTTTTAAGATTGAAATTCAGTAGTAAAAATAATCATAAACCATTAAAAAAACCGGTGGATGATATCATAGGATATGAGCCACAAAATATTACATAATTCAACTATGGATTTTGACATGGATGAAGATAATTTTAAACGGTACCATTGAAAAGTCCTTGAGGAAATAATCCATAAACCTAAAAAGTGTCCCATAACACCATGAAATATTAAAATAATAATCCCATAGAATATCATGAGAATAAGGAGAATATTTACATGATATATAAAAGGGTAGTAAATACACCAAAAGAATGGAACATGTGGTGAACAAGGAATATATCTCATAAAAGTTAATGTGAGATGAGAAAAATAAATTTTACTTAAGAAATTAGAGTTCATTTGGAAAGTCATTTTTTGTCCTGAAATATTATTTTAAACATTTATATCGTAGAAAAAAATATGCAAGAACATTGAAATTAAATTTTATGCATAAATGTTATCCCACTGAAGTGAAATCATGTAAAAAGAGCCTTTAAAGTTGCATTATAAGTGAAACCTATTAGTGTAGTTTTTGTAAAATATTATAGAGATTTTAAAATTTAAATGTGTTTATGCATTCATAAAACAATAAATGAACCATGTTGGTTTTTCATGATAAAATGTTTTCTTTTACAAAAATTATAATTGCTGAAAATATGTTACATAGTGAACTTGAAATTAGATATGAATTCGAGACTTTACCTTTTATCAGGAATAATTTTTGAAAGATCATTTTAAAACATATAACTCCGCATAATTGAAAGTAGGATTCTGGTTCATACACACATATAAAACACTGAAACTAGATTTATGTGGAGTTAATATGAATAAATAATATCATTATTGAGTTGAGTAGAGAATAAGGGATACCTGAATGAAAATGGAGGTTCTGGTAGAAAATACTTACGACATTGTAACAAATGAAATCATATGCACAAAAATTAATAATCATTTAATGATACATTGAATATGATTAAAATAAATATATTCATGATATTAAACCTAAATGGGTTGTATACATACAATATAAACAATAAATAGTAGTGAATAAAGAGTATGTTGCATAAATGGAAATCAGGTGAAGAGACCCTCTTACCGTATGTCTGTCAGTGTTCTTCACCTGATAATAGTGTCTCAGATAACCAAATTAAATTCATTAGTAAATATTTCCAGAACCTATTATTTATTTATTTGATTTATTAAAGATTAATTATTTTCATTAATGACCTTTTTAATGGGTTTAATATGTTCACTTTTATTATTTTGGAGCATTTTTTTCAGGATCGGTATACCTACACACATGAACATAGAATCATGTAAAATGATTATTTATATATATAAATGAAGTTATATGATATTTATTGAATGTCCAGAATTAAAAATGGTTATAAATTTCATTTGGTTACATGATGTGAAGATTAATCAATATATAAATTATTTAATGAAAATTGTTTGGGATAATTGGGGGTTTTTGAACACAACAAACTCATTTTTCATTATAAGTGAAAAACATGTGTAAAAAAAGATTATATAACCTTATATAACTTATAATACATATATTATAGTCTAGTTCAACCATAATAATTATTTTATGACCGTTATTGAAGATGGTAATTGAAATTTAAATCCTATCATCCTTAAATGTTGTAAATTAGCACATCTCGGATTGTGTTTTCATTTTTAGTATAAGATAATTGTAATGTAGAGATGATGAAAAATTATTAATTTATCATTAAAAAATTATATTACATGAATGACTCTGGATTCATCACATTATTTTGAACAATGGATGAGAGGATAGAAAAATAAAGGATTGAAAATAAAATAAAATTTGAGAAATCCCATACGATAATATGACATCCTAAACATCGTCACATAAAAATGCATAAAATATATTGATGAATGAAAAATGATGTCCTATAATTATAACATAATATAGAAAGTATGGGTGATATGGAATTACATATATCAAAATAACACAATTTAAATTAAAAGATAATAACATAATATGTGTGCTTGATAAATAGGAAGATTTCAAAATGAAAGTTATACTGAAAAATGGCTATGCAACATGGTTTTAAAAAGCATTAAAAAGGGTTGAGAAAAGGGTAACCCATTCATATAAGACTCATATAATAGTATCAAGACATAAAAATATTTAAATAAGAACATTTTAGTAAAAAAATAAATATATACCCGATACAAGAGAATATTAAATAGGAGAAATGAAAAGAGGAATTGAAAACTTGAAGTAATATTCCTTGAGAGCCTCTTTAGGGGAGAGGTTTCAGTCTTTTAGAATGGCCAAAAGATTCCTGGGAATATTGAGTAACTAGGGAAATTTATTGGGGCACAAATTTTTGGATCTTCACGGCTTATCGGAGTGATGAGAAGGGGGAGTCATGGGGGATTTTTATGGCGGAGTAGTGGAGTGAAATATTAATATTTTTTCATTTTATTATTATTTCTATTAAGACAACCAATAGTCTGGTTTCATGAGACCCCAAATAGTGATTAGTTCATTTTAGTACGAACCATGAGCCCTTAGAACACTCCTGATGTCATAAATGGCGTATTTAACTGATAATTTGTATATATAGTATTTTACCGTAATTCCGAAAAATCCCAAAACATCAGCCTTACCATTTTGGATGTGTAGTTTTGAAAAATTAAATCCATTTTTTGAAATTAATTTTTTAAATATTATTTATTTAATTATTAATTAAAATCATAATTTATTCCCAAAAATTAAAATTAAAACTATAACTTGTTTTATAACACATTGAAAAATTAATCAAGGTCCCATAAAATTATTTTATAACCATAATCCAATAAAGTATCAATTTTAGAATAAATTTTATGAAAATAAATATCAATTGAAAATTAATAAGTTAATCCTAATGTTTTAATTAAAATATTTGTACCTAAAAAAATATAAATACTTATACTATGATAATTTTTTCACTTTTAAGATTTCTAAATTGTATTTATACATTTATGGGTAAAGTTACTATTTTTTTGTTCCATTTAATATTCATTATTATTCATAAGGGTTTTTTACAATACATAAGGGTATGTTATTATTCAAAAAAATTAGTTTTGTCTTATTAGAACCTAAATATCTTATCGAATGCAACCGTATATGTTAGTTTTTTGAAATTCGAATTATATTGGTGGAAAAATTTATGTTTACATGGCATGGTTTTAACAAATTGGTATTTTGTAGAGACACAGTGTATTAAGAATTCTATATTAAATATATTTCTAAATTTTTGTGGTGTTACATTATCTCCTCCTTAAAAAAATCATCATTGAAATAGGAAATTGAACTTCCAAAGTTAATGGTTGATACTTGAAAATTCTATTTTGGGAATCCCAAATAAAAAATATGGTTAAAATATCTGTTTAATTAGATTAAAGGGAAATGCATCGGTTAATACAAAACAACACATTTTAATTGGATAGCATGGTCATGGAAGAATAAGAAAACCGTCATTTAGTGACATTAATCTCAAAAACCCCAAACAATGATCATCTTAAACCATTTCGAAAATAGTTAAAATTTACAAAATATAATGATTCAACACATTATAATGAAGGTCTCTAAATTTCCATAATGAACTTATCAGTAACCCTTAATCAACATGAAGCATCTCTAAAATTCACATTCCAATCATGTGAAAACTTATTCATGTATCCTCTTTAAATATGGTATAAACTTGAATTACCCTAAAAACCATATTGGAAAAATGATTTCTTCAATATTCTTTAAGTAAGATACCTATTATTGGATATATTCTTTAAATACAAAAGGGTGGTAAACTCTATCGATGAAAACATAGAAAACATCTTGACAAGTCAATAATCATTTCCAAGGTAGTCAGTACTTATCCGAATTAATAATTTCGTTATCATTATCTAAACATCATACACATATATATATTAAGGTCTATATTTCCCTCAATCATTTTTTTTTCTAAATTTTTTAATATACTACTGACACACATTTCATTTATACAAATCAACATATGACAAAAAGTCATTAATAAAATAGTACTACAATACAATTATTACATATCTCATAATTTTTACCATTGATACATTATCGAAAATATATTCAAATGACATGATTATTGTCTAGAAATATAAACCATTCCACTCTAACTCTAGTAGAATCATAACTTAATCATTATCCAAAATAATCATTTTGGTTATATTATTTTGATTCATGGGACATTGATTAAAATAGTGTCTAATATCCTTGTATTTTAAGCATTGAATATAGGGAAATTATTTCCTTTTCATGAAATTATGATCATGGTTTCTTTTTTATCCACACATGAAGATATTCCTTTTCAATTCAAGAATATACTGAGGTGTTTCCTTCCACAATTATCACATATGGGAAAATTCATCTTTTTCTTCTTCATTTTATCCGTTTTTTACCTGACATCCTCTTCTTCTTTTGCTTCACATCAAAGAAATAGGACTCAGAGAAGTTTTTACATACCTAGTCAACACACGATACTATTTCATCATATGATGAGGACACATGGGAGACAATATACCTTTTAAATAATGGCTTAAGACCATCAAAGATGTGATCCTTATTACATTTCACATCTCATTCATTGGTGAGGTTCTCATTCCTTATTCTAGGCCCAATTTCTAATCAATTACAAACTATATATTATCTCATTAAATTACAAACTCTCTATATCTCTAAACATGGTATAACTCGTAAAAAAATTATTCAACATAAATCCTGGAAACTTATATATTGGGTATTTTTGGGGAATATATTATTCATAATAATTGGTAACAAGCTTATGAATTTATGAAAGCATATACCCCGGTGTAGCCATACCAAGAGTTCCACAAGGCCCATTGTCGTGCACTACTTCCCATTCGAGTCTAGCTTGAACTGTTGTTTTCCAGTTGTACTCCTAGATACATTTGTTCCAAAGAAACCACTACCAGTTCATTTCTAGACAAAGATTTATTTTCTTGATAAACAAAAAAATCAATTCCTTTCCAAAATTATAGGATGTCCATGTATTTTTATCTGTAATGTCTATCATAGTGTTTTGTAACTTAATCTACTTTTTCTATAAATAGTTTCCATGTTTTCTAATAAAAATCCTTTAATACCACTTGTAAGGACCCGACCATAATTTCCTAGTGTTGGTAACTTATTTAATTACATTAGAATATAAAGAAGGAATATGAATCCCGAAGGAACGAGTAGTTTAGTAACCTTAGAAACAAGATATATACAAGTTCAAAATTACTAATTGAAATGAAATACAACATTGCAAATCCTTTGAAAATATCCATAACTCCTATATTATTTCTTCTTTTCATTAACAATATAAATTCTCAAGTCATGGGAAATTAAAACATAAGAAATGGGTGAAAAAAATTGGTATGTATGGGTAAACAAAACCACAGAAGATATAATAAACATAACCATCAACCATGGTGAATAACTAAAAACAAATTCCTATATGAAATGAACTTGAACAAATTTTGGAAGGAATAAGAGATGAATAAATAATACCATAATAAAACATAATCAGTGGTATTATAAAATCCAAATTTCCACATTAAACATCAACACTATATTTAATTATAGGGGAATGTACAATGCAGGACATCATAACCATACCGTCAAGGCCCCAGACCAATACCATATATAATCCTTTTGTCATGTCCTTGTGCCAAGACCATAGTTTGTCTCAGGAGGCATACCGATGCACCGAGGGGATACTATGGTCCCCTACCAACATTTAACATGTAAAATGCATTCTTATTATGAATGGATATAAACATAAACAATATATACATTCATATTGAAACTAACATATCAAATGTAACTATCTTCCCCTAGTCATTAAACAAAAATAATAAAAATTCATAGTAATGTGGTGAATGGTTTAAAGATAGCACATCCATAGTAAAAATAATCATAATCCAATGAATAAAAAATTGTGTATGATATCATAGGATATATAACTCAATCATGCAAAATATTAAACCAAGAATGATGGCATGGATTAAGATACTTTTAAATGACAACATTGAAAAATATTGGAGGAAATAATCCTTAATCATTCTAAAGTGTCTCATACCACATTGAAGCATTCAAATCATAATCCATTAGAATATCATGAGAATAAATAGAAAATTGATATGATATAAAAAATGGTAGTATATAAACCACAACCAAGTAATTAGTGGTAAACATGGCATAAATCTCATAGAAGTTAAAGTGAGATGAGAAAAATCATTTTTACATTGGAAGTAAGACTTCATTTGGAAAATCAATTTTATTTTTCATGATATCATATATTAAACATATAAATCCCATAAAAGAATATGTTATAACATTTAAATTATATTTGTGGAATAAATTATGTCCTAATGATGTGAAATCATGTAAAAATATCTTTTAAAGAAGATTTAGAAGTAATGCATTTTAGTGCAGTTTTAGGAAAATATTAAAGATATTTTGTAATAAAATGGCATGTTTACATTAGTAAAACCATAAATGAACCATGTTGGTTTTTCATGATAAAATTTTTTCTTGTAAAAAATGATAGTTACTTAAAAAATATTATCTATTTCTATTTAAAATATGTAAGAATTCGAGAAGTTCCCTTTTACCAGGAAGAATTTGTGAAATATCCTTTTAAAACATATAACTCCCAATAAATAGAAGTTGGATTATTGTTCATACAAATATATACAACAGTCATAGAGAATTTATTAGGAGTACATTCAAATAAATAATATTATCATTGAGGTGAGTAAAGAATAAGGGAAACCCGAATGAAAATGGAGGTTTGGGTATAAAATAATTACAACTTTGTAATCAATTGAATTGTATGCCCAAAAATTAATAATCACTAAATGATACATTTATTATCATGAAAATAAAGAGATAAATGATATTAAACATCAATGGGAAGTATGCATACACTATACATATGAAATGGTAGTGAAAAAATAGTATCTCACAAAAAATGGAAACGAGGAGAGGAAACCCCCTTACCTTATGTCCATCAGTGTTTTAACATGATCTTAGTGTCCTGGATAACCAAATTAAATTCATTAATTTTTATTTTTATAAAATATTATTTATGTAATTTATTTATTGTATACTTTTTATTTCATTAATCGCCTTCTTGATTGGTTTAAATGGTTTAATTTTATTATTTGTGAGAATTTTCTTCATGATCAGTATACTTATATACAATAACAGGTAATCACGTTAAATGAGGATGGTTATACATAATTTAATTTATAGGTTTTTTATTGAATATAAATAAGTTTAAATGGTGGTTAATTTAATTTTGTTACTTAGAATGAAGATTAATAATTATGTAAATTATTTAATGTCAATTGTTTAGGTTAATTGGTGGTTTTTGAACACAACAAAAACGTTTTTATTTATAATCCAAACCATGGGTGAAATAAGATTACTCAACCATAGAGGAAAAATAATACAAATAATATAGTCTATTTCCACCATCATTATGGTTTCATTTCCAGAATTTAATATTGTAATAGAAATTCAAAACCCATCGTCCTTGAATGTGGTAAATTAGCATATCTCATATATTGTTAACATTTATAGTATAAAATAATTGGAAAGGATAGATGATGAAAAATTATTCCTTTATCATGAAAAAATTATAGTACATGAAATATATTAGAGTCATAAAAACATTTTTATGAAATGAGGAGAGGAATTAAAAATAAAGGAAATCAAAATAAAAAAAATATTGAGAACTCCCTTATGAAAATCTGGGAGCATAATGGTGTCACCTATGAATCCATAAAATTTATTGATAAAGAAAAAGGTATTTCATAATTATTAAATAATATAGAAATTAAGGGTGATATTCAATTTCATATCAAAACTTAAGACAATTGAAACTAAAAGATAACAACATAAAAAGTGTTCCTGAAAAAGGGAGTTATTTTAAGATAAAAATTATGCATCATAACGACAATGTAACATGGATTTAAAAAAAATTAAAAATATAAGGGAAAAGACTCACCCATTAGTATAAGACTCATAAAACAGTAATGGGACAACTTAAAATTGAAAAAGAACATGTTATAGAAACATTTAATACATACCATATAAAAGAGAAATTGAAATTAGTAAAATGAAAAGATGAATTACCTCTTGAATTAATCTTCCTTGGGAGCCACTTTAGGTTATATGTTTTTGTATTTTGGAAATAAAAAGTGCTTCTTGGATGTTTGGGTGACTAAGGAAAGGTATTTGGGAATAACATGGAGGATCTTGAATGCTTAGATGAATGAGCTGAAGAGGGAGTGAAGGAGTAATTTTATATTGGAGGAGAGGAGTGAATTTTGAATATTTTATTCACTCTTTTTTATTTCCATCAAGGCAATCAATAGTGTTGTTTCATGTGACACACAATAGTGATAAGTTCTTTTTAGAAAATATCAAGTGGCCTCACATAACTCATGATGTCAAAAATAGTGTATTTAACTGAACATTGGTATATATGGTATTTTAATGTATTTCTCTATTCATAAAAAATTCAATATTTTTGAAAAATCCCAAAAAATCGCCCTATCCATTTTTCTATGTGTATATCTCCAAATAAAAATCCATTTTTTGAAATTAATTTTATAAAATTTTTCATTTTAATTTTTAAATAGAATCATAATTTATCAAAGAAAATTATCTTATAACCATTAGACAATGAATTAACAACTTATGAATACATTTTATGAAAATAAATATCTATTATATATAATTAAATTAATCATAAAATTGTTAATAAAATATTTATGGAATGAAAAAATACCAATACTTATAATATGACCATTTTTTCACTTTTAAGATGTCTAAATTGTATTTATACATTTATAGGTGATGTTTCTATTTTTTTGAAAGATTTACTATTTATTACTATTTTATACTATTCACAAGGGTATGTTACTATTCATAAGTGTATGTTACTATTCACTGATATATTTTTTTGTTTTATCAGACTCTAAATATCTTACTAAATGCAACCGTGTTGGTCAGTTTTTTGAAATTCTAATCATAGAGGTGGAAAATATATTTTTACTTTGCTAAGATAAAACAAAGTGGAGTTTTTTAAAGACTCAGTGTTTCATACATTCTATATTAAATCAATTTTTAAATTTTTAGGGTGTCACGTAACTGATAGAAATAACTTCCTAACTCTAGATTGAACTTCTTCACTTTATCAAATTGATTATTGTGCATGTTCGTTTAATATATGCATATTTATATATATGTACATGTCTATTTATGTAAATATATATAAATAAAGACATTTAAATATTTATATACCTATGTTAATGTTTATGTATTTTAATTGTTTTTGAGAGATCTTTATATATATTAATATAAATATAAATATATATGATTATATATTTCGGTCAGTGTTTATATATATATTTGGTCAAGTTTATATATTATTCTTGTATATATATATATATATATATACTAAAACGCTAATTTAGTCACATTTTTCATGTAAACATCACTAAGTTAGTGACAGATTTAAGAAATGTTGAATATTTAGCAAAGTTTTTCATGAAACCTCTATAATTAACTTTTTTATGAAATGAAACAAATATAGATATGTTTTTTATAAAGGTCATTAAAATAGATATATTTTTCACAAAGCATCACTAATTTAGTGATGTTATATGGAAGAGTCCCTAATATAGCGATGTTTGATAAATAATGACACAAAATTACACTTTTTTGTATTGATCCCTAGTAATTTCTACCATGTGAATTATATTAATGTTTATAAACACATGTTCTATATCCACTAATTAGTGACCTTGGCTCTAGGAACTATTCCTAGAGTGATGGTTATAGTTCCCATGATAGGAATACTCATGGCTAGCAAAAGACATGTTAATTTCCTATAGCTATAGTTTCATATTTCCATTGGTAGGTTTCCATTATAATAGGGTAATATAGCCATGGTCATGTTCCTATAGTTATATATATTTTTTAAAATATGAACAAATGAGGTTGAATCAATTTCCCACCAATTTATATTAGAATGAATTGTTCCACCTATATATAATTCGTATTATGTACATGTATATATATAAATATAAATTTATATCTATAATAAATAATACTAAATAATTATTATCATAATTATTGTTATAATTAAATTATGACTTAAAAAAAAAGACAAATTCTTATGGTCGTAGGGTTGTCTATACCTAATCTATTTTCTATGGAGAAATAAAACCATGTAGGTAGGAAGTTCAACTATGAATGGTTTTCAACAGAAACATTTTTCTTTAGTAATACGGTGTATCATTTTCCAACCTAGACCCATGGAAATATTTTACCATGGTTGTAGGTAATCCATGGGAGACGTAACACCTTATAATGATTTTCTATTGGTGGTATTATGTTCCGAATATGTCTTCTTTTCCACTAGAAAACATGCATATTGTAGTATGGTGGTACATTGGGGATGGATCCAAATAATACCATTTTCCCATAGTGGTAGGGTGATCCACCACTATTGGGACATAAAATCAAGTTAATGTTCCATAAAATATAAAGGGTAGTGTATGAGGATTGTATTTTCACAAGTACTTATTCCTCTAGTAGTAGGGGGTTTTTAGTGTCCTATCAGCATGAGACAATTTTATTATGGTGTTCCAGCTATATTGAATTTTTTATGGTTGTAGCTACAAAAAACATTACATTATTTCATTATCATGTTGCTACAAATGATACTATCCATTGTAGTATTCCCCATACAACCATGAGAAACCTTGTCACATGGTTGTAGGATGACCTAAGGCCATGGTATTGGTTAGTTGTGGAAAGAAAACCATTTTCATAGGTTATTTTTATATTATTAAAAATTTATAAAAAATTCATTAGGTTTAGCATGAAGAACTCATTTAACCCTAATAATATAGTCCATTTGAGTAAATTGAATATAAAAATATCGAAGGAAATGTTTATGGTAGTCTATAAAGAATATATCACTTACCTCCCATAAAGAAATGGAAAAGTCAAAACATCCAAGAGAGAGTAAAAAAATATCTTAGAGATCATTTTGATTTGATAAATGAAATATTAGTCACTAAACTGGGAAATGATTTTTTGGAATACTGTACCACCTTCAAAAGATCACATAACATGTCCCATTTCAAGCTCATTTAAGAAAAATTCTATCAGCATAGTATTTAATTATTTAAAAACGTTTTAAAAAAAATTAAAACTAGTTATAGTGGTATATCAACATGATACATTCTCTTGAAAATTACACACCAATCCAAAGTATTTGAATCAATAAGAACATTAAACCCACCAAAGTTCTATTATATATAACCTAATGTACACTATCACAAAAACATTAAGAATTACCCATAATACCAGTGTTTAACATTCTCTAAATCACAATACAATGTCCCCTTTTTTAATTATAATTTCATGTATTCATGCCACTATGAACATTTAGACAATTATATAATTCACCACAAGTGAAGATATGTCATCCAAAATTCATATATGATTTCATAACATAATAATAATCACTAAATACCTTAGTGATGTCCATCTAGAGCCTCACTATAGTATATTTTTTAACTTTCCCTACTCAAATCCAAAGTGTTATAATATATTGTTTATAGAAAACCCCGCAGTTTTCAACCAAAAATAATAATTCCATGCTACCATGATGAATATCTTACTATGGTGGGTTTTATGGATGCTTTTTTTTATATTTATAGGGAAATAAATCCCTATAAACACCACTGAACCTCTATGATTCCTACATGAAATCATCAATACATAGTGTATTGCAACTCGAGCTGGTCAAAGTGTCATTCCAAGTGTTCATAGAAACTCTCCAATATCAAACTATCTCACTAACCATCATTTATATTATAGTGTATAGGTTCCCTATTCAAATTGGTCTAATTTGTGTAACAATATATAATGATAATGGGTTAAATGACTAAATGATATGATACATGTAAACAAGGTTCAATTTTCTTTTCTGGTTCCTACTTGATTATAACACCACCCTTAAGTGTTCTTTTCAAAGGGTAGTGACAAAGATGGGTGAGATTCTATAAATTTTACCTAGGATTGTGAATGTTATGAAAAATAACACATGAATTCACATGTGTTGACATGTGGGGACATTCAATAGTCTAATGACACATTTGGGCACATGGGTGGGCCCAAGGGTGCCAATAGTGTGTCTGTGGGGAAATTGGTGGGTCATGGTGGCCCAGACTTGACGACTATGTTAAGGGTGGGTGTATTTTCTGTTAATGAGTACAAATTGTAATATTGGTATCAGATAAGGAACAAAACCTTATTTGTGGGGAACTACTTCTATTGAGATATATGGTCCACAAAGTGAAATTCGTGCTCTAAAAGTGTGGTGAATGTAACACCCAATAATGATTAATTATTAAAAGGCAAAATGATATGACTTGTCTCAACATTTTAAACCTTTTATTTTTGGAGGGTACCTGATTATAACTCAATAGATAATCATGCTTGGCCTGGAGTACTGGATGGATGAATTTTTGAGACATTTTTGAGGGGGTCTGTAAGTGAGGAAAATGCACAATAGAAGTATCTTAGGTTGGCCTGCATGGATATTAATTAGTCTAAAAACACCTCTGGGAATGTGGCTAGGCCCCATGGATGTGACCAAGTTTCCTTTAAGAAACTGTTCGTACCTAAAAAGTATGATCCCAATGACTATGCCAAGGTATGGTGTTTGTGCTATCAATGGATCCCAGTTGATACAATACTGACTAAATTACCGTATATATACATCCATTTTAAACCAAATCACATATAATTATATTCCAAAAAACCCATGTGATTATTCCAACTTGGTTACACATTTTTATCTAATGTTCATTCAATTTTATACAAAAGTTATGAGCAATTATAGATAGGAAGGAGGGATAAAACCCTTAAGCATAGAGATGTTCACATCAAACAAGAGAAAAATACTATATACTCTATAAAATGATAAAAGGTACACGTAATCACAATAAGGGAATTTTATATATTTAATTTGTTATAACTATTATCAACCTAGATGGAGGTTAATTCCAAATATAGGAGGATCATTTTGGGAATAATATACATCCATGAATTCTACAATTATTTTTAAAATTTTATTTACTATTTTTAAAAAAATTTCAATTTTAATAAGATCGAGAAAGATAATGAAAAGGATGACTATGGATAAAAAAATAGATATTTTAAATCAATTTGAGGATACAAAAAAAATATTTTTAGAGGAGTTATACTGGGTGAAAACTGCATCTGAAAACTAGGTAATTTGGAACTATAGAGAATAATCAATGACGGGATTCTAAACTCATACTTCTAGAAGGGTTTTATAATCTTCATTTAAACGTGGATTTATTGTTTTTTCCTATTTTATAATCCATTTGTATTTTTATCTTACATTTTACCATAATTTTAGACTTATTTATAAACATAATTCCAAGATAAACTACTCTGGGGGTGTTTATTGTGATGGGATGAATTTTTTCATAATTATCCGTGTTATCAAAATGTTGAATTTCTAAATAGACTATCATTATAGGTTTTCTAGAAAATATTTTTTTAACTACAGAAAATAAAAAATACAATATTAACTATGGATAGATTGATGAATCTTGTTATGGATTTCTAACACCTTGGGGAGAACGTCATTATTCCCAAAATTTATGATCATGTTGTGAAAAATATTTTAAATGATTCAAATTAATTAAATTACCCAAAAAATTTATTCAATATTTCATACTGATTATTCTATTTCACATTCTTGTTGAATATTCTTATATTTATATTTCTACATTGTATTTCAAAATCTTTAATTTTAAATATCTACTTTTTATCACTTCTATTGTAACCCATTTCAAATATTTGTCACCATTTTCACACCATTTCATGCCAAAAAACACATAAATACCATTTTCTATTTTTGGTTATTATTATTCCTTAATTGGATTGTTACTTTTTAAAAAGACTTCATATTATATAAATTATTTCATTAATATTTGATGTGATATTTCTAGGTTATTATGAAAATACCATTATTCATTTTTTTAATTTGTTATGTAAAATCATTCGTAATGTACTAGTTGATTACAATGGAACTATTTTATATTACATGATGATTGGGATCACTCTTTGGGCCTTATTATGAGTCAAATTGGGTTCCAAGTCACTGTATCCTCAGATACATAGTTTTATAATTGTATTTCATCTATGTTTTTTTATTTAATTTAAAACATTTCATAAACAAGGGATATGACCATCATAATAGAATTAATATGGAACATGTTTCTAGAAAATAATTTTAGTAACAACCCTTGAGTTTTCATGAGATATTGGGATTTTATATCTCATGGTACTTTTTTGGTTTGATAATGTTTTACATAAATTCATCTTCTGGAAGGCCATTTCACATATTCATTATAAGGGTTCACATGATACATACCATGTTTATACTATTTAACCCATTTTGGAATGTTTCATTGTCCCTATTTATTTTAAACATTTCTTGGAAAACCATTTTTTTCAATCAATTTATTTCATTTTAATGAGTCTAGTGAGATATGTATTTTGGTGGATGGTTTTTAAATTCATTCCCATTTAAATAAATTTGTTTTCAATCATTTCCATTAATAGTTGTCTATTATTATTTTCAGTGTTTATTAATTGTATACTACCAAAATTATTTTTATTTTATATAATTTCAATTGAATTTTGTTGAACAATAAATATTATACTTTTATAGAATCTATAAAGATTTTCCCTCCCAATGTGTCCAAATGAATTGTCAGAATGGAGATTTTGATAATTAAACATATGTATATCATTTTATTGATGAGGGGATTATTAAAAAAATTTATAACTATTTATGAAATGAAATTATAATATAATATTATCCCATTATAAGACCAGGTTTGAGCTCTATGGATTCACTAATATAATGTGTTTTTATTACATGGTATAAATGATACCCCAGAAGTAGAGGATATATTATACAATACTGGGAGATTTTTTAATTACTCAAAACTCATGATTCCTCTAACATTATGTTTTTGATACTTATGATAGGGAAGACCTAGTAGAAGATGGATGAAATATATATTCTAAAAAAATATTAATGATAACATGTCATAAAATATTTCAAAATTATATTCAAATAGAAGTTCGATCCAAATATCGTCGAATCAAAAATACATAAATTCATAATATTAAAGTTTGAAAATTAGAAAATTATTGAATATACAAATTGATTCCCTCATCTAGTTTATCATTGACATGAGATAGTTTCAAATGATACTACAATTTCTTTTCCATTCAATATTTGTATTTATTTTTCCTTTCATATTGAATTATTGGATAAAGAATCAATTATCAATGTGATTGAAGAATGATTTTATAGAATTTATGGTGATTCATATATTCCATGTTATATAAAAAGAGCAACCCTAGAGAAAGAGAAAAATCAAGTTAGGTTTAGTTTCGGAAATAGTGTAAGTTCATGATACTCATCTCAATACACTTCTTTATTTCCAATGAGAAATTGAACCCTCTTATGTAGTCAATGTGAAAAATAGTGTCACTCAGCGACCACATTCCAAGATGAACCAAAGGAATTGAAATTTTTTGTCCATGTGGGGAAAATACTAGGCTCTTCAATGGTTAATTTTTAACATATCATTTATAGTGGATCCCTTGGAGACTAAAGGATCCTAAATGGTATATGACGCCTCCAGGTTAGTCGGGTAACAACCTCAAGAGAATATAAGTGGATGTGATTATTCCCATGAATAGAGTTATCTAAGGAGTGATCCTTTTATTTTTAGAGAATGTAGATTCATATTAAATCTAATAATTTATATCTATTTGGTCACAAACTCATTTAATCATAATTTGTACTAGATATGGTCTGATTTACTATAAATATCACATCATTTATAACTGTTAATTTATTTTATACACTTTCCTCTCAAAAATTTATTCCTACTAAAAATGTGTATATATAAATTCTCTCCTAAAATCAATTTTCATATTGGTTGTAAATATTGTCACATATTTAGAAAAATAATATTATGGGTTTTAGGTATCCTCTATGCCATATATATATTTTTCAAGTTAGTGGGAATGTGATTTTCTTATCCTCAAAATATAATTCTATGAAAATATACTAGTAATAGATATGACGACTGGATTGAAATATATTATTAAAAGTAATCACCAAATTGAAAATTTTTGGCCATATGAAAAGATTTATCCACTATTTTTATAATAATTTTATTCTTGAAAATATAGCGCAAGACCCACTATCCATGAAGTAGATGTATTTTCAAAAAAAAATTTATATTTTCTGAGGTCGATTGTGTAGTAAATATTGGGAAATGAAACCAAATAATGGTTAAATATTGATGAGAAAAATTTATTGGTTATTTTTGTAGTCTACACCAAGAGAAGGAAATGGATTTTATTTTTTATCTTCTTTATTGGGATACAAAATATATCCTTGCCTTCAAATTAAATGGAATCATCTATAGTGAAGTATTTGAAGACGTATCATGAAAATATAGATTATAATTTATTTATCAATCCTATGTTATCATTGTAGGAATGTGATGTTCTATTTTTGAATAAAAATGATAAAATGCTGTTCTAATGAATTAATTGCAGAATGTAAAATTGAGAGACCATGAAGAGAAAAACATTTCCCCACATTGATTAAAATTTCAATTGGTTGAAAGGGATAAATGGGTTCAAAAAATTTATTACACATTTGGGTATCGACAACTCAAGGTGAATGAGTATGACATTCTCAAGAAAACTTTTTTATTTATATATTTCCATTTGAATTACTATTTTATTTAGTTAGTTTTTAAAAAATTACTTCTAGAGTTATAAAATCCAAAAAACATGCCACAAATGTTTCCCCAAAAAAATAAAATAATACTTATGTGGATGAAATAAAGATGAATGAATATCTCATTTGATTAATAATGCATAGATGAGGTTTCCATATTAAAAAATATTTCTCACCCCTCAAACAAAATAGATCCTTACAAAACATTACCAAATATTGTGTTGTAGTGGTGATAAGAACCTTTCAGGATTGGGAAATAGATCACAACTATAATTGATAAAAAGGATGGAAAAACCAGAAAACAATTCTTTTATATCAATTTTGGGCCATTTTATATCCACAAAATAGCCATTTATGGAATAAATAAATATCCAATGGAAAATGTATATTTATAAGATTCAATTTTATTGATCATGTAGCTAAAAAGAACAACCAAGTAAAAAAATTTAATCCTTATTAAAGGTGGAAAAAACCTTTTGAAATATTATGGGGGAATAAGAAGTTTGATATATGGGTTTTAAGGTGGCACTAAATTCTATAGGCCACAATATATTTGTGGCCCCACAAGGTCCATAGTGTAGATACCCAAAGTGTGACGTACATAGACACTACATTATATTTGTGGAATACATAATATATAACAAAAACAGACACCAAAGGACCGTAATAGTTTAGTGTCTTTGGAAACTTGGAACATAATCTTCTAATCATGGTAAAAGATCTTCAACATCTCCCATAATGAACTTCCATTTTTTTCTTACATAAAACCTTTCTTTATATCCTGGGGAAAAGAAAACATATAAAGAGTGATATCAAATGCTCAGTAAGGGTAATCATGGAGAAAATAAAACAAACCATATACATTTGAACTTCAAAACATGATCATAAATTTTAGACATCAAAATCTTGACCTGTGAAATAAATCTTGGTAGTACGTAAGGCATAGAACATAAAGAAAAATAAATCATGATAAAATAACATGGGAATAAAACATTTAATTGTGGAAAACCATTAATCACATGATATGATTTCCTTATTAGCCAAGTCATTTCTGCCAAGACCATATTAGTGGACAAAGTCCCTTTCTGAATCGAGTTTACTCCTCATTCTAATCCTGTATCACTGAACCGAATTAACTTACCGTTCCAGCCACGTCTATCTCATGAGATATAAATCTTTACCCAATGCATAGGAGGGAGATATAGGTCCAACCCATCTCATAATGAAATAATTCTTACTTGTGCCAAAACATGAATATAAATCATTCATCATTACCCAAATTATAAAATGGGTTTCATAAACATCATCCCATCATAACATAATCCATACAAAAAAATGGATATCATTTCATCATAAGAAAAGTGAAACCATATAAATCATAGAAACATTATACTTGAAACATACACAAATGAAATAATGTCATCTTAGATGGAAATGGTTTTGATAAAACACTTGAAATATATTCATGAGGAAAATATCTGTTCTTGTTCAAAATCATTTTCTTATAACAAGATGCCATGAAATTTTAAAAGAAAAGGATTTTGTTAAAAATAGTCAAGAAATCATGTAGAGTAAGCTTCATAAAAATAAGGTTTTATAAAACCGTAAAAACCCATTCATGCCGTACAAGAGAAAAAAACATTCTCCATGTACTTTTTTTTAGAAAAGATAGAAATTACCCCATAAGGTAAACAAAAGAAAGATTCCTTACATACCATGTATTAATGTCCACAATGGGTAAAAATGACATTAAACATACATGATTATTTTAGAAAACATGGACATGGATGATAAATATATCCCCAATAAATAATTACAAATAATCATACTTGGATAATAACGAGATTGGAATAATTATCCCTTACCTTAGGTCTGATATGCTTCATACGTATCCAAACCTCCTCTTCTTCGACACACCTCTTTTAAGCTTCCACTCAAGGCACTAGAGTTTGTATTTTGAGGTGACCAGAACCTCTATAATGTTTCTATGTAAGTTGAGAAGGGAAATGGGTAGGGGTTGGCTGAGCTTTAAGGCTCAAATTTGTGTAAAGAGAAGAGGGAGGAGGTGCGCTTTTTATAATGGACGAGATGGGCACTTTAGGAAAAGCTTAAAATATTATTTTATAATAAAGTCATATTCGGTTTATAATAGATCCAAATTGATTTATTTTGAAGCTAATGTGGGGATGGGTCTAAATCCTCTCAACTAATAGGTTTTAGACAAGTTTAAGTTACTATTTTAACCTTATCATTTAGATTTAACTCTAAGTAAAATAATTTAACTTTTACAGTGTCTTCTTGTTTTCTTACACTATATGGTTATCAAACCAAAAGAACCAAAATTGGTTTATTATTAATATATATAACCTTATTTAAGTCATTTTCCTGAACCTTAGATTTTTAGGAATATAATAACAATTAATAATATAATATTTGTTTTAAAAACTATTTTATGTCAATTTTGATACTATTTGGTAATTGATTTTTTTGAAAATAATAATAACATGATTAGTTCGAGAAAAGTTAATTTAATCAATAATAACATGTCATATTAACTTAGAAAATTAGTTTAATTCATAAAAAGTATCAAATTACATTTATTTGCTTATTTATAACATCAATTATGCTAATATTTCATTAATAATGTAATTACTGCATCGTCATTATGTCATAAGTAAATTAAATTATATAATGTCTAAAAATTATAAATAAAATACCATTATGTAGGAAATATTTTTATATTTATAATGAATAATTATAGATGAATTTATCTTATGTATAACACTATATTAAAAATGTTATAGTTATTAAACTTTGATTTTAACTATTTTAACTCTTCTTCAAATAAAATAATAATAAGTGCCCTAATCTAATCCACGTGGACCTAAAGGGTAATATTTTATTCCTAATGTTGTTTTTGGTCTAATTTAACTTATTCAAAATAATTATGACATGTGTTACCGTAATAATAATATCAATTTTACCCTTAATTACCCTATTTACTTGTAACGGTGGTAAATAAAAGTTAAAAATTTACTATTGACTAAAATTTATTTTTATCTTATTGAACCACATTTTAATCCTTGATATTAACCATGTCTCTCAAATTTTTAAAATTCCACTCACAAAAGCAGTAGAATTATGTTTTATATAAATTTTCAAATTTTCCTAAGATGTGGATAAAAGACGGTGGAAAGTTCAACAAAATTTTTATATATCTAAAATTATTATAAAATGACTCAAATGAATTAAATTGAACTTATATAGTTATTATGTATCAATTTTGGCCTAAAATAAATTTAAATAAAATAAATTGTTATTTAAATAAAAATTCAGTTTTTAAATAGTAACCAAGTGTTTTTACTATTCATCAAAAATTGAATGTTTTCCAAAAAATACCAAAAATTTACACCAGGCTAATTTTGATATTCTGAATCCAAAAATGAAGTCCATTTTGAAAGATAAAAATTTATAAAATTTTAAAAAGTGGGTATTACTATTCATAACAGTTAGTTCATAATAGTATTATAATAATTTCTCATTTAGTGAAACTCGGTATTGCGTACTACACACGCTATCGAGGACTGTCTTGATTGCGTGTAATGTAAGCCAAGCCAGGGCTACGTGTAGTGAAAGATCTTTTTTGTGTTTCATATAACATAATCAAAACTTATTTCATTTATACATTAAACAAAATCTATACTTAATGTTTCGTAGAATAATTTCCACAAAACGAACTTGAAATTATGTGTAACACAAAAAATAATAGTGTTTCATATACTACAAGCTAATACGGTGTTGCGTATAGTGCAAGATAATATTGGTGTAGTGTAAAATAGAAGACATCAAAGAAATTAAAAATAATATATGTCATCAAATCTCGGGGTGTTACATTCTACCCCCCTTAAAATGAATTTCGCCCTCAAAATTTGTCGAGGTTATAAATGGTTTACTACTTGAAAGTTTCTTTCATAGAAACCCACATCATAAAAAGAAATACTAAAACTTAATTTTGAAAACTAATGTATGAAACATAACAGTTACCCAAACTAACTCATCACTAGATTTCCACATATGAGAACATAGGGGAAAATATGCATATGGAAGAGAAATCTAACCATCAAGTTCTGATGGAGAGTGGTAGAGAACATGTCTATGAAAAATCCAACAATTACAAAGCCATAAATTTGTGATTTTATAAGGTACCATCCGATTCATCAGATATGAGAGTAATAGGACCTCATTTTTGGTTTCCAAGATCATTTCCCTTACATTAATGAACCTTTATAGAAGGAGAAATACCTACTTAATTTCAGTGTAATATCATCGTTGGTCATTCCATGAACAATTTCCACTTCATCACTATTTAATGAAATGAAGTTGAATTTGTCATTCATGATGTGTTAGCAGATCATGCGATAGAATGGTAAGTCATCCCATTTTTTTATATAAAAAAAAGGTTAACATAAGTTATTAAATATACTTAAGTCTATCTATGGTGAGATTAATCGTATACAATTTCAACAATGGAATTATACATCATCTATCATATTGATTCATAAAATAAGACCAGTTTCTACTAACCAGTGACTTCCTGTAGGCCAGTGGTAGGCGATAAAGTCCTATCACACTTCGGTTGTGGGTTCTATTCCCATATCCTTGTCTGACACGATGGGTTATCGCCCATCCTGCAGGTTGTCCCTTTTTATAAAACTATATTATTATATCATTCCCGCAATAATATCTAAAAAACAAGTTCTATCCTTAAATAATCCTATGTAATTTCCAACATATTCCATTCAAATCATTAGGCTTATCCAAAATACATCTGTCCAATCTCATAGTATAAAGAAAACAATTACATGAAAGGTCACATAACAAGCACGCGTATACCATCATTTATCCCCCATATGTCATAATATATATCTTGTTGGTCACATTACAAACATGTGAATACCTTAATCATGTATTCTTCTGAAACATGAATTACCATAGAACCTTAGTGAAAACATGAATGCTGTGAAAAGTTAACTCTTTCCACATACCAAAAAATCCCAAAAATTCTACCTACTCATACCATGATATCACTTTGTCCTTATATCAATTATGAGCTCATTAATATTATTTTCTTTTTATCACTTCATTATGCACATATCATCTACATTCCAAAATATTTGAAATACTTTTCATGGTTACCGGTACCATATAATTATTTAAAACCATAATAAACCAATACATAGATATTCCAATATTCCACAGTACTATAAATTAGATTCCATAACATTATTTTGGAATCCCGTTACATAAACACATAATCACTCCACTACATTGTTGTCATAATCAACATCGCCAATAGTGATCGCATGTGACTTCCCTTTGTCCTTTGCCTTAAGAGGTTTCTCACATCGATCATCATTAACCCTTGGATTAGGGCATTGATTAGCATAATTCCCCATTTCATTGCACTTGAAGCATTGAAGTGTTGATGGTGCGTTCTATGCAAACTTTTCTATATTCACATCATTAGAAACCATTTTTCCATTACTTAGACACTCAGTTGCTCGATGGCCTTCTTTTCCACACTTAAAACATTTTCTATTTCCTTTAAGACAATATCCACCGTGCTTCTTTACACACATTGAGCATAAAGAAACATTTATCTTATTTTTACCCTTATTCTGAGATTTGTCCTTGAACTCCATCTTTATTATTTTTTCAAAACCATGAGATGGATATGTAACACCAAATTCCAGTTCTACCTTGGTAGCACAACACAAAATTTCTTCATATCTACAAATGTCTCTTATAGCTAATACCCTTCGAAGACTTGGTTTTATGCCACTGAAGAATCAATCAACTTTACATTCATGTTGGATGATAAATCCAGATGCATACCTTGCATGTCTCGTAAAATTTGCTTTGTTTATACCAACAGATTCATCATCTTTCTGCTTAAGCTCTAGGAACTCTTTTTCCATCTTGTTTCGAAGAATAAGAGGGAAGTACTTATTGAAAACAGGTTCTTGAACTCGTCCCATTCCATTGATTAAATATCATCTTGGGTCCTTGTATTCTTAATTAGGGTCCCCCATTGGTCTGCTTCACCTTCTAAACGGTTGACAACCAAAATGCCTTTTTCATGCTCTGAATAGTGATGTATGAAAAATATCCTTTCAATGCTACTGATCCATTGTTCAGCAACAAGTGGATCCGAAGACCCACTGAAATAAGGTGGAAGTTGCCTCATGAACGACTCAATAGAATATTTTTCTCTTCTCTTCTCATTCGGAAGTCAAGAATGATTTATTGCTTGTGTTATTATAGAAATAATATTTTTCACTCCATTTCCCATAACATATGGTTGTTCAGGAAAACAACCATTGCATTGTCCATTAAATTGATCAACACGGTTCCTTCAGGTTCTGTCCATCGTCTAAAACCCAAAACGAACAGTGTGAGAGGGAAAAATCATGCAATAAAATAAACATAATAAAGGGGGAGTACCTTCAATATCTAACATCTTAGGTTTAATTCTAATATTGTTACCATAATTCTAGTACTATAACATATACTTATACTTATCCTTAGGGACATCCCTAGACATACCATAGAAATATATCTAGGGATCTCACTGAAGGTTTCACATCATAGTTTCCAAAGGTTAACTAAACATTTCCTCTGATACAAACTGTAGAGACCCAAATCTTGATGTACATAGACATTAAATTACTTTTGCAGAATACTTAATATATAAAAAATAGACACCAAAGGACTGTAATAGTTTAGTGTCTTTGAAAACATGGAACATAATCTTCTAATCTTGGTGAAAGATCTTCAACATCTCACATAAATATCTTCCCTTTTTTTCTTACCTAAAACCATTATTTATATCCTGTGGAAAATAAAACATATAAAGGGTGATATCAAATGCTCAGTAAGGGTAATAATGGAGAAAATAAAACGAACCATATACATTTGAACTTCAAAACATGAACATAAATTTTAGACATCAAAATCTTGAGTTTTGAAATAAATCCTGGTAGTGCGTAAGGAATAGATCATAAAGGAACACCAATCAAGACAAAATTGCATGGGAATAAAACATTTAATTGTGGTAAACCATTAAGAACATGATATGATTTCCATATTAGCCAAGGAATTTCTTCCAAGACCATCTTAGTGGAAAGAGTCCCTTTTTGAATCGAGTTCACTCCTCGTTCCAGTCCTGTATCACTGAACTAGATTAACTTACTGTTCCAGCCATATATATCTCATGAGACATAAATCTTTACCCAATGAATTGGTGGGAGGAATAGGTCCCACCCATCTCATAATGAAATCATTCTTACTTGTGACACAACATGAACATAAATCATTCATAATTACCCAAATATAAAATTGGTTTCATAAACATCATCCCATCATAACATAATCCATAAAAATGGAATCCATTTCATCATAAGAAAAGTGAAACCATGTAAATCATAAGGACATTATACTTGAAACATACACATATTAAATAATGTCATCTTTGATGGAAAATGGTTTTGATAAAACACTTGAAATAATTTTTTGAGGAAAATATACTTTCTTATTTAAAATCATTTTCTTTTCACAAAATGCCTTGAAATTTTAAAATAAAAGGGTTTTTTTGAAAAGAATCATGAAATCATGTAGAGTAAGCTTCAAGAAAATTTGGTGTTATGAAACCGTAAAAACCCATTCATTCTTTATAAGTTAAAAAAACATTATCCTCATATTTTGTCGGAAAAGTCAAAAAGTACCTCGTACGGTAAACAAAAGAAAGATTCCTTATATACCATGTAGTAAAAGTAAAAAATTGGTTAAAAAGGACTTTAAAAATACATGATAATATTTTTAGAAAACATGGACATTGATGATAAATATAATCCTACTAAATACTTACGAATAAACAATCTCGGATAAGAATGAGATTGGTATAATTATCCCTTACCTTAGGTCTGATATTCTTTATACGTATCCAAACCTTTTCTTCTTAGACATACCTCTTTTAAGATTCCTATTAAGGCACTAGAGTTGGTCTTTGGTGGAGACCAGAACCTCTATAATGTTTCTAGGGAAGTTGAGAATTGAAATGGGCAGGGGTTGGCCGAGCATGAAGGCTCAAAATTGTGTAAGGAGAAGAGGGAGGAGGTTCCCTTTTATAAGGGAGTAGAGGGGCACTTTAAGAAAAACATAAAATATTATTATATAATAAAGTCATAATTGGTTTATAATAGCTCAAAATTGATTTATTTCGAAGCTAAAGTGGGGATGGGTTGAAATACTCTCAACCAATAGGTTTTAGACAAGTTTAGGTTACTATTTTAACCTTATCATTTAGATTTAACTTCTACCGTGTCTTCTTGTTTTCATACACTATATGGTTAACACGACAAACAAAAACCAAGTTTTTCATTATTAATATATATAATCTTATCTAAGTCATTTGGCCAAACCTTATATTTTAAGGAATATAATAACAATTAATAATATAATATTTGTTTTAAAAACTATTTTAGGTCAATTTTGACACTTTTTGGTAATTGATTTTTGTGAAAATCATAACAACATGATTAGTTCTAAAAAAGTTAATTGAATCAATACTAACATGTCATATTAACTAGGAAAACTATTGTAATTCATAAAAAGTCTCAAATTACATTTATTTTGATATTTATAATATCAATTATGTTAATATTTCATTAATAAGGTAATTACAACATTATAATTTTTCATAAATAAATTAAATTATTTAATGTCTAAAAATTATAAATAAAATACCAATATGTAGGAAATATTATTATCTTTATAATTAATATTTATAGTCGAATTTATCTTATGTATAACCCTATATTACAAATGTTTTAGTTATTAAACTTTGATTTTAACTATTTTAACTATTCTTTAAATAAAATAATAATAAGTGTCCTAATCTAATAAAAGATGAACTAAAGGGTATTATTTTATTCCTAAGGTTGTTTTTGGTCGAATTACACTTATCCAATAGAATTAGGACATGTTTTAGAGTAATAATAATTTCATTTTTACCCTTAATTTCCCTATTTACTTTTAACTGTGATAAATAAAAGAAAAAGTTACTATTCCCCAAAAATTATTTTTATCTTATTGAACCACATTTTTCTCCTTGATATTAACCATGTATCTAAGATTTTTAAAATTACACTCACAGAAGCAGTAAAATTATTTTTTATGTAAATGTTCAAATTCTCTTAGGAGGTAGGTAAAAGACGGTGAAAAGTTCAATTAAAATTTTATATATCTAAAATTACAATAAAATGACTCAAATTAATTACATTGAACTTATATAGACATTATGTATCAATTTTTACCTAAAATAAATTTAAATAAAATAAATAATTATTTATATAAAAGTCGGTTTTTAAATAGTAACCCAGTGTTTTAACTATTCATCAAAAATTGAAAGTTTTCAAAAAAAATACCAAAAAATCACCCTAGGCTAAATTCGATATTCATAATCCAAAAATGAAGTCCATTTTGTAAGATAAAATTTATAAAATTTTAAAAAGTGGGTATTACTATTAATAAAGGTTAGTTCATAATAATATTATAATAATATCTCGTTTAGTGAAACTCAGTATTGCGTACTACACATACTATTGAGGAAGGTATTAATTGCATGTAATGAAAGCCAAGTCAGGGTTGCGTGTAGTGAAAGATATTTTTGGTGTTGCGTATAACATAATCAAAACATATTTAAATTGTACATTAAACAAAATCTATACTTAACATTTCGTAGAATAATTTCAACAAAACAAACTTGAAATTGTGTGTAACACGAACCAAGAATAGTGTTGCGTATACTACAAGCTAATACGGTGTTGCGTATAGCGCAATATAATCTTGGAATAGTGTATAATAGAAGACATCAAAGAAATTAAAAATAATATATCTCATAAAATCTTGGGGTGTTACACATAGGTACCAATATGTTTATATCCTTGTCAAAGTATGCTTATGTTAAATCTTTTTCATGTGCACCGTATTTACATGCACCATCCAATTCAACTCTGGAACCATTTATCTGACATTCTTTCCATTTTAGCTCCATCATTATGTATCTTACCATGTGATATCCACATTATCTTATATTCCCTTACATCAACACACATATCCCAATATTCTTATAAATCATAAAAATTACAACAGCTGACGAGGTTCATTTTTAGAAATCAATCCATACGATAACCGATATCTAAGAAGTGAAATAATATTTCCATCATGAAAAAACTTTATAAAACCCAAATATTAGGTGTAATCATAACCGTGGTGCACCAAAAATCATAGAAAATTCCCTTTGAGCCTAGATCCATATTTTATATCCATTACCCCTCATGTACCTAATGCATCTAGAAAAAGAAAAAACAAACTAGTTCCTAGTTCATGGAATTAAACACACCATGATTCTATCACATAAAAAATCATTTTTGAAGTAATTAAACACAATTCAATCGAGGTAACATATGGTATTCTCACCACACAAATGACACTATGAGCCATATTGAATTGTTATTCCTATGAATTTTTTTACTGAACCATGCCAATGACCTAAATCATGAGAATTTATTTAACTAGTACCCAAAACATTACATCAACCATGAGGTCCATATGTAAAAATATTGAATATGAAGGGTTATAGTTGATCATAAATCCCACCTTCAACATAAGGAAGTGAAACATTATCACATTTTCTGTTCCCCTTTATTGAAGGAATGTCAACCATCCATACAAAATATCCAAACATTTCATATTTTTGTATCTCTTATTACCAAATTGATATTATCACTCTATACCACAGATCTCAACATCAAAAAATTGTGCATTCCCCTTTACCAAAGGTGTTTCTACCCACTATAACATGGATTCAAACATCATAAAATTTTTTATTCCCCTTTGAAAAATTGATTTTAACCCTATTTACTATATATACTCTCATTAAAAAAAGTTAATTCTCCTTTAACAAATTTATTTTAACCCTTCATTCCATAGATCCAATCATTTTCTCACTAGTATATTCTCCATTTACAAATGTATTTAAACCATAAATGTTTTTAATCCTACCTTAAATACATTCATTCAAGAGCATTTACTAAAGCTATGTCATTCCATAATTCCATAATTCTATATTTAATACTCAATAATATCTCTTTATATAATAAATTTTAATGATTTCATTTTTACCCACCTATATATCTATCCTATCATTCCCTGACATAGTTCTTGTCATGACCAATCCCTTATGGGCTATTTCATGACTACCCAACGCCTGCCTACTAAAGGGAAGGGGCTAGATACTAGCACCAATGACATTATTACACAACTGGGAGGCATTTTCTTGTGTACTTGTACAGACACACACAACCCACAGCCAAAGGTACTAGATAATAGAAATTATGGAACCCATGCATACAATCCACTATGGAAAAAAATAAGAGAACAATGGAAAGTAATGTATAGGATGGAAAAATAGGCTAGTATAATATTCTACCAATGGAAAATAGAACAATAGTAAAACTCCATGACCTTGAATTGCGTACGCTAGGAAGCCAACCTGAAGGGTCTATGAAGGGTAGCTTCTTAGAGCTGTAGAACTGAACCTTGTTTGACTAATCTCACAGAACACTAGAAGGCCTTGGTCCTCCCTAGAAACTCTAAAATCATCCATTGTTTTCACAAGACACCAAAATTATGGGGAAATACTTTGTAAGGGTGACTAAAACAATACTCAGTAGGGGACCCTAAAAACATAAAGGTAAAGTAAAAGAGAAAACCCAAAAAGGAACTCATTTTCAGCTCAACTCGGGTACCATCCCATACATATACCATGAAAATCTAGATATACATACCTCAACCACAATGAATACATGTGTTCCCAACCACATGACTAGTATCAGGATCCTCATCGAAGGCTCAAGTCATAACAGGCAAACAAAGAGACCACAACCATGAGATCTACCATCCATGATAGCACCCATATGAGAGATCAAATCTATTAGAGATCCTACCATTATGAATGTTACATCCGAGAGAATGTGATCCATAGGGAACATTCTACTTGGTTCAACTCTAGTGCCTGACATTGGAGGTCTAGTCATCATAGCCTTGCACCCTATGAAAGACTTAGGAAATCCAAGTGAAGAGGCTTGTCCTCACCCACATACAATTAAAAGGGATCCATGAACCTTACCATCTTGTGAATCCCATGTCACTCCTATAAGGAGTGGACCAAATATTAGTTCATTGGGAGAAAACTAGCTCTTATCTAGGCATAGTTTTCAACATGTGGATGGGCCTACTCTATGCTACTATGTCCGATAGCTGAGGGAGCTCCATCTCCAATCTAGGATCCTCACCCTACCAAGTCTGGGATTTATACTCAGTGACTAGAGAACCCACTACCTAGTATAATGGGGGATTACTTTCTCTTTCAGTCATATGTGGAGTAACCGCACCCTGGTATGACAAGGGAGTATCAAATACTATAATAGAGGACCCGCACCATACATAGTAGGGGAGTAACGACTTTATTCTATCATATTTGGAGGACTCAATCCCTAAAATAGCAGGGGAGTACTAACTCCATTAGTTTTTTCATTATGGGGGACCTTCAACCTAGTATGATAGCGGAGTACCAACCATAGGTTAGAGGACCTACTCATTAGCATGACAATGGTGTACCGAATCTACCTTAAAACCATGTAAGGAGGACCCTCATCCTGGAATGGAAGGGGAGTAATGAATCCTCCAATAGAGGACCCACTCCAAACCCATTTGGGGTGTGCCGACTCCATATGAATTATGTATGGAGAACCCACACCCTAGTCCAATATGGTATTTCAAACTCCAATGATTGAGGATCTACTCCCTGCCACAGCAGGGGAGTACCAACTCTTCTATTATGATCTTCTCTAAGAACCTAATCCATAAATGCTGGGGAGGACCGTCTCTACCAATAAATTGGGATATGAATTAACCACACCATGATTCATTGAGGGAGTAATTGTACTAACATATCATCACAAGAATCACCCAGAGTCTACCCATTGACTTCCACTAAAGATAGGGCCCACTCTTCAAATCAAATAGGTCATCCTCAATCATCTAAAAACACTCATATAGAGTATCCCAAAAGGAGTTACTCATAGAAAGGGTCCCAATTCTGCATATATCTCATCAAACAGATGCTATGTTTGGAAGCTACAAGATTATTTGTGAAATTGGAACCAATTGGGTCCTAGTCCGGTCCAACCCAGTGGGAACGACTCTGCCCAATAGGCACAACCAAGAACTGATGGACCATTAGTCCTGTCAATTCCACATGAAGGGGCATGGCCCTACAGAAGCAACCTGAACCCACGATCAGAGTGAGCCAACTCCATTAGACCGGATGCGGCATAGCCTCATCCAGCAAACTCGTGGTTCTAGCATGTGTCACCAACCCGTCCAACCGGTCTGCATCCGCAGACTGGAATTAGGGTAGGTGGACCAGCCATGTGAGTATAATCAAATGGTGCTATCACATCTAGTAAACTTGTGGCTCCACCGGGCACCACACCCCGATCAACCGGTATGCATAGTGAAACATTTTTCTTCCCATGACCTACAGCTTTGTGCGGGTCCAGGTCACATCGTAGCTCTAACAACGGTTTCTCCATGCAGTTTTTGTCATCGCCTCCACCATGGCATGATGACCCAGAGTCTGACACGCGACCACCAATAGCACTTCAGAAGTCTGATCCATGGACTGCCGAACTCGCTCTAGGGGTCTGTTCATCGATCCAGAGGATGTTCTTGATCCCTAGGGTCATGTTCTTCATCACTTTGGGATCTTATCCTTATTTTGTATTGTTCCTCCAAAAAGAGCTCAATCGGTGGTATTTACCATTCTTCCTCGATCCAATCATCTTTTATTGTCAATGCACCTTTAGTGTCTATACAACAAGAAGTCTTAACAACGACCAACCATTCTTCGAACTGTGAAGAATGAGAAAATGCACGACAAGGGGAGAGGAAAACCATTCAATCAAATTCAAGGAACGAAGATCCTAAATAATTCTTCATGGTGTTAATCCAATCCCGTTATATGGGTTTAAAATAAAATCATCCAGAACCTAAAATACCCCAAAACATCCCATAGTCTTACCTCTTGTAGGAATGATTAGACAATGGGCCCACCTATTCATGGGTGGATCTGCATTCATCATTTTAAACCAAGAATAGGGAGAATAACAGAATTTAAATATCAACCCCAACATCTATTCTGTTGTTTCATTGATAAACTACATCTCCACACTTTCATCATTCTTCTACACTGGATCTGATTCGTCGTTGGTGATCATCGATATATTGTATCTGTTCTGATCTCCAATGGAATTGTTGCTACTTCTCAGTTCACCAGCCTTTGTTATTGGATGATATTCTTCACCCACATTGGTCGTTCACCAACTAATTCTCCAAGGCTTCATTCCCAAAAAAAATAAATGACTTACACTATCGACCATGGATCCTTACTAAGCCATTATGTTGAAAATCATGGTTCAATATTTTATATTTCAAAATGTCTCTATAATTACACTATTTCATTTATGAGACAAAATTTCCATTTCAATGCATTACATGCCGATTCACAGTAACAGTTTGAAATTTGGTAAAAATAAAATAAATGAAGTATAATTTATTTTAACTTATTATTTTGAAATACCTACAATTAACATTTCTGATGGACCCAAGTAGGTCGAAGATAAGTCTTTCCTAGCCAAATCATATTGTTCTGAGTTCAACAGTCCCTTCATATTTTTTATCTAATCACCAAATTAAAGGATAGAAAACCCATCATACATGTTTATTTAAATGAAATCAAAAAAGTTATATTCTATTCCGGTCTCACTGGGCCTCAAAATTATGTGCTGCCTCCGAGTCCGACTTAATAAAAAACCAATTTAATTTAAAAAAAGTTACCTAGAAATCCAGACCATTACATTCTTCCCACCTTAATGATTTTTGTCCCAAAAAGAAAAATCTTACACTAAAGGTAAGAAAAATGAATCCATCTAGGTTTCATGCACATCATACGGGCATACACCCTAAAACCCCACTGATATTGACCACTCTCATGTCTAGCTTCTGGTAGGTCCACGTCATGAAATAACAGGAACATATTTTCTATGATTGGATAACGATGAACACACTATGCACTACGATCCATCTGCAGTCATGGGGTCTAGCGATTCACCCCCAAGAAAATCTGATGGTGATATATGTAGAACCCCATGGTCCACTTCCAGTCATTGATGAATTGTGATAAAGCTTCCAATGGTGATACACATTCAAGGCTGAAGCTGAAAAATCAAGGGAATTTATGAATCAAATAGTGTTTATCATTGGAGAACACTGGGTCTTACTAGGCCGACTTTTTAGAACCTCCAACAGCCACACCACTTGCTGAAAATGGAAGACTGCCACACTCACTAGTGCTATTACAGCTATGTTTGGATGGTATACACCCATTTTATTCTATAGAAACACCATTGAGTCTAACTCTGCCACCATAGAATGTTTCTAAGCATGACTCTTTTCTAGATTCCTCCCTCTACTGCTTGATCTTTCTTTAAGAAAAAGGAAAACTTGTTTTAACCATCCTTGATACATAAAATCCTATTCCAAATATAGTCAGTCTGGGTATAAATGGTAGTATTCCAAACACAAAATGATGTCGCAAGGCCTGGAAACCACAACTAGGAGATCCCATTGCAACTCTATCCTCTAATAATTATGTAACACTGTCAGTGCCAGTGTGTGATCAACAGGTCTCCTATAGTAGGAGTCTCTTAGTGTGAGGGTCCAGTCAACAGTCCCACCAGAACATTGAAGTCTCAACAGAACACAAGAAAAAAAAGATGACATGTACATGTGTCAATTTAAAAAGAAATCCAAAAGAAAAGACACAGATCGTACCTCAAATATCTATTGGAGCTTCGTGGTCATAAACCAAGACCGCATACAGCTGTCCTCTCCCTCATCCTTCGGCTCCTTGAGCCTAGCGTGGACCAACTCCTATTGATCATCCATCTCCTCTGCCTCGCCCGCCATCTTGTGGAACTCCTTGCTCCAAGTGCTATCTATGCCAGGGAGGCTCTTCTGCTGGCTAATGCTCATCGGCATGGCGGGTCAGAAAATCCCAATCAAGATAACCTAGACTATTTCAAGTGTAACACCACCTCTCCTATGACCGATCATCTCCTTGGTGCTACTCTTGCTCCATAGATTCACATGTATATATTCTGTAATTGGTGTGCCTTATATGTTGCGATCTTGTCACATGTCATCTGCTATAACTTGAAGACACATCTTCCTTGTCACCCCTTTTGTAGGTCACATACATTTTCTCCTCCACCTGGTATATCCCAAAAACTAGGTCTCACTCCAGCACCCTAGTATACATCAGAACGCTAAGAGGTATCACTGATGCCCTGATCACCCAGCGTACTCCCTGATCAATGGTCTAAACCCTAAATTAAAGGTCCCACACCATATCTATATAGTAGTGAGAATGATTTTTGAACCTCGTCGAGTAATCTTCTACTGCCATGCTACCCTAACGCAGGTGCAATAGCTTCTATATACGCATAGAGAATACAATCACCTGAAAGAACTCCTCCTAGAAAAGGTGATCAATGTCAATCCTGGTGAGGTTCACCTCATCATGCATCTTTATCGTCAAGCTCCACCATCACCTCACCGATCCATGAAGAATGATCACTGGTAAGATCTCAATGTGATCGAGTGATGTTCTCCCTAGGAGGAAGACTGGTGTAGCCACCTCAATCCAATCCTCATCTACCTGAGTATATGTCTCTCCTTGAAAACTAGGAGATATCTACCTCTGGTACTCATGTAGAACACTCATCCAGTGTGTATCATCAACTGGTAGACCTTATAGCATCTACTGATCAATGGTTGGTTTTTTCACTAGTGCACCACCAAGAGGTAATGACACATATTCAGTTCCCTGCACTAAAGCCTCCACTCGAGGTGGATCATCATCATGATAATGTTGAAGAATGTTTTATAGTTGTCGTCGTGGTGGAATTCTAAAATATATCATGATGAATCATAGTTAAAGAGTTTATCTGGATATCTAGATCAAGAAGGAAAAGGAATGAAGAACCATTCCTACATGATGAATGTACAAATTATTTCTCCACAATCATATTTTCCCTGTACCGAGTATGAAAAATAGGTGTCCAATGTCATGGTGTTTGAATTTGTTTCCTTTCACATCCACAATGGAGTCCATGGACTAAAATAGAAACTTGATATATATAAAACTATTTTCAAAAACCAAAAACAACAGACCTTTTCCCATTGAGGTAGAACTAACCGCCATTGATACCAATTTTTTACAATCCATCCCTCGGGGCCTATTATGTGACTACCCCAAGCCCACCTCCCAAATTCAGGGTCTAGATACTATCATCGTAGTGATTATTCCACAAGAGGGATTCATTTTCCTGAGTACTTGTATACACGCACACAACCCCCATCCAAAGGCAATAGAAAGTAAAATCCAATGAAACCATGTATGCAATCTACTATGTAAAACAAAACCATAGTACAACAGAAAGTAAACTATAGGGTGGAATACCAAGCTAGTATACAAGCCCAATAATGTAAAACAGAACAAAAGTAAAACTCGAATTCCTAGAATCTCATACACCTGGAAGCCTACCTGAAGGGTAGGTGAATGGTAACAACCTGAAGATAAAGAAGTTCACAACGTCTGACTAGTCTCACTAAATACCACAAGGCCCTATTCGTGCTTGGAATCCATCAATGCATCAGTCATCTTCTGATGACATGACACATACAGTCAAAGCCCAAGTAAAGGTTCGTATAAAACAATCTATAGGGGACCCCAAAACCACAAAGGTAAAGCACAATAGAAATCCCACAAATGAAGACACATTTAGCTCTACTCAGGTATATGCCCATAAATATACCATGAAAAAATAGATATACTCATCTTGGCCACTAAAAAAACATGTTTTCCCAACCACATAGCTAGTCTCATGATTCTAATCAAAGGCTCATGTCATAAAACACAATACATGAGATCACACTCCAGGAGATCATCCATCTCTGATGGAAGCAATCCAAGAGAATCACTATAAAAGAAATCATACCATTCTGAATGGTCCATACGAGAGAACATGTTCCACTATGAACATTCTACTATGTCCAACTCTAGTGCCTGACATTGTAGTTCTAATCATCATAGCCATTCCCCTGATAAAATACTAAGGAAACCTAAGTGAAGAGGCCCATCCTAACCATTATACACGTAAGAGGGAGCCATGAACCTAACCATATTCTGAAACCTTTTTCATGTCTATAAGGAGTTTCCTGCACCTCAGTGCATCTATATAGAACTAGCTCCTATTTAGGAATCATTTTTATCAATAGGATTGATCCTGCTCCATGATACTATTTCTGATAGTTGAGGGAGCTCCATCTCCAATTGAAGAACTGCACAGTACTCAGTCTAAGAGTACTACTCAGTAACAAGAGGACCTAGGCCCTGGTACGATAGGGGTATACTGACTTTATCAGTTCATGTGTGGGGGACATTTTCTCAGGTATGATAGTGTTGTATCGACTCCTATAATGGGGAACCTACACCCTACCCGGTAGGGGAGCACCAACTCTATTCAAAAATGTGTGGATGACCCTCACCCTGAAATATTAGGGGAGTACTACTCAATTAGTATGTTTTATATGAGGGATGTGAAACCTATTATGTTAGGATAGTATCGACCCCAGGCTAGAGGACCTACTCCCCAGCATGGTGGGGGGTACCTACATTTCCATAGCACAGCGTAAGGAGGACCCATACCATGGAACGACATGGTAGTACTGACCCATCCAATTGAGGACACTCTCCCTACCAATTAGGGGAGTACCAACTCTTTAGGAATTTGGAATAGATGACTTGAACCCTAGTCCAATAGGGTCGTTCTAACTCTAGAGATAGAGGACCTGATCCGTAAAACGATAGGGGAGTATTGAATCTTCCACTAAGAACATCTCTGAGAACCCACACCCTTAAACATGGGGAGTCCCATTTCTAACTAATCAAATGGATAAGGAGTACCACCACCATGAGTCATCAAGGGAGTAACTATCGTGACATCACAAAATAAGAATCGCCTTAAGTCTACACAAATGTCTGCCCATACCGGGAGGGAAACTATATTAATCAAATAATTTGTCCTCCAAAATTCTCAAAAACTCACTTAGAGTATCTCAGAAAGACCATATCATTGAAAGGATCCCAATTCCACAAATGGGTCATCAAAAGATCGCTCTCTTTGAATGTTACAGGCATTTTTTGTGAAACGGGGGCCAGTTGGGTCTGGGACTGGTCCGACCTGGTTAGACAAACCTAGTCCATCATGGGCCCAACCCGACCCAATGGGCACAACCCAGACTAGCTGGGCCTAGAACGGCCCGGCCTGGCCTACCTAGCTTGGCTCGGCCAGCCAGTAGCATACCAGCCTGAAATAGAGTCTGTCTTCATGTCCGCTAACTACCAGGGGAGCCAACTGTCACTGCCGCAACATCTAGCCGGTCCGCATCAGTGAACTGGGTTTCTCTGCATGACTCACAACTTTTCACGAGTCCAGGTTACACCACGACTCCAATCGCTGTATCATTACATGGAAGCCGTTTGGTTGCCTCTATCAAATCCTCCATAGCATGCTGCCCTGTCCTCTGGCATGCGACCACCACCACCATCTGCTTCTGGCACCGCCTCCACCATCAACATATTTTTAGCCTATTTCTTGGACCACCAGACGTGCTTTGGTGGTCCATTCATCGATCCAGAGGCTGTTTTGTATAACTTGGGTCTCATTCTTCATATCCTCGAGCTAAAATACTTATTGTGGAAACATCTGACAGAAATTACTCGATCATCGGTATTTCCCACGCTGCCTCGACCGGATCATTGTACGTCGTCGTCGCACCTTTGTCTCCATTTCAGCAATAAGTTAACTCAATGAATGGATATTCATAGACCCATGAATAACATGAATATAGAATTTAAAGGAGAGAGGGATATGAGAAAATAACTTTTGAAGAATGAACCTTTCCTGTCGTTCATCACAACATTATCCCAAATGCATTAGAAGAGTTTTTCATAAATTCATCACGAACCTCAAATCCCCTCAAACATCCCGTAGTCAAACTTCCCATTGGACCGATCTGACCATGTTTCAACCTATTTGTGGGTTTTTCCTCATTATTCATTTAAAATAATGAACATGGAAAAGAGTAAAGTTTAAATAACAACCCCTACCTCAATTCCGTTCTTTCAATAATGATGAACTTCTCTACTTTTTCATCGTTCTTCTATGATTGATCTGATTTGTTGTTGGTGATCATTGATCTCCAGTCTCAGTTCCAATATCTAAAGGCATCATCTCCGCTTCTTGGTTTGCTAGCATTAGTCATTGGAGGGAATCCTCTACTGTCGTTGGTCCTTCACCAAAGAATTCTTTAAGTCTTCTTTACCAAAAGAATTAAATGTATTCCTCTATAGACCTTGGATCCTTACTAAGACATTATGTAGAGATTCATGGTTCATAATTCTTAACTTCACTAAGTCAGTGATGTTATGTAGTACCATTTCTAAAACAACCTTTCTTGTTCGAAGATTTATATATTATTTCTCAATAATAGATTTAATGGTCATGAAAAATAAAATAAATCATGTTTATTTTATTTTAACGTTTTCTTTTAATATTACAAAAAATAAATTTTTTGTTCATCCCATATTGGTCAAAGTTATGTATTTTTTATGAGAATCCTTATATTAGAAGATCGGTGGTGACTTCATATTTTTTATGTAATCACCAATTTAAAATATAGAGAAAATCACATTAATGTTTTTTTAAATGAACTAAAAAAGGTTAAAAATTCTATTCTGGGCTCACCAGGCCTCATAATTACATTTCACTCAGGTTATGGCTTCGTAAAAACCCCATTTAATTTTTTTAAAAAAATATCTAGAATTCATGACCATAAAATTTCTCCCCATCAGGAATCTTTTACCTGAAAAGAAGACACCTACATAAAAGGGAATAAAACTGTGTTCAACTAGTGTTCATGGGCTGCTTACAAGCATGTACCCTAATGAATCATAGAGATTGACCACTCTCTTGTCTTGCCTCTTCTAGGTGAACATAAAGAGTCAAAGGTCACATGTTCCTTTAGTGGCGAAAAGTGGGAACAGACCATGCACTACAATCCATCTATATTCATGGGGTCTAGCGGCTTATCTCCACACTATCCTAATGCCGATATTGATATAACCCCATAGTTAACTCCCAGTCTTTGATGAAATATTCTAAAGACACCATAGGTGCTACACATTGAAGATTGATTCTGAACATGAATGGATATTTGAAATTGAAATTGGACTGCACGTTGTCTATTGCTGGGTCTTACCAAGCCCTCTGTCTACAACCACCAGTAGCCATGCAACATGCTTAAAGTAATACACTTCTACAATCACTAGTGGAATTCCATCTCAGTATAAATGGTAAACCTCTATTTTATATTTCTAAAAAGTCTAGGGGTCTAAATCAGCCACCATGGAATTTTTCTTGGCATGAATCTTCTACAGAGTCCACTCTGTGCTACCTGAGTTTTCCTTTCATCTGAAGGAAATCCACTTTTCACCATTGTAGACACACCACATCTATTTCCTAATACTGTCAATACAGGTATGAATGGTAGTATTCCATTCCCATAATGACTCCGCGAGGCCTCTAAGTCACAACTAAGATATAACAACTGCAACTCTTCCCTATTATATTAAGGTATCACTATCAGTTTTAGTGTGTGATCAATGGGTCTCCTACAGCAAGAGTCTTTAAGTGCGAGAGTCAATTCGACCGTCTAACCAGTTCCCTAAAATCCCAAATGAACTTTAGAAAAAAATAGGGTGACTATCATTTGTGTCTATTTAAAAGTTAATATAATATAAAAGACACATATAATACCTCAAATCTCTCTTGGATCCTCTTGGCCACAATCCATGACCGCATGTAGCTGTCCTCATCCTTGTCCTCTGGGCTACCTGAGCCTAATGCGTACCCCCTCCTTTGTCTCGACCAGCACCCTTGCCTCACTAGAAAACCTACCGATCTTCTTCCACCACGTAATGTCTCTCCCAAGGAGGCTAATCTACTATCACCCTATTAGTAGAAGGATGGGTTGAACAATCTATAGAGAGATTCCCCCCTGTCTTTTCAAGAATAACACCACCTCTCATATCGCTGATCTACTCCTTGGCGCTGCTTCTACTCCATAGACCAATGAGTCTATGTTCAGGTTGGGTATTCCTTCCATTATATGATCCTATCACATGTCGTCTGGTTTATCCAGCAGACACCTCTATCTCTTTACCTCTTCTAAAGGTTACATCCATATACTCCTCTGCTAGGTAGCTCTCAACAACCAGTGCTTACTCCTACACCGTTGCATATGTCAGAATGCTAAGAGGTATAAAAAATGCCCTGATCCTCATACGTAGTCCCTACTCGAATGTCAGGGCCCTAAATTAATGGTCTCGAACCATATCTCTAGAGTTGTGAGAAATATTGGTGAACCTCGCTGTGTACTTTGCTACTGTCATGCTGGCTTGACGTATATGCAGTAGCTCCTGTATACACACAGATCTTAAAGGCACCTGAAAGAACTCCTCCTTAAAGAGGTGCTCAAATTAAATCGATGTGAGGGTTATCTTATCATGCATCGGGATGTTCATGCTTCACCATCTCCCTAACAATTACTGAATATGGTTTGCGATTAAGATCTCCAACTGATCGAGAGGCATCCACATTAGGCAGAAGACTCACGAAAACTATTCTATCCAATCCTCAACTAACCGATTGAACATGGGAGTTATTTCCACTATAACTGTTATTGCACACTCATCCTGTGCATATCCTCTATTGGTATCATAGGTAGAACCTAATGATAGAAGAGTGGTTGCATCACTAGTGCACCAACTGGAGTTAACTCCACAGATTCAGTTCCCAACAATGAAGCCTCTGCTCGAGGTGGATCATCACTATGATCGCATTGTATAATACTATTTGGATATCATTATGGTGTCATTCTAAAATATATCAAGATAAATCATAGTTAAATAGTTTATCTAGAGAGCTGACTTAAGAAGGGAATGGAAAGGAAAAAAATTCCATCATGATGCATTTACCCTTTATTTCCTCGCGACCAGTTTTTCCATATACCTAGTCATAAAAACAGTTGTCCAGATTCTTGGTGTATGGATACGTTCGCTGCCACACCAACACTGGAGTCACTAAAAGGAAAGAGAAACTTAAAAAACTTAACACTTTTTTCTAAAACCAAAATCTACATACCCTTTGACTTTGAGGTACAACCAAACACTTTTGATACCAATTTCTCATAGCCCATCCCCCAGGGCCCATGTCGTGGCTACACCAAGACCAATTCCCAAAGGCCTTGGGATGGTGAATAGTACTGACAAAATTATTCCAAAAGTGGGAGGCATTTTACTGAGTACCTATACAGACACACACACAGCCCCCATACAAGGATACTAGAATATAAAATACAAGGAAACCATTCAGGAATTCTACAAAGTAAAACACAACCTGAGTACAATGAAATGTAAAGTATAGGGTGTAACACCAAGCCAGTATAGAATCCCACCAAAGGAAAAAAAATTAAAACTCCACATCCTTGAAGCTCATCCATCAGGAAGCCTACCTGAAGGGTTGGTGAAGGGTAGCTTCCTGAAGCTGTAGATGTTCACCTCGTCTGACTAAACTCACAAGAAATCACCTAGCCCTAGTCCTCCCTGTACTCCATTATAGCATCAGTTTTCTACAAAGTACTTGAAACATGCATGCAATGCCTGTGCAGGGGTGATTAATACAATACTCATTAGGGGACCCCAGAACCATGTAGGTAATGCACAAGAGATAACCCACAAAGGAATTCACATTCATCTCTTCTCGGCTATATGCTTATATGATTAAAATGAACATCTAGATATACATGTCTCATCTTATATGAAAACATGTGGTCCCAACCACACAACCAATCTCATGATTCTCATCGAAGGCAAAAGTCATAACACACAAACCAGGAGATCGTACTCAACGTGCTCGACCACCCCTAATAGAAACCGTTCAAGAGATTCACACCATTGGTTACAATCCTACCCTTATGAAATGTAATTTAGAGAGAATGTGCCCCTTCATGAGCATTCCAATATGCCCAACTCTAGTCCCCATCATAGATGGTCTAGTCATTATAGGCTTAAGACTGATGAACGACTATGGAAACTCAAGTGAACAGGTCTACCCACACCACAATACATATAAGAGGGAGTTTTTCCCTTAAAAATCTCGTGAAACCTATTTCGCTCCTGTAACACCCCAGGTAAATAAAGAATATGACATTTCATATTTATCCATATTTGTGAATAAAATATTTAAATAACTTTAAAGGGGACGCTATGCTCGATGGCGTACCCAATACGCAACAACGAGTTTCTTGGGAATCTTACGTTGCACTCTAATAATAAAATAATATTATTTTAAATGTTAGTTAACATGTAGTCGTTGTAATGGCGGGAATGGATAGAAATAACTAAAATATGATTATATATGTTTTTAAATGTTTTTACATTTATCCAATAAAAGATAATGGCTTAAAATACGGAAAGAATTCAATTTTAGGCGTATATGCCCTAGTTTTCACTAAAGGTTCACTTATCACCTTTTGATGGCGAACCGTCATTAAATATAGTTTTGATCACTCTTATACATTCTTTTGGACCAAATAAAACTCTTATTAAGAATTGGGACATCAAAATTTACTTTGTGTAAATTTTTGGTATCTTTCCGATAAAGTTTATTTTTTTTATGAATAGTGTAAAATGTTGTATTTTAATTCAAAACCACTTTTTAATCTAATTTATTTATATGATTAGATTATATTTTGAATTGGTTTTAAAGTGAAATTAGAAAATATTTTTACCATTAAATCCAATAGTGTTCTTTGGAATCAATTTCACTTTGAAATCAGACTTAAACTAGTGTCAATCTTTTGATACTTATTGTTTCAAAAAACACGCTATTTGACATGACATCGGGAATTAATTATTAAATTAATTAATGTGACTTATATGTTTTGAATTTTGTAAAATGGACTTCATTTTTGAATTCAGAATATCAAATATAGCTTAGGGTGAATTTTTGGGATTTTTCTGAAAAACATCAATTTTTGATGAATAGTGAAACCACTAACTGGTACTTATAAAAACTGATTTTCCGTTTAAATGAAATTTTGCCATCATTGTGTTTTGATTTTCAAAAATCTGACATACATGGTTGTCATTAAGAAGTAAAATGTGGTTCAATGAGATTAAAATAATTTTTTGGTGAATAGTAACTTATTAAGTTTTTAATCACGATAAGTGGTAATTAGTGTAGTTTAAGGTAAAAACAATGCTTTAATAAAATGAGATGAGCTTGAAACATGTCTTACCCTCATTGGTTGTATCATGGCCGACCAAGACAAGCCATGGGTCAACTTGGGGACCCCATGGATCCACTTTGGTTGGGAAATGACATAAATAACATTTTATTTAATGTACAAGTAAAATTGACACAAACATGATATGTTTTACTAAAACAATTTTTAAGTGGGGTTATACAAGTCATCTTTTTGATTATAAATATTCTTTGGAAAGGTAAAAAGATTTCCTACATCATAGTAATTTTTTATAATTTTTAGACATTAAATAAATTAAATTATTTATGACATAATAATGATGGAGCGATGACATCATTATTTGACGATTTAAATAAAATGGAAAGATAATGTAAAATCTATGAACTACACATGTCCAAAACTTATTGAATGAGTGGATTTCGAAGCCGTATCACCTTATACACGAATTATAACAATGTGGGACCTTTTGAAACCGAAACACATTTTCAAATAAAGTAATATTTCTTTACTTTCCAAAAGTGCCCCTCCTCTCCTCTTATAAAAGGCCCCCACCTCTACCTCATTTAACACACTCCTCAAGACTTTGGATCGGCCAACCCCTGCCCATTTACTCTCTCCACATCCCTCTCCTCATCCTAGAGGATTCACTTTGGGCATAATCCTTTCAAAGGAAGCCTTTAGGCTCAAATCAAAAGGAGTTACAATTTTAAAGGTAATTCATTCTCTCATGTTCATTTGTTTTATTTTGCTTCTCCAACCCCCTAAACTCTTTTTATTTACTTCTTTTGTAACAACACCAGTATCTTAAATATACTAGGATGTTGTTATAAGATTTATTCGAGCTACACTCTCACACAACTACATCAAATGGTTAAAGAACATACGGTTTCCGTGGATGGTGAAATTCTGCCTCCCGAAACGATGATTGTTCAATACTCATTTAACACCTTCAACGGTGGCCATTATGATGTCACTATTTTTATATGATATATAATATGTTTATGTTTTATTTATGGTTCTGTATTTTTCATTTTTGTCTTACCTTTATGGCTTCCATTATGGGTATACGCGATATCTTCATTTAAGGAAGTGCGGACTACCGCCCCCTCAAAGTGATTTGATTCGTTAAATACCATATGTGGGATGTATAAAGGATGGAAATATGATATTATATATGATATTATACTGGAATTATAATATACCTTTATATCATTATTATTACATTCTATAAAATACGAAATAGAAATGAAAGTAGCGTTCATGCGTACGTACGGCTTACCGTCTCCATGAACGGTGCATTTCATTTCTTACCTCTAAATGATTATGTAATGTTATAAATGCATGCATGTACTGGATATATATGACATATATGATATCTACATAATGAATACAATTCTGGATATAATAAACATTTGGCCACACGAACAACATGTAATTGTAAGAAGTCCACTTTCGACTTAAGAACCAAATATCGGGAAAACAAATATTATTAACTTAAATGATTATATAATGTTTATGACATGGTAATAAGTGGTATAAAAGTAATAATGAACTTGAAAAAGGTTCTTAAGGAATTAGAAATTAACTCAAGTTTATTATTCAGGAGATTAAAGAACGATCGAGTCAAGTCGGACCCGAGGTAAGGGATCCTACTCCTCTCTTTCTTTTTAAGTACACACTTTTATGTCATTCCTTTTAAAGCTCATCTTTCTTGTTATTGGGATGATCATTTATATTACACTTACTGTAATTTTTATTTTCATGTGATTAGAGACCCTATTCTCTCTCATCAATCCATTTTGGAAGTTTTGAGTGGCGCCGTTAGGCTGCCGAACTTTCGTAAGAGATCTAACCTCTCTCTTTCTTTTTAAGTACTCTCCTTTATGTCACTTCTTTTAAACTCCTCCTTGCAATGTTGTGGGATTTTATTTTATATTCCACTTGCTGTAAATTTTATTGTAATATGATGGGATACTCTATTTTATCTCATCAATCCATATTCAAAAGTTTTATGTGGCGCCGTTAGGCTGCCGAGTTTTCGTAAGGGATTTTTCATCTCACTTTTATTCCCGTGAGATTTATGCTACATTTGCCACAAATTCAATTGAGTGGTGTATGTACTGACCATTATTCTACTCTTTGTTTAATATAATTTCGTTTATGAGTATTTACATCAATAACTTATTGTCTTTCTTTCATGGGGTGTATGTTTTGAAAGATACCCAAGTCGGTAAGGGAACCTTTCACCCTCCTCTTTTTTAAAAGACTTCTTTTATTGGGTCTTTTAATTTAAATATTTTTATGTTGGGATATGTTCTCATACATCTTTATTGATGTAAATTTTATGTCCAAGTGATGAGATACACTTTTTATCTCTCATCAACTCATTTTGATGTGATGTCATTAGGCTGTCAAGGGAACTTTTTAACCCAATTTCGATTTCTTTGGGTTCAACTTGTAGTCATTGAATATGTCATCCATTGAATATGTGTGAATGACCTTTTATTGTTTTACACTTAATATCCACTTATATTGGGTGTATATATATTTGTCACACATATTTTTTTGAGATTTATTTGTCCTTAATTTAAGGATACCTTCTTTATAAGGGATTTCATCACATTTTACATTTCTATTGAGGGATCATTGTTGTTATGAACCAATTCACTCTTATATGGTGTATATACTGTCCTTTGGAGTATTATATCATGAATCCTTTTATTCTCATGATATTATAAAATTCTGACTAAATGTTATTCCTCGATTATTGTATTCAAGTGTCTCTAATTTTGGTAAAACCCCTTTAACCAAAATATCGTTTTAAATGTTTTAATTATTTGTTCTTATTAATATCCATGTTTTCAAAATGGTTTTAAGGATTTATTTATATGGATATTAATGGTTTAAAATGTTAAAATCTTCAAGGTGGTATGGGACACTTTGATTCAAAAATATCTTTATTAAATGTTTTAAATGGTTTTGGAAATGGTTTCTTTTTGAATCGATTCATTATTTCAATATCCTAAAATGTTATATTGTGATTGAAATGTGGAAATGATATGTTTCCTTTATTCATGTTTATGTGATACGATTATGTTATGGTTCTTGGGCATTGTTTTGAAGAATGGGTGGTTCCGTGATAAACTAAGGGCGGGTGAGCCCGATATAGCTCTCCAATGCATTGGGTAACATGAAGGAGTGAAACGTTAAGGTTTCTCCGAAGAGATTTTAGGGAATATACTGTGATGGGTATTCCAAACGTAACCAAGAGGGTTACTCCCTACGTAAGAATGTTATTAATGCCTCAAGTTACCTTTATGTATTATGTTTTCTATGATTTATTCATGGTTTGATGAGGTATGTTAAAGTGCCTATGTTTTATGGGTAAAGTATGATTTCATTCTTATGTATATATGAACTCATGTTTCCTTTCCATATTTTTATAACCCTTACTGAGCTTTTTATGCTCATCCCAAGTTTTTGAAATGTTTTTCACAGGTCAAGGGAAAGGTAAATGATGTGATGATAGTGTCAAGTATGTTTCAAGAAAGAATCCGTGTTATATTTTAAATATGTTTCCGTTGATGGGAAGAATGAATACTATCTTTTATGTAACCACTTTGTTTAAATGTGGAATGTAATGCAAGTTTCATGATCTAATTCTCTAAAACTCTAAACCTGAAAAGATCCTCAATGTGTAATCTTGTAATAACTCAAGATTAAGTAAGGTTTAAGGCTGGGGCCTTATAGTTGGTATCAAAGGCTGGTTTAGATAACTTTAGAGGTTAGGGTATTCTTTAATCATAAGTGACATTACCATAATGGTTAGGATTTCAGAAAGAGTCCTAGTTTTAGATAAAGTGAATGAGTAAGTATATCTTAGTGTTTACCTTCCTCGTTAGTACATGATGGTTTTGTTGATATACTCACACTGACCTTTTTGGTTTTAGTAAATGGCTGGATCTAGCAGGCACCAAAGTGACAATGGGTTTGAAGGAAACTGTGGTGGTTCTCTGATTAAGATACTCGATGAGATGGGGGATTAAATGAGGAATCTCATGGTTTTTCTAAACCAACTATCAAGGAGTCATGATCAACCACTTGAACCTTGGTGAGTTCTCTAATGCATCATGTACGAGATGGCCTACTTGATGTGGAAATTCAGGTAATAATTATTAAGGTAACCATTAGGGTTTATATGATCCTTACTTTTGAGGTAATTATGGGTTATTATATGATATGATGGAAAATGAAGGTCATGAGATAAAATTGAGGTTAAAATATGTTATGATTATTCTTGAAGATTTTATCTCATTTTGGGGAATGTTTTAAGAATTATATAGTTTTGGAAAAAGGACAACATGCAGACCGTGTGACATCCCGTCGCATCGGACAAAGCTGCGAGAATCGAACCCACAACCAAAGTGCGACTGGTATTTATCGCCTACCACTGGACTACGTGAAGTCCCTGGTTAGTTTGACCGATTCTTTTTAGTTATATGATTTTATGAATTAAGAGTAAGTTGATTTTGGAGGATATGTGATTAGGATAATTACTTTTCAATGTGAGACTTTTGGAGAAACTGATGTTGTTTGGAGATAAATGTTATGATTTAACTTGGTAGACTATGTGACTAAATCCTTCAAATATTTGGGTTTCAATCTTAGTTTGGTTTACTTTGAAGAATTTTATGGACAAATGGTCCTCGTTGAACTTTGGGTTTTGTTGGACAAATTTTGGAGATTAAGAATAGATTTTCTTTTTATAAAGGGTTATCCTTTTCTGGATTATCTGATCTTGTACTAGACTTTTTGGTTTTGGTTTTGGTTAAAGACATGGGAAGTATATAGTTCTATTTTTTGGATGTGGTGATTCTCTATGAGTTGATTATAGTACTCTTAATGTGAACAAGTCTTCCTAAATACTTGTCTTTTGGAGAAAATATGAGTTTGTGTAAGGAATATAATAAAAGTTGAAAGTCAATATGATAAGTGATTATGTTTTCTTGTGAATAAATTCCTCAATAAAAAGTAACTTAAAACAAAAATGTTGTCTATTAACTTTTCCTACTGGGGAATCGAATACCGTTTAACCCATCACAAGTTTGTGATTTTCTCGTGGTTAACTTTATCCTAAACATGTTTTCTATCACTCTCCATCAGAACATGACCCTTTTTTTTCCTCCATGTCCATATTTTCATACTTGGAATCCTAGTATGGGTTAACTCGGGTGACCTTTGTACTTATCTCTCTTTATTTTAAAGTGTTTGTTTTACCGACTTTTGTTCCGATGTGGGACTTTCAAGGATGTTTCCAAGCGCAATTTTAAAATTGCGAGGACGCAATTCCCAAAAGGGGGGAAGGATGTAACACCCCAGGTAAATAAAGAATATGACATTTCATATTTATACATATTTGTGAATAAAATATTTAAATAACTTTAAAGGGGACGCTATGCTCGATGGCGTACCCAACACGCAACAACGAGTTTCTTGGGAATCTTACGTTGCACTCTAATAATAAAATAATATTATTTTAAATGGTAGTTAACATGTAGTCGTTGTAATGGCGGGAATGGATATAAATAACTAAAATATGATTATATATGTTTTTAAATGATTTTACATTTATCCAATAAAAGATAATGGCTTAAAATACGGAAAGAATTCAATTTTAGGCGTATATGCCCTAGTTTTCACTAAAGGTTCACTTATCACCTTTTGATGGCGAACCGTCATTAAATATAGTTTTTATCACTCTTATACATTATTTTGGACCAAATAAAACTCTTATTAAGAATTGGGACATCAAAATTTACTTTGTGTAAATTTTTGGTATCTTTCCGATAAAGTTCATTTTTTTAATGAATAGTGTAAAATGTTGTATTTTAATTCAAAACCACTTTTTAATCTAATTTATTTATATGATTATATTATATTTTGAATTGGTTTTAAAGTGAAATTAGAAAATATTTTTACCATTAAATCCAATAGTGTTCTTTGGAATCAATTTCACTTTGAAATCAGACTTAAACTAGTGTCAATCTTTTGATACTTATTGTTTCATAAAACACGCTATTTGACATGACAACAGAAATTAATTATTAAATTAATTAATGTGACTTATATGTTTTGAATTTTGTAAAATGGAATTCATTTTTGAATTCAGAATATCAAATATAGCTTAGGGTGAATTTTTGGGATTTTTCTGAAAAACTTCAATTTTTGATGAATAGTGAAACCACTAACTGGTACTTTTAAAAACTGATTTTCCGTTTAAATGAAATTTTGCCATAATTGTGTTTTGATTTTCAAAAATCCGACATACATGGTTGTCATTAAGAAGTAAAATGTGGTTCAATGAGATTAAAATTATTTTTTGGTGAATAGTAACTTATTAAGTTTTTAATCACGATTAGTGGTAATTAGTGTAGTTTAAGGTAAAAATAATGCTTTAATAAAATGAGATGAGCTTGAAACATGTATTACCCTCATTGGTTGTATCATGGCCGACCAAGACAATCCATGGGTCAACTTGGGGACCCCATGGATCTACTTTGGTTGGGAAATGACATAAATAACATTTTATTTAATGTACAAGTAAAATTGACACAAACATGATATGTTTTACTAAAACAATTTTTAAGTGGGGTTATACTAGTCATCTTTTTTATTATAAATATTCATTGGAAAGATAAAAAGATTTCCTACATCATAGTATTTTTTTATAATTTTTAGACATTAAATAAATTAAATTATTTATGACATAATAATGATGCAGCGATGACATCATTATTTGACGATTTAAATAAAATGGAAAGATAATGTAAAATCTATGAACTACACATGTCCAAAACTTATAGGATGAGTGTATTTCGAAGCCTTATCACCTTATACACGAATTATATCAATGTGGGAACTTTTGAAACCGAAACACATTTTCAAATAAAGTAATATTTCTTTACTTTCCAAAAGTGCCCCTCCTCTCCTCTTATAAAAGGCCCCCACCTCTACCTCATTTAACACACTCCTCAAGCCTTTGGCTCGGCCAACCCCTGCCCATTTACACTCTCCACATCCCTCTCCTCATCCTAGAGGTTTTCCTTTGGGCAGAATCCTTTCAAAGGAAGCCTTTAGGCTCAAATAAAAAGGAGTTACACTTTTAAAGGTAATTCATTCTCTCATGTTCATTTGTTTTATTTTGCTTCTCCAACCCCCTAAACTCTTTTTATTTACTTCTTTTGTAACAAAACCAGTATCTTAAATATACTAGGATGTTGTTATAAGATTTATTGGAGATAAACTCTCACAAAACTACATCAAATGGTTAAAGAACATACGGTTTCCGTGGATGGTGAAATTCTGCCTCCCGAAACGATGATTGTTCAATACTCATTTAACACCTTCAACGGTGGCCATTATGATGTCACTATTTTTATATGATATATAATATGTTTATGTTTTATTTATGATTCTGTATTTTTCATTTTTGTCTTACTTTTATGGCTTCCATTATGGGTATACGCGATATCTTCATTTAAGGAAGTGCAGACTACCGCCCCCTCAAAGTGATTTGATTCGTTAAATACCATATGTGGGATGTATAAAGGATGGAAATATGATATTATATATGATATTATACTGGAATTATAATATACCTTTATATCATTATTATTACATTCTATAAAATACGAAATAGAAATGAAAGTAGCGTTCATGCGTACGTACGGCTTACCGTCTCCATGAACGGTGCATTTCATTTCTTACCTCTAAATGATTATGTAATGTTATAAATGCATGCATGTACTGGATATATATGACATATATGATATCTACATAATGAATACAATTCTGGATATAATAAACATTTGGCCACACGAACAACATGTAATTGTAAGAAGTCCACTTTCGACTTAAGAACCAAATATCGGCAAAACAAATATTATTAACTTAAATGATTACATAATGTTTATGACATGGTAATAAGTGGTATAAAAGTAGTAATGAACTTGAAAAAGGTTCTTAAGGAATTATAAATTAACTCAAGTTTATTATTCAGGAGATTAAAGAACGATCGAGTCAAGTCGGACCCGAGGTAAGGGATCATACTCCTCTCTTTCTTTTTAAGTACACACTTTTATGTCATTACTTTTAAAGCTCATCTTTTTTGTTATTGGGATGATCATTTATATTACACTTACTGTAATTTTTATTTTCATGTGATGAGAGACCCTATTCTCTCTCATAAATCCATTTTGGAAGTTTTGAGTGGCGCCGTTAGGCTGCCGAACTTTCGTAAGAGATCTAACCTCTCTCTTTCTTTTTAAGTACTCTCCATTATGTCACTTCTTTTAAACTCCTCCTTGCAATGTTGGGGGATTTTATTTTATATTCCACTTGCTGTAAATTCTATTGTAATATGATGGGATACTCTATTTTATCTCATCAATCCATATTCGGAAGTTTTATGTGGCGCCGTTAGGCTGCCGAGTTTTCGTAAGGGATTTTTCATCTCACTTTTATTCCCGTGAGATTTATGCTACATTTGCCACAAATTCCATTGAGTGGTGTATGTACTGCCCATTATTCTACTCTTTGTTTAATATACTTTCGTTTATGAGTATTTACATCAATAACTTATTGTCTTTCTTTCATGGGGTGTATGTTTTGAAAGATACCCAAGTCGGTAAGGGAACCTTTCACCCTCCTCTTTTTTAAAAGACTTCTTTTATTGGGTCTTTTAATTTACATATTTTTATGTTGGGATATATTCTCATACATCCTTATTGATGTAAATTTTATGTCCAAGTGATGAGATACACTTTTTATCTCTCATCAACTCATTTTGATGTGATGTCGTTAGGCTGTCAAGGGAACTTTTTAACCCAATTTCGATTTCTTTGGGTTCAACTTGTAGTCATTGAATATGTCATCCATTGAATATGTGTGAATGACCTTTTATTGTTTTACACTTAATATCCACTTATATTGGGTGTATATATATTTGTCACGCATATTTTTTTGATATTTATTTGTCCTTAATTTAAGGATACCTTCTTTATAAGGGATTTCATCACATTTGACATTTCTATTGAGGGCTCATTGTTGTTATGCACTAATTCACTCTTATATGGTGTATATACTGTCCTTTGGAGTATTATATCATGAATCCTTTTATTCTCATGATATTATAAAATTCTGACTAAATGTTATTCCTCGATTACTGTATTCAAGTGTCTCTAATTTTGGTAAAACCCCTTTAACCAAAATATCGTTTTAAATGTTTTAATTATTTGTTCTTATTAATATCCATGTTTTCAAAATGGTTTTAAGGATTTATTTATATGGATATTAATGGTTTAAAATGTTAAAAGCTTCAAGGTGGTATGGGACACTTTGATTCAAAAATATCTTTATTAAATGTTTTAAATGGTTTTGGAAATGGTTTCTTTTTGAATGGATTCATTATTTCAATATCCTAAAATGTTATATTGTGATTGAAATGTGGAAATGTTATGTTTACTTTATTCATGTTTATGTGATACGATTATGTTATGGTTCTTGGGCATTGTTTTGAAGAATGGGTGGTTCCGTGATAAACTAAGGGCGGGTGAGCCCGATATAGCTCTCCAATGCATTGGGTAACGCGAAGGAGTGAAACGTTAAGGTTTCTCCGAAGAGATTTTAGGGAATATACTGTGATGGGTATTCCAAACGTAACCAAGAGGGTTACTCCCTACGTAAGAATGTTATTAATGCCTCAAGTTACCTTTATGTCTTATGTTTTCTATGATTTATTCATGGTTTGATGAGGTATGTTAAAGTCCCTATGTTTTATGGGTAAAGTATGATTTCATTCTTATGTATATATGAACTCATGTTTCCTTTCCATATTTTTATAACCCTTACTGAGCTTTTTTATGCTCATCCCAAGTTTTTCAAATGTTTTTCACAGGTCAAGGGAAAGGTACATGATGTGATGATAGTGTCAAGTATGTTTCAAGAAAGAATCCGTGTTATATTTTAAATATGTTTCCATTGATGGGAAGAATGAATACTGTCTTTTATGTAACCACTTTGTTTAAATGTGGAATGTAATGCAAGTTTCATGATCTAATTCTCTAAAACTCTAAACCTGAAAAGATCCTCAATGTGTAATCTTGTAATAACTCAAGATTAAGTAAGGTTTAAGGCTGGGGCCTTATAGCTCCTATAAATACTAGCCCACACGTCAGTCTTTCGATGGAGAAGTAGCCCCTATCTATGACTTGTTTTCATCAAGTCGATGGTCACTCTCCTTGCTAATATTTCCAACACCTAAGGGATCTCCATCTGTAATCAAGGACCCACACCCTACCCAGTAGGGGTGTACTACTCATTGACCAGAAGACCCTCACTCTATTATGATAGGGGAGTACTGACTCTATTAGTTAATTTGTTGAGGACCCAAAAATTACAATGACAGGGGAGTACAAACTCCTATAATAGAGGACTCGCACCCTACCCGAGAGGGGAGTACTGACTTTATTAGATCATGTTTGGAGGAACCGCACACTGAAATAGTAGTGGAGTACCAACTCCATTAGATTGTTTACAATGGGGTACTCTCATCCCAGTATGTTAGTGGAGTACCATCCCCAGTATAGAGGAATCCTCCTTAGCACGGAAGGGGAGTACCGAATCTTCCATAGCACTGTGTAAGGGGGACCTACACCCTGGAACAACATTGGAGTACTTAATCCAATAATATTGGCCCCCTCCCTACTCGGTAGGGGACTCTGGACCCTGTATGTGTTATGTATAGGGGACCCACGCCCTAGTTCAATAAGAGAGTACCAACTCCCTATGTAGATGACCTACTCCAAGGCACAACAAGGGCGTACCGACACTTCCTTTATGAACATCTATGGGAACCCATGACTGGAATCAGGGGTTTTCTTGTCTCTACAAAGGAAGATGGATATGGAGTACCCGCACCTTGATTAATCAATGGTGTAACTATCCTAACATCTCTTGATAAGAATCACCCTGATTCTACCCAATGTATCCCCATACAGTGAAGGCCTAATATTCAAATAAAATAGGTTGTCCTCTGTCATTCACAAAAAATCACATTGTATATCTAAAAATGATCCTCTATTTATAAGGGTCCCAATGCCATAGAAGGCCCATCAAACGGATGCTCCATTTGGAAGTTACATTCATTTTTGGGAAACGGGGGCTGGTTGGGTCCTAGTTCGGTTCGATCCAGTCTGAATGATCCTACCCAGGTCCATCTCTTTCAAAGAAAAATCATCATAGCCACATCCGCTTACCACTCGATAGTTCCATCTTTCACCGCCACCCTTTCCAACTTGTCCGCATCATGTGCCTAGAATTACCAAACACAACCCGATCACATGCATCAGATTTCACGTTTGTTTTCCACATCCAACAAAATTTCGGCACCACCAAGTGCCACACCCCCAATCTAATGGTCGCCTTAGGGAACTGAGTTTCTCCACACAAAACCTAGATTCTTGTGTTTACAGGTCACATTGTGGCTCTGGTTGTGGTTTCACCACGCGGTATCTACGTTGCTTTCGCCATATCCTCCTCTACATTGCACCAACAACTTGTTTTACAGACCACAAGATGCTCTATGGTGGATAATTCTTTAATATTGAGGCTGTTTCAGAACCCTCAAACCGCGTTATTCATCACTCGGGGCTTATATACCTATTTCAACACCTTCCACTAGCAATTGCTCGATCCTCGGTTTTTCTCGTGCTTCCTCGATCCGATCGTCATCTTTCATCATTGCACCTCCATCATCATTGCACCTAGATAGTTGTGCAAGGACCGATCATTCATTAACCTGTAAAGAACATGAGGAATGAAATCTAAGAGGAGAGGAAACTAAAAAATAAAATTACATAAATAAACCTTCACCATCATTTGTCACGGCGTTGATCTGCTCCAATTAAATGGGTTTAGTAGAAAAACATCTAGAACTTCAAATCCCCCAAATCATCTAGTGGTCAAAACTAATGTAAGAACAATCAAACCTTGTGCCACCTGTTCATGGGTTGATCCACATTCATTTTTATAAACCAATAATTCTGAAAAGAATGGAATTTAAATAACAACCCCTACCTCAATTCGGTTTTCTCACTAATAAAGAATGCCTCCACTTTGTCATCCTTCGTCAATTCTTGATCTGAATTGTTGTTGGCAATAATCGATCTCCAATATAAGTTCTGATCCCCAAAGGCATTATTGCTAGTACTCAGTTCATTAGCACACGTCTTTGGGATAGATTCCTCATTGTTTTTGGTCATTCACCAATGAATTATCCATGGCTTATATCCCCAAATATTCAACATCATCCACCCTCGACCTTGGATCCATACTAAGTCATTATGTGGAGAATCATGGTTCACCGTTATCTATTTAGCTAACATTATTCTATTTAATTTATGATATAGTGTTTCTTTTTACAACCATTACATTCCATTATGTGACTATAATTTTAATGTTCTAAAAAAAGAAACATGTTTAATTTATTTTATTATTTTCATTAAAAAGTCCAAAAATTTACTTTTCTGGTCGACCCGTGCCGATCGAAGTTATGTCCTTCCTAGGAAAATCTCTCAATTCTGTGTTCAACACCACCCTCAAATTTTTTATATGAGATCCTATTTTAAAGATAGTGAAATCTGCTCACACATTTATTTAAATGAACAAAAAAGATCAAAATTCTTTTCCAGGATAACTGGGCCTCAGAATTATGTGCCGCCTTAGAGTCTGGTCTCATAAAAATATCTTTTAATTTTAGAAAATTCCCTATAATTATAGACCATTACAATTACCACGAGATGAGAGTCAAATACCGAACATCCCAAATTTCTACATAGTCTCGATATTCCTTCACAGAGTTCGTCTATGAACTAAAGGCATTAGCACCTCAAAATTAGTATATCTCCCAAATGATCACATAACCAATTTTTTAGGGTTAACAGGAAAGGAAAATTCATTCATAAGTCCCACACAAACAATTTATAGGTACATTTCACCTAGATTTCCATTTTTCCTAACATTATATTAATAAGTATTGGTTATATTCATATGTATTTAAACTAGATGTAAAAATTTTCCTAGATATATCAATATAAAATACACACTAGAAGGCATAGATACATTACATTAAATGGAACTACCATATTCCTTGTCACATGAACATAAATGATATGATGTTCCAAATTATATGGAACTAGAATACAGTGGTTTGGTTTCCATTTGGAGGGACATGTTGGAATCCCATATGATGAAAATCATCCCAAATTCTCAAAAATTATACCCGAGAACCATTATACCTTATTTGATATAATGAAAATATTTCACAACAATATGTCATAATTTTAGATCATAAAACCCATTGCAAAAAAATTTTGATTTCCTTGATTGAAGTAAAATCCATTGTACCTTAAATTCCCCCAATGATTTAAACCCCGTTCCACCTTTTGGCCCTTTTTCAAAATCCCAAAACTTTACTGAACCATTAAATCTTATTGGGAGACCCCAAACATTTTCATAATCCCATAAGTCTTCCTGTTACAACCAAAATACTAGTGTAACCATTAATCGGTCCTAGTTAGCATGAATATCTAGTGTTACCATTAATTATTCCCGAGATACTTCAAATCCCAATGTATATTTTAAGCTAGCCACTATGTAAAAAAACTCAATAGTTCCTTCCAATATTTATTTAATATAATAATAACAAAATAACACAGCTCATCAGGAAATGATAAACAAATTCATTTTCTAAGAGAAAAAGACCATTTAAAATAAAAAATATCCATCCTAAATGCAAGATCATATGTAAAATACTCTTTAATAGGTTCTAACTATACCAATGTAGAATACAATGTAAAATATAATGGGATTAATTCCAGGATGGATTTAATGAATATGTTCATTAATCAATAAATTAATTTCAAACAAAGTGGAAAAATTATTTATTAGATAATTCAACCCCCCATATTGTTGATTTCTTCATGTGATACCCAAAAAACTATTAATTAATTTTTAATAGATATTAGACATTGGAATGTTGGTATATAGAATCATGAATGAAGGAATCATGAATAATGGTTTTTATGGAACTTGTAAGAATGATCATCCATCAAATACTCAACTCCTATCATGTTGTACCCAACGAAGACATATTACTTTATTCAAATGTATTATAGGAGTATAATAATAATTTAATGGTTATATTGTATATTTTTTAGGATCACTTCTTATATTAATTGTGAAATAAATAATATTTTCTAATCCATGATTTAATGTTATTAGTAAATTGGTTATCTAATTAATGTATTTTATTTAATCTTAAGAATTTTAATTCTATAATTTCTAATAATATTAGAAAAATAAAGATAAGGATAGTTTTGGTAGATTAAATATATTACTTTAACGACTTAGTGTTTTCTCAAATATTTCAACCCTATTCATGGATATAACTCCTAAATGATTGAAAATTACATTGACTCCATATATTCAGGCAACAATTGAAGAATTGAATTAAATATTTTCATTTTATGTGGTTCTAATTATACTTGAGTCTTAGAAAGGATACAATATTTATTATAATGCATAAATAATGGGCTTGGGGTGGGTTTTTATATAGATTAACCCGGTTGTTCTAATGATTTTATTGTAATTATGCTCACAAGAAACAGACATTTAGAGCCAAAACCATGAGATGGTATATTTTATACTTGTTTTAAAATATTGTTGACATAATCTCATTAGTGATTTTTTTGATGAAAAATGAAAGTTAATCATTCTCACTATAAATTGATTTAATAAAAAAAATTTATTTAATTAATTAGATTCATTTTAACGGGGACAACAAAAAATACTAGCTTCTTTTCTGTAATGGTATCATTTTATTTAGAAATATATGTTTGGTTAGTTTTTCATTGATGCTCGAAATGATGAAGGGTTGTTATTATTCTATGGGGTGGTTCACCTATATTCAACCAATATGTATTATGTTATTAAACATTTTTATAATTGGACTCATAATAAAATGGTAATTGTTTATTAAGATCCTCAAATGTTCATTTATTTGAAAGTTAATGAGGATCCCCAAAAACATGTTAACATTTTAAAACCACTACCTGTTACTATATGGAATTACATAAAGAATATATGGATTTATTAATTAAATTAACTAGTTCACTATAACAACCAACTATTTTATAGTACATTATTTCTTCAAAGTAATTCAATAGCTTGTGCTACATACAACACCAAGTAAGAGTGCACCATGACTTACCAAACTATATGTTCAAAAGCAGTTATGAATAGTATTATCCACATTTTGAATTTTATATATTCCATATAAATTTTAACATCAATATTATGTGTTTCTTTGACATAATATAAGAACAAATTCATTTTTTCAGATAAAGGAAGTATTTTTCAGAAAATGCCATTTTACAGCCTTTTAATGGAGAACCCTTTCTATTTCCAATATTTGACACTTTTATATATTCAATTTGACAAAATAAACTTCTTCTTTAGAATTGGGACATAAAAATATAGTTTCAATAATTTTTTTGGGTTTTTTTTGAAAACTTTCATATTTGGGTGAATAATGAAAAATACATAATTTTTATTAAAAACATATTTTTTTATCAAAATAATTTATAGTGTTCAATTATACAATTGAATGGTTTGGAAGGATAATTATATTATATTTTTATCATTTAATATAATGTAATTTAATATAATTTATAGTGTTAAATTATACATTGAGTGGTTGTAGGCTTCAAATCTCTCTTCCTCCTTCGACTTCTTTGACTTCTTTCTCAAGGTTCTCTCGACTCCCTTCTTATTCGCTCGGGTCACCCTCTTCTTTCCTATGCCTTGTTCCATCCTCCTAGCATGAAATGTATTTGTTTACCCTCTTCCTGCACTGCTCTGTTGACCTTCTCTGACATACGTGAACCCATACTAGTTGGGTCTGTTTGATTTTCAGGTGGGTTTGGGATTGTCGCTGTGGGAGATGAGGCATCACGTGCCTTTCTGTTCAGTGGCTTATTGATCTCCTATTTCTTTTAACATGGTTTGGGGGTATTATTATGTATTCATTCCCATGTTACACTTTCATTGGCTTTGCCTCTTTCCCTTCACATTTGTTCCTTTTAGGGTTTCATCCCCTGTTTCTCCTTTCTCAGGTTCTTCGTGGAGATTTTTTTTGGTCTTCTGGTTGGTTCCTCCTTTGAATGGTATGTTTTCTGTCCTAATTTGGGGGGTTGTGGCTGCTGTTCTATTTTTGGTTTTGGTATATGTGCTACTGGTCCCATTATTGTTGATGATTTTGAGGTTGGATAAGAATTTGTTCTACTTTATAGATGGCTACTTGGACCTGACGATAGTTTTGTGCCGAAGAGCTCCTTGGACGTTCAACCTACTCTTACCACAAGTTCTTGCATGCCTCTCTTAGTTAGATCTAGTGTAATGTTAACTAAATGGTTTTGGGATTGTGCATTAAGTTTCAAAGGGCTTCAGGTGCTCCCATTGTTGGGATTTGTGGATTCTGTTTTATTTTTCTATTTATTTGGTGTTTGGTTTTTGTTTCTCTTGGCGGTGATTATGTTTTTTGGCGTTCGATTGTCACTGGATTTATGATGTGGTTGTGTCTCATCGTCGATGATGATGATATTGGATGTTGGATGCAATGATTCTTTGTTAGTGTTTTATGTGGTTTGGGGTGGTGGACGCTAGTGTCGAGATGACAACAAAGAGATGTGTATGATGACATGTATGTATAGTACACATTGTAGCTGATAACTTTGGATATCTCATGGTATTTTTGGAAATTTAGTTTATTTTGAATTTTGAATCAGGTTGTATGCTACTGTCTTTCTGGGTTGAACAGTTATTTTTGGAATTTGGATTTTTTAATGTGTATTTTGTAAGTCTTGATGTGGAAGGATGTTTCCTTTGGTTCCCACATACCCTAAAAAGTGGTTCTTTAATAAAATTAAAAAAAATTATTATGGTGTTAAAACCCACTTTTTGGTTTTTGAAAAAAGGAATTAATTTTAAATTAATAAATGAAACTTTAATGTTTGGAATTTTGTAAAATAGACTTCATTTTAGAATTCAGAAGATCAAAATTATCTAAGTGTGAATTATTGATCAGTTTCTGAAAACATTAAATTTTTTATGAATATTGAAAAACACTATGCTTTTATTTAAAACTGACTTTTTATTTAAAAAATTAAATAATTTACTGAAATTTATGTTAAGTCAAAATAGATAGATTATACCTATATAAGTTAAATGTAATTAATTGGAGTCATTTTATAATAAAATTTGATGTATAAAATTTTATTGAACTTTTTAACGTTTTTTACCCACCTTATAGGGGAATTTGAAAAAATGCATAAAACATAAATTTACCGCTTCAGTGAGTTGCATTTTAATAATACGAGTGATACAATTTACATTAGTAAGTAAACCGTGATTCAATAATATGAAAATATTTTTTGGTGAATAGTAACTTTTTTATTTTATTTACCACGGTTAAAAGTACACAGGGTCATTAAGGGTATTAATTATATTATAATTACCATAACACATGTGATAATTCTATTGGAGAAGTGTAATTCAGCCAAAAAATCTTTCAGAATAAAATATGATCCTTTAGGTTCAATTGGATCAGATTAAAAGATTTATTATTATTTTATTTAAAGAAGAGTTAAAAGTTTTAAATTCAATGTTTATTAACTAAACCATTTTTAATAAAGGGGTATACATAAGAAAAATTCTACTATAAATATAAATTATAAAGGTAAAAATATTTATGACATAATGGTGTTTTATTAATAATTTTTAGATATTAAATAATTAAATTTATTTATGACCCAATGATGATGTAGTAATTACCTTTTTATTGAAATATGAAAATAGGTTATATTTTAAATATCAAAAATAAATAGAATTTAAATGTTTTGATTCCATCCATGAATTTTATAGGGGAATATTACATGTTTAGGTCGATTCAATGTATCTTTTTCAAAGTAATCATGTTTTGACGACTTTCACAAAAACCGAATACTAAATAGTGTCAAAATTGACATAAATGAGTTTTTAAAACAAATATTATATTATTGGTTGATATAATATTCATAAAAAAATAAATATTTTCTGAAGGGATAAAATTATGTTATATATGTCATTAATTAACCACTTGATGTTCTCTTGGAATTTTAGAGTATGTTTATTAAACATATAGTGTAAGAATACAAGTAGACATGATAAAAGTTTAATTATTTAACTAATAGTTAAATCTAAAAGATAATGTTAATATGGTAAACTAAACATGTATAAAACCTATTGGTTGAATTGATTTAGACTCATACCCACTTTAGCTTCTAAATAAATCAATTTTGATCCATTAAAAACCAAAAAATATTTTTATAATAAAATAATATTTAAGGATTGTCATAAGGTGCCCATCACCCTCTTGTAAAAGGGAACTTCCCCTTCTATAAAAATCACACCTCCAAATCCATTTGGCTCGGCCAAACCCTGCCCAAATATACTTCCAAAATCCCTTTCATCAACCTAGAGTCTTTACTTTTATCATAAATCCATCCTCTAGGTCCCTATTGATCAACTCAAAAGGAAACACCCAAAGAAGAGGTAGTACTTTCACCACCCTCTTTGAAGTTCTTTTCTTCTTCCACTTCAACTTTCTTTGTTGTTCTCATTAAAAAATAATAACACCAGTACATCCTACATACTGCGATTTTGTTATAAATATGGAGCATCCATATTTTTTATTCTATCCATCCTATAAATGACAAAGTCACCATTCATGAGTACATACAGCTTACCGCTTCCAAGTTGTGGTGTAGTTTGTTATTAAAAAACTTCATTATTTGGATAGTTATAATAATGTGTATAATTAATGTAAATAATAAATATAAAATGTTAATGGTTATGTATATATGATATAACAACCAATTAAATATGATTTCACTATCAATATAATGATATTGTCGTTCGTGCGTATGTACAGATTATCGTTTCCACGAACGTGATGAGATTCATTCCCCATCATTATCATTCAAGAATAATTTTCATTTTTTGGATCAAAGATAATGTTTAAAAGCATAATATCATTTTGTAAATGAATCAAATAAATCCTATATATAACAAACATGGCTTACCTAACCAATCATAAAAAGGAAAACATATTAGTTAACGCTCAAAACGTTGATACTACTAAAATATTATTTAAAATCAATATTAGAAGAACATATGTGATATCATATGTAATTATGTGGTTATTGTATAATTTAATAACAACGATTTATCAATTATATGGGAGGTTATTATATAACTGACTATGGTAAAGTACAAGGTAAGGTTTAATTCCCCAATCTCATTTTTATTCATGATTTTTTTATGTAAGTTTTTACTCAGACATATTTATTATCCATGTCCAATTTTCATAAAAGTGTTTCCAAAGGGATTCTTTTTAAGAGAATTTTTTTAATAATACATCATTTTAATTATTTTAATGATTTATTCTTCTAATATTTTTTCATTAATGTCTATTTTTTCAAAATTGTTTTAAGGATTTATTTATATGGACATGAATGTTTTAAAATGCTTATTCCTTTAAAAAGATTTAATGTGGTATGAGAAACTATGATTCAAAACTATCTTTTAAATGACTTCCATTATAAATTATGTGACTTTTAAATGATTTCCTGAAAAAGGGATATTTCTCTCCATGATTTATACTGATCATTTTCAACTATGTCAACATACATTATGAGATATTATTCTTGATCGAGGTTGATTTATTACGATACAAATCTTCCATATTGTATTAACGGTTTTGTGATATTTTTGACAATGGATGTGTTATTTTTATACCATTAATTGTTTGTCGATAAAGGATTGAATTTTTGAATGCTAGTTGTAATATGAATGTTTATGTAATGTTTAAATATTTTCATATGAGGAATGCATTGGACTTAGTAAGTGTTGGGTGAAGCCAACTATGGCTCCTTGATGCATCAGTAGGTCTCATTAGATTAACTAGTGTCTTGACACAAGGCCTTGACAAAATATTATTTGTAGTATTTGAAAAAGGCCTTGACAATGTGGTTATGAATTCTGGAATTATGCATTCCATCATTATGAAATTGGCTATTGATATTGCATGTGATTATTAGACTAGTAGAATATCAATGGGAATAAGTAAATGGAATTATTTGATTTATATTGGCCATATTATGAATAATTTTATGTTTAAATTTCTTATGTTAATGTCTTATACATTTCCATAAATGTTTATGATTATTTATGAATGTTTCTGCTATATTGTTATCCTTACTGAGCATATGTTCTCAACCCTTTCAATGTTTTAATTTTTCCAGCATGTAAAGATGTGTACTATGATTGACCTGTAGGGATAATATATGGAATATGAATGTGGTAAATGAAGAAAATATTGTTTTTTTTCATTTTATAATGTAATTTAAAACTTATTAAGGTGTCTCATACTTCCAAGGATACTAAACTGATCAAACTTTCGGGATTCGATCCCTTGTGATCATGCCAATGTTATGTAATAATGAAATGACTCTGGTTAACTAGGGTAGGGGTGTTAAATTCACCTCATTGGATTAATTATCTATAGGAAATAAATAATATTCAAAATAAATCATCTCATATCCTCTTGGTGAATGATAGTATGAAGGTGAAAGATCATGGGGGCTTGTATATATATGATATTATAAAATTTACCATGACACCATTTTATATTATTTCTGATCAAGATAGTTATTTTCCATCCAAAATTAATAAATTAAAAAATGTGGGCATGGGTTCAATATTGAATAATACAATGATTCATAAATATCATTCTAATTGAAAAACTTAGAGATTTAATGGGATAATAAAATATATTGCATGTTTGTATGTATTTTTCCATTTAGGATCATGAGATAAACATCAATCAATGGTTGAGTTTATATATTACAATAAAAATTACAATAAAGTAAATAGAGAACACATGAAATAATTATATGTGAAGACTTTATAATATCCACTTTGACAGGCTAATGTTATAGAGTATTCCCTAGTTGGCCTGAGTATACTTTAGGATATGATATTGAAAATAAATTTTTTCAAAAGATAATAGTGATAATACAATGTTTCAGGATACCTAATAATTATTTTCATCATAGAAAATTGTAATTATCAGTAAATTATCAGGTGTTCTTAAATGTATATCATCAATTAGGTAATAATTCATTATGGAATAAGGGTAATATTCGTCCAATGTATATTTGAAAATTTGAGATTATAAAAATGATTGTATTGGTTTCACACCAATTAGAACTACCATATCATATAATATCTATCCATGAAATATTTTATTTCACATTGACAAAAAATACCACCCTGATTATTCTATTTAAAATAATTTTGAACAAGTGTCATTCCAACAAGATGCTTTGTTGGTTGGAATCTAAATTATCAAAATAAGGTGTTGTGAGGAAAGACAATTCCATTTTATTTTATTCTATGAAATCTTAGTAATAACTATATTTCATTTTTGTATTTATAATATAAATCATCGTATAAATATATTCCCCCCTTATAAAATAAATTATATTGCTATGAAAATTCAAGGTGATTAATGTTAAATGGTGGATTGAATTTTGAATCCCACGATGTCTCTGTTGTATATATATTCTATTATTTCTCTTTATTATATTATAATTTTAGTTTTAGTATGAAATTTATAACATTTGGATTAATTATATTGAATGAATGGTTAATATGAATTGTTATCCTTACTACTTATTTGAACTATGTGGGATAAAAATTTTAAACTAAATTCATATGCATGGACATTACATTGTTAGAATAACCAGGCACAAAAGAAATATTTCCCATAACAAATTATATATTTTTACTTTTTGAAATGTATTATAAATGAAATATTCATATTTACCTCCCTTATATTAAAATATATTCAATATGAACTTCTACCTTATTTTTTCATGTATTCTTTTCCGTACTAATGAATTCCATCATCAAATTGATGTGATTCTATCAAATGTCTCTCAATATCATCCTTATTTATTCCTCCCATCATTTTTCAACTTTAATTCCCTCTTATTTCCTTGGGGTAATATAGTTCCATATTACAAGATATTTATTTTGGGGGGTTTCAATATTATGGAATCCAATCCTGATATAGGCGTCCTCTTTCATCATTATTGGTGGAAAGTAATCGTTAATAATGGAATCTTAAAATATTAATATGTGACTATTTTTAGTTACCTATATTTTTGATAGCAATAATAATTTATTATTGTATATGTATTATTATATTGAATAATGGATATACTATATTTCTATTATGATATTAATATAATTATATCATTTTTTCATCAGATATTCATTTGACATGGTAAATGAAAACACCTAATATAATTAAAAAATATATAAAAATCATACACAAGATAATTGATAAATTACAAATTATTTTTTATTATAAAAGTATGAATGGTTTTCCATAAAAGTATTTGGTACTAAATAAAAAAATTAATGAAATTGTTGTTGAATGGTTTTTATGGAATTAATGATATTTTTAATGATTAATGCTATTTTTTATGGTGTACCCTCATGGATATTATTTACACTATTTTTTTTAAAATGAAAATATGAGAATTTATTTTATTAATGGTTGATTGATATTTGTAAATGGGGAATTTCATTGAATGATGTTTAGGGGTGAGATGTGAGAATAGTAAATTTCATTATTCAGAATGGTTTGACCATTTTGATTATAGAAATTCTAGGGGAATACCTTTGGTATCTATGAGTGAAATTAGAGAAAAGAATGAATGATAGGTTTGATTATTCACAATACTTCTTCACTGTATAGTTTATATTATTCAGTAGTAGACATATACTAGTATTAGATAATTATTTTGATAGTTATATTTTGTATTTTTTATGTAGTTAAGATTACTGTATTGTTATTGACATCGACACTACCATATGATTATTTTCTAACCAATGGTATACATGTAAATTACTTTTAAATTGAATACTATTATCCTAGAATAACAATATAATAATACCATATATATTTTCCCCTGATTCCTTGATATAAATTATAGTACAAAACTATTTTTATCTATCTTTCATTTGTAATATTTTTTTATTCAATATCTTCAAGGAATTTTTTATTTAAATTAAAAGTAACAAGATATGTTATTAAATTTTAATTTGTTTTCTATAAAATATAAAATGGTACTTTCAATTATGTATTTATTATTAGAAAGTAATATTTTACATGTCCCTAATCTATAAATGAATTTTTTTGTGGAGTTATAATATAAATATTTTCTTACACCTAATGTATGCACTACATGTTTATATAGACATGATCTTACCTTATATTAATAATTCTATTGAACAACCTTTATATAGTGAACACTTGATTGGTTTTTCTTTGGGTATAGAAGAGTTGAAAGAAAGGACATGGAAAATTTTCACATGAATATTAGTAGTCTAGATTTGTTTTATGTTTGTTATATATATTTGATTATTCTCATGTATTCATTTACATAAACTTTACATCTCCTTAATAACTATCATTATCCTTATTTTTATAACTTATATAATATGGATTCTTGTTTATAATAATTTTCCTAATTTTTAACTTTATGTGATTATGGTTTATGATTTATTGAGTGATTATTGATGTTATTCGTCATTTGGAAGCTTAAGGTATTAAATTTATTGATTATATATTGACTATTTATCAGATATGTGGTGTTATCATGTCGTGTTCTCATGATGATAAAATTAATTTGTCATATCGTTTTCCTATAAAAATCATTACAAATGATTAGGCCTATTCCTTTTGAACTAGTCATCAACCCAAGGTGACTAGGAATTCAATTTACTATGTGATAAAATAAACTCATTTACAGTGATAGTGTACCACAAGTCAGTTTTCTAAAACATGTTTTTTTATTATTTCACTTTTAAACTATTTATCTAGACAATAAATACTATTTAAATATAATCATATGATATTATTAACTACTCGTGATAGCATATGTGGAAGAATGATAAATAAACACACATTATACTATAAAACTTGCTCTATTATATACAAAACCATATTGTAGTGACATTCTCTATGTCTTGTATTACCCCATCATAAACCATGAAGTGGACTACACCTCCATGATATGGTTTATATTTTAGTTCAAATATTAATCAAACTCCTATATATATATAAATCTTATCCAAATTAGTGTACTTTTATGTTACATTACCTCAAATATAACAACCTATTTTACAAAATCCAAAAATCCTATTGGATATTTTCTCTATCACTGTTAGATATGATATGACTAATTTTAACCACAAGTAATATCTGATGTAACAACATGTAAAATTCAATCAAAAATTCCTTTTAGATAAAAAACTCTTTTGGGGAAGATCTTATGTTTTTGAACAAACACCAGATACATAAATTAATCTTCACACACAAAATGAATTTTTCTAACCCCACATACATTTATATGATTTAAAATAGTTATGATTATATAATTCAATAATTATAAGAAAATAGTGTCTTCTAAAAAAATATCATTTCTAATCATTCAAAAAATAGATCTATATTGATCTCTATTAAACACTTGTATTTCAAGAGTTGTGTTTACAAAGAGTTTCATGTAAAAATAAATATTAATATAATATTTTTTTATTAAACATTGATTGATTATGATACATTGAATATGAACATATCTTATTTAATTCTCATTTGTTTTTAAATCATGTTGTATTGATTGACTATATGATCGAAAACATCACAAGTCATTCACCAAAATGAAGTATAATATCACATTACTCTCAAAAAAATATATAATAGTATCACATGTGTCGAATCCCATTTTAGACATAAAATTAATAAAAATATCTCAGTAAAGATCCCAGATAATGTACTATTTATATTATAGGTAGAGTCTTATCTCAATAAAACAATAATTTATGATATGTAAATGAAATACCCAAATAACCCTCTATTATCTAATATAATATATTCAAACAAGACAGATTTTAAATTATGAGTGTTCTTATATTATGTATAATTTAAACCATAGTTAAGGATGATAAAATATTATTCATATATCTATAGTATAGTAATGACATACAATATGAGACTCTATTTTGTTTATGTGGTAGGTCTTTCAGTATAAGAAATGAATAATACATTTTATACCCCAATACTGAATATTATATCACTATACCAAACTCATCCAACACAATTCATCATTTTTACTAAAAAATATTATATAACATGATGACTATTGATTATGGATGACACAACTTTCAATATTTGAGAGGTAAATTTTAATTTTACATCATGTAATAAATTGATCCAACATAAAAGACAGAAAAATAGATACTAACTATTTTTTCAATCAATATGATATATATATAATTAATATTATTCATTTACATTAACAAAACCATACATATGATTTAGTTTAATAATATACAATATGATATACTAAATGATTAGCCATTCATTTTCAATAAATTTATGGGTTTTTACCACATACTTAACAATGAAATTTATGTCAAACTATCACATGAACGTCATAAAAATAACCACATAACTTACATTAATGTGTAAATATTTTGTAATCAATATATTTTGAATAATAATTAGATTATAATTCATCATTCTCATGTTCATAGGTTTGAAAATAATATCCAGAATCATTTATTTAACAACATATAATTTCATTAAGTTAATTATATATACAATCATATATACTAATAAATTGTTCCAAGTTAATCATAATTATCATAGGAATAACCATAAAACTATATTTATTTAACATCATTTGAGAAAAAAAATTCATTGTAAATTTATATATAAATACCATTCATTACCAACACTCCTAATGTTATTTTAATAAATAAATTGAATTTTACTTTGAATCAAACTTGAATAATAATTTGTTTTTTATATTATCAAATTATCTAACTCCACACATACTTCCATTATCATTATAAATATGATATTTTATTTAAAATAATCATCTATGAAATAATAAATATTATATTAGTAAATAATTCAATTTTACTTTTAAGAAAATTAATATATTAACTAATAACAATAAAATATTAGATGATATTTATGTTATTGGAGAAATATTATAAAATTAATATTTAACACTTAAAAATATATCACTAATGGGTGTTGGAATATTTTCTATTACTAATTTTACTAAATAAATCATATGAACTTGTTTATCAACGATTAGTCATTTTTACCCCTGTATTTGTTTCAAACTTGTTATATTGATAGATGAATCATATAACATGTTTCCAAAAAAAATTCATTTCCTTAAAAATAACTATTTGTTTATAATTAGTATTTCATTTTTAATGAAAAATTACAAACAATAAACATCCTTTATTATTAAATAATTATAGTAGGATATTTCATCAAACAGAATAGTATAATATCCATTTATTAAATTATTTAAATATAAACATCTATATCCTTCCAATAAGTCCTTATTTATTTGAAAAAAATATTAATATTTATAAAAATATTTATATTGTACTACTAATATCATCCACCCTTAAAAATAAAATAATTGAATTATGTAACATTAAATATTTATGTATAATCTCAATGATTATTCATTAAATCCTTCATAAATTTTATGAATTTACTCCTCAAATAATAATGTTCTCCATTATATAATCATTAACCCTTCTAATGTAAGATATGTTCACCTAATAAAAATTAGGTTACACATATCATTATTTTCATTTATTAGAAAATCCATCGGAATACTGAAATAATAAAAACTATGTATTTTGAATATTTAGGTGTTGAAATGTATTAACTTTTAGAGAGAATGTAACACTTAGTATTTTTAAGGTGTTTATAAATATTAACACTTAGTATCACTTATTCGCTTCATGTGTGCATGATTATTACTATTGAATTTTTTTATGAAATAATTAATGAAATTAATATATTTAAACATGTTAATGTATAAAAAATTACAGAAGTCTTGACTTTTTTACATGCCCCAAAATGATTTCTGTTTATATTCATACCTATAGAATTTTACCCCAAGAATATGAAACAAATAATAATTTTTTGTAATGATTTAAATTAATAAGAAATAAAAAATAACCTCAAGAGAATGTAATGTTTGTCAGGTATTCAACCACTACTTTTCGAAGTTGTGCCTAAGTCCCCAGGATAGGGAGAAATTTTTCCAAATGTTCTGATTTCCATATATCAATACATAATGGATACATAAAATCTTGTACAACCCTGACAACAAATATTTAAAAATAATTATCAACCTTTACACTAAATTTCATAAACCACAAAAAGAAAAATCTTAGTCAGGATGAATATAAATAAATAAAACCTAGCTTGAAATTCCTTGTATGTGTGATCAAGTATTTATAAGAATTTATTTATCACATTAAACTAAAGAATAAATCCGTTCAATATATAACACCTTATAATAATGAATAATAAATTTTGGAATTAACTAAATAAGTGAACATTTCAAATATTCGGATATGAGATTAACATTTAAGACCATTTAATATATAATTATACATGAACATTTAACATCAAATTCATTATGAAATCATTGATATTAAATTTTACTAGACATTTAGTATTGAATCCTTCTTATTAATTATAAATAATATTTACAAAAACCATTATAATCATTTAAAAATTTAATATATTAAATAAATATTTTAATTAAACCTAATATCACATTTGTTATTTTATTTAAATATTCGTCATAATCAAAATAATAATTTTGGAATTCCTTAAATAGTTTTCCCAATAATGTATTTAAAATTATCAATTGATATTATTATATATGAACATTTCCTAAATCAATATAAACCCTTTTTTTATTAAAAATAATTTCAACTTATACACACAGTATATATCAATAATACATTTAAATTTACATTAAACCAAAATAATAATTAAGAGTATATAATATGATGGGTTTTGTTTATAATTTTAAGGAAAAAAATCAATAAAATTTTGATTCCCCTGTAGTTTTTTAGACACCATGATTTGGATTGTCCTATATGATTAAATTTTCATGGGAAACCGTATCTATTTTTCATCAGTGAAAATATTTTGGTAAAAAAATTCAAAATTACTTGTCTTAGAACCTTGGTATTTTTTACCCACAATATTCGATTATTATTATATAAATCATTTTTATTCTAAATTTTACACCCTTAAGTTATAAAATATGAAAATTTATTTCAATAGTGAATGTGACACACAAGAAAAAGCTTATATGGAAATATTAAATGCCTAGAATTTACGTTATATATAATATTTTAAATATATTAGATATATTTTATATCTTTCAACACACACAATACTGAGTATATCTTACATTATATACAACAATTATCTTCATTAATATCTTGTGTTACACTTAAGATTGAGTTTTACCGAACAACAATACACTACAAATATTACTATTTTATACGATAATTAACGCATAGACTCTTGAATAATGGATATTAATAGTATTAAATAAAAACTAAAAAAATATATTTTATACACATTATTTGTTTATATAATTATTGTAAATAATAATAAGATCCATTTAAATGAAAAAGATATGTTTTTAGAAAATTTTTATTTTCCTAAAGGATAGTTTAATTCATTCATTACAAACTTAATATGAAATTAAATATTACTAATTTTAGTGGTATTATTTGATTAAATGAACATAATTTTTGAAATAATAATTCCAATATTATCTAAGGGTGAATTGTTATTATTTTTCTGAGAATTTTTAATTTTTTATAAATAGTGAATGTTTTTGGATTTTAATTTAAAACAACCTTTTTATTTTAAATTTATATAAAATTAAATTATATTTTGAAATTTTTTAAATGTAAAATTAGTTAAATTTTATATAAATTAAATAAATTTATGTCATTAGAGTAATTTTTTTATTCAATTATGTTATAAAAACTTTTTTAACTTTTAATCATTTTCTATTTCAAACCTCATATTATCACTGCGTTAGTGAGATTAATTTCAAATAACATTCCTACAGTTATGTGAGTATATTTTAGAAAAATAGATACAATGATTAGGGATAGAGTAATATATATTAACTAATAAGGTGTAATTATTTTTTACCAAAATTATATGTGAAAACATTTAAACCAATTTTCTGTGATTAATATTAAATTGAGTTTATTGGGGGTCAGGATTAATAGTTAAGAGATAGAATGGACTAAAAACATTTCCAAACCCCATTTAAAGGAAATATTTAGTCCCTTACCACCTTATGATATAATATATGAGTTATTTGGATAAAATTCCATAATGGTGTCCCATGCTATATGTAATGTTACAAAAAGACAAAAAAAATGGAAATATTATTGTCTTTTAAATCTATAATTCTTTGGCCTAGAAAAAACATCATAGGTTCTATTATAAAAATTAATTCATATTATAAATAAATTTATATTTTTTTGATTTATTTTAAATATTTATAGATTAAATAAATAAACAAAAATATTAAGAAATGTCAGTATATGAATTATTTAACTTATAATTAAATAAAATCGATTATACTGAAAATGTAAAATTTCAATTAAATTGAATAAAATGTAGAGTTGAATTAATTAATTAAATTATTATATCATATTAATCTATAGAAACATAATATACTTTCATTCCACCACTATATTGGTATTTTTTCAATTGAATAATGTTAATATTGAAAATAAAGTTATTTTATACTAAATGATATTATATTAGATGATTTAAAATTACTAGAAATATTATAAAATTTCATGTTAATTATAAATGATAATAAATATAAAATTTAACCCACTAAAATACCAGTTTATATTTTTTAATGAAAAAATTCACCTCTATATAGTAAAAACACTATTAACACAGTTATACTTAAATAATGTTTTTTCGTGTTACATGTGCTTCTATAATATTAATTTCCACAAAACATGATATTTTTTATAGACTATATATAAAATTTCGAATAAGTGGTAATAAATTTAGTTATAAATATAAATTTAAATTATCCTTTAAGTATAAATTACCTAGGATATAAAACTATTTATCGATGTAAAAACAAAACTAGTAAAATTGAGAAATCTTAAAGAATATAGAATATAATGATAAAATGATTATTATGTGGTGGAAATTTTTATATTCATATAAACCCAACCTTAAAATATTATTAAATTACATATCCACATGTTCTAAGGGATACCTCCTAGTATAAAATACTTTTGAGTATTTACAAGTGTGCCACTAGCTTCACTTATAAAAGGCCACCCCCTCTCTCAACTTCTTAAAACTTAAAACCAATTTACTTCTTCAGTTAAATACCCACATAAATACCAAATAATTTTACCCTCATCTTTTATTCATTTATTTTGTAATAATTACATCCTAATAAGGGTTTATTTAAATCCAAAAGAAGATAATTGTAGAATTGTTATTGTTCTCCAAGGACCAACCTTTATTTTACTTCATTAGAAACCTCCTTAAACTATTATTATACCATGATTATAAATTGAAAACATCATGTTCCATATCATCATGTCTTTTTATGTTAAGGATAGTATCTACAAAGAAAAAAATTCATCAAATGGGTTACAAAGTCATCGTTTCTCTTTACATCTGACTACCAAGCCACAAACAGATGTCATTAATGTTTTACATTACCACCCCACAAGTTTGAGTTTGATGATGGATATATATATTTAAATATGTATAATATATATCATATAATTATAAATTTAGTGTCCTTATATCATATATAATATATTTCTTTTCATTCGGTAAGACACAAGATAAAATCTCTTGTCTATACGGTAGACAACTGTGTCATGAAGCAATGTGATTTGTCTTTCACCAATGATATAAATTGAAGATGACGGGGATAATATTAATGATTTAATGGAATATAAATGAATGAAATATTATATCCTGGACATATTTATCATTATTTTATGATAATATATAATCTTATTTTTATACTTTTTCAATTAATGAATGACGATAACATTGTCCACGTACTTGTGGATTACAACCTTCATGAAGCGACGAAGCACTAATTTCATCCCCACACCCCATAAATAATATATATATATATAAGTATATAGTATTATATTAATAATATTATTATCATATTTTAAAGGTAAAATATTACATAACTCATTTCTATAACGATCACTAAAAAATGAACCTTTACTCCTCCAAACATACGACATATGGTCTCCACGATCATAACATACAAAATCTCTTATAAAAATATTACATTATTACTTTTAAGAGAATAATTGATATAAAAATATGATAATTATGTCATTATTGATATTATATAGATGATAAAAAAATATAATACTAAACGAATTGGATCTTTTTTATGAAACTCGCACTAGAAACCAAGGAAATTAATACCTGAAATAGTGAAAAAATGAATCATTATTAATGAAGAGGTGATAATATCTTATAAAAGTATAATATAAATAATTATAAATACTAATATTTTTATTTATTACTTTAATTAAAATTAAAAAAACACAATATTTGATATTAAGGTTAACTCAACCAAATGAAGTGTGAGGTAAGGGATTTCAGCTCAATTTACATTCCATCGAGAAATATTTATATTATTCACCAATTCACTTTTATGTGGTGCATATTTATTTTATTTCATATATAATATTAATATCCATTCATAATTTAGGGAATTACATATTATTATTTTAATTATTTCATCCAAATATAAATGAATTCAAAATTACCAAATGGTAAAAGTTATTGTGCAATCTGATTTTGTTTTTTGCTTTTTAAATTTCTATTAAAACATTAAAATTAGTGTAATCATTATTAATTAGGAATTACATCTCAATTAAATATACATATTATGGTGTAATGGGTATGATTATTTTTTAAACTCTATACCATTTATTCATATGGTGTATACTAGTAAATTTTTTTTCTTAACAATTTAAATAATGATAAATATTTATTCTTTTCTCAGTATGGATATTTGAAAGGTGAAATTGATTATAAATTATATTTATTTTCTGATATATATATAAGGAATGATTTTTAATGGTGTGATATGGGTTACATGCTAATTAATTTAATCCACTTGATGCATTGGTTGACTCATGAGAAACATTAGTTGGCCATCTTAATGAGTTTTTACCCATTACATTTTAAACCATCTTGTGAATGGTTGTGATGGTAAAGGTATAATGTACATGGGAAACATGTAATCCAATAAAATAATTTCATTCATTGAAAATTAAGTTAGTTTTAACAATGATTTTTCTATTGGACATCAAAAGTGGTTGAATTTCAATATATGTTTATTGATTGAATGGCATATGGTGGACTTATTTACCTTGACATATAGATTCTACCTTATCTCACCAGGATAGTAATGTTGTTAAAAATACATGTATGCTCAATTTTCTTCCTTTCCATGTTGATTTATTATTGTTGATTCCTAATTCATTTCATCGCACTTACCCCTTTCTATGAATTTGATCAAAGCCTTATTTTGTTTCTTTTCCCCAATATATGGATAATCGACCATTGAATGAGATTTAGATGGTGTAGTTCATTTTATATTGTCATGTATTATGTTTATTTCTCTATTACAAATGTAAAATGGAATTTATTTATGTATCAAATTTTTAGAAAACATATAAATTGGAATATAATTTTGTATTTGGAATTTTTTATCTATGTAAACACAATAATGTAATCCACGAGCTTTGGGTTATGGGGATTTGAGTATGAATAATTCTAATCAGTGAAATGTTAGTATAAATCATGGAACTATATTTAGGATAACATATCTTACGGAACATGATTATATGAAAGAGTTTCTAGATATTTATAGAAGAACATTATAATGTTTTGGTTTGAAATAGATTATGTGGGTCTTCAATGTAATCAATCTCTGTCAGGATACTACAAGTGGATGTAGTTCTAGAACACGGGTGCTTATTAGTGATAAAAATAAAATTGGCGTGGCAAGCTTGAATCAAGGGTTACCTAATACCTAACAATGGGAATTAATATGAAACCATGCTTGAAAATCCTTGGGGATATTCATAAAATAATTCACATTTTATCTACAAATAAATAGTAAAATTTTAAAAATAATTATATTCCTAAAGAATCAATGTTTTTGATTCTGAGATTAACAATACATAAATTTTAATTTATGCTATGTGTAACACCGTATTTTTAATTAAAAATTAGGATTTAAAATTTCATAATCTTATGATTTAATCTAGTATCAACCATTTTTTAGAAATAGAATCTGGATGGAATAAGGGATTTAGTACTAAAGGAAAATACATGTATTTCTATTTTGTGGAAGCCATTATAGAAGGTATTAGACATATAATGTAATGAATAAATTAGGGATGCTTACTCAGTTTATGAGAGTATACTTCCTCGAATTTGTAAACTTATCCTATAATGAGATTCAACTACGGGGGATCTCTTTATATGATAGAGGCCCCTTCCATTTAGTGATACTACAAATCCAATAGAGGTTGAGCAATGAGTAAAGTCTATGGATAATATATTTTTGGATACTGGTTCTAGTGAAAAGGAAAAATGTTACCCTTGAGTTTTATTATCTCAATAGTTATTCAGATAAATTTTGTTTGTTGATCCAGTATACTAGGTTGGAATAAGAAATAGAACTCATTGAATAAAATGATTTTTTTGGAAAAATTATTCAAAAAATATTTCCCTTTTTAGAAATTAATTGAGATTAATATATTTTTACTTAGATTAAAATAAATTGAATAATAACATTTTGTGTGGGATGAAGTTACCATTACAAGGTTAGCCTGGTATGGTACATATTATATATCCTCCAAGGAGTGAAATATTGAACACTTTTGTTAATGGAATAAGACATGACTCTGAATGGAATGGGCCTCCAAAAAGTTTTCAAAACATGATGATAATTTTTTTGTGCCATCAAAATTATGAATAAATATTCTAAAATCAATATATTCAAGAGACATAAGGAGAAAAATCTGATATATGAACTCCAAGATAAAGGCTATGAATCAAAGAATAAGATAACTAAAATTCTATAGTGTGGGATCTATGGAAAGAATCACCTGGGAAAATTATTGAAAGGCATGTGAGTTTTTTTTTATGTTTGGAGAAATGGGTCATCATGTTATGTAATGAAAGGGTATGAAATAAAACCCAATTATTTAGTCATGAAATTACTATGAGTTGAGGAATAGTGAACAAAAATTCCCTAAGATTCAAGGGATTCTACAGTAGAAGATTCTAGTTGGAGAAGGTCAAGTGTATGGTACTGATACACTTGAAGTGGAATGTGTACAATTCTAATGTTTTGTATCAAATAAATATGATATTACAATGTTTTATTGATGATATTATGAAATATATAATAATTTTATTCCATTACATTTTCATTAAGAATATTTTGGTGTATATTTAATTATAACATTGACCAATAAAAAAGGTACAGTGTCAAGTTGAACATTCTAGAAAAAACATGATTAAGGGAATGATAACCTTTAATATGATTCTAATATTGAGAAAATAATTTTCGTATAAATAGATGGATGATATAGATAAATTAACATGGATAGTACTGACTACCTTAGATTTAATTAGTCATTTAGTGAAAATGTTTTCTTTACTATCATTGATGGATTCAAAAACATTTTCATATTTATGTAATTAATCAAATAATTGATGTTTTTAATCAATAATTATGATTTAATTATTTTCAATACAATTTTATTTTAATTAATGTTATAACCATGTTTAGAGAAAATACTGGATGAAGGTATTTACATGTTTAGTATGTGATGATTGAGGGAAAATCATATTGCATTAAGATTGTTGATAAGATCATTTTAGAAATTCCCTGACCAAGTTTTTAATGTTTTACATTTTATTCTTTTGGAAGGGTCTTATGGTAAAAAATTTATGAAATTGTATATATTTAACTTTTGGTTATTTAATGTAGATTAATTTATTACTACACCATATATATATATTTACATATTGGATAACACATTCTTTCTATAATTGTATAAAAAATTGTTTTAGGAAGGAAATAATAATTTCTACCCATTTAAGTATTTTAACAACAATTAAAAGTGAATTTTAGTTCTTATTAATTTTTTATTTTAAATATTCATATATTTGAGAAAATTTATAAGTGAAAATTTATCTAATCACAACTTAAAGATGAATTTATCTATATTAAGAATAAAATTATCATGTAATAATTTTTCCTTATATTCATTGTCTATAAAATAATTCCAAAATTGTATAATGGAGAAATTTGAACAATTTACTTTAAAATTATCATCATTTATTAGGATTATAATGTCCTCTTTCACACCACATTGGGTGGTGAATTTATGGGCTTTAACATTCTATTCATTACACAATTTCTTGTGATCATTCTTCTCTTTCACTCTGATATAGTATTTGGTGGTTGGTTTTCAATTCCATGCCTATGATTTCATTTCCCACCTACATTATCTTACAGGGAAACCTAGATAAGTGATTATTTTAGATGAACCTTATACTTAACTATCTCTCTTATTAAGAGGATATTTTACAAACCCTATTATGATATATGTTTTCAAAAATGGTATTTGATAATAAAATACTTTATTATTGGGATCAAATTAAAATTCTGAGGACATAATTTTTTTTGATGTGGGGAGAATGTAATAATCTAAAATTATAAAATAATAATATTTTATTCCATATTATATGTAACAAGAAACACAAAGCTTTGATGGAAATATAAAACCCTAGGATTTCATGATATAATGAATATTTTTAAAAAATACAATATATTATCTATCTTGAAATACTCATAAAAATGTATTTTAACATATGTTAGAAGAAATAGTGAATATCTTTGATTACTTTCATTACAAAAAAGATCGAGTTTTACCGAACAATACCATAATATTAAAATTATTTTGTAATATGATAATTGTATCCTAGTAGATGCGATGGATGATATTAATAGGATTATATATATTATAATTTTATTTATTTCAAAAACGTTTATTGGTTATATATTGATTATAAATAACAATAATAATCATTTAAAAGAATAATATAGGTTTTTTATAGAACATTATTTTTCTAAAATATTAATTAATCATGCCTTTCACACTTAATTTTACTTAAAATATTATGAATTTTAATCAATTAATTTGAAAAAATAGAAATCATTTTTGAAATTGTAAAAACAAATTATTTTAAAGTAAAATTTCAAGATTTTTCTATGGTGTTTTATTTTTTATAAATAGTGATAATGTGAGATTTTTATTGAACATTTTCTTCTCATTTAATATATTACATTGTTAAATTATTATTTTTCCTTTTTAAAGAAAAATTTGGTCAAATTTAATTCAAATAATCCTATTTATATCATTATAATATTTTTATATAGTTTTTTGATGCAGAAATATTTTAAACTTTTAAACATTTTCTCATTAAAAACCACCTTTCTCATCGTATCTGTAGAATTAATTTTTAATTAAATTCTACAACCTATATGTTTAATATTTGGAAAAATTAATTCCATATTTTTAATATTAATAAATTATATATAATTATATGTTAATCTTAATTTTTTTCCATATTTATTAGTGAAAATATTTAATATTAATTACCATAATATACGTAAAACCAGTTTATTTGGGGGTAAACTTAATTGGTAAGGTGTTGAATGACCTCCAAAATGTATAACACAAATTTACAATCCATTAATATACCATTTTATCTTTATACAAATTTTTGGATCAATCATTATTGTACTATTTCATTAAACTGACCTAAATAATAAGATTAGTAAAGAGACAAAAAAAGGAGCCTTTCATTCCATTAATATCTAAAATGATTTGGGAAATGAAAAAAACTATAGAGGTTATGTTAAAAAAATTATTTTTAAAAGATAAATATATTTTATTATAATGATAATTTATTTTATGAATAAGTTGATGAAATAATTAATTTAAATTCTTAAGAAATTCCCACACATGAGTTATTTAGAAAAAATTAATTAAAATAATTGATAATAAAAATATTAAATTTGATGTTAATTCAGTTAATTATTGAATCCCATTAATGTTAATGATTATTATACCATTTTATACAAGTTCTAACATAATAAATCTTAATTCTATTATTGTTTTAATATTTTTTCAAAATAATAACGTTAAAATTGATAATAACACTATTTTATAACAAATTAATTTTATTAATTTTTTTTGAATTTCAAAAATTCCTATATTATTACAGGTGATTTATATATTTTAATAAAAAACTTGTATGGTGCATTAATTTACTACATTAACTATGATAATGAACATACTGACCCCTAAATAATACTTTTTTGTTAGCACGATTAAGATTAAAGTAGTGTTTTTACACGTCACATGTGATTATTTTAAGATTATTTCTTAAAACCAATGGAATTTCTATTTTATAAATTAAATTTAATATTTATAATCATAAGGTATATAATTTATAATAATTAACACTTTAATTTAGTCTTAATTTATAAGTTATCTATTTTAGAAAAATAATTACCATAGTGAAAAAGGGTAAAATTGAGTAAACATAATGACTCATGAAAAATTTATAAAATGATTTCATTTATATGTGGTGAAGGTTTTTATATTCATATAATCCATTAAATACACTATTATTAAATATTTACGCCCATTATGTAAGGGATACCTCACTATTGAAAATAACTTTGAGTATTTATAACCGTGCAATTCAACTCACTTATAAAAGCCACCCATTCTCCCATTTGATTTCATAATCAAACCACTTCAGATCAGCCATTATCATCCATAAAAATCCCCATATTCTCTCCACTCTTACTATAATACTTATATTTGTAATAAATACTTTCTATGAGGGGTTCTGTGCAAACCAATGGATGATACGCCAAGAAAATATATTAATCTCTAATGAGTGTTTTTATTTTACTTCATTCCCTTAATACTTATTTTTAGTATAAATTGATTATATAATAACCTAATTCTCTTCAATATAAAAATATGTTATTGTGTTAATGGTAAAACATAAAACCACACACACTTCCATCAAATGGGTTACGTAATCATCATTCGCAGGTAAAGCTGAGTACCTCCTAGTGAACTGAAGTTTTTCGGTTTTCCATTTTCACCTCTTAAGGATTTGTATTATGATAGAAATAAATTATATATATAATATATATAACATAATTATAAATATTTAGTGACTATATCATAGATACATTTTTTTCTTTCTATTTCATGGGACATGATAATGTCACTCGTTTCTATAGTGGACTACCGTCTCATGAAACGATCTGGTTTTTCATTCACCCAAAATTTACATAGATGGTGATAAGGATAATTTAAATTATTAAATTTGATATATATAATATAACTACTAAATTAGTGGAAGTTTTATCATTATTTAATGAAAATATATCATTTACTTTTCTTACTTTTCATATAATGAAAGACAATAACATCATCCATGTACGTGTGGGTTACCTTCTTCATGAAGCGATGTCAGTCACTTTTTATAACCAAACCTAATGGATGAAATATTAAGGTATATAATACGGAATTAACGATATCACTACCATTATTTATATTTAAAATATTACATTCATATTTTCCATAATTATCATTGAAATGTATAACTGTTACTCATGTGTATTTATGGCCTAATAATGACAACCTTTCCCTTTATTTCACATTAATACATGATTTATTACATATGTATAAATTTAATACAACCCAAAAATATTTATATAAAAATTGTATCTGTGAATTTGATATATTACATAACATTTCAAAACTTGAAATGAAGCATCTTTGTGGAAATATTCCTTTACAAGCTTGCACTTAAAACTACGTGGGATAACTGAGTGACATAGATAATAAAGGACAAAGCTATAGTTCCCAGTAAGGGAATAAAAATGTCATAAAAATAAAAAAAAAATTAAATGTTAGATAATGAAAATATGAATGGGGAATTAACTGGGATAGAATCATAAACATGAATAAGAGGGCATCATATAGAATGATAACATAATGCAGACATGGGAAATGTGGAAAGAACATAAAACACCACATCATTAATATAGGTCATGGTTAACTTCCAAGACATCATGATGGAAACATTCCCATTTTAGAATTAGTTTCTCTCCCTGTCCCAACATGATGTCTCATTAGAGTAATCATTAACTAATGAATTGTAATACTATATAATTTTTAGAGCACTAGTAAATTTCATTTCATTCTCATGCTTAAGTGTGCCACATAGATCAAACAACATGGATTCATTCATCATATTATTTTAATCAATGATCATGACATATAGAAAAAACATGTAATTCCAATTTCAAAAAAGTATATTTTTTATAATTTTGAACACAATTGATTGGAAATGGGTATGGAATTCACTACATATTTTTTTCATGGAAATTCACTGTGAAATTTTAGTAGCATAAGAACATCACATAAAAATTGATAACATGGGATGATGAGAGTGAAATGGCTATCTACTAATTTGTAATTCAAATGTGCAATAGTAGGCACATTTAAATAGATATACAAATCTTAGGAATTTGAAATAAAATTTATAAAATAATAAATAAACATTAACAAAGAGGTGGAAGAAAAGAACCCTTACATGAGTGTGTGAATCCAAATGCCTGGGAGGGGTTTATAGAGTGTCAGAGGCACATAGGGAGGACTATTGAGATGGGATGGTAGAATAAATAGTTTTCTAAGAATATTTAGTGATGTGAAGTGGGAATACCGGAGGGTTTATATAGGAAATTAATGAGGAATTATTTTTTATCTAAGAAACATAGGATTCAAATATATATAATAATATAACCAAAAAACAAAAACCCTTACATGTTATTTACATTCATTCTTCAAAATTGGAGTTTTTTAATTATATTATATGTTTAGGGGCCAAAATTAATAAAATAATAACCTTTCTTAAGTGGGAGTGAGTCATACTCTTAATGAAATCATTTCAAAAAATTAAAATATATAAATGGTTTTTGGATGAATCATAATGTCATTATAAAATTATTCAAATTAACACTAAATAAGTTTTTTTTTATATATAAAATATATATTTGGTCATGGATTCCATTTATTTTATTTAATAGATCAAATATGGTTCATTATAATTTCAGAATACACAACCTTTTTTTATGCGGTATTTATTGTTTACCCAAACATTCGATTATCTTATAAAATTAGGTAGAATTCAACATTGTATAATTTCTACATTCTTAATAAATAAATATTCATTTTATCAAAATATTATTATAAATATATGTATTTTTACTTCTAAAATAATAATATACATTTATTGTGAAATGCTAGTTTTTTTGAAAATAATTGTTTTTGAACCATAATAAATATTACATTTAATTTTATAATTATTATACAATCATTTTTATTTAATAAAAAAAATTTAAAAAATTATTAAAAAATTTTATATTTCCTAAATCTATAATTTCATTAAAATAATCGGCTTAATTGAAAATTAGTAATAATTAAAAATATTATTTTTTTTATTTTATAAAAATCAAAATCATTTATGAAGTAACAACGAAATGAAAATATTAACACTGTTATATTTGAAAATAAAATATACATATTCATATTATTATGGTCTTGCTACATGACTCTATAATTAAATAGTAAACTCCATATGGGTAAGGAGTGAGACTGTAATACATTGGTGGGGTGGTTTGGAGAACATGGTTTGGGTCATGATTTTGATGAGGTTGAACTTCTCCCATAAAACATTTTTCTCATAATTAAGTTTTTGGATCACATCTTGATATTGACCAAGGTAATGTACAAATGATTCTATCTCCCTCCCAATCTATGATAAACAGACTTTATACAGTAATATATTACTAGTTGAGGCCATCAATTCCTTTTTCGGTGTTGAGTTGATTAGTTGAAACCCAATATTCATACTAAACATGTGATCATTATTCAGAAAATATATAATGAAAAATAAATATGGGTGTTGGAACTATAATACACATCTAAAAGATTCATTTAATTTTTTTAGACATGATCTTAGAGTGTATTCCATTTATCAGGCTTCTATTTGACTGGTCATGTAGCATGAATAGAGTAACAGAATAGATGTTATGTCCATTGGAAGTTAGGCTTGAAAAAAAGTTCACATAGCCCATTCAGGAAGCTCCCTTCTTGAAAACAAAGTAGCGATGGGTGGATCTACATGTCCGATGAGCTCTGCCAACATAGAGGAGTAGTTAAATAATTCTCCCTAAGTCTAACAGATCATCAATCAATCAAGAAGCATGATTTTTGTCACGAAACACCATTGATCATCGCAAGACCACTTTTCCTTTTAATACATCCTCATACATTCTTTCGAATGAAGATATGTTATTGGTCTTCACCCTCACACTCTAGAGTCATAGATCTCATGTACATAGTATGATCCTCTTCAACAAATTCCCTAGTGTTCACTAAAAAAACTCCCTAATGTTATTGAAAGCCTCCCCCCAAGTAGTGATTCCCTTTGTGGAGTCATACTTCTTTAACTATAGAAGAAGTCCATCTGAGGCACATGGGGCTTGGTGAAGCTTTCAAACTTTATGAAGCAATCACCCAATGAATCAGGGAATTCCCAACAACAACTCAAGATCCCTGAATCCCCATTCTCTATGAGCCCCTGATCTCTGTGAACTTTTTTGGGCCATGTCACCTTTGTTTTACCATACGTCTTTATGAACACCCAAACTCCACCTATAGAACACCATGATTTGAAATACTCCTCCTCACTAAAAGAAACACCTTGAAATAACACAACTCCAATTTTTTCATTTCATATCATTATTTGAGATCCTCATATTTCATTTCCTGAGAACCTTGAGCCGAAAAATTCCTAAAAAAACTCCTCAAGCCTCACCCCTTAGCTCATATGATAGGTTAAACCAGAAAGTGATTCTCTTTCATAACCCCCAAAACATTCAATTTATTGGAATATTATACCAGTTGTCATCACAACATGACATTAAACATTAGTACATCCTATATGACAAAAATTTGATTTATCTTCATTCAATCGAGACATTCCATACATATCAAGTATCATATGAAAATAGTCCTCAATACCTGACATTAAACAATAGAATAATATATTATTCAATAATATGATTCCTTATAAATTAATCATAAGATAACCTATCATGAGACCAAGGAAAACACAATGGTCCTCCTCATCAGGTGTATGTCCCAACCATACTCATTGGCCAATCAAAACTTTGGGATTATTTCATAGCCTAGCATGAAGAATACAGAATGGGAAGCTCAATTCATAATCCCTACACAACTCATTCATTCACATGATATTAACTTAAATCCTTACCCATTGCAATGAACATGAGATGAAATCATGACCTAACATGAAGAGGACATCATGGGTAGCTTCCATGCATAAGCCATATCACCCATTTTTACTCTTTAGTGGAACAAATGTTGCTTTCTTGGGTAATCCCCATTAACCATTACCCCTCCATAGCAGCACCTGAGTATCTTCAATTTGTAATAACCATTCACTATTTCCTCTATATAGTGGAACTCAGGAAGCATTCCACACATAAGCCTCCTTCACAATTTCCACTCTATAGGGGCACATGTCCCTCTCCAATGTGTAAGCTTTAGTTCTTTCTGAACTATGGGGGTTTTGATCCCTTTCATGTAAACATTGTGCATAGGGTACCTCCTCGAGGTTCAATCGTGACCAATGGTACACATTTGTGACCCCCTTATAGGGGTGCACCTAACTGATCCTCCCTCAGTAGTGTTTAGATCATCTTTCATTCAGGACACTATCCATGCATAATCCACATGCACTTTCTTGAACTACTTGGATTTTAATCCCTACCTTTTACGAATGGTATGTAGGTAGCCTCTCCATGGTTTTATCATATCACTCCTCACAAAAAAATTTTTCTTGTGATTTCACATTTTCTCACTCGCCTTACTTGACGTTAAACTACATGCTAAACTATGTGGGTTTTTATCCCTTTTGGGTACATTGGAAGTGTCTCTATTGTTCAATCCAAACTAGTGGTAATGTATGGTTCACCCTCTTAGAGATGTACCCTCCAGATGTGAAATCATCCCTTTTTATGAAAACATCACCCAGATCTACCTCCCTGAGGTGTTCTGATCCACATGGATTGCTAAACATGCCTAATCCCCAATCAACCCAATCTCCTCCAACCAAGAGTGTCCCTTTGGGGATGGGTTTCTAACCATCTATAAGCCCCATCGTTCATCTGGGTCGATTTCCATTGTGTGAAAAATAATTCTGTGCACCATTACAAGAATATATGTACTTTGATCCTCTTATTTGACACAAGATTCTTATGAATCCTCTTCAATGTTCAATTCCATAATGCCTTTCTATACTGGTCTCTCCTTTGATATTTTTCATCACAGGAAGATCATGGACCATCCCCATGTTTCCACTTCCTTTGACTCCATCCATGATTCCCATTTCTCACAAGTCGTGCCATTAGGTGTCACAATGCCCCCATCAAAACAACATGGAGTGTGATTCTCATCTACCGGTATATGTAATAAAACTTATTAAGGTTAAATATCGAATAAGTCATCTTCACATCAGTTCTATATTATATATTCCACCCAATTCATCCACTCCCCTATCATCAATCCTAATTTCACTCAGGCCACCAAATCCAGGTGAGGTCATTAAATTCACACGCTCACTACTCCTAGATGCACATGGGTGTTTAATAATAAAAAATCACTAAAAAATCTACTTGCATCCAACCAAGAGTTCTCCCCTTGCGAAGGACAGGTATCCATGTGTAATCCCAAAATCAACCATTTGAACTACATGGGATTTGATCCCTCTCTTCTACACATAGTACATAGGGCACATCCTTGATGTTCAATCTTGACCACCCCCATCCTAGTGGTTCAACCTCCATTATTATCCCTTCGTGGTATCACGATTGGCCTTCATGGTGTGAAACCTTCTCTTCACGAAACATACCACCCTGGGTCCACTCTTTCTTGGTGTTATGATCCATCCATTTGTGGATCTTGTTTTGGGATGTACTCTCAGGGTGTAAAATCTTCTTTTATTAGGACACACCTCCTTGGATCTACAATTTTTAGCATTCTGATCCATCCATATGGTGATCCCTTTTTCGGATGAAGCCTCACAGTGTGAAATCCTCCAATTTTTGGGACATTCCTCTTTAGGTCCTCTCTTTTTGGGAGTTCAGATCCATCTACTCAATAAATCAACTAGGTAACCCATTTTTTGGGTGTACCTCTCTGATATACCCTTAGTGGTGTATAGATTAATCTCATTCCACCTCTACAAGATTCTAAACTTGTTCCATGATCTGCCCTTATAGGTAATTCTAATCTATCACTACAATAAGTTAAACTCATATCCTACCATGTGTTAAACATGGGATATCTGGAGAAAACCGTTTAATCTACTCTTTAGGAATCTATATCCAGTAGATTTAAATTTTTTGGAATACCCCATGTAAAACATGGTGTGACAAGGAAAAACATAGAGGCATGCCACTTAAAAAAGATACCTCATGATAGATGTGCGATTCCTCCAGCTTTATCTCCCTCAATAGACCATATCATTGGAAAAAATTCAGGTTCTCTAATCTTCCATCATCCATATATTCCCATAAATGATTGATTTTACCTTATACTAAACCAAATGTCACTACAATGGCTTGAACCATTGGAATGTCCTAAAAGAAGTAGTGTAGTTAACTGATGTCCATGAAGAGATGTCACTAAGAATGAGGTTCATGAACAATGACTCAAATATATGAGGGATACCCATGCATGGTGATGAATTCTGCAGTGGAATCCACAAAAGAATGGACCAATATCCAATCATTCTATTTTGATCAAGGATTAGAAATAACTAATGGAGTGATGAATTCTACCCAACATTAGAAAGTGGGAACACGGTGAAAAAAAGCACACATCACCACAATGATGTGTGCACCAACTATGGAATGAATCAAAAAAATGGTGTACCCAATGCAAATCTATTTTCTATTGATTGTGGGAAGGTGAAAAATGTTATGCAAGACCAAATTGAGGAATCACCCATGTGAATCCCCTCTTTCTATAGTTGGAATGTGAGTAACAAAATATGCATGAAGAAAAGGGGTCCTCATCTTATAACCAACATCATAGCCTTCATTGGTCGTGCAGGGGGAACCCCCCAAATCCATCGGCTCATTTCCATATTTTCCTCCATATTGGGCCACACTTGGGGCATCCTATCCAGACTCCATCAGATCATCACAAACTCGGACACCCTGATGGGCCATGTAGGGGGCATCCGCCCCCGACTCCATCAGCTCTTCACTGACTACGCCACCACCCTGTGCTACACAAGGGCACCCGTCCCCTGATTCCATCAGATCCACTCCAAATCTACCACCCTCACATCCCAAACATGGGAAATCTTCCCCCAATTCAATTCTCCTAATTCCAACTATGTTTCCATCATAGTCTATGTAAGGGGAATTTCCCCCGACTGTATCATCTCTTCTCTCACTTAGCTTCACTCATGGGTCATGTAGGGTACATCCACCCAGACCCCATCAACCCCTCATCATGTTTTTTTCCCCAATGGGCCGTGCATGGGTCAACCATCCAATGAATCCACTGGCTTGTGGTCACATCCACTTCCCTTATGGACCACGCAGTGGGATTCCACCACCAACTCTATTTTATCCACCTCAAATCAACTTCACAATTGTGTAGTGTCGGGGGAACTCTCCCACATGAATATGGAATTCCACTTTCAGAGATGCTTCTTATGCCACTACAACATTTCATCGAGCACCAAGTTCCTCCGCGTAACCATCATCGAGCCCATATGTCCTCCCGGTCATTATTATAAGCTATTTCGATGGTCCTGTGACAACCGGGTCTTAGTGACAGCACAACCACCCCGCCTTAACATGGCCGTCTGGTCCTAGCCCACTAGGTACCACGAGTTGGCATACAGACATGGGGGGCCCACCCTAGGGTCCACCCACATGCCCGAACGGGTCATCTGACTAATGATTGTCCCCACAGTCCAACACATGTCCTTTCTAGTGTGTTTTGTCCTCACTCACACAAACCCTGAGAAACTTCCCAGGAGGTCACCCATCCTGATCACTATTCCAGGCCAAACATGCTTAACTATGGAGTTCTAATCAGTCAGGCTCCTGAAAAGGAAGGTGCAACTTGTTGACATGAGTCATATCATTTAGTCATTTAACCCTTTATCATTTCGGGATGTTACAATCACCCCCCTTTAGAGCACAATGTCCTCGTTGTGATCCTTATATCTCAACTTAGGCAGTGCACCGCACTTAAGGCTGGGTACCACCTCTGATACCAAATGTGACAACCGGGCCTCGGTGACAGCACATACACCCCACCTTAACATGACCGCCGGGTCCTGTCCCACTAGGTACCACAAATTGCCCCGCAGACACGTGGGGCCCACCCTAGGGTCCACCCACGTGCCCGAATGGGTCATCTGACTAATGATTGTCCCCACAGGCCAACACATGTCCTTTCTAGTGTTTTTTTCCTCACTCACAAACACCCTGAGAAACTTCCCAGGAGGTCACACATCCTGATCACTACTCCAGGCCAAGCATGCTTAACTGTGGAGTTCTAATCAGACAGGCTCCCGAAAAGGAAAGTGCACCTTGTTGACATGAGTCATATCATTTAGTCATTTAACCCGTTATCATTTGGGGATGTTACAGGTCCTCACCACACTAAAATCAGTATTCACCAAGAAAAGAGGTCCTCATTATCACCATCATCAGCTACTAGGGAGGTCCACCACGTATTGTAGTCATACACCATGGAGGTCCGCATCGTTTCCATAATCATGAACTAAGGTCCAACCCATCACCCACATTAGATATTGCAGATGTCCTCCCCACCACCATCATTATCCATTGCGGATGTCCTCCATGCACTAACATCATTAGGCATGTTGGTCCTCCCCATTTCCATCTTCAGCTACTACAGAGGTCCTCCCCACACTACAGTCTTCAGAAACTAAGGTCCTTTCATAATACCGTAATCAAGTATTTAGGTCCTCCCCCTCACAATAATCAGTCCTTGTGGAGGTCCTCCCTGTACTACCATAATCAGGCTTGGAGGGCCTCCCAAATGGCATCATCATCTATTGTGGAGGTCCTTCACACACATCCATAATTAGGCATGGAGGGCATCCTCATCCCCATCATGATCCATTGCATAGATCATCCCTATACTTCCATGATCAGGCATATACAACTTCCTCATTGCTATCATTATCTATTGCGGAGGTCCTCCTGACAATACCATCATTTGGAAAGGACATACTCATATTTCCAAAATCAACCATTGTGGATGTCTACCCAACACTGAAATCATCAGTCACAGAGCTCCTCCCCATCACAACCATCATCCATTATGGAGGTCCTCCACACACATCCATCATCGAGCATGGAGGTTCCCCTGTCACCATATTTAGCTACATTAAGGTAATTCCTTTACTATAGTCACGAGGAATGGAGTTCCTCACCATATCCATCATCATCTACTACATAGGTACTTCCCACAATGCATTCATCAGTCATAGAGATCCTACCCATCACCATCATCAGGCACCAAGTTCCTCCCCATCATCATCGCCAGCTATTACTGAGGTCCTCCCCAAAATGGAATCATCAGGCATAGAGGTCCACCCTATCTCTATCATCTTCTATTGTATAAGTCCTCCCCACACTACAATCATTAGGTTTAGAGGTCATCCCCACCCCCATAAATTTCCACTGTGGAGGTCATCCTCACAGTACCGTCATCAGGTACGTAGGAATTCCCTATCATTTTAATCATCCATTATTGAGGTCCTCTCTACAATACAATCATCAGCATGGAGGACCTCCTTGTCAACATAATTATCAATTATAGAGGTCATCCCTACCCTACCATCATCTGGAATGGTGGTCCTCCTCAACGCCATCCTCATCCATCATAGAGGTCCTCCACCTGCAGCTACCATCACTCCATTGTACCGACACTCCATGATTAGATGCCTCTTTGGATCCATCACACCCATTATAATGATGCTCTAGAATCCTATGCCTTTCTTGATCTATCACCATATCGTACTAACGTTCCAGGCTTCTACACCTTTCAGGCACCTTTGACCCATCATAGATATGTTCAAGGCTCTATACCTTCCTGGTTCAATATCCCCATCATAGTGATGCTCCGAGCCTCTAAAACTTCTTAAATACATCACCCCACATGAATTAATTAATTTTCACATCACTTCTATAGTCCTTCTAACATAAAACACTCATGCAAGACCTCCCACCATTGGGGAACAACAAGTCAGTTTTCCCATCATATAACCTTAAAATGCCATAATAGCGTCCTAGTTTCATGATATTAAACATCACAACAATCAATTTCAAAGATTAACAATGTTAAAATACATAACAAACATCATATTGGTCACACTATGTTAATTTCTGCGTCATTTTGGTCAATGCAATGAGTCCTTAAACATCATCAACCATGTTCAAAGCTATATGACCTTAAATGACATCTAATACTTTCCCAAATAGCAAGACATTAATGTATGCGACCCATAGTCCATACTATATGATGTTAAACAGTGTGTCTATAATCCTAAGCACAAGATATTAAATGTTACCCTTACCCTATGGTGATGTTAGATGATTCATTGTATACTATGTATTAGATGACTCTGCTTCCCCACAACATGATATAAAACTGTATAACTCCATAAGCTCTAAAATGAGAGACTTTCCTGCATTCAGCACTAGTCTACTACTGTTACACATTCAAAAACTACCTCAGGACCCCTGTTATTTAGAAGGGTCTTGAAATACAGTATTTTATATACATTTTTGACAAGCTCAAATGTATTGTGGAACAAATCCTCGAGTGTTAGACTCCAAATGGTCATATAACCATTCTCTATCCACACTTCACACAATCCCTTTATGTGGATTAATACCTTATTTCATGTCTAATGGACCAACTAATAGCCTGGTCTCATGCCACATTATCTCAACTACTGTCTTGGGATGACACCATAACGGACTTCAGATGAAATTTTATAATAGGTCCCACTTCTTGAAAATGTTCAACGTTAGACCTTCATTTGTATTTTCCTATCACTAGAAACATGATATGGATGATGTGTTATGGACGTGGTCAATTGTAATCCTCTATCGTCACACTACCTTCACTGAGTTTTTGGTGCATGCATTCTGATTATCATTTTTTCCCTCTTTATTTTTAGGTTGAAATCTTACACTCTTAGTGTTATCCGTAAGGGCACCTTTTCTTGCTGAGAAGGTGGGCCAGTGACGTTGGAATATTCTGAACCTGAAATTTCCATGACCTTTCAGTTTTCATCCATGTGTAAGGAAAATACCCCCACTACTCCATGTTTTCCACACTGAACATGACTCAAGTGGGCTGAGTAGTTTAGGTAGGTGTGTAATGATATCATTGACCTGAAAAAAACTTAACGTCCATACTACATGATGTTAAAATACATTAAATTCCATGTCTTATCTATAGGATGTTAAAAATCATTAAACTACTAACGTCCTTACCTAATTATGTTAAAATGAAAGGAACTCCACAACCTTATTGGATGAAGTTAAACTACATATCAATAATCATCCTAGACATGTAATGATAAACCATATAGACACCACATTCCAAGATGAATGAATATAGACATGTAATGATAAAATTCATTGAACTACTAACATCCTCATGCAAATTTAGCTCACCTACCATCTTAGGCCAATACCCTAGAAGATTATAGATAACATTTTGAGACAGGTCCCCTTTTGGAATATATTCAGCGGTCAACCCTCAATTTTTTTCCTAATTTCATGTAACATGATATGAATTCTATGTTTTGAATTTGGTCAAATGTTTTCCTCTACCATTACACCCCCATCACTATGATCCCTATCATAGGTGTCATGATTCACAATTCGACCCCCTTATTTTTTTGTGGGACTCCAAAACTATTTGTGTTACTCTTCTATACATATACGTGTTTTGAGTAGAAAGGACGGTCTCATTGGGACATTATTCACACAAAATTCCCTTTCCCAGGATGTTTACTCCAATGTGTCAGGAAAATACCATAACTACTCTTTGTTTCTCACACCATGCATGACTCACTGGGTCTTAGTAGGTTTCATAGGAGGAGTAATGATATAGTTGACACACATATGCTATACCATCCCTCATGATGTTAAATTTTTGTATCATCCAACATGACGTTAAATTGTTGTGTCATCTAGAATGATATTAAACTGTTGTATTATCCATCATGAAGTTAAACTATTTTATCATTATATGTGACATTAACCTATTTTATAATATAGCATGATGTCAAACTATTGTAACATCCTGTATGAACAACAAATCAAGAACAAGGTTCAATAACATTATAGAGAATATTTAAAGAAGACAATTCTTGTTAGTCAATGTTTGTTATGAAATAGATTTGGGAATTGTGAACTAATTGTTTTGTACAATCCATGAAATATAAAAGCATCATGAATGCTCTTATCAAGGGGGAGAAATTCCGAGAAGAAGTAGAAACATCTACAGATTCAGAAGCATATATATACTATAAACAGATTTGGAATGTTAGATAACATCTCTGATTTATGCAGCATGAGTGGTCACATGAATTTTTCTCATTCATTTAAACAGGTACCAAATGATGATAAGAAAATAAGATCATAGAAGCTGACAAAAAATTTACAAGATGAGAAGTACATGGATTATATGTCCAATAAGGTGAGGGGTAGTGTAAAAAAATTAACTATTAATAAGGATTTCACTCATAAGAATCCATTTAGAAGATCCAATCTTCATGCCTCAGTTTTTAATGACATGTCAGTGGGTTGGACAAAATATAGGGATTAAATGAGAGAAATGGAAGATGCACATACTAAAGCTAGTGCTCAAAACAAAAATATGATTCCACATCAATACAAGGATGTTGTGTGTATGAGGTGCGATAAGGATGGTCACACTCTTAGAAGATGCTTTGAATTTACTCAATCCCAACAAGAATTCATCAAGATGATGAAAGTTTCACAAGGATTTTATAGTGATTTGAACACTCTTCGATAGAGAAGACTCCTTCACAAAGAAATGGATGATGTAATGAGATCTACACAATCACAGTCATCATTGATGAACTGTAGTGAATGGGTGAATAATGGATCATCTGTGTTGTGAAAATCTTCTCAACCTTGTCATTCACAATGATGAAACAAGAAGGATCAACCTTATTTCCTTAAATCAATGTGTATATTATTTGTTCCTATCATACTGGTAATTTAAGGTGATATAAAATATAGTGGGGGACCTGAGATTCAGTGGTGAGATGTGTTCCCATGAGGGGGAGACAATTGAAGAAGCATCCATATCCATTTTCTCAAGAAGTATCAACAACAATTGGTATAAAATTTAATTACACTAAATATTGTATTATGATCATGTCATTGGGAAATTTATATTACACATCCTTGGTTACTCAAAATAAAGATCATTTTATAAGGGGGAGTAAATAAATTACATAGTGACATAAGATGAGTGAAATTGCCCCAATGCAATTTATCCTTCCAAATTCACTAGAATTTTTTGATTCATTTGTTGATATATGTGTAGGAGTTTTAGGTTGATTATTTTAGATCACATTTATTATCCTAAACCTTTAATGAAAATAAATATCCCTTGATGACAAGTGTATCAGTTCTCATCTCATGAGGTTTCATGATCAGTATATAATGTGATGCATTGTTGTCTAAATAAAATCCTCTATTTTTCGACACTGAGTACTTATCCAATAGACATAAAATGAAATGATTGGTGGAACAATTTTTAATTATCAATTGATACCCTCGTGACCATGAACATTGTATTTCTAGTCAATTTGGATGAGATAATGTGAAATGATAGTTCAAAAATAATGTGGGAGAGACATAAGTAAAGGGGAGACACAAATTCTCATTTTGACATTAACATATTCATTTGTGGAGAACAAAGGTGAGATTTTAGGGACCACTTTGTGTATGAAGATAGTATTTTTTGACAATTGTTTTCAATGCTGGTCTAAAATAATAAGGAGATGAAGAATGACTCTAATGTTAATTGAGATAGGATAAAATGATGATACCCAGTGAATTGTTATGACATTGTTTCATTGGATGTCAAGCTTGGGAAATTCTACATGAAGTTAATTCATAAGATTGTAGAACATTCCCAATATTCAAAGATATTGTGTCAAAGGTGACAAATTTTATACAATATTGAATAATGATGATGTACCATTCATTTGAGGATGATCAGAGACGGTTGTTGGAAGTAATATTCCAAAATAAAATTGCTAATGAGCCTTTGAATAAGGTGATGAAAATATTCGCGATTTCATGAGAACCATGCAAGCGCTTACATGAAGAAAATAATAATATGATTTTCATGAAGTAGGGAATGATGGTTAAATATGTAGATAGAAGTGGATATTCGTGGAATTGGAATTATATGTGTCTATGATTATGTTGGGAATGAAAGATGTTGTTGGATGATCGTGAAGTTAGAATACTTTCCTCAGTAAACCTGGTGATGCTTTGCTAGTCTATATTTCACAATGATCATAAGTTGATTGGAGAAAATATAAAGCAATAATTATAAAGGAAAGGGGGAGAAATGATTTAGCTGATCATAATGGTCAGTCTTTCTGAAGTTGGTGTCTATAGTGGCACAATTTTATAGTGTTTTCAAAAATTTTGGGGTCCAAAATATCGAGTGGGGCTAGCACTGCGAAAAGTGTATTTCATTAAAGAGAACATCCAAATATGGAAAATCCATGAATTTCATGAATATAGGATTCATGGAATATATTTTTTGAATACATGAATAATTTTTTTGTTGGTCTTTGTGATTATGATGGGTTTTTTAAATGGAATGGGTGAATAGTTTTGCAAGTAAACGTTGCAGTGCAAAGAAAGTAGGGGCGTCGTGGCGGTGCAAAGGAAAAAGGAGCATCATTGTGGAAAAATGGAAGAATGAGCATTGTGGAAGAACAAATATTTTATGTAATGCTTTTCGATTATAGAAAGCATTGGGAATCCATAAAAATTCCATGGTGCTTTGTGAAACATATTGAATTTTGGAAGAAACATCAAAGCTCCACGATTCAGTACTGATGTGGCGACAAGGTGGCTGGATAATTCTAGACTCGGTTGGAAACTCCTATAAAGATGACCCTTCCCCCTCGATAATTGTAGAGATTCTTAATGATAATTTTAGAGCTCTCAAATTGAGAATAAGCTACATGATGTATGTTTTTCTGTGTAAGAAATGTTTTTCTCCATGATAGGTTGTTCTGAAAAGGCCTTGTGGGATTTGTGATGTTGTGAGATCTGTGAATGCTGTTTTTTGTGGTGTTTCTGGGTTCTGCAAGGATATAAGCTCTACGAAGGATGTTATATCTTTGAAGGTGTGTGATCTATAAAGGCAAGAGCTCTGCGAAGTAGTGAGCACTGTGAAGCACTGATCTCATCAAAGCAGTGACCTCTGCAAAGTAGTGTGCTCTGTGAGGTAGTTCTCTCTTCAAAGCAGTGTGCTCCACGAAGGATCTCTACAAGGGAGATTCAGGAAAAAGATTTAAAGGATGCAATTTTGAATACATGGTTTAGGTGAACCAATACATGGAAATGCACCACTACACTATTCCATATTACAGTGTGTCCATGGAGAATCAATTTTTCCAACTTAGAGATTGATTATTACTAATGGAATAATATCTTTGATGATGCTAAGCCGAGCAGTCCATCATTGTTCTAAAAATTACACATGGATTTAGTGATTCTAGAAAAGAAGATGAGATGTTATCTTAGTGCAGCTGGTTTTTCACTAAAGGAGAAAGTGTGAAGAAGTGTGAGTTTCTGTTCAGTAAGTTTTCACTATATAAACAAAACAAGAAAAGTGTGAAACATTTAGGTTTTTTGTATAGAATGCAGTGGTTGTTTACCTGCATGTTACTAGGAAAGTAAAAAAGTGAACAGGGGAAGAACAAAGTATCATTGTGACATCCAAGAGATCAAAATAGGTGGAAGACTCTATTGGTGTTACAAACCCTTATCAACAAGGATAATACTATCACCAGAGTAAGTATAAATAACCAGCAAGGTGTTTCATGTTAGACTAAGCTATCCCCAATACAGGGAAAAGGATTATCACCCTTACCCCTTTGAGTGTAGGGATTCACACTGGGAAGTGATTATCTCTTTCCACCCTCCATGTGTAGCAATTCACAATGAATAGATGATTGTTTTCCTCATCTACCCACTGAAAAAACATATTACATTATATTAGAGAATCCATGCATTGGATATTACCATGAATGGAAAGTATATAGTTGTTCTGATTTAGTGGTGAACCCAGTAAAAATATCATGTGTATATTTTTACTTCTTTCATATTATATCATGTGACAGGGAAAAAAGAATAAGATAATGAAGATCCTAACAGGTCAAGTTATACATGGATAAGAAGTTGGAATTAGTTTAAATAGTCCCCAACACTGATTCACCACCTGTTAGTTTCAGGTATATCCCAAACTGTTCCCCTCAAGAACTACATGTGGATTTATTCTCACACTAGTTAGATACATAGTCACACAAAAATATTATTTCCAAAGGTCCACCCAAACAATCATGAACCTTTTCACCCCTTTCACATCTTTGGCTTCTCCTAGATGTATGTGGTGTTGTATTGGACCTATTTATTCCTCATTTACATCAGGTTTTCAATAATTTTAACCACATACCTCCCTTATGATACCTCAATGTATTCTTCATTACTGCATGAATTTATACTAAAAATGAATGTCCCAGGCACATGAGATTAAACTGGGAACCTTACGGTCTAAACTCTATGAACTCAAACATAGATTTTCAGAATCCAAAATCGCATGATGTCATATAGTGAGAAAACCTAGATTTTATCACATGATAGAATGTATCCCCTTCCGGTATTGCCTATACACCATGTTAACATTAAGAACAATGTGTGGGTTGATTATATTCCTTAGAGGATACGAAGGAATTCCCTGACATTTGGTCTTTCATTCCATTCCCAATCACTGAAAATCTATTCATCTTTTCAGTCTCTCAGCTAGGTTTCACTCAGAATCATGTAGTGTATCTGAGACCTCTTTGGTCCTCATTCTCATCAAGGTTTTCAGCAACTACACCATGTACCTCCCTTGAGAGCACATTTCCTCTCTTCTATCATTACAACATGACGTTAAACTACATAGGTATGTCCACAATTCACGTGTCCCCTTTTTGGACTCTACTTCCATTTCTAAAATGTGTGGCATGGTGTGGACTTCTATTGTCATCATTCATGACATACTATTTACCAAACCACAAATTTATCCTTTGGGGTTTCCATATCCTCCATGTATGACATTAAAGTAAAACCCAACACTGGAAAGGTTAAGGATTCCCCATGATAATTATTGGACGATTCATCTTCTACCCTAGATAGGATTTACCCAACTAGTGTCGTTCTGTCACCTTGTTGTGCATCAGTAACTTTGTGGTCATGATTACCCCACCTTATGTGATACGTAGTGACATCTGGGAATTTTCCCTTGGTCCCAACCACATGTTCACTAACATTATTGGCCATTAAGCCTCAATAATGGTCCAAACTCTATGACCCTATACTAAAATCTTAAATTGTATATTTGGTATGCTGATTGATATTAGGTCCCTTGGGCTATCATTTTTTCTCTAGTATTATACATCATCACATCACATATATCCCCTCCTCAGCTGCTCCTTGGTATGTTTATAGGGCACAACCTGCCTATGGCACATTCAGGTTAGATTTATCTTCTTTGTGCCATACGAACATTCTAGGAATAGGCAACACAGTCTATGTAACAAGAAAACAACAATTGGATAGATTCCTAGCGATATGACCTTAAATGATGTGATATTTCCTGATCATATTATGCTAAAACCTTCCATACATCATACTCACCATATGATTCTAAACTATGTGATTATCATCTTCATTTTTATTATGTAAGCTGAAAGCCATTATAGGTCACCCCTATAAAAAGATCGTATCAGGATGTAGGTTTAATCTTTATTTAGACTAATATGATCTACAATGTTCTTTTTTCATGGGAAAATAATTATTTAAAGTGTATGACTCTATTTTAACATTCCATCACAACACTTCCATGATTTTTATACTCCTTGTTAGGATCCTCAACATATTTCATGTACAAAGGGACCCTGTAACAACTTGGTCCCTTAACTCTTTATCTAACATACCGTCTTGTGTGAATGCCCCATAATACTTCATAAAACTATTTGGGATTGGTATTTTGTTTTGTAAACCTCCAACAGTTCAACCTCATTTGTTTGTCCACATTTCAGGCTAATAATATGGATACTGTGTTACAACCATGGTAAATAGTTATCCTTTTCCCAAAAATGTTTTCATTTTATTCTTAATTCTAGGTATCATGAATCAAATTTATCAGTCCATTTTTAGATATAATACAATTCTCATTGCGTTATCCCATTTTTGTACTATTTCACATTATGATAAGAAAGTTGGTTATCTAGAGATCCCAATTTTTCACCCTTAAGACCTCTCATTCAGAACACTCCCAATGGTGATAGACAACCTATCACTATCCTAGAACATCATCAATTTTCTATCACTCTCTTACAGGTGAATGATATTTACTTTTCTATTGTTTCTCAAACTAATAATGACTCATGTGGGATTATAGATTTTGTTTTTTTACCTCAATGCGATCATGATACAGTGGACCCCAATGTTGGAGTTTTCCTTTGTGGATGCCTCATAATGTAGCCCACATCACCCCCTCTAACTCATTGGACCCCATTCATAGTATGAATTTTTTGGAACTGGAAAACATTCCCAATAGATGCATTGAATTCTAAAAGACATGAATTCATAGCAAAACTTTTTCTGTATGCTTCAACTCTACTACTCATAGAACCTAAACAAAGTAACAGAATATAATTTTTGTCCATTTTATGGTAGGATTGTCAACTAGTTCATAGAGCCCATTTATGGATCTCCGTCCTTAATCGAGAAGTAGTAACATACAACTCTGTGAGTTCTATGTGCTCTGAAAATTCTAGAGAGTAGTGATGGAAAACACCATAGGTCGGATAGATATGCATCCATTTTCAAAGAACGATTTCCTTCCTGGATCGCATATGAGCATATTAAGACCCCCTTTTTTTAAATAACACCCCTCCCCTCATACCATCATTAGGTAAAAGAGAGACCAATAAATTTCACCCTAGCACCCTCAATACATAGTTCTCATGTTCTTTGGAAGGTCCTCTTTCACGGAGCCCATAGGATTCACAAAGAAACACCCCTTGTGTTCTTGAGAGCATGAACCCTATGTGGAAATTCTTTTCACAATTTACAACACACTTTTTCTAGTAAGAAGTCCATATGAGGGACATGAGGCTTCACGAAGCATTCATTCTTCTCGAAGAACCCCCCACCAAATGAATAAGGGAATACCATTTGAGACCTTGATCTCTAGGAATCCCCATGTCATGAGTTTAGATCCTCGTCTGGGATATCACGAGTACCTTGAGTCAACCAATTACTCAAGAAACTACTCAAGCCTCATCGCTTGACTTTAATACTAGGTTGAAATAGATAGGGCCACTCTAGTGTAAGTCCAATCACCGTCAATTCCATGGCATCCTCTTCTTAATAGTCCCTACTACACAAAATCAAACAATAGTACAACCTATATGAAATACATATGATGCCTGTTTTTCCAAATAAGACATGACTTATTCATCAAGAATAACATTCCAATTATCCTTAATAAAAGAAATTAAAATGTAGCATACCATTTTATTCAAGAATGTTATTCCCTATGTATCAATAATAATATATGATATCACGAGACAGAGATCAAACAAAACTATGTGCCTCTTTATCAGGTTTATGTACCAACCATACTCCATGAACCATCACCAAGTCAAGATATCCTAATGGAAAGACATGAATGAATACATAATGGGAAGCTAAATGTGTAATACATGCACAACTCATCCATTCACATGACTTCAAACTAAATAATTACACTTTTAAATGAACATGGGATTACCCTAGGACCTGAAATTGGGAGGATATCATGGGAGTCATCCAATCATAATCCCCATCCCTCATTTTCACACTTTAGTGACACATGGGAAGTTCCACATGTAAGACCCATTCACCATTGCCACTCCCAATCTTCATCTAGGAAGCTTCCACCCATAATTCTCATTCATTGTTGACACTCAATAATATCAGAAAAAAAAATCCTCAAGTAAGCCATATTCAAAATTTCCACTACATTTATGCATCATGGAATCCCCTATGAGTATGACCCCATCCTTTCTGAACTACGTGGGTTTTGATCACTATCTTCTGTACTAGGTACATAGGATTCCTGCTTGAGGGTCAATCCTGACCAATGGTAATCATTAGAGCACCCTCCTAAGGGTTCACCTCATTAATCCTCTCTAGTGGTGTTCATATCAGCAATGATTCATGTCCATATCCATGAATAAGAAACATGATCTTTCTTGGACTACATATACTTTGATCCCTTCCTTTTAAGCAGGGTACATAGGAATCCTCTCTGAGGTTAAAGGACATCACTCCTCACAACCCATTTTTCTAGGATAGTTCATGTCATTACACTCATCCTCTGTGATGATAGCCTACACTCTAAACTATATGGGTTTTTATCCCTTTTGTGTATATATTAATCCTTTATAAGGTTCAATCCCTACCACTGGTAAATTATGGTACTCCCTCTTAGTGATGTAACCTCATGATATAAAATCTTCCCTTTTTGGGACACCTCACCTGGTTCCACATCTAGGAGGTGTTCTGATCCCCATGGGTAGCTAACTATACAGAATCCCCACTCATCACATACTCTTCCAACCATGTGTGTCCCTCTTAAAATGGTCATCTTACAATGCATAAGTCCAATCATGCCACTAGGATGATTCCCATTCTGTGCACCCCATCATCCATCATAAATTTACATGGGCTAGAACATCCCGGTGAGGACAAAACATCTACTTATTTTCTGCTCCTAGAAGCACATGTGTAGCTAACCATGCATACAACCCACACAATCTATATTCACCCAGTCGAGAGTGACCACCATACAATGGGTATCTAGCCATGTGTAAGCACCAAATTACCCATTATAACTATGTGGATTTTCATCCATATATTTTACACAGTGTATGTAGGACACCGCGTTGAGGATAAATCCTAACCAATGGTAAACATTGGTGCCCCTACTAGGGTTTCACCCTTTATGATCCCCCTCAGTAGTATCATGATCATCCTTCAGGGTGTGAATCTTTGTCTTTAGATAAAACACCAACCCAGGTCCACTCTCTATGGGAATTATAATCTATCCATCCGGTGATCCCTTTTTGGGATGTACAGTTAGGGTGTGACATTTTCCCATTTTGGGACACACCGCCATGAATTCCCACATTTTGGGTGTTCTGATCCATCCTTCTGGTGCTCCCTTTTGGGATGCATCTTTATGGTGTGAAATCCTCCATTTTTTGGGACACACCTCCCTTGGTACACTTTTTTTGGCTATTTAGATACATCCACTAAATAAATATCATAGGTATCCCCTTTTGGGGTACACCTACCTGAGATGTCCATGGTGGTCTCTAGATCAATCTCTTTATGTCTCCAAAAGACATTAAAATATTTTCCCAGATCTTTCCTTGTAGGAAAATCCAAACCATCTCTATAAGGTGTTAAACTCATGGACTACCTCGATTTAAACATGGGATGTCTGGGGAAAGCCTCATAAACAGTGGATTATGCATCAGTATATGCTAGAAATTAATATAGTGGTATACCCCATGTTATACATGGAAAGATGATGAAAATAGTAGAGGGACACCTCTAGTATATGATACCCCACATTCGATGTGGAATTCTATGGGATTACACACCCACATGAAGCTCCCTCATGAAGAAGAATACAGCTTCAACAATTTTCTAGCATCTGAAGATTCCCCAACATTCTTTATGATACCATCTACTCTAATAAAAGGATGCTGACTTGACATGACCGTTTGGAATATCCTGACAGGATCAGCATATTTTACCGACATTCATGACGAGATGGAACCAAGAATGAGGTTCATGAAAAATGACCCAATTTTCTGAGGGAGTCCCGAACTAAACAAAAAATTACAAGGATGAATCCATGGAAAGAGGTAATTATATCCCATCGTCTCATTTCAATCAATCTATTGACATTGCTGAAGAAGTAATGAATGCCTCTCGCCGTGGGAAAGCATGAACAGGGGGCCACACACACATGTCACCGTGAATATGTGAACACTAGCACCAAAATGTGTTAGAAACAATTTGTAATGATATTTTGATTATTATATTATAAAACCAATAATGATCTTTTGTTTTCTATAACAAAAAATACAAAATAAATAATTTAATTAAATTGAAATGGGAATTTATGTTTTAATAGTTTTGTTCGTTATAATAATTCCACCTTAATAAAGTCTAAAATTAAAATTTTTATTTCCAACACTGAAATACATGATTGTAACTCTGTTTGATCATATCCTCTAGTTCCCACACTACTTCTCCAAACCTGTGGTTCCCCCACAACACTTTAACAAGGTGTGTTGCATTATTTCATAGAACATTGTCCCTAAAATATAACATTTTTACCGGATGGTCTTCAATGAATTGATCAATCTCTACACGTACCACCTATGTATTCAGTATGTGTGAGGGTCATGGTATTTACTTCCTCCTGATTGATCAATGGAATACATCATTTACTAGATATATGTTATGTGGTAAGGCTAGTCGATATGCCACCACTTCAATACGATCATGGATATCTAAGGGTATGTTGTATCTTGGGATCACTTCCACTTATTCCTAAAACAATTCAAATTATTCTATATAAACATAAATATAAATACCTTTTTAATAACATCAAACTCAAGGCCTCATAGAATATTGTGAGAATAGACATTCTATAGACTTTGAGTAGCCTTGATGTGCTACTGAATGGTCCCATATTTTCCAACATTTCCACAATAATTTTTGGATGTAGATGTTTTAGTTCCTCAACTTTATCCAATAATGTTTCTATTATGAACCTATTATCATAATGGGCTTCATTGGGATCCCTTTACGTGATTGAGTAGAAACTGTTATTATACGAGAATTCAGAATCATGAGTTTTACAAACTCTTTTACCTTTTATATAAAATGATAATGATCTCTATAAGTCCTCAAGTGTCTAGATACACTACTAGAAATAGGATATTTCCCCACACCCCTATACCAATGGTTTTTCCAAACAAATTTAATAGTTAGTCTATATCAAAGGTTTCTTAATAACATTCCAGATAGACCACCCTTAAAAATCCAATCTCTATTTGGCTGTTATCCTCCCATTCGGACATCCCCTTAGAGCCCCTCGTATTTGATCCCTTCATCACTGCTCTTCGCATCCCCTCCTCATTACTGCTCCCATCTAGACATCCCCTCGCTGCCACTCTCATCCCCCTCAGGCTCCCATCCTCCGATCCCAACTCTCTCTTGATGCTCACTGGTCGCCACTTGATGCTCACTGCTCACCACTCCCTACTCCCAGCTCCCCGCTCCCTACTCCCTACTCACTTCTCTCTGCCTCCCGCCTCTCCCCTCCTCACACCCTGATACCTAGAAGGGTCTGCTCGCCCCACCCCCAACAAAAACTTCTCTTCAAGTGTCATATGCAAGATGTTCACCGATGTATTCCAACTCCCTCATGTATTGTCCCCTTATGAAATTTCTGGGTTCATAAGTTTCTATTTTAGGGTTATTTACCAATTTAACAAAATTATGGTGAAATAAATAATTTGTTATAAATTATTTTCAATGATAAAAATAGGGTAACCCAAGATTATGATGTCCTATTTTTGTATGTCGACCAATTGAAGTTCTCAATGATTAATTTTCTTCCAAGGGGGTTTTACCAAAATCAATTTTATTAGCTATTTAATAGGTCTTTTAAATTGGGTCTTTTTGAATCAAAGATTAATAGATGCATTGTGAGTGTAATGGAAACTGTTACTAATGGTTCTGACATAGAAAAATGTCTTAGTGAGTAACTTATAATATGAAAGGGTTCAATTTAATTAATTAATTAATTATAATTAATTAATATTTATTTCTTGATGTAACATAGAAGATCTAGGTGATGTGATGAGCCTAGTTGATCAAAGGAGAGGCTAGGTGAGCATTTTGGGCCTATGAATCTAATACTGTCCCTTGGAATCAAAGTGGGAAGGAATTGGTAACGGGTAGGTTTCCATTAATACATGCCTTATGGAATTTAATTGTCTTTAATGATGAATGTGGATGCAATGGCATTCCATTAATGTTGTTTCCATTTATTAATTTATTTAAATAAGTAATTTATTAAATTAAAAATAATTAATTGGAATAGCTAAATTACAGGTGTCATGAACAAACCCTATGTACTTTACTGACACTTCACTAATTTTCAATTTTTGATCATTGTTTCCAACCCCATTAAAATTTGTTTAAGACTTGTTTTTTGTTTTCTTTCAACTAAATTCATTGGGTGTGTTAATTTTTGTTTTACCTTGCAGGTGTGGGTAAAAGTAACCTTTTTTCATTTCTATGAGGGCTCATTTAATACATGTTTTAGCACTAAAATTGTTTTGGATCTCATAATCTTACTCATCATGTTTCTACTTTTGATTCATTAACTACCGAATAAGACAATACTTCCCATATCGTTTTTTGATAAATACTAATGCACACAAATTCCAACATGTAATTCCAAAAAATTAAATGAAAAATAATTCACATTATCCTAACTCAATAAAACCAAATAAACCATCCCCTAAAACTCACTCAAGAATTTCAGTGAATATGAATAAACTACAATAAAAATATAAATGGAAAATTCCTAAAAATCATAAATATTTCATGTCACCTCTCTCTATCAATGACACAAATTTTAAGACGCCTGAATGGATTTGTTAAATATATCAATGAAACAAAATTAAATATTTATAAACTCTAAGAGAAAATAAATAATTTAAAATAATTTTAATTGGATATCAAGGATGAGGAACTAAGATTGGTTTAAAAATGACTTTAATTGTATAAAAAACCATAAAGAAAAGAAAATACTGATGTTGGTTTGGTTTTGAGAAAAATAAGATAAGGGAACCGTGATTTTGTAGTTTTTGGTTTGTGCACTTAGCAAGGGATATGGGTTTTTATTTTAATTTAAATAATGTCTGTACAAAACTATGGTGTTCCTCCTCTCATTGTAATCACACTATATTTTATAAAACTTATTTTCCCCTACTAGTTCATAATATTTTTTATAGATAGGATTTTTGACCAATGTCTAAACATTTCTACCCCAATCATATACATTTTTAGTGACATAAAGTCATATAGTTGATTCATATAGTAAGAAAACTCAAATCTCTAAAAAATGGTAAATATGAGAGAAAGGGGTAATAATTAATTTGAAACAACCCATTTAATAAATTTGACCTACTCCAACAAGCATGTGTCTCCTTGAAGAATAACCAAGAATCATTATATTATTTACACTTGATAAAAATTAGACTTAAACATATTCTACATGAATCATCTAATATATCTATTAGTTTGGATGAATATTTACTACAGCGGAGGATCTCATGTGCTTTTTATAAATTTTTATATGTAAAAACACTATTGAAAGATGAACCAATAATCATGTAACTAGGAAGAATACATAAGAAATATGATCCAAATATAAGGAATCCTTATACCATACGTATTTGGATTTGAATAACAACCCTTCCTTAGGATAAATAGAGGGATACACATTATATTAAATCTTCACAGCCAGAAATGGTTTCTATCAACTAATGAATTCCCTGAATGACCTTCCTGAAATTTGTTTTCTAGTATCCAATATAAATGGGAGAAGAAGTTGAATAAAACTTCATGAAAAAATGACTAATATATAATAAAAGGTAACAATAAAAATAAATGTAGAAATATTACAAATTATAGACTATCTACATGTCAGGATATTATATTGGACAAAGAAATATGTCTTGTGCATGAATTTGGAAAATTTAAACAATGTGTAATATTGTATATAGAGTGTGTAGAAAAAAGAGAGGTACTTGGAATGTACCTTAGCATATCATGTAATGTAAACTTATGTACGTGATGTGTACCTCTATAACACACATCCTATGACTTCAAATGGTTATTCAATAAGTACTTCTGGAGGAACCAATGTCATTTTCCACCCATAGTACATGTAGTTTGGTCATGTACAACATGGTTTTTACATCAAAATGATCTTTAGGCAGTGTACTCCCTATTCATGCATGGATGTGAACTATAGGTACATAATGTATGTTATAATATTTAACATCCAGTGTTATTTAATATTCTATAAACCATATCCCTGACATCCTTCAGTTTATACTTCATAAGGTCTTATTAACTAGAACGTGTAGTTTGTAATTTTGGGCCAAATTTTTGGCATAAACCAAATCTCATTGAGTCATCCAAATCATCCACTGATCATGATGGGACAATTTTTTTTCAATGTTGTTTTTTACATGTTTTAGTTGGAATATGTACCTATTTTTTTGATATCATTAAATTTTTTATCTCTTTATAATCTCCACATCTTGTACTTGAATTATCAAAATGATCCATATAAATATATTTTACAGATATACCCTTACCACATTGTTCAATTTCAAGAAATTGTTGATCCTTATCTTAATTTATCTTTTCCTCACCTTATTTTCCTAGTTTATTTATGTATTCATTAAATTTTATTTTGATACATCTATTTCTAATACATTAGATATAGATAAATAATTATTTATTTGATATTCTTATCCATACATATCAAAATTAAATTTTACCCTAAGGTATCGTAGGTCTTTTTTTGAGAAAAACCAGAATTTTCACCCAATACACTCTCCAACACTCCCTTTTTAACAGCCACGAATCCCATTATTACACATATGGGAGCACTAATAAATTGCAATAGGGACCCGAAACAAAACCGATTTTTGTTCTTTATTACTATGCTATAATTTCTGTTGTAGTATATATGATGATCCCTTCTTGAATGTATTTTTTAGTATATAAGAGTTCCAAATTCTCTATCATTGTCCTGTTTCGTTTCCAATACAAGCACCTTGGCACAAAATAAAAAGTATGTTATTATGTAGGGTCAATGTATTTCCCAATACATGCTACATAGCCTTTGATTCTGTCAAAACCTCTTATTCTAATTGGGTATTTATTTTTTTAAAGGTCATGTTTTGGTTTTGTATTTTCTGGGGCCTGTTTTTGGATTGCTATCTATCCGAACCCTTATAACGATGGTTCAAATTGAACTGTTGTGATTGCTAGATAAAACAAATGAATGAAATTGTCCAATCAGAATATAAAAAATCAAGAAAAACCAAATCTAATGAAAATTTCCCAAATTAAATTGTATGAAACAAAACAAAAATAAGCAGAAACTCGAGTCAAAATAATTATAAACTATTAATAGGAAGATTAATTCTTAATTAATAGGAAAGTAATATTTGATAGTATCATTTTGGAAAATGAATATGTTTCCGCATTTCTTGAAGAAACATAATTTTCCCCATGGTGTGTTGTGGTTCTTATATGTTGGATGTCGACATGTATAGTCATAGGATACAGGTACGTTATAATTTAGTTTTAATTTTATTTTCTTCATCACATCATCCAATAAGTCCTTTTATAGCAATTTACGGACGTAGGGTAGTTATATTCTATAAAGGGGGGGAAAGGGCCCCAAATACAGACATGCAATTTTCTTTTCAGGGGAGGGAGATCAGGGTAGTGGAGAGAATAATTTGTGTATTTAATTGTTTCCACCATTATATCATGTTGATCATATTTATTTTCATTTCCTTCAGTGTGGACATCCCATATATGGATGGGTCTTTCAAAATTTTAATTTATTTTTCGTTGTTGTTTTAATTAATTTTTTTTGTGAAGTTTTCCCAACTAGTGATTCCTTGATTCCCCAAAAAATGTGCCAGTATGTCAGTGCATCCCATCAATATTACTCCATCCTAGTCATTCATGTATTATAGTCTAAAAAGGTCATTACTATATCTGGACCATAGGATGTCCTAAAAAATATGGAATAACTGGGGAATGATTGGGAAAAGCGTCACAATTCTATTAATAAAGCACATAAAAAAATTATGATTTTATCACATATTTAAGGTATATAAGATAAACACTCATGAAGTGAATAATGATTGGTGAAAGGAATAAAACTATGTTAGGGCTAAAACAAGTGGTCAAATCTGAGCCCTAGTGAGTGTGAGAGTGGGATGTGTGATTACTATGTTATTGTCGGTATGATTTTTATAATAGTTCCATAATATAATATAATAAAAACATGGTTACCAAATGTAAATAGAACATCAAAATTACATATAATTGGGAATGTTGTTGATGCAAGTGTGGATCAGAGGGAGAAAAAACCTTTTATTTCTAAAGAAAATTTAAAAACCACCCCTAGATCAAAGGGTCCTGAACGGGGGAGGGAGGGAAGGATTCCCATGGGTTTGACAAATTGATACAGAAAAGAGGACCTACCATTTCAAAGACATGAGGGGAAAAGTTTTATAAATATTATCCTAAAAAACCACTAGTCATCCAGTGGTCTGTTGCAGTTTTTAGCATCCACCTTCACCCCTCCTTGATGCTCCCATGAGCTCTTGAACTACATATTAAGAAATATTCTTTTGTCCAAAATTCATTTTCAATTTTTTCCAATCCTCAAATATAAAACTCAAACAAATATTAAAAAATCCTTCCATTAATTTAAAATTCAATATTTTCATGAAATTTGGAATGCCTGTAGGAACACATGGTTTCAAAATATCCCCATTATAATTCTTCTCATCCTAATGAAACCTCAACGGACAATTCATCCATATATCTTGACCTATGTTGGTCAATAATTTAAGGCTGAACAACCTCACTCCACTCCCAAATGCACCAAACACATCCGATGAATGACCAATAATTTAAGGTACTTTGGCTGGAAAACAAGATCCATTGCATGTTTCGAAAATGAAACACCTAGATGTTCCTTACGTGAGCCCATATATCTATAAACATTGATGGTGTAATTGTTTAACAAATATCCTCCCCTATTTAGGCTTAATATAACCACCAATAATTCATATTATTTAGTGCCTCCTCCTTAGAATATTAATGTTGAAACATTTCTCCCTTGTTATAATGAAATGAATTATTGTATGGAAACTCACTAAAGTCATTCTGCTCACTATGGTGGAACTATGTATAACAAATTATAGAAAGATACCGGAGAGAACCCAATTTCATTTACTAGATAAATTTTGGAGAGATGGGTGTTTTGGTGTATCAAGATATTGTAGTTGAGAAAAATGGCCTAGTAGTCATGGTTTCTGACACTTTAAAGGCCATATTTCTTAAATACATTTTGAGTCATGCCTTCTTGTAAAGTTCAAAGGATTTTTTATGAATCATAATTCAAAAATGAGTTTATATTTCATGAGGCTTATGATTTTAAAAATAAATGTATTAATAGGTTTTTATTCTATAGATATTTAGTTGGAGTCTAAATGTTTTCCAATGTTATAGACAATGTGGATAATTAATTTGGCGGTATTCTCGCAATATATTCAGATATTATAATTGGTGGATTTAAAAGGAGATATATATATTACATTGATAGATACTTAATAGTTTTCAATGGATGACAATTTGATACCTGATGGATTTAATAGAAAACTATTGTGAATGTGACAAAATATATTGGAGTCTTATTTTTTGTAGTTATTAGAATAAAAAAATTTTCTCTGAAAGGAAACTTCGAGATGAAAAAGAGATTATAGAATCCTTGTATAATCCACACCATTCATTGTCGTTTCCATCCAACCGAATCCTTTTCCGATATGCACTCAATGTCAGATTTAAGTCACAATGAATTCCAATTATATAAAACCATTTTTCGTTGAAGAGAGGGTAGGACCAAAACATGATTGTTTATAAAACTCCTTTGAATTGAAGTGACCAATTAAATTGTGTTTTTATGTGAGTTGTATTATTGTGTAGGTTTACAAGTTCATTGGAATACAGGAAGAGGTGCATGATTACTGGTTTATAGTCAGTTGTCCAACATTGATGTTTCTGGGAGAGTAGCAGATATACAAACGGTTTACAAAACTGTTGCTTTAATTTATATTGGAAATCATATATCCCAATAGATTCATTGAAACTTTTGTTATAAAATATATGCTTCATGTATAATAATAGATCAAAAGCCATTGGTTTACATATATTCAAATGGATTTATTGAAACCATTAGAATAGAATATTTTATGAATAGTACATATACCAATAGTTATTTTAATGTAGGTACAAATATATAGCAATGGTCACACTTAAACCGCTGGCATAAATTAATTTTAGACAAACTATACCAATGGTTCTCTAGAAACTATTCGTATAGGGATATTACAACACCCAACAATACAAAGGGTCCTAAAACTGTTGGGTAAGGGTATCCCAATTGTTCAATGGGCTATCCAAATTGTTAAAAACCATTGGAATGTGTCAAATTTTTATTATCAATAGTACACCCATATAGTCATTCATTTAGACCTTTACAAGTAGTGTTAATGTTCAACTAAAATTATAGAGAATTTTGGAGACACATCTAGATCATGGGGGTAAATCATATTTCATGATAAAATATAATCGATATTGGTACTCTATGCACTCTTACTACTTAAATATTTTATATCCATGCATTATTATCTAGTTTTAAGTCCTCTATAATTGTGATAAAGTGAACTATATTTCTAATTATATCAAAGACAACCTATATTACATTATTTATTATTTATTTATTTGGAATTTTAATAACAATGCCCATGGTTATTTTATCCCATTTAAATGTTTGTATGGGTAATGGTTGAAACATACACCTTTACTTTTGAATTTCATCCTTCACATGTTTATATAATAAGAACATTGATGTATATTCCAGGATCTCTTTATTTATATTGTACCACAAATACTTATTCTAGTCTTATAAATAAATCATTGAATTTCAGTGGTTAATAGGTAAATTTGAACTCTGTGAACCATTGAACATCTCAATATTTAACTCAAGATTTTTTTTTACACATAGTCAGGACCCAAATCTCATAAATCCTTATTCATTGTAATTGAAATCCATGGATTTCACACTTCTAATAGTTTCCACGTTCTTCAAAATTTCCACCTAATTTTTTTGTTCATCCCTTATCTACTATTTAAGGAATGTTTGATGAATTATTTGTGAATGTATTGATGATGTTTTTTCTATTTTGATTCCCATGTACATACTTTTCTAATCTAAGAAGACCTAATACCACCTCGTTGCATTAATGATAGAATTTTCTAATCAATTCTTGATAGATCATATTTCACAATATTCATATATCCAATAAGTTAGTTGATTTATCCTTCTTATTCTTTTATTAGATCTACCCATAAACATTGTCACATATTCATCTCATTCTATGTGAATATATACATAATGATTTTTGGATCTATATATATTTCACACTTCGCCATGACGATATAATGATTTAATATTTTCAATGTTTAGTTCACTAAAACAAACCATAAATCATGTGTTGTGTAGTTATTTTCATTAACATTCAGCTTCCCTGAAGCATATGTTATCACATATTCATTCTAAATTAATAAAAAACCTAATCCCTTCTTTGAATCTGTGCTGAATTCTTTGAAAAGTTATCAACATGTAGAAATTTTGTGTAGATGTGTTGTAATAAGCCTATTTTTAAACTCTTTGAAGCACTCCTAAAATTCAACATTCCAAAAAAACATTAATACCTTCAAAATTATCTTGGTTATATGGTTTGAAAATCGCGAGAGATTTCTAACAAATCGGTACTTGTACTGAGTTAATCCATGAAAAAGTATGTATATCTTTCAATGTTGTTGGCCTCATCCATACATTAATTGATTATTACTTTTAATGGTCTATATATATCCAACTACTTGTGATGATAGTACCATATAATGGGACATTATTTAACCATAACTCACAATAGTTTTACTTTCCATAAATCTTCTCTTTTTTTTCAAGGTCTTTAACATAGTTCTCATATTCTTCTCCTACTCCTACTTTATTTTGGATTATATTATAATATAATCAATAAATACTTACAAAAATATGTTGAGATAATATCTTAATATTATATTCACAATTACCATGATGATTTTTAGATAATTAGTGAGTCCTAGAGTAATTAATAATAACTCATAGTGGTCATACACTATAAGAAAAGAATTATTGGGGATATCCTCCTCCATTACCCTAAATTGGTAATATCCCAATTATATATCTAACATCGAGGAGTATTGTACTCCATGTAGTTGATTGAATAAGTCATTAATATATGGCAGCGAATACTTCTTCTTCATCATGTTCTTATTGACCTCATGATAATCGATGCAAATATTCATTGACTCATACTTCTTCTTGATGTGTTGGACTGGTGCACCCAATAGTAAAGCACATGGTAATATGTAACCATTATCCAGATTGTCCTATATTTTTTTCTTGAGATCCTCATGTTTGAAAATTGAAATTCTATATAGAGCCTTAGATGAAATAAATCCCGATGGTATAATCTCAATTGAAAATTCAACCTCTCAGCTAGAAGTAAGACAATGAAATTACTCTGGAAACACATTGGCACATTCCATCACAATAGGAAAGACTTCAAGGATGATTAATTCCATATACAAAATTATTTGAGCTAGATTATCCTTCTAATAGGGAAGTCACTTATATTCTTTTGATATTAGTTCTAAATAAGATTCATCCACCTACTTGAACTTGTATTGATTAATAGGATGTTTTGTGATATGGATATTTCATTCCTTATCATGGATATTTATGTCTTATCTATATATGTAAAGTTGATACATGACCATGATTGCATAAAATTACAACAATGTATGTTTTAATAGAATTTTTTAGATGTTCAGCACCCAAATTAAGAATAGTGTGAAGTTATATAATTAGGATACATTAATTTCCCCAATTTCAATATTTACTAATAGATCAACTTACATTATTTTTGTTGGTGTTTTAATATGTCTACAAAAAGATCATGATGTGAATAAATGGGTAAAAATAGAATAAAAATACATTTTATATTCTTGAGTGCATAACTCGCATTCCTTTCACCACATGGTTTTCAGGATCCACCTAGTTGTTTTGATAGAAAAATTCTACCGAGGTATCAATTGAGGCTGTCAGTTGTCTACGAAATCCATAGGCTATGTGTAATGGTTGGAAAAGTTACCTAGGTATTATAGTTAGAGAAATGAAGATTCTATTGAGGATTTACAGGAGAATTCCTTTCCACTACCACATTAGTGGGTATATCTTGTCAGAAATAGCTAGTGAGGTGCCATTATGTCCCACAACAAAAGCATTTCTTCATTCCCCTTAGGCAATTTCTAGGGAGCATATTTCCAAACATTTGACGAGTGGGATGGTGAAATTTCCTAGCACCATTATATTTCAAAATCTAACTACCCAAATTAGTGACTACATTCCACTTTATTTCCCATTGATACACTTAATATTCCCTAGTCAATATTTTTACATTGATAGAAATTCATATAATTAACTTATAGTTATCAATGTATCAGATATCAATGTATTTTTCATACTAGTTTTCATCACACCAAGGAACTAGTAACTGTTGAATTCGAGGATAAGGATAAATTTGGAGGTGTATCATTAAGTTATTGCGATGTTTTCTATATACACTCGATAGATTTTTCTAATTGTTTCTTAATGTTATGAAATTCTCTTTTCCTTTTAAGACTGAGAGCATAAGGAAAATATTTATTGAATTTTTTCATTAATTCATTCTACCCATTAACATTAATCTATTTCTCACGATTCATAATATTGATCCATGTAAATCACTAATCATCTTATCTCTACATAAAATAAACAACATATATAAACTTTTCTATTTTGAAACATTAAAGGACATATAATACCATCTAAATAGAGTTCATCCACTATTCTACAATTAAGGGATCATATTGTTCATTAAATGTCAGTGGAATTTGTTGCACAGTGTTATAAATTGCATATTGTTCACTCATCGGGGGGATTTGGATGATCCTACTTTTCTAAGATTCTATTCAAATCCCGAGTTAGCTGAGAGAGTATTTTTATAAAGTTTTTTATTCTCGCTCCCATCAGGTATAGAATCTCATTCAGGTAGTCATCTCATTTCCCCCACATTGGATGATTACACGATCACATTTATTTCTAGCCATAGGCTATAATAAAAAGAAATTAGGAGATATGTATTTATAGACTATGAAACAAATAAATTAATAATCTAAAGACTTTATTTGTAAAACTTATAAATTTAATTTATTTCATAACTTATGAATTTATTGGCTTCAATTTACATTTTATATGAACTATTTCCCAACAAATATTATTATTGGCACTTTTTGTTCCCTAAATATTGATTTGTAAGTATATTTTTAATTTAAAAAAACATATACCCAAGGAGTGTCATGCCTACTATAAAACAAGGCCCATTATCATGCACCAGTTCTTGATCTATTCTAGCTCAATGCGATGTTTTCATGTTTTACCCATATTTAGATATGTTCCAGATGCATATCAACTTGTAGTATCTAGAAAAGAATTTATTTTCTGAAAAATCTACTTACTCAATATGTCAAACCCCAATATTTCATAGTACGTTATTTTCTTAAAAGTAATTAAATAGCATGCGCTACACGCAACACCGAGTTCGAGCACACCAAGACTTACCAAACTAGTCATTCAAAAAGAAGTTATGAATAGTAATAAATGAATTTTGAATTTAATATACTCCATATATTTTGAGAATCCATATTATGTGTTTCTTATATATAATATAAAAAAAATTAATTTTTTCAGATATAAGAAGTATTTTTAAAAAAATATAATTTTACCCCCTTTTAAAGGAGAAACCTTTTTAAAAACAATATTTGAAACTTTTATAAATTAAATTTTATGAAATTAAATTCTTCTATAGAACACAGACATAAAAAATTATTTTCGATACATTTTTGCTATTTTCTGAAAACATTCATATTTTGATCAATACTGAAAAATACTAAATTCTAATTGAAAACTACTTTTTTAATCGAAATAATTTATAGTGTTAAATTATGAATTTAAATTTTTTGGAAGTATAATTATATTATATTTTTATCATTTAATAAAATGTAGTTCATTATAAGTAATTTCACATTTAGATATGATATAAACACATGCCAATCTTTTAATACTTTTTACTTTTTAAAAACCCGCTTTACAGTTTAGACAACGAGGATTAATTTTCAATTAATTAATATAACTTCTATGTTTTTATTTTTTTAAAATAGAATTCATTTTTAAATTTGGATGATCAAAATTAACGTAAGTTCAATTTTTGGTATTTCTCCGAAAACATTCAATTTTTGGATAAATAGTGAAAAACACTTCATTGTTGTTTAAAATTGACTTTTTATTTTATTTAAATTTATTTTGTGTCAAAAGAGATATAAAATACCTATATAAGTACAGTTGAATTAATTGGAGTAGTTTTATAATAATATTAGATGTATAAAATTTTATCGAACATTTTACCGTCTTTTACTCATCTTCTAGTAGGATTAACAAATTTTCATAGAACATAATTTTACTGCTTCTGGGAATTGAATTTTAAAAATCCAAGAGACACAGTTAATATCAGTAAGTAAAATGTGGTTTAACAATATCAAAATAATTTTTGGCGAATAATAACTTTTGATTTTTATTTACCACGGTTAAAAGTAAATGGGGGTGTTTAAGTGAAAAAATGATATCATAATTACCCTAAAAATGTACTAATTATATTGGATAAGTGTAAATAGACCATGAAACAACCTTAGGAATAAAATATGATCCCTTTTGGTCAACTTTTATTAGATTAGGACATTTATTATTAATTTTTTTAAAGAAGAGTTAAAAGTGTTAAATACAGTATTTAATAAATAAACCATTTTTAATATGTAGTTACACATAAGATAAAATCTATGATAAATATTCATTAGAACGAAAAAAATTATTTCCTTCATAATTATATTTTATTTATAATTTTTAGACATTATATAATTGAATTTATTTTGGACACAATGATGATTTAGTAATTACCTTATTAATGAATGATTAAAATAATTGATATTATAAATATCCAAATAAATGTAAATTGAGAATTTTGATGAATTAAAAAATATTTTAAAGTTAATATGACAAGTTATAGATTATTAATTAAATTTTATTCGAATATAGAAAGTTCTTATGGATTTCAAAAAAATTAATTACTAAATAGTGTCAAAATTGACAAAATTGTGTTTTTAAAACAAATACTATATTACTAAATGGTATACTTTTGATAAAATATAAGGTAAGGAAGAAGGACTTATATAAAGTTTCAAATATTAATAATGAAACATTTGGGTTTCTATTGTCTCCTTATAGAATGATTATTAACCATATAATATAAAAATGCAAAGCGATATGGTAAATATCAAAATTTTTAACTAAGAGTTAAATCTAAACAATAAGTTTAATATGGTGATCTAAACCTATATAAAACCTATTGGTTGAATTTTTGTAGACCCATCCCAACCTTATCCTTTAAAAAAATCATTTTGGATCCATTATAATTCTAAAATTATTTTATTATAAAATAATATTTCAAGATTTTCCTAAAGTGACCCTCACCTATCCTATAAATGGGCACTTCTCCTTCTCTAAATTTCACACCTCCAATGCCTTTTGGCTCGGCCAAAAACTACCCAAATATCCTAAAAAATTCCCTCACTTCAACCTAGAGGCCTTACTTTGATTATAAAGGCAATATATGTGCCCCTTTGGATCAACTTAAAAATGAAACACACGAAGTAGAGATAACAATTTCACCACCCTCTTTCAAGTTCATTTTTTATTTCCCTTTCTATTTCTTTGTGGCTTCCATAACAAAATAATAACTCCACTACCTTATAAATACTATTATTTTATTATAAATATGATACAACTATATTCATTATTTTATCCATCCTATAAATTACAAAGTCACCATACGTGCCTTTGTACGACATACCGTCTCCACGTTAGGGTGTAGTTTTATATTCCAACACTTCATTATTTGGATGTGTATAATAATAAGTATAACTGATGTAATTAATAAATATAACATGTTACAGATTCTTTAAATATGATATACCATATAATTACATACGATATCACCATCAATATAATGATATTGTCGCTCGTGCATACGTAGGGATTACCGTCTCCACAAACGCGATGAGATTTATTTCTCCATCGTAACCATTCAAGATTAATATTCATTTGATGATAAAATATAATTTTTAATAACATAATATCATTATGTATATGAATAAAATACATCCTATCCATAACTAACATAGATTATGTAACAAAACATATACAGGAAAATGAATTAGTTAACATCAGAAACAATGATAATACTAAAAAATTATTAACAAATCAATATAAGAAGTTCACATATGATATCATATTTATGTATATGATTATTCTATAATTTAACAACAATTATTTAACTATTATACAAGAGGATAACTTACTCCTATCCAAGGAAAAGTACAAGGTAAGGGGTTTTCATCTCACTTCTTATTCTCGTGAGATTCATGCTATATTGACTCTATTTTAATTTTTGTGGTGTATATACTGCCTGTGATTGTATTATTCATGTAATATAATTTAATTTATGGTTATTTAAATCTTCATTTTTTTATTCTTCTTTCATGGTTTGTATGTTTTGTATGTTACCAAATCGGTAAGGGAATTTCAAATTTCAATTTCTACTCATTAGGCATTAGGAACACTTCATTGATTATTTTACTCGATGATTATGTATGGAATCACTATTTATTATTTATGTAGTAATATCCAATAAACTTTCTATGGATATAAATTTGATATAGAAAATCAATCCATTGATAAATTCACATTCCATTGATATAAACTTTTTAGGGGTAATCATAACTCAATTTCCATTCACAGAGTTAAACATCAAAGTCATTGGATTTTTACAAGAATATGTGTGAATATAACATTATTGATTTAAAATTAATAGCCAATTATATTCAGTGTGTTTATATATTTCTCACATAATTATTTCACTGATTTATCCTTAATATAAGGATACGGTCTTTATAAGGTATTTCGTCTCAATATACATTCCTTTGAGACATCTTTGTCATTATGCATAAATTCAATTTTATATGGTGTATATACTGTCCTTTGACATATTACATCATGAATCCATTTTTTCTCATGATATTATAATATTTTTATAAATTTTATTCCATAATTACTTGTATTCAAGCATCTCTTATTTGGTTAGGTACTCTATAACTAAAATATTGTTTTATATCTTATAAATATTTATTCTTTTAAACCATTCTCATTAATTTCCATGATTTAAAATGGATTTCTGTATTTATTTTTATGGACATGAATTTTTTGAAATCAAAATTATTTTTTAAAGTTTCAATGTGGTAGGGGACACTTTGATGCAAAAACAACTTTTAAAAGACTTCATTGATAAATAGTGTGACATTTAAATTTTTTCGAGAAAAAGGAGATATTTCACTCAAGTAGTTTTAATGAATATTTTCATCTATTTCAATATCATTTAGTGTATTTTATTCTTTATTTACATTGATTTATTATAATAAAATCATCTATATTGTATTTAATGAGTTTTGTTTTACTGTGAATGTGCTATTTTTATTCCATTCATGTTTTATAGTTAGAATATTTACAATTTGTATGATAGTTTTAAAATGAAAGTTTACATTATGTTTTAACCATTTCATATGAGGAATGAATTAGAATTAGTAAATGGTAGGTGGATCCTTCTACAGCTCCTTGATGCATCGGTAGGTCTCATGAGACAATTAGAAATGGAATTGGATGAGGCCTTTCCCAATTTGATATATGGTTATGGTTGAGGACTAAATCATTATTAGAATTATCAGTCAATGCCTGGACAAGAGATTTCACAATGTCCGACATTATACATTCTGTCATAATGAAAATAATAATGATGGCCCATGTGGTTATTCAACTAGTATAATACGCTTGACTATGTTTTATTATGTCATTATTTAATCTACTCATATTCCTACCATAAAGTGTTCATGTTAATTATTGGTAAAGGAATGTGTTTTTTATTATTAACCATGCATAATGTTTATGTTATCATCCTCTGTATTTCATACCCTTAGTTAGTGTCAGATTTAAGCCACAGTGAATTGTAATTATATAAATCCCTTTTTCATTAAAGAGAGGGCGGGACCAGAACATGATTATTTATAAAAATGCTTGGCATTGACGTGACCAATTAGATTGTTTTTCCATATGAGTTGCATGATGGTGTAGGTTTACAAGTTCATTGGAATACAGGAAGAGGTGCATGATTACAGGTTTATAGTCTGTTGTCCAACTTTGATGTTTCTTGGAGAGTAGCAGATATACAAAAGGTTTAAAAAACCGTTGCTGTAATGTATATTGGAAAACATATATCCCAATAGATTCATTGAAACTGTTGGTATAAAATATATTCTTCATGTATAATAATAGTTCAAAAGCCATTGGTTTACATATATTAAAATGGTTTTATTGAAACCATTAGAATAGAATAATTTCCATCATAGTATATATACCAATGGTTATTTTAATGTTGATACAAATATATACCAATGGTCACACTTAAACAGCTGGAATAAATTAATTTTTTACAACCTATACTAATTGTTCTCTAGAAACTATTGGTATGGGGCTGTTGCAACACCCAACAATCCAACGGGTCCAAAAAATATTGGGCAAGGTTACCCCAATGGTTCAAAGGGCTATCCCAATTGTTAAAAACCATTGGAATGTGTCAAATTTTTATTATTGATAGTACGCCCATATTTTCATTCATTTAGACATTTACAAGTAGTGCTCAATTTCAACTAAAATTATAGAGAATCTTGGAGACACATCTAGATCATGGGGGTAAATCTTATTTCATGATTAAATATAATCGATAGTGGTACTCTATGCACTCTTACTACTTACCTATTTTATATCTATCAATTATTATCTTGTTATATGTCCTCTATAATTGTGATAAAGTGAACTATATTTCTTAGTATATCAATGAAAACCTATATTGCATTATTTTTTATTGGTTCATTTGGAATTTGAATAACAATTTACATGGATATTTTATCCCATTTCAATGTTTGTATGGGTAATGGTTGAAACATCCACGTTTACTTTTGACATTCATCCTTCACATTTTTATATAATAAGTACATTGATGTATATTCCATGTTCCCTTCCTTTATATTGTACCACCACAAGTTATTCAAGACTTATCAATAAATTATTTAACTTAATTGGTTAATAGGGAAATTATAACTTTGTGAACCATTGAACATCTCATTATTAAACTGAGGATTTTATTGTACACATAGCCATGACCCAAATCTCACAAATCCTTATTCATTAGAATTAAAATCCATGGATTTCACACTTCCAATAGTTTCCAATTTCTTCAAAATTTCCACCTAATTTCAATGATCATCCATTATCTTCTATTTAAGGAATGTTTGATGAATTATTTTTGAATGTATTGATGATGCTTTTTCTATTTTGATTCCCACGTACATGCTTTTCTAATCTAAGAAGACCTGATCCCTCCCTGTTGCATTAATGATAAAATTTTCTGATGAATTCTTGATAGATCATATTTCAGATAATTCACATATTCAATATGTTAGTTGATTTATCCTTCTTATTCATTTATTAGATCTACCCATAATTATTGTCACATATTCATCTCATTCTATGTGAATATATACATATTGATTTTGTGATCTATATATATTTCACACATCACCCTGAAGATATAATGATTCAATATTTTCAATGTTTAGTTCTCTAAAAAAACTATATATCATGTGTTGTGTTGTTATTTTCATGAACATTCAACATCACTGAAGCATATGTTATCACATTTTCATTCTAAATTAACACAAAACCTAATCCCTTCTTGGAATCTGTGCTAAATTCTATGAAAAGTTACCAACATGTGGAAATTTTGTGTAGATGTGTTGTAATTAACATATTTTTAAACTCCTTGAAGCCCTCTTAAAATTCAACATTCCAAGAAAACATTAATCCCTTCTAAATAATCTTGGTTATATGGTTTGAAAATCAGGAGAAATTTCTAACAAATCGGTGATACTATCGATTTAATCCATGAAAAAGTATGTAAATCTTTCAATGTTGTTGTACTCATCCATATATTAATTGATTATTCCTTTACTGGTCTATATATATCTAAATACTTGTGATGATAGTTTCAAATAAAGTGACTTTATTCAACTATAACTCAGAATAGTTTTACTTTCCATAAATCTTCTCTTTTTTTCAAGGACTTAAACATAGTTCTCATATTCTCCTCATGCTCTTACTTTATTTTAGATTATATTATAATGAAATAAATAAAAAATAATATCTTAATATTATATTCACAATTACAATGATTATTTATGGATAATTAGTGATTCATATTGGAATTAATAACAACTCATAGTGCTCATACACTATAAGAAATGAATTATTGGGGATATCCTCCTCCATCACCCTAAATTGGTAATATCCCAATTATATATCTAACATGGAAGAGTATTGTAGTCCATGTATTTGATTGAATAAGTCATTAATATATAGAAACAAATACTTGTTCTTCATCATGTTCTTTTTGAGATCATGATAATCGATGCAAAGGTTAATTGACTCATACTTCTTCTTGATGTGTTGGACTGGTTTACCCAAAAGTAAAGCACATGGTAATACCTACCCCTTATCCAGATTGTCCTATAGTTTTTTCATTAGATCCTCATGTTTGAAAATTGAAATTCTATATATATCCTTAGATGATGTAAATCCCCTTGGAATAATCTCAATTGAAAATTCAACCTCTCAGCTAGAAGTAAGATAATGAAATTATTCTGGAAACACATCGGTACAATCCATCACAATAGGAAATACTTCTAGGATGATTATTTCCATATAAACAATTATTTGAGCTGGATTATCCTTCTAATAGGAAAATAACTTATATTCTTTTGATATTAGTTCTAAATAATATTCATCCACCTCCTTGAACTTGTATAGATTAATAGGATGTTTTCTGATATGGAGAGTGCTTTCCTTCTCATGGATATTCATGTCTTATAGATATATGTAAAAATGATACATGACCATAATTGCATAAAATTACAATAGTGGTAGTTTAAAAATATTTTTTTAGATGTTCATATACCAAATTTTGAATAGGGTGAAGTTATATAATTAAGATACATTAATTTACTCAATTTCAATTTTTACTAATAGATCTACTTACATTATTTTTCGTGGTGTGTTAATATGTCTAAAAAACGATCATGATGTGAATAAATGGGTAAAAATAGAATAAAAAATACATTTTCTATTCTTGAGTGCATAACTAGCATTCCTTTAACCACTTGGTTTTTATGATCCAGCTAGTGGTTGTGATGGAAAAATTCTACCGCGACATCCATTGGGGTTGTCAGTTGTCTATGAAATCCATAGGATATGTGAAATGGTTGGAAAAGATAGCTAGTTTTTTTATATGTAGATAAACGAAGATGAGATTGAGGATTTACTGGATAATTCCTTTCCTCTATCACATTAGCGGGTATATCATATTAGAAATATCTAGTGAGGTGCCATTATGTCCCACACCTAAAGCATTTCTTCATTCCACTTATGAAATTTCTAGTGTGTATATTTCCAAAAATTTGACTAGTGGGATGGTGAAATTTCCTAGCTTCATTATATTTATACACCATACTACCCGAATTAGCGACTATATTCCACTTTATTTCCCAGTGATACACTTAATATTCCCTAGTAAATATTTTTACTTTGATGTAAATTCATATAATTTACTTATAGTTATCAAGGTATCATATTTCAATGTATATCCATAGTAGTTTTCATCCCACCAAGGAACTAGTAACTGTTGAATTCGGGGATAAGGAAAAATTTGGAGGTGTATCATTAAGGTATTGTGTTGTTTTCCATATACACTCAATAGAGTCTTCAAACTATTTCTCAATGGTATGAAATTCTCTTTTCCTTTTAAGACTGAGAGTGCTAGGAAAATATTTATAGAATTTTTCATTAATTCATTCCACCCCATAACATTAATCCATTCCTCATGATTAATAATATATATCCATGTAAATCACTAATCATATCATCTCTATATAAAATAAACAACATGTATATACTTTTTTATTTTGTAACATTATAGGATATAGAATATCTTCTCAATGGAGTTCATCCACTGTTCTCCAATTAAGGGATTATATTGTTAATTAAATGTCAGTGGACTTTGTTGAATAGTGTTATAAATTTCATATTGTTCACTCTTCAGGGGGATTTGGATGATCCTACTTTTCCAAGATTCTATTCAGATCCCGAGTTAGCTGAGAGAGTATTATAATGATGTTTTTTTATTCTCACTCTCATCAGGTATGGAATCTCATTCAGGTAGTCATCACATTGCCGCCACATTGGATGATTACCCAATCACTTTTATTTCCATCCATAGGCTAGAATAAACAGAAATTTAGGGATATGTTTTTATAAACTTTTAAACAAATAAATTAATAATCTAAAGACTTTATATGTAAAACATAAAAATTACATTTATTTTATAACTTGTTAATTTATTGTCTTCAATTTACATTTTATATGAACTATTTCCCAAAAAATATTATTATTGGCACGTTCTGTTCCCTAAATAATGATATGTATGTAGATTTTTAATTTAAAAAAAACATATCCCCAAGGAGTTTTAATCCTACTATAAAACTAGGCCCATTATCAAGCACCTGTTCATGATCTATTCTAGCTCAATGAGATGTTTTCATGTTTTACCCATATTTAGATATGTTCCAGATGCATTTGAACTTTTAGTATCTAGAAAAGAATTTATTTTCTAAATTAATTACTTACTCAATATGTAACACCCCAAGATTTCATAGTATGTTATTTTCTTAAAAGTAATTAAATAACATGCGCTACACGCAACATCGAGTTTGAGCGCACCACGACATACCAAACTAGTCATTCAAAAAGCAGTTATGAATAATAATAAATGAATTTTGAATTTTATATACTCTATATAATTTTAGAATCCATATTTTGTGTTTTTTAGATATAATATAAGAAGAAAGTCATTTTTTCAGATACAAGAAGTATTTTTCAAAAAATATATTTTTACCACCTTTTAATGGAGAACACTTTTTAAAACCAATATTTGACACTTTTATATATTCAATTTTATGAAATTAAATTCTTATGTAGAATACAAACAAATATAATCATTTTGGATACATTTTTTGTACTTTTCTGAAAAAATTCATATTGTGATGAATACTGAAATATACTAAATTTTAATTGAAAACAACTTTTTTTAATCGAAATAATTTAAAGTTTTAAATTACGAATATGAATTATTTGGAAGTATAATTAGATTATATTTTTATCATTTAATACAATGTCGTTCATTATAAGTAATTTCACTTTTAAATATGATATAAACACATGCCAATCATTTAATAGTTTTTACTTTTTAAAAACCCAATTTTCAATTTAGACAACATCGATTAATTTTCAATTAATTAATGAAACTTTTATGTTTTTATTTTTATAAAATACAATTCATTTTTTAATTTTTATGATCAAAATTAAAGTAGGGTCAATTTTTGGTATTTCTCTGAAAACAATCAATTTTTGGATGAATAGTGAGAAACATATCATTATTGTTTAAAACTGACTTTTTATTTAAATAATTATTTATTTTATTTACATTTATTTTGAGTCAAAATAGATATATAATACATATATAAGTTAAATTGAATTAATTGGAGTAATTTTATAATAAAATTAGATGTATAAAATTTTGTCGAACATTTTACCATCTTTTACTCATCTTCTAGTAGCATTTACAAATTTGCATAGAAAATAATTTTTCTGCTTCTAGGAATTTAATTTCAAAAATCCGAGAGACAAAGTTAATATCAGTAAGTAAAATGTGGTTTAACAATATTAAAATAATTTTTGGTGAATTGTAACTTTGGATTTTTATGTACCATGGTTAAAAGTAAATAGGGTATTTAAGGGAAAAAATGATATCATAATTACCCTAAAAATGTACTCATTATATTTGATAAGTGTAATTATACCATAAAACAACCTTAGGAAAAAAATATGACCCCCTTTGGTCCACTTGTATTAGATTAGGACATTTATTATTAATTTATTTAAAAAAGAGTTAAAAGTGTTAAATTCAACGTTTAATAAATAAACCATTTTTAATATGTAGTATACATAAGATAAAATCTACTATAAATTTTAATTAGAAAGAAAAAATTATTTCCTACATAATTATATTTTATTTATAATTTTTCGACATTATATAATTAAATTTATTTTTGACACAATGATGATTCAGTAATTACCTTATTAATGAATGATTAAAATAATTGATATTATAAATATCCAAATAAATGTAAATTCAGACTTTTTATGAATTAAACTATATTTGAAGGTTAATATGAAATGTTAGGGTTTATTAATTGAATTTTTTTCGTATATATAAACTTTTTATGGCTTTCAAATAAATCAATTACTAAATAGTATCAAAATTGACATAATTGTGTTTTTAAAGAAAATACATATTACTAAATGATATATTATCCCAAAAAATATGAGGATCAGAAAAAGGACTTAGATAATTATACATATATTAATAATGAACCATTTGGGGTTCTCTTGGCTTTTTATAGAATTTTTATTAACCCTATAATTTAAAAATGAAAATAGACATGGTAAATATCAAACTATTTAACTAAGAGTTAAATCTAAACGATAAGTTTAATATGGTGATCTAAACCTATATAAAACCTATTGGTTTAAAGTTTTTTGATCCATCACCACCTTATCCTAGAAAAAAATCATTTTGGAGCAATTAGAAACTAAAAATGATTTTATTATAAAATCATATTTCAGGCTTTTCCTAAAGTGACCCTCACCTCTCCTATAAAAGGGAACTTCCCCTTCTCTTAATTTCATAGTTCCAAAGACTATTGTGTAGGCCAAACCCTACCCAAATATCCCCAAAAATTATCTCACTTCAACCTAGAGGCCTTACTTTTATTATAAAGGAAACCTATGTGCCCCTTTTCATCAACTCAAAAATGAAACAAGTGAAGTAGAGATAATAATTTCACCACCCTCTTCCAAGTTCATTTTTTCTTAAACATTGTCTTTCATTGTGGTTTCCATAAAAAAATAATAACTCCAATAACTTATACATTCTGTGATTTTATTATAAATATTGTACAACCATATTCATTATTTTATCCATCCTATAAATGACAAAGTCACCATACGTGCCTTCGTACAACATACCGTCTCCACGTCATGGTGTAGTTTTTTATTCAGACACTTCATTATTTGGATGGGTATAATTATAAGTATAACTGATGTAAATAATAAACATAAAATTTTAATGATTCTATATATATGATATACCATCCAATTACATACGATTTCACCATCAATATAATGATATTGTCGCTCATGAATACGTACAGAATACCGTATCCACAAACCCGATGAGATTTATTTCCCCATTGTAACCATTCTTGATTAATATTCATTTAGTGATTAAAAATAATGTTTAATAACATAATATCATTATTTATATTCATCAAATACATCCTATCCATAACTAACACAACTTATGTAACAAAACATATAAATGAAAATGAATTAGTTAACACCTGAAATGATGATAATACTAAAAAATTATTAACAAATCAATATAAGAAGTTCATATATGATAATATATTTACGTATATGATTCTTCTATAATTTAATAAAAATTATTTGACTATTATACAAGAGGATAACTTACTCCCGACCAATGAAAAGTACAAGGTAAGGGGTTTTCATCTCACTTCTTATTTCCATGATATTCATGCTATATTGCATCTATTTCATTTTGTTTGGTGTATGTACAACCCGTGATTATATTATTCATGTAATATACTTTAATTTATGGTTATTTAAATCTTCATTTTTTTATTCTTCTTTCTTGGGTTTTGTGTTTCGTATGTTACCAAATCGGTAAGGGAATTTCAAATTTCAATTTCTTCTCAATGGGCTTTAGGCACACATCATTGATTATTTTACTCCATGATTATGTGTGGAAACACTATTTATTATTTATGTAGTAATATCCACTAACCATTATGTGGATATAAAATTGTTATAAAAAATCACTCCATTGAAATATTCACATTCCATTGATAAGAACTTTTTACGGGTAATCATAACTCAATTTCCATTCACAGAGTTAAACATCGAAGTCATTGGTTTTGTTTTTACAAGAATATATGTGAATATAACCTTGTTGATTTAAAATGAATATATAATTATATTGAGTGTATTTATTTATTTCTGACATAATTATTTCACTGATTTTTCCTAAATACAAGGATACAGTCTTTATGAGGTATTTCCTCTCAATATACTTTCCTTTGAGACCTCTTTCTCATTATGCATCAATTCACTTTTATATGGTGTATATACTATCCTTTGAAATATTACATCATTAATCCATTTATTCTCATGATATTATAAAGTTTTTATTAATTTTAATCCTTAATTAATTGTTTTCAAGCATCTCTGATTGGGTTAGGAACTCTGTAACAAAAATATTGCTTTATATGGTATAAATTTTTATTCTTCTAAATCATTCTCATTAATTTCCATGATTTAAAATGGATTTATTTATTTATTTATATGGACATGAAATTTTTGAAATCACAATTTTTTTAAAAGTATGAAAGTGGTAGGGGACACTTTGATTCAAAAACCTCTTTTAAAAGACTTCATTGATAAATAGTACGACATTTAATTTTTTTTAAGAAAATGGAGATATTTAACTCAATTAGTTTTAATGAATATTATCATCTATGTCAATATCCTTTAGTGTATTTTATTCTTTATTGATATTTATTTATTATAATACAATCATTCATATTGTATTTAACGAGTTTGTTTTACTGTGAATGTGTTATTTCTATGCCATTCATGTTTTCAAATTAGAATATTGACAATTTTTATGCTAGTTTTAATATGAATGTTTACATTATTTTTCAAACATTTCATATGAGGAATGAATTGGAATTAGTAAGTGATGGGTGGATCCTTCTATAGCTCCTTAATGCATCAGTAGGTCTCATGAGACAATTAGACGTGGAATTGGATGAGGCCATTCCCAGTTTGATATATGGTTATGGTCGAGACCTAAATAATTTTTAGAATTATTGGTCGAGGCCTTGACAAGATGTTTCAAAATGTATGACATTATAAATTTTGTCATTATGAAAATAATAATGATGGTCCATGTGGTTATTCAACTAGCAGAATACCCTTGACTATGTTTTTTTATGTCATTATTTACTCTATTAATATTCCTTCCATAAAGTGTTCATGTTAATTATTGGTAAAGGCATGTGTTTTTATTTATTAACCATGCATAATGTTTAGGTTATCATCCGCTGTGTTGCTTACCCTTACTCAATGTCATATTTAATCCACAATGAATTCCAATTATATAAAACCCTTTTTCATTGAAGAGAGGGAGGGACTAGAACATGATTGTTTATAAAACTCCTTGGAATTGAATTCACCAATTAGATTATGTTTCCATATGAGTTGCATGATGGTGTCGGTTTACAAGTTCACCGGAATATAGGAAGAGGTGCATGATTACAGGTTTATAGTCGGTTGTCTAACTTTGATTTTTCTGGGAGAATAGCAGATATACAAACGGTTTACCAAACCGTTGCTGTAATGTATATTGGAAAACATATATCCCAATGGATTCCTTAAAACTGTTGGTATAGAATATATGATTCATGTATAATAATACTTCAAAAGCAATTGGTTTACATATAGACAAATTGTTTTATTGAAACCATTAGAATTGAATATTTTCGGGATAGTATATATACCAACAGTTATTTTAATATTGTTATAAATATATACCAATGTTCACACTAAAACTTCTGGAATAAATTAATTTTAGACAACCTATACCAATTTTTCTCTATAAACTATTGGTATAGGGATATTGCAACACCCAACAATCCAATGGGTCATAAACCTGTTGGGTAAGGATATCCCAATTGTAAAAAGGGATATCCCAATTGTTAAAAACCATTGGACTGTGTCAAATTTTTATTATTTATAGTACGCCCATATTGTCATTCATTTAGACCTTTACAAGTAGTGTGGTAGTTCAACTAAAATTGTAGATACTTTTGGAGCCACATCCAGATCATGGGGGTAAATCTTATTTCATGATCAAATATAATCGATAGTGGCACTCTATGAACTCTTACTACTTACCTATTTTATATCCATGAATTATTATCTAGTTATATTTCATCTATAATTGTGATAAAGTGAACTATATTTCTAAGTATATCAATGACAACCTATATTGCATTATTTTTTATTGATTTATTTGGAATTTGAATAACAATGTCCATGGTTATTTTATCCCATTTCAATGTTTGCATGGGTAATGGTTGAAACATCCACCTTTATATATAACTTTAATCCTTCACATGTTTATATAATAAGAACATTGATGTATATTATATGATCCCTTTATTTATATTGTACAATCAATAGTTATTCTAGACTTATCAATAAATCATTGAGTTTCATTGGTTAATAGGGAAATTATAACTCTGTGAACCTTTGAACATCTAATTATTTAACTCAAGATTTTTTCGTACACATAGTCAGGACCCAAATCCCATAAATCCTTATTCATTAGAATTTAAATCCATGGATTTTACAGAAAAAATAGTTTCCACTTTCTTCAAAATTTCCACCTAATTTTATTGTTCATCCTTTATCTTCTATTTAAGGAATGTTTGAGGAATTATTTGTGAATGTATTGATGATGCTTTCTCTTTTTTGATTCCCATGTACATACTTTTCTAATCTAAGAAGACCTGATCCATCCCCGTTACATTAATGATATAATTTTCTGATCAATTCACGATAGATCATATTTCACATTATTCATATATCCAATATGTTAGTTGATTTATCCTTCTTATTCCTTGATTAGATCTACCCATAATCATTGTCACATATTCATCTCATTATATGTGAATATATACATAATGATTTTGTGATCTATATATATTTCACACATCACCCTGAAGATATAATGATTCAATATTTTCAATTTTTATTTCACTAAGAAAAATTGTAAATAATGTGTTGTGTAGTTATTTTCATGAACATTCAACTTCTTTGAAGCATATTTTTTCACTTTTTCATTCTAAATTAACACCAAACCTAATCCCTCTTGGAATCTGTACCGAATTCTACGAAAAGTTACCAACATGTGAAAATTTCGTGTAGATGTGTTGTAATAAGAATATTTTTGAACTCTTTGAAGTGCTCCTAAAATTCAACATTCCAAGAAAAAATTAATCCCTTCTAAATTATCTTGGTTATATAGTTTGAAAATCATGAGAAATTTCTAGCAAATCAACGATAGTACCGAGATAATCCATGAAAAAGTATGTATATCTTTCAATGTTGTTTTCCCCATCCATACATTAATTGATTATTCCTTTTAATGGTCTATATATATCTAAATACTTGTGATGATATTTCCAAAGAAAGGGAATTTATTCAACCATAACTCACAATAGTTTTACTTTCCAAAAATCTTCTTTTTTTTTCAAGTTCATTACCATACTTCACATATTATCCTCATGCTCAAACTTTATTTTGGATTATATTATAATATAATCTATAAATACTTCCAAAAATGTGTTCAGGTAATATCTTAATATTATATTCACAATTAACATGATGATTTATGGATAATTAGTGAGTCCCAATGAAATTACTAATAACTAATAGTGCTTATACACTATAAGAAAAAAATTATTGGGGATATCCTCTTCCATCACCCTGAATCGGTAATATCCCAAATATATTTCTACCATGGATGAGTATTGTACTACATGTAGTTGATAGAATAATTCATCAATATATGGAAGTGAATACTTGTTATTCATCAAGTTCTTATTGAGATCATGATAATAGATGCAAAGTTTCATTGACTCATACTTCTTCTTGATGTGTTGGACTGGTTTACCGAACAGTAAAGCACATGGTAATACGTACCCATTATCCAGATTTTCCTACAGTTTTTTCGTCAGATCCTTATTTTTGAAAATTGAAATTCTATATAGAGCATTAGATGAAGTAAATCCCCAAGGTATAATCTCCATTGAAAATTCAACCTCTCAGCTAGAAGTAAGACAATGAAATTACTCTGGAAACACATCGGCACATTCCATCACAATAGGAAAGACTTTAAGGATGATTATTTACATATACACAATTATTAAGGCTAGATTATCCTTCTAATAGGGAAATAACTTGTATTATTTCAATGTTAGTTCTAAATAAATTCATCCACCTCCTTGAACATGTATAGATTAATAGGATGTTTTGTGATATGGAGAGTTCATTCCTTCTCATGAATATTTATGTATTCTATATATATTTAAAGATAATGCATGATCATAATTGCATAAAATTACAATTTGGGAGTTTTAAAATAAATTTTTAGATATTCAGCAACCAAATTTTGAATAGGGTGAAGTTATTTAATTACGATACATTATTTTCCCCAATTTCAATTTTCACTAATAGATCAACTTACATTATTTTTAGTGGTTTTTATATGTCTACAAAATGACCATGATGTGAATAAATGTGTAAAAATAGAATAAAAAATACTTGTTCTATTCTTGAGTGCATAACTGGCATTCATTTCACAACTTGGTTTTTAGGATCCACTTACTGGTTGTGATGGAAAAATTCTATCGAGGCATCCATTGAGGTCGTTAGTTGTCTATGAAATCCATAGGCTCTGTGAAATTATTTTAAAAGTTACCTAGTTTTTTATAGTATGATAAATGAAGACAAGATTGAGAATTTACTGGAGAATTCTTTTCCACTAACACATTAGTGGGTATATCCTGTCAGAAATAGCTAGTGAGGTGCCATTATGTCCCACACCTAAATCATTTCTTCATTCCACTTAGGCAATTACTAGTGTTCATATTTCCAAACATTTGACAAGTGGGATGGTGAAATTTCCTAGCACCATTATATGTCTACATCATACTACCCAAATTAGTGACTATATTCCAGTTTATTTCCTAGTGATATACTTAAGAATCCCTAGTCAATATTTTTACTTTGAAGGGAATTAATATAATTTACTTATAGTTATAAATGTATCATATTTCAATGTATTTATTATACTATTTTTCATCCCAATAAGGAACTAGTAACTGTTGAATTTGGGGATAAGGAAAAATTTGGAGGTGTATCATTAAGGTATTGTGATGTTTTCCATATACACTCGATAGATTTTCCAAATTATTTCTTAAAGGTATGAAATTCTCTTTTCCTTTTAAGAACGAGAGTGTGAGGAAACAATTTATAGAATTTATAATTAATTCATTCCTCCCATTAACATTAATCCATTCCTCATGATTCATAATATTGATCCATGTAAATCACTAATCATATTATCTCTACATAAAATAAACAACATGTATTACCTTTTCTATTTTGTAACATTAAAGGATGTAGAATATCTTCTCAATGGAGTTCATCCACTGTTCTCCGATTAAGGGATAATATTGTTCATTAAATGTCTGTGGAATCTGTTGCATAGTGTTATAAATAGAATATTTTTCACTCTTCGGGGGGATTTGGATAATCCTACTTTTCTATGATTCTATTTAGATATTTATTTAGTTGAGAGAGTATTTTTATGAAATTTTTTATTCTCCCTCCTATTAGGTTTGGAATCTCATTCTGGTAGTCATCACATTTCCCCCACATTGGATGATTACATGATCACTTTTATTTCCACCTATAGGATAGAATAAACAAAAAGTTAGGTATATTTACTTATAAACTATTAAACAAATAAATTAATAATCTAAAGACTTTATATGTAAAACTTATAAATTATATTTATTTTATAGCAAGTTAATTTATTGGATTCAATTTCTATTTTATATGAACTATTTCCAAACAAATATTATTAATGTAACTTTTTTCCCTAAATAATGATTTGTAAGTAGATTTTTAATTTAAAAAAACATATCCCCAATGAGTGTCAAGCCTACTATAAAACAAGGCCCATTATCATGCCCCAGTTCTTGATCTATTCTAGCTCAATGCTATGTTTTCATGTTTTACCCATATTTATATATGTTCCAGATGCATATCAACTTGTAGTATCTAGAAAAGAATGTATTTTTTTTTGAATAAACCACTTACTCAATATGTAACACCAAAAGATTTCATAGTACGTAATTTTCTTAAAAGTAATTATATAGCATGCACTATATGCAACACTGAGTTCAAGCGCACCACGACTTACCAAATTAGTCATTCAAAAAGAAGTTATGAATAGTAATAAATGAATTTTTAATTTTATATACTCCATATAATTTTAGAATCCATATTATGTGTTTTTTAGATATAATATAAGAACAAATTCATTTTTTCAGATATAAGAAGTATTTTTTGAAAATTAAAATTTTACCACCTTTTAATGGAGAATATTTTTTAAAACCAATATTTAAAACTTTTATATATTAAATTTTATGATATTAAATTCTTTTATAGAATACATAGATAAAAAATTATTTTGGATTCATTTTTGGTACTTTTCTGAAAACATTTATATTTTGATGAATACTGAAAATACCAAATTTTAATTGAAAAAAACATTTTTAAACGAAATAAGTTATAGTGTTAAATTATGAATTTGAATTGTTTGGAAGTATAATTAGATTATATTTTTATTATTTAATAAAATGTAGTTTATTATAAGTAATTTACCATTTAAATATGATATAAACACAAGCCAATCTTTTAATAGTTTTTACTTTTTAAAAACCCTCTTTTCAATTTAGAAAATGGGGATTAGTTTTTAATTAATTAATGTAACTTCAAAGTTTTTATTTTTTTAAAATATAATTAATTTTTTAATTTGGAAGATAAAAATTAACGCAGGGTCAATTTTTGGTATTTCCTTAAAAACATTCATTTTTTGGATGAATAGTGAAAAACACTTCATTATTGTTTAAAATTGACTTTTTATTTAAATATTTATTAATTTTATTTAAATTTATTTTGAGTCAAAATAGATATATAATACCAATATAAGTTAAATTTAATTTATTTGAGTCATTTTATAATAAAATTAGTTGTATAAAATTTTATCGAACATTATACCAGCTTTTACTCATCTTCTAGTAGCATTTACAAATTTGTATAAAACATAATTTTAGTACTTTTGGGAATTGAATTTCAAAAATACGAGAGGAAAATTTAATATTAGTAAGTAAAATGTGGTTTAATAATATAAAAATAATTTTTGGTGAATAATAACATTTGATTTTTATTTACAACTGCTAAAAGTAAATATGGTATTTAAGTGAAAAAATGATATCATAATTAACCTAAAAATGTACTAGTTATATTTTATAAGTGTAATTATAACATAAAACAACCTTAGGGAAAAAATATGACCCTCTTTGGTTTGCTAGTATTAGATTAGAACATTTATTATAAATTTATTTGAAGAAGAGTTAAAAGTGTAAAATTCAACGTTTAATAAATAAACCATTTTTAATATGTAGTTAGACAAAAGATACATTATACTATAAATATTCATTATAAAGAAAAAATTATTTCCTACATAACTATATTTTATTTATAATTTTTATAAATTATATAATAAAATTTATTTTTGACACAATGATGATTCAGTAATTACCTTAAAAATGACTGATTAAAATAATTGATATTATAAATATCCAAATAAATTTAGATTGAGACTTTTGATGAATTAAACTATATTTCAAGGTTAATATGACATGTTAAGGTTTATTAATTAAATTTTAATCTAATATATAATATTTTTATGGCTTTCAAAAAAATAAATTATTAAATAGTGTCAAAATTGAGATAATTGTGTTTTTAAAACAAAAACAATATTACTAAATGGTATATTATTCCAAAAAATATAAGGATCAGAAAAAGGACTTAGATAATGATTTATATATTAACAATGAACCATTTTGGGTTCTTTTGTATTTTTAGGGAATTTTTATTAACCATATAATATAAAAATTCAAAGAGACATGGTAAATATCAAACTATTTACCTAGGAGTTAAATCTAAACTATAAGTTTAATATAGTTATCTAAACCTATATAAAACTTATTAGTTTGAAGTTTTTAGACCCATCCCCACCTTATCAAGAAAAAAATCATTTTGGATCCATTAGAAACCAAAAATTATTTTATTATAAAATAATATTTCAAGATTTTCCTAAGGTGTCCCTCATCTCTCTTATAAAACGACACTTCCCCTTCTCTTTCTTTCACACCTCCAAAGCCTATTGGCTCGGCCATCCTCTACCCAAATATCCTCCAAAATTCTTTCACTTCAACCTAGAGGCATTACATTGAATATAAAGGCAACCTATGTGCCCTTTTTGATCAACTCAAAAAATGAAACACACGAAGTAGAGATAATAATTTCACCACCCTCTTTCAAGTTCATTTTATCTTCCAATTTCTCTTTATTTGTTGTTTGCATACCAAAATAATAACTCCACAACCATATATATACTGTGATTTTATTATAAATATGGTACAACTATATTCATTATTTTATCCATCCTATAAATGACAAAGTCACCATACGTGCCTTCGTACGACATACCGTCCTCACGTCATGGTGTAGTTTTTTATTCAAACACTTCATTATTTGGATGAGTATAATAATAAGTATAACTGATTTATATAATAAATATAACATGTTAATGATTCTGTATATATGATATACCATCCAATTACATAAGATTTCACCATCAATATAATGATATTGTCGCTCGTGCATACGTACGAATTACCATCTCCTCAAATGTGATGAGATTTATTTTCCCATCGTAAGCATTCAAGATTAATATTAATTTGATGATTAAAAATAATGTTTAATAACATAATATAATTATTTATATGAATCAAATACATCATATCCATAACTAACACAACTTATGTAACAAAACCTATAAAGGAAAATAAATTAGTTAACTCCTGAAACGATGATAATACTAAATAATTATTAACAAATCAATATAAGAAGTTCATATATGATATCATATTTACGTATATGATTATTATATAATTTAATAACAATTATTTAACTATTATACAAGATAATAAATTACTCTCACCCAAGGAAATGTACAAGGTAATGGGTTTTTATCCCACTTCTTATTCCCGTGAGATTCATGCTATATTTCCTCTATTTCATTTTGTGTGGTGTATGTACTAATCGTGATTTTATTATTCATGTAATATACTTTAATTTATCGTTATTTAAATCTTAATTTTCTGATTTTTCATTCATGGGTTTTATGTTTCGTATGTTACCAAATCGGTAAGGGAATTTCAAATTTCAATTTCTACTCACTGGGCTTTAGGCACACTTCATTGATTATTTTACTCCACGATTATGTGTGGAATCACTATTTATTATTTATGTATTAATATACACTAACCTTTATGTGGATATAACTTTGATACAAAAAATAACTCCATTGAAAAATTCACATTCCATTGATATGAACTTTTTACAGGTAATCATAACTCGATTTCCATTAATAGAGTTAAACATCGAAGTCATTGGTTTTGATTTTACAAGAATATGTGTGAATATAACCTTATTGATTTACAATGAATATCCAATTATATTGAGTGTATTTATATATTTCTCAAATAATTATTTCACAGATTTATCCTTAATATAAGGATACAGTCTTTATAAGGTATTTCGTCTCAATATACATTCCTTTGATACCTCTTTGTCATTCTACATCAATTCACTTTTATATGGTGTATATACTATCCTTTGACATATTACATCATGAAACCATTTATTCTCATGATATTATGAAGTTTTGATTAATTTCATTCCTCAATTACTTGTATTCAAGCATTTCTTATATGGTTAGGAACTTTATATCTATAATATTGATTCATATGTTATAAATATTTATTCTTCTAAATCACTCTCATTAATTTCCATGATTTAAAATGGATTTATGTTTTTATTTATATGGACATGAATTTTTTGAAATCGGTTTCTTATAAAAGTTTCAAAGTGGTAGGGGACACATTGATTCAAAAACCTTTTTTAAAAGACTTCATTGATAAATAGTGTGACATTTAAACTTTTTCGAGAAAAAGGAGATATTTCACTCAAGTAGTTTTAATAAGTAATATAATCTGTTTCAATATCGTTTAGTGTATTTTATTCTTGATTGAGATTGATTTATTATAATACAATCATCCATATTTTATTTAAAGAGTTTTGTTTTATTGTGAATGTGCTATTTTTATGAAATTCATGTTTAATAGTTAGAATATTGACAATTTGTATGAAATTTTTAATATGAATGTTTATTTTATGTTTCAAACTTTTCATATGAAGAATGAATTGGAATTAGTAAGTGATGGGTAGATCCTTCTATAGCTCCTTGATGCGTTGGTAGGTTTCATGAGACAATTAGACGTGGAATTAGATGAGGCCTTTCCCAATTTGATATATGGTTATGGTCGAGGCCTAAATCATTTTTATAATTATTAGTCGAGGGCTTGAAAAGATGTTTCAGAATTTACAACATTATACATTATGTCATTATGAAAATAATAATGATGGTCCATGCGGTTATTCAACTAGTAGAATACCATTGACTATGTTTTATTATGTCATTATTTACTCTCCTCTTATTCCTACCATAAAGTTTTCATGTTAATTATTGGTAAAGGCATGTGGTTTTAATTATTAACAATTCATATGGTTTATGATATCATCTGCGGTATTGGTTACCCTTACCTAGTGTCAGATTTATGCCACAATGAATTCCAATTATATAAAACCCTTTTTCATTGAAGAGAGTGGAAGACAAGAAAAAGGTTTTTTATAAAACTTCTTGGAATTGAAGTGACCAATTAGATTGTGTTTAAATATGAGTTTCATGATGGTGTAGGATTACAAGTTCATTGGAATACAGGAAGAGGTGCATGATTACAGGTTTATAGTCAGTTGTCCAACTTTGATGTTTCTGGGAGAGTAGCAGATATACAAACGGTTGACAAAACCGTTTCTGTAATGTATATTGGAAAACATATATCCCAATATATTCATTGAAACTGTTGGTATATAATATATGCTTCATTTATAATAATAGTTCAAAATCCATTGGTTTACATATATTAAAATGGATTTATTGAATCCTTTAGAATAGAATATTTTCTGGATAGTATATAAACCAACGGTTTTTTTAATGTCCGTACAAATATATACCAATTTTCACACTTAAACTGCTGGAATAAATTAATTTTAGACAACCTATACCAATGGTTCTCTAGAAACTATTGGTATAGGTCTATTGCAACACCCAACAATCGAATGAGTCCAAAAACATTTGGGTAAGGTTATCCCAATTGTTCAAAGGGCTATACCAATTGTTAAAAACCATTGAAATGTGTCAATTTTTTATTATTGATAGTACGCCTATATTATCATTCATTTAGATGTTTACAAGTAGTGTTGAAGTTCAACTAAAATTTTAGAGGAATTTGGATACACATCAAGATCATGGGTGTAAATCTTATTTCATGATCAAATATAATCGATAGTGGTACTCCATGCACTCTTACTACTTACCTATTTTATATCCATGCATTATTATCTACTTATAAGTCCTCACTAATTGTTATAAAGTGAACTGTGTTTCTAAGAATATCAGTGACAAATTATATTGCATTATTTCTTGTTGAATTATTTGGAATCTGAATAACAATATCCATGGTTATTTTATCTGATTTCAATGTTTGTATGGGTAATGGTTGAAACATCCACCTTTACATTTGACTTTCATCCTTCACATGTTTATATAATAAGAACACTGATGTATATTCCATGATCTATTTCTTTATATTGTAACACCAATAGTTATTCTAGACTTATCAATAAATCATTGAATTTCACTGTTTAATAGGGAAATTAGAACTCTGTGAACCATTGAACATCTCATTATTTAACTCAAGATTTTTTTTGTACACATAGTCAGGACCCAAATCCCATAAATCATTATTCATTAGAATTGAAATCCATGGATTTCAAACATCAAATAGTCTTCACTTTCTTCAAAATTTCCTCATAATTTCATTGATCATCCCTTATCTTCTATTTAAAGAATGTTTGATGAATTATTTTTGAATGTATTGATGATGTTTTTTCTATTTTTATTCCCATGTACATACTTTCTAATCTAAGAAGACCTTTTCCTCCCCATTGCATTAATGATAGAATTTTCTGATTAATTCTGGATAGATCATATTTCACATTATTCACATATCCAATATGTTAGTTGATTTATCATTATTATTCCTTGATTAGATCTACCCATAATCACTGTCACAAATTTATCTCATTATATGTGAATATATTCATAATGATTTTGTGATCTATATATATTTAACACTTCTCCATGAAGATATAATGATTCAATATTTTGAATGTATATTTCACTAAAACAAACTGTAAATCATATGTAGTGTAGTTATTTTCATGAACATTCAACTTACCTGAAGCATATATTATCACATTTTCATTCTAAATTAACACAAAATCTAATCCCTTCTTGGAATCTGTGCTAAATTCTAAGAAAAGTTATCAACATGTGGAAATTTTGTGTAGATGTGTTGTAATAGGCATATTTTTAAACTCATTAAAGCACTCCTAAAATTTAACATTCCAAGAAAATATTAATCCCTTCTAAATTATCTTGGTTATATGGTTTGAAAATCGTGAGAAATTTCTAACAAATTGGAGATAGTATCGAGCTAATCGATGAAAAAAAAATATCTTTCAATGTTGTTGGCCTCATCCATAAATTAATTGATTATTCCTTTTAATGGTATATATATATATCTAAATAATTTTAATGATAGTTTCAAATAATGGGACTTTATTCAACCATAACTCACAATAGTTTTACTTTCCATAAATCTTCTCTTTTTTTCAAGGTCTTTAACATAGTTCTCATGTTCTCCTCATGCTCCAACTTTATTTTGGATTATATTATAATATAATCAATAAATACATCCAAAAATATGTCGTGGTAATAACTTAATATTATATTCACAATTACCATGATGATTTATGGATAGTTAGTGATTCTCAAAAGAATTACTAATAACTAATAGTGCTCATACACTATAAGAAAAGAATTATTGGGGATATCCTCCTCCATCACCCTAAATTGGTAATATCCAAATTATATATCTAACATGGATGAGTATTGTACTCCATGTATTTGATCGAATATGTCATCAATATATGGTAGTGAATACTTGTTCTTCATCATGTTCTTATTGAGCTCATGATAATCGACGCAAAGGATCATTGACTTATACTTCTTCTTGATAGGTTGGACTGGTGCACCCAACAGTAAAGCGCAGGGTAATACTTACCCATTATCCAGATTGTCCTATATTTTTTTCGACAGATCCTCATGTTTGAAAATTGAAATTTTATATAGATCCAGAGATGAAGTAAATCCCCAAGGTATAATCTCAATTGAAAATTCAACCTCTCAGCTAGAAGTAAGACAATGAAATTACTATGGAAATACATCGACACATCCCATCACAATAGGAAAGACTTCAAGGATGATTATTTCAATATACACAATTATTTGAGCTAGATTATCCTTCTAATATGTAAATAACTTATATTATTTCGACATTAGTTTTAAATAAGATTCATCCACCTCCTTGAACTTGTATAGATTAATAAGATGTTTTGTGATATGGAGAGTGCTTTCCTTCTCATAGATATTTATGTCTTCTATATATATTTAATGATGATATATGACCATAATTGCATAAAATTACAACAGTGGGAGTTTTAAAAGAATTTTTTATATGTTCATAAACCTAATTTTGAATAGGGTGAATTTATATAATTAGGATTCATTAATTTCCCCAATTTAAATTTTTTCTAATAGATATAATTACATTATTTTTTGTGGTGTTTTAATATGTATAAAAAATGATCATGATGTGAATTAATGGGTAAAAATAGAATAAAAAATACATTTAATATTCTTGAGTGCATAACTATCATTCCTTTCACCACTTGGTTTTCAGGATCAAGCTAGTGGTTGTGATGGAAAACTTCTACCGAGGAATCCATTGAGGTTTTCAGTTGTCTATGAAATCCATTGGAAATGTGAAATGGTTGGAAGAGTTACCTAGTTTTTTATAGTATGAGAAACGAAGACGAGATTGAGGATTTACTGGAGAATTCCATTCCACTATCACATTAGTGGGTATATCCTGTCAGAAATAGCTAGTGAGTTGCCATTATGTCCCACACCTAAAGCATTTCTTCATTCCCCTTAGGAAATTTCTAGGGTTAATATTTTCGAACATTTGACGAGTGGGATGGTGAAATTTCCTAGAACCATTATATTTCTACATCATACTACCCGAATTAGTGACTATATTTCACTTTATTTCGCAGCGATACACTTAGGATTCCCTATTCAATATTTTTACTTTGATAGAAATTCATATAATTTACTTATAGTTATCAATGTATCATATTTCAATGTATTTTTCATACTACTTTTCATCCCACCAAGGAACTAGAAACTGTTGAATTTGGCGATAAGGAAAAATTTTGAGGTGTATCATTAAGGTATTGTGATGTTTTTCATATACACTCGATAGATTCATCGAATTGTTTCTTAATAGTATGAAATTATCTTTTTTTAAGACTGAGAGTGCGGGGAAAATATTTATAGAATTTTTTCATTAATCCATTCCACCCTTTAACATTAATCCATTCCTTATGGTTCATAATATTGATCCATGTAAATCACTAATCATCTTATCTCTACATAAAATAAAAAACCTATATAACCTTTTCTATTTTGTAACATTAGAGGATATAGAATATCTTTTAAATGGATTTCATCCACTAGTCTCCGATAAATGGGTCATATTGTTCATTAAATGTCATTGGAATTTGTTGTATAGTGTTATAAATTGCATATTCTTCACTCATCGGGGGGATTTGGAGGATCCTACTTTTCTAAGATTCTATTTAGATCCTGAGTTAGCTGAGAGTGTATTTTTATGATGTTTTTTATTCTCACTCCCATCAGGTATGGAATCTCATTTGGGTAGTCATATCATTTCCCCCACATTGGATGATTACACGACCACTTTTATTTCTTTCCGTAGGCTAGAATAAAAAAAAGTTATGGATATTTATTTATAAACTACTAAACAAATAAGTTAATAATCTAAAAACATTATATATAAAACTTATGAATTACATTTATTTCATAACTTGTTAATTTATTGGCCTCAATTTACATTTTATATGAAATATTTCCCAAAAAATATTATTATTGGCACGTTTTGTTCCCTAAATAATGATTTGTATGTATATTTTTAAGTTAAAAAAACATATCCTCAATGAGTGTCAAGCCTACTATAAAACAAGGCCCATTATCATGGACCATTTCATGATCTATTCTTGCTCAATGCGATGTTTTCATGTTTTACCCATATTTAGATATGTTCCAGATGCATATAAATTTGTAGTATCTAGAAAAGAATGTATTTTTTGAATAAACCACTTACTCAATATGTAACACCCCAAGATTTCGTAGTACGTTATTTTCTTAAAAGTAATTAAATAGCGTGCGCTATACGCAACACTGAGTTCGAGCTCACCACGACTTACCAAACTAGTCAATCAAAAAGTAGTTATGAATAGTTTTAAATGAATTTTTAATTTTACATACTCAATATAATTTAAGAATCCATATTATGTGTTTCATAGATATAATATAAGAACAAATTCATTTTTTCAGATATATGAAGTATTCTTCAAAAAATACAATTCTACCACCTTTTAATGGAGAAACCTTTTTAAAACCAATATTTGAAACTTTTATATATTAAGTTTTATAAAATTAAAATATTCTGTAGAATAAAAAAATAAAAAATTATTTTGCATTCATTTTTGGTACTTTTCTGAAAACATTCATATTTTGATGAATACTGAAAAATACTAAATTTTAGTTGAAAACAACATTCTTAATCGAAATAATTTATAGTGTTAAATTATGAATTTTAATTGTTTGGAAGTATAATTATATTATATTATTATCATTTAATACAATGTAGTTCATTATATGCAATTTCACATTTAAATATTATATAAACACATGACAATCTTTTAATAGTTTTTACTTTTTAAAAACCATCTTTTCAGTTTAGACAACTTGGAATAATTTTCTACTAATTAATGTAACTTCAATGTATTGATTTTTGTAAAATATAATTTATTTTTGAATTTGGAAGATCAAAATTAACATAGGGTCAATTTTTGGTATTTCTCTGAAAACATTCATGTTTTGGATGAATAGTGAAAAACGCTTCATTATTGTTTAAAACTGACTTTTTATTTAAATATTTATTTATTTTATTTAAATTTATTTTGAGTCAAAATAGATATATAATACCCATATAAGTTGAATTGAATTAATTGGAGTCATTTTATAATAAAATTATATGTATAAAATTTTATTGAACATTTTACCGTATTTTACTCACCTTCTAGTAGCATTTAAAAATTTGCATAGAACATAATTTTACTGCTTCTGGGAATTGAATTACAAAAATACAAGAGACACAATTAATATCAGTAAGTAAAATTTGGTTTAATAATATCAAAATAATTTTTGGAAAATAATAACTTTTTTTATTTACCACAGTTAAAGGGAAATATGTTATTTAAGTAAAACAATGATATCATAATTACCCAAAAAATGTACTAATTAAGTTGGATAAGTGTAATTAGACCATTAAATAACCTTAGGAAAAAAATATGACCCCCTTTTGTCCACTTTTATTAGATTAGGACAATTATTATTAATTTATTTAAAGAAAAGTTAAAAGTGTTAAATTCACCGTTTAATAAATAAACCATTTTTAATATGTAGATATACATAAGATAAATTCAAATATAAATATTTCTTATAAAGACAAAATTATTTCCTATTTAATTATATTTTATTTATAATTTTTAGACATTATATAATTAAATTTATTTTTGACACAATGATGATTCAGTAATTACCTTATTAATGAATGAATAAAATAATTGATATTATAAATATCCAAATAAATGTAAATTGAGACTTTTGATGAATTTAATTATATTTAAATGTTAATATGAAATTTTAGGGTTTATTAATTAAATTATATTCGAAAATATGGTGTTTTATGGCTTTTAAAAAATTCAATTGCTAAATAGTGTCAAAATTGACATAATTGTGTTTTTAAAACAAATACTATATTACTAAATGATATATTATTCCAAAAAATCTAAATATTGGAGAAAGGACTTAAATAATGTTATATATATTAATAATGAGCCATTTGGGGTTCTCTTGTATTTTTATAGAATGTTTATTAACCATATAATATAAAAATTCAAAGAGAAATGGTAAATATCAAACTATTTAACTAAGAGTTATATCTAAACGATAAGTTTAATATGGTGATCTAAACCTATATTAAACTTATTGGTTGAAAGGTTTTAGACCCATACCCACCTTAACTTAGAAAAAAATCATATCTAAACCATTAGAAAATAGAAATGATTTTATTATAAAATAATATTTCAAGATTTTCCTAAAGTGACCCCCACCTCTCCTAAAAAAGGGTACTTCCCCTTCTCTTAATTTCACACCTACAAAGCCATTTGCCTCGGCCAAATCCTACCCAAATATCCTCAAAAGTCTCTCACTTTAACCTAGAGGCGTTAATTTCATTATAAAGGCAACCTATGTTCCCCTTTTGATCAACTCAAAAATTAAACACACGGAGTAGAGATAATAATTTCACCACCCTCTTTCAAGTTCATTTTTATTCCACTTTATATTTCTTTTTGGTTTCCATACCAAACTAATAACTCTACTACATTATACATACTGTGATTTTATTATAAATATGGTACAACCATATTCATTATTTTATCAATCCTATAAATGACAAAGTCACCATACATGCCTTCGTACGACATACCGTCTCTACGTCATGGTGTAGTTTTTTATTCAAACACATGATTATTTGGATGGGTATAATAATAAGTATAAATGATGTAAATAATAAATATAACATGTAAATGATTCTTTATATATGATATACCATCCAATTACATACGATTTGACCATCAATTTAATGATATTGTTTCTCATGCATACATGCGGATTACCGTCCTCACAAACGCAATGAGATTTATTTCCCCATCATAACCATTCGAGATTAATACCCTCTTGATGATTAAAAATAATTTTTAATAACATAATATCATTATTTTTATGAATCAAACACATCATATCCATAACTAACACTTCTTATGATACATAACATATAAAGGATAATGAATTAGTTAACACCTAAAATGATGATAATACTAAAAAATTATTAAGAAATGAATATAAGAAGTTCATATATGATATCATATTTACGTATATGATTCTTCTATAATTTAATAAAAATTATTTAACTATTATAAAAGTGGATAAATTACTCTCGATGAAGGAAAAGTACAAGTTAAGGCATTTTCATCTCACTTATTATTTCTGTGAGATTCATGCTATATTACCTCTATTTTATTTTGTGTGGTGTATGTACTGCCCATGATTATATTATTAATGTAATATAATTTAATTTATGGTTTTTTAAATCTTCATTTTCTGATTTTTCTTTCATGGGTTGTATTTTTCTTATGTTACCAAATTGGTAAGGGAATTCTAAATTTCAATTTCTACTCATTGGGCTTTAGGCACACTTCATTGATTATTTTACTCCACGATTATGTGTGGAATCACAATTTATTATCTATGTAGTAATATAAACTAACCATTATATTGATATAACTTTGATACAAAATATCAATCCATTGATAAATTCACATTCCATTGATATGAAATTTTTACGGGTAATCATAACTCAATTTCCATTCATAGAGTTAAACATCGAAGTCATTGGTTTTGTTTTTACAAGAATATGTTTGAATATAAACTTATTGATTTAAAATGAATATCCATTTATATTGAGTGTATTTATATATTTCTCACATAATTATTTCACTGATTTATACTTAATATAAGGATATGGTCTTTATAAGGTATTTCGTCTCAATATACATTCCTTTGAGACCTCTTTGTCATTATGCATAAATTCACTTTTATATGGTGTATATACTGTCCTTTGACATATTACATCATGAATCCATTTATTCTCATGATATTATAATATTTTTATTAATTTTATTCCTCAATTACTTGTATTCAATCATTCTTATTTGGTTAGGAACTCTATAACGAAAATATTGTTTTATTTGTTATAAATATTTATTCTTCTAAATCATTATCATTAATGTCCATGATATAAAATTTATTTATGTATTTATTTATATGGACATGAATTTTTTGAAATCAAAATTATTTTTAAAAGTTACAAAGTGGTAGGGGACACTTTAATTTAAAAACTACTTTTAAAAGACATCATAGATAAATAGTGAGACATTTAAATTTTTTTGAGAAAAAGGAGATATTTCACTCAAGTAGTTTTAATGAATATTTTCATCTATGTCAATATCCTTTAGTGTATTTTATTCTTGATTGTGATTGATTTATGATAATAAAATCATCCATATTGTATTTAATGAGTTTTTTTACTATGATTGTTCTATTTTTATGCATTTCATGTTTTCAAGTTAGAATATTGACAATTTGTATACTAGTTTTAATATGAATGTTTACATTATGTTTTAACCTTTTCATATGAGGAATGAATTGGAATTAGTAAGTGATGGGTGGATCCTTCTATAACTCCTTGATGCATCGGTAGGTCTCATGATACAATTAGATGTGGAATTGGATGAGGCCTTTCCCAATTTGATATGTGGTTGTGGTCAAGGCCTAAATCATTTTTAGAATTATTGGTCGAGGCCTTGAAAAGATGTTTCAGAATGTCCGGCATTATAAATTCAGTCAATATGAAAATAATAATGATGGTCCATGTGATTATTCAACTAGTAGAATACCATTGATTGTGTTTTATTATGTCATTATTTACACTACTCATATTCCAACCATAAAGTGTTCATGTTAATTATTGGTAAAGGAATGTGTTTTAAATTATTAAACATTCATAATGTTTAGGTTATCATCTACGGTATTCCTTACCCTTACTCAGTGTTAGATTTAATACACAATGGATTCCGATTATATAAAACCCTTTTTCATTGAAGAGAGTGCAGGACCAGAACATGATTGTTTATAAAACTCCTTGGCATTGAAGTGACCAATTAGATTGTGTTTCCATATGAGTTTCATGATGGTGTAGGTTTACAAGTTCATTGGAATACAGGAAGAAGTTCATGATTATAGGTTTATTTTCGGTTTTCCAACTTTGATGTTTATGGGAGAGTAACAGATATACAAACAGTTTACAAAACTGTTGCTGTAATGTATATTGGAAAACATATATCCTAATAGATTCATTGAAACTATTGGTATAGAATATATGCTTCAAGTATAATAACAGTTCAAAAGCCATTGGTTTACATACATTCAAATGGTTTTATTGGAACCATTAGAATAGAATATTTTCTAGATAGTATATATACCAACAATTATTCTAATGTTGGTACAAATATACACCAATGGTCACACTTAAAATGCAGGCATAAATTAATTTTAGACAACCTATACCAATGGTTCTCTAGAAACTATTGGTATAGGGCTATTGCAACACCCAACAATCCAACAGATCCTATCACTTTTGGGTAAGGTTATCCCAATTGTTCAAAGGGTTATCCCAGTTGTTAAAATCCATTGGAATGTGTCAAATTTTTATTATTGATAGTACCCCTATATTTTCATTCATTTAGACATTTAAAAGTAGTGTTGAAGTTCAAATAAAATTGTAGAGAAAGTTGGAGACACTTATAGATCATGGGTGTAAATCTTATTTCATGATCAAATATAATCGATAGTAGTACTATATGCACTCTTACTACTTACCTATTTTATATCCATGCATTATTATCTAGTTTTAAGTCCTATATAGTTGTGATAAATTGAAATTTATTCCTATGAATTTCAATGACAATGTATATTGAATTATTTCTTATTGATTTATATTGAATCTGAATATCAATGTCCATGGTTATTTTATCACATTGCAATGTTTGTATGGGTAATGGTTGAAACATCCACCTTTACTCTTGACTTTCATCCTTCACATGTTTATATAATAAGAACATTGATATATATTACATTATCTCTTCATTTATATTGTACAACCAATAGTTACTCTAGACTTATCAACAAATCATTGAATTTGGTTGGTTAATAGGGAAATTAGAACTCTGTGAACCATTGAACATCTCATTATTTAACTTAGGATTTTTTTACACATAGTCTAGACCAAAATCTCATAAATCCTTATTCATTAGAATTGAAATCCATGGATTTCAAACTTCTAATAGTTTCCACTTTCTTCAAAATTTCCACCTAATTTCATTTATCATCCCTTATCTTCTATTTAAGGAATGTTTGATGAATTATTTGTGAATGTATTGATGATTTCTTTTTTTCTATTTTGATTCCCATGTACATACTTTTCTAATCTAAGAAGAACAGATCCCTCCCCATTGCATGAATGATAGAATTTTATGATTAATTCTTGATAGATCATATTTAACATTATTCATATATCCAATATGTTAGTTGATTTATCCTTATTATTCCTTGATTAGTTATACCCATAATCATTTTCATATATTCATCTCATTATATGTGAATATATACATAATGATTTTGTGATCTATATATATTTCACACTTCACCCTGAAAATATAATGATTCAATATTTTCAATGTTTAGTTCACTAAAAAAACTATAAATCATGTGTTGTGTAGTTATTTTCCTGAACATTCAACTTCCTTGAAGCATATGTTATCACATTTTCATTCTAAATTAACACAAAACCTAATCCCTTCTTGGAATCTGTGCTAAATTATGCAAAAAGTAATCAACATATGGAAATTCTGTGTAGATGTGTTGTAATAAGCATATTTTTAAACTCATTGAAGCACTCCTAAAATTCAACATTCCAAGAAAACATTAATCCCTTCTAAATTATCTTGGTTATATGGTTTGAAAATCATGAGAAATTTCTAAAAAATCGGCAATAGTACTAAGCTAATCCATGAAAAATTGTGTATATCTTTCAATATTGCTGGCCTCATCCATACATTAATTGATTATTCCTTTTAATGGTCTATATATATCTAAATACTTTTGGTGATAGTTCCAAATAAATTGACTTTATTCAACCATAACTCACAATAGTTTTACTTTCCATAAATCTTCTCTTTTTTTCATGGACTTTAACATAGTTCTAATATTCTCCTCATGCTCCTACTTTATTTTGGATTGTATTATAATATAATCAATAAATACATCCAAAAATATTTCAAGGTAATATCTAAATATTATATTCACAATTACCATGATTATTTATGTATAATTAGTGAGTCCCAAAGGAATTAATAATAACCCATAGTGCTCATACACTATTAGAAAATAATTATTCAGGATTTCATTTTCCATCACCCTAAATAGGAAAAATCCTAATTCTATATCTAACATGGATGAGTATTGTACTCCATGTAGTTGATCGAATAAGTCATCAATATATGGCAGTGAATACTTGTTTTTCATCATGTTCTTATTGAGGTCATGATAATCGATGCAAAGTTTCATTGACTCATACTTCATCTTAATGAGTTGTACTGGTGCACCCAACAGTAAAGCACAGAGTAATACATACCCATTATCCAGATTGTCCTAGAGTTTTTTTGTCAGATCCTCATGTTTGAAAATTGAAATTCTATATAGAGCCTTAGATGAAGTAAATCCCAATGGTATAATCTCAATTGAAAATTCAACCTCTCAGTTAGAATTAAGATAATTAAATTACTCTGGAAACACATCGCCACATTCCATAAAAATAGGAAAGACTTCAAGGATGATTATTTCCATATACACAATTATTTGAGCTACATTATCCTTATAATAGGGAAGTAACTTATATATTTCTATATTAGTTCTAAATAATATTCATCCACCTCCATGAACTTGTATAGATTAATAGAATGTTTTGTGATATCGAGAGTGATTTCTTTCTCATGGATATTTATGTCTTCTCTCCATATATAAAGATGATACATGACCATAATTGCAGAAAATTACAAAAGTGGGATTTTTAAAAGAATTTTTTAGATGTTCAGAAACCACATTTTGAATAGGGAAAAGTTATATAATTAGGATTCATTAATTTCCCCAATTTCAATTTTTTCTAATAGATAAAATTACATTATTTTTTGTGGTGTTTTAATATGTCTACAAAACTATCATGATGTGAATAAATTGGTAAAAATAGAATAAAAAATATATTTTCTATTCTTGAGTGCATAACTGGCATTCCTTTCACCACTTGGTTTTCAGGATCCACCTAGTGGTTATGATGGAAAAATTATACCGAGGCATCCATTGAGTTTGTTAGTTGTCTATGAAATCCATATTTTATGTGAAATGGTTAGAAAAGTTACCTAGTTTTTTATTGTATGAGAAACGAAGAAGATATTGATGATTTACTAGAGAATTCCTCTCTAATATCACGTTAGTGGGTATATCCTGTCAGAAAGAGCTCGTGAGGTACCATTATGTCCCACACCTAAATCATTTCTTCATTCCCCTTAGGAAATTTCTAGGGTGCATATTTACAAATATTTGATGAGTGGGACGGTAAAATTTCCTAGCACCATTATATTTCTACATCATACTACCCGAATTAGTGACTATATTCCACTTTATTTCCCAGTGATACACTTAGGATTCCCTATTCAATATTTTTACTTTAATGGAAATTCATATAATTTACTTATAGTTATCAATGTATCAGATTTCAATGTATTTTTCATACTACTTTTCATCCCACCAAGGAACTAAAAACTGTTGAATTCGGGGATATGGAAAACTTTGGAGGTGTATCATTAAGGTATTGTGATGTTTTCTATATACACTTGATAGATTCTTTGAATTGTTTCTTAATGGTATGAAATTCTCTTTTCATTTTAAGATTGATAGTGCGAAGAAAATATTTATAGAATTTTTTCATTAATTCATTCCACCCCTAAACATTAATCTATTCTTCCTGATTTATAATATTGTTCTATGTAAATCACTAATCACATTATCTCTACATAAAATAAACAACATGTATAACCTTTTCTATATTGTAACATTAATGTTTATATAATATCTTCTAAATGGAGTTCATCCACTGTTCTCTGATTAGAGGATCATATTGTTCATTAAATGTCAGTGGAATTTGTTGCATAGTGTTATAAATTGAATATTGTTCACTATTCGGGGGGATTTGGATGATCCTACATTTCCAAGATTCTATTAAGATCCCGAGTTAGCGGAGAGAGTATTTTTATGAATTTTTTTTATTGTGACTCCCATCACGTATGGAATCTCATTCGGGTAGTCATCTCATTGCCCACACATTGGATGATTACATGATCACTTTTATTTCCAGCCATAGGCTAGAATAAAAATAATTTTAGGGAGATGTATTTCTAAACTATTAAACAAATAATTTAATAATATAAATATTTTATATGTAAATCTTATAAATTACATTTATTTCATAACTTTTTAATTTATTGGCATCAATTTACATTTTATATGAACTATTTCCCAATAAATATTATTATTGACACTTTTTGTTCCCTAAATAATGATTTGTAAGTAAATTATTAATTTAAAAAACATATCCCCATGGATTATAAAGCCTACTATAAAACAAGGCCCATTATCATGGACCAGTTCTTGATCTATTCTAGCTCAATGCGATGTTTTCATGTTTTACCCATATTTAGATATGATCCAGATGCATATTAACTTGTTGTATATAGAAAAGAATGAATTTTTTGAATAAACCACTTACTCAATATGTAACACCCCAGGATTTCATAGTACCTTATTTTCATATAAGTAATTAAATAACGTGCGCAACACGCAACACCGAGTTCGAGCGCAGCACGACATACCAAACTAGTCATTCAAAATGCAGTTATGAATATTAATAAATTAATTTTGAGTTTTATATACTCCATATAATTTTAGAATCCATATTATGTGTTTCTTATATATAATATAAGAACATATTCATTTTTTCAGATACAAGAAGTATTCTTCAAAAAATATAATTTTACAACCTTTTAATGGAGAAACCTTTTTAAAACCAATATTTGACACTTTTATATATTCAATTTTATGAAATTAAATTCTTATGTAGAATACAGACATAAAACATTATTTTGGATACATTTTTGGTACTTTTTGAAAACATTCATATTTTGATGAATACTGAAAAATACAAAAGTTTAATTGAAAATAACTTTTTTAATCGAAATAATTTATAGTGTTAAATTATGAGTTTGAATTGTTTGAAAGTATAATTAGATTATATTTTTATCATTTAATACTATGTAGTTCATTATAAGTAATTTCACATTTAAATTTTATATAAACACATGCCAATCTTTTAATAGTTTTTACTATTTAAAAACCTGCTTTTTAGTTTAGACAACTGGGTTTAATTTTAAATTAATTAATTTAACTTATATGTTTTTATTTTTTTGAAATATAATTCATTTTTTAATTTGGAAGATCAAAATCAATGTAGGGTCAATTTTTGGTATTTCTCTGAAAACATTCATTTTTTAGATGAATAGTGAAAACACTTCATTATTGTTTAAAACTGACCTTTAATTTAAATAATTATTTATTTTATTTAATTTTATTTTCAGTCAAAATAGATATATAATACCTATATAAGTTAAATTAAATTAATTGTAGTCATTTTATAATAAAATTAGATGTATAAAATTTTAACGAACATTTTACCGTCTTGTACACATCTTCTATTAGCATTAACAAATTTGCATAGAACATAATTTTACTGCTTCTGGGAATTGAATTTCAAAAATCCTAGATACACAGTTAATATCGGTAACAAAAATGTAGTTTAATAATATCAAAATAATTTTTGTCGAATAATAACTTTTGATTTTTATTTACCACGGTTAAAAGTAAATAGGGTATTTATGTGAAAAAATGATATCATAATTACCCTAAAAATGTAATAATTATATTGTATAAGTTTAATTTGTCCATAAAACAACCTTAGGAAAAAAAATATGACCCCATTTGGTCCACTTGTATTATATTAGGACATTTATTTTTAATTTATTTAATGAATAGTTAAAATTGTTAAATTCAACATTTAATAAATAAACCATTTTTAATATATAGTTAGACATAAGAGAAATTATACGATAAATATTCATTAGAAATAAAAAATTATTGCCTATATTATTAATTTTATTTATAAATTTTAGACATTATATAATTAAATTTATTTTTGACACAATGATGATTCAGTAATTACTTTATTAATGAATGATTAAAATAATTGGTATTATAAATATACAAATAAATGTAAATTGAGAATTTTGATGAATTAAACTATATTTCAAGGTTAATTTGACATGTTAGGGTTTATTAATTAAATTTTATTTCAATATATAATGGTTATATGGCTTTGAAAAAAATCAATTACTAAATAGTGTCAAAATTGACATAATTGTGTTTTTAAAACAAATACTATATTAATAAATGATATATTATTCCAAAAAATCTATGGATCGGAAAAGGACTTAAATAATGTTATATATATTAATAATGAACCATTTGGTGTTCTCGTGGATTTTTATAGAAGGTTTATTAACCATATAATATAAAAATACAAAGAGACATCGTAAATATCAAACTATTTAACTAAGAGTTAAATATAAACGATATGTTTAATATGGTGATCTAAACCTATATAAAAGTGATTGGTTGAAATTAATTAGACACATCCCCACCTTATCCTAGAAAAAAATAATTTTGGAGCAATTAGAAACTGAAAATTATTTTGTTATAAAATAATATTTCAAGGTTTCCCTAAAGTGACCCTCACCTCTCCTATAAAAGGGAACTTCCCCTTCTCTTAATTTCAAACATCCAAAGCCTTTTTCCTTGGCCAAAAACTACCAAAATATCCTCCCAAATTCACTCACATCAACCTAGAGGAATTAATTTTATTATAAAGGCAACCTATGTGCCCCTTTTGATCAACTCAAAAATGAAACACACGAAGTAGAGATAATAGTTTCACCGCCCTCTTTTAGGTTCATTTTCTCTTCCACTTTCTCATTATTTGTGGTTTCCATACCAAAATAATAACTCCACTACATTATACATAATGTGGTTTTATTATAAATATGGTACAACCATATTCATTATTTTATCCATTCTATAAATGAAAAAGTCACCATACATGCCTTCGCACGACATACCGTCTCCACGTCATGGTGTTGTTTTTTATTCAAACACTTAATTATTTGGATGGGTATAATAATAAGTATAACTGATGTAAATAATAAATATAACATGTTAATGATTATATATATATAATATTCCATCCAATTATATATGTTTTCACCATCAATATAATGATATTGTCACTCGTGCATACGTACAAATTACCTTCTCCACAAACGCGATGAGATTTATTTCCCCATCGTAACCATTCAAGATTAATATTCATTTTATGAATAAAAATAATGTTTAATAACATAATATGATTATTTATATGAATCAAATACATCCTATTCATAACTAACACTGCTTATGTAACAAAACATATAAAGGAATATGAATTAGTTAACACCTGAAACGATGATAATACTAAACAATTATTAACAAATAAATATAAGAAGTTCATATGTAATATCATATTTATTTATATGTTTATTCTATAATTTAATAACAATTATTTAACAATTATACAAGAGGATAACGTACTCTCGACCAAGTAAAAGTACAAGGTAATGTGTTTTTACCTCACTTCTTATTCCCGTGAGATTCCTGCTATATTGCCTCTATTTCATTTTGTGTGCTGTATGTAATGCCCATGATTGAATTATTCGTGTAATATACATTAATTTATGGTTATTTAAATCTTTATTTTCTGATTCTTATTTCATGGGTTGTATGTTTCGTATGTTACCAAATCGGTAATGGAATTTCAAATTTCAATTTCTACTCATTGGGCTTTAGGCACACTTCATTGATTATTTTAATCCATGATTTTGTGTGGAATCGGTATTTTTTATTTATGTAGTAATATCCAATCACCTTTCTGTAGATATAACTTTGATACACAAAATCACTCCATTGATAAATTCACATTCCAATGATATGAACTTTTTACGGGTAATCTTATCTCAATTTCCATTCATAGAGTTAAACATCGAAGTCATTGGTTTTGTTTTTACAAGAATATGTGTGAATATAACCTTATTGATTTACAATGAATATCCAATTATATTGAGTTTATTTATATATTTCTCACATAATTATTTCCCTGATTTATCCTTAATATAAGGATATGGTCTTTATAAGGTTTTTCGTCTCAATATACATTCCTTTGAGACCTCTTTTTCATTATGAATCAATTCACTTTTATATGGTTTATATACTGTACTTTGACATATTACATCTTGAATCCATTTTTTATCATGATATTATAATGTTTTTATTAATTTTATTCCTCAATTACTTGTATTCAAGCATCTTTTATTGGGTTAGGAACTCTATAACTGAAATATTATTTTATATGTTATAAATATTTATTCTTCTAAATCATTCTCTTTAATGTCTATGATTTAAAATAGATTTATGTGTTTATTTATATGGAAATGAATTTTTTGAAATAAAAAATATTTTTAAAAGTTTCAAAGTGGTAGGGGACACTTAGATTCAAAAACCACTTTTAAAAGAGATCATTGATAAATAGTGAGACTTTTAAATTTATTTTGAGAAAAAGTAGATATTTCACTCAAGTAGTTTTAATGAATATTTTCATTTATTTCAATATCCTTTAGTGTATTTTATTCTTGATTGAGAATGATTTATTATAATACAATCATACATATTGTATTTAATTAGTGTTTTTGCTGTGAATGTGCTATTTTTATGCCATTGATGTTTTCTAGTTAGAATATTGACAATGTGTATGTTAGTTTTAATATGAATTTTTACATTATATTTCAACCTTTTAATTTGAGGAATGAATTGAAATTAGTAACTGATGGGTGGATCCTTTTATAGCTCCTTGATTCATAGGTTGGTCTCATGAGACAATTAGACGTGGAATTGGATGATTCCTTTCCCAATTTGATATATAGTTATGGTCGAGGCCAAAATAATTTTTAGAATTATTGGTCGAGGCCTTGACATGATGTTTCAGAATTCCCTACATTATACATTCTTTCATTATGAAAATAATAATGATGGTCCATGTGGTTATTCAACTAGTATAATACCCTTGACTATGTTTTATTATGTCATTATTTACACTACTCATATTCCTACCATAATGTGTTCATGTTAATTATTGGTAAAGGAATGTGTTTTTAATTATTAACCATGCATAAGGTTTATGTTATCATCCTCTGTATTGCTTACCCTTATTGAGCATTTCAGCGCAACCCTTTGTTATGTTTTATTTTTTCCAGGATTCAAAAAATATTATTATGATTAACCTGTCAGAATAGACTAAGGGATATAAAAGTGTTTAAAGGGAACACGATGTTGTTTTATTTATTTCATGATGTAGTGTAAAACTTATATATGTATCTAGTACTCAAAAGGCTACTAAACTGATCAGTCTTTTGGGACATGATTCCTTGTATCATGAAAATGTAATGTAATAATGCACCGACTCTGGATAACAGGGGACATGGCATTAGAGTTATTATTATAGGAAGTTTAGTAAAAACCATGGAATCTAGATTTAGAAAAACTCTGATTAGGAAACACTACCCTAAGATAGACATTTAGGATTAGTATAGAATAACATTAAAAAAAGGGTAATATAAATATTATGTGGGTTTTACTAGAAATACATCCATGTATGGATATGAGCAGGCAGAGGCGGCTTTGGAACATATGTACCTAGGAGTGAAAACTCAGAAAATGAGTTTCGGGCTTGACCTAGGGTGTCTTGGTAGATGATAACGGGCCTTGGTACACTCTTGGTTATAACACTCCTGGGGTATATTCTTAGGATAATTCACATTTTTTATTAAAAACTGATTTGATAGATTTTAATATAATATGTGAGTAAATAAAATTAGTTAACTCTAAGGTGTTTTAGATTGAAAATAAGGTGTTATTATATTCTCTAAAAGATTTTATGACTCACACTATGATTTCTTATGTTAGTTAATGGATGGATTCCATGGAAGTCATAGTATCGTTGAACATGATGTACAAGGTGGGCACGATGGTGGAAATAAGCAAATAAATTGAATGTTGATAGGTGTAAAAGATATCATGTTCATGCCGAACCAATTTTCCAATAATATGATAAAAAACATATATATTAACCAACTCCTGGACTCAATAAAGAAGAGAAATGTTCTGAATGATAAGAGATCTAGTACTAGAGACCATGGAAAAAAATCTCAATTACCAACATTCTGGAAATGTGGATAGAGACACCTAGGAATGTGTCTCAATGGAACAGAGAAATTATTTATGTGTGGTAAACAAGGACATAAAGTAATGAATTCCCGTCAAAAAAGGAAGAGTAATAAGGAAGAAAATAAAAATGATCCCAAGAATCTATTTACAATCTTTTTTCGTAAATGTAGGGGGCCTGGTCAATACACGAGTGAATTCCCTATTCTATATAATAACCTCTTGGTTAATGAAGAACATATATTGAAATAAATTGATGGAAAAATGTCTAAATGTATCAGTTATCTTTGTTGATGGGATTAATTTGGAATACTTTTTGATTTTATGTGTAACCCAACAATTTTTTATGTTAAAATGCCATTTTTGGAAGAATTATCTTTTCTATTGTTGATATAGTAATAAATAACCATTTTGGTTTATATGATCCTTGAATTTGAGTAAATTACAAGTTAATAAATTTTTATATGAAAATGTGAGGTATGAGATAACATTTGTGGTGAAATTATGTTATGGTTATTCTGAACAATTTACCACATTTTTTGAATGTTATAAAAAATAGTTTTCAAAAAAGGACCACATGCAGACCATGTGACATCCCGTCATGTCGGAAAAAGCTGCGGGAATCGAACCCACAACCAGAGTGCAATAGGGATTTATCGCCTACCACTAGACTATGTGAAGTCCCTAGTTAGTGTGACTAGTTATTTTTAGTGAAATGTTTTTATTGATCAATAATTAGATGACATGGAATCTTATATCTTATTTAATAGATATATTTAGTATAGGAAAATGATTTGGTGATTAAGTGATAAATGTTATTTTGGAAGACATTTTCTTTGATGGGAACACTATATGCCTAAAGAAAATAGAATACAATGATATTTTGTTTTAATATAAATTCTGTATTTTTATCTATTTTCTTAATGTGGATTTATATCGATTTGGGTTATTTATGAATATGATTAACCTATAATAGGGAATATGTAATTAGGTTAATTATATTTCTATAAGTGACTTTAAGAGTATTTGATGTTATTTGGAGATACTATATAATGCGGAAGACTATGTAATCAAATTCTTCTAAGTTTTGGGTTTCAATATTAGTTTGGATTATATTGAAGGATTTTAAGGACAATTGTTTATTGAATGGTATTTATTGAACATTGGGTATTGTTGGTTTAATTTTAGAAATTAACCTTAGTATTTCTTTCCTTAAAGTATTATCCTTTTTTGGGGATCATATTATATTATACTAACAATTTTGGTTTTGGTTAATCTCTAAAGACATGGGAAATATATACACTACTTGAAAAGAAGGGTATACCAATGGTTTAAAACCGTTGGTATAGGCTGGAAAACTTTTGGTATAGCCTATACCAACGGTTCTCCAAACTGTTGGTTAGTAAGCCGTGAGGAAAGCCTTGTACCAATGGATTTATCTAAACCGTTGGTATATTGTTTTATTAAATTTCTCTCAATGTATATTAATGGTTTATAACCGTTGGTAATGCATTTTTGAGAATTGTTATTCCAACGGTTCTAAACCATTGGTAATGTGATTTTAAGAACACCAATACCAACGGTTCAAAACCGTTGGTATTGTGTTGTTCAAGAATTATAGAACACATATACCAATGGTTCTGAACCTTTGGTTTTGTGTTTTTCCAAAACACATATACCAACGGTTCTAAACCATTGGTATAGATGTTTTTCCAGAATTCCAGCACTCTTATACCAATGGTTTAGAACCGTTGGTATTGAGTATTCCCAGAACTGCTGCACAGAAGCCCCTCCAGTATCCCCTCCACTATACACCTACACCTACATAAAAAATATCACAAAAACCACATACAAACTTAAAAAAGTATAACAAAAACCTAAAATATCACAAAACAAAACAAATAAAACCATAAAATTCTTCCAACCATGTCATGTACTACAATTCCCTATTTCAATCTTCATATGACAACAAACATCTGATAGTAATTCACCTCACCCCTACACAATCCCTAACCAGCACAGCCCCCCCACCTCCCCATCAAATTCTAATAGGCAGAATAGTATGAGAAATAACTATTAGAGTTGAATAAGAGTATGAAATTGGATCATATCCCTTTATTTTTCTGATCATAGATTTGGGTATGTAATTATTTGTGATGAATTTTGCATTGAACTTTTATTTTTTATAATATATGGTGAAAATGTATTTTCTTAGGAGTCTCTTCACTTATGGCCCCATGAGTGAAACTACCCATCTCATGAAAAAGAGTTTGCGACTATCGTTGATGAGTGTAAATTTCAGTTCTATTCACTTAAAATGATGTCCTTTTCAACCAAAATTGATACTTTGAGAAGTTTCGTCCACACCGCACCTCGGATTGAGGCGGGGTTGACTCGTACACGTCACATATGACCCATGGATTGTTTTCCTAAAGTTTCAACATATTCTGAATGCGTTTGGTCGGTTTTCTGTATGCTAGTAGTTGTTTTCACTTAAAATCCTATCCATTTCAAATAAAACTTAAACAGTTTGAGTGGTACCAGCCACACCGTGCCTCTGATTGTGGCGGGGTTAACTCATACACGTCAGAAACGAACCAAGGATACTTTTACTAATGCATCAACATAATATGAATGTGTTTGGTCCATTTTCCGCATGTCAGTTGTTGTTTTTACTTAAACTGTTGTCCATTTGAAAGAAAAGTGAGACACTTTGAGTGGTTCCAGCCACACCGCACCTCAGATTGAGGCGGGGTTGACTTTTCCACGTCAAAAATGACCCATGGATCATTTTCCTTAAGTATCAACACAATATGAATGTGTTTGGTCTATTTTCCGTATGTCGTTTATTTTACTTAAAAGCGCATCCATTTTAAACAGAAGAAAAAAACATTGAGCAGTTCCATCCACACCATGCCTCGGATTGAGGCAGGGTTGAATCTTACACGTCACATATGACCCATGGATCATTTTCCTAAAGTTTCAACAGAATCTGAATGCATTTGGTCAGTTTTTTGTATGTCGGTAGTTGTTTTCACTTAAAATCTTGTCCATTTCAAATAAAAGTGAGACAGTTTGAGTGGTACTGGCCACACTGTGCCTCAGATTGAGGCAGGGTTGACTCGTACACATCACAAATGACCCATGTATACTTTTCCTAAAGTATCAAAAGAATCCGAATGCGTTTGGTCCATTTTCCTTATGTCAGTTGTTGTTTTGACTTAAACTGTTGTCCATTTCAAAGAAAAGTGAGACACTTTGAGTGGTGTCAGCCACACCGCTCATTGTATTGAGGCGGGTGTTTCGGTGCGGATGTGCACCGGGCTTCTGTTCCGACGCTGTTCTGCCAGGACGCATTCGCGCGTGCGCCCGTCTACCCGAGGGGATGGGAGCGCGACTTTTGGTCCCGCAGTCCCGCTTTCTAAAGGAGAGCGGCATCCGTCCCTTGTTTAGGGGCGTCTTCTCCTTGATCGAAACCGGGATGATGGGATGTCGGCTCCTCCTTCTGTGGACGTTTCCTCGGAACTCGACGCCTAATCTGGGTCTCCCTCATAGATTTAAGAATGTTCGTGAATCTCGTTCCCGGCACCATATCTCTATGGACACCGGTTAATTACGCTGCTTCCGCCCAGACGCTCCAAGGAGTCTGGTCGGGGCAGCAACCTGCGGTGAGGAGACCGGGTAGCTCCGGGCGTTGGGGGCGTGTCTTAACACTGCGGCTCTGCATGTCTGCCTTCCGTCCCTAATAGGGCTTCTCGAAGGCGTGATGGCCTGAGGCATCCTGCGCTGGGTACGGGGAACTGCGTTGCTTGAGGTTTTCCTCAGCTTCCCATGTTTAACACGGGGTATGCCGCGAGTTTAACGTCCAGCGGGGACGGCATCGGACTGATCGACACGAGGAGTGGATCAGATGACAGAACCCCTTGCGGGGAACCTCCGATGCTGGGGCCAGCACATGGGCAGCTTCCCGAGTGAAGTGGAGTGGAATGAAATGGCATGACCCCACCGGGATGTGGCGGCCCGGGTAAGGATCAGGATGGATGATGGAGTGAAGAGCTTGGACCCCGTAGGTGCTTCCTACGTACCGCGCGTTAGCACGGATCAAAGTCAGCGTAGTTCGGGTATACAGTTTAACGTCATGCTGGACGTTGGCAAGCCGACTCACGAGGAGATCGAGGCTGCCGGGCGGAGGATTGAACCGAACCACCTCGCACAGAGGGGGATGGAACGGCCGGGTGGATCACAGTTTCACGTCATGCTGGACGTTGGCAAGCCGACTCACGAGAAGATCGAGGCTGGCGGGCGGAGGATTGAACCGAACCACCTCGCACATAGGGGGATGGAACGGCCGGGTGGATCACAGTTTCACGTCATGCTGGACGTTGGCAAGCCGACTCATGAGGAGATCGAGGCTGCCGGGCGGAGGATTGAACCGAACCACCTCGCACAGAGGGGGATGGAACGGCCGGGTGGATCACAGTTTAACGTCATGCTGGACGTTGGCAAGCCGACTCACGAGGAGATCGATGCTGCCCGGCGGAGGATTGAACCGAACCACCTCGCACAGAGGGGGATGGAATGGCCGGGTGGATCACAGTTTCACGTCATGCTGGACGTTGGGAAGCCGACTCACGAGGAGATCGAGGCTTCCGGGCGGAGGATTGAACCGAACCACCTCACACAGAGGGGGATGGAACGGCCGGGTGGATCACAGTTTCCCATCATGTTGGACGTTGGCAAGCCGACTCACGAGGAGATCGAGGCTGGCGGGCGGAGGATTGAACCGAACCACCTCGCACAGAGGGGGATGGAACGGCCGGGTGGATCACAGTTTCACGTCATGCTGGACGTTGGCAAGCCGACTCACGAGGAGATCGAGGCTGCCGGGCGGAGGATTGAACTGAACCACCTCGCACAGAGGGGGATGGAATAGCCGGGTGGATCACCGTTTCACGTCATGCTGGACGTTGGCAAGCCGACTCACGAGGAGATCGAGGCTGCCGGGAGGAGGATTGAACCGAACCACCTCGCACAGAGGGGGATGGAACGACCGGGTGGATCACAATTTCACGTCATGCTGGACGTTGGAGAGAGAAATAGAAAAAGGCAGTGGGGAAGTGCAATGGAGATACACATATGCAGTCCCCCTCAAGAGTGGATTCATAGGTGAATCGACACAAGTGTGAACCCGGGAGGGGTCCACTGATGGACGAACCGACGTGAATACGACCGGGACGACCAGGTGGTGGGCTTGAACCTCGGAGAGGCTTCCTACGTACCCTGTTTAGGAGACAGGGATCCAAGTCCGCGTAGTTCGTTCTGTCAGGACTTACGCACTGAGACGGTCCGGATGCGGCAAAACTCAGTTGGAGGGGGACTTGGGCCGAAAGTAAGAGACACCTCGATCCCTGTCACGCCCTCTACTGGCTTCGGCAGTGGGGAAGCACAATGGAGATACACACGTGCAGTCTCCCACAAGGGCAGATTCATAGGTGAATCGACGCAAGTGTGAACCCGGGAGGGGTCCACTGATGGACGAACCGACGTGAATACGACTGGGACGACCAGGTGGTGGGCTTGAACCTCGGAGAGGCTTCCTACGTACCATGTTTAGGAGACAGGGATCAATGTCCACGTAGTTCGTTCTATTTGTAATACTCTACCCCCGTGGGCGAAGGCCACTCCAATCCCGACATCCCTGCAGAGACGAGCGGGTGGGGGGCCACATCGAAACCAGGAGGAGGACCCTGCGTGCGAGGCACGGGATCAGGCGATGTGGACGGTTTTAACGTCTTGCCGGACGAAGTACAATTTAACGTCGTGTGTTGAGGACGAAGATGCTTGGCAGTTTAACGTCTTGCAGCGCGGACGAAGATGCTTGGCAGTTTAACGTCTTGTCGCGTGGACGAAGGTGCTTGGCAGTTTAACGTCTTGTCACGTGGACAAAGGTGCTTGGAAGTTTAACGTCTTGTCGCGTGGACGACGGTGCTTGGCAGTTTAACGTCTTGTCGCGTGGACGAAGGTGCAGTTTAACATCATGCAGGACGAATGCTGTACAGTTTAACGTCTTGGAGCTTGGAGGAAGGTGCTTGGCAGTTTAACGTCTTGCAGCGCGGACGTAGGTGCTTGGCAGTTTAACGTCTTGCAGCGCGGACGTAGGTGCTTGGCAGTTTAACGTCTTTTCGCGTGGACGAAGGTGTGCCGCTGAGGGGTCCGTGTCACTTCGCACAAGCCTAGAGGGCCGCACGGGAAGACAACACATGGTGCGGGTACCCGGGATCATCGGGCGCCACGCAGGCGGGTATCCTCAGGGGGTCAAAGGGGGCGACCCAGGCGGTTTGCGCGCAGAAGAGGAATTTGGCGCGCAATACCGCGGGTCGGCGCGCAATTGGGCGTGCTGGCGCGTAATTTGTCCAGCGCTTTGCGCGCAGATGATTGAGATTGCGCGCACCGGGCTTCGGATAGCGCGCGGGGGGCAACGGCTCATTCTTTAGCGAATGGCCACTTTGAAAAGGGGTGGGGGGTGCGCGCAATCGGGCTGGATTGCACGCACCCGGGGGGAAATTGCGCGCAAGAGGCTTCTTTTGCGCGCGAATGCCTTTGGGTGACGAGTTATTCAAAGGAAAGGAGCCAAAGGGATTGCGCGCGAAGGCGAACCCCGAGGCTTTCTTGCGCGAAAGAAAGGAGGTTACGTGAAGATCGGCATTGCGCGCGGAAGGGGTTGGATTGCGCGCACGGGAGACCTTTTGAATTCCAGCAACCTTCAAAACGTTGGGGGTCACCTTGTATTTATAGGCAACCCCGGGCGCAGAAGCTCGCCGCCGGCGCGCAATTCATGGCGCGGGCGCGGAATCGGGACCCCTGCGCGCAAGGGAGTTGCGCGGGCAGCGGGCGTGCAAAACTGCGCGCCGGCCAGGCGCTTTGCACGCATCCCGGGAGGATTGCGCGCTGCAATTCAACCTTGCGCGCGGACCTCCAAAATTCCACGCAAGGCCTCCAGGCCCTCCGAAACCTGCTTCTGACTCCAAATATGGCCTCGCTTTCCTCGTCCGGAGTTTTGTTTGGGAACAACGGACTTTTCCGGCGTCTACAAAAGCCCCCCCTCGGAATCTGATCGGCGAGAGGTCGCAACGATCGGGTTCGGAGGGAGACGCCGAAATGCCGAAGTCCTGGGTGGCGCGGGACTGCGGCGTGCAAAAAAGGGCGTTGGGCGCGAAATTCGCCGGCGCGATCGCGCAAAGCGCTTTCCGTGCAGCGCAGACACCCGACCTCACCTATAAATAGGGGCCTGGGTCCCCCGTACCGTACACCGGCCTTCCGCGCGACTAGCTTCCAAGCTCTCGTTCGCGAAATTGCCTTTTCCGGCGCGAAATTCACCCACTTGTCGCGCAAACCTCTTCGGATTTCGGCCTGCTTTTGTGCGAACTCCCGGGGTTTTACGCGACAGACGTCCTAATTGCGCGCCGTCCTTTAGGATTACGCGCCAACTCCCAAATTTCTCTACCAACCTCGTCCGATTCCGCACGCTTCATCCCTTAACACGCACGACTCCCGGAGCTTCTGAGATGGCCGCGAATCAAGGGAATGAGGGGGATGCCGCCACTCGCAAAGCTGAGATGGCGGCGAACGGGGAGGTCTACGGAGCCAAGGAGATTGTTTCCAAAAATCAATCCTTGTTCGAATTTTTGACGCCGGCCCAAAAGACATATCCGCTGTCGGACAACCTGCCGCTCTGGAAATATGGCATCCTGGATGAGGATCCGGTGCCAGGGTTCGAGGTTGATGCGCCACGGACCTGGGTGACTCGGGAGGACGAGCTCCCCTGCTATAACATCACCAACAATGGGCATCCTGCCAGGGAGACCAGGCACTTAGATGTCTATGTCCTGAACCCGAGGACGCGAACCATTGCTGGGAGTGAGCCTACTACGGAGAACTCTCCAGCCCTCTACTCAAGCATATACCGCCAGAGTGTCACTGACGACACCAAGGGCTGGCTGAAGGACTGGGACTTGCGGTCTGGGGGAAATTTCACCAGTGAGTGGGCCTGTGCGTTCTGGGTACGCCACACCTGCGATCATTTCGCGGAGGAGCTGAGGTACATCGGCCTGTTTGAGGCGGTGTGGACGTCGCAGTTCCACTTCTATCAGCAGTCCGAGCTCGGGCCGGAGCTGTTCACCCGCTGGTCCCCGGATACCAACACCTTCCATCTTCACCATGGAGAGGTCAGCATCGGCCTCTGGGACATCCACTGCATCGGAGGTATCCCGCTGGAGGGTTACCAATACGATGAGTTCCTGCCTCCGAGGAACACCTGGGGCGACAGGTCACAGACTCCCATCCTGACATGGCATCTGCTGGATCTGGCTACAGAGCGGCTCGGGGTCAAGGACTTCCACAAGGACATAGCCTACAAGGAGTGGTTCAGCCAGTTCTTGGAGCATGACCCCGCGGTCAAGATGCCAGGCAGGGGGAAGCGGTGCCCGACCGCGGTTCAGAGGAGCCGGAAGGGGTCGTACTGGAGGGTCCTGGAGACGGGAGACTACCGCTCATGGGGGTACCGCGTCATCGAGGCCCGGGACCCAAATGTCCGGTACACGGCGTTCCTGGCCGCCTTTCTGAGTGGGTGGCTCCTGCCAGTGCGAGACGCGAGAATGGGCGTCCGCCCGGCGACACTGGCGATGGCGGGCGCCATGGCCGCCAACAAAAGATACAACCTCAGGGTCCCAGTGCTGGCTAAGCTGTACGCCATCCTAGGACGCATCTCGCGAGGGGGGTCGCCACGAAGGGTCTGTGGGCCCTTTCAATTCTTCCACGGCTGGGTGGCTGCTCACCTCGGTGGGTACACGTTTCCAAACGCCGTCATTCCTCCGGGCAACGGCCTGCGACCCTCCCTGCTGAACATCGCGGGGGTCGCTCCGATGACCCTAAATGAGGAGGGCGTGAGGATTCAGATTGGAAATCACGCCAATTTCAACTTCAGCCCGTTCCCTACTCCCGTTGGCCAGATGATCGACAACGGGCAGGGTCCGCTGGAGCAGCACGAATACTTCCTCAGCATGCGGGGCGGGGTGCTCGTGACTCGGATCGACGGAAAGGTGATCTGCGAGCCCTACGTGCCAGCCCGGTTTGCCAGGTAGTTCGGGTGCCTTCAACGGATGTCGAAGAGGGTATTCACTGCTGTCCGGGAGGAGACGAACCCTTGCGTCCTTCGCCAGATGTGGCTAATGTTCGCCGCTTTCGGCTCTGGCGACGTCATCACTCTCCCTCCTACCGGGGTCGACGCAGGCTTGGAAACTGAGTACGCCGAACACTGGGCCATCGCGTACCCCGAGGGGCTTCTACGGAGGCCAGTTCGGCGGCTCGAGGTCACCCGTGCGGAGACCGGGCGTCAAGGAAGGAGGCGAGGCGCCGCCACATGGGGGAGAACGGAGGCGCGCCAAGCAGTGGAGCCGGCGTGGGCAGGGACTTCGGCGGCGGGCACATCGCAGGCTGCCGCCACGACTTCAGCGCCTAGAGAGGGGGCACATGCGGCGGTCGGGGAGCGGCCCGGGAAGCAGGTAAGGCGTCAGCTCGAACCCTCCCACGATGCAGTCTTCCCGGCACTGTGGTCGGCCTGGATGACCCTGCGGCAGTCGCTGGGGACCGAAATCATCTGGCAGAAGATAACCAGCGATGGAATCCATCTGCCAGAGGTCGGGCGCCTTCAGGTCGCCGACAGGGTGAACTTCCACCGGCGGTATGCGTATCTGACGGCCATGGACGAGTACGCGCGCCAACGTGGTCAGCGTGCGGAGCCGTCCCTTCTGGTGAAGGTGATGCTCGGTCGAGAGCCTGCTCCAGAACAGATGCCGCCGGGGGGAGACGAGAGTAACGACGACTCCGAGGAAGAGGAGGAGACGGGGGAGGATGAAGGTTCTGAGGGAAGATCCCATCAGGGGAGCCCGCGGGAGAGCGGCGAGGTGGCCGGCTCTGACAATGTTGATGTCACTGAGCTCCTCGAGGTCCGCTTCTATCCCTACTCAACCAGCTTCATCCATTCTCTTATGCAGCTTCTAACCCATTTCTCCACCTTTATCAGGAGTGCGTGGATGTCGTTCAGGCATCCTCAGTAGGAGTAGGAGAGGCGCCAGCAGGACAAGGCGGGGACCCGACACCCATCATTGAATTGACAAGCGCGGAAGGGTCCCCTGCTGCAATTTCTCCTACGGCGGCCAGGACAGTGGAAGACGACGCTCTGGATTCCCGTAAGTCTCCTTACTTTACTGTTGATGCTTGCCGTTGACGATCCGTGACTAACCACGGCATGCCCTGCATAGTGATCTCAATATTGGAGGCTCTTCGGGCTGCCGAACCCGGGCCATCCATGAGTGGACCAGTGGCAGACCTGCCGCCTGCTCCGGAACAGACTTCCCAAACTGAGCCGGCCCCACCAACTGCTGATCAGGGGGCTACGGACGCCGGCGGTGCTGCCATCAGAGAGAGGTCGGGGGCTGACGAGGGTGTCGATGCCGCTGGGGTGAGAGAAGAAGGTCTCCCAGATGTTGGGGAACCTATCCCCCGTGAGGACATCCCAGGGGCGGACCCTGCAGCAGACCTGCTGGCTGCCTTCCCTGCCTACCGGCCTGCCGACCCTGAGGAGATGGATGAATCGGACGCGGAGGCGGTCGAGGAGAGCCGGATAACGCATTGCATGGGGTGGAAGTGCATCCAGCGCTTCCTCAGGCAACCCTCATCGGAGTGGCTGGGGCACATGGGATCGCTTCAAACCTGGCTGCGCTTCCTGTGTGCCGGGGGATCTGATGCTCAACGCCTCCATCTAACGGTCCGTGATTTCATGGCCGAAAAGATGCGCGAGGGCCGCTGGCGTGCCGACGTCACACAATGTCGGGACGTGTCGGAGAACACGCGGGCGCTCCTCTTGGCGGAGCAGGATGTCCGGCGCCTCGAAGGGCAGGCGGCAGAGAAGGAGGCATTCGTCGCAGCGTGCACCGAGCTTGTGGAGCAACTAACGGCCCAGCTGGTTGACGCCCAGGTACAGCTGACAGAGGCGGGCCAACAAATGGTCACACTTCAAGTCGAGCGGGAGCGTGCACATGCCAGGATCGGCGAGCTGCGTGCTGCGACCGCCGACGAAGAGAGGGCACGCAGAGAGCGAGAAGCAGCTCTGGAGGCCGCCAGCCAAAGGGTAGCGGCATTGGAAAGACTCATTCATCACGCTGATCCCTAGGGGCTTTGTTTTTTTGCCATTCACAGAACATTTTGCTTTCGCTACTCAATACTTCGATCCATTTTGTATGAATCTCCATATTTATCTGCATCTTTTGGCTTAACATGCTCAACCACAATTCATTGTCCCGCGGGAGCGTTAACCAAGCTTCAGGCATCCATAATTGGGCCTGGATTTCTAAAGAAAAGAGGGAGGTCATCCCTAGGAAAGGAGACCTCAGACCTAATAAATGTATCATCCCCCCAACTTGTTCCGACACACGAGCGGGACAACTCTAGGGGCGTTGAGATTTTATCCGAACATAGGGAAATGAATAAGGGTGAATCGCGTGTCCCGAATTCAGAAATCCACAACGGTCGGCCTTCCAGGAAATGCCCAAGACGGCAAGCGGACAATGGATCAATCGACCATACTACTGCAATAGACGGACCGAAGGTCATCATTCATATTGCAGGAGGCGGATCACATGTCATCATCAATGCCACTTTGGGGGTTCCTTCAGGCACAAGGGTGGAAACCCGGATCAACATGGCATGCGAAGCGTGGGGCGAAGTGATGATTTGTTCGGACAGAATCCAAGGCTCCCAAAATTGCGCCACCGTGGGGAAAGCGTATTAGGCGGATGCACTAATCTGGCCGTGAATCACCCCAATTTTCAGACAGAACCTCTTTGACGAGGAAACTGTCGCTTCCCTATGAATGGGGCATCGAGATGGTTCGGGGGAGAGTATCACAACTGCACCACTCTACAGAAGCAGGCAGGAGACGGTCGGCGGACGAGGAGGGGCGGACAGTGGACTCTGAGGATCTGGGAGGCCGAGTCGAGATGATGCTCGGGCGTTTCTACGTAATCCATAGGTGGAGGTGAAGCAAGTAGTTCTGAGGAGTGCAGTTTTAAGTATGGGGGGGTTGAGGTGCGTTTGGGGAGGTGTTAGTTTATGTGAGAGCTGGAGTTAGGGGCAGGTTGATAGGTTTAAGTGTTAAGATTTGCGGACCATAAGAACTGAAAGGGAGTGGATTGTGGGATATGGGCGTGGATATGCGAATTGCACGGAGGGGTAGGGGGGGGAAGGGGGATTTGGGGGGTGGGGGGTTTTAGATTGGGATGTGGAAGTAGGAGAATGGTAGATTAAGGTATGGGGGATACGGAGTACGATATGGGGAGTACTCAACGTGGGGAAGCTTGATATGATTGCCTGAGATTGGTGGAATGAGGCAGCAAACGGCATCAACTCTAAGGTAGGATTAATATCGAATTGCTGCCCATGGCCCTTGGGGGTGCCAGCCCGAATCGGTGGGAGAGCACTGAGGCATTGTGTCCAGACCGCTCACGGGGGTCCCACCCAGGGCGTAGGCGATGGGTCCGAATGAAAGGGAGCACGAAGCCTGAGAAGTGGAAGGAACCTGACCAAGCTGAACCTGACCCTCCTGGCAATAAACCAGATTACTCTTGACACCGGTGGACCACTGCAAGGGGTCGAGGGACACGCCATGAGGGTGACCCGAAGGCGGCAGATTCCCCAGAGAAGGGGGAATCTCTAAGAGGTAGGGGGCTGGACCCGAAGATTCAAACATCCGGGCGTTCCTACGTATCCCATAAGGATGGGAATCAAGCCACACGTACTTCTTGAAGTGCAGTTTAACGTCATGCGGGACGAAAAAGGAAAGGGGGGAGCGGAAGGCATCCCCAAACTTGGGGGGCGTACAGCGTGGCGAGCAAACCGACGTGAATGAGGGCATAGCCCCGCGTTCACACCATACACCGCATACCCAGAGGCACTTGGGCCAAAGGCCCGAGATGGGATGGAAATCCCCGAAGGATGGGGCTGGGCCTGAAACATGAATATTCAGGCAGTCCTACGTATCCCATAAGGATGGGAATCAAGCTGCAAGTAGTTCTTGAGGTGCAGTTTAGCGTCATGCGGGACGAACTGCAGTTTAACGTCATGCGGGACGAGGTGCAGTTTAACGTCATGCGGGACGAACTGCAGTTTAACGTCATGCGGGATGAAGTACAGTTTAACGTCATGTTGGACGAACTGCAGTTTAACGTCATGTGGGACGAAGTACAGTTTAACGTCATGTTGGACGAACTGCAGTTTAACGTCATGCGGGACGAAGTACAGTTTAACGTCATGTTGGACGAAGTACAGTTTAACGTCATGTTGGACGAAGTACAATTTAACGTCATGTTGGACGAACTGCAGTTAGGAAAAGTACTGCTTGAGGAACCTAGCGTTGGTGGGAGGAGTAACACGCTCACCATCCATAGTCGCTAGGGAGTACGCGCCATTGGGATAGACCTTGTGGATGACAAAAGGTCCCTCCCACTTGGGCTCCAACTTAGGCGGCTTCCTGCCGGGGATCATGGGTGCTCTTAGGGCCAGTACTAGATCACCCTGTAGGAAGGAGCGGAGGTGAACCTTCTTATTGAAAGCTCGAGCCATTCTGCTTTGATGCCTCTCCAAGTTGTGCAAAGCGCGAAGCCTATTTTCATCCAGTGCTTCCAACTCGACTAGACGGGCTTCAGAAGCTCTGTCCGGCGCTTGCTGGTGGTAGACCGCAGTGCGCAAGGACGGTAACCGGATCTCGATGGGTAGGACGGCCTCAGCTCCATACACCAGGGAATAAGGGGTCATCTGGGTGGAATTGCGAGTCGTCGTCTGATAAGCCCAGAGGGCATTGGGGAGCTTGTCCGGCCAGCTCTTCTTGTTCTGACCAACCATATTTTGCAGAATGTTAGAGAGGGTTTTGTTAAATGCCTCAATCTGTCCATTCGCCTGCGCATGATAGCGAGATGTATGGTCCGAGCGAATGTTGTACTTGGCGTACAACTTCTTCAACTCGGCTGCTCGGAAATTGGCTCCGTTATCCGTGAGGATAGCGTGAGGCACCCCAAATCGATAAATGATATTGGAGGTCATGAAGTTAGCGATAGAACAGGATTTGACCTATCTGAGCGGAATCGCCTCTGCCCATTTGGAGAAGAAGTCCGTGGCGGTCAGAATGAACCGGCACTGGCGAGCTGTCGCCGGCAGGTAAGGTCCCACAACGTCTAGTCCCCAGACTGCAAATGGCCAAGAATACCTGGTGGTATGGAGGGGCTCCGGCGGCCGATGCACAAAGTTCGCATGAACCTGGCACGCATGGCACCTCCTGGCATACTCGATGCAGTCATGGATCATGGAGGGCCAGAAGTATACCAACCTCCGAATCTGGTGGGACAGCTTCGGCCCAGTCTGGTGGGCACCACACGAACCAGCATGAACCTCTTGCATGACTCGTGGGATCCACACTCCCTGAAGGCAACGGAGGAGAACACCATAAAATCCGCGTCTATAGAGGATCTGCTCCAGGCCGGGACTGCTCTGGAGGAAAAACTGTGATGCGCGGCGTCGAACTCGCTCGCGCTCGGCCCGATCCGACGGGAGAATGCCATGTTGGAGGTACTCAACCAAAGGCGTCCTCTAATCAGGGGCTGGTTCGACTGCCATATCTGGGGTACTAGGGGCTCCGGGCGCAGGGGCAACCGTGGTGAGATTACTTACCGACGGGCCGTGATCTCCCTCCGGGGTAACGGGAGCGATGAGTCTGCGGTGCGTCACGCGGATGATCAGGTTGTCCTGTTCAGGCTCTGCGAGTGACGCAGCAAGGCTTGCCAAAGCATCTACTCGACCGTTCTGCGACCGGGGAATATGGGCAATTTCTGGCCGAGAAGGGAACTGGGCCATCAGAAGGAGGGTGCACTCCAGCAATGGCACAAGTTCCGGCTTCCTGACAACATAGTCGCCATTGATCTGCTTAATGACCAGCTCGGAGTCCCCTTTCAAACACAGATGGGGCACGTCGATCTCGAGAGCTAACTCGAGGCCAGTGATGAGGGCATGGTATTCCGCCTCATTGTTGGTACAGCCCTCTGACAACAGGAAAGAGTATGGCAGCACGGCTCGCTCCGGGGTAATGAAGACGATACCCAAGCCCACTCTGTTGAGCTTAGGATTATCGAGTCTTCTACCAGTGGGGCTCCAGGAGGCACCGTCAAAGTGCATCTGCCAGCATGGATCGGCACGATCGACCGAGAGAACGACCTCATCAGGAAAGCCTAGATCCAGCGGCTGATCCGCGGAGGTTGGGTGAGCAGCCAGAAAGTCCGCCAATGCTTGCCCTTTGATGGCCTTCTGAGACACATACCTGATGTCGAACTGCTGGAGAATCACAGCCCACCGCGCTAGACGGCCAGTCAACATAGGCCGGCTCAGGATATATTTCAACGGTTCTACCTGAGAAACCAACTGTACCTCATGGTGCTGCAAGTAGTGCCGTAATTTCTGTATGGAAAATACGAGCGCCAGGCAGCTCTTCTCAATGGGGGAATACCTAACTTCCGCATCGAGGAGCATGCGACTGAGGTAATAGAGGCTATTCTCCGTTCCCTCGTTGTTCTTCTGGGCGAGAAGGGCACCAAGGGACCGTTCCAGGGCGGTCACATAAAGGACCAGCGGCTTCCCGGATACGGGCGGCATCAGAACCGGAGGTTGAAGCAGATACTGCTTGATTTCCTCGAAAGCGGCCTGACACTCCTTATCCCATACATAGGTGGCACCTTTCTTCATGAGCCGAGAAAAGGGCTTACACTTGCCGGCCAGATTCGCGATGAATCGGCGTATATAGGCTAAGTGGCCTTGGAACCCTTGCAGTTCCCGGATGTTACCTGGGGGAGGCATCTGGCTAATCGCCCTGATCTTCTCTGGGTCGATCTCAATACCCCAGTATCTTACCACAAAGCCAAGAAACTTCCCGGAGGTGACCCCGAAGGCACACTTCAACGGGTTCATCTTCAGGCAGCGAGACCGGAGGAAGCTGAACACTTTCTCAATATTTTTGAGATGGTCCTGACGCTGGCGCGATTTGATCACCAAGTCGTCGACGTAGCATTCCACCAGTGTGCCGAGGATTGGCTTGAATATGCGGTGCATCGCCCGTTGATAGGTGGCACCTGCATTCTTCAGGCCGAAGGGCATGACCCGGTAACAAAAGATACCTTGGGGGGCCCTGAAGGCAGTGAACTCCTCATCCTCAGGGGCCATCCGGATTTGGTTGTACCCGGAGTATCCATCCATGAAGGAGAGGGCTTGGAACCCTTCCGTGGAATCAATCAACAGCTCTGTCACCGGAAGGGGAAATTCATCCTCTGGACAGTGGCGGTTGAGATCGCGGAAGTCGATACAGACTCTGATCTGCCCGTTCTTCTTCCTGACAGGCGCAATGTTGGCCAGCCATTTGGGGTACTGAACTTACCTCACGAAGTTGGCTTTGATAAGCTTGTCAACTTCGGCCTCAAACATGGCACCGTGGGATGGGTGCATCTTCCTGGGAGGCTGCTTGAGCCCGCGATGGTTCGCCGGGAGACCAAGGCGGTGGACAGCTACCTGAGGATCTAGCCCCGACATCTCGTCATAGCCCCAAGCGAACACATCACGGTGCTGCCTGAGAAAGTCCACGTACTGCTGCCGCTCCTCAGAGGGCATGGCGGCACTGACCAATGTGGGTCTTGGATCTGCCTCGGTTCCAAGGTTCACCTGTACTAACTCATCGACCGTGGTGGAGACGCCCTCCTCAAAGGCTGGGGGTCCATCTTCCACGTCCTCTCCACTCGGGGGGGAATCGTCCACGGGAGAGACTGCGTTGGAAACTGCATTAGGGCTACCAGATCTTGCTGGGCCGCTGGTGCTAGCACGGGCGGTCGCGGTTGTAGAGACCCGAAGCCTGATGCACATAGACCTTACATTACTTTTGCGGAATACTTAGTACATAACAAAAACACACACACACAAGGATCGTAATAGTTTAGTGTCTTTGGAAACTCGGAATGTAATCTTCTAATCGTGGTGAAAGATCTTCAACATCTCCCATAAAGATCTTCTTTTTTTATACCTAAAACCTTTCTTTATCTCCTGGGGAAAAGAAAACATAAAAGGGTGAGCTCAAATGCTCAGTAAGGGTAAACAAAAGAAAAATCAATCACATCATATACATAAGAACATAGCTTTTGGAAATCTTAACCTGCAAAAGAGCTCATAATATCATAACATGGGATAAATCATAGAAGTGAAAATGAGATCACCATAATCATAACATGAAACTTAAAACTTTGTGGCGTGCACACATAATCATGAAAAATCATTTCTTGTTAGTCATGACTCATTGCCAAGACTATCTTAGTGGACAAAGTCCCTTTCTGAATCGAGTAACCCTCGTTTCAGTCCTGTTTCACTGAACCGGTATAACCTACCATTTCAGCCATGTCTATCTCATGAGATATAAAATCTTTACCCAATGCATTGGAGGGAGATATAGGTCCCACCCATCTTATAATGAATCCTTTCTTATGTGTGCCACATAATCATAAATCATACATCATCACATAACACATGTAACAAAAAATGGGATTCTTGAAACATCATGACATCATAAAACAAACCATAGAAGGTAAATGACTTCATAAAAATAATTCTCTCACAACATAATCAAATCAATGTAATTAAAGGGATAAAAACAGAACCCTTTATTATCTTAGATGGAAAATAATTTTGATAAAACACTTGAACACCATTCTTGAGGAAAATATCCTTTCTTCTTCAAAAACACTTTTCTTTTCTTAATATGTCATACAATTATAAACTAAAAGAAGTTGATTAAAAATAAACTTGAAAACTTTTAAAGGAAGCTTCTTGGAAATAATGTTTTAAAAATCAATTCATGCCGTATAAGTTAAAAAAAACATTCTTCGTACTTTTGTCGGAAAAGTCAAAAAGTACCTCGTACGAAAAACGACAAAAGATTCCTTTCATTTCTTTTACTAAAAACTCACCGAAGGGTAAAAATGGATTTAAACAATTGTAGGTGGATGGAAGTAATATTACATATTGATGAAACATGGATGTGGATGATAAAATACACCCCAGTAAATACTTACGAATAAACAATCTCGGATAAAAATGAGATTGTGATATTTCCCTTACCTTAGGTCCGATTTGCTTCGTATGTGTCCGAACCTCCTGTATAATGATTTAAATAATGTCATTGACTTATTAAAGAATCATATTCATTGTTATGATATCATATATGGTTCACTTATGACAATATATTACCCGTTCTTTTGTAAATTCCATGTTAATGAAGCGTTTTGGGTAAAATCGTTTCATTTATCGTAGGTGTTTTGACTTGTTTTTCTTGACATCATTATTACTTATATCATTATTTACTTACTTCCAAAATATAAAATATGATTTATATATCATATATATTCAGTATATATATATATATAGATAGATAAATAAAATGAAAAACACCGTTTATGGAGACGGTAGTCCGTACGTACGCATGAACGCTGTTTTTCTTTCCTTATTGTCTTGAAATGGAAGTAAGTAGATGACATACATATGTATATATATACATAAATCCAGTAGCTTTATAATGTCATATATTTCATTATTATTTCTTATATATACATTATAATCATTCTTAAATGGTTAACATGGAGAATGAATCTCATCGCGTCGTGGAGACGGTAGTCCGTACGTACGCACGAGCGATGATATCATTTCCATAAATACTGAATTGAATTGGAGTGGATTATACAATATATCAGAATCAATATGATGTTGTAATAACTATTTATCGTTATTCTTTACACCATTATACTCATCCATGTAAGGTGGTGGTGGAAAATAGATTACACCATGGCGTGGAGACGGTATTCCGTACATACGCACGCGTGGTGATTTCTTTTTCCGTAGGATGGATAGATAGTGAAATAGGGTTGTTTCATACATATAATAACATATAAGTATATGAGTGATACTGATGTTATTACTTCATAATGAAACAACCTAAGAAGAAGAAGTGGAAGAAGAAATAAAGATGAAAGAATTGGTAACGGTAATTATCTCTTCTTTGAAGCGCCTCTTTGAGACCTCCTCTTAGGGCACTCGAATTGGTCTTTGAGGAAGACCAGAACCTCTAGGATGTTGCTAGGGAAGTGGAGAAGAGATTTTGGCAGGGGTTGGCCGATCTTGAGTGCTCAAATTGGTGTGAGGAGGAGGGGGAGGAGGTGTCCTTTTATAGGGGAGGAGAGGGGCACCTTAGGAATATCTCAAAATATTATTTTATATTAAAGTCAAAATCGGTTTATAATGGTTCCAAAGGGTCTTATTTAGAAGCTAAAGTGGGGATGGGTCGCAATCCTATCAACCAATAGGATTTAGACAAGTTTAGGTTATTATTTTAACCTTATCAATTAGATTTAACTCTAAGTTAAATAATTTAACTTTTACCGTGTCTTTTTGTTTTCTTACACTATATGGTTAATACACTTACTATAACATGCCAAACGAACCCCAAATTGTTTATTATTAATATATATATCCTTATCTAAGTCATTTGGCCGAACCTTAGATTTTTATGAATAAAATAACAATTAATAATATAATATTTGATTTAAAAACTATTTTGTGTCAATTTTGACACTATTTGATATATGATTTTTGTGAAAGTCATAACAGAATTAAATGTTCGACCCAAGTTGATTAAATCAACATTAATATATCATAGTAACCTAGAAAATTAGTGGAATTCATAAAAAATATCAAATTATATTTATTTTGGTGTTTATAACATCAATTATGTCAATATTTCATTAATAAGATAATTACTTCATCATTGTTGTGTCATAAATAAATTACATTATTTGATGTCTAAAAATTACAAATAAAATACCATCATGTAGGAAATCCTTTTAGATTTCTAATGAATATTTACAATAGAATTTATCTTATGTATAACCCCATATTAAAAATGATTTACTTATTAAACTTTGATTTTAACTATTTTAACCTTTCTTTAAATAAATTAATAATAAATGTCATAATCTAATCCAAGTGGGCCTAAATGGTCATATTTTATTCCTAAGTTTGTTTTTGGTCGAATTACACTTGTCCAATAGAATTAGGACATATGTTAGGGTAATAGTAATATCATATTTACCCTTAGTTACCCTATTTACTATTAACCGCGGTAAAAAAAAGTAAAAAGATACTATTCACCAAAAATTATTTTCATCTCATTGAACCACATTTTAGTCCTTGATATTAACCGTGTCTGTCGGATTTTCAAAATTCTATTCACAGAAGCGGTAAAATTAAGTTTTATGCAAAATTCAGTTTTTTAACCTACCACTTAGTAGTTTCACTATTCATCAAAAATTGATGTTTTTCAGAACAATGCCAAAATTTCATCCTAAGCTATATTTCATATTCCGAATTCAAAAATGAAATCTATTTTACCAAATTCATAACATAGAAGTTGCATTAATTAATTTTATAATTAAATCCCGCTGTTAAAATAAATAGCGTGTTTTTAGGAAACAATATATATCAAAAGATTGACACTTGATTATGTCTGGTTTAAATGTGAAATTACAACCAATGACCAACATTGTATTAAATTGTAAAAATATATTCTAAATATACTTTAAAACCACTCAAATTAATAATTTATCACTATTAATTATTTCGATTAAAAAAGTTGTTTTTAATTATAATTTAGTAATTTTCACTTTTCATCAGAATGTGAAAGTTATCCGAAAAGTACCAAAATTTCACCTTAGGCTAAATTCGATACTCCGAATCCAAAAATGAAGTTCATTTTGAATATAAGATTTACAGAATTTTAAAAAGTGGTTATTACTATTCATAACGGCTAGTTTTGATAATATTTTAATAGCATATCGTTGTTTAGTGAAACTCGGTATTGCGTATTACACACGCTATCGAGGAAGGTCGCGATTGCGTGTAATGCAAGGCAAGTCAAGGATGCGTGTTGTGAAAGCTCCTTTTGGTGTAGCGTACAACACAAGACATTAATAAAATTAAAAAGAATATTTTTTATAAAATCTTGGGCTGTTACATTCTACCCCCCTTAAAATGAATTTCGCCCTCGAAATTCGTCGGGGTTATAAATGGTTTACTATTCGAAAGTTTCTTTAATAGAAACCCACATCGTAAAAAGGAATGTCAAAACCAATCTTTAAAAACAAAAGTATGAAACGTAACGGTTACCCAAATAAACTAATCATTGGGTTTCCACATAGGTGAAAATATGGATATGGAAGAGAAATCTAACCATCATGTTCTGATGGAGAGTGGTAGAGAACATGGCTATGAAAAAGCCAGTAATCACAAATCCATATATTTGTGATGATATAAGGTACCATCTGATTCATCAGGTATAAGATCACTAGGACAACATTTTTGGTTTTCAAGATCATTTCCCCTAAAGTTGAAAATTTGAATTAGAATAAATACTTACTTTATTTTGGTACAATCTCACTGTTGTTCGTGCCTTGAACGATTTCTACTTCATCCCTTAAATAAATGAAGTTGAATTTGTTATTCGTGAAGTGTTAGCAGATCATGTGATAGAATGACGGGTCATTCCATCTGTCTCAAACAAAAGGTTAGCAAAAATTATATACATAAGTCGATCTATAGTGAGATTAATCATATATGGTTCCTAAAATGGACTTATACTTCATATATCATACTGCTTAATATTATAAAACTAGTTTCTACTAAACAGGGACTTCCTGTAGGTCAGTGGTAGGCGATAAAGGCCAGTCGCACTTCGGTTGTGGGTTCGATTCCTACAGCCTTGTCCGAAGCGATGGGCTGTCGCCCGTCCTGTAGGTTGTCCTTTTTATAAAACTATATTACTATAACATCCCATCAATAATATCGAAAAAAACTTCTATCCTTAAACAATACTAACTTATGTCCAACATAATCCATTCCAATCTTTAGGCTTATCCATAATACTGCAGTCCATTCTCATAACATAGTGAAAACGATTACCAGAGATTTAACACCATCGTCGATCCCCATAAGATATGTCTTGTTGGTCACATTCTAATCATTCAAAGTCCTTAATCATGTATTCGCTTGAATACCTTAGTGAAAACATGAATGCAGTTTAAAGTTAACACTTTCCACATACCAAAATCCTCAAAATTCTATATACTCAAACCATGATATCACTTAGTCCTTATATCAATCATGAGCTCATGAATACAATCAAACATCTCATTATCTTCTTATCCTTTCATTATGCACTTATCATCTACTTTCCAAAAGTATCTGAATAACCTTTCATGGTTACTGGTACCATTCATCATTCACTTTCAAAACATAAGGAAAGGCAACAGTGTAACAATCCATAGATGTATCCTTATTCCATGAGATTACTTATACAACATTACACATGATAAACATGTAATCATTCCACTACATTCTTAGACCATTGACCGAGCTTCAACATTTCTTTCATCTCACATATAATTTGTAGTTTCTTCATCATCATCAACATAAATACTTCACATACGACCATACTGATTCTCTTCATGAGACTTTCCCTTAGGGCATTGGTTTGCATAATGCCCGTACATTCCACATTTAAAACATTTAACCATTGTTGATGTCGTAGCAATACCATTATCCTCATCCATGGTGTTAACTGAACCTTTTCTTTTGCACTTACTTGCTTTGTGTCCTTCTTTTCCACACCCAAAGAATCTTCCAGTTCCTTTGAAATATTCTCCTTGATGCCTCTTCCCACATGATTTACATAGGGGAAATTGAACTTTCTTTCCTCTATGATCATCATGAAACTCCATCTTTCTCTTATTAGCCGAGTCAGGAAACTTACCAAATTTTACTTTATTAATCATATTATGAGATTGCTGATTCGGCATAATAATGATGTTTGGACTTCCAAATCCCATTTCATTTGGTTGCTCATAAAAAATATCATTCCATTGTCCAGCATATCCTCCATTATCATGAATCACCTTGTTTCCATCCATTTTCTAAAACCCAAAAAGAATAGTGTGAGAGGCAAAAATCATGCTAGGGAAAACAACATAATAAAGGGGGAGTATCCTCAATATCTAATATCATAGGTTAAATTCTATGATCGTTACTGTAGTTCTAGGACTATATCTTATACGTATACTTATCCTTAGGGACATCCCTAGACATACGTTAGAAATATCTCTAGGGATCTCACTAACGTTTTCGCATCCTAGTTTCCAAAGGATGACTAAACCTTTCCCCTGATACCAACTGTAGAGACCCGAAGCCTGACGCACATAGACCTTACATTACTTTTGCGGAATACTTAGTACATAAAAAAAACACACACACACAAGGATCGTAATAGTTTAGTGTCTTTGGAAACTCGGAATGTAATCTTCTAATCGTGGTGAAAGATCTTCAACATCTCCCATAAAGATCTTCTTTTTTTTATACCTAAAACCTTTCTTTATCTCCTGGGGAAAAGAAAACATAAAAGGGTGAGCTCAAATGCTCAGTAAGGGTAAACAAAAGAAAAATCAATCACATCATATACATAAGAACATAGCTTTTGGAAATCTTAACCTGCAAAAGAGCTCATAATATCATAACATGGGATAAATCATAGAAGTGAAAATGAGATCACCATAATCATAACATGAAACTTAAAACTTTGTGGCATGCACACATAATCATGAAAAATCATTTCTTGTTAGTCATGACTCATTGCCAAGACTATCTTAGTGGACAAAGTCCCTTTCTGAATCGAGTAACCCTCGTTTCAGTCCTGTTTCACTGAACCGGTATAACCTACCATTTCAGCCATGTCTATCTCAGGAGATATAAAATCTTTACCCAATGCATTGGAGGGAGATATAGGTCCCACCCATCTTATAATGAATCCTTTCTTATGTGTTCCACATAATCATAAATCATACATCATCACATAACACATGTAACAAAAATGGGATTCTTGAAACATCATGACATCATAAAACAAACCATATAAGGTAAATGACTTCATAAAAATAATTCTCTCACAACATAATCAAATCAATGTAATTAAAGGGATAAAAACAGAACCCTTTATTATCTTAGATGGAAAATAATTTTGATAAAACACTTGAACACCATTCTTGAGGAAAATATCCTTTCTTCTTCAAAAACACTTTTCTTTTCTTAATATGTCATACAATTATAAACTAAAAGAAGTTGATTAAAAATAAACTTGAAAACTTTTAAAGGAAGCTTCTTGTAAATAATGTTTTAAAAATCAATTCATGCCGTATAAGTTAAAAAAAACATTCTTCGTACTTTTGTCAGAAAAGTCAAAAAGTACCTCGTACGAAAAACGACAAAAGATTCCTTTCATTTCTTTTACTAAAAACTCACCGAAGGGTAAAAATGGATTTAAACAATTGTAGGTGGATGGAAGTAATATTACATATTGATGAAACATGGATGTGGATGATAAAATACACCCCAGTAAATACTTACGAATAAACAATCTCGGATAAAAATGAGATTGTGATATTTCCCTTACCTTAGGTCCGATTTGCTTCGTATGTGTCCGAACCTCCTGTATAATGATTTAAATAATGTCATTGACTTATTAAAGAATCATATTCATTGTTATGATATCATATATGGTTCACTTATGACATTATATTACCCGTTCTTTTGTAAATTCCATGTTAAAGAAGCGTTTTGGGTAAAATCGTTTCATTTATCGTAGGTGTTTTGACTTGTTGTTCTTGACATCATTATTACTTATATCATGATTTACTTACTTCCAGAATATAAAATATGATTTATATATCATATATATTCAGTATATATATATATATAGATAGATAAATAAAATGAAAAACACCGTTCATGGAGACGGTAGTCCGTACGTACGCATGAACGCTGTTTTTCTTTCCTTATTGTCTTGAAATGGAAGTAAGTAGATGACATACATATGTATATATATACATAAATCCAGTAGCTTTATAATGTCATATATTTCATTATTATTTCTTATATATACATTATAATCATTCTTAAATGGTTAACATGGAGAATGAATCTCATCGCGTCGTGGAGACGGTAGTCCGTATGTACCCACGAGCGATGATATCATTTCCATAAATACTGAATTGAATTGGAGTGGATTATACAATATATCAGAATCAATATGATGTTGTAATAACTATTTATAGTTATTCTTTACACCATTATACTCATCCATGTAAGGTGGTGGTGGAAAATAGATTACACCACGGCGTGGAGACGGTATTCCGTACATACGCACGCGTGGTGATTTCTTTTTCCGTAGGATGGATAGATAGTGAAATAGGGTTGTTTCATACTTATAATAACATATCAGTATATGAGTGATACTGATGTTATTACTTCATAATGAAACAACCTAAGAAGAAGAAGTGGAAGAAGAAATAAAGATGAAAGAATTGGTAATGGTAATTACCTCTTCTTTGAAGCGCCTCTTTGAGACCTCCTCTTAGGGCACTAGAATTGGTCTTTGAGAAAGACCAGAACCTCTAGGATGTTTCTAGGGAAGTGGAGAAGAGATTTTGGCAGGGGTTGGCCGAGCTTGAGTGCTCAAATTTGTGTGAGGAGGAGGGGGAGGAGGTGTCCTTTTATAGGGGAGGAGAGGGGCACCTTAGGAATATCTCAAAATATTATTTTATATTAAAGTCAAAATCGGTTTATAATGGTTCCAAAGGGTCTTATTTCGAAGCTAAAGTGGGGATGGGTCGAAATCCTATCAACCAATAGGATTTAGACAAGTTTAGGTTATTATTTTAACCTTATCAATTAGATTTAACTCTAAGTTAAATAATTTAACTTTTACCGTGTCTTTTTGTTTTCTTACACTATATGGTTAATACACTTACTATAACATGCCAAACGAACCCCAAATTGTTTATTATTAATATATATATCCTTATGTAAGTCATTTGGCCGAACCTTAGTTTTTTAGGAATAAAATAACAATTAATAATATAATATTTGATTTAAAAACTATTTTGTGTCAATTTTGACACTATTTGATATATGATTTTTGTGAAAGTCATAACAGAATTAAATGTTCAAACTAAGTTGATTAAATAAACATTAATATATCATAGTAACCTAGAAAATTAGTGGAATTCATAAAAAATATCAAATTACATTTATTTTGGTGTTTATAACATCAATTATATTAATATTTCATTAATAAGATAATTACTTCATCATCGTTGTGTCATAAATAAATTAAATTATTTGATGTCTAAAAATTACAAATAAAATACCATCATGTAGGAAATCTTTTTAGCTTTCTAAAGAATATTTACAATAGAATTTATCTTATGTATAACCCCATATTAAAAATGATTTACTTATTAAACTTTGATTTTAACTATTTTAACCTTTCTTTAAATAAATTAATAATAAATGTCCTAATCTAATCCAAGTGGGCCTAAATGGTCATATTTTATTCCTAAGTTTGTTTTTGGTCGAATTACACTTGTCAAATAGAATTAGGACATATGTTAGGGTAATAGTAATATCATATTTACCCTTAGTTACCATATTTACTATTAACCGCGGTAAAAAAAAGTAAAAAGTTACTATTCACCAAAAATTATTTTCATCTCATTGAAGCACATTTTAGTCCTTGATATTAACCGTGTCTGTCGGATTTTCAAAATTCTATTCACAGAAGCGGTAAAATTAAGTTTTATGCAAAATTCAGTTTTTTAACCTACCACTTAGTAGTTTCACTATTCATCAAAAATTGATGTTTTTCAGAACAATGCCAAAATTTCATCCTAAGCTATATTTCATATTCCGAATTCAAAAATGAAATCTATTTTACCAAATTCATAACATAGAAGTTGCATTAATTAATTTTATAATTAAATCCCGCTGTTAAAATAAATAGCGTGTTTTTAGGAAACAATATATATCAAAAGATTGACACTTGATTATGTCTGGTTTAAATGTGAAATTACAACCAATGACCAACATTGTATTAAATTGTAAAAATATATTCTAAATATAATTTAAAACCACTCAAATTAATAATTTATCACTATTAATTATTTCGATTAAAAAAGTTGTTTTTAATTATAATTTAGTAATTTTCACTATTCATCAGAATGTGAAAGTTATCCGAAAAGTACCAAAATTTCACCTTAGGCTAAATTCGATACTCCGAATCCAAAAATGAAGTTCATTTTGAAAAATAAGATTTACAGAATTTTAAAAAGTGGTTATTACTATTCATAACGGCTAGTTTTAATAATATTTTAATAGCATATCGTTGTTTAGTGAAACTCGGTATTGCGTATTACACACGCTATCGAGGAAGGTCGCGATTGCGTGTAATGCAAGGAAAGTCAAGGATGCGTGTTGTGCAAGCTCCTTTTGGTGTAGCGTACAACACAAGACATTAATAACATTAAAAAGAATATTTTTTATAAAATATTGGGCTGTTACAGCGGTCATCTCATCAGGAGACTCACAGGCCGTCGAGACCATGGCTACGTCCAACCGTTGAATCAGAAGGACGTAAGCGTCATCCAAACTTGCCCAGGGATCACTTGCAACAACGACAGGCTCAACCTCACCTGCCAGGATCTGCTTATCCTTGCTCTTGTAATAGTCCGCGTCCAGATAGCGGGCTTCACATGAGGCAAAAGGAGAGGCATCTCCCTGAAGCACGCCTACTCGACCATTGAGGGAGTATTTAAGGCATTGGTGGTATGCCGAGGGAACCGCCGCATGAAGGTGGAGCCATGGCCTGCCCATCAATGCGTTGTACACCGTGTCCTGGGAGACCACCATGAATTCGGTGTTGGCAACCAGGTCACCGAACTGGGTCTTCAAACGTATCTTGCCAACCGGAGTTTTCTCGGTGCGGTCGTACCCCTGGATCCTGAGGTCGGAGGGGATCAAGTCATCCTCAGACAACCCCAACCTCCGGAGCGTCCGAGTTGGAATCAGGTTAATCCCAGACCCCGTGTCGACAAGACAGCGCCGGACTTCAAGGCCATTGAACTGGCCAGTAACATACAGCGGACGAATGTGACCCTGTATAGGAGGTTCTTCATCCTCACTAGAGAACGAGATAACTGCCTGACACACGGCGTCCTCAATCGTTTCGGCGTGAAAGGCCTCTGCAGCCGCAACCTCCGTCTCAAACTGGAGGGGGATCTTCAGGGCTTCAGCGAGCGCCTCGCGCATCTCAGGTGACAGGCGCAGAGCCTCAAGGATGGAGAGCCTTGCTGGGATGTCGGCCAAGTGCTTCAGGACATCATACTTTCTTGACAAGCGCGAGCCCCTAGTTGTAGGAGGTTGCCCTACGGTTGGAGGCATGGTGGGCCTTGCCGGTTGGACCGGCGGCCGACTGGTACTTGGCACATCTCACTGTTCACTGGTTGCAGCCCTGGAAGTGGTCACCGCACTGGGGCCAGGAGGCCGGGATGGACTTGTGGCAGGGCGGAGCTGATCGCGACGCAGCTGAGGCGGTTCTGCCTGGTCGCACACCACAAACAGTGGCGGAGGCGAATCCGTTATCCCCGGATGGGGGGGCTGCGCGCGCTGAGCTCAGTTTTGAGCCTGCTGCCTAGTCTTAGTGGCGTGCATGGCCTGGATGCAGGTAACAACTGCTGTGCCCCAGCGGCTCCTGTTGTTGCGGTTCCTCCGGCGGTGGCGACGACCGGGGACACTAGGGAGGCCCACCTGGTGTTCTTCAACGTCGGGAACCGAAAAGGGATTTACCAGCTCGACGGTATTAACCGAAGCGTACCCAACACTATCATCGGACGAATTATCCATCACTGGGTGGATCCGAGGAGGGATCCCCATCTCCGGGGGCATGAAATCGCCGAGAGTGCGGGATATTGGCGGAACTGGCGGGGCGCGCTCTTCCTTCTTGCGCCGCCGCCGTTTGCTCTTCTCGGAAGAGGCAGGCTGGGATGACGATGCCGAAGCAGCACCAGCAGATTCTGGGGGCTCAGGCTGATTCAAGCGCGCACGGATGATTCCATGGGCGCGAATGGTCGTCTTTCGGGCCATCCAGTTATTATACTTCTGGGATCCGTGGTTGGAGACCAGCTGCCATTCGTCCTCGTTGCCACTATCGTCATCTGATCCCACGAACACACCCGCCACTTGTGCTGGAGCTGGGCCCAAACTGATTACATTGTTGTTAATCTGGTCTTGGAGCCAATCCTTAAACACGTAGCACCGCTGGATGGTGTGCCCCAGGGCCCGATGGTAAGGGCAGTAGCGGGGGTTATCCGTGAGGTGCGCCTCCTCTGGCCTCCAACACTCAGGCAGTCGCACAATCCTATGCTCCAGGGCGCTCCGGAAATAACCGGGGACCTGATCCTCGTGGAATGAGTAAGTCAGGTATCGCGGGCCCCTGGGAGCATGGTCTTGACGAGGGGCTGGAGGGGCCTGCCGAGGAGGTGGACCCTGATTATCTCGCCTGGGTTGTGGCGGTACATTACGCGGAGGGGCCGGACGGTTCTGGGGCTGCCGCTGTTGGGCCGGGAACTGAGCCCGTGGAGGCGGATTCCTGTGAGGCTGTGGAGCTGGCCTCGCCAGCAGCAGCTCCAACGGTCTGGGGGCCTCTATCTGGGCGACAGCAGCGGGCTCAGCCCTGCTGACTCTCCTTGCAGGGATCATAGGAGGCAGCGGGCGTGCCTGACTGGCCTGTTGCAGGGCTTCCTCGAGACGTTGAGCTTTGTCTGAGAAGTCCCTGAACCCTCCGGGGTAATTCTGAGTGATCAAGGAAGGGACCAGCTCGGTCTTGACGTTCCCGACGCACATTGTCAGCAACTGCTCCTGAGTCAATGGCATGTCAAGGGAATACGTGAGACCCTTCCATCGGGCGACGAAATCCGCGACTCGCTCATCAGGCCTTTGCTTGCACTTGAAGAGGTCTGAGATACTCGTCTTCCGGGTCGTGGAACTGAACTGATAGAGGAACTGTCTATGAAGGTCCTCCCAGCTAGTTATCGACCCGACGGGGAGCTGGCTGTACTAGACAAATGCTGGCCCTTCCAGTGTCTGGACAAAGCAGCAAAGCTTAGCGGCCTCCTGCTGCGCCGGAGTTCCCAACATAGGCCCGCACCTCGAGTTGAAATGGGCCAAATGCTGTGGCGGATCTCCAGTCCCGTTGAAGGGGGCGAAAGTGGGATTCCCGAATCCCGGAGGTGCCGGCATGTCATCCACCCATGCTGGGTATGGCTTGCCGTCCGGTGGGATCGCCACTTGCCGAGTCTCCAAGGCTTCCAAGCGGGCGATGAGTGCTGCCATCGGATCGTCCGGACATGGGTTCCAGTCCTGGCGAGGATCTCTAACCACGAGCGCATTGCATGGCCCTTCAATCGGGTCGTCGATCGGGTCGTCGAACTCGGCAGCTCGTGGGATGGCGGGCGGAGTGGCCCTTGGGGCAGCAGGAGGAATCTGAGTGGGGTCCCTCAGGTTGTCACGCCGCTCGGGAGGGTGCGGTGAAACATACCGCTCCCTCGTGCCATAGGCAATGGCCTCTCCCCTGTCGAAAAACCCGACATAATCACGGTTGCCCAGGAGAGTCTCGTCGAGGAGCGGTTGTTCCTGTCCCTGCTGTCCTGGCCTAGGATCACCGTAATCAGGCCGCCATTCTGCAGCGCGCTCGGCGAGGAGCTGGTCAACTAGCTTCTTCTGCTCGGTGAGCTGTTGACGTAGCGTGACCTTCTCGGGATCCTCATCCTCCCTCTACATGGAGGCAGATGGGTCGGCGGGCTTTACAGCCCCGCCGTGCTCTTTACCTTTGCTGACGTTTCGGCTCAACGTCAGTGCTTCAGTGGGCGCGGGGAGACCCAGGAGGTTCCTCTGGTGACGAGTAACTCTCACCGATGGATCCAACAACGGCTTGTCTTCGGGGGGAGAGCCCCCGTCGAGAAGTTCCAAGCCATCCCCCTCTCCCGACAGGTCAGCCATATTGACCGTTTCCGTCCCTGGGGATGTACCCTCAGGGCCACCCAGCGAATCGGGCTGTCGGGGAATCGCACTGAAGCATAGGGCAGCGTACTGCCCCCATCAACTAATATACACGTGGGGGGTGGCTTCCTTGATAACTTTGCAGAGTAATTGAAAACACTCAACGCATCGTTGTTGGAGGGCCTCGTGGTGCCCAAATGACCCGGGGTGCCGAACCGCGGGGAGCGTGGCCAGGTCAATCTGACGGCACTGCTCACCAATATCCTCCAGGTGCAATTGACTCTCGGGATATGGCATTTGTAGGCGGTGAAGACGGGATTGAGTCTCCCAGAGAGTTCGGCGGAAGCATTCGAACTCATCCGGGGTGAGTGATTCGGGTGCATCAATGTCCGGTCCTGCGACTGGCCAAAACTTCTCAGGGAAGTGGCCCTCTGCAAGGACGGTCCAGAAGCTCCACGACTCAAATTCAGGACCCAGGTCCTCTTGGTCCTCTTCAACGACTGGGAATGGACGGGGAACCGGCAGTGGTGCCGAGGCGGGCCGTCGGGCCGATGGGCTGGCCGGCGGTGAATACGGCGAGCAGGCCGATTGGCCTCCATTTCCCGGGCCACCCTCTGAGGGTGGCGGTGCCCCAGCTACCACATCACGATAGGACAGGCCGGTGAGCGAACATCCTGCCGTAGCATCGGTTCTCGCCGAGGGTGCACTAGATCGTGGTTCGACCGTCGGTCCCCAGAAAAAGTCTCCAGCTTCTCCGATCGAGGCGGAAGGTGCTTCCGGAGGGGCCTGGTACCAACCGCAAGCTTGATCCTTGGGGGTCTACGAGGCCCTCGCTACTCCGGATATACCTTAGGAGAGAAGCGGGGATCACATCGATCTCGCTCTTGGGGAGTATGAGGCTGACGTGCCGCATTCCTACCCCTGCCCTTGACTGGTGGGATTGGGGGGAGGGCTCTGTCGCCGAATCGTACTCCGCCTCTGAATCAGAGAAACGAACCGGTCGGATCTCTGTCCGGAATTCCCTAACATTTCTCCCTCTGCGTCGACGCCTCGCCCTCCTGCCCCTGGGTGGTTCTTCGGGGCATGGCTGATCTCTGTCCTGGCATCCTCCGGCCACACCGGTGCTGGGGCCAAGAGGACTGGAAACCAAGGGTCGAGGAGAACCGGGACAGATATCAAAGGGGACGCGGGGAGAGATGATTCCCGGCAGGCCTCCGGGCCGGGATCGGAAGGTGGGATGACCCATGCCTCCTGGATCGGCCACACGGAGTAGACCCTGCTGGTGAATAGCGCTACCGCGAGGTGGTCCGCGGTGGCTATTGCCTGTACCAGCAACCGGGAGAGTCGACCCAACCTGCCTTTGGGGCGGTCGGGGCCTCGATCCAGGTTGGGCATAGAAGTGCCCCTGCTCAGGATGCGCAGGGGTATGGTGACTGGAGCCAGCAATGGCTCGGGCCATCGCGGCAGCTGATGCTAGGGCCCCAAGGTGGGCATCCTCTTCCGCTCGTGCCCGACGTTGGCGTCGGGACAGACGAGTCGGGATGAGCGGCGCGGGTGGGTGGAGAGCCTGTTCTTCGACTTGAGAGGCCTGGCGGCGATGTTGCCGTGGCCTGACAGGAGCCCTTATCGCGGATCCCTGGAGCGAATCTCGGATAGGGAGGTCCTGGGCATCTTCCACCTCATCCGCATAGGGAAGGGAGCTGTCGGAGCGTTCCGGGGATAAACTCCCGAAGCGGTTGGACGTCGAGGTAGGCAGTAGTGCCTCCCTGCGCGGCCCTCGGGGGCGGCGTTGGTGGCGAGGTGCAGCTTCCTCGAGGTCTAGGCGAGCCATGTCCCTGGTGGGGATGACTCCCTCTTCCTCATATCTCCACACCATGTTGTTGATCACACTTCTCTGGATGACCTCTGAGGGGGAGGGAGGGCGTGGTTGTCCCGCAGTTGCGGCTGCTGGGACGACTATGGAACGGGCGGGACCGCGCGGAGTAGCCGCGTCGGTGTTTCCCCTACCCCTGCGCTAGTGGGCGGGCGGTGATCGGGCACTGGATTGGGCGACCTGATTCCTGAAAGCAGGGAGAATAACCCATTAACACTGACAGGAAAAGGAATCGACAACCAACCGTTAGTGCCACGACGCCTCCCGTGGGGGGGGGACCCAAGCCATCGACGTCGTAAGACGTAGTGCCCGATTTCCCTTCCCCAGCCCCTGGCAGGTAAAAACTGAATGCTCAGTCGGGCAACATGCTGGTCTTCCAACACCTCTGAAAGCCATCGGTCTTCGTATTGAGGAGAATAGATTCACGTCGGGTTCACCATTTTTCTGTTTCGGTGCGGATGTGCGCCGGGCTTCTGTTCCGACGCTGTTCCGCCAGGACGCGTTCGCGCGTGCGCCCGTCTACCCGAGGGGATGGGAGCGCGGCTTGTGGTCCCTCAGTCCCGCTTTCCAAAGGCGGGCGGCATCCATCCCTTGTTCAGGGGCGTCTGCTCCTTGATCGAAACCGGGATGATGGGATGTCGGCTCCTCCTTCCGTGGACGTTTCCTCGGAACTCGACGCCTAATCCGGGTCTCCCTCATAGATTTAAAAATGTTCGTGAATCTCGTTCCCGGCGTCATATCTCTATGGACACCGGTTAATTACGCTGCTTCCGCCCAGATGCTCCAAGGAGTCTGGTCGGGGCAGCAACCTGCGGTGAGGAGACCGGGTAGCTCCGGGCGTTGGGGGCGTGTCTTAACGCTGCGGCTCTGCATGTCTTCCTTCCGTCCCTAATAGGGCTTCTCGAAGGCGTGATGGCCTGAGCCATCCTGCGCTGGGTACGGGGAACTGCATTGACTGAGGTTTTCCTCAGCTTCCCATGTTTAACACGGGGTATGCCGCGAGTTTAACGTCCAGCGGGGATGGCATCGGACTGATCGACACGAGGAGTGGATCAGATGACAGAACCCCTTGCGGGGAACCTCCGATGCTGGGGCCAGCACATGGGCAGCTTCCCGAGTGAAGTGGAGTGGAATGAAATGGCATGACCCCACCGGGATGTGGTGGCCCGGGTAAGGATCAGGATGGATGATGGAGTGAAGAGCTTGGACCCCGTAGGGGCTTCCTACGTACCGCGCGTTAGCACGGATCAAAGTCAGCGTAGTTCGGGTATACAGTTTAACGTCATGCTGGATGTTGGCAAGCCGACTCACGAGGAGATCGAGGCTGCCGGGCGGAGGATTGAACTGAACCACCTCGCACAGAGGGGGATGGAACGGCCGAGTGGATCACAGTTTCACGTCATGCTGGACGTTGGCAAGCCGACTCACGAGGAGATCGAGGCTGGCGGGCGGAGGATTGAACCGAACCACCTCGTACAGAGGGGGATGGAATGGCCGGGTGGATCACAGTTTCACGTCATGATAGACGTTGGAAAGCCGACTCACGAGGAGATCGAGGCTTCCGGGCGGAGGATTGAACCGAACCACCTCGCACAGAGGGGGATGGAACGGCCGGGTGGATCACAGTTTAACGTCACGCTGGACGTTGGCAAGCCGACTCACGAGGAGATCGAGGCTGCCGGGCAGAGGATTGAACCGAACCACCTCGCACAGAGGGGGATGGAATGGCCGGGTGGATCACAGTTTCACGTCATGCTGGACGTTGGCAAGCCGACTCACGAGGAGATCGAGGCTGCCAGGCGGAGGATTGAACCGAACCACCTCGCACAGAGGGGGATGGAACGGCCGGGTGGATCATAGTTTCACGTCATGTTGGACGTTGGAAAGCCGACTCACGAGGAGATCGAGGCTGGCGGGCGGATGATTGAACCGAACCACCTCGCACAGAGGGGGATGGAACAGCCGGGTGGATCACAGTTTCACGTCATGCTGGACGTTGGCAAGCCGACTCACGAGGAGATCGAGGCTGCCGGGCGGAGGATTGAACTGAACCACCTCACACAGAGGGGGATGGAACAGCCGGGTGGATCACAGTTTCACGTCATGCTGGACGTTGGCAAGCCGACTCATGAGGAGATCGAGGCTGCCGGGCGGAGGATTGAACCGAACCACCTCGCACAGAGGGGGATGGAACGGCCGGGTGGATCACAGTTTCACGTCATGCTGGACGTTGGAGAGAGAAATAGAAAAAGGCAGTGGGGAAGTGCAATGGAGATACACATATGCAGTCCCCCACAAGAGCGGATTCATAGGTGAATCGACGCAAGTGTGAACCCGAGAGGGGTCCACTGATGGACGAACCGACGTGAATACGACCGGGACGACCAGGTGGTGGGCTTGAACCTCGGAGAGGCTTCCTACGTACCCTGTTTAGGAGACAGGGATCAAAGTCCACGTATTTTGTTCTGTCAGGACTTACGCACTGAGACGGCCCGGATGCGGCAAAACTCAGTTGGAGGGGGACTTGGGCCAAAAGTAAGAGACACCTCAATCCCTGTCATGCCCTCTACTGGCTTCGGCAGTGGGGAAGCACAATAGAGATACACACGTGCAGTCTCCCACAAGGGCGGATTCATAGGTGAATCGACGCAAGTGTGAACCCGGGAGGGGTCCACTGATGGACGAACCGACGTGAATACGACCGGGACGACCAGGTGGTGGGCTTGAACCTCGGAGAGGCTTCCTACGTACCCTGTTTAGGAGACAGGGATCAAAGTCCACGTAGTTCGTTCTGTTTGTAATACTCTACCCCCATGGGCGAAGGCCACTCCAATCCCGACATCCCTGCAGAGACGAGCGGGTGGGGGCCACATCGAAACCGGGAGGAGGACCCTGCGTGCGAGGCACGGGATCGGGCGATGCGGACAGTTTTAACGTCTTGCCGGACGAAGTACAGTTTAACGTCATGTGTTGAGGACGAAGATGCTTGGCAGTTTAACGTCTTGCAGCGCGGACGAAGATGCTTGGCAGTTTAACATCTTGTCGCGTGGACGAAGGTGCTTGGCAGTTTAACGTCTTGTCGCGTGGACGAAGGTGCTTGGCAGTTTAACGTCTTGTCACGTGGACGAAGGTGCAGTTTAACGTCATGCGGGACGAATGCTACACAGTTTAATGTCTTGGAGCTTGGACGAAGGTGCTTGGCAGTTTAACGTCTTGCAGCGCGGACGTAGGTGCTTGGCAGTTTAACGTCTTGCAGCGCGGACGTAGGTGCTTGGCAGTTTAACGTCTTGTCGCGTGGACGAAGGTGTTCCGCTGAGGGGTCCGTGTCACTTCGCGCAAGCCTAGAGGGCCGCACGGGAAGACAACACACGGTGCGGGTACCCGGGATCATCGGGCACCACGCAGGCGGGTATCCTCAGGGGGTCAAAGGGGGCAACCCAGGCGGTTTGCGCGGAGAAGAAGAATTTGGCGCGCAATACCGCGGGTCGGCGCGCAATTGGGCGTGCTGGCGTGTAATTTGGCCAGCGCTTTGCGCGCAGATGATTGAGATTGCGCACACCGGGCTTCGGATAGCGCGCGGGGGCAACGGCTCATTCTTTAGCGAATGGCCACTTTGAAAAGGGGGAAGGGGGGGGTGCGCGCAATCGGGCTGGATTGCACGCACCTGGGGGGCAATTGCGCGCAAGAGGCTTCTTTTGCGCGCGAATGCCTTTGGGTGACGAGTTATTCAAAGGAAAGGAGCCAAAGGGATTGCGGGCGAAGGCGAACCCCGAGGCTTTCTTGTGCGAAAGAAAGGAGGTTACCTGAAGATCGACATTGCACGCGGAAGGGGTTGGATTGCGCGCACGAGAGACCTTTCGAATTCCGGCAACCTTCAAAACGTTGGGGGTCGCCTTGTATGGAGCAAGATCTACAAAAATTGATTTATAGGGTTATTCAATCTTGACATAGTACTATTGATGAACAAGTATTTAAAATACAAATTGGTATATTTAAAAACTTAATTTTCAGCTAATAAATATTTTATGTGAAATCCCCATGATGAAATGAATGGGAATTGTAAGAGATTACGAATATAATTGCACAAGACTAAATTTTACAGATCTATAAAATATTTCATGATATTTAATAGTGTTTTATATTACATAGGAATATTTGTTGAAGTATAAATATAAAAAAACTACTTAAACTATACAGACATGTAGTTAGAACTATCTAGAATTTTTTAAAATGTTAAAATTGATGAATTACATATAAATGGAGAAATTATAATACTAGTGTTTAATGGGATATAAAACTCTTTTTTATTTTGATAATTATTATCTAATATCATAGTGAGGTCAAGGAAATAGGAAATATAAAATAATTATGACCAATGTAAAAATATATTAATAACCAAGTGCATTAAATCTTCCAATGAATATTAAAAAATGATTTGGAAATGTTATATTCAATCCTGGGTTATCCAAAATTATAATAATTATCATCACTTTATAATAAGTTTTGACTATGGTATTATCTAAAATTTTAGGATTTTGATTTTAAAATAAAATGGATACTCAAGTATATTGATGGTTTGGGGATTTTCTAAAGGAAGTGAGGATTGCGCGCTGCACTTCAAATATGACCTCGCATCCCGGGAGGATTGCGCGCTGCACTTCAACCTTGCGCGCGGACCTCCAAAATTCCGCGCAAGGCCTCCGGGCCCTCCGAAACCTGCTTCTGACTCCAAATATGACCTCGCTTTCCTCGTCCGGAGTTTCGTTTGGGAACAACGGACTTTTCCGGCGTCTACAGTGGGGTTGACTCGTACATGTCAAAAATGATGGATGGATACTTTTCCTATAGTATCAATGGAATAAGAATGCATTTGTTCCATTTTCCATATGTCTGTTATTGTTTTGACTTAAACTGTTGTCTATTTCAAAGAAATGTTAGACACTTTGAGTGGTGTCAGCCACACCGCTCCTCAGATTGACGCGGGGTTGACTTGTACACATCACAAATGACCCATTTATAGTTTTCCTAAAGTTTCAATAGAATCCGAATGTGTTTGGTCTGTTTTCGGAATGTTAGTTGTTTTTTTGACTTAAACAGTTGTCCATTTCAAAGAAAAGTGAGACACTTTGAGTGGTGTCAGCCACACCGCTCCTCGGATTGAAGCGGAATTTACTCATACGTGTTAAAAATGACCCATGGATTGTTTTACTAAAGTATCAACAGAATCCAAATCCGTTTGGTCAGTTTTCCGTATGCTAGTAGTTGTTTTCACTTAAAATCCTGTCCATTTCAAAGAAAAGTGAGACACTTTGAGTGGTGCCGGCCACACCACGCCTCGGATTGAGGCATGGTTGACTCGTACATGTCACAAATGACCCATGGATTTTTTTCCTAAAGTATCAACACAATCCGAATGTGTTTGTTCTGTTTTTCATATGTCATTTATTTTACTTAAAAGCACATCCATTTTAAACAAAATAAAGACACATTGAGCGGTTCCGTCCACACCGCACCTCGGATTGAGGCAGTGCTCACTCTTAAATGTCCACATATGACCCATGGATCGTTTTCCTATATTTTCAACATAATCTGAATGCGTTTGTTTGGTTTTTCGTATTCCGGTAGTTGTTTTCACTTAAAATCCTGTCCATTTCAACTAAAAGTGAGACAATTTGAGTGGTACCGGCCACACCGTGCCTCAGATTGAGGCGTGGTTGACTCGTACACATCACAAATGACCCATGTATACTTTTCCTAAAGTATCAATAGAATCCAAATGTGTTTGGTCCGTTTTCCGTATGTCAGTTATTGTTTTGACTTAAACTGTTCTCCATTTCAAATAAATGTGAGACACTTTGAGAGGTTTCAGCCACACCGCTCCTTGGATTGAAGCGGGGTTGACTTGTACACTTAAAAAATGATCCATGTATACTTTTCCTAATGTATCAACAGAATCCGAATGCGTTTGGTCCATTTTCCGTATGTCAGTTGTTGTTTTGACTTAAACTGTTGTCCATTTCAAAGAAAAGTGAGAAACTTTGAGTGGTGTCGGCCACACCACTCCTTGGATTGAGGTGGGGTTGACTCGTACACATCACAAATGACCCATGGATCATTTTACTAATGTTTCAATAGAATCCGAATGTGTTTGGTTTGTTTTACATATGTCATTTGTTGTTTTTACTTAAACTGTTGTCTATTTCAATGAAAAGTGAGAAACATTGAGTGGTGTCGGCCACACCGCTCCTCGGATTGAGACGGTGTTTACTCGTACACATCACAAATTACCCATGGATCATTTTTCTAACGTTTCAAGATAATCTACATGCGTTTGGTCAGTTTTTCGTATTCCATTAGTTGTTTTCACTTAAAATCCTGTCCATTTCAAAGAAAAGTGAGACACTTTGAGTGGTGTAGGCCACACCGTGCCTCAGATTGAGGTGGGGTTGACTCGTAAACGTCAAAAATGACCCATGTATACCTGTCTTAAATTATCAACAGAATCTGAATGTGTTTGGTCCATTTTCCGTATGTCAGTTGTTGTTTTTACTTAAACTGTTGTTCATTTCAAAGAAAAGTGAGACACTTTGAGTGGTGCCGGCCACACCGCACCTCGGATTGAGGCGGGGTTGACTCTTACACGTCAAAAATGACCCATGGATCATTTTCCTAAAGTATCAACACAATCCAAATGTGTTTGTTCTGTTTTCCATATGTCGTTTATTTTACTTAAAAAGTGCATCCATTTTAAACAAAAAAAAGACACTTTGAGAACCAAATGCATCTGCAACGAAGACACCCTCCCCTCCCCTTCCCTACCCTACCCTCCAACATGCCCAACCCCAGCCCCTCCCCTCCCCCCAGCCCCTCCCCTCCTGCCCACCCATTTCACCCAGCAGCCCCCTCCCCTCCCCTCCCCTCCCCTCCCCTTCCTTCCCTACCCACCCCTCCAACCTGCCCAGCCCCAGCCCTCCCCTCATGCCCACCATTTCACCCAAGAGCCCCCTCCCTTCCCCTACCCCCTCCCCTCCCCTCCCCCCTTCCCACCCTTTTCCTCCAGCATCCCCCTGCCCCTCCCCTCCTGCCCACCCTTTTCACCCAGCAGCCTCCTCCCCTCCCCTCCCCCTCCCCTTTCCACCCATCTCCTCCCCCTACCACCCTTTTCCTCCAACAACCCCCTTCCCCTCCCTCCTTCCCACCGTTTTCACCCAGTAGACCCCTCCCCTCCCCCCCTGCCCATCCCTTTCCCCAAGAAGATCCACCATTACTAAAACAAAAATCATCCCCTGAACAGAATGGAAATTCAAAAACAGCACGATTCACTGCAAAATCACAAAAATAATAACATAATCAATAATGAACAATTACTACTTGAAAAAGCACATTTATTTACATGTGATTAATCCACGAATGTTACTATCAGGTATAAAACTATCAGCCATAAATGACATAAAATGCAGTTCTATGGGAAAATGACATAAACATTAAATACATGGCTAACTAAGAAGGCTAAGTAATACAAAATAGAAAAATGGGTATCACAGTACCAAGGAATACTAAAGGTCTAGGTAGTAGACTAATCATACAATAAGAATCAAGTGAAAAAAGATATTTTATAACAACATCCCTATGAAGCAGAGGAAAAACCCAGAGTGTAAAACCAGGTTAAAAAATATAGAGTTACACAGAATTCAAAAATGGAATGGATTAATCTGCCCCTGATCACCATCACCACTATCATCATCGGCCACATCCTCGCCTCCATATCTATCCTCATCATCGTCCTCGTCCTCTTCCCCATGCTCATCGTTGGCCCCCTCCTCGTCCTTGACCCAATCCTCACCCTCGGCCCCATCCCCACCCTCGACCCCATCCTCGCCATTGGCCCCATCCTCATCCACGTCCTCATCCTCATCCTCGCCCTCGTCCTCTTCAACATCCACTTCATCACCAGGAACGTCATCATCTCGACCACAACTAGAGCTTCCTCCTGGTGCATTGGATAATTCACCCATCGACGACATAAATGTCTGACAAGCCACGCTAGCCTCTGGTGGATGTGATGAAGAAAAAGCTTTCATCAGTTTCATAAATTCTTTGTCCCTCGTTTGACCTTGTACTTCCAACTCTGTGACCCTTTTATCAGACTGTCATGCATGCTCCTTGACCTATTCCAACACGGTGGTACTATAATGGATACCTGGAGAGGACCAATACTCATTGGGACTATATTCTTACCAGGTCGGCAGCGTACTCGACTAGAGTGCTCCTCTCCCAAAACCTGATATAAATTATCGTGTGGCCCAGAATTTTCAGTCTCCTGGGTATCAAGAGCCTCTAAAGCAGCCTGTTAAAAATATTAATAGATTAATAACTTTCAAAATAGATATTTAACTTTGAAATAAACAAATAAAAACTTACAATCTGTTCTTGGGTTGATTCATTTACCGCAGTTCCATATTTTTTTCTTCTACATGAGCAAAAAAATTTTGCTCAAGGGATATGTCCTTCAATATTCAACTTGTGCTTCTGTAATGACATTGAAACAATATAAAGTAAATTTATAATCATATATTCAATATTCAATAAATCACATAATTTTAGTAGGAATCAATAAAAAGAGAAAGTCCTAAAAAAATTATAAACTATATCGTACTAGCTGCCTCTCATAATCTGACATAGTTGTGCACCCCAAAGTGTGGAGGTATTTCTTTGAATCAATGTTTTTTTTTTGTTTTTTTCAAAATATTCCTAAATAAATTTTAATAATAAATATAATTATATTAATGAAAAATATGAAAACTCTCATTTAAATACCTCAAATGAGAATAATAACTTAAATTTGACAATCGCCCAATGGGTAATCATTTGGCGATATTGCTCTATCGGGAAGTCATCCACAATAGGTAATGTCTCTAACTCCGTGCCCACTCTCTCACACCATCCAACGTACAGGTCATGCTTATAAGCTCTCCAAAGCTCTCCTAACTCTTTTAAACGCGCTGGTTGTCCACCTTCGCCATCAGGGAAGTTAAACCGAAGATGAAACCCAATAGATTAGTTCATATAAATATAAAAAATAATACATTAAATCCAATATATTTTTTTACCCATATTTGGGCCCACGCATTATCTTTGACATCGTGTGGAAGATGTCTCCAAGAGAGAGGGCTGACCAGAATGATATCGGAGTATTTTTCTAGCGTCGCCAAAAACCCCGACATTCCTGCCCAAATATCTCAATCATTTGACCATCAACATTGTATTCAACCATCAACTATGTCCAGCGGTTTCATACCGCATGCAAGCGAGTACTCCCCCTACACCACCTTCTATCTTTAGATGAATCTGTTATTAAAGAAAAATAATATCAGAACAAGTTAAAATAAAAAAAAATTTGGTATAAAAATTTGATATTATATAAATATACCTGTGGTAGTCAGATCAATGGGCGTCACTGGATGTGAAGAAGCTGAAGGAATATCCTGTACAAGTGGAGTGTCCCTCAGTGTACACTCCTCAGCCACATACTATGTCACAGCAGGAGTCGAAGAAGGTGGAATATAATAGCTCGGAGATAATTAACCTGATGCAAAATATGATGGAATAGACGTCTGGCCAACTGGTTGTGTAAACATCAGATGTCTAAATATCCCGTGTGTCCCTGAAGACATGCCAGGATCAAAATGGGGTAAAGAAGATACGTCTATGGAAGTGGATCATCTAACTCTCGCCCCACAAGTCCTCGTACCACCGACCTCAGTACTGGGACCTCTAGATGATCGTCCATCTCTGACACCACCACCCCTCCTACCACCAGCCTCTCTACTGGGAGCAATATCAGGCTCCTCATCAAATAACTCTCATCTAGGGGGTCGATCCTGAGAAAGTTTAACAGAAAAGTAATCACATGTCATTATATGTTAATTGAAATATTTATATTTGAAATAAAATACTCACAATAGGGATGAGTGGAGGAACACCCATCTGTACCATGCGACGATTATTATCTGTCATCTTTTTCCATCACCTCTCTTCAATGGGTGTCATTTCCTGCAATGAAAAAAAATATGGAAGTAATTAGAAATAGATAACTAATGTGTAACCCAAAAATATATATAGAAAAACCATTCTGATAAAAAAACATAATGTAAAAGAACATTTATGGTGGTTTGAAGGTAAGTACTAGGATACACACTCTAAATGATATAGGTGAAACATATAGGTGAGAACACAACTATATGATTCTATATATTTCTTAGTAGAACTTCGGGTTCACAATCAACTCCGACAATTGATATATTGGTGTCATCATAAGTAATAAACAGATTGCTTCCAATTACAGTAGGGATAGTGTCAACTTCATCATCACCATCATCAATAAAATGTCTGGGATTTACTTCAATAATTACACCGAATTTAGGATGACGATGATCTTTGACATAAAAAACTTGTTTCACCATTGATGCAAATATATATGGTTCATTGGTTGCAAGAGTGCGAGTCATGTCAATAACTCAAAATCCACAATCATCAATAAAGGTGTCTTGCCTCATCATTGAATCAAATCATTGACATTTCATCGTCGTGACTCGACCATGCAAGTAATAATCCAAAATTATTATTTTCACCATGACTCCTTAATAAGCAACATTTTCAGAACGAGGTCTAGTATCCGATGAACTGGCATAACAGTCTATTGTGGCAGTTAGCATAACACCATTATGTTGTGTTCTCATGTTTCTTGCTCGTTCAGTGATAATAAATGTGTATCCATTGATCACAAGTGATTTACAAGCACGAACCATGGTATTAGGACCAAAACCCAAAGCTCTTATTTCCTCAGAAACAGAGTTTGTAGGCAAACTCAATACCTGAAATATAAACAAATAGTAAAGTTAATTAAATATTATTTTTATTTAGTTATTACAAAAATATATTTACCTTCAATTTCAACCAAGCAGAAAACCCTTTTCTATGCAAAGTCTATTTCCTTCTCAAAGATAAAAAACAATGATTTCTATATATCAATTCTTTATGTTCCCTGTAGATAAAAATAATAATAGTTTAAAAAATATTTAAAATTACAAGAGATAAGATAAGAGATACATGTAAAATTTACTTACTTGATATACTCATCAAACAAATCACAATTTAACAACAATGTGCGATGTGACATCTCTCTCTCTTCAAGGCTTAATGTCGTCAATGTATATGATCCCGGAATTCCTCCTGTCTGAGGAAGTGGTGGAAAACTGGGTTCAATTTTCCCATATTGTTCTTCTTCATTTTTCATTGGTCTGTTTATTCTTGTAGTATGATCAGACAAATAGGTTGCGTAGAAATCCATACATTCTTGAGCCAAGTAACCGTTCACAATAGAAGCTTCGGGAAATTCCTGTTCCGAACATATGATTTCAACATGCACATGTTTCTTTCAGTTGGATAAATCCAACGGAATGTAACGGGTCCTCCAAGAAGTATTTCGGTCGGAAGATGGACAGTCAGATGCAACATGCATGTAAAAAATAATGGAGGGAATATTATCTCTAACTCACACAAATTAAGGGTGTCTCTGCCAACAGTTTTTGCAAGAAGGATTTGGAAAACCTCTTAGCACAAAGATCTCTAAACAAATAGCACAAACGAATTACTGAGACTCTAACATTATTAGATAAGAGATGACAGATTACTATAGTAATCAACTCATGCAAAGGGACGTGATAATCATGAGTCTTCAATGATTTCAGCTTCAACTCTTTTCTATTGACCCGTTTTGATATATTTCTTGAATAGCCATCAGGAACATTAATAGTCTCTAGCACTTACAAAAATTTATTTTTTTTCAGCAGGTGTCATCACATAAGAAGCACATGGAACTTTCCATTTATTTTCACTAATACAGACAGGATGAAATTCTGGTCTGATCCGCCAATCTACCAAGTCACACCGAGATCGTAAATCATCTTTTGTCTTCCCCTTGACATTTAGAAGAATTGAAAGAAACATTTCACATATATTCATTTCAATGTGAATTACGTCTAATCAATGACGTAACAAGTTGGTTGACCAATATGACAACTCAAAGAATATACTCTTCTTCTTCCAATTGTAACAGGTATCATTGGAAACATTTTCCCTATTTCTAGATTTCATTACACCCATCCCAAATGAATAACTAAAATCTTTCAATTCATTAAGCACATCAGTTCCTGACATACGCTGAGGTGGATCATCATTCTCCATGGTATTGTCAAATCTTCGACGATTGTTTCTATATGGATGGTTCATTGGAATGAATCGTTGATGTCCCATAAAACTAAAACTATGATGATATTTCAGTCTTCTCGATTGAGTATTCTTCATAAAAATAGGACATGAGAATTTTCCTTTTGTGGTCCATCCAGAAATCATTGCATAAGCAAGAAAATCATTGATCGTCCACATAAGCGCAACACGCATCTGAAATATGTCTTTCGAACATGCATCGTTTGTGGGCACACCCATATCCCAAAAAAGTTTCAACTCTTTTATTAAATGTTTCATGTATACATCTATATCATTTTTGGGATCAGAAGGGCTAGATATCAGTATACTCAAGAAAGTGTAAGGTTTTTTCATACACAACCAAGGGGGAAGGTTATAAATGTGTATGAAAACCGACCATGTACTGTGCAAAGTAAGCATCTTCCCAAATGGATTAAAACCGTCACATGAAAGACCCAGTCTCACATTACGCACGTCAGCTGGAAATTCAGGATATCGAGTATCAAAACTCTACCATGAAAATCCATCTGCAGGGAGAACCAACTCTTCATTATTATTTTTTCTCTCAGTGTCATGCCATTGCATTTTTACGAATATTTCATCAGAAATGAAAAAGTTCTATAATCTGGGGATCAATGGAAAGTGCCACATTACTTTTTATGGCACATTAGATGGTGTTCCATCATCTTTTGGATTCCATCGAGAGGTTCCACATTTTATACAATCATTTCTTTCAGCAGTTTCCTCCCAAAATAAGCTGCAATCATTCAAGCAAGCATAATTTTTTTTGAGAATCCAAGTTCATCAACTAACTTACATGCCATATAGTGGTTTGAGAGAATATCTGCATCTTCTGGAAGTATGTCCTTCAAGATGGTAAGAATGTAGTCAATTTCAGTATTTGAAATCCCATACATAGTTTTCCCATGAAACAATCGGATTAAAAATTCCAAATTTTTCATTTTACCACATTGCCGATATACTCGAGTCGTCGCATCATCATTCAATTTTTTCACACTATCAGCATTATCATTTTCATTGGATGCATCATGTGTGCTTGTATCGAAATCTTGTTGACTGGACATCCTTTCCTTTTCATGATGCCGAATAAATGGAAACCGATCATATATCAAACTCTCCAATTCAGTTCTATCATTTGAATCATCAACATTTTGATATTCCATTTTCTCTCCATTGTGATACCACACATAATTGTTTGTTTGGAAACCATATTTGGTTATATGATAGATAACTGCTTCACGACTCAACCAAGGTCTTCCAACACAATTAAAACATGAGAATTGTATGTGACCACTATTTGAAGCCTTGTAAAATGCGAAATCTAGAAAGCTGTTCGAATTATTTTGAAAATCGGTTAAAATCCAATCAGTTTCGTACATCCAACTTCTGTCCATTATGTAAAAAAATTAAAATAAGTCATTTCAAAGCAATTCAATAATATTGATGTTTAATCAAAAAAATATTTAGGTAAATGAAAATTGTTTACTTTATATAAAAGAATAACTGACACATTACGTTGTATGAGATTCATATTAAGAAATACAACAAAATACAGTGTATATAAGAAAATAAGATACATAATTTCTAATTCCTATATTCTTGGATTTCCCAGTAAGGTATTGGAAGTGGATCAAGGAATACATAATCGTTAAGCATCTTGTTGGGAGTACATGAGTTTTATACTTTATCTTCTTCAGGGAAATCAGGATGATGAGTAGGATGAGGATCATGGTAGTGGAGGGACTGTCCAAGGGGGGTCCAGGGTGTCCAGGGGGGTGCGGGGTGTCTAGGGGGGTGGTGGGGCTGTCTGGGGGGTCGGAGGTGTCCAGGGGTTGGGGCTGTCTAGGGGGGTTGGGGGGTCCAGGTGGGCGGGCTGTCTACAGGGGTGGTCAGGCTGTCCATGGGGGTAGGGGGAGTACAGGGGGTGGGCGGGCTATCCAAGGAGGTGAGTGGGGTGTCCAGGGAGTGGGTGGGGCTTTCTGGGGGGTACAGGGTGTCCAGGGGTGGAAGGGCTGCCCATGGGGGTGGCAGGGCTGTCCAGGGGGTCTGGGGTGTCCAGAGGGTGGGCGTGTTGTCCAAGTGGTGGGCAGGCTGTCCGCAGGGGGGTGGTCGGGCTGTCCATGGGGGTGGCGGCGCTGTCCAGTGGGTTCGGGGGTGTCAAGGGGGTGGGGGGGGGGGGGGTATTTCCAAGGGGTGGGGGCGTCCGGGGGGATGGGGGTGTCCGGGGGGTGGTGGGCGGGTGTCCGGGGGTGGGGTGGGCGGGCTATCAACAAGGGTGGGGGCTGTCCAGGGGGTACAGGTTGTCCAAGGGGAATTGTCAAACCTTTAATAGACGAGTTCTTTTTAAATAGCATAGATTCTCCTACTGGCATGTCAGCATTAACCAAACATAATTTCTTACTACCACAGAACCCTATGATAAATCTAGATAAATCAGGGAATTCAATCCTAATTATTGAATTCTTTTTAATTTTTTAAGTATCTTTATATTAAAACATTATACTTAATTTATAGTAATGAAATTCCTCAGATGTATTATTACCTATGGGTCTATCACACATTCAAATCCTTAGAATATTTTTGGGGATCAATGACAACCTATAAACATGTTTTATCATCATCATTATTTGAATGAATTGGATTCCTAACTGATATCATAATGAGCTATAATAAAAAAATTTAACCATATTCTATTGATTTTTTTGGTTATGATGCCTCAAATGAAAGGATTCACTAGTACACGTTCTATAGAACATTCCCTATAGTATAAGTGACTTGTTATTCATTTACTAGGGAGGATAACACATCCCAAGGCGCACACTCAACCCACTATTGAAGATGAGTTGCATATGTAGCCAAAAAATACATTTACCAGGCACCAAAATGAATATAGAGGAGAATGAAACAACTTGAAATTATTTTAAAATAGATTTACACTAGATGTATGTGTGATGATCTCTCTAGTCATAGTGACAACCTTTATTGGAAATAGTAATATTATCTAAAAAATAAATTAATTATTGGTGTTAAATGACATGGTCCTTATGTAATGTAATACCCCCTATACCAGAAAAACTATGTATTATCTATACATTTAGGCCGTTTAAATTATAAATAACCCAAGAATGTCATTTTACATCTCACATATAAAAAAATTCTACCAAAAAAATATAATTCAGTTCAGTAGTTTAACAACATGATAGGTGCCACATAAACAAATGTGTTGTAGCTATATATTTCACTATCATAGTTTCACACCAATTAGTACATTCTATTGGATCATCATCCCAATGAATCCAAGTATATAATATCCCATACAAGTAATTTTCTCAAGAGTTTGATTAACTCTTATGACTATTAATCTTTCTATTGACATCTTGATTCATCGATCAATGATTAATAATAAGGTTCATGTAACCTTTTATGTTTTCAACCATTCCCTAGGAATGTATAACTCACAAAATCAATGAATTCCATGAAGCTATAACCCTCATGTAGTTTCAATTTATTAAATGAGGACCCATAAATCATTGGTGTCATTTTATAAAAAAGAACTCCCACATGGTATGAATGGTATCATAATGACACCTCTATGTTGAAAATATTAATATAGAATTAGAAATAATTTTAAGTTATTAGGTTGATAAATCTACCTATATAAGAATTTAAACATACCTTAAATGAAGGTCAAAACAATGAACACCGCGTTATGGTTTTAGCATTGACATTATAACACAAATGATATTCTATGGGAAACTAATCAATTAACCAAATATTGGTTCATTAACTATTTTTCACGGTGAAATCATATCAAAATCCAAACATAATACTAAAATATTAGATTAATAATAATAAAAACAAGGTAGAATATGTGTATAAAGAATAAAATACCTGATTTGAGATGATTGAGATGGTTTTTCACCTGTTCGGATGGAGGAATTCGTGAGAGGAGCAGAGCGCCGATTGAAGTTAGGGTTCTGTGGAGAATGGGGAATAGAAGCGGCCCGACTAGTTTTGGGGAAAACCTTTACCAACGGTTTTTAAAAACTGTTGGAAAAGGGTTATTGAGGCCACCCTTTCCCAACGGTTTCATAAAACCATTGGGAAGGGTGACTTAAACACCCCTTTTCCAATGGTTCACTAGAACCGTTGGGAAAGGGTTCCCTAAACCATCTTTACCAATTGTTTAACCAAACCGTTGGTAAAGAGCCGTGGGTAAAAATGCCATTTCCAGTAGTGATAGTTTATATTTTTTAGATCATGTGATTCTTTATAAGTTGATTCTAGCACTCCACCTATGACCAAGTCATCTTGAATACTCATTGTTTAAAAAAAGAGGAGTTAGTGGTATAGATTTATTATAGGATAAAACACTGCATAAAAGGTAAGTATATTTCTTTATGTTATTCTTAAATATCATAAATAAATTCCTCAACTTTATGATATGTATCTTAAAACCAAAAATGTTGTCTTTTTTACTTTTCCAACTAGGAAACTAATGACCATTTGTCACATCATAATTTTGTTTTTTTCTGGTTGTTAACTTTTTCTGGATCATGTTCTCTATCACTCTCCATCAGAACATGGCATTTATTTTATCTTCCATATACATGTTTTCTTACATGGAATCCTTATCTGGGTTATCTTGGGTGACCATTGTACTTCCCTTTCATTATTTTAAAGTAATAGTTTTATTGTCTCTTTTTACACTGTGGGACATTCAATGATGTTCCCAAGACCAATTTTAAAATTACGAGGATTAAATTTCCAATAGGGGGAATAATATAACACCACAATAATTCATAGTAAATTATTTTCTTAAAAATAATTCAATATCTTGCGCTACATACAACCCCGAGTTCGTGCGCACCAAGACTTATCAAACTTACCGTTCAAAAAGTTGTTATGAATAGTATTAACTGAATTTTAAATTTTATATACTCCACATAATTTTAGAATCCATATTATGTGTTTCTATGTCATAATATAAGAGAAAATTCAGTATTTCAGAGAATAGAAGTATTTTTAAAAAAATGCAATTTTAACACCATTTAATGTGAAACCAATTTTAAAACCAATATTTGACACTTTTATATTATAAATTTAATTTAATTATATTATTATTTTGAATAGGGACGTAAAAAGTTTTTTCGGGTAATTTTTTTAATTTTCTGATAACTTTCATATTTTGATGAATACTAATAAATAAACAAATTTAATTGAAATCAAATTTTTTAATCAAAATAATTTATAGTGTTAAATTATGAATATTAATGGTCTTGAAGTATAATTAGATTGTATTTTTATCATTTAATACTATCTAGTTCATTATAAGTATTTTCACATCCAAATTTGAAATAAAAACATGTCAATCTTTTGATAGTTTTTACTTTTTAAAACCTCGCTTTTCAGTTTCGACAACTGTAATTAATTTTAAATTAATTAATAAAACTAATATGTTTTGAATTTGGTAAAATAAAATTAATTTAAAAATTTGGAATATCAATATTATATTAGGGAAATTTTTTGGTATTTTTCTGAAAACATTCAATTTTTGATGAATAGCGAAGACCACTACGTTATTGTCTAAAACAAGCTTTTTATTTAAAAAATTATTTTTTAATTTATATTTATTTTAATTAAAAATAGATATATAATACTTATAAATTTTTAATTTAATTAATTAGTGTCATTTTATAATAAAATAACATGTATAAAATTTTACTGAACTTTTTACCGTCTTTTACTAATCTTCTAAGAAAATTTACAAATTTGCATAAAACATAATTTTACCACTTCTGTTAATTGAATTTCAAAAATCTGAGAATCAAAGTTAATATTAGTAAGTAAAACTTGGTTCAATAAGATTAAAATAATTTTTGGTCAATAGAAACTTTTGATTTTTATTTACTACCGTAAGATTTAAATAGGGTATGTAAGGGTAAAAATGATATCATCATGACAATAAAACATGTCCTAATTCTATTGAATAAGTTTAGTTCGACCAAAAAAAACCTTATGAATAACATATGACCCCTTTTGGACCTCTTCTATTATAATATGACACTTATTATTATTTTATTTAAAGAAGAGTTAAAAGTGTTAAATCCCAAGGTCAATAACTAAACCATTTTTAATATAGGGTTATATATATGATAAATTATACAATAAATATATATTACAAAGATAAAAATATTTTCTATATAATGATATTTTATTTATAATTTTTAGACATTAAATAATTAAATTTATTTATAACACAATTATGATGCAGTAATTACCTTATTAATGGAAGATTAAAATAATTAATATTATAAATATATAAATAAATGTAAATTTAGACTTGTAATAAATTCCACTAATTTACTAGGTTAATATGGCATGTTAAGGAAGATTTAATAAATTTTATTTGAAGAGATAATTTTTTTACGGATTTTTTTTAAAAATCAAATGCTAAAAAGTGTCAAAATGGGCATAATTGCGTTTTTAAATCAAATACAATATTATTAATTGATATATTATTCCTCAAAATATAACGTTAACAAAAGTAACTTATATAAGGTTATATATATTAATAATGAACCACATGGGGTTCTCTATGATTTTTATAGTAAGTTTATTTAACATATATTATAAATATACAAATATACTTGGTAAATTTCAGCTTATTTAACTAAGAGATAAATCTAAAATATAAGGTTAATATGGTGACATAAACCTGTATAAAACAAATTTTTTGAAGTTTTTTCGACCCATCCCCACCTCATCCCCGAAATAAATCATTTACGAGCCATTAAAAACTTAAAATTAGTTTATTATAAATTAATATTTCATGCTTTTCCTAAAGTGACAATCGCCTCTCTTATAAAAGGGCACTTCCCCTTCTCTTAATTTCACACCTCCAAAGCCTTTTGACTCGAAAAAACCCAAACAAAATATCCTTCCAAATTCCTTAACATAAACCTAGATACCTTAAATTGATCAAAAATACATCCTAAAGATCCCTTTTGAATAACTCAATAAGGATACACCCGAACTAGAGGTAATAATTGCACCACCCTTTTTCAAGTTCTTTTCTTCTTCCAGTTGATATTTCGTTGTGATTTCCATAACAAAATAATAAATCTACTAACTTCTACGTAATTTGATGTTATTATAAATATGGTACAATCATATTCGTTATTCTATCCATCCTATAAATGACAATGTCACCATACGTGTGTACGTACGGCTTACCGTCTCCACGTCGTGGTGTTGTTTGTTATTCAAACACAACATTATTTGGATGGGTATAATAATAAGTATAATGGATTCAAATAATAAATATAAAATGCTAATGATTCTGTATATATGATATAACATCCAATTACATACTATTTCTCCAACAATATAATAATATTGTCACTCGTGCGTACGTACAGATTACCATCTCCACGAACACGATGAGATTAATTTCCCCATCATAACAATTCAAGATAAATATTAATTCGATGATTAAAAATAATTTTTAAGAACTTAGTATCATTTTGAATATGAATCAAATACATCCTATCTATAACAAACACATCTTATTTAACAAAACATATAAATGAAAATGAATCAGTTAACACCTGAAACGACAAAAATACTATAATATTCTTAACAAAAAAATATTAGAAGATCATGTATGATATCATATATATGTAAGTGGTTCTTGAATAATTTTATAATAATTAATTAACTATTATACAAGAGGTTAACTTACCCTATACCATGGAGAAGTATAATTTAAGGGGTTTTCATCTCACTTGTTCTTCTCATGAGATCCATGCAATATTGCCATTACTTCCTTTTGTGTAGTTTATGTACTTCCAATGATTGTATTATTTGTGTAATATACATAAATTTATGGGTATTTACATCGTCATTTTATGATACTTCATTCATTGGATGTATGTTTCATATGTTTCCAAATCTATAAGGGAATTTCAATTTTCAATTTTCATTCATTGGGCTTTACGCATACTTAATTGATTATTATACTCCAAGATTATATGTGGAATCACTATTTATTATTTATGTAGTAATCTCCACTCCCCTTTCTATGGATATTCTTTTGATACACATAATCAATCCATTGATAAATTCACATTCTATTTATAAGAACTTTTTAAGGGTAATCATAACAAAATTTCCATTCATTGAGTTAAACATCCATGTTATTGGATGTGTTTTTACAAGAATAAGTTTGAATATAACCTAATTGATTTACATAAAATATATAATTATATTGAGTGTATTTATATTTGTCACAGATAATTATTTCATTGATTTATCCTTAATTTAAGGATACAATCATTATAAGGTATTTCTTCCCAATTTACATTCCTTTGAGACCTCTTTGTTGTTATGCGCCAATTCACTTTTATATGGTGTATATATAGTATTTTGACAGATTATATCATGAATACCTTTATTATAATGATATTAATTTTTTTGATTAATGTTATTTCTTCAATTACATGTATTCAAGTGTCTCTTATTTGGGTAGGAACTCTTTAACTAAAATATGGTTTTAAATGTTTTAAATATTTATTCTTCTGAATCATTCTCATTAATGTCAATGTTCTAAAAATAGTTTTATGTATTTATTTATATGTAAATGAATTTTTTGAAATAAAAATTCCTTTTAAATGTTTCAATGTTTTAATGAGACACTTTGTTTAAAAAATCTCTTCTAAACGACTTCTTTGATAAATAGCGTGACATTTAAATGTTTTCAAGAAATAGTGGATATTTCTCTGAAATAGTTTTGATGAAAATTTTCATCGATGTCTATACCCTTTCATTTATTTTATTTTTTATTTAGGTTTATTTACTATAATACAATCATACATATAGTATTTAATATGTTATGTTTGACTGTGGATGTGCTATTTTTATGTAGTTAAAGGTTTGTTGTTAAAATATTAGCATTTTATATACTAGTTTTAAGGATAATGTTTAGAATATGCTTCAAACAGTTAATATAAGGAATGTATTGGACTTAGTAAGTGATAGGTGGAGCCCAATATAGCTCTTCCATGCATCGGTAGGTCTAATGATACAATTAAACATGGAATTGGACGAGGCCTTTCCTAATTTGATATATGGTTTTGGCTGAGGCTTAAATCTTATTTAGAAGTTTTTTCCAATGCCATGACAAGATGTTTCATAATGTCCAACATTATAAATTCCCTCATTATGAAATTAATAATGATGGTTCAAGTGGTTATCCAACCAGTAAAATACCAATGACTATGTTTTATTATGGAATTATTTTTGCAGCTCATATTCCTTCCATAAACTGTTCAACTTTATTATTATAAAGGCATGAATTTTTAATTATTCACTATGCCTAATGTTTATGTTATCTTCCATTGTATTTCTTACCCTTTCTGAGCGTTTGAGCTCACCCCTTTCTTATGTTTTATTATTTTCAGGGTGAAAATAAGTGTATTACGATTAACCTGAAGGAATATACAAAGGGATATAAGAGTGTTCAAAGGGGAAAAATGTTATTTTTTTATTTGATGATGTAATGTAAAACATTTTAATGTATATATTATTTCCAAGGCTACTAAATTTATAGGTCTTTTTGGGATATGATTCCTTATATCATGCAAATGTTATGTAATAATACACCGAATCTGGGTAACATGGGTCGAAGCATTACACAATACTCAATAAAATTTAGATATATTTTCATATACATAGTATTATATCTATGGATTTAGATTTAGTTTCATAAACTTAATCCAAAAAATAGCTAAAGTTTTCATTTTCTACCAACTATAACAACACTTCTCGTTATTTCATAGTAACACATGATTTATTTCAAAAGATTTCACTAAATAAAAACTAGAATACTGATATGTCTAGTGTATTTTGGAATATGTTATATTAAAAAACAATTATTAATTGAAAAAATAATATCTTTATTGAAATATTCCTTAACCTTATCGCACATAAAACATCATGAGAGAACCTAGAGACATACCTATGAAAGCACAAATCTAAAACACCCATTAAGGTAGTAAAAATTTTATAGGTTGAATAAGTTAATAAATATTAATGAATGAGAATATAATTGGGGAAAAATATATGAGAATCATGAACATGAATAATAAGTCATTATATGATGTGATAACATAAAGGAAACATGGGAAACATGGAAATAAATTAAAACCTTTCACCATAAACATAGATGAAGGGAAATTGAAAAGAAATAATTATGGAAAAAGTCACATAAATGAATATGTTTCACTCCTTATACCAAAGTGACATCTCATGAGACTAAAAATTACCCAATGCATTGGACTAGTATATATTATTTGGTGCACACATCACATTCATTTCATTGTCATTATTAAGTGTGCGATATAGATTATACAGACTGGATTCATTCATCATCATATTTTATTCCATGATTAATGATTGTAGAAAACATACATGTAATTAACATGATAATGATATAAAATTGTATAATATTTAATTACCTTTATTGGAAAATGATATGGTATTCACTACACAATTGTTTTGGTGTTGAAAATTGCAATGAAATTTCGACAGCATAAAGACATCACATAAAAAATAAAAAAATTATTTTATAAGAGTGAGAGGGGTATCTAATCATTTATAAATAAAATTAGAAGACACATGGATATGAATAGACATATTACCGAATTATTAATTTGAAATAGAAATCATAATATAGTAAAGAATCATTAAAAAAGGGGAGGAAGAATAAAATGTTTACTTGAGTGTGTAACTCCATATGTTTGGTAGGGGACTCTTAAGAGGTTTTAGAACATTAAGACGAATATATGGAGGGGAGTAAGGTGTAAAGTGTTCTATAGAAATTATTATTGAAGATATATATGATCTTGGGTGGGTTAATATAGGAAATGTGTGGTGAATTATTTATCAATTCTCAAACATAGGTTTTGGACTCTATAATATAAAATGGCCAAATCCACAAACCATCTAATGGTTTTCCCATTTTTTAAACCAATTGATATTGGATGTAATTATTTTATAATTATAAGGGATTATCATAATAAAATATTACCCTTTCTTACGTGTAATTGAGTTAAACTCTTAATGAAATGATGTTAAACAACAATAATATAGTAGTGTTTTTTGGAGGATTTCAGAATGATTTATAAAATTAATAAAATAGAAAAATAAATTTTTTTAAAGGGGAAAAATATATTTGGTCATGTATAATATTTATATTGTTATTAAATCTCTTTTGGGTCATTGTTATGTTATAATACACACCGTATATTAATTTGGTATTTAATTTTACTCGAAAATTTTTAGTATCCCAGAAAATTATGAAAAATTAACCATTTGATAATTCCAATATTTTTATTCCAAAAATAACATTCATTTTTTATAATATTTTTAAATGTTTTTATTTTTAATTTTAAAATAATAATATATATTTATCGATAAATGATGGGTCTATTTTGACAATAACAGTTTTCAAATCCTTATTAAATTTACATTAAACATCATGAAAGAAAATTATGATCATTAATATTTAGTAAAAATTATGAAACACTAATATATTATTAAAATATTATTCATTTTAAAAATAAATCGATTCATTAAAATAAAATCCATTATTCCTATTTAATTCTAATTAAAAATTCAATTATTGTTTTATTGTATAAAAATAAAAAATATTTATAAATTAACGATGCAATGAAAATATTAACATTATTATATTGAAAAATAAATTATACATATTGATATTATTATGTGGATGATACATATACCATTTATAAACTGTTATACACCCTATGGCAAATGTGTTCAACTATAATACTTTCATGGTGTGGTTCATCGAACATGGTTTGGATCATGATATCAATGATCTTGAATATCTACCATAAATGGTTTCTCTCATGCTGTAGTTGTTGGATCATAGCATGGGACTGGTAAATGGAGAATACATATAATTTTACCTCCCTCGAAATCCCCGATTATGGGGCTTTATAGGGTATGATCCTAGTATTTTTGGTCACTAATTCATTTGTCTGTGTCGATTGGATTGGTGAAAACCCTATAATCATACAAATCATATGATCATTATTTAATGGTTATGTTATTAGTGGTAAATATTATTTACAATATTTTAAATACTATATTATAACATCATTGATATTAATTTTTATTGATATCCATAATACATAATATTACATTTAATTTAATTGTAAATTTTTTATTTATAATAGTTCGAGTCGATACAATATTGTATCCACAATCTTTCCATACAAAATTTATTATAAAAACCAATCATGAGTTTCATAAAAGTAAAATTTATACTAAAAAATAAAACATTTTACATCATTATAATTTTGGAGATGATAAAAAGTTTTCATTTTTAAAACAACAATATTTCTCATGATGAAACACATATGAGAAACCAATGTTGTTAACACCCAAAATGGTGTCAATAATGAATGATTATTAACAAATGGGTGGTAAAATTTTATTAAAGTATGTTATATGATATAATAAATATAAATATGGTTTTTTAATATGTCAAAAAAAAATCTTCAAAACCACAATACAAAATATTAATTCACCTTTAACAAAAAGAGAGTGTGATGAATGGGATTTCATCTAATAGTTACTTTCCATTTATCCTTATTTGTTAATATGATTCAATTCAATTTTATTTGTTGTATATACATCCACATTGACATTTAATAACACGATTCATTCCTAAATAATGCTATTTTATGTTTATATTTGAATTACATAATAAAAGTTTATTTGAATATAAATTTAACAAATAGTAAAATTTAATTTTAAATCCCACTTTATTTATTAATTATTAATTTTATCATGATAAAATAACAATTCTCAAATTATTTTTCATAGGGAATTATATTTTTCTTAAATATACATATTATTGTGTAATTGGTATAATTATTTCCAAAAAATATCAAATTTTCCCTTATGGTTTTTTAAACAGAAATTTATTTGATTAACTTTGTAAATATTGATAAGTCTTTATCCTTTATTCAATATATATAATAGATAATGAAAATTGTTTATTTATTAAATTTATTATTTAAAATATAAGGAATAATTTGGACTCATACAAAATGTCTTGAAGAAAGTATAATGTTATCCCCCTGATGAATTTTTGGACTAATTAGATAAATTAGTTGGAAAATTCATCGAGCTTAATAATTAAGCATTTTCATTTCTGATATTTAAATAATTATTATTATCCAAGATATTTTTTAGGAAATTATCATAGAAAGTATATATTTCAAAATTTATTAATTAAATGGAGCGTTTTTCATGTATTTACCTTACCATATTGATTATTCCTTATTTCACCATTATAGTTATGTTATTCAAATGGAATGTGTGCTTTGTTATCTACCATTACATGTATATTATTATTATTGAATCATGATAGATTATTTTTTACAAAATACTTTCTTAATATTCAATCCTACCCTTCTATTTTTCCTTTCCATAGGATAAGAAAAAATACACATTTGAATGATATTTCAACGATCCAGTTCATTTTCCGATGTTCTGTATTTTTTATTATTTTCTATTCCCATTATAAAATGAAAATAATGTATATAACTAGTTTTCCAAATGATTAAACTGATTGATCATTTAGAATTTTGAATCATGTATATATTCTAATTAAATAAATTAAAGAACTATATCTGGTTTATAATGGTCTTGGTTATTACACTAACTATGAGAGTCGTAATGAAAAACAAAATCATAAAAAACGATTTTATAGTGATATATTTTAGAACAATATCAATGAGTGTTTTTACTAAACCATGGTTTTTATTTAGTTTTTCATAAATATAATATTTTTTTCATAAAATACATTTTGGATTACCGAAAATATTATGAACTATGATTATTTATCATAAAATAGGTAGCTATTGTACTAATAAAGATCATTTATGGGTATAAATATTTTATATTATTTATGAAAACCACAACTAAAAACACATTTCAAGAAGATACAACCATATATTTAAAGGTAGTAGTGATAAATTTTGAAAAAACATCAATTAAATTGATCAGGGATCTTTATTATACAAAATTCTTATTAATATCAAATAGAACTAAGAAATATCAAATAATCCTTCATCCATAAGTTTATATGGGCTATATGAATCTATCAATTCTTGGTAAGTTTTTCGATTATTTCGATATTTTTTAGTACATTTGGTAAATGTATTTAAGATAATATTAATTTGGTATTCTTTGTCTCATATAGTATTCAAAAAATGAATTTAATACTTATATTCCACACATTCCATGTGTATTTGAACACTTTTTATATACAACGATGTATATTCTCTAGAACCCAATGTTTTCATAAATACTCATCCATCAATTTTTAATCCTTTAAATTACATGATAGAACTTATATAAAATATCATTTAAATAATATTTCAATTGAGTCAGCCTATTATTTTCATTTCACTTACAATAAATGTTAAAGCTAAATATATGTTCATGTTTGGGTATATAAAAATGAAATGAAATGTTTAAATTTTTTATTAGATGATTGTAAAACATCTATATATATCATGCGATTCATAGATAAAATAAAATTTAAACCCAAATTCTATAGAAACTGCCGAATTCTAGAATACACATTAGGAATAATTTTTAAGAATCTAGAATATACAGATTCCAACAATGTTACTAGGGATATGATGTGTTTTAAAAGAAGTATAATGTACCCTATTACAATATATTAGTACCTCGAAAGAAACATGAATTATATTGGAGTCATTAAAATGTGATGAAGTTCTATTAATAAGGGTAACATACTATAGAAAAATTTACGTAAAACCTTCAAACATGGAAAATATTTAATTACATAGGGGAATAATGTGGATGTTTTTTGAATGTATTAAATGTGATATGAAGTGTATGAAAATATAACTAGGGAATTATACATATTATGATAATGTTAAGAGTAATAAAATTTCACATATTAAAAATCAATCCACGTATAAATTTAATTGAATGATGTAATAAGCAACAAGTAATGTGTTATTGATAGTTGGTGCCCTAACAAGATGATGGTTGATTTGAGGATTCATAAAAACTATGAGTTATATGAATGAGGGTAAACGTACATTGGTAATTATTTCTCATTAAAATAGAGTGGATTGACTCTATTGAAATTGAATCTAAAAGGAATAAATTAAATGATGTGTTGTATATGGGAGGATTTAAGATCAATATTTTGAGTTCCAGATTGATATGTGTTGCTGGGAATGAATATCATTCTGACTCAATTCATATATCATAAATAACATAATTAATGGAAGGATCATCACTCTTAGAAAAATTAAAAACAAAAATCTATTGTGAATTGGTGATCTAAACAATTTTTTATGTGAGTAAAATAATGACAGTACGTCATGGAATAGGAGGCAATGACCTCTCATCAAAATAATAATATAATTAATATAAAATCCATTTAATGTGATAGAACAACAAAATTTTATAATAAAAATGAAATGTTAATTGTGACAAATTTATGAATTTCTAGTTTACTCGGAAATCTCAAAGACGTTCTGTATTATTTTTATTTTACCAATGTATTTAATTTATAATGAATTATGTGGTCAGATGGGATAAAATAATACAGTAAGTGATTTATATTTCTACAAATTTATTGATGATAATACTGGAATTCCAAAAGTTATATTCATAAAGAAAAATATTTAATCTATTTGAATGCCTAAAATTTATTGAAGTAAAGGTGAAAAAGAGTCGGTACACTTCATAAGCAATTAAGGATCTGATAATTGAAAAGAATTTTCATTTTATGGTTTAGAAATATATATAGGATTACATAGAATAATGAATTTATTTTATATAACATCACCTCCCAAAAAAATTGGTGTTGTAGAGAGGATTAATATAATCATAGTTTAGATAGGTAAAATAATGATATCTAAACATAAAAACATGTAATATTTTTGGAGATATGTGATGTGTGCTATTGTACACATTTAGAATAAATATGTTTTTTATCATGGTACACATTAAACACCTTATGATTAGCGGTTCATTAAGAATCCAACTATCTGATATATTAACCTATTTATAATTCCATGATTTGTAAACATTAATAGTTACAATATACTAATGTTAATGATAAATAAAATAAATATTTCTTCATCTCGATTTCTTAAAAAGTAATAAAACCACTGGTGGACTCATTGGTTTCATAAGACACATTTTTAAGTTGAAAAGTATGATGAAGGATTAATCAAAATTAGAGAGAACCCTTTTCACTAGATTGTTGTGGATATGCACTGAGAAAGTAAACCATCTTCCACAAGTTCATGTTATCACATATCCCCCTCCATCCTTTGATTATGAAAACCTGGATTCTAATAGAAATGAAAACATTCATTACACGATTGTAAATAATGAACTTAAGAGATATATTTATCATTAGTTTGAAGAGACTGACACTATGACATTCCAAATACATCAAAATGGGAAGATAACTACATATGAATACTCATAGATTAGAGATATCATGCTTTCTAAAATTACATTGGGATTTTAATTGGATACCCTTTTTTACTACCCCCAATTTTATTAAGAATATATTATGGTTCATAATTAGATGTTTCTGGGTATTTTCTGGGTCACACTTTTAGAAGGGGTATGATATTTTATATGGATTATTTTTGCAACATGTCATGAAATATTTTCATGAGGTTTTCTTTCCTTAATTATTCTAGTATTTAGAAAACAAATAAATAGTTGTAGTGTGTGACTTCTAAATAATGTTCTCATATGACTTTCTTCAAGAAGTGATGTTTTTTATTTCATCCTTACTTGGGAAGATATTTTTTTTAATATGGGATAAAATGTTGATTCCAGCAATTGTTGCATGCTTTAGGCATCAATTAAAAGTCAGGACACTCTATGATCACATTTTTGGAGATGATGAGGGATAATATCTTATATGATGCTCTAAAAGGCAAGTACAATGCTGAGTAAGGCCTTCCTCATTGGAGATCATTCTCATTATTTATCTTAGGGATATAAATTTTGGTTTTACTCGATATTGGAAAAACATGTGATTTTTCCGCGCTGTTGGGTAGATATTGTTGTCCATATCGGTGAGATTTATTGACCATAAACAATATATGAGTAATAATAAGGATGTAAAGGAACTCCAAGGTTATATGGGGGGATTTTTTTAGTCCCTCTTCACTCTGGGGGTGGGTTTATTCATTAATTCTTAATTTGGGATGCTCATATGGTGAACATGCAGTGGGTACTGATTGGAAATCTTCATTTAATGGAATTTCACTACCGTTTGTATGATTTAATGTTTTAGTTCCCCCTAAATATTTAGATGGTTTAATCTTATTACACATCATGTGGACACTTTCATTCCATTTTCATTAATAAAATTTTTGGGGATGTGGGTTGGGTGACCGACTCATGTCTTTAATTATTTAGAAAAATGGATATTTATAGGATTTGATTCTAATGCAAGGGGTAATTGTGTTGGATATAGAGGATACATAATCTATTTGAAGATAATTTTGCACAAATATATGAATATAAATATAATTATAATGGTTTTATTGAGGATAAAAGTGAAAATAAGGTTACAATAAGAAAATTGTAAAAAAATCTAAATAAAGACATATTTTAGAATAAAGTTGTAATTTATGATGAGAATGTTCTTAACTTGTTTTTAAGATATCAAATTTTGGGAAATCATATTAATAAAAAGAATATAATGGGAAACTATTCATAGCTAATGTGAACACAATTTTTTTTGATAATATAAAACCAAATAGATCTTACTCCATAGATTGAACATATAATAGTGGATAAAGCTATTGAGAATGAATAATCAGATCCAATTATAAAAAATGAGCTAAACTAAATAAAAAGGACTCTACTTGGGAGTAATTTATAGTACACAAAGATAACATTTTTCTTGTAAAAAAATAGATTTCAAAATTAAGATGATGAAAAATGAGAGTTCAAAAGATAAAGTCTAAGCTTGTATAAAAGGGATATTATTAAATAAAATGAATAGACATTAATGAAACCTTTTACCCACTTGTGAGGATAGAAAAAAATCATATTTTTTTCTAGTGGATAAATAAAATCATTATAATGTACATCAAATTGATGTGAAATATTAATTTCCATATGATGATATTGAAAAAGATTTATTTATTGAGAAACCAAGAGGTTTTATTGGAGATAATAATGTAAAAATGGTGTGAATATTTAAAATGAAATTATATATATTGAAATCCAAAACAAATTATTTCTACCAAGAATTTGATGTTTTTTTAACAGCTTTGGTTTTTTATGGAATAATTTGGAAAAACATTGTATATAAAGGAGTTTCTAATTGATGCACTTCTTTTCATAGTGTAAATTAAAGATATATTTATTTCCAATAGCATATAATACTTTTTTTTGTGGAATTTTTGTTCAAATGAAATATTAGTTTGATATATCCATGATGTAAGAAATAAATTATGCTTTAGGATTAATAATTTAGATGAAATGAGATTTTATATTTTTTTAGAAGAATATTATGTAAGAGAGTTAATGAAAAAAAAATTCATTGAAGAACATGGATAAATGAAATAACTATTTTTGTTGTAACATAAATTTTGAAGATCATAAAAGTATCAAAGTTTTTTAGAAGGAATTTAGATGAAAAATATGAATTTTTTTGTATATTATATCATTAATATATATCATATCTTTTTCATTGACACCTTGAAATCAATTTCAGTATGTTCTAAGAGATTTATACATCCATGTATCGAAGAGGGTTTTGAGTTATATAATAGTTACTTTGAATTATGGTCTAGAATAAAAATGAAATACAGCTTTGATGCTTCATATCATCAATAATTGAGGTTAAAAATGTGATATAATTGTAGAATATCCACTTTAGTGGGGTAATTCTTTTTTGTTAGGTTTGTGTGTCCTGGTATAGTAAGAAATTGAATTTGGTGGAACCTAATAAGTCTTGGGTTGAGTATGTAGTATCCTGAAATTTAAATACATGGGTTTTGTCGACGGTTGTTCAATTACAATATTTATGGGATAAAAATGAAAGGTCGTTAAATAAATTTTGTAAGAGTCATGGTTAAATAAATTTGATAATGACCCATGTATATAAATCTAGATCCAAAAATAGATACATTGGGTTTTACCACAATTGAGAAATAATATCTTTAGAGATATCATGTTGGACATCATTTATACTCACAATAATCTTTCAGATAGATTCAAAAAATTAATTTCAAGGAATTGGTTTAAGTTTTTGTGTTTGATACTTATTTTTTCATTCCTCTCCACTTACTATAATAATCTTTTCAATAACCCACATAAGGATTTATATTATATCATCATACGAGTAGACATTGGGACACCACTCCTAGAAAAATGGGAGCTTATTCATGTTAAAATGATGTTATTTACCACATCTTTATCTAAAGATATGGATATTTTTATATTATAGTTATATATTGATTTGATAAATACAAGTGTTAAATAAGGCGGAGTTTATTTAATTAGCCTTTCCACACTTTTTTACATTGAAGGATTGAGTTATCTAAAAAAAATAACCTTATCATGTTTTGTGGAAAAAGACACTTCTCATAAGAGAACAAAAAAATTATTGATTATCATTAGTTTTTAGGTTGTAATAAAAGTTATGTATGATTATTCATTATATTTATTTGGAGATTAAAAAAAATCCAAATGTTTGGTATCAATGTTCCCTTGGATTTGAGTTTAAAAAGGTTTGTAGTTATTTTTAACCTTGAGTTAGGAATAGTAATGGAGAATGAGATGTGTTGAATGTTTTTTTGAATGTTTCTAAGATTATTAATGATGGTTGGAGTCCTTATGAATAAGTTTTATTAGTGTTTGATGTGATAAAAAATATATTGGTTGAGAAGAAGTCTTTGGATCCAACAGTAATTCATCATTAAATGAATTCATTCATCATTGGACCTTGATTCCTGATAGAATATAAAAAATGAAAGACTGTATGAATTTTAAGTAATCATATGAATTTTTAATGGTAGTGTTTTCATGAAAACATAATACTTTTCTATTGAGAATAAGTCTTTCTAACCCAGTGTATTCCCATACTGATTATAATCTTTTTTAGATCATATGTCTTTACTATATGTATTTAGATACTTTATAAAAAATCATATCAATATTTAAATCCATTATACATACCATAAACCATCTTTATGAGACTCCATTATAAATATTGAGTGTATGTACTGAACTTTTAACATCATCGGTAGTATGACATAAATACATATAGATATTTTGGTAAAGTGATTAGGTTAATAATATGTGTTCCCAGAATTGGGATATTATGATAAAATAAAATATAATTATTCTAATGACAATATTTAAGTATTTAAACATAAAAATTTATAGGTGATTCATCTAGTTTTATGAGTGAAATAAACATTGATATTTTTTGTTAATGTATGTTTATAGTTCAAAAATAATGAATCTAAAAAGTTATTTTTGGGCTTGTAGTTTTATCAGCTGAAGAAGAATCCAAATTTTAAATTTGTAATGTATGTTGTATTTTGTTATATAGATTTCAGCATCACAATCACATATTTAGAGTTCATTGATTCAAGTAAAGTCCATTATAAATTTTTGGGTTTTCATTTGATGTTATTTTGATGCAATTTTCTAGGTATGAAACATTTTCATGACATGACCATTATGTTGAGATCAAGTTCATGTTTGGTTTGAAGCTGATAGATTGATAAGACGAATAAATGAATTTAATTTTTTGTACCTCTTGTGGATACACTATAAATGATAGAAACCTTTTTGATAAAAGTGTCTATTAGTATTATGATTCATAAAGTAGTGATTTATTAATAGCACTATCAACTAAAAGGACCAAGAGGATACAACATTCTTCTATATAAGGTTAAAAAATATAATGGAACTCATTATGTTTATAAATTAATTTGTATTATGATAATTGATGTGAGTATGATTACAAAACTACAAATAATAAAATTAGAGTTAATATAGAAATATTCTATCAAAAGAATATACTTATAATTTTTTAATTTTGTTGAATTTAGAAGATAAGAAGATTGGTTCATCATTGAAGCATGGTACATATCATCTACATAAGTTTTATATCTAGAATTCAGTGAGTTTATCAGATTATTTTTCAGTGTTTGTTTAACCATAGGATCTACAAAATGTGATTAACTATTCATTAATAATTAAATTTTCATCCAGGTGGATATGTAAGTTTTATTATTTAAGTAAGAAAACTATCAATATCATGTTAATAAATATAGTAACATTTTTTATATGGAGATAGTGTGAAACTAAATTATCCAATGTGACCTTGGATATAAATTGTGAGAATTTATACTGACATTGTAATTTTATAATCTATATAGATCATAGTGAAGAATCGATAGTTAGGGGACAAACCATCCATGAAACAGAATAGGTTTACCATTTAAGGGCTGAATCTAACAAAGACTCATATGTTCATTGTTCATTAATATTCTATATACTTGATCTTGGGTAAACATTTTCAATTTTTAATTGAACCATAAACATTTTTAGGATTTTTTCTTAAACTAAAATGAAGTTTGAAAAAATCCCACCACTATTCACCACTTCCTTTTAAATTAATTTGATACAAGGAAATTTATATATTTCAAGTCTCATAGATTGAATTCTATACATTAATAAATAAAAAAAATCTGTACAGTAGAAAAAAAATAATCCAATTGATTTTCTTAGAACTATTTTATTTTATTTCATGTATTCATGAATATTTAAGGATGTTTTCTATGATTTTTCTGATGTGGTCAAATATTTTTTATATAACTTTAGGTTTTTGGAATAATCAATTTAAGGGGTTGAGGATATATGGTATTTACTCAAATATTTTATAATTTTATAGAATATTTCCAATGATCTACATCATTCGTGAAATTCTTGGATTTAGAGTGAGATATAGATAAATGAAAAAAAGACATAAGGGGATTTGATCTAGAATCAAATGAATATAAAAGATTATCATGTAGCTTTATATGCGTATATGGGTACCTCAGAAGAGTTTTTTGGGAAATTAGAAGGGAATTTAATGCGTTTTAAATTTTAATACTTGACTTTGGAAGAATAACAACCAACTTTATAATAGTAATTATTGTGTCTAAAAGAGTAATAAAAATAAATGTTATGTTTTCATATGAACATCATAAGGTTAATATAGTTTTCCAAAAATATCATAAGGTAAAAATTTCCATTAATTCTAAACAATAATTTTCCATGATTTAAATCATAAATATCATTTGATTCTATTCGAGGAATGATTTATTCCAAGATTCAAGGTATTTTAAATGGAGATTAATTCAAGGTATTATTGGATTCTACCCATGGGAATTTCATATATAAATATTTGAATTTATAATTAAAGAGTAATGATATTATTTTTCATTAAGACTTTGAATATATAATATTATTAATCTATAAATAAATGGATAATTTTCAATAATTAATTGTATAAAAAATATTGACAAAATCAAGTGACTATATATGAGTGAAATAATGTGGGAAATTTAAATTTTAATTTAGAATTTATGGTTGATAATTTTTCAATATAAAAACTAATCTATCAAAGAGAAGTAAGACCAATATGATCATAACAAACTCTAATCAAATATATCGATGCATGAATGGTGCATGATGTTCATTTAATATATTTTCACTGATAATGAATAAGAAAAACACGTCCATTCTTTTGCGAATGCAAATTTCAATAATTTTTAAATATAGAGAATGGAGGTTGACAAGAAAATTCTTTTGATGATACTCATCAGGAAGTCAATAACTGAGAAAAAGGAAGAATATCTCAATACCGATACTAAGAAAAAAATTACATAAATGATATCATGGTCATAATCAAGATCTTGGAAGGAATCCTTAATAATAGTGGATCTAGTATAAACTCAGAAAAATAATATTTATAATGTTATTGAAACATTATAAAAAAAAATTATAATACCTACTTAAATATAGTTTTCGGATATCATGTACTTGTACGCATAATATGATTTTAGAGGAAAATAATATATGAATTAGTAAAAATAGTATAGACCAATTAATATGGTATCACATTGAGGTCCAACCATATAAAAATTATTATTTTCCTTTCATTTAATTATTTGTTTCATACACATGAGTAATAACAAAATAAGAGTTGATTAGGAACATAATAATTCATAGAGGCTTATTTATATGCTCAATTACACATAAATACTAATTATTCACCCCCACCCTAGAGGTACACAATTTTCTCAAGAACAACTATTTGTATTGGAAAAAACATGGATCCATTTGATATCCTACTCTTTTAATGAAAAGAAAATATGAATTCTATGAAGAGAAGGGTAGTCAATATCTTTGATGGAATTAACATTTATATATAGAAGAACATTATGATTCTTTAAATTCAATCATGTTGACTTGATTTAGTTTTTATTGTTATAGTTTTATTATCACCTCTTGGGAGAAATACATTCATGAACATTATCAAAATAAAAATCTTGTTGTTAATAAAAGATGTAAGAATTTTATTCCATTTTTCATGTATGTTTAAGTTTACACTAATTTAATGTTACTAAATGTAGAATAGGAAATGTGTTATAAACCGTATAAAATGTATTAAGGTATTTTTAATATCAATGATGCCAAACAAAAAAATTAGAGGGATACATTTTAAGATATCATAATTGCTGAAATTGATATATTGGATGACTACTTCATTGTATTTAATATAATTTTCATTAAAATAGAGAAATTGAATATAATATAGAATATTTAACTATTTAAAATAATTTAATAATTCATTTTCCATTAAAATATTACGTAAATATCTATACCCTAGAAGAAAATAATGAGATATCCCTAGATGAGTTTCACAATATTATTATAATTTATAAGATAAGGAAGTCCACCTTTTAAATAAAAATGATTTGGAGTAAAAAAAATTAAAATACACAATAAAATTTAATAAAAAAGATTATTATTTTGAGTACTATAGGGATTTAGAGTATGATTTTGAAAGTTATGATAATGAAAAAATAATTATAACTTTTACCTCAAATAATTTAAAAAATGAAAATATAAGTGCAAGAGAAAAATCCCACTCAAGTAAATCACAAGCGGGGTAATTGTCAAAATTACATAAAAATATCTATGCAGGAATAGTGTGATTTATAATTTGGAGGTGAATGAATATATTCCACCATATAGGATAAAGGAAGATGTTATAAAGAATATTAAAAGACTAGTGGTGACAAAATAAAAAATGAAAGAAGAATGGAAATAATTATGTGGAGTAAATAATAATATTAATTATCTTATACAAGGAGATATTATATAGAAAATTATGTTGGACATGATTCCAAATTCAAGGAACAAATTGAATAAAGAGAAGACATGTCATCAAATGAAGAATAATATGATGAATAATACATGAAACACATATATATAACTTGGTGTAATGTATTCCAGGAAAGGATATGTCAGCGCAAAAATGAAATAAAATCTATACAAATAGAGTTTTAGAAGTTACAAATACATATATTGTCCCTATAACAATTATTATAGTTTTCATGAGTAAATTAATCCTAATAATTTGAATCAAACTAATGAACATATGATGATTGATGAAGTAAAAAAATAAAATTCATGTTGAAGATGAAGCGATAAATTTGACACTATTGTTGTTTCATAAGAATTAATGTCACATATAAAAATGAAATATGAATAAAATAAAGGAAATATATGTTATGGTAGAGAATTCACAAAAATAAATGGATTTTTTTCATTTATTCATGTGTTATTTTCAATTGTGATACATTAAAATTAAATTATTTTTAGAACATATAGAACCCATTAAAGAATACAATTATGGAAATCATTTGTTTAGAATAACAACGAAATAATATATCTATATAAAATAATTTTAACGGTATGGTGAATGAAGATTTATCTTTCAGAACATTTTTTTGATGGAAAAAGTTATTCAAAAAATGGTAAGTTTACACTATCAAATAGACTCATTTGTTTCATTGAAAATCTGTGTTTGAATGGTACTATTAGTGTTTTTTTATTACAAGGAATAATTAATATATTTTATGTAAAAAGATGAATATCAAACTGAATAATTTATTTCTTTAATTAATCAATATTTATTTTGAGAATAGAGGTAATATTCTTTTGAATAATAATTCTTTGAATTCGATCTCATCAGTGGTAATTGTTTAATTTTCGTTTGATTTTCATATCATGATATATATAATATGATAATTGAAAGTTAATTATGTAGAATAATAAATTATTTTAATGATATGGAAGATATTATAGGCTAATTGATAGAAGAAGACATATAGAATAATTAATGAAAATTAGTATCTTATTATTGAGGTTGATATTAAGGTTAGTAAGTAAAACAAGACTATAATTCTTGATTATCTTTGTTCAACACATTCCAAGGGAGAATTTATTTTTATAAAAATGTATGAAAACTATGGAGGCCCATTAACTTTTACAAATGATATCACAATGAATATGAAGGGAATCAATTCAACTAAGATAGAACCTTAAAATATGGAATCTAAATATGGGTTGTTTTTAATTGGGCTCAAACAAAATTTTGTAATTTTGAGTTTGAAATATTATAATGGAAATTATTCCACATTTAAATGTGGCACATTTTTCATAAATAAATAATTGAATATAAAATTACCAATATTAAATATTATTTGACTCTATTTCATATTGGTTACATATGAAATTTCTTATAGAATAGCACTGGATAATAATATAATACATGGAACAAAAGACATTCTCAACCTAGGAAGATGATTTTGAGAAACATATCAATATTTTTTTAAGAGAACTATCCCTAAAAATTATAAACACAGAATATGTGTTTAAAACATTTAAATTATAGAATATATTCCATTGGAAAAAACATATCAATAATGTACTATATAATCCACCTATTAAAATGTAATCTCTTAAAGAGTGAATAAAATCTTATTTAAAATGGGGGGAAATATTCTTACTCAGTTTAACAGGTAGTGATTTTTATTAAGAGAAGATGTGTTCTCTATAGAGCATATACAAAATATAAATTTACTAAGAACTATTTCTTGAGTTAATTGTAATGTTATGTGGAATAAAAAAATCCATCTATTAATTACATTAGAGTGTTTATTAAAAATTATTTTAGGAAACATAAATCTTATACCCTGTAAAACTTGATTAGAATGTCGAGGAGGCTATCTTTATAGGATTCATAAAAAATAGAAAAATATATTGGTTTTAGGAAAAAAAGATACATGAAATTTTTTATTTTTATAATATAAAAATAACTGAAAATCAATATTATATTGATTTTCCAAATATATAATATTTTTATGAATCTGATTACGTTAGTGAACATTTTTCTTACTAAACAAATGACAAAGAGATTGGAATTGAGACACATATTGTAGATACTGATTCTGAATAGACTAGTAATGAATATGGGTTTAATAAAACAAATATGTATAAGATAATGAAAAAATGTTAGAATACAAATTTTAATTGGTTTTAAAAATGAAATATCTCAAAAAAGGATAGGGACGAGGTGAAATAATCAAATATATCTGATTTCCAAAAAGGATCCTTATTTGTTTTTTGTTTTTATTAAGGAAAAATAATGTGTTAGATATATTAATATTGAAAATCTTAAAATATATAGTAATTGACGTTTTTTATCTTTTCCATTGACGAAAATATAAAAATCTTATTGGAAAAATTAGTTATTTGAGTACATGTTAAATGATACGGGAAAAGATACAGGGATCAAGGAAAAAATATTTTCTCTGCTCTATTAAAAAGTTGAAAGGGTTGGTTCTAAATACTTTTATTCTAATTCTATCATATTCTATGTTATAAGTATTCCCCATGTTTTTATATCTCAAGGATATCATTAAATATTTTAAAATTTATGTTATGTGATCCATCTAGAACACTGAGTTAGAATAAAATTTCAACATTGAATAACAGTAAGAGATTTATTCATGAAAATGTTATATCTTTTGTGTGAAATTTATCTAATGATTTATATCAAATAAATAAGGCTCCCAGTTCCCAATAATTAATTACACAAAACACCAAGAATAAAATGAATGTCATCAAAAGAAAATTGGATACATATCATTATATTAAGGGTGTGAATCAAAGTACTCTTACATTTTTATTTATAGTTATGGTATTATATTTATCTGATATTAATTGAGTGATTGTATAAAATTATCTATAAAAATATTGAATATTTTGTTACATTTTTAGTGTGATGAGATATTTTATAGGTATAAAAATATTTCATATAGATGATTATACTTCTCATTCCTATGAAAATAATATAGAATAATTTTATAATAAAATTTTTATGGAGGACTACAAAAAAATTTACAAAACATTAAAAGTATCTGAAATCATTGAAAAAAATACTACATTATAATGAATGAACAAAAGGGATTTGAGAAAATTGATTGGCAGTGATGCAAAGAGGTTTTATGATCCTCAAATACAGAATTCACTAACTTATAATGTTGTCAAGTGGTGTTGAAATGGGTCATTCTCAAAGGGTTATGGGTTATTTATTTTTCCAATTACAATCATTTAATTTATTTAGTGATTTATTTTTAATACTAAAAACAAATGGATTCATAATTGTTGATGTTTTTTGGGTGTGTGTTCATGAAAAAGAAATTAAAGAAACAATTGATAAATTTTAATTGTTAGTAGGGGAAGGGAACAAATCTAAGGATCAATTTCTAATTACATTCATTATCAAACAATGTTGTCATCATCCAAAGGATAATACACTCAAGAACATTCATTAATCAATATAAAATACCTAGATTTTAGGATCCAATTAAAATTAAAATATCCCCATGATAAAAATAATTTTACATCATAGATGGTTTTTTTAAAAAGAACATCCAATACCACAAACATTTCTCGAAAATCCTCCCAACTCAATCATTTGTTTTTCATACTCTGAATTACTACATTATATCTTATTTTAATATAATCATAACAAGAGAGGTAAAAAAATAGGGTTTGGAATGAAGTAGGAAAAATTATATAGAGGGTTAATTATCTTCAATAAAATCCAAAATAACTAACAATACTATACATAAATTTAATTAAACCTAATTGAATTTGAATGGGGATTCAGGAAAAAATTTAACTCCTTGTGGAATTAACACCCTTTATACAATACTCCAACATCCCGGAGTTTGAAGAGATCACTATTATTGAACTATTGTTGAATTAAAAAATGAAGCTAGGGAAGATAATATTATTTAACTAAATATATAATAAATATAATTATAATTACAAGCATTATTGGGGAGAGTAGTAAATGCATGAAAATAAATATGAGGATGAGAATTTTTTTTATGAATTATTGAATATCCATCATTATTCACCAAGAATATTATCATTGATTAGTAAGATTATAATTCATTGGATTTTATACATGTGTCACAACAGATGGTCAAGATTGATTCAGTTGAGGTTACCTTCAAATGGTAAATGATCATGTACATCATTACGAATAATCTGGGTTGGAGCATATTGTTGTGTAGCATATAAGTAGAAGATGAGTGTTTCCCAACATTCCATGATATTTTTTTTATTAATTTTTTGAGTTTAGTTAATTTTTAATTGGAATAAGACTAGAAATGGGCTTAAAAACTTTTATGTAGGTGTAGTCATCTATGATTTTAAATATAGTAGACCTATGAAAAACCGTAAAACAAGGAAGTCTTTCCCAATCGTCGATGTGAGGAAAACCCAGGGTCATTATTATTCAGTACTAAAATTTACAATTCAATAATTATATTTATTTTTGAATTAATATCCTATCATTCATGAACATTGGCTTCTTTTGATTTTTATTAAACTTCATTGGTTCATTATATTCATCCAAAACTCAATCCTACAATATTTACACTCATGTAAAAGGCGGATGATGGTACATGGTTTTATTTTAGACTTGGACCCACTAAAACCAAGTATCCATGATTCTTGATTTTTTTATAAAATATTTAATTCTATGTACTAGGTTTGAGCATTGTTCAATACTTATTTGAACTAGTTTATGACATTGAAAGACACTTAATTTAGTTTGGGAGGTGAAGGAATGTTTTAGGTGTTTTTTTGAACACATGTGATACGTTGACCATTAAATCCACGACTTGCATATTGGGAGTAAAAAAATAGCTCCTATATTGTATCCACCTTGATATTGGGAAAACACATTAGATAGTAATAAATATCTTCAAACTCAATTTGATATGGAATTACAATATATCAAGTTTTACTTTTCCAAATTAAGTTATATCATAATAATAAAATGAGGCAACTGAAGCCTAATTCATAATGTTCTAGGACCAAGTTAATTATCAAAAAAATTATAGAAACTCAAAATCTCCATCCCATAATTTTTTTGAATCCATTTTTATTCATTACATGTAATAAAATTATTCATGTTTTATTAATTCTATATGACTCATCGAGCCTCATCCTCAATTTCATACATTACCATAATCAGTCCTTTCTCATATAAAAATTAATTATTCACATTAATCTTACTCTACAATTGATATCTTGTGAATTCATATAGGTGTATCGTCAAGTGGGTTCTAGATTATAAGTTGAGTGATTCAAATATTTCACTAGAAACACAAATGGATTCCTCTTCATGTTGTCGAGTTCCCACGGTCATTGGTTATTGTGGGTGAATCATTTTTGATATCGATAGTTTGAAGATCATGTTTAAAATTTTAAAAAAATTACATTGATCTAATAATTTAATTATATTAGGAATTCATACAACTTATGCATCTATATTGGAATCCAAAGACTTCAATTATTCTTGTAATTATCCCTTTGATTGGGGTTTTGTTGGAATTTGGGTGAGATCGGGTGGGGGGAATAATAGGTCATCTTTAATGTGGTCATCCATTGAGATGTCATTCAATAGGATGAGAGAAATACATTGTCCTTAGCGGATATTGAGGGGATGGTAGATTCAAATGAGGGGTTGATCACTTGAACTATATAGATGTTTTGGGATAGGAAATATTCCATTGAAAAATGATTCATGGTTGATTACGAAGGAGTTCAGTCAATTTATAGAGGGTGTAGTAGATTTTATTTGTTTGATGAGTGGTGAAAATATTTATTATATCCTATTAAGGGCAGAAATCCATATTTTTCATTCCATTGTATTTTTCTAAATGTCTCATTGATGATATTTAATTCCTTCTGAAATTTTTAAACATGATAAAAGTTTGAATTTTGAACTTGTGGTTGATCCATCAATCGAATGGCCATTGATTTCACAATTTCACTTATTTAATTTTTTATATTTGTACCTCTACTAGAATTCAAAAATATTTTTTATAAGTTTTTTATTTCTCTAATTAATTTTTCAAAAAAATAGTTAAAATAAATCTAAAATTGGATTTTTTCTATTTAAATACTTTTACAAAATCAATTTATCTATTTTACTTAAATTAAAATGAATAAAATAATGAAAAATACATATTTGAGAAAAAAAATTAATTACTAAATATATTCCAAATATTAAAATTAAATTATGTCAAAAAATTGGGAAATTTTATTTTCCTTGAATAATTTTAAAAATATTATAAATTAATAAACATCAAAATTTTATAATATTTTTCGAGGAAGTCAAAGAATTTTCCAACATGAAAAAATTAATGATTTGATGGAGTTTATGTCAAAAGAAACCTACGTTTAAAAAAAATATTACCCAAATATTCATATTTTTGTATTATAAATAATAAGATATCCCATGATCATCTTTCATCTACATGACATTGATGTGATAATGTTTTTAGGGCTCTTTCTACACTAATAGGTCATAGTATTTCTCCACTACGTTGAGAGAAAAGAAGTGAAATGATAGTATTCATAAATAATTTATTGATAGTTAGATGATATAAATTTATAGGATGAAAAAGATACATTATATTAGGTGTGGGGACTCATTAGAATTTGATACTTTATTTCATAATGTTTTCCATTTGTAATCATCAGATCAAGAAATTAAGAGAACATGAAATTCCAATAAGAAATGCACATTTAAATGAGTCATTTGATGTTATTATCTATGAATGTGTTTATTGATCCTTAAAAATTATTATTATTAGTAGTGAATATTATTTATCTTAAAATTTGATGATTCTTGAAAATTGTGATGGAATGCATTCACGATGAGGTAGTGTACAATGGGTGTGTCATGGGAAATATGGAATTAATGAATAATGGGAGAAAGGATTTGTCCACTACCAAATTAGTGGAATTTGATATATCATGAACAATGGTGGAAATGGTAAATCATGTTTATGTTCATGTTCATGGAATTATATATACAAGATCATCTTTTGAAAAATATTAATAACACTTCGGGCACACATGATGACACAAGAATTCAATATACATGATCAGAGATATCTTTATAAATGGATTATATTACACTGTGTGCATTTTGTTGTTATTTTCATTGTGGTAGATAAATTATTTCACTATGGGTTACATGGTTGGTCTCTATATTTTAACATTTGGCATCAGATTGTTTTACTAATTCTATAGAGAAAGAATTGTCGTGGATCACAAACTATGTGTATTTAGAACATTAGTTGAATTCAGTAATAATTTAACATGTCTAAAACCTATTAATATTTCATGATGATTTTTAATTATTATTTTTTAATTAGGTTTTATATATTTATTCACCAATTATTCAATAGAATATTTATTCTGTAAAATATTAAATAATTATTTGTTTTATTGGGAAATTATTAATTATTTGAATATATATAATAATTATTTATTTTTTTCATTCATAAGATAAAAAATATTTATTTTCTAAGATGATTATATGAGAAATTTTAATAAAATTTTTATGTGAAAATAATATTTGTTATTAGTCATCACATAATGAATAAATATTTATTTATCTAATAAATATACATTATTTACAGTTTATTAAATATTATGGAGGAATAAAGGGATGAGGATAAATGTTATATGGTAAATAATGTATATTAAATATTATTTGACTAAATTTTGAATCAACATATTCACAGTATAAAATTAAATTAATTTAATGGTTTTTCCCATGTTAGGAAATGTCATTATTATTCTTAATATTTAGACATGGGGTCTCACAAAGGTTCATGAAATAGTAAGGTCCATTGTGTAAGAACCAAGTTTCTCACTCATGTATGGATCCTTTAAATTTTGGTCTCATTGTTTATTATGGACCAAATATGGATTTTCAATGAGTTAATGAAGGTCCCTTGGGTATTCAGGGCACATTCAAAGCCCAAGACCTAGCATTTTTGGAAAACATGACTAGCACATGGTTTATAGTAAAAAGTTTTGGAATTCCACATGTTTAGAGAAAACCATGTAGGTGGTAAATTTTTAGACAAATCCTTATTGCATGATTGGCACAAGATTTCCCAAATCGCGTGGCCTAAATGCATGAGTTTCCCTTTTTCCCTGTTACACAAGCACAATTTGACCAAGTTTTTTCAAACAATGCGTGAAAAACATATAATGGCTTATTATTGAGTAAATTGACCTTTTTACCATTAATGGTCTAATTTTACCTCCACATTGTTCCCTAATACATATTCTAGTGGAATTATCATACTTTAATCTCATTTTGTAGAATATTGATGGCTTATGGAAGGGATCAAGAGTTATCATTCATCTAGAACCGGTCGAGCATCTATTCTTTGGGTTGGTTGTGAAACTATAAGTACTCGAGTCTGATTGAGAATTTCATCAGCTCTCTTGCTCTTAGGATTTTTATAAAGGTGTGAGAATTTTCCCAGTTTCTCTAATCTACTCTATTCAAATCTGAATTATAGGCCAATATCAGAGGAGTATGACCGTAAAACCCTAAGGTGGGTGGTATATAACTCATCCCTTATGTTTGTTGAATTTTGAATTTGTGGTGTAGGGCCTACTAGTTTTATCAGGCACAATTTATAGAATTTATATTCCATTATTATAATCATTAGAATATTATGGGTATGATATTTCCTAATACGTGATTACTTGTAGGTGGTTATGCTCTCAACACCCAACATCCCATGTTGGATGATAGTTCATAATTTTGTTTTTAGTGTTTTGACACTTTTGATCCATCATTACAGTGTTCTTGAGCATAACCACACTAATTGAAAGCCTCCATATAATAAATTCCTCTTGAACCATGTAATGGTGAATTCAATGTACCTTGTTACTTCCTTATATCCTGCCTAAGGTATGTTTTTAAATGTAATTAATTGATTATTGTTATAAAACTGAAAGATTGTGTTTGTCTATGTATTGGATGATTTAATTATACATGAATAATAGGGTTCATGTATATAAAAACCCTTACCATGTTAATGGATGGTAGAGGAGTGAACCTTAATTATTGAATATTCTTTAAATGGATTTAATAATGTTTGCATGCTACATGTCCTTGTCAATCTAATGATAGGAAAGGATTGAACCAAATGAATTTATTGATTAACCATGAACTGATTAAAGGGTTTCATGATACCTGTCCATATAACGATAATTAAATGTTATAATTGAACTAAATGAAATATTATGTGGCCGCATTATCAAATAAGAGCGGTGTGACTCGATGTCACCATGTATTCTTATTAAGGAATTACAAGATCATCCAGAATCCCCATTCTAATTCATGTATACAGCTTGGATATGTTTAGACCATCCTAGATTAATATACTTGTCTATTATTGGATTCCTTATATAACAGAATAGGATCCCTCACGTAATATTAAACTATTCCTTAAATACTATAATTAGATCTAGCATTGACTAGTAGGGTCCTTTGTTATATGCCATAGGGTTCTATCACTTCTTATTCTTATTTTACCTTGGATTATCACTTTGGATTTGGAATGCATATTATTGTTGAATTATATAGAACATGCACATTGAATTACACTCTTTTCAATATCCAGGTTGTAGTCATTTCTGAGTTGGAGACCCTTGAGGTGTATGATTCCTTGTTTATTAGCTTAGAACTATATTATTATATATAATTAAATTTTTCCACATTACATCTTGGATCTGTCACTTATATTAACACGTGACTTGGTTATAATCTATTAACATTCTAATAATGAATTGGTTATAGGTTTAGACACCAACTTAGGGTTGAAGAAGGTACTTGGGTATTTAGGTACATTGTACTGCTTTAAATTATATATATGTGAATGGACACAATTATAATCTATTAGATATGAAAAATGTTGTAGAAACCATCAATGGTAACCGAGTAAGATTTATCTCACATCCTCTCCAGGAATTACTTGTTACTCGAAGAAGATTATTGAATGCACATATTGATAAAGGAAGGTTTACCGCTTAGAGTACTTGATTGTTATCTGTTTAGGATGGAGCTTGAGAGTAGATGATCGAGACAGAGCTCTGCATCCTTGACATAGTCCTTTGATTTCCTTTATATTTTTTGAGAACATGTTATTCCTTCTTTTTTTATCCATGCTTTCCTATTTTCTATATATATGAGAAATAATAATCAGTTATTATTGTTATTTCATTTGTTTTTACTATTTTCTAAATCTTCAATTGTTCATTTAGTCTACTCTTATTGATATTTCTATTTACCTCTATTTAAATTTTTTTTGATGTGATATACTCTAGTAATGAGTTAATTGTATACCAAAGGATAAACCCTAGGCCCTTGCTCGTAGTTGTCTTCACTGGAGTCTAGGGAGAAGAGATTGAGAACAAGTGGACCATCGTGCTCGGGTCACCTCTTAAGAGTCCTTCAGGCCAATGACATCACAGTGTGATATCAGAAAAGATTCCTTGGTTGAAATACATCTTGGAAACAATAGATAAGAGAATATGATGTCATTGAACATTTCTCTAAGCTATACTTGGATGTCGTGAATCCATGTTCAGGGTAAAGACCGAGTTGCATAAATCAAAATTGTTGTTCTTCTTTTTTATTTCTGTTTATATATTTTCATCATTGGGTGTTGAATATGATGTGATGATGATATCATTAACACTGTATTTAAAATTTATTTTATCATTTTCCTAATGATATTAGGGAAAGGAACATTGATATATGTGATATTATTGGCACCTATGATTTGCATGTCATGCATATTTCCATTTGATGTTGGTGAATTTCATTAGATTGCATTGCCTAATATGAATGTGATTGTGGAGTGTGGTTTTGATAGTTATCATGAATATGTATTACTTTTGGTTTTGATTGAGTGATTATTTACCCCGATTTAGGAGGTTCATATGACCTCATGTTTTGGGGTGAGTAATTTTACCGAGTCAAGCCATTATGAAAAAAGGAAGTGGGTGTCATTTTCTATAATAAGGTGTACAGGAAATGATTAACTTGTTATAGATATCCATTATGAAGTGAATCATGACATCTAAAATTAATTGGTTGAACATCCTTATCTCACATTTTCATGTTTATGAAAGGTAAATAAGAAATCCTAGTAATTAAATGTAAAATTAAATGAAATTTATACTTGAGAACTTGTTCTTACCTTGTAGTTTAAATGGTTAATTGGGATATTATGTATTGGGCAGTGAGTTTTCATACAATTAGCTTAATCTAGTGATGAAATTATTCCACTTAAACTTGTTCTGAGGCATGTTCTTAAAATTTTAAGAAAAATCCAACCAGGAAATCCTTGTATCATACGCTTGAAGGATGGCAACGACCATGCTCCAGACTTCATGGGCCCATAGTTTCCTGTCATACTATAAAGAGTTCGATTTGATTCAACACATGTTTTACATGATCTAGGAACTGATGACAAAGTTCATTATTGTTACCTGTGTCTGATGTAGTCCATGCATGGTGCTCCATGAATTGCACATATAATGGCTGATATGACTCGTGAGTTCAACATTAGCTTCATCCTGCCTTCTTAGTGGATGGTGGTCCATAGGCGGCTGAGTCTTGGATAGAGGAAACCCTATTTATCTTTATGCATCTTGGAGTTCCTATAGAGGGTAGTTTCAAACATTCTACATACATGTTGTGTGATTCATCTAAGTTCTAGTGGGATGTCATTACCAGGGATTATCATCATCAAGGTATGTTATGGGTTGATTTCTAGAATACATTTTATTATTAGTTCATCCCGTAGATGTTTAGAGATGATAGAGCTTGAGAGTTCATTTATCTTGAATATAGTTATATGTTAGTTATGGAATATTTAGCTCATTACACTGAGTTTGATTTCATTTCACCGCTTCTAGCCAGTTATGTGCTTTCGTGTGCTATGTGTTGCATGGAAGGGCACCATTATTCCATCCATACAAAGTTGAATGTATTTCTCCTATATACATTTTCTAAAATACTCAATCAGGAACATATCATTGGGAATAACATAAGGGATGTAAATAGTAATAGTTAGAGAGGATTATTGTTGTTCAAATCCTATATTTCTTCAAAGGTAAGGAATAATTATATTGAGGTTTCTTTTCAGGTAAGTGAAAACCCAAGTTCATGTTTTGATATCCCTTTACAACTCCATCAGTGTGGATGACAGGGGCACCAGAAGCTGCATTTTGATAGGGAAAAAACATATTTTCAAACTTTTGGCCATATGGATCATATTTAGAGGATCTACATGACCATTAGACTAGATTTGAGTATAAATTTATCTATTCCTTCTCCACCGCTATGAGTGGTTTCTTTTCCACCACATTAGTTAGGGAGTTGGAATAGAACCTATAAGATAGGATGGGGAGGAGGTCATGGCTATGTTAGCTAGACCGCTAATCACCAGTAGTTCCAAGATACCATTTATGATCAAGGAAGTCCATTTGTTTCATAAGGTCATGAATCAGACTACTTTCTTTCTCTACAGCCAATACCCAAGGATCATGTTGCAGAACCATCTATAATATGGGGAAATATTAGTGAGACATCTACTATTGTATATTATTTATTTAATATTGGTTCATCAAACTATTTTATCTCTTTATCTATTGTATAATGTCTCACACTGAATACATAATGTTACTAAGGTGTAATCACTATAGATACACTCTTGGTGATATAGTTAGAGGGAAGACGCTAATGTAGAGATTTCTCTCTTGAATTAGGTAGTTACACTTTCTTATAGAACCTCTCCATTCTTTAGATGATATACTTTAATTAAATTCCAAGGATTATTTGATTAGTATCATAATATTTTAGACTACTATTACCATAGGTTATCATTTTCTTCCCCAAATGTAACTAGTTATTTACAAAAGGATGAGTTGGATGTCCAGGCAGGTAGAGTGGGAGAAACAAATCATGGACTTGGTGGATTGTCCACCAAGATTGAAAATATCATCATGTAGGATCAAGGATTATATATATCTTATTTTCTTTCATTAGTGGATAAATTTAGAAATTTCTTTCCGAATCATTTTTCAGGCATACATCCTGAGAGAGAGGTAGAGTTTATAATCAATAATGTTCCAAGAGAAGCAACACTATCCATTCCTACATTCTAGATGGAACATAAATATCATCAGGAGCCCAAGAATTAGTTAGAGTATTTAGAGGCCCAAGGCTTTATACAGACAAGTACATCCTCTTAAGGATCACACATCATGTTCACCAAGAAGACTGTTGGATCCTTACATCCATGGGTGGATTACTGAAAGATTAATAATCTTAAGTTAAGAACTTGTATCCAATTCCTTGAATAAGTGATCTTTTCGACCAAATCAAAGGATCTAGGGTCTTTTAGAAGATCATCCTAAGATCGTGTTTTCCTTATGTGCGAGTAAGGCCATTAGACATACCACAAACACATTTACTTAGACGATACGGTCTATATGAGAACCAAGTTATGCCATTAGATATTATAAATGTGCCCACCATTTTTATGGAACCAATGAATGGGTTTTCCATCCATATCTTGATTTTTAAGTCGTTGTCTTTGTGGAAGACATATTACTATATTCTCATTCTCATAGTGACCATCCCAAACATCTTATGAGCATTATGAGTACATAGAAAGTGAATATTTTTTATGCTAATAATGTTATGTTACACTTCTGAATCGAAAATGTTCACTTCTCGGGTCATTTCATATCAGAATTGAGAGTCTTTATTGATCTATAAAAGTTCAGTATTGTAGTTTCCTAGGAGAATCCCAAAAACATGTTTGATATATAGATATTTTTAGGGATGGATAGATATTACATGTGTTTCATTCAAAAAATTTCACACCTTTCTTCACCTATTACTGGTCTTACTAATAATGGTGTTATGTTCTAATGGTCAGAAGAATGAATGAAAGACTTTTAAAAGTTGAAAGGAAGGCTTTTCTCATAAACTATTCTGATTATACCATATCTTAGTAGAGGTTATTAAATATTTTGTGGTGCATCAAGAATCGAAATAGGATTGGTACTTATATAAAAGGACAATTTCACTGAATATTGACCTCAGTAGTAGAGACTTCATTTGGAAAATTTCTTAACACATGACCTTAAGTATACATCCGTTTTCCATGCCTTTGCATTTCTGGAGAAATTATCTATTGTGTGAGTGATTTGTGTTATAAAGTTATCACAAGAGACTCAAATATATCATTACTCAGCATGAATTATTTCTCAGAAAAAGGGTATGGGTCGAATATCTAGAGTCCTTTGATTTTGAACATGCCTATAAGCATGGGAAGGACAATGTGGTTGAATATGCACTGTGTTGGAAAACCCATACACAGGACGTATAGGAATCCAATGATTAAGGGAAGTTAATGGCCCTCTTTTTTGAGATACATATGGAGTTTCATGGGATTCATTATTATCCTATCCTCTCTTCCATGATAGTTACCTCTTCACTCTAGGGTAAGGTGAAGATTAGAAAATTTTATTGTCACACCTCGATCTTGGATGCCTATTTATTTTATTCTATTTTATTTTTATTCTTTTCTCAGTCTGTCACCTTTTAGATGAGAATAAGTTGGATCCGAGTTTGATATTTTTGATGTTTAATGTTTGGTGGTTCTCGCGCTGGTGCGCGGTCTCCACACCGCTAGCATTGATCGTGAGTTTAGTCGTAGAAAATGCGTTATCATCAAATCATTCAAATAAATAATAAAATTTTATGAATAAATTAAATTGACACAAAAACAAAGCTAAATAAATTTTTATAACGATAAAACCTTGTTAATATTTAACCCATAATCAAAATAAGATTATTGCGCAGATGATAATTTTGTTATTATTTAATCTGGTAGTAATACTGTTATTATTAAATTTTTATAAATATAATTACTAATGAGACATAATAAAATTATCACCTTAATTAAAATTAAGTTTTTTCTTATTTTCATTTCGTTGTTATTAATATTATTATGATCATTTTTCAATTTATATTATTACTATTTTTTTCTATCATTCATATTATTGTTATTTTGTATATATATATATATATATATATATTTAAGACCCTAGATCTACCCTTTCACGCACCCCCTCCTAACCCTAGCCGCCTCCCCTCTTTCTTCTCTACTACACCCCGACTCCCTGCTGCCCGGCTCCCATCGCCTCCCCTCCTTGCCGCAGCAGGACCACCCAGCGCCCCTCCTATTCTTCTCCCGCATAGCCCCAACGCTGCACCCTGATCCGCCAGGTGAGCCTGCAGCCCGTTCCACTATCTCCAAGCCCGTGAGCCTGCACGCCCATCCAGGTCCCCCTCTAGTTGCCCTCCATGTCCCTGTGACCCAGCGACCTCCTCCTCCCCAGTTCGGAAAAGCTGCACCCTCCCCTTCCCCGGTCCGGTGAAGCCACGCCCTCCTCCCGTAGGACCTTCTACAGCCCCACGCCTCCCACTGCCATTGGATCTCCTTCACAATATAGCCAGCAACCCTCCTCTACTCGGACTCCTCTTTGTCCACCATCACCAGCCGAGCCCTCCTGCTCCCCTTGACCTAGCGCTGCCACCTGCCTCCCGTGTTACACCCTTCGCCCCCTGCCTCAGCCCTCTTCCAGGCCTCCGCTAGCTCCGGCTTTCCCTCAAACTCTCCCCTCTCGTGCGTTCAACATTCGAGCTGACACCTCGTGTCCGACCCCTTATCATCCAGTCGGTCAGACTTCCAGCTCACAGTCGTCTCTCCATCATCATCACGAACCTGTGTTCCGGCCAGCCTCATCCTTAGTGTGCGTGGATCACCCGACTTACCCTCCCAGGGACTGCAACTCCCCCACCAAATACACATGTGTGTGCGGCTCCTTCGGCAGACACTTTTCTCACTGGTAGTGCCTCCGAGGATAATTTTATTCCTCTGATGGTCTTCTCTTATGTGGGGTACCTCCTTTGTGGACTCTTTGATTATGCTCGACCAGGCTGGTTTCATCTTTTTCAACACAAATCTCCCCTTTGGTGCCCGAAGGGACCATGATGCTTTGTTCATCATTTTAATAGATCTTCGTTGTGTTCACTTGGCTTATGGTACGTATTTCCATGCCCTTTTTCCATTTTTTTCATTTAATCCTTTTAATGATTGTGTGAATCGAGGTATACCTTGGATATAAATCCTTTTGGTAATGCTTGGTTTTGCATTTGGTTTATGTGTCTCCTGGATACCTTTTTGTTCATGCTTTGGTCCTTCCGCATTAATTGTTTTTGGGTATTGTTTAATTGTTGTAGGGTGTTGCTCCGACGTGGCTACGAATCCCCTCTTTGGGTTCGCAAAGGGTGTCTTGGGTCATGTCAGACCGCGCTCCATCATCCGCTGCTAAAGGTTAATAGATTTAGATTGCTTTAGATTGTTCTCCTTTATTTTCAGGTCACACCTTGTTTTACAACATTTTTTGGGTTCGTTCTGTTTCGTCTGCATCGGTTTCAAGGTGGGTTTTACTCTGTTTATTCATTTGGATTATTTTTAAGATAGTGTTTCTGTGTTTTTAGACACTTTGTGTTTTTGAAACCCATTGGCAAGGTTTTTTTGTGATATTACAGTCGTCGTCAAGTGGTGCGTGCTTGTGAACAAGTTGTGATGTACCGCATCATCGTCGTAACTGAACTGCGAGTCGAGGTAGGTCCCCCACGACAATAACCTTTAAATTTATAACATATTAATTGCTTGATATTTTATTAATTTTAATAAATGGGAAATAATATATGATAATTAATTTTTAAATGATTATTTTGTGTAAAAAGAACCATTTATTTTATCCATGACAATTGAAATATTTTCATGATGAGGAGACACCCAGTAGTGAAAGAATTCCAGTTTGGCCTTTAAACACAATTCATGGAATATCAAATGTAGTTCTGGTTTTAGAGATAAATTATTTCTTTTTAACAAGTGTTTTTGGTTTTCTAGAAAATGACGTTTTTCTTTAATGTTGGTGAAAGACCATTTGACACCTTAATAAAATAAATTATTTTGTGAAAACTCACATTGGGGTTACTCATGGGTGATCATTGGTGTGCGTTGATTGAGTGAGTTGTTTGTGATATTTGTGACTCGTGACTGATTGATTTACATTGTGGACACACCCCTTTTTATTTATGTGTTGACATGAGAACCTGGAATAGTGAGTGAATTTTCTGAGAATGATTGCTGTACTAGTTTATATTACACACTGGATTGTGGACCCAAAGAAGGGGAAAATATAGTTTTTACTGCTATGGGGATTGGGCCCCTCGGTTAGGCCAGGTAGAGATATGCTGAGAATTAGGGCGTTATGACATCATCGAGTTAGGGAATGCCTTCAGAATGAGTCACATGTATAGTACGTTCTGTATTTTTCATGATCTCCTAGGTTTGACCAATGTTTCACTTAGTGTTTATTTTTGTGTGGCGAACGATTGAGAAGTCTAGTTCGATTCTTAGCTCGTGTGTGCCATTTTTACCATTGCCCTTAGCGTGTGTTGTGTGTTATGTGTAGTTTTCCTTTTTGGCTAATAACTAATGTTTGGTTTTCTATTTTTTCACCAGAATGTTTTAAAATTCAATGCACTTGTTCTTTTCAAACATTAATTTTTTTAAATTATATAGGGCAATGGACAGATTCTTGTTTTAGAAATGAATGTTTGTGTGTGTGAAAACCAATATCTTTTTTATTTAGTGCAAACCTGGAATTAATAAATTTTTTTATTTAAAGGTAGTGCATTGGGAATAGTTTGTTGGGCACGCCTACTGAGTTTTAATACTCACAACTATAGTTCTTTTCTGTTTTTAGTGTTTTTGCAGGATATAACTTAGGTGTGTTCGCCTTGGGTGACTTTTGGTCATGGGTTAGAGAGTGACCCATGAGGTCAAATGGAGACTGTGGTTGTCTCTTTCGGTTAGTTTTATTTACTTTTGTTCTTGTTTAGTTACATTACTTTGTTTATTTATTTTGCGATACTCTGTTTTGTTTCTGCTGCTTTATTTATTTATTTTAACTAGGAAAAATCATTCCCACTGCCTATGTTGATGCCTTGGTGCTTGTCGCCATCCTGAGAGGATCGGGAAAGGCTCTCGGGCCATGTCACAGGCCGACTTGGGTGACCGGTTCCGGGTCAACCTGGGTTGGTTCATGAAGAAATGCTATCAGATGATGTTGGATCTTAGTGGACCTCACTTTTCAGAGAACATTTTGTTGTTTGGGATGTCTGGTAGAAAGAGATTATGACTGTCGGGGCTCATGAGGTAAGTTACAGGTCGGTGCCTGATCACCACCACTCGTGACGAGACCTATGTTACCAGGGTTAGTCCGGGATTTGAGTCACTTTTCTGTGGTCGTTTTGGATTGAGGAATGACAATAGGGGGAAAATCAGTTCAGATTGCGGGCTCACATGGGATGGTGACCTAGGTGAAGTCCATGTGTCCAGCTGAAGTTCCTCTTAGTGTTATGCTTTATTTGGGGCATGGCTCACCACCATGTTGTTTGGTCAGACATATTCACTAGTTTCTCATTCCAATGGGTTATTACATCCTGTGTTTTGTTTTAATCTCGGTTGATTTGAGTGCGTTAAATGTGAAATTGGTTAAGAAATGGAAAAGAGTTTCTTCCAAATAGTTTTTGAAATTACTTAAGTGGGTTTCTAAAGAGAAAGTGTATCAGTTTGGAAAAACTTGGTATGTGTTTGGGTTTGGAAAGTAAAATGAGTGTTTGAACCTTGACAATCCTTATGGAGGGTCACACGTTCATGGGAATGTATGGAAGTGCGTAGGGGTACTTGTTCACAGGTGATGTGAGGAGGATTGAATAAATGCACATGTGATGGTTCATAAAGTTCCATGGGTGATTTTTTAAAATTGCAAAGAAATAATAGTTTTGGACAAGTGATTTCTCTTTGTGCTTTATATGTTTCGATTATGGGACTATTTCCCTTGGCTTGTGTTGTTACCTTGATTGAGTTTTGTCTTGATGCCAGTTTTGAGGGTGTTTTTCGTGTTGTCATGAGTTTGCTTCCCAGAAAGCCCCCAAAAGTTGTTAATTAGTTATTCCTAGTTCTGAGTTCCTATTGTGTGTTTCCTTCTTATCAAGGTAATCTAAGTTTGTTTGAGGAAGTTGTATAGTTTGGGTAGATAATGTGTCTTTGGGTTGTTGAGAACTCCCAAGGTAGTTAAGGATCATACTATCCCAAAGTTATTAGAGGGTTCAGTTCTTGACTAGTATAGGTGGGATGTCTCATCCTCGTTAGAGTCTCAGGTGTAGTTGGTGTGGGTTGGATCTTGTGAATATTTCCCATCTGGCAAGGATCTTTGTCGGTACCGACTCCCAGTTTTTTGTATCATTCTCTCGAATGCCTCTAGTCTAGATGGTTCAGGCATTCTAAGCCTCCTGGTCACATCTCTCAGAATTATTTCTACTATACGAGTGTTTAGTCCACCAGGTAGAGTTCTGAAAGAAGCATCTCTCATGAATAAGAAGTTAGGGACTAGAGGATGAAAATTCCTGATTGTGAGGCAGGAGAAGATTCCGCCATCCGGGCCCCAGCCACTGGTCTAGGGGTGAAGCTCACGCACAGTCAGGTGTTGTCGAGGGTTTGTGGAACCTCAGTCCAGATAATGTTTTCAGATTTGGAATGTTAATATCCAAATTTTCCTATTTATATCCTCATCTTTATCGTAAGATTATCCTTATTATGTGGGTAAGGTGAGTGTTTTCTCACACAATCCAAACGGTCTTATCTGCTCTCAGCATGGTTTTTAAATTGTTCCGTCTCTTTAAATTGTGTGGACTGGGAATGAATGGACCTAATCTGATTTTTTATTGGTCTCATCTATGTTTGTTAGGGAGATTTTAGTTTCGCGAAATTTATTGGAGGTGTTGAGTTAATTATTCATACTTAAGTTGCTGGGTTGTTTCATAGACTATTTTCTGAAAAAGGCTTAGGTGTGTTATTTGAACCATGTTGGGAAAGTGAATGAGTTTGGGTTGGGAGTTCCCCCGTTGTCCCCCCCTGGGGGGGGGGGTCGGGTGTTCGAGTTTTGAGGGCTTCCATGTTAGGGGATTCTCTTGGTGGGGAGAACCATCCCATGTTCTCCCCTCAACTTTGGTCAGTGATTGTTCATGAGTTGGTCGGATGTGAGGTGTGTTGGTAATAGTCACCCCGAGATGCTTGATTTCTTCTGGTTTGGTTCGGTCTTGGACTCTTGTTGTGTCAACTATTGGTTTGGTGAGTTTCTTGGGGAATAAAGTGTCTGTGGTGGGGAGAATGTTCACACAACGATCTTAGATGCCTTTTATATTTTATTTTATGTTATTTTTATTCTTCTCTCAGTCCTGCGCCTGTTGGAGGAGGATTAATTGGATCCCGGTTTGATATTTTTGATGTTTGATGTTTGGTTGTTGTCCAGCCGGTGCGCGGTCTCAGCACTGCTAGAGGTGATCGTGTGTTCAGTCGTAGTGAATGTGTCGTCACCTAATCGTTCGAATAAATAATAAAATTTGACGAAATAAATGTAATTGACTGAAAAAAAGAAAAAAAATTATAACGATAACACCCGGTTAATATTTACCCCATAATCAAAATAATATTATTGTGCGGATAGTAATTTCATTATTATTTAATCTGGTAGTAATACTATTATTATTAAACTGTTATAAATATAATTATTAATGAAACTTAAAAAAATTATCACCTTAATTATCATTAAGTTTGTTCTTATTTTTCTTTCATTGTTATTAATATTATTATGATCATTTTTCAATTAATATTATTACTATTATTTTTTCTATCATTCATATTATTGTTATTATATATATATATTTAATACCCAAGAGCTACCCTTTCACACACCCCCTCCTAACACCAGCTGTCTCCCCTCTTTCTTCTCCACTGCACTTCGACTCCCTGCTGCCCAGCTCCCGTCTCCTCCCCTCCTTGCTGTAGTAGGACCGCCCACTGCCCCTCCTATTCTTCTCCCGCACAGCCCCAGTGCTGCACCCTGATCTTCTAGCCGAGCCTACAGCCCGTTCCACCACCTCCATTCCCGTGACCCCACACCCCATCTGGCTCCCCCATTTGGTCGCCCTCCCCGTCCCTATGACCCTGCAACCTCCTCTTCCCCAGTCCGACAAAGCTGCGCCATCCCTTTCCCAGGTCAGGTGAATCCACGCCCTCCTCCCGTAGGGCCTTCTGCATCACCACACCTCCCTCTGCCACCGTCTCTCCCACATGAGATATCCAGCAACCCTCCCCTACTCAGCCTCCTCTCTGTCTTCCAGCACCATCCAAGCTTTCCTGCTCCCCATAACCCATTGTCGCCACCTGCATCCTGCGTTGCACCCTTCTCCCCCTGCCTCAGCCCTCCGCCAGGCCTCCGCTACCTCCGTCTTGCCCTCAAAATCCTCCCTCCCGTGCGTTCAACATCTGTGCCGATAACTCAAATATGACCCCTTCTCCATTGGTCGGTCAGACTTCCATCTCGCGGCCATCTTTCCCTCTTCCGCGCAAACCTGTGTTCCATCCATTCTCATACCTGGTGTGTGTGGCTCCCCCTACTGACCCTCCAAGCAGCCGCAACTCCACCCCGCCAAATACACCAGTGTGTGCGGCTCCTCCGACATCCACTTTTCTCACCAGTAGCGCCTCACCGGATTGCTGTTTTTCCCCCGACAGTCTTCCCTTACGTGGGGGACCTCCTTCATGGACTCTTTGATTGTGCTCGACCAGGATTATTTCCTCTTTTTCAACTTGCATCTCCCCTTTGGGTGCGCAAAGGGACCATGATTCATGGTTCATCATTTCACTGGAGCGTCGTTGCATTCACGTGGTTTTTGGTACGTATTTCCATGCCCTTGATCCCTTTTTTCATTTAATCCTTTTAACACTTGTGTGAATCAGGGTATCCCTTGGATATAAATCCTTTTGCTAACGCTTGGTTTTGCATTTGCTTTATGTGAGTCCCAGATTCCTTTTTGGTCGTGCTTTGGTCCTTCCACATTAATTATTTATAGGTGTTGTTTAATTGTTGTAGGGTGTCGCTACGACATGGCTGCAAATCCCCTTGCTGGGTTCGCAAAGGGTGTCTTGGGTCACGTCGAACCATGCTCCATTTGCTGATACTGATGGTGAAGTGATTCATATTACTTCAGATTGTTCGCCTTTATTTTCGGGGCACACCTTGATTTACCGCATGTTTTGGGTTCGTTATGTTTCTTCTGCACCAGTTTCAAGGTGGGTTTTACTCTGTTTATTCATTTGGAGTATTTTTAAGATAGTGTTTCTGTGTTTTTAGATACTTTTCGTTATTGCAGCGCATTGGAAAGGTTTTTCTGTGATATTACGGTCATTGGCATGTGGTGCGTTCTTGTGCGCATGTTGAGATTTACATCATCGTCATTGTAACCGAGCTGCGAGTCGAGGAAGGTCCCCCACTGCACACCCCTTTAAATTTAGAATTTATTAATTTCTTGATGTTTTATTAATTTTAATAAATTTGAAATATTATAAGATAATTAATTTTTAAATGATTATTTGGTGTAAAAAGAGCCATTTAGTTTATATAGGTCACTTGAAATAATTTCATGATGATCGGACACCTAGTAGTGAAATAATTCCATTTTGTACTTTAAACATAATTCACGGAATTTCAAATGTAGTTCTGGTTTTAAAGATAACTGATTTCTTCTAAACAAGTGTATTGGGTTTTCTTGAAAATGAGGTTTTCTGTAAAGCTTGTGAAGGCCCATCTGACACCCTAATAAAATAAATTATTTTGGGAAAACTCACATTGGGGTTACTCAAGGGTGATATTTGGTGTGCATTGATTGGGTGTGATATTTGTGCCTTGTGACTGATTGATTTATATTGTGGATGCACCCCTTTTTATTGTATGTGTTGACATGGGAACCTGGCATAGTGAGGGAATTTTCTGAGAACGATTGTGGCACTAGTTTAGATTATGCACTTGCTAGTGGCCCCATAGTAGGGGAATACTGACTTATTGCTACTATGAGAATTGGGACCCTCGGTTAGACCATGTTGGGCTATGCCGAGCGTTAAGGAGTTATGAAGTCATCAAGTTAGGGAATGAATTCATGATGAGTCACATGTATAGTACATTCTGGATTGTTCATGATATCCTAGGTTCAACCCATGTTTCATTTAGTGTTTATTTGTGTGTGGCGCATGATTGAAAAGTCTAGTTCGGTTGCTGGCTCGTGTGTGCCATTTTTTCCATTGCCCTTGGCATGTGTTGTGTGTTATGTGTAGTTTTTCATTTTGGATAATAACTAAAGTTTTGTTTTCTAATTGTTCACAAATTTCTTTTAAAATGAAATGCAGTTGTTCCTTTTAAACATTAATTTTTTTTTATAAATTATAAAGGGAAATGGACTAAAAATTGTTTTAGAAATGAAAGTGTGTGTGTGTTAAAACCAATATCTTGTATATTTTGTTCAAACCTGGAATTAATAAATTTATTTTTTAAAAGGTAGTGCATTGGGAATAGTTTTTTTGGAATGCCTACTAAGTTTTAATACTCACGCCTATAGTTATTTTCTATTTTTAGTATTTTTCAAGCTATATATTGGGTGAGTTCGCTTTGGGCGTTGTTTGGTCATGGGTTGGAGAGTGACCCGCAAGGTCGCACGGAGATAGTGGATGTCTCTTTCATTCAGTTTTATTTTCTTTTATTCTGTTCTTGTTACTTTACTTTTTTTATTTATTTTGCGCTACTCTATTTTGCTTCTACTGCTTTATTTATTTATTTTAACTAAGATAAATTATTCCCAGCGCCTCTGTTGATGCCCTAGAGCTTGTCGCCAGCTTGGGAGGATTGGGAATGCCTCTTAGGCCATGTTGTGGGCTGGCTTAGGTGACCGGTTTGGGGTCGAACCAGGTTGGTTCGTGACATTTTATGATCTGGAGTGATTGGTTCACTATGAATGTATATCTTGAGATATCCCACCGCAGGATCGGTTTGTAGAAATATACCACATCTTTTGTACGAATGGACAAGTCATGGTCCCTAAATTTATGATTGAAGATTTTATAAAAGTGTCCCATGCTTATGAGTTGGATGTTCATTCTGGGATATTGATGATGTATCAATACATGGGATTCCAGTATTGGTGCATAGGGACGAAATTTCTAATTATAGGTTCTACAACTAGGTTTTACACATTCTTGCAGGTGATGGAAGAGTAAAAAATACCAAGAGGATTGTTATAACCACTTCCAGTATTAGAATTCAAATGGGTTGATGTTCCCATGGTATTCATAGTAAGCTTAACTAGGTCTCTGAGAGGTAGCATCACTGTATGGGTAGTTATTTATCGACTAACAATATCATCCCACTTTAGTTATATTTGGTAGATATTACCGGTTGATAATTTTTGGAAAATTGTATGTCTTTGAGATCATATGATAGCATGAGGTCCCATGTACTATGATTTCCAGTAGGAATAGTCATTCCACTTCATTATTATCGCCTGGATTTTAAAAGGGTATGGGAGAATTAGTGCCTCTATGAAAATATTTTCACTCTCACACTGATGGAAAATCAGTATATAAAATACAGGTTCTATAATATATGCTCAGAGAATGTGTTCTTGATTTTAGTGGCTCATGGGAGAAGCATATACCTCTCTTTGAATTTCCCAATAATAATAGCTTTCAATCAAAAATTCAGAATGATTCTTTTAATTCCATATATGGAATCCCATTCAATTCAATACTATTCGAGCTAGAGGGGGATGCAGAAGCCCTACTCATTCCTCATCTTGTTCAAGATAAATTGGAGAAGGTTTAATTGATCAAAAACCATATGGCCACTACTCAGTCTAGAAAATTTTTTATGTCGATCGCTATTGAAAATCGATAGATTTCATGATGGGGATCATGTTTTCCTTCAAGTATCGCACAACATGGGAATTATATTTTTACTGATGAAAGGGAAGGTTTCACCTCATTATATAAGGAAATTTGAGACTCTATAGAAAATTGAGCCGATAGCCTGTTGGCTTATACTATGTTAGTGAAATTGTTTCATGAAATACATATTCCGTGTTTTATAGATTCACCAATATCATTCTAACATGTATCATACCTTTGTTCATGATGATGTTTATTTATATTCCAATGCAACACCTGAGTAGTATCTAGTACACATCGTTGACTAGAGCATGAAGGCTCTCTGAGTATAGTATGTCTCTCTGGTACAGGTGATATGGAAGCACTGTATCAAGAAAGATGAGACTTTGGAGAGTGAGGTCGATGTAGATGTCAAATGGATAGATATTTTTATTAGATAGTATTAATCCACCCAAGGAAGGTGAACTCAGGGATGAGTTATTTTAACGAGAACCCTATTTGAACCATTTTTTACTTAGGTGTGTGTCCTATAAATTTTAGTTGAAATCTTTATTTTGGACCTAATATAGAATTGTAATGACTTAATGAAGGTCCCTAGGGTGTATTAATATTATTTGATTCCCGAAGACAAATTTGTTTGGTTAAATAGGCATGAATCACAGTTTATAGTAAATTGTTTGGGAAGGTTGCATGATTAGAGAAAACCGTATGGGTTGTGTCTTTTTGGATAGAAGCATACTTCAGGGTTGGCACACAGTTTCCAAAACAATGCATAATAACCGTATAAGTGCCCATTTTTACTCGGTACTCCTGTAGGGTTTTTTCATGGTTTGTCAAGCCGTGTAGAGAAATCATGCATGGGAAAATATTTGGTTAACATGTATTTTTTTAGTTATTGATATAATTTAACCTTCTCCTTATTCACTAATATGAATTCCTATAGAATTATCATTCTTTACTATAATTTTTGATAATTTATATGCCCCATGTTATGGATCAAGAGATATCCTTTATCTGGGATCTGATCGAGATTCTGTTCATCATGTTTTATGTGTAAGGGTATGCACTCGATTATGTTTAAGATTTTATTATTCAATCTTTATCTCGACATAGTTTTCTAGATGTGAGTGTTTTTTCATTATTATCATATCCACTCCATTCTATGCTGTATTAGAGGCCGATATCAGAGGACAGGGATCATACAACCCTAAGGGGGTGTTCTATAACTCAAATTTTATCTTCATTGATTTTGGAATTTTTCATTAGGGCCCCACTAATTTCATCAGGTTCTATTTATAGAATATATATTCCATGCTTATAATAAATAGAAATATACTGGTATGCTCTTTCCATATATGTGATAAATTTTTTGAAGTTATTCCCACAATTCCCAACATCCCATGTTGGATGATATACCATAATTCTGTTTTTAGTGTTTTGACACTTTTGATTAATTGTTTGGGTGTACTTGAGATTGACCACACTAATAGTAATCCTCCATATATTAAATTACTATTGAATCTTGTAATAGTGAATGGTTGGAAGAATGTCAATTCCTATAGACTTGACTATCGTTTGTTCTAATATATAATTAATTGAGCCACTTTATAAATTGGCATGTATGTGTATGAATAAGACCATTATAGTTTAATTTAAAAATGAATAAAAAGTTTCATCTATGTAGAACCCCTTACTATGTTAATGCAAGGTAGATGATGGATGCTTGTTTATTGAATATTCCTTAAAAATCAATTTATTAATGGTTTCATGCAACATGGATTTGTCACACTAATGAAATGAATAGATTTAACAAAATGAAACAATTGATTAACTATAAATTGGTAAAAGGGTTGCATGATACCCGGACTTATCAAACTAAATTAATGAATGGACTGAACAAAATGAAATATTAAGTGGCCTCATTATCAAATAGGTGTGGATATTCTCTATATCTCCATGGGTTAATTTAGGGGAATTCAATGAGAACTTGAGAACCCCATTATAATTTACGGATGTTGATTTATTAGGATGAGAATCAGCTAGATCCTGACATTTTCTAATCTTCCAATAATGGTATGACACTATAGGATCCACCACATAATATAAAATGATTCTTGGATACAGTCCTTGGATCCATCATTGAAATGTTGGTTCCATAGTTACATCGAGTAGGGTCCTTTCACTGCTTCTACCATTTTAACATTGGATGATACCATTGGATTCAATAGTATTTTTATTGTGGAATGCCTTGGAAGATCTTCCTTGTGTTATTCTCTTACCCATAGAAATTATACATTCATTAATGAGTTGCAGACCCTCAAGGTACATATTTCTTTTGGTATTATCATGTATCTACATTATTAAATATCTTTAAATGTTTCCTTGTTACATATATGAACATGAGTATTAGTAACATGTGATTTAGTTATATTATTTTAATAATCAAATAATGAATTTGTTATAGGTTTAGACACAAACTGATGGATGAAGATGGTTCATGGTTATTTAGCTATATTTTATTACTTTATATACATATTCATGAAAATTTTTATATTTTGTTACATGATATAGATGTTATAAACACAATTGTTGTTGGCCCACTAAGATTTATCTCACACCCTCTCTGGGTGCTATTTGGTACCTGGAGTAGATTATATGAATGTAGGTGTTGATAAACGAAAGTTTACAGCCTTGGACACTTGATTTCTTTCTATTTAGGATGGAGTATGATATTAGATGACCGAGCCAAATTTTATGATTATTGGGATAGTCTTTTTATTACATTATTAATTTTTTGTAACATTTCATGATTTATATCTTGTATCTTTGCTTTCTATTTTTCTATATATGTGTGACATATCATCTTCAGTTATTCTAGTTATTTCAGTTATTGTTATTATTGTCCCTATTTTCTTTTATTCCTTCAGTTTACTCAAATTGAATCCTTTATATACCTTTTTTATTTATCCATTGTACTATACTTTGATATTAAGGGAATATTCTCCCCATTGACACAACCTATGACTTTACTATAATATTGTAACATTTGATATTTGAGGATATGTGATTGAGGTCATGTGGCCCATCAGGCTTAGGGAACCTATTAAGTGGAATCGAGGTCTGGGATGTCACACAATGTGTAGTATACTTTTAAAAAATTAAGAGTTAGTTCAACCAAGTTATATTATATCTCACCTGGGTTGAGATATTCAATTGTTTTTTTCAATGGATTCTAGAAAAACTTCTAAACCCCTAGACAACAATTTTACTAAAACACTCTCATTAATGGTGATAAATTTACCAACCATCCCATCAAGACTATAGAGAACCAAATAGGGAATATATAATATCCCATTTTTATATTTAATGTATTTATTTATCCCTTTTCTGATCTAATTATTATAGAGGATTTTTTGTTTTAATTAATCGTTTTTATGTATAGATTTTTCCACAGTTTTTGATAGTGATATTGGGGTTTAGAAGGCCTTATATTTGGTTTGGGGATTTTGTGTAGAATCTGGACTTTGGAGTTTCTATTGGAGACCATAAAATCATGAACTGGTTATACGACATGAATCTGTAATAAGGAAGACATAGTGAGTCCAGTTTATTTTGTAAAAATATACAAGTCATGGAACCATTTCATAATGTGAAATATCTGGAATCATGATTTTTAATCTTACAAGACACATTTTCATCATATATATGAATATAATTTGAATTAAAATTGTGAAAGGGACACAGTAAATGCATTTTTTCAGTTCAATGGTTTTCATCATGATGAATGACTGACTATTCATCAAATTGATGTGAAATCCATCCTGTCAATGTATTTGGTTATTTTGGGTGAGTTTGGGTGATATCCATTCTTCTTGATTTCTCCCATTGGCATTCAATCCCCATGAATGTTGTGTCACTTGTCCCTTGTTTTTAGAATTTTTTCTTCTAGATTTACATGGGTCATAGTAGAAATATTACATATTTTTTTGGAATTTATTGTGATCAGTTTGTGTTTTCTATTGATCAATTTACATTTTCCCTTTTACCTTTACTTTTAAATGAAGATCTTCTTGTTTTTAATTTCCATTATTGATGGTGACTATGTTTCTTCCATTATTATTGCAGGTGTTTCAATGAAATGGGTTAATTATTAAATTTCTATATTTAATTGTCAATTACATTGGTTAATTGGATGAAAACTCGTGATTTGACCATGGAATTTTATTCATGGGTGATATTTGGGGGATAAAAGTGTTTTTATTTTAAATCATAATTGTGAGAAACAAGTGTTTTATTAATTTGTTTAAATGGTTAGTTTTGTTTCGAAATGGGACTTTAATCCCAAATGAAGAAATTATATAATGTGAAAATATTTTATTCAATGTGAGTTGGATTTTAATATATATTTTTAAATAAAGAAAACATTGGGTGGCCTTGGCTGTGTTGAGATTAGACTTGTGACTTTTTGTGTGTAATTTCATTGGAAGATTTATGTCATGTTAGTTTCTGTAATTCTAATAGATGATATATTTGTTGGATAAACCATGGGAATGGATTAACAACATTAATTTATGTCTCGAATGTATTATCATAGATTAGATACCACCTAGTATTCTTTTTCCATTAATGATTATTTTATGACCTCAAGGTATATATCATGGTAATTTTATCATATTTTTAACTTGTGGTGTATCTAGGATTGATTTCATATTTTCCTTCATGCTTGATATATCCATGGATTTTTGGTATATTGTATGTTTTAAGGAATATAAAGGATCCTTTTACAAAATGGTTTTACTTTATGAAAATTATATATAAACAAGATTTTCTATATAACTAAAGCTAATTCATTATTACTATTATATCTTGTATAGACTCTATGGTAGTGTCCTTCTAGTTTTTTTGGTCACATAGCTTGTTTAACTTGGAGTGTATATAGATATTGTATTTCAGGACTCAGGTAATGAGAAGAGCATTATATAGCATGTCAGCTTCTCTTGTTATCATCATCATATAAGAGGGATGGTTTAGTGGGATAATTAACTCAGGTAATAAATTGTTTTTACATTTCATGTTATGTACTTATGGTTAGGAATGTTTAAAAAAAATCGTAGGTCTCATGATTAAATTATTTATCTTTATTTTTCTATGTTATAATTGGTTCTCATTAACCAGGTTTATCAAGATACATGTTGCTTATATGTGTTTCACTTCATAATGTGGTCTACATTCCTAGATTACTGGTTTAGCTAACCTAATTTGGTCCATTTCAAAAATTTAACAGATAAATTCCCCATCTAGAATTTTTGAAACACATCCTTGGTTTGGTTCAGTGTCATAGTAGACTAGAGTTTGGACCGTTAGAATTCAGAATGTAATTGTGAAAATGTGTCAAGTCCATGTCACACATATGCATGAATCTGAGTTACCATGGTTGGTTAGGTATGTTTTCTATGTTTGATATTTGGTACATCAGATTTTATGAATGATCTATATATTGGGAATATTTAAATATTCCAATTCATTTCATTTGTTATTCCATTTCTGAATAATCTTTAAATGAATTAAATTATTTTATTTTGAAAGATATGGTATGGATACCTAAAGTTAGTCCTATAATTTGGGAAGATGTCCATAAATAATGGGTTTTTTTGTCTTGTGTATGTAATTAAATTCTTCAATGATTACATTTTCTAAATAATAGTGAGAAGATATGAGAAAATATTCACAAAAAAATAATCCAATGGACCCATCATTGTTAAATTCTATAATCAATATTGTTTACACATTGGGTCTTATTTGTGTTAGGAACCCGAGATGTGTAGTGGATAATAGATTAAAATTTACTAGGCAGAATTCACCCATATTTTACTATGACAATGAAACCTAGTATTCAAAGGAGTCCCTTGAGGGAATTGAGATTATCAACTTCTTTTTGAAGACTCATGTGGACAATATGGTAGGTTTTCCAACATATATTATTGAGTGACCTGGAATGAGATGGTGGGACTCTGTTGTGTAATCTTATTTACACGAGGATCATACCTATGATTCAATTATGAAACTATTTAGCTGGATGTTTTATTTGAAGATGGTATGTGGAGAAGAAGGATGGGAGTTTCTAAATTTAGAGAGATCAGAGTGTAAATCTATGGTGTGTTCCACCCATTTGTATAAGATAGTGCATTTTGAAATGGATATAGTCTCCAATGTTAACTAATGTTAATGAGGTTGGATTGGGGTAGAGGGATAAAATTAGGTTGATAAAGATTATCATGTGTCATCCTTTAACAACACATAATTTTATCAATGATATTTTCCATCTTATAATTATTTAATATAGTATTAATCTCATGCATCACAAAAAGAACATAATAAAATTAATATTCTCATAAATGAATAAAGAAATTAGTTTGTATTTATATTAATTAAGGAACCTATAACAATGGAATTGTAACTTGAATTTTAGAATAGTAATGCGGCTGTTAGGAATAGTTATCTATCTAATACTACAGTAACCTCACATATGAATTTATAAATAAAACACAGTTGTCTTACAGAAGAATATATTATATATTTATAACATTGTAAAAGTAAAAAAATGTTTTAAAAATGATGAATTAAGTGTTGGTATTTTTTTTTGAAACATAAATGTTTATTTAAAATTTTATAATTAATATATTTATTGAAAAGAAAAAATATTTCTATAAAAAATATTTCTATATTAAATTTTTTATAATTATTTGTTAATTTTTTGATACCATAAATAATTATTCAAAGTGATAGAAATTTTGGTGTATCACTAAAATGAATATTTTTAATAAATTATTTTTTTATTAAAAATTAAAATAATAAAATATAGATAATTATTTTCATAAAATGGATTCCACTTTTGAAATATAAACATCAAAAATATATTAGGGAGAATTTTTGTTTTTTTTAATATAATTTACTTTTTTTGGTGGATATTGAAATACAAAAATTTATTGTCTTAAAATTATAAGTAAAAAATAGAAATTGTGAGTCATGTTTGATTCATATATGATGTTTGTGAAAATTATTCTGAGCTGACATGCCTTAAATACTATATTTAGTTAATTATATCAACAATATCTTTTGTTTTGAGCGAAAATAAAAAACAAAAGAAAAAAAAATTCAAACTCCCCATCTCCCTCCCTATTAATACAACCTCTCACTGCCGCTTATCCTCACTCGTAATTTATATTATATCTTTCTAAATTTATTCCAAATTACTCTCCCAATAATATTAACAAAGGACAAGTTTTTCTGGTATCACCAAAAGGCCAATTCCAACTGCCTTATGATGGTTCCCAAGGTGGCGATATTCAAGAGCTAAAATCCCCCTTCATTCTCTTTTAATATAATTTATTTTCTTATTCTCCATCACCACCCCTATCAAAAATAGAATGATAACTATATTATTAGATATATAGTATATCTATATAATGTTAATTGAATATCAATCATAAATTCCCTTCTATTATCTTTCTTTCTTAAAAATAATAACACCTGACATGACATGTTGGTCTACTACAGTCATGGAAGATGAATTTTTATTTTCAATTACCACATTCAAAGTAATATTAGAAACCATTATTATGGTCAAATCATTTTCTAAAATGTAAATTATAATATTCTTTATTTTCTATAACCAATATATGAACATATTTTTAAATATAACGATATTAGTTTTCAATGCCCGTACAAACTTTCAAATTTAATTAATAATTTATTTCATTGACATTTTATCAAATTAATCATCCTCATATAATAAAATATAATTATATATAAAAAAATTTAATATTATGTAAATATATTAATACCATATCATTATACATCTAGAGTTTATTTAATTTTTACAAGAACTCCCATACATATACTCAAGGGAACCGAACATAAATCCATTACATGAACACTCCTAGGACAACAAAATTAAACATTATATATCATCCAAATAATAATAAATGGACTAAATAAAATTATAATAACTAAAAATATAGATGGAAGTGTTTCATAATTTTTAAATTAATTTATCTAATATTATTATCCCTAACATTAATTGAATGTGTAGTAAGAATTCGAGCATAAGGTTAGGGATCTATGTGAACTTCCAAATTTACCATTAGGTTATGATTTACCTATATTTAGAATAATGTATTTATTTATTATTATTATAAAATTATTAAAAAAATTATTAATATGTCCCCAATTTTTTTATCTATATCAATTCAACATTATTTTAATGGTAAATACATGTTTAAGAATTACACCTTCTAAATTATTCCTGATAAATAAGCCCGATTAAAGGGAAATTACCAATTTCTAACCCATTTCCAAGAACACTCTATAAAATGATCTAATCAACATATAGTTGAAAAATAATACATTTAATCATTAAGAAATTCTTAGTTCATACACACAATCTATCTTTTTTCCACTTTAATGATTTTTTAATACATTCCCTTACACTGTACTAATGTGGCACATTTCTAAAGACTCATTAACACTATTTTTACATGTTTTCACTTTAGTTGGGAATTATATATAATTATTTATTCCTACTAACCCTTGTAAATGTACAAGTTTGATATAAATATATTAGTTCATAGTCACAATTATGATTTTCCCTCCGTTCATTTCTTATTACAAGATTATGATACCCATTTCATTCAATGCATGGCCTTATGTTTATTCTATATGTATGATTCATTATACATAACACATATGAGTCAAATTGATATTATGAGTAATAATATATAGAAATTAAATATGGTGTCTAACTTTACTATCATGAGACATCATGTATGGAATTAAGTAGTAAATACAACCCATTTTGGGACGTTGTCCAACATCTGATATAGTCATGGAAGTTTTCCTTCAATAATATTAATTAAATTTTGTATGTTTCTTAAATGTTCATATGTTTCAATGATCATGTGATAACATGTTCCATATTTTTTTTTCTTTTTTATGTTTCTTCACATTCCATAAAATTTTTTCCTCATTTTATACCTTGGAAGGAATGTGTTCATATTTATTCGAATACTTATTTTAGCAGTGTGCTTCTTATCCTATCCCCTTTTCAATGTATGCTAGAGGATATCTTATCCATATATAGAATGTCAAATTAATTTAGTATTTCATTATTTAATTTTAATAAATATATATTTTATCCTTCTAATTTAGATTACCGAGACATTCATAGACACTAGGCTTTACGATCCAGGGATTGTATTTGATGGTTAATTATAATTAATATCATGTATTTATATGTGGAAAATTTTACAGTCATAATAGATTGTATCAGATAGTGGCCTATTTATTTTTGGATATTATTACTTGAGAAATTTATTTAATTCCATATGGATAATTATATCACCATGGATAACCAATATTATAACTTATAATAACACATGTTAGGATGTACTTTTAATTTAAAAGTTTATCCTTCTATGTTCAATGTTTCATTTTTATATTATTATTATATATTTATTAAATCCCCCTTAAAAACATTTTCCTTTTCTTATTTAATGAAAGGAAATATGATAATATATTTCCAAAATCAATGTGATCTGTAGTGTGAAGATTTCTTTAAGGAAATGCTAGATATAATAGAAATAGGGTCATATAACCTCAAGAAAACACTGGATCACGTAACACATGTAATGATTGATAACATGAATCTTGTGGAATATCGTACTTATACTAATAAATATGAATTTTTTTTCAAACATTTTATTATAAAAAGGCCTCCTATCATTAATGGATCTTCATATCCCAACATCGTAGAAAATTATATTAATTCCACATTGAAGATAATTTAATCCACTAATACTCAGATGAAGAGAATTTATTGATGGTGGGAAATCATTTTGATGGGGATGCGAATCAGTGGTGGACATTGATAAAGTACATGAATTATAAAGATTAAATTGATTCCATTTAATGGGAATAATTATAAAAAATATTTTCAATAAAAAGGTCCCATGAAATCTCCATCATTAGTTGGAAATAGAGTTCCTCATAATGACAAAAATAGAAGATGATTCTATCAGATCATGTGAGGAAAACCTTACAAGGAATTCATGAAATGCCACTATCTTTTTCATGAACAATTAGATCAAGTTGTATTGATTCTTTAGTAGACTATTACTAACTCTACAAATAGATTCGATGATTTGAGACTTTGAAAGCTATGAGATGATTATATGTTGTACCCTTAAGTTGAGATAGATATTATAGAATCTTAGTGGAATCGTTGTCTTGGAGGTTAATTGTGGAGAATGGATTTTAATATAGGATGATAAATAGATAAATCCCATGATGAAAATAAAACCCAACATCCCACTTGTAGAAATAGTGGTTGGATGCTTCCTATTAATTTTCGAAAATGAATCAGGACATGATTCATATGTGGAAGGGAGGGACATAAAGGTAATTATTATCAATGGAATAAAGAGAACCCCACAAATATTGATGAACACTGAAAGGTTAATATAAATACTCAACCTATATTGTAGTGTTACATCTTCATGAAACTTGTAAATTATGTAAGGAAATACCGCAAGCTAAGGGTTGTCAGATTTAATCAACAACATCAGCCTCTAAGGAATCAAGGAATGATGTATTCCAAAACTACTTCTGGGGTGGATCCCATAAATGATGTGGTGACTTTTATACTAGCTATTAATTATATAATAGATAAATTATTGTATGATTGTGGTTCTATGAATTCTTTCATATCTTGAATGTTTTGAAGAACTATTCAAAAATCACCTAAAAATATATAGGTTGAGTAATCTATAAGAATTTATAATGGGTAAATTCTTTCATATAACATAAATATAACTCATCCCCAGTTAATGTTTGTCAAATGAACCTCCCATAAAATCTCATTTTTAATTTTTGCAGTTTCATAAAATATTGGTCATGGGTTTTCTATCATCATATAAATCCAACATCAACTTTCAAGAAAGGGATGCCACTCTTCAAATCTTGAGGAATCGTCTAATTCTTTAAAAGTGTAAATATTATGATAAATGACTATAAAAATTATGATCTCAATTGAGGATATTATTGAATTATGAATAATAATATCAAGTTCAAATTATTGAGACAATGGTGAGGATCATGCTCGATGACATTCCCATTGGACTGGATTACACTAATGTGTTCCATGATGATTTTTTGTATTCCTCATAATCAAAGGATTGATTTAACCATTGATCTTATACTAGGATATATGCCTATATAAAATACTCCGTACAAGATGACCACTATTGAGTTGGAGCTAATAAATGTTCATTTATAAGAGAATATGGAAAATGTTTTCATATGACTTAGTGATTCCCAATGGGGTGTGCCAATCCTATTTGTTAAAAAGAATTATTGATCATTCAGACTCTGAATTGATTATATTGATATCAAAAAAAAATTAAAGAACAAGTATTACCTACTATAGATAGATAACTTGGTTGATCAGAATAATATTGTGCATGATTTCTTAGAGGTGGATATTTGATCCAGATATCTCTAATTAAATGTGAAGAGGGATGATATTTCCAAGACTGCATTTTGTAAGAGGTATAGAGACTATGATTTCATAGTGATTAAATTCATACTCACTGATACTCTTTCAAATTTCATAGACTTCAAGAATAGGGATTTTTGAAACTACCTCCAAAAATCGGTGGTATTCCCTATATATAATATTCTAATATACTCCCAGAGCATGGATGGCCACATAGAGTATTTGAATACAATGATAAAGACATTGAGAAATGAGGAAGTGTATGAAATTTATATGAAATGTGACTTATATATTGAGAAATAATCATTATTTGGGGATGTTATCACAAACAAAAGAATATATATAGACACATCTAAAATAAAGGAAATTGAAGAGTTTCCTAAGCTAGCATACATTATGGAGATCTATAGTTTTCCATAGTGTATTGGGACATTATGAATGATTTCTGAGGAACCTATAGTGAAATTAAAACCCACTAACCATTTTAACATGGAAGGGATAAAAATGTGTATGAACCAGAGAATGGATGACTACCTCAAAGTGTATAAAAATATGCTTATCAATGCCCTAGTACTTAAATTTTAATCAATTTAAGAACTCTTTAATGAATACAAAGTTGATTTAAATATGTTTTTGGGATGTGTATTGATGAAAAATGATAATTTCATTTTTTATTCCACATAGAACTCAGAATTCGATGAGAAAAACTGTCACACACGTGATCTATAGTTAGAATATGTGATTTTACAATGAAAATATTGAGACATTATCTATATGCGGAGAAGTGGTAGGTACATAATGATAATAAGAGACTCAAATATATGTTCACATAGAATATGCTTAATATAATATTATGAATATGGTTAGGTATCCTCATGGATTATGACTGGTAAATCCACTTTCATCCTAGTACAACAAATAAAGTGGCAGATTCTTGATGTACAATAGATCCTAAAAACATTATAAATGCTAAAAATTTAGAATGATATAATTTACATAGACATGAAAAATATGGACCAAGTAATCCTAAAGTAAATAACACTTTATTTCCAATCTCAAATGATTGATCGACCATCCCTTATAGGGAAAATAATGGATGCAAGAAAAAAATGATGCATAGATTAAGAAAATGAACTATATATATACGAAAGTGTAAAGCCACATAGTTCAAAATTGATGATGAAAGAGTATTATATTTTGGGCCATAGCTATGTGTACCATACAATATATATATATATATATATATATATAATTAATTAGATTCTAAATATTGAATATACCTCACCCTTCTCTGTCAAACTAGGGATCAAATAGATGTATCAATATCTCTAAAAAACTGTTACTGGTCCAATATGGAGAAATAGATTGCTAAATATACATCGATGTTCCTCATATGCAATTGAGAGACTGATGAATGAAAATGTCTAATTGGATGATTCAACCATTACCAAAACAAAAATGGAAATGGAAAAACTTCATCATGGGCATTTTCAGCAGTTCTCATAAGACATCTAGAGTAAATATTTCAATATGGGTTTTTAAAGATCATATTTCCAAGACATCTCACTTTTTCTAAACTTTAGTGGACTTCTCACTCTGTTACCTTTCATGGATATACATCATTGATTTTTTTGAGTCTGTATATAGTACCATTACCGAATTTATCTGACTAACATCCATGACTTACATCCATAATATGAAAGAGTATCCATCCAGCTACAAACACTCTAATAGACTTCAATACAGATAATCGTCCTCAATGTGATGGAAAATATGAGTGGATGATTAAGATATTATAAGAAATGTTAATAAAATGATTTTGAAACATCAAAAGAGATTAGACCTATATCTACGCGGGTTCGAGTTATCTTACAACAATATTTCCTAATAAAGCATATAAATGGATCCATATGAATCCCATTATCAGAAAAGATTCAAATCACTTTCATGTAGGGATGATATTGAAAACATAAGATACAAAGAACTGAAATGGTCGAACAAATTGTATAAAAGGTGAAAACTAGTCAACAAAACATCACGGCATCACAAATTAGACTAAATATATATCTAGATAATAGATGACATGACATAGAGATTGATGTTGGAGACATGATATTTCAATTCATTTCTCAATGGAAGCATCTTAATATTTGGGAAGAATGGAAATATACATCCGTAGTACATAATCCCCATAAAAATACTTTACAGTGTCGTAGTTGTGGCCTATCGACTAGAACAACCACCAACCATGTCTCATGTATATGATGTATTCCACATATTCGCCTTGATAAAGTATATACTATATTTCTCACATATACTGAATTCAGAGGTGGTATATCTATAAATTGATCTCTCTTATGAGGAGTAATTGTGGATGATCTTGGTAGATGGATATAATGATCTATGAAAAAGACTGATGACCATTTTAAATTTTAATATAGGAACCATAAAAAATAAATAGTGAAATGGGAATTGGATTGATATGATCTAGTATAAATACCCTCGCATTTTTTTCAGTATATTATGTAAAATAGAATTTCAAGGGAGAAATTTCATAAGTGGCAAAGAATTTGAAAATCTAGAAATTTTTCAATGTTATTTCAGTTCATCAAATTATTTCATATTGTACAATTCTCATACGTCACAAAGAGAACTTATTTAAAATTTTATTCTCATGAATGAAGAATTATATAAGTTGTGTTAATATAAATTTAGGAACCTATAGTAATGTTATTGTAACATGACTGTTGTAATAGTAACAAGACCATTAGGAATAAAAAATTGGACATTAGAATAGTACACACACCTATAAATGTACAAATAAAATTTACAAGTCTTATAAATGAAAACACGGAAAATATATATCCAAGAATATGTAAATATATTTTAGAAAATGATAAATTATGTTTTTTTTATTTTTATGAAACGTAAAAGTGTATTTAATATTTTATAAATAATAAAAATATTTAAACTAAAATAATTTTTTCCAAAAAATAGATTAATAAATTAATAATTATTTTAATTATAATTATAAGATAATTTGACAACACCTAAATTAATTTTTCAATGTTTCATATAATCAGTTATAAAATTGAAATTGATTTATTTAGAATTAATGATGTTTATAATTATAATTAAATATTCATATATTTAGAAAATAATTTATATAAAATATATTCAATTTTAAAAATCTATAGTTTAGAGATGGTAAGGTTGAATTGTTTGTATTTTTATAAAAAAGATAAATTTATAAGAATAGTGAAATATGATAAATTAAAGAATTTAACATCATATGTAAATAAATTGAATTTTTTGTCATGGTTGACCCGTGGGTGATGCATGTGCCCATTATCATGAACTAAAGTGATTTTTATTCTTTATTTAGTCAGGTTAATACAATCTATTTATAGTCTTTACCAAAAATAATTAACAAATTAATACTATAATAAAAAATGCCATACTCCTCCCCCAATATATGATACATCTCACCATTCCTTCAACTCAATCATTATTTTCTTTTGATCATTATAATATTATCCCCAATTCCTCTATGAACCCTTTTCTCGACATCATGATCCTTCTGTTGTCACAAGAAGTCTAATTCATAGTGGGTTAAGGAGGTTCTTATGGAAGCGATATCCAAGAGGTAAAATCCGCCATTCCAAAATGTCCTAAAATACTTTGATTTTTATTCATTCATTGATAATACCCCTTTTAAGGGTTGAAGGTGAACCCATACATGGCCTGTAGGCTTCATGTTATAAGACCCAAAGTTTTTAAAGGAATGCATTCTATATTATGACTACTTGAAACTTCTCTTTTCCAGCTTCTACATCATGACCAGTTCTCCACCTTTGCATGGCTATTATGATAGATGTCTTGTGCATAGATGATTAGTCAAGGTCCTAATGTAAATTTCTATACACTCTCATTATTCTATTTTACATATCAATACTCTAGTGAATGTCCTAGCTCTGAATCCAACTCTAGAACTTGTTCCCAATAGAAAATATCTTTTATTTGTAACTACACATAATGTGTATTGGAGGGATTGAGGTGTTCTGAAGTCGTTTTAGGTGTCTCGAAATCATTACTGACCCGAAGGCCTAGGTGGAAAGAGGTCCTGTGTGCCCTGAAGGCTTGGAGGACTCAATGACCAAAGTGATGGCCTGAAGGGGAATACTTCTGGCTACTACAGTACTGAATCATAGCTTGTATTGTACCTTCTATAGTAAATTCCATGGTAATAACTATAATACTTCAAAAACAACCTATAAATATGGATCCAATTAGGATTTTTTCTTGGGTCTCAAGGATGCACTTTAAGATTACTATCATCAACCCCTTCCAAAATATCTTGATAACTCCAGTATAATAAATTTAATTTAAAGTTATTTTACATTTTTGGGAAGATCTTAACCACCTGGTTGGCACACTATTTCCCTAAATATGCAGCCTAACTATACTTGTTGCCCTTTTTCGAAGGTAAACATGCACTGTTTGTTTAGGGGTTTTCAAACTATGTGTACAAACTGTTCACATGATAGTGTTAAGAAAAATTGGCCATTTTCCCCTTACTGGTCTAATTTAACCATCTCCTTCTTTCTTAATTTGAATTCCTGGTGTATTAGCCTTCTTTAATATCATTTTGGAGAATTTTTAAGGCTTTTTGAATAGATCAAGACATCTCATACATCTTATATCTGATTGATATTTTCTTCCTCATGTCGGTTTAGCAACAATATGTACTCGAGACTATCTATGAATTTCTTATTCACTATTTATCTCAATCTAGTTATATAAGTGTTAGAATTTATCATCTTTTCTCATATCTACTCCATTACAAGATAAATTAGAGGTCTATATCAGAGGATAATGATTGTACAACCCTAAGGAATGAGCTCTAAAACTCACCCCTTAAGTTCATTGATTTTGGAATTTGTTGGTGAGGCCCACCAATTTCATCGAGTTCCATTTATATAAATTATATGCCATGATTATAATCATTTGAACCATATGGTTAATCTCATTATAGATATGTTATTAGTTTTTGGAGGTTACCCCCACAACACCAAACATCCCATGTAGGATGATTTACTACAAGAGCTTTTTTAGTGTTTTGACACTTTTGATCCATTGTTCGGGTGTGATTGAGGTTGACCAAACTAATGGTAAGCCACATTATAATAGATTATTCTTCATTATGAAGTGTTGAATGAAATTTACCTTAACACTTTCTCATGACCCGCCAATGGTAAGTTCCTAAATGTATTTAATTTATTCATTATATATGTTGGAATGTATTTGTATTTAAATGAAATTCCTGTTTAATTGAAAAAGAATAATAGGTTGCACGTCCATAGAACCCCTTACCATGTTTTTGGAAGATATAGGATTGAACCATTGTTATTTAGTATGCATTAAATAGATTTTTTAAAGGTTACAAGCTATATGGACTTGTCACATTAATGAATGGTTAGGGTAAAACCAAATGGATTTATTTATTAACTGTGAATTGATTAAAGGGTTCTATGATAATTGTACTTATCAAAGTAATGAAAGGGAATGATTGATAACGTAAAATATTATGCGACCTCATTATCAAATAAGAGTGGACTAACTCGATATCTATTTGGGTTAGAATCATTGATTTTCCATGAGCACTCGAGAACCCCATTCTAATTCAGGGAAGCGTCTTTCATTGGTTGAGACCCACATAGATCCCGACCATGGTATATTCCTAGATTCTTGGTATAAAACTTTAGTATCCCTCACATAGTATTTAAGGATGCCTTGGATAAACACATGGGATCCATATTTGACAATTAGCTTCCATGGTTATAGAATATATGGTGTTGTCATTACATATCCGTATTTTACCAGGTATGATCACCTTGGATTCGGTAGGAATCTTATTGTTGAATTCCATGGATTACGATACTATATAATAATCTTACCCTTATCTAGGCTAGAGTTATTACTATGTTGGTGACCCTTGAGGTCAACATTTCCCTGGTTATTACCTTGGAACTTCATTATGAAGTATCATTAAAGGTTTACATGTTACATGTTGGAACCTTCACAATTATTAACATGTGACTTAATTATAATGTAGTACAAATAGAATAAGTAATTTTTTACAGGTTCTGATAGCATCTGACGAATAAAGTAGTTACTTGGGTATTTACATACATTGTAAAAGTTCATGTTATTTATATATTCTTGTAAACTGTAATATTCAATTACACATGCCAGATGTTATAGACACCATTGGTGGTAAGCCAATTAAATATTTATCACTCCCTTTCTGGGTATTTTTTGTGCCCATATTAGATTTAATGAATACTAGTGTCCATAAATAGAAGAATACAAATTCAAAAACTTCATTGCTTTCTATTTATGATGTATCATTACCGTAGATGACTAATTTGACTCTCAAGATTCTTAGGATTGTATTTTTATTTCCCTGGTACTTTTTTAGAACATGTTATTCTTTTAATATTGTATACATGTTTTCCTATTTTCTAGATACAAGAAATATCATAATTATTTATTCCAATTATTTCATATATTATTATTGTTGTCCATGTTTTCCACGATTCTTTCAGTTTACACTTATTTCATCCTATATTTACCTCTATTAAATCTATTTTGTTGTTTTACACTCATTTAATGAGGTCATAGTCTCCCCATGGACAAAAACTAGGATTTCACTGCTAGTCGGAAACCACTAGAATTGAAGAAATGTGATTGAGGTAATGTGTCCCATCATTTTTGGGGCACCTATTAAGTGGAATCTTGTACCAGGACGTCACACCATGTGTAATTTATATTTAATAATCATAGAATTAATTCATCAAGATTATATTATATTGAAACTAGGTTAAGACATTCAATGTGTTTTTCACATCATATTTTAGAGAAACCTATCAACTTCTATAGATATCTTATACTAGAACACTCTCATGAATAGAGATCAATTTCCCTATCCAGTCCCTAAAAAACACAAATTACCAAATATAGTATATGTAACATCACAATATCATATTTCATGTATTTAGTTTTACTTTTTTCATACAAATGGTTTTCATGTAATGTTTTTTAATTAATATAGTCTATTTATAAATGTTATAAAGGTTTTATAAAGTGATCTTTGGGTTCAGAAGGCTTTAGAGTTGGTTTTTGGATTTTTACTAGAATCTGGACATTGTAGTGCCTATTGGACACCATCACATCATGAACCTGTTATACACCATGCATCTATAATAGGGATTAGAAAATTACTCTAGTTTAGAGTGATAATTGATATAATTCATGAAAACTTCTCACGATGTGAAATATCTAGAATCAATAATCTTAATCTGATGAGGCGTATTTTTGGAATATATATGAAACCTAGTTTAATACAAATTTTGAAAGGGTCTCATATAATTAATATTTTTGTCCAATTGTTTTTATCATGAGGAATGACTAACAATTCATTAATTTGATTTTATGCCTATAATCTCAACCCATTTGGTTATTTAGGATGAGTTTGGATGATATCCATTCTTTTAGATTGATCCATTTTGGCATTTGATCCACATGGAAGTTGCGCAAGTTCTGCCTCAAAGGTATTCTATATGCTTCATCATTGACATTTATCATAGTTCTAATATTAGATATTTTTGTGGAATGTATTTTTATCATTTGGTGTTTTCTATCGATCCATTACAATATTCCCTTGTTCGACGCCTTTCAAACTCCAATACTCTTATTTCTGACTTCTATCGTGGTAGGAGAATAGGTTTCCTCCATTTATATTGTAGATGTTTCTATACAAGGGGATTATTTTTATATTTCTATATTTTATTTTTAATTACATTGGTTAGTTAGATGAAAAATCATTATTTGAACATTAAATGGTATTCTTTCATGATATTCAAGGGCTAGAAGTGTATTTATTTTAAATATTATTTTTGTACAACAAGTATTTTATTAAATTATTTAAATGTCGTTTTTTGATTTAAAATTTGTATTTAAGACTTAAGGAGGATATTATATAATGTTAAAAAGTTTTATTCAATGTTATTAAGGGTTTTAAATATTTTTTTACAAATATAAAACCCTAGGTTCCCTTGGGTGTATTAGGGATTGTTTTAGAACTCTTTTCTGTGTAATTCTATTAATGGTTTTATGTCAAATTATTTTGTTTAAATATATTTGAGGATATATTTGTTGGATCCAACTTTTTAAAGGATTAGGGTAATTCATTTATCACAATGATGTATTATCATAGATTTGATCCTAAATGGTATAATTTTTTTCATTTTTGATTGCTCTATCATCAGAAGGTATATATTCTAGAAATTTTCTCAGATTTGTAACTTATGGTGTATCTAGGGTTCGTTACCTATTTTTATTAATATATTACTCATTCCAAGATTATTTGACTATTGTATTATTTATGAAAAATAAAGGATCTTTCTACAAAATGGATTAACATTATGAATATTAGTAATAAAAAATAGTTGTTGTAAATATTTAGCTAATGAATTATTAATATTATATACTTAATGAATTCTCTAGTAGTATTCTAATAGGATTTTTTTCCACACATTTATTGTTGATGTTGGGTGGTTATAGATATTTATTTTAAGGACTCGGGTAATGGTAAGGGAATTATGTTTCTTGTCGGCTTATCTCGTTACCATCATCATTATAGAGGGATGGTTTAGTGGTGAAATTAAATCAAATAGGAACTTTTTTATACTTATAATTATTTTCCATGTGGTTTTAAATTTTTATTGATTATTTTTATGTCTTATAATTATGTTATATTTCTTTTTCCACGATACCTATTTGTTTTCTTTCAACATGTTTATCAAGATACATTTTTTTATATGTTGTGCACTTCACAATGTGGTGTAAATTCTTGCATGGAATTATTAGGTATCCCTATTTGGTCTATTCAAATATGTTATCATATCTTTTCTGATCCTGAATTATTGTGAAACATCCTTTGTTTTGGTCAGTGTCTTGGTATATTGATGTTAGGACCCTAAAAATTCAGATTATAATTGTGAAAAAGTTTCTTTCCCAGATCACATTCATGCTTGAATCTATGTAACCATGGATGTTTGGAATTTTTATAAATATTTTTATTTGGTGCTTGTGGTATTTTGAGTGAACCGTATATGAGGTTTTTTATTTAAAAATGTCATACTAATTTATTATGTTCTTACTTGTCTGAAAAATCCTTAACTACTTTAAATATTTTATTTTAAAATAAATTGTATGGATACCTTAAGGTGATCATATTATTTGGGGAAATGTGAATGAATAATTTTGTTTTTGACTTGTATTTGTTAATGAATTCTTCTAAGATAAGCTATTCCAAAAAAGAGTGACAATATATTCGAGAATAATCACACAAAAAAATCCAGTGGACCAACAAATGTTAAATTCTATAATCCAAATTATTTATACTCTATGTCATGTAGGTGTCGAGAACACAATGGGAGCAGTAGATAAAGGATTATAATTTAATAAGTAAAATCCTCCATTATTTTTTTTGTGACAAAGAACCCCAAGATTATGAGTAGACTATTGAGGGAATTGAAAAGATCTTTATCTTTATAAAGACTCACGAGGACCCTAAGGTGGGTTTTTTGCATATTTTTTTGAGTGACCAGGTAGAAGATGGTGCACCTAAATTGTGTAATCTAAATTTCATGAGGATCATACATTGGATTTATTTAATAAAACAATTAATAGATAAATTTATTTTAATACATCATTTGTAGAAGAGGGGTGAGAGTCTCTAACTTTAGAGCAAGTAGAGTGTATAGATATTGTGAATTCCAATCATTTTTATAATATGGTGCATTTTTAAATAGAGATATTCACCAATGTTATCTAAATGGATTGAGGTTCGATTTGGGATTGAGGGATAATATTTGGTCAATGATGATTCTAAAATGACTTATTATAAGGAACTAGAATTTTATAAATGAAATTTAAAATCTTATAATTTTTTCATATATCATATATCTATTAAAAAATGTATAGAAGGAAATAAAATTAATATTATAATAAATAAATAATGAAACTAATTTTATTTATATAAATTAAGAAACGTATAAAAATGGAATAGTTACCTCACTGTTGGAATAGAAATGTAACTATTAGGAATAGTAATTTAGCCATTTGAGTTATAACCTCACATATAAATGTATAAATAAAACATAAGTATCTTATAAATGAAAATATGATATATTTATAACATGGAATCATTAAACATATGATTTAAAAAAGATGAATTATGTGTAGATATTTTTTGTAAAACGTAAATTTTTTATGATATTATATTTAATATAATGAATAAAAAAAATTGTTGATATAAATATATTAATAAATTAATTTTCTTTTAAAAATATTATATGTTAACTTTAGGATTCCATAATTAATTTTTTAATGTATCATATATTTGATTGTATCATTAAAATGAGTATTTCTTGAATACATTATTTTTTTAATAAAAAAATAAAATTATAATATATAGAAAATTATTTTAAAAAAATGGATTCCTTTTTTTAAATCTATACATAATGAAAATATTATAGTGAATTTTTTGGATTTTACTAAAATAGTTGACTTTTTTGTGAGTAGTGTAATATGGCAATTTATGGTATTTATAGTTATATGTAAAAATAAAATAAAATATTGAGTCTTGTTTGATTCATGGATGTTGTGTGTGGAAATTATTCCAAAATCAAATGCTCTAGTTACTATATTAATACATCATAATCAACGTTACTGTTAGTTCTGAGCCATAATTATAAAACAATGAATAAAATAATAATAAAAAATCTATCTTCTCCCTCTATTAATGCCACCTCTCACCACCCCTTCTCCTCACACATTATAGACATTAGATCATCTTAATATTGTTTATAATTCCACCCCCAATAATCTTATACATGGATTTTTTTATTGTCTCACAAAAAGTCCTATTCAAAGTCCCTTAAGAAGTTTCTCAATGAGGTGATATTTAAGAGGTAAAATCCAACTTATTTATTTTTTAATTTCATTTATTTTCATTTTCATTCTCACCTCCCATATCAAAAATAGAATGATAACTAAGGTATAATATATATATACATGATTTATTTTATGATGATCGAATATCCATCATCAAATCTCTTTTGCTCTCTTTTATTCCTAAAGAAGAATACGACTTCCGTGATATGTTGATTTTTCGGATTTTTGAATGATGATTTTTCATTTTCCATTACTGTATTCAAGTATAGACAAGAAATAATTATTATGGTTGAATCAGATTATAATATGTAAATTATAACACTTTTCATATTCTATAACCAATTAATAAACTTTGTATTTCATAAAATGATTCTAGTTTTCAATTTTCATATTCCATGCTAATTACACTAATAATTTATTTCATTAAAATTTTATCAAATGATTCATTCTCATATTAGAAAATAAAATTATATACGTTAAAGTATAAAATTATATATGTGAAAATATATAATTATATAAATATATTAATTCCAGTTAATTCTATATGTATATTTTTTTTCACTTTTACACGAACTCCCCTAAATATACTCAAGGGATATGACCATAAATCCATTAAATGAACGGTACCAGATCAACAAAATTGCACAATATAACTCAAAAAATAGAAATGAATGAAATTAATAAAATTATAGTAACTCAAATATATGAAGAATAGGTTTTCACTCTTTTAATTAATTGGTCTAATATTATTTTCAATGACATTAATTGAATGTGAAGATGAAATTAGGGTATATGGCAAGGGATCTCTCTGAACCTCGATATTTACCATTAGGTAGTGATTTACCTCTCTTTAAAATAATATATTTAATTATTCCTCTTTTATAATTCATATAAATTATATTTATATGCCCCCAATGTTTTTATCCAGATCAATTTTGCATTATTTTATGGGGAAACACTTGTTGAAAAATGGCACCTACTTATTTTTTCCTGATAAACAAACACAATTAAGGGAAACAAAAAATTATCAGAACCATTTTCAAGAAAACCCCATAAAATGACCTATCCAACAATATACATCTAACATAACCCATTTAATCATGAAAATGAATCTTCTTTCATACACACAGTCATTCCTTTTTCCTCTTTAATGACTTTTTAACCTTTTCCCTTAAACTGTACTAAAATTATCTCATTTATAATGTCTTATAAACACAATTTTTACATGTTTTCAATTCAATTAGACATAATTTATCATTATTTATGACTATTACTCCTTTCTATTGTCCATGTATGATATGAATCCATTTTTTCATAGTCACTATTCTGATATTCCCACAGTTCATTTCTTATGACATGATTATGATACAAATTTCATTCCTTGTGTAACCCTTGTGTTTATTCCATATGATTGATTATTTATGTGAAACACATATGAATCAGAATGTTATGATGGTTTCACAAAGATATCACTCTAATTAATTGGTTAATTCTAACTCTCATGAGACATCATGTATGGGATTATGTAGTAAATTCAATCCTTTATGGGACTTTGTCAAAAATTTGATATAGTCATGAATGTTATCCTTGAATAATTTTATTCAATGTTGTATATTTCTTAAAAATTCCTATATTTAAATGATCGTATGATACCATGTTTTATATATTAATTTTATATATTTATTTTTATGTTCCATGCATTTTTTCATCATTTTATTTCTTCTAACTCGTGTGTAATATTTTATTCATATTTTTATTCTCTAACAAGTCTTATTAGCGCAACCCTTTGTGTATATACTCCATAGGATATCCAAGGAATATATAAGAACAGAAATAAATTTATTAGTTCATTATATACAATTAATAAAGAGATGTCTAATTATTTTAATTTTTATTTCAAAGTCTCCCATAGACACTAGACATTATGAACCATGGATTTCATTTTATGCATAGTTATTCATTAAATCTTGTATTAATATGTGAAAAGGGATAGGGTCACTACAGATGGTATCTTATAATATCCTAGTTATTCTTGGATATTATGATTGGAAAAGAGTAGTAAAGACCATAGGGATAATTATATCACCATGGTGAACCAATATTGGAACTTAAGGAATCAAAAGTTTGGATATTCTTTTAATATTAAAGTTTATCCTTCAATGTTCAATGTTTCCTGTTCATATCCTTATTATATAAGTATGAAATCCCCAAAATAACATTTTCATATTCTTAGATAATTAAAATAAATGTTAGAATCTGATTAAAAAATCATTGTGATCAACAATATGATTATTTTACAAAGGAAATGTCATATATAATAGCTATAGTGTCATATAACTCCATGAAAACACCTGATCAAGTAGCTCATGTTATGAATAATAAGTTTAATCTTGTGGAAGACCATTTTTGTCTTACTTAGTATGAATTTGTGGTTAAAAAATGTATGAGAAAAATGCCTCATATCATTATTGGATATTCTCATCCACTTGTGGTTGAAAATGGTATTAAATCAACTGAGAAGAAAATTTTGTTCTCCAATACTCAAATAAAGAGATTGTTTTAATGGCGGGAATTTTTTTTCTTGGGAATGGTGATTAGTGGTGGACAGTGATAAATAACGTGAAGTATAAGGATGAAATTTATTATATTGAATTGGAAGAAATTTAGAAAACAGTTTCAATAAATTGTTTCACTAAAATCTCCATCATTATATGAAAATAGAGTTAAATGTAATTTAAAAAATGGAAGTTGACTCTCTCAGGCTGTGTGAGGAAACCCTCTGAAGGCATTTATGAAATGCATCTAGATTTTCCCTGAGACTAAAATCAATTTGGTTAACTTCCTTAGCATATTATTCCTATGTCTACAAATTGAGACGATGATTTGAGATGTTCAATGATATGAGGAAATTATCTGTTTTAAACTTAAGTAAAGGTAAATATTGGGGAATCTCTATAGTCTCATGGGATTGGAGATAAAAATTGTAAAATTTATTTTAATATGGGAGGATCAAATGAAAAATCCCATCATGGAAATAGAACCCAACATCCCACTTTTTAAAATAATTGGAATAAGAGCCCCAGCAAATTCTTAAAGGAAAAAAATGAAACGATACAAATGTGGAAGAGAGGGACAACAAGAAAATTATTACATTAAGAATAAGAATCATCAAAAAAATATAAATGAACAATGGGAAATTCAAATCAATAATCAACTTATATTGTTGTGTTAAATTTTAAAGTAACAAGATAATTATGAAAGTGAATACCGTTAGATAATGGTTTTTAGAGTTAATAATCAACATTAGCCATTAAGACATCAATTAATTTTGTATTCCAAAATTATATAAATGGTGGAGCCAAAAAACGATGTGGTGACACATACACCAGTTTTTAATTCAATTATAGATAATTTATTATGTGATTCCAGTTCTTTACAGTCTTTCATACCTGCAATGATTAGTATAACTATTTATACATCACATCAATATATAAGGGTTGAGTTATATATATGAATAGAAAATGGAGAATATACTTCTTATTAAATATATAACTCATCCCTAGTTAATGTTTGTGGAATGAAACTCCCATGAAATAACAGCTTACATATTTTGGTGTAGTTTGATTTGAAATTGGGCATTGGTTTTCTATATTTAAATAAATCCAACATCAACATTCATGAATGGGAGATGACTCTTCAAATCATTAGGAATCATTTTATTATGTACAAGTGTACAAAGGAGGATGAATCTAATTTAGAATCATTATCTCAATAGTGGATATTATTCTATTATGAATCAGAATTTCTAGCTCAAATGATTGATACAATGGAGATGATCATGCTTGATGACATTCCAATTATGTTTTATTAGACTATTGTGTTCACTAAATAATTTCTTGGTCTTCCTCCTAAAGAAGAAGTTTATTTAAAAATTAATCTCATACTAGGTTATGTACCTATATCAAAGTCACCTTATTGAATTTCCACTATTGAATTGGAGAAAATAAAAAATAATTTATAAGAGAATATGGAAATTTTTTTGGTAAGACTAAGTGACTCATCATGGGGTGTTGTAGTCCTCTTAATCAAGAAGAATGATTGATCGATGTGCCTCGGAATTGATTATCATGATCTCAAAAAATTCCCAATAAAAAAAGTATTCCCTACCATAGATAAATGAATAGCTTGGTCAACTAAAATGGGTGAATTACTTTTCTATTGAGGATCTTGGACAATGATATCACTAATTAGGGGTGAATAAGGAAGATAATCGCTAGAATGCATTTCGTAAAATGTAATGAGACTATGAGTTGACAAATTTTCCCTTCAGAGTCACTAATAATCAAATAATATTCATGGACTTAATTAATAGTTAGTTTAGAAACAACATCCAAAAATTTGTGCTATTCATTATAGATGATATTATCATTTTCTCTAAGAGAAAATAGGGGCATGATGATAATTTCAATACAATGCTAAGGACTTAAAAAAGTGATAAATTATATGAAATTTATAGTAAATGAGAATTTTGGATAGAGGAAGTATATTTATAGAGGAATGTTATCACCATCAAAGAGATATCAGTGGAAACATATAAAATAATGAAATTTAAGAGTTTCATAGGCTAACATCTAATAAGGAGATCCATAGTTTCCTTGGTCATGTAGGATATAATGGATGATTTTTTAGGAAAATGTCATTTTTTTTAAAACCTGATAACCATTATAACATTGAATGGTGTAAAAATTTTATGAACAAATTAATGCGAAGACTACATCAATGTGTTGAAAAAGAGGCTTATCCCTACACTAGCAATTACACTCACACCAATTGGAGACACTACTAGAAATGAAAGGTATACCAACTTTTGAAAACTGTTGGTATAGGTTGTAAAACCACTGGTATAAATTATACCAACTGTTTTAAAAACTGTATCCAAGTAAGCCGTGACAATAGACATATACTAACAGTTTCAAAGAAACTATTGGTATATGTGAATAAATCTACACTATACCAACAATTTTATGTAAACCATTGGTATAGAGGTGAGATATCCCAATTAGAAATAGTTCTCTTAGAAGCATTGGTAAAAAGACCATATAGAACCTATACAAACAGTTTAAAACCTTTGGGATCGGTTTAGCTCTACAATTCACACAACATACTGCTGCTCTATGTGCTGTTATGTGAATTGTACATCAGTAAATACAGAATCGCCAAATAGGGATACATAATACAATAAACAATTATGAATAAAATTCATTAAAAACTAAATAGGTAATTATATGTGATATAGAATTACGAATGCATACAAAATTTCATTTTGTATAACACATACATTATTGGGTTCAGAAATTAGAAGCTAATAAACCAAAATAAGGAATTGAATAAATGAATTCAACCAAACACAAATACAATGTACCACGGTTTGGGGCGGGTGTCTTTGAACATAGTGATGATGATAATGGGCATGTATTAGTGAGTTTGTGTGACATAGAAAATATAGTTTTCCTTGGCGTATTAAATTTCATGTGTTTCAGAATAGGGGTAGGAGTTCCATGCATGAGAAGTGGATTTTGTGAGGCTGGACCATGGATTGTTGAGATATAGTATCAAAAAAATCCGAATATTTTTGTTCAGTTTTCCATATGCTAGTTGTTTTTAATTAAAATGATGTCCGTTTTAAACAAAAGAGAGACAGTTAGAGTGATACTGCCCACACCGTGCCTTAGATTGAGGCGGGGTTAACTTGTACATCTCACATATTACCCATGGATCGTTGTCCAAAAGTATCGACACAATCCAAATGCGTTTGGTTAATTTTCCGTATGCCAGTTATTATTTTCACATAAAATGTTATCCATTTAAAATTAAAGTGAGACACTTTGAGTGGTACCGACCACACCAGGCCTCGTATTGAGGCTCGGTTGACTCTTACATGTCATAAATGACCCATGCATCGTTGAGATAATGTATCAACACAATCCAAATATGTATAGTTGATTTTTTGAATGTTAGTTGTTTTTACATAAAAAAGTGTCCATTTTAAACAAAAGATATAAACTTAGACTGCTACTGGCCACAACGTGCCTCGGATTGAGGTGGGGTTGATTCATACATGTCAAAAATGCCCCATGGATCATTGTCCTAATGTATCAACACAATCTGAATGTGTTTGTTCGGTCTTCCGTATTCCATTGGTTATTTTCATTTACATTGTTGATCATTTCAAATAAAGATGATACACTTTGAGTGGTACCAGGCATACCGTGCCTCAGATTGAGGAGGGGTTTACTCGTACATGTCAAAAATGACCAATGTATCATTTTCCTAAAGTATCAACACAATCCAAAAGTGTTTGGTCTGTTTTCTATATGCCAGTTGTCGTTTTCATTTAAAATGTTGATTATTTCAAATAATGGTTTGACTCTTTGAGTGGTACCGGGAACACAACACCTCAGATTAAGGCGGTGTTGACTCGTAAACATCACAAATGACTCATGGATCTTTTTCCTAAAGTATAAACATAATCCAAATGTGTTGTTTTGTTTTCCATATGCCAGTTGTTATTTTCACTTCAAATATTGTCCATTTCAAATAAAAGTGAGACACTTTGATTAGTACCGGCCGCAATGGGCCTCAGATTGAGGATAAGTTGACTGGTACATATCATAAATGACCCATGGAACATATTTCTAAGATATCAACACAATCTGAATATGTTTGGTCGATTTTTCGTATGTCAGTTGTTTTTTACTTAAAACAGTGTCCATTTTAAACAAAAGGGAGACACGTAGAGTGCTATCGGCCACACCATGACTCTGATTGAGGCAGGGTTGACTCATACACATCAAAAATTATTCATGGATCATTTTTCTAATATATCAACACAATAAAAATGCATTTTTTTGTTTTTCCATATGCCGGTTTTTGTTTTCATTTAAAATGTTGATCTTTTCAAATAATGGTAAGACACTTTGAGTGGTACTGGGCACACCATGCCTCTAATTGATGTGGGTTTGACTCGTACACATCCCAAATGAATCATGAATAATTGTTTTAATGTATCAATAGAATCCGAATGCATTTGGTCGGTTTTCCATATGCCAGTTGTTGTTTTCATTTAAAATTTTGATCATTTGTAATAAAGGTGTGACACTTTCAGTTATACCGAGCACACCGAACCTCAGATTTAGGCGGGGTTGACTCGTACACATCAAAAATGACTCATGGATTGTTTTCCTAAAGTATCAACATAATCTGAATATGTTTGTTTGGATTTCTGTATGTTAGTTGTTGTTTTCACTTAAAATGTTGTCCATTTCAAATAAAAGTGAGTCAATTTGAGTGGTACCGGAAACACCGGGCCTCAGATTGTCACTCGTTTGACTCATACATGTCATAAATGTACCTTGTATCATTCTTATAAGTAATTAACACAATCTGAAAATGTTTGGCCAATTTTCCGAATGTCAGTTCTTTTTACATAAAATAGTGTCCATTTTAAACAAATGAGAGACACTTAGAGTGATAGTGGCCACACCGTGCCTTAGATTGAGGTGGGGTTGACTCGTACACGTCCAAAATGACCCATGGATCGTTTTTTCTAATTCATCAATACAATATGAATGCTTTTGGTTGGTTTTCTATATGCTAGGTGTTGTTTTCATTTAATATGTTTATCATTTCAAATAATGGTGAGACACATTGAGTGGTATCAGGCACACCTCACCTCAGATTGTGGCAGGGTTGACTCATACATGTCACAAATGACCCATGTATCATTGTCCTAAAGTAACAATAAAGTCTAAAAGCTTTTGATCAGTTTTCCGTATTCCAGTTGTTGTTTTCATTAAAAATGATGATCATTTCAAATAAAGTTGTGACACATTGAGTGGTACCGGGCACACCGCGCCTCAGATTGAGGAAGAGTTTTCTATTACACATCAAAAATGACGCACAGATCATTGTCCTAAAGTATCAGAATAATCCTAATATGTTTGGATTGTTTTCCATATGCCAGTTGTTTTTACATAAAATGAAGTCCATTTTAAACAAAAGAGAGACAAATAGAGTGATACCAGCCACACCGTTCCTCAGATTGAGGCAGGGTTGACTCATAAACATCCCATATTACTCATTGATCATTTTCCTAAAGTATAAACACAATAAGAAGGTGTTTGGTCAGTTTTTCGAATGCCAGTGGTTGTTTTCACTTAAAATGATGTTCATTTTAAACAAAAGAGAGACATTTATTGTGGTACCGGCCACACCGTGCCTCAGATTGATACATGGTTGACTCGTACACGTCCAAAATGTCCCATGGATAATTTTCCTAAAGTACCATCACAATCTGAATGCATTTGGATTGTTTTATGTATGCCGGTTTTTGTTTTCACTTAAAATGATGTTCATTTCAAATAAAGGTGAGACACTTTGAGTGTCACCGACCACACCGCAACTCAAATTGATGTGGGGTTGACTACTACTCATCACCAATGTCCCATGGATTGTTTTTCTAAAGAATCAACACAATCAGAATACATTAGGTAAGTTTTCTGTATTCCAGTTGTTTTTACATAAAATGTTGTCCATTTTAAACAAAATAGAGACACTTTGAGTGATACCAGCCACACCATGCCTCAGGTTGAGGTGCAGTTTACACATATACATCACATATGACTCATGTATCATTATTCTAAAATATCAACAAAATCTGAATGTGTTTGGTCGGTTTTCCGTATGCCAGTTGTTGTTTTCACTTAAAATGATGTCCATTTTAAACAAAAGAGAGACACTTAGAGTGGTATTGGCCACACCGTGACTCATATTGAGGTGGGGTTGACTCGTACACCTCAAAATTGACCCATGCATCATTTCAATATGATAAATCCTCAAACAAAAACAAAATTTAAAGAAAATGAAAAACAGCTGAAAATGGATTTTACCTGGGAGTGGTTTTCTTCTTACTAAATCTAAAGAGAATGTTTGATGATGCATGAAATGATAATAAATTTGAAAATGGGGTATGGAAACTGACCCACGGTTCCATGTTCATTACAAAAAGAGTAAAGTATGGAACTCTTTTCTTATTTTAAAATCTAGGTAGAACTAAAATGATCAGATGTTTAACTGGTGATAGTCTAGATGAATGGAACCATATGTTTATTGACCTTGGTGAGAATAATATTAATGTTCTTAAGGCTATGAAAACTAAATTGTACATGTACGGTGCGATATATGGATTAGAGTAGGATTCCACCGCATCGTGCCTCAGATTGAGGTGGGGTTGACTCGTACACTTAAAAAATAACAAAAATATATCGTTGTCCTAAAGTATTTACACAATCCAAATAAGTTTGGTCAGTTTTCCATATGTCAGTTGTTGGTTTCATTTAAAATATTGATCATTTCAAAAAAAATTGAGGCACATAGAGTGATACCGGCCACACTGTGCGTCAGATTGAGGCAGGTTTGACTCATACACATCAAATATATTTTCTTGGGTACCCAGTTTCCCATGGGATGCAACACAGTTTCAATGAACTATGTTCCAACCATGAACCACATATTTTTGTGTAGAAATACTATATTTTCTCTAGAAAAACTTAAGGAAATACAAGGGAAAAATAAAATACCAAAAAAGATAAACATTACCTCATAATTAAATAATTGTTGTGACACTTGGCCAACCATGAACCCACCTGGACAACCCCCCCCCCCACCTGGATAGACCCCCACCCCACCCCATCCCCGACCCCATCACCCACCCCAACTGCACAATTCACCTCCCCACCCTAAAAACATTAAATTGAAATTAGAAATAACTTAAACATTTTTTTCTTCAAAAAAAAACTCAAATATTATGCCTATACTATAAATTCTAAAAATGATGACATATTTTTTTTCAATTCTGATGTTGTTCACAACCTTCAAGGATGAAGAAAATCAAGTTTTCTTATGTAATAAGACTCTTCAAAGTGTTATAAAATAAAATAGGTGGTTTTAGAAATGAAAAATAAAGTGATAGAAGTAGGAATTATTTGGAGGGTGTAGAAATTTATAATTAAATATCTCCAAATCATATAGAAGATAAATATTTCATAATATCCTATATCCACCAAAAAATTGTAAATGAAGAGATTCCTCAAAGTGGTGTTAAACGAGGATAATTTAATTTTAAATCCATCGAGGGAGGTATCTGAATAACACCCTATTGGATTAATAATTCCTAAATAAATACATTAATGATACTAATTTGAATCACCATTTATATATTTACATTTCTTTTATTGATGGATAATGATTTTTTGTTTCATGTGTGGAGTTGGTTTGACCTCAAAACACTGAATGGGGTTCCACTATATTGTTCTGAGAATATATTATCCAATGCGACAAAGCTTCCACCTCTAAACATGACCACTTTATATCAGTTCCTACTAGAATTTCATGACATTTAAGGAAAATCTGTTTTGTGAAAAGCCTATGCATTATAGGGATGTTCATGAATGATGGTTTTTTGTCCATATGTGTATGGAATTCAATAACGAGTTCTTGCATTTAACCAATGTTCTAGTTTATGTTCAGTTGAGGTGAGTTAGAAACCAGGTTAGGCATGTCATTAGAACATGGGTTCTTCTATTTAACCATGTAGTCATGGATTTCAGGGATGAAAGTGTTTTGGTTGAGCTAATTACTACCCACTCTATAGTATGGCCAACACATCATATGGGAATACCCATGAAAAAAAGGCATGTTAAAATGGTACGTTTTCAGCACCCCACTTGTCCAAACATACTTTTCACCATAATGGATTGGCCAAGTATATTTAAATGGCTATCCAAGTCATGTAATCTATGTACATTCCCAGGACACAAGATTATCTAAGACACAATGTCAACCCTTATACAAACCATGTGAACCCTTATACCATATAGTCATTGTTTCAACCATTAAAAACAACTTATTAAACAACATAATTTTCCAAAGATAATCAAATTGAACATAAATAAATAATAATATTGGATATATCATGTAAAATGAAGGCATACTATCTCACATCCTAAATGACCACCCACAATGATGATTAATGTCCCTAGACCTCTACTTTCTACCATATCAAAAGGGAAAAAAATAGTTGAAGGATAAAAAAACCAAGTTATAAAAAATAGTTGTAGAACAACAAAACAAAGGTATCACATACATATTTGAAGTGTAGAAGAAAAAATTTCCTTGATTGAAGATGGATCGATCAGTGGAAGAAGTTTAGTTGGATAGGAAAGATGCAGATTAAATTTAGGGCACTAATCGAGTGGAGGGAGACCGGCAATCGAGCGGAGGGGGAACTGGATGCCCAATCTGCAATTAGGGGAAAACATTCCAAAAAGTTTTTAGAAACATTTGGAAATGTATGTATAGTAAGGAGTATACAAACAGTTTGTATAAAACATTGGTAAAAGGAGGAAAAATGTGAGGCCTATACCAACAGTTCACAAAAACCATTGGAAAATGTTCATATACTAATGCCATTACCAACGGTTTAAGAAAACCGTTGGTATACGTTTCCATTCCCAACGGTTTATCTAAACTATTGGGATATAATCGTTCGTAAAAGTGGACTTTCCATTAGTGGGAACTGTTTACTGTATACAGAGACAATTCAAAGAAGTTATTAGGGTGTGTATTTATTAAAAATGATAACTTTATTTTCTATTCATCCTTGTAGTTTGATGTTGATGAGAAAAAATATCACACCCATGGTCTATATGTAGAAACTAGAAATTTTCATTGAAAATATTACGACATTATCTATATAGGGTGAAGTGTGAGATATATAACAATAATAGGATCATTAAATATATATTCACATGAAATGATATTGATACACTTGGGAATATAGTTAAATATACTGATGGATTGGGACTGCTCAATAAACTATCATCCTAGTACAATACACATATGGACCTAGGAATCCAAGGAATGAACAAATTCATTCCTATATGAAATGATTGATCAACCGTACAATATTGTGAAAATAAATAATTTTCAAAGGAGGAAAAACAATGTAATAAAAAAGACTAAAGGTATAAGAATGGGTAAATCCTCGTTGTTCAAAATTGATGAGGAAAGATTCATAAGTTTTGGTCCACAATAATGTCTACCATCTATTATAGAAATAGTGAATGAGAGTATAAATAATGAACATAACTCACCATTCTTCGTGCAACTAAGTATCAAAATGATTTATCGAGATCCCTGAGAGCACTATTTCAAATATAACATAAAGAAAGAGATCGTTGAATATACATCAATGTTTCAAGTACATCATTAAAAGAATGATAAATAAAAAATGCCTAAGGGGATGGTGAATCATTTACCCAAACTAGAATAGAAATGGGAAAACTTCACTATGTACTTTTTCAACAGTCCTTAGAAGACATCTAGTGGAAATATAGCTATATGGGTTGTTATAGATCATGTTCCAAAGAAATATCACTTTGCTATAATTCGAATGGACTTCTCACTCTATCTTATTGCATGGATATACATCATAGAATATGTCAGTATGTATGGAGTACCATTGTTATATTTATCTGATTTATATTTTAGATTTATATACATGTTATAGAACAGTATAAATCTTGTTATAAACACTGATATGGAATTCAATACATATTATCATCCTCAATGTCAAGGTCAATCAGAGTGGTTGATCATGATAATAGAATAATTTTTGAAAGAATTTTTTAGATAATTCCAAGGAGATGAGGCCAAATACAACCCTTGGTTGAGTTATCTTACAAATATATTTCCCAATCAATCATCAAAATGGATCTATAAGATGCTTTTCATGGGAAAAGAAGTAAAATATTTGTATGTTGTGATGATGTCTAAAAGATAGGCTACAAGGAATAGAAATGGCCGAAGAGATGGTATAAAATGTGAAATAGAATCAGCACAATATCTGGGGATCCAAAATTTGAAAGAATATATATGCATATAATTTTCAAAATGAATTATACTCTGAAGATAGATTCATGGTATTCCTCCACATATCTCTATGGAATAATCTTAAGAATTTGGAATAAAAGAAATATAAGTCCCAGGTACATTATCCCCTTTAAAATACATTACAGTGTCATAGTATTGGCATATCGACTAGAACATGAATCATCCATTTCTCAAGTAAATGACGTATTCTATTTATCCCTATTTTGAATGTATATACTAGATCTCTCACATTTATTGAATGCTGAGGTCACACAACTAGAAATTTATCTCTCTTATGAGGAGTAGTAATTGAAGACCTTAGTCCAAGGATATAATGATCTTTGAAAAAATATTGTTGACCTTATAAAATTATGATGGATGGACCATAAAACCCAAAAGGTACAATGGGAATTGGATGAAGTGATAAAGTAGAAATTCCATCACCTATTTTCACTATATTGTATGAAATGAAATTTCAATAGCGGCATTTAATTAGCGGTGATGACAGAAATGACCCAAACTTTTATCATTGTTTTTTAGTTATTATAGTTATTTCATATATTACACAAGTCATACATCTCATAAGGAGCCCTGTTAATTTTTTTCATTTATGATTAATTTTATATGTACAGTTAATATAAATTAAGGATCCTATCCCAATTTAATTTTAACATTAATGCTGTAATAGTAACAATACCATTATGAATACCAATCAAGCTTTTATAATAGTAACCCCGCCGATAAATGAATAAAATAAATTTAGGTCTCTTATAAATAAAAATATGATAAATTTATTTCATGGAATAAGTAAATAAAAGTTTGAAAAATAATAAATTCAGTTTTTGTATTTTTTTGAAAATTAAAATATTATTTAGAATTATATAATTAATAAAATAATTTTAAAAAATATATTTATATAAAATAGATTCACAAATTAACGTTTTTTACAATTATAAGAAAATTTCACAAAACCTTAATTAATATATCAATTTAAAAGAAAGTATGTCACAATATTTAAATCTCTATTTTTCGAATAAATTGGGATTTTAATTAAAAAATGCATTCCATGTAGTTAGGAAATAATTTTCATAAAGTAGAGTCCATTTTAAAAATACAAAGTTTAGAAAATGGTTATGGTGAATTTTTGATATAATTAAAAAAATGTTCAATTTTCAGTTAATAGTGGAATATAATAATTTTCGGTATTTTACATCATTTGTAAATAAATGAAATTTTGAGTAATGGTTGACTCATGGATGATGTAAGATCCAATTATCATGAACTAACATGCTATATATACATTATGTTTTCATGGTAATACACATTATTAATATTCTCGGGAGAAAATAATAAACAAATGAATAAAATAATCAAAAATAGACAACTCCACCTCCAATATTTTCTGGCTCTTAGCATGCCTTCAACTCACTCATTATTAGCATTGGATATTAAAAATATTATTCTTAATTCTTCTCCCAAAAGTTTTCCAAATGTTGTGGTCTAGCTTTTGTAACAAAAATCCCTGTTGATATTTCCATAAAGAGGTTCTCAACAAGAGGACATTCAAGAGGTAAAATCCCTTATGCTTGAGTGGCCAAAATTAATTAAATTTTTTTCATTATTATTATAATAAACCTTTTATGTTTTGAAGGGAAACCTTCACATCACCTCTAGACTTCGTGAAATTATAAGACCCACTGGTCATGGAGGAATTCATCTTAGATTATGACTACTTGAAACTGCCCCTCCCTAGTATATGTATTTTGATCAGCTCTACACCTCTGCATGGGATTTCAGTTAGATTTCCAATGTATAGATCCACATGCATTATACTAGTGGAAATTTCTGTACACATTCATTATTACAAATTATATAGGTCTAATTCTGTGAATGTGTTAGACCTGAATCTTCCTTTAGAGCATGTTTTTTTATAGAATTTTCCTTGTATTTTTATTTCCACGTCATATATTCTAGAGGCCTTGAGCTAGTCTAAATGCTTTAAGGTGGCTGGAAAGCATTTTCAACATAAAGGATTGGGTGGAATGGGTGGTTGATGACCTATAGGACTCATGGACTAAACCAATGGCCCGTAGGTGAATAGTTCCAGCTGCTATAGTACTGAATGGTAACTACTATACTAGATTCTATAGTAACTGCTATAGTAGTTCTACGGTTACACAAAAATATGCCTCTTCCTAGATTTGATCCTAGGTCCCGTGGATTAACTTGATGTGTCCCCTCAACCACCCTTTTCAAAATTGCATGATAACACCAATATCAAAAGTTAAAATTAATTTTATTCTTTTAATGGAATATCCATCATCAGATATCTATTGTTCTACTTTTTTTCTTAAAAAAACATAATCTGTGATTTTTTGATTTTCAATCACCATGGATAATGGTTTTTTTTCATTTCCTTTATAAATTATGATCATAAAACCATTAGTATGGATAAAATGTTACTTTTTCATTACAGTCTTAAAAACCACCAAATTAAACGAATCATTTATTTTATTAACATTTAATCAAACGAATCACCCTCATTTAAAAATTGATATATGGGATCATTTAATAATATATAACTATAGTAATACCGTCTCATTCCACCTCTGAATATTTCCTTCCATTTTACATGAACTCTTATAATTTTACATGAGGGAACTGACCATAAAATCATGAAACAAACTCTCTTAGAACAATGAAATTATACAAAACAATTCATAAAATGGTCATAAATTAACATAATGAAATTATAATAAATCAAATACATTTAGATGATGTTTTTAATTAATTTATTAATTTATATAATTTATTATCTATTATATTAAGTGAAAATTAAGAATATATTCCTACAAAATATAAGAGATCTCATGTCACCTCAAAATCTACCATTGGGAATCACTTTATATCTATTTACTCCAAATTATTAATTAAATTTTCATATATAATTCTTATAAATTTGTTATATTTTCTCCAAATATAGGTATATAGATCCATTAATACTTTTTATTGGGAAATACATGTTTGTAAATATTCCCTTCTCAATCCCTCATGATAAGAAAGGCTGATTAAAGGGAACATTCCAATTTACTAACCATTTTCACGAACACTGCATAATCTATTTTAATCCACATAAGGTTTTAAAAAATCACTCATTCCATCATGGATAACTATTTTCGTTCATATAAAAATTATTTATTTGACAACTTTAATGAATCGTTAATATTTTCTATTAAACTATACTAATGTGGCCCATTTAAAATGTTTCTTAAACAATATTTTTAAATTTTTTCACTTAATTTAAACATTATTTATAACGATATATGAATGTTTCCCTTATCAACATCCGTGTATTATTTATTTCTATATTTTTTCATATATCACTATGATATTTTATTTGGTTAGGCCTTATGGAATGATTATGATAACAATTACTTTCTATGGGTAACCCTTTTGTTTATTCATTTTTCCTGATTCATTATGTGTAACATATATTCATGAACATGATTTGATTGATGTACCCATATACTATTCAAATTCACTGCGTAATTTTCTGTCTTATGAAACATCACGTATGGGATGGTAGAGTAAACCTAATCCATTACAGGACATTGTCCAACATGTGATATAGTTTTATGAGTTATCCCTGAATCCTATCTAAATGATGCAATATGTTGATGAAATATTTCTATGTTTATAGGATCACATGAACCCATGTTGTATATGTTATTATTCCATATGTTTATTATTGTGTAATTATTTTTTCATGTCATCCTATTATGCCTTCTAAATCTTGTCTTATTCATTATTCCTATGTTTATTACCTTACATGGGTTGTCATATCATTATATTGTATATGAATTTATAAGGTTTTTATAAAATGATTTAGGATCTCAATGACGTTATAAGTGCATTATGGATATTAATAATATTTTTTTTTTGTATTTAGTTTCATCTAAATAATCTTCCAAAGACAATAGACTTTAACATATATTGTTTATATTTTATGGTTAATTATGATTAAAATCATATATAATTAGTGTAAAAGTATATTATTTTAATACATCTGACCTTTTTTGCGATAATAAAAAATTAATCCTTGGTGGTGGTAGATATAGTTGGGAAAATTGGTTTTGGGAGAGATTTGGTTGGTGCTATTGCTAGCCAAGGTGTATCTTCTGGAGAAAAAAATTTGTACAATATAATCTAGTGTTCTTTATGACTATTTTAGTGGATTATTTCATATATCTTCAAGTTTAATTATATTAGTGTAGAAGGAAGGACATGTCATACAACGAGTAATTTTAGGGATTTTCCAAATAATTGAAATCATTTTGGATTATCTAACTATATGAGGAGTCTTTGTGAAAGGATGTGCCAAGAAATTATGTCTAGATCCACTATCTACAATGGTTGGCAGGTTCATACAGATTCCACCATTGGTGGTGTGTCTTATCCTTAATCCAAAGTACATGTTCAAGTGGAAAATAAATCATAAGTTTGAGATGAAAATGGACTAATATATACAGTGGATAATATGATAGGTGAATATAAATAATAGATTGATATTATTATCAGAATGGTTTTAATTTCTTCTTATATGGTTATTGTTTTGTCTAATATATATAATAATATTATTATTATTATATCATAAATCTGTGTTTTTGTGTTTTTTAAATGTTTGGAGTCCACCAATCCATGATTTGCTGATGGTGAATGTGGATGGAGTGACCTCTGGTACACTGGGTCCGGCTGGCTGTGGTGGAGTATTTAGGACTCCTCGGGGCTTTGTGAAAGGTTTCTACTTTCATTACATTGGGAATGGTCATGCGATTGAGGCAGAACTATGTGCGATTATAAAGGCGATCAGGTATGCGGTTCGTTATGGTTAGCATATGTTATGGATAGAGTCAGATTCCTCTGTTGTAGTGCATATTTTGAAGGATCTATCCAGGAATGTCCCATAGAGGATGTTATCTGCCTCGATAAAATGTCTTCAGCTTGCCGAGAAGATTTTCCTTGAGGCCTCTCATGTATACAGAGAGGCAAACCAGGTTGCTGATGCTCTATACAAAAGAGCGATTATGGAGGTCAGTTCCAGCTGGTCCTTTGTGTTGCCAAGTTATTGAAGTTGTCTGGTTCATGATGAAAGTACTGGGATTGTTTATACAAGGTTTTGTAAGGATCCCCTTCTTTGAGTTGTATTGAACTATTTACTTTCTTTATATATAAATTTGTTGGGAGAAGGCTCCTCCTGTCTCTCGGACCATTTGGATAATACTTGGGGCTTATGTATCTAATTTTATCTCTTTCCACACCTTTAGTACAGAGGATTGAACACGGTTTAATGTTATCTGTATGTTGGGAAATGATATTAAAATGTGAAGTGTGGTGGATATTCTTTGTAAATGATATTGATATTTATAACCTTTTTATTTTCATAGATTCAATGATCAATGTTATGTCACAAATTGGCTATTATCATCATTGAGTTTATTTTTTATCTCCAAGATGAGTCACTCATGTATTCTAGAGAGACTAAGACTCTATGTCTAGTAGAGTATAGACTATTTTTCTACATAATAGTGTGATCTATTATTATTTTACAAAGGTGTTCCTAGATTCTATTTAACATATTTTGGGTATTCCCCTTCCTGAAGTGGTGTGTGTGTGTACCCCAAGGATATTATAGATGATGATTAAGGTTTATATATTTTGAGAGAGATCAATTGTACCATTTAATTAGTACATTGTATGATTCCCATTTATATCCCATATTATCACATGGAACCTTATATATTGCTGGACCACATGTTCTAGCTTACAAAACTCAAGATTAAGGGATTTAGTTTTCCTTCTGTGTCACTGATGGATTCATCTATACTATTTATAGAGAAGTAAGAAGGGAGCCTCCAACATTTCATGGATTATAGAAAGTTAAATAAAGTCACTATTACAAAAAAATATCCCTTCCCTTAGATTGATGATATATTTTATTAGAACAGTGTGTGGGGTTGTTTTTTTAGTGATTAAAAACGGGTCATTGTACTATCGGTTGAGATTAAATGAAGAGGATTTATTTAAGATATAATTTAAGAGCTCATGTGGTCTTTTTTAATTTCTGGTAATTTCTTTTTGGTATTACTAATCATATAGTTATATTTGTGGCTTTGATGAACCAGATCTCTCATTGATTATTGTACCCATTTGTTGTTGTGTCCATGGATTATGTTTTCGCATAACCTAATTTATAGGAGGATCACATATTCCATTTGGATAACATTATTATATCTTTTAGGGAACATTGTTTATATGTTAATATTTATTGGTTTAAATTATAGATCTATCATGTGATGTTTCTCAAGCCAGTTATATGTGAGAGAGACATCGTCATGGACCCTTAATAGATATCAGAAGTTATTTCCTGGGAGAATCTCTGAAATATGTTCAAGATATAGAGTTTCCTGGTGTTTCATGGGTATTACTGACCTCATCTTCACAACATCTATAAGAATTCATTTTAAATGACAAAATTAACTATAAGGGTGAAAAAATTTACTATAATGACAAATTACAGGGATATTTAAACTATTAAAGTTGAGGTTGACTTGAGCATCATGTTTAGTTCTCCATAATGAGTTTGAGGATATGAAATACTTCATGATGCTTCTATGATATGTTTTTGGTGTGTCTTAATATAGGAGAAACATGTGATGTCCTATGTATATATCTGGTAACACCATCACATGAAGAATTACACTACCATAAATATTGAATTTGTAGTGATTATGAATACAATAAAAATGTCACTACAAGAAAATTCATAGCTTGCAGCAGTTTTTTTGGTATGGCGGGGGTTGAAACCGCCGCTATATGCTTCTGTGTCGGTTTTCAAAAACCAATGCTACATTGTGTGTCAGGACAGTATTGCTGATAGTTATAGGCATTTAGTGGTTGTTTATAGGAACCTTCATAGTTTGTGCATTTTGCAGTGGTTTTTAGCGGCGGTTTTGCCGGGTAGGGGATTAGTTTTTTTTAGCGGTGGTTTTAACTGCTGTTAAAAAAATATATGTACCTGGCTGGGAAAACGACCTCTAAAAACATCAAAACCTCCGTGAACATCATGCGGAATATGGTCCACTATAGAGGTGGTAATAACCGACACTAAATTTAATACCATAGCGGCAGTTAATTCCAATGCTAATAGAAAAATGATGACATGTAGCGGTGGTTTATACCATCACTAAAAACAGATAAAAAAACTGCAGCTTCTACAACTTCTATACCACTTCCCTGAAAAGAAAACAATATCATGAATACCAAAATATGCATAACACACACATCTGGTATAATAAATGATTCAAAACTCCCTGAGAACCACACATATCTACTGTTTACTACCTTCACATAGCATGTATTTTTTTGTAATGAAAAACCAACACACACACACTCTTCTTCCCACTATAGAGTAATCCTATGGGTACTCTCTCTCTAGTTATTTCCCATAATCCTATTTAATATTTCCCGTAACTAATGGGTACACACTCCCATACTTCATGATCATAAAACAATTATCATAATGTGATGAATCATGTCTTGTGATATCTGGTTCAAGTTCCCATCCCAATTACCGTAAACCACTACATATCAATAAATTAAATATCCCAAAGCATTTTAGTCATTCAATGGTTATCCACATTATCACCCACCACATATGAGTAATTCTAAAAATGGAAATCATTTAAATATTCTATTCTCAACATCATCTTGACAACATATGATCTCAACCTATAAGGATTATTATCCTATTGAACCTACCCTCTCTCCTGAACTAAATACCAAAACCACTCAGAGTGTTTCTCATCACATGAACACTTAATTACAATGAAATTCCTCAAACCATTCATGGTTACCCTCATAAACACACTTTTTTTATGTATAATAAAATAATTAATATATATGAGAAAACACTATATAATATGCATACCATGACATTCCTCAACCCTTTTATTTCTAATTTTTCCATATTATTCACTATAGCAAAAGTGTTGGAAAGAGAATGGTTGGTTCTGTTAATGCATTGGTAGGGGAATGATGTAGGTTGTTTTTTCCAAAATATGCATATCACAATCATGAAATCATGACATAAAAGGAAACATCATAAATCAATAAATTACATAAAAGGAAACATGAAAAATTAAGAAAATGTTAGGTCATGAAAATGTTTGGTGGAAACTGTGTTCCACACATGATACAGATACTAACCGGTGATGAACACATATCGTCACCCTCCCCATCTCTAACATATCAACAACACAACTAATCACTGTCCAATGATGAACACATATCGTCACCCCTCCACCTCTATCTCCACTTCCAGCTACCACCTGTAAGAACATTTTATTGAAAATTAAATAGTGTTGAATCTTTATATTTAAACATAAAATTAATAAATTATATAAAACTAAACGATTTTGAATTTCTGTGATTTAACTACACACCACCTGTCGACACAGTACCACTGAGGGCATATCTTCCCAATTGGTGACGTATTTCAGTCAACTATTTCTACAAAGCGGATATATGATCCCCCTGCCCATGAACTCTGTTTTGTATAGAAACAATATCTTTATTAGCGTCTTCAGGTGTGGGATGACTACAAACAGGACTAGATGCTGCATCCATCACTAGTGGTAGGCCAAAAACATCAGATGGTACGGTTCCCAAAACCATCCTGTGCACTCTACAAGGATGCTCCTTTTCAAGGACTTTAGCAACCGGGTCATCCTAGGAGACTGAGTAGGACAGCTCAGGAATGACATCCAATAGTTCTTTAATTTTTACCTATAAATAAAATATCAACACATATTAAAATAGAAAAAAGTTATAATAATTTATTATTATGAAAAAATGATTTCATACCCGAACATCTTCTGCAGGATCATTATCAAAACATCTATCATGTGTTTTGTGAACATCCAACCACACTTCTGTTCAAGATGATTATTTCCATAAATATTGTGACTGCATTAAACAAAAATAAATCCAAAATTTAATATATTAAACAGATAATATTGTCTTATAAATATATAATCTAATGAAAATATTACCAGAGTCAATCAGCTTCTAAAAAAGCTTTTTTAACTTGTAGTGTGAGGGAAGACTTACTTTGCCTAGCATGATGCATTCTTTCTTGAGAGATCCGTAAATAAATAAAATCCAATTTAATAGTAATTTAATTAATGTCATCACCTCTTCATATATATTTATAAATGTAAAATGAGGTTAATATAATAATATTTATTTAAATACCATCTGCTTCTCATCACGATGTCTGTCAACAAAAAAATTCCACTATTCTTTGTGTACAACATTGGGTAGCTTCTCATACATTTGTTGAACTATCAATGAAGTATCATTGAAATTGCCCCACAATAGGGATTTTAAGTCTTTCAATTTCTTACCAAGACTTTTCAATGTCCACTTTCATGCTATCACATCAGCAACTGTAATGTGAAAAAACATCTGTATACAGAAATAGATTTTGAACATATTAATAACTTGACATTCAATTACGCCATAATGTATTAAAATTACCTTTATTTGGGAATCAAAAACATCATTTTTCAAACTTGGACGCATATGTCTCTAATCGTCATAAGAAATGGGAATGGAAATGGGAACTACTGCAAGCTGGCCTAGAATTTGGCCAAGTAATCCTATGACATCATCCGTAGGGACCCCATATGAATCCATGGGAAAAAATATCTTTTCTCCATTCATATTCCACACATATGAACTTTTTATATTTTTCTCCATAGTTTCATTTTTTTCATCTTTAAAGAACAAACAATTAGTATAAAAAAAGTTCAATAAATTTATTTATATTAAAACTTGTACCTATAATAGTGACTATCCTATATGTCCGTGATGAACTAGAAGTGGCACGCCACCACCCGACTGATGATGATACTGAAGGGGGAGTCGATGAATTAGCTTCTAAAGGGACACTCATAGAGGGTGTGAGAGATGGTGCAGGGGGAGATGGTGTAGGGGGGCAGGCAGCTGGTGGATCAGAAGCCGTATGGAGGGAGACAAATTGATCGTCATCTATCTCAGTAGTGGATGAAAAAGTGTATGGAATCCTCCTTGAAATTCATATCATTTAATCAAATAAAATTAAGTTCAGAACACATTTTACAAAAAAACATACAGAGAAAAATAAAAATAAAAATGATAATAGATTCCCAGTACTAACAAAACAAATATACATATCAATGATAATGAATGACTTCTTAATAGAAATAATTGGTTTCTAAATGAGTAAATAACTATACATACAATCATTTTTTCCTTAAATCATGTCTATTTTCTACTCCATTACTTCATCCAAATCATTCTTACTTAATATACTAATATTATCAATATCACAATGGACAAATAATTCTTCTTCTTGTTGTGGATGAGATTCAATTTTAGAGGTCAAATCTTCCACATCATCACCAATATCATAAATATATCTTTGTATTATGTGATAAACTACACTATAACCTTCTTCCACAATATCCTTCACATAATACACCATTTTTCCTAACGCTGATAGGATATATGGATCATACAGTTTACGATCACTGACATCTATCTCGTGAGATATGTACACAGAAGTAAATTGAAAGGAATCTCTTTTAACACCTATGATAATATCGACCCAATTGAATATTAATAAAATAACAGAAACATTTTCATGGTAGTTTAATTAAACAATATCAGTCATATTTCACAAGTATTCCACTTCAAAAAATGTAAATATACCATTATTCAATGTTTTCAAACCCTCTTCTCGATCGACTGTATGAAATCTAAAGCCATTCACATTGTAAGCGTCGAACTTTCTAACTTTTTTTAGAGGACCTCATGCAAGAAACTTTAAATCTTCCAACACCTCTGCTCGAGTTTCAGTATTCATGATCTAAAAAAATAAATATACAAAATTATATTTACAAAATATATGTTTCATACTAATATTCATGTTTATTGCAATATTTATGAACTTACACAGCATGGAGACCATTCTACAAGGTCTTTGTTAACAGCTTTTTATATATCATTATCATTTCGTGTTCGAACTCTCATTCGTCTCTTTGTTTCTATCCTCAACTCTTCAATAAATGGATCTGAAATTTCACTAGTCAGTGTCACATATCTAAGTGCCTGTAATAATTCCAATTCTGTCAGTGTCACATTTGAGATCATCCCAACTGATCGGCCAACAGTAGGAAATATTTTTTATTTATAATGTATTTGAGAATGATTTTATGTTTCATCAACATGTCTAACTTGTTTAAATCTTGTCTCAATATCATCAATGTATCTAGAAATTAAGGTGAGACACTCCTCAACCAAATATCCTTCAGGAATAGAGCCTTCTGGTAGAGCTTTATTTCTCACATATGATTTCAAATTCCCAAGATATCTGTGAAATAAAATAAACATAATTATGAATTTAATAAAGTGCCAAAAATTGTTTACCTAACTTAAAATCATATAAATAATGTACCTCTAAATTTGATACATCCATAAATAATGAACGGGGCCTCCTAATTTAGCTTTCTCAAACAAAATCACATTTAAATGCATCATTACAGTAAAAAACGATGGAGAAAAGATCATCTCTATTGCAAAAAGGGTCAATAAAACCCTCTCCTAGAGGTTATCAAGCTGAAATGGATATTCAGATTTTTCACATAGTTGTCTGAAAAATGTGCATAATTTGAGTTCAATGGTAGTACATTTTTCATGTAATAATGAATGCAATGCCAATGGTAGTAACTATTGTAACAAAATCTGTGAATCGGGACTTTTCGATCCATGTAACTTACGATTCGTCAAGTCAACACAAATCGATATGTTACTTGAATACCCATAAGATACCTTAACATTCTTTAAAATTCGATGGAATATATATTTATCCCTATCTTTCATTGCAAAAATTTCCAGTGGATACTTTTCATTCTCATCTGGCCAGAGATCACATTATATATTCATTGCTTGTAAGTCATTGTGAGAATTGAGATGTTCCTTCAACTTTAAATTCTCATTAACCAATGTGGTAATAAAATTTTCACAGAAATTCTTCTCATTATGAATCACATCAATATTATACCGCTACAAATTAAATTCCCAAAATGGATGTTTGAAGAATATACTTCTTTTCTTCCAATGATGCATTCCGATTTCTCTTGAAGAGGCACTTAGAACCCGTTTCCCACTATCATTCAAATGATTATCCTTCAAAAAATATATTTCAGCATTTTCAGGTTGTGTTAATATTTCATAACCAGTTAATAACTTTGGAGGTGGTATTCGATCAATGAAACTGGTAAATTTTTATTTGTTCAGCCGAAATCTATGAGATGCATCGAGAAATCTTCGATGGCACAAGAAGCACCATTTTCTACTATAAGGTATCTGTTTGGTCTCAAAATCAATGTTAAAAATAGGACAAGACAAACACATTTAAGTTTTTCAACCAGATAAATTCCCAAGCCTTGGGAAGTCAAAAATTGTCTACATTAATGCAACATGCATTTTGAATATTGTCTTAGAAGAAGAATAAAATATCTCAACACCGTTTCTCCATAACTCCAATAATTATTCAATTAAAAGATGTAAGTATACATAAAAATCAATTATAGGAATTTTTTTGCAAGAATAATCATCGAAATGATAATAGATGTTTGTTGCATACACATCCACAAAGGTAGATTGTACAGGATCAAAATAAATGGCCAAATGCTATAACTAGTAGTCAAAGTCCCAAATGGGTTGAATCCATCGATATCCAATCCCAATCGTACATTCCAAGGATCATCTGAGAAATCTGTATGTAATGAATAAAAATTCTCCCATGATTGTGAATATCGTGGATGTCTCATTAACCCATCATTGTTATTATCTACATAATGCCACTTCATGTGTTCGGCAGTTTTCGATGACATGAATAATTTTTTCAATCGAGGCTTTAAAGGAATGTAACACAAAAACATTGCAGGTGTGTTCCTTTTCTTCTACTTAATGGAATTATATTGATTCAGACTTCCGACATCACACATTGACTGCCATCTATACGAATAATTTTTTTTTATAATCGTGTCTACTTGAATACTCTTTCCAATAAAGCATACTATCATTGGGACACATATCTGTTTTTGTATAATTCAAAGCAATCCTGTTACAACTTTTTTCATATCATAAAAGGACATGGGGAAGTTTTCTTTAAGAAATGCACCATGCAAAAATTCCAATATCATGGACATTGCATTATTTTTAATTCCACATAGACATTTGATATGGTACTCCTTTAGCATTAAAGAATGTTTTGAATATTTCAAATATCTACTACACAACTCTTGACTTCCGTCATCAACTAAATCAGGGAATGTATTTTCCTCAGTGAAATTTTCTCTTACATTAGTCACCACTGAATCCAGAGGGTGATCTACAGATATGTTAGAATATTAATATAGTTTTCCTACAGTCTCAAAAACATCACTTGTCTCATTGCTATTTTTAGCACCCTCAACTGGTTGTTATGATATGTTTTGATGTATATGGTGGTCTCTTGTAGTTTTGAATGCATAATTTATAAGGTTTTTCATTTCATTTTCCATTTTTGAGGAAGTTGGGATGTCATTATTTGGATTGACATCAGTGCTCAACCTTTATGTAACGTTTGATTCTCTATTCCAAATCCAATGTAAATATTGAACATGGAATTTCTTCAATATTAAATGTTCATAAACATCATCTCTCTTCAACCATTTTCTAAATTTATATTTAGGACATATACATCTTATTCTCCATTCAACGGATCGATTGGAAATTGAAAAATCTAAAAACCCATTCAAACCCATAATATACTATGGTGTGTTCCTCATTAATATGATCCAGCTTTTATCCATGTATATCATCATGTGCCTACACAATGTTAAAAAAAATTAAAACACATAACTATTACTAAATTGGGAAAGAGATTCATATATACTAGTTAAAAAAATATATAAATATGTTACATAAGGATTTCCTATATCAATACGTATAGTAAATTACCCAATAGTGGTGTCATCTATAGTAGTTCCACCATAATGGATTAGAATTAAATAGGGATATTAGGGTGAGTGAACAAAGTCCAGCCACATTACTCAACCTAAGAATGTTGTAGGTTACCCTCTCCCCTTAAATTAAATAATTCTAACCATTATTTGAAGTGGCCCAATATTTAGGGGGCGATATGATCCATGGGGTGGATGTGCTAATAAAGTACATGTTATTCAGCTAAAGGAAGATATGATTAAATCCAAAAAATGCATGAAATAAGTGATGTAATAATAATTTCAAGTCTCATTTGGTATAAAATATGATCAAAATGTTTCATGGATGATCATGACACAACAAGTGGTGTTAATTAAAAAAAAGATTCTTCAAAACATGATCTAGAAGTTTCATGCTAAAGTAAAGTCACTTTTTGAATCTAGAATTACTAAAAAATTGATTATTGTTGAATAAAAAAAGGTTTCCAAGCCTTAAATAAGAGAATCAATGATGTCATATTGAATCTGGTTTATAACAAGGGATATCAAGCACTAAATTTAGAAGAATTAGTCCACTAAAAATGAAGAGGTACCATCCATACCTTCGCCAAATAATGTTTGTAAATCTCTTTTTACGAATGGAGTGGGTAGGAAAAACATTATGTACAAGTACGGATTTTGAAATGTTTGACGGAATATTCCTCTTTTTCTAAGTTGGATAAGGAAATTAAGGAATTTGGTTGTCCTTAAAGATCTAAACAAGCTATAAAAAAGACCTAATGTCATTATTCAAATGAAATAAGATGATCATGGATTTCGGATCAACGTTGGTGTTGCGAAAAATTCATTTATTGTGAATTAGATTATTGGTATAGACTGTTAAATGAATAATTAAAAAGGAATCCAATTCTAAGGGATAGAAATAAAGATATGAAGAAGAATAATCCATAGGTTAAGAGAAACATGTATACAAAAAAAATAATTGGAAATTTTGAAAATGTTTGTGATGTATGAAAAAGAAGTATTCATAGGATTGGTACGTGTTCATATTAACATATATATTAATCGAATAATAAAATAAGTCTGAAAAAGTTATTGAATAAATAAAAACCATCCTTGGGAAAAAGTGAAATAATATTGTAAGAGAAAAAATTCCTAAGAATATTTCACATAGGGAAGGTAAGAGGCATTGAAATCTAAATTCGATAAATTTATGAAACATTCATCATCTAAAAGAACTAATGAAAATAAGGGAAGTTAGTAGTATCCATGTTTAATGTTCAATCATTATACCAATGAAAAAACACATGTTAGTTATATAGATGGAAGTTATAAAGAAAATATAGAAAATAAAATAAGCACAAGAAAAGTATAGTTAAAAACTTATAGAATTGATTCCATATAAAGATAACTTAGTTCAATGTGTGTGGTGAAACATGGATGGTCACACTCCTAGAGAATTTTGTAAAATAATTCCATATTATCAACCACTCATAGAAATAATACCTCCTATAATACTATTTTTTAATGAACCAACATGGGTTACAAAGAGTATTCCTGATCACCATGGGCAAGCGACATGCACCTGGGTATCAAGACACATAACCATGGGAGTGATTTCACACTAAAATAACAAGACAATATCTATCATATATAAAAAGATAAATATAATCATTCAGATTTAATCATTGATGAAAAATTACATGACCATGAGATAAAAATAAACCAATCTAGAAAGATAAACATTAATAGAAACTAAAACAAAGTCTCCATGTGACTATATTTTTCCACTATCCAAACCCACCATTAATGTGACAACAAAAAAGAGATGCATTCAAAATACATGAACATATTCTATTTATCTACATACTAAAATACCATACATCCATACACCCAATAAAATATAAATGGTTTTTGAAAAATTCAAATTAATATACCACCATGAATCTATACAATGTGTATGACCATAGAAAATTTTGTTTTATCTTAAAAATGAAACAAATTTGATTATGTAATTTATTTTGAAAACAATTCCAATTAAACATCCATTGGTTTTATTTAAAAAATTCCATATTCCAAAAAATTCATAATATGAAAAAAAGTTAATGAAATTTAAATAAATTGAAATAAAAAAAGAATCTGTAAGATAAACATGTGATCATTAAAACATGAAACACTGCAATCATGAATGAAACCAAACACAAAGCATTAAGGGGATATAGCCTATAGAAATACATTACTAAAACTCATAAGAAAAATTAAACATGAAAATGTGTATCATAGTGAATCATATTCCTTCCATATTCTAAAATTATCAAAACAATACCACTTAGTTTAGATACACTCCCAAAAGGTTTTATATGTCTATAAACCTATGCACTGAATGCACCAAAAAAATATGAAAAACAATACCTATGACTATGAAAACCACCAGCTGTAGGGGAGGGGAGCCGACCTAGGGTAGGAACTCGATAGGGTCAGGGGATAAGGTGGCGTCACGAGTGTTGGGGGGGAAGGGGGGGTTAGTAGCGACGAGCGACGAGGTCATCGGTGGCACGGGAGGGGAGCAGAGCTAGTGTTGGGGCTTGTCGGGGGAGAAGCATTGCAGGTCTCAGGGGGAGAAGATGGGTGACTCGGGTGTGTGGGGAGTGGGGAGTGTCACCACTATAAAAAATAAATGGGTTTCATGGTAGTTTTTAATAAACTGTTGTGAAACCTTTTTAAGGAAAGGTTTAGCGGACGTTTTCTAAACCACCGCTAAAATACCGCCACTAAATGAGATTTATTTTGTAGTGTGTGGTGTCACTATCTCTTTGGGGAGTCATTTATGGTATATTCTAATAATTTTAGACTTAATTATGTTTTCACTCATAGGGATACTTAAAATTTACTGAGAATATGGTTTGATAATCTGTAGACAATTTATTTTGATATTTATTATGGTCCTGTAAAAATGAATTTTCTCCCTAATGTATTGAGAAAAATATTATTGAAACATGCATTGAATGAATAACTGGAGTAGTGGTGTATGATGAGTTTGTTTTATGAGATGATCATGAGAGTGGAATAAGATTATGATAATTTCATCTTGTTTATGAAAAAGGTTTAATCATATTTTTTTGATAAATAACATCTTGATAAAATATTTGACATAGATTTCTACTATTAAGTCAAATCCTAAATGGTTGTGAGACCTCTATTGAGTGGTCTCGATTTACAAGAATTAAATGATTCATTTGAAGTATTCTAATTGTTTATTTCTATATATAGTGATAAATTATGGAGAGTGGAAACCATTATCATTGGTCTATGAACCTTGGGAATACCATGATGTATCATTGCCTAATATATCAATATCGGTAGTCGGGGATGAGACAGTCAATTGTGGATTTTTTTACATGGTGCCTTACATGTTAGATAATTAAGGTTGAGAATTATATACCTTCAGTTTTATTTCATCCCGTACAAATTTTGGTACAGAATTGGGGTGAAATTTCTATATACATTGTTTTTGGCTTACCTTTGAATCATAGTGGGAAGGATGAAATTTGGTTATCAATGTTTAGATAAAAAACAATTTAATTTTTTACCTAATAATGAGATGATGAAATTATAGTAGCTATAGGAATTATATGTATGAGAGGATGTGATAATTCACCAGGTTCTTTATTTAAATAATTATGAGAGGTTCCCAAGGTTCATATCTTGGTTTATGAATGTTTTTCAAGCAAAAATGTGTTCTAAGATGAAATTGATCCTGTTATATCATCCGCATATGGATGGAAAGAGAAATAGAGCAATAAATATTCTTGAGGACATGCTCTAATTATGGTTTCATGTTTTTTGGGATTTGTGGAAAAAGTCATTCGCCTCTAGTTGAGTCTTCTTATAATAATAATCATGCATTCTCGATAAGGATGGCACCTTTTGTGGCATTGAATGGGTGTCCATATAGATATAAATTATGTTGTGTAGAGTTAAGAGGGTAGTTCTTGATCTGAAAATGAAGAGATATGTTATGTTTATATAGAAGAGATAGAACTGGGAACAGAGTCATCAAAAAATATATGCTAAACATCACCATCATCCATTATAGTTTTGGTTAGAGATTAGTATTTTTCTCAAAGATTCACCATCATTGGTGATAAGAAGAATATATATATATATATATAGGGTATACTTGATAAATGTTTAATAATGGTTATTACAAATTTACACATGGTTTGGTTGTCTTTTTTCCATGAATTTGGTCTCAAAACATGAAATAGGACAAGATATAAAATATGAAATTTTTCCATTAAATGATGTCAACCTATAGTAAATCATTCTTATTCCTCAACCAGACAACTAGATAACTGGATTTACAACATTTGGGTCCTGGATACAAGACCTCCACCAAAACATGATGTGAATCTCATTTTCATGTTGTTCTATATTTTAATATTAAACTTGATTAAGATACATGATTTCAATGTTCTAGATGAAATAAGAATTTTTAATTATGAATAACATCGAAGATACAATCCATGAAATCATTGAGATCCAAGAGCCTCTTAGATCATTTCTTATTTAAAGTTATTAATTTGAAAACAATTTAAATATTATTTACGTGTCGAATAATAATTCACTTAATAAAGTTACAGGAAATAAAACAAGTACATGTCTGTAACAATCATCTATATATATATACTGGCACCTCATTGAATAAATGATAAAATTTGGATATCAACTAAATATCATTATTTCACATCTATTTATATTTTGTTTTATGTTAAACCTAGTTCCTTTACATTCATTCTTTTATTCTCACATTTTGGTGTTACTTTTTACCATTATGAGACTCATTTTTTTCATTCATCATATTAGGACATTTGAATCCAATTTCAATTACCATTAAAATTCATTCATTTCTTCATTCTCATTTTTTCCATATTGAAGTTAGAATTTAATTAATTTTTTGTTGTTTAAATTGGGGATTGAATTTATTTTAAAAGTTTAATTATCATGTAATGAATTTTTCCTATTTTCTGAAATAAGTTTAATACTCTCATGCATGGATAATACAAATTGGGTTAAGGGTCTATAATATGGGTGATTCTACTACTAGTGAATTTATATGTTGAAAAATTGAAAAATTGTGACTTGAAATTAGGTTATGAAAAATTTATTGTCTCGCTTTTTAGTTGATCCTTGATCATGGGAATTGTAATTAAAATTTCATGACCTAGTTGGAGTTGATCTAGCTATGACTAATGGATTGATATAAATTTTTCTTGAAACATTGTCTATTGAACCAATGTTGTTGAATATATATAGACCATAGAGTAGTTGTCATATTAGGTATATCTAATTATTTTGACCAAAATAAATAACTAACCTTTATAGCACTACTTATCCAATGACATGGGTCTATTCAAAGCTAGATTTATTATTATCATATTAATATTCCCTAAAAGTTACTATGACACCTTTTTTTATATCTATATTAAACTTTATATAAATTTATCTAATAAATCCAATCCAAAGAAGGTGTGTGAGGAATCTTTCATGATGGTTATAATCACTAAGTTTCTTACCTGCTAGCTAGTCCCAGTGGGTTGGTCGACACACAAGTATTTAATACTGTCTTTATAGATTAATATATTTTGGTAAAAAAAATTCTAATCTAATTAACTCAAACATATAATAAACAATGTTTCATGGTCTATCCATATTTTGGTGTCGTTTTTTGGGAAAAGTGATAGGTGTTGGAAAAATTACATTTTGTGAAAACACTAGATTACCACTCCCCTAATGTTTTCCCATTATTTTTCTATTTTTTTATATTGTACTAGCACATGTGTCTACTCTATAATTTAGTTTAGTGCATATATCAGGGACCTAAAACATTCTAAAAGAACCTTGATCCACAAGAACCACTTGCATTCGATCCAATGATTGAAATTTTCCTATCTCTATGTTAATTATCAACTATGGATAAATAAAGAAATCACACACCACCCCACCCCCATGATATGCAATATGTTCCACCCTAAAATTATATAGAGTGACCAGTGTTTTTTGGAGAACTCCATTTTTGGAGTATGATTTTTCAAAAATATGTGGAGTTGTACCTAGATTTGTTAACCCTCTTATCTGGTATCAATCATTTGAAATAAATCCTATACTCATCTACAATATCTAGTACATGGGGATAAATAGATGTCTTCAATGAAAAGATCTACATGAACACATCTTAAATTTCATGGATGTTTGTGAGACCTTTCACAATAAAGCTGTATCTTCTGACTACAGTAGGCTTTGAATCATTGCTTTCTACTTTATTAAATGAGTGATGTATTAGCCTAAAATCCTTGTTTTAGACTCCATAATGAGTTAGGATGGTCTAGCTACAGAATTTATGGACATATAATTCTCCATAAGAAAAACCATGAATATTTGGAATGAAATCCAAATCATCACCCAAGTGGATGGAGATTCAATTTGAGAAACATGATATTGTATAAAAGAACAAAAACATAAATGACCACATATGGGGAATTATTTGTGGCTACAACCACAAATTTTCTATTAAAGACTCCAACTAGACACCCAAAATATACTATATACCATCACTGAGGGTAGAATCATACTCATGGAACCTGATTTTGGCAGTGCACCGTTAAATTAAATTTTTTACAATTACATTTTGGAACCCTCATTAATAAAAGAATAACGTTTTTAGCTACCTCTTTTATCACCACCACATACTTCCCTTGTTATATAGATCCATGATAGTGATATGTGAGGTGGCATACACCCATATCGGTACTGTAGAGAAGTAATATAGTAAATATCAATGTCCATGTAGTATTTATTGTAATTATAAAAACAAAATCAATATTTTTATCCAACCCAACAATGTAATCACTTTTACTACCACCATAAATCGATATAATAGTCGTAGAAACTCAATCAGTCATACTATCAACATAGTTATGGTCAAGAACCACCATGGAATCTGGGAAAACCTGGGTACCATCCACAAAATACAATTCATAAAATAAAAAATAAATATTATTAGTAATAATTTCCACTATGATAATATCAATTTTCATCCACTAAAAAATAGCTTTTTTAGTATGCTCCTATAGGGATGACACAACACATCCCACCCCTATAAAAAAATATTTTGAACCATCTCATCACCTTTATGCTGAAAGAGGTTCATTATATGACTTCTTGAAAAAATCAAGTGAAAACCCAAAGGTCTAACCTATACAAATGTTTTCATGAAGGGGGTAAAATATGTTCAACTTTTTCAGATTGATTAATAGGTACTTTTCCCAGTAATACTGAAACACATCCCAGAGTGGAGGCCAATGGTTTGGTAATTAGAAGTGGATAATGAGGGTTTTTTAGAATCTCAGAATAGGTGATAAAATTAAATTGAATAACATGAAAAATTTACAAAAAACATTACCACACATGATAATGATAACACACGAAAAAAATATTAGGATAAAAAACTAAAATTAGACGCAACTAAAAAAGTTCATATAAAAGATATTACAGAATAAGAATATTTCAATGTTGAACCACCACTATTAAAACCCCTTATACACTTTATATAAAATTGGAGAAAAATATATATAGAGGGGAATTTAAAAAATATAGAGATTTTCAAACAATTAGACATTAATAACCCCATTGCATAGTTGATTTAATAGATTCATGATTATGAAAAATTCATTGTAAAATTTATTTCATTTGTTTGTCAATTGAAACATATATGATCTATCTACATAATTGTTGAATAATATAATGTATTAAACAATTATAAATAAACATCCCCATTTTAGAGTTGAATTATCAAAATCATGCTTAAAAAGAATTCATAGAAGAATTTATTTAAATAACTAGAAATTGAAACACATTTGAGTCATCATATTTAATGATGAATGATATTCAGTTTTTTAATGAAAGATCCCACCAACGAAGTGAGGATCCTGATGTTTATCTACTCCATGCACTCAAGGGATGTTTAATTTCAGAATATCCTTGTGGGAACTTGGAACACGTCTAAATCCCATGAATATGACTATCTTCAAAAATAATTTTCTTGATTAATTGAAACATATTATAGATTTACATAAAATAGCTAACTGATCAGTCACAAATCCTATAAGACTTATTAAGGAATTTTTAGTAAATATTTATAAATTCGTTTTTCCCACTAATATTCATTACCTGCATATGGAGGAAAAATGAAATGGCTACATCATATTCGGGAGACCATTTCCCATATCTTGGATTTAATTATTTAATGAAAATCATTGAATATAGTTAGTTATATTTTTTAACGAACATGCTATACTCAGATTGGTGATGATCTCAATATAAAGTGGAAGTTCATTATACTATCATATCTTCTTTCTTATAAATGATAAATATGATTATACAACTAGTGATGATGATAGTGTGATCATGTCTCTTGATAAATATGAATAAAGCGATCATGAAAATGTCAATTAAATTGATACAATTATGAGGGATACCATCCAATCATTCGTACCCTAAGAAATTAAGCTATGGATACTGAAATAAAATCCACCACCAATCAAACAAATGTATTACTTCATAGAAATAAGATATGCACATCTAGACATTATTGGTTCATAAATGAGTCAATAGCAAGAAGACAAATCATTTAGGTATGGAAAATAAACAGAAAATAAATTTTCATAGGTGATTATGGAATAAAGGGGGTTAGTCCCAAAACATTCACTGATAAGATTTTCTAGTAGTATGGTTAAAACCCCATTTTTCTAGCCTAAATGAGAATAACCCCAATAATGAAATAGGTCGTCTAAATGAATGTTAAAAATCACCAAGATGTTGGTATAATATTTTCAATCTTGATTGTAAGTTGTTGACCCACTTCAAGTTGTCTCAAATAATAGTCGAATTAAAATTGCTAAAAATGATGAAAATTAGTTAATCTCAACATGAACCATCACTGGGTGGATTGTATGTGTAGATCATATAAATCTGAACAAGACAACTCAAAAGGATCATTTTATGTTACCCATCTAGTTTTAAATACTTGATAGAATAGTTAGACATGAATTATAATGTTTTATAGAATGATATTCTGGATACAATCAAATTGTAGTCGACCCGGAATGTTACATTGAAATAATATTCAAATGCCTTTTTGCAACCATGACCTATAGAAGGATGTCAATTGGGATATGTAATGCACTATAAAAATCTCACTGATACATGAATGACATCTTCCAAGATATGGCCAATGATATCGTAGAAATATTCATGGATGATTTCTCTATTTATGGATAATGTTTTGAAGTCACCCTAAGCAATTATTACATTGTTATATTGCCCTAACCAGATTAGAAGATAGTTCAAAAATAGAAAAACTGGGATTTTATGGTCATAGGAGGAATAATTCTTGTATATAAGATATCAATGAATGGTATGGTAATTTATCCAACAATGTTCATGGGGACTAAGGATTTAACTATACCCACAATCATTTAAGGAAGCGGGATTTTTTTGTTTCTATGCATAATTTTTTCACTACTTTCTTCACGCATTTTCAACAAATATCCCTCCCACTAAAACACATTTTGTAAATTTTCATTCCTTTCAGCACTGGTAAATTGCCTATGATTTTATTTGACACTCTAGAGAATAGTATGGTGGAAGCTCTTGTTATTATATCACATCAATGAGATAAGGATTTTTAATTAATATATGATGAAAATTACATTATTATGTGTGTTTTTATAGGATAGTGAGTTAGAAATATCTACTGAACCATCTAATATACTCGATATATACAGAAAGAATCGTAAATCAATTTTACCACCACATAATTATATTTTCTATAAAATGTCTATAATTACAACAATTATCACTCTTACCATATTCAATATAATATTTGGGTTTATATGGGTCATGAAACACTATAATTCTTACAGAAAAAAGGATTCCAAAATAAGAAAAACACAGTAGATCCTACAACTTCATGAATAAGACATCATCATTTTGAATAAAAAGGGACTAAAAATTTCATCGGGCGACATTTATCTAGACTTCCACTACTGTGAATAGATGATAAAGGAAATATAAGAATTGAGGATGAATTTCATAATGAAGCTATTTTTAACATATATACACAATAAAAACTATGATTTTCTGAAAGTGAAAACAATTTTTCCATGATAAACCTTTCCCCCCACTTCTATTAAAAATAAAGAAGAAATTTGTGGTTGATTAAAAAATATTTCTATGATTATCCAGTACAATTTTTGTTTTTTGGTAATAGATTAATGATATGTTGTAATATATATGATGAAGTTAAACGGACCCTTGATATGTGTCAAATGTCACCATTGGTATGAAATCATGGGCTTGAAACACTATACCTAAGATAAAAAAATTGAATAATTATAGACCACCCTTCATCTGGATTAGAGTAGTTTTATTCGAATATGTCATCAGTCCCCGTAAATAGATATCGTTGGAAAGATAAATAAAATTCCCCAAAATCCAATTCTCAAAAAATAAATCATTAATTTTTTGGAAATTGATTCTATGGGTCTATTCCCAAATAATTATTCTATATTTTACATCATCATCAATGTGAACTACATTTCTAATTGGGTATAATGTAAGGCCACCACCCATGATACAGCTATAGAAGTCATGAAATTATTACATAAAAAAATTTTATTAACATTTTGATTTCCCCAGTTTCTAAGTAGTTATCATGGATTTAAATTAGAAAACAAATTTATGGAAGAGTTACTAAAAAAATAGGAAATCCCTTATAATATCGTAACTTTATAACACCCATAGTCAAAAAGAAAATTTGAATTCAATAATTGAGAGATTAAAAAAATTCTAAAAAATGAAGTGTATACATTTATAAAAGTACTAGAGTCTGAAATTATATACATAAATTTTTGGCAATCTCATTGCATATAAAACACCATTCAACACTACTCCATTCCATCATATTTATGGGAATCCATGTCACTATGTGTTTGAATTACAACATCCATCTTATTAGGAAATTAGAAAACTAAACCTAGATGATCAAAAACCATGGTAAGTAAGAATTATACAAATTGATCGACATGATGATATTATAAGGTATTATTAGGAAAATTCCTTGTTCTATAATGAAAATCAATGAAATTAATTGTCAAAAAAAATTAATAATAAATATTAAAACCCGGGGATAAGTTTATACATTTTAATTGATAATTGAAACTATTCCTTGGGAAGATGATATCCCAATCGTTAGGTCCCTTTAATGTTGTTAATGTGTTACCCTATTGGAAAATAAAAATTCAATGAGTAGAAGGAACAACCTTTAAGGTACCTAGAAAATGAAGAAACAACTATCTATGACCATTTCATATATACATCGGGTTGATAATTGAATGGTTATAAAATTATGTGGATAAACACATATTTATTTATTTTGACAATTTTACATGAGTGTCTTAGGACCTCTTTAATTTCTTTTTGAGAATTTTTTTTAATTTTTCTTCCAAAAACATCATTATCACTATTAAATTCATTTATCTGAGATATTTTCAAATACTATTTTTATGTGAACCTTCCCATTTCACTAATTCTATATTAATTATTCTTGGTCTCTTAATGGTTTATCGAGTAAAAATATTTTTATTATAATTTTTGCAGGTTCCATGTCTCCCATATCAATCCAATAATTCACCCCTAGAAACGATTCTTAATTTACATGAAATCCAATTAAAAACATGTCAATAATAAACAATGTTTTTTTACATTGTTAAAATCCATTTTTATTCCTATTAATAATTTTAGCATTACTATTTAGTTGAATAATATATTCCTAATGTTAATTTTTTACAATTATATTTGATTGAATTATTATAGGATACTATGACTGAAATGATTTCCATTTATTTTCTATATTCCCATTCTCAATAGGATTCTCGACACACAATTTTATTCTCATTTTTTGAGAGATACTTTGTCCATGTAAACCATTCATAAAATTTTTGAGATATTATTGAGGCTAATATGGAACAAATAAATTGGTAAATAGATGAAGGTAATTTTTATTAAGACATTTTTTCAAAAAATATCCTGTAAATATTAGCTTCAATATATCATGTAATCAGTGAATGAAATTTTTATGATAGATCCAGTTCATAAATATTATCCCATCATACCCTACTATTGGTTTTATACATGGTTTTATTTTGATAAAGTACGGGGTATTTTTCATCTCTTCTATTCACATGATGTAACCTATTTCAAATTACATGTAAAAATTATTACTGAATCCCAAATGATTGATTTAGTATTTGTATTTACGATGTAGTGATGCTAGACACAAATCATGTTTAATGTTTTGAACTTCTATTTTGGGGATGAGAATAACTCAAATTATTTCTTACATCGAGGGATGATATAAAATTCATTGTATTTTCATGTTGAATTTAATGAAAAATTATGGAAGAGAACACTCCCTATGTGCACACATAAAGATGATTGTTGGCCAGTTCTCCTGATGTGGGATCCATTCTGGATAATATTCCAATGTCGACACCCTTCGATCTTGGTCCCTCATGAATGATTTTTTCATCTTCTTCTACTATTGATTTATTTAAATAATTTAAATACTCCCTATGTGGTGTGTCCCAAGGTTCGGGGTTTTCTAGATTTTCAAAAATTCAACCAATAATCACTTCATATTGTTGGGACGATTCTAGACTATCTGTAGAGATAACGTCAAAGGATTATGATGAGGCAATTGGCAATCTAAAATGGACTCTTTCTTCCCATTTTGGATTAGAAAAACCTTCTCTTTTTATTTTCAAGAAGTTAATTGATTTGGGTTCTTTCTTATCTTTTTCAACTCTCATTAGTTCACATGTATTCCTTCTGCCAGTTTTTTATTCTGAGTTGGATTTTAATCACAATTGGTTTAATTTTCCCCAAATCATGTTTCGATGGAAGTTTAATTTGTCTCGTTGGTCAATTGATGTGTACAGAGGGAGGGAAAGTTCTCTTGCATCCATATGGATCTCCCTTCTATGTTTTCTACTACCATTACATAATGGTTCTATTCTAAAAGTCATTGGAGACTCTCTTTGGGGGTTTCTTTGTTCTAATTATATCAATAGACATGGTGTAGATGTTTCTACTTCTCGCATTTGTGTTGAACTATATATTTCACATCCCATATTGAATTTTATATCTTTGAAAGTGAAGGGGACATTTTCATAGAATCAATAGATTTTTTATCTGGTATTACCCAGGTACTTCTGCTATTATTGTCTTTAAGTTTGTTCAGTGTAGAAATTCAGAAAATTTAGATAGGGTGGGACTCAGCCTTCAAATCCTATCAAAAGGGGTGTTCTGGGTGATGATACCCCAGTTAATAAAGACATCATTTCTATTGATTATGGTAGTGTCTCTATTGAGGTACCTAAATCAATTATTGATTCTGCTATTATTAATTTGTATTTTTATTTCAATACTAGGTCTTTAGGTATTGAACAGTCCTCCAGAGACAATTTTCTTGCTATTAGTTATTCTTTACTATTAATGAGTAATTGGTTTCAATCGTAGGGGGGTCTGTATGCGCTATTATTGCTAATGATGTGTTCATCTTTCATTCTATAAATTTCCAACACAGCATGATTTCTTGGGTGGGTTCGTTTAGATATTTGGTCCCCTGGTCATGTTCTATGAGGAAACTTGCTTTACTATTTGATCCCTTATATTCTTCAACCACTACCCCAGTTGATATTGGTGAAAAAAATTACCTCCATGGGTATTTAGAAGGACATACATAGGGGATTAACGTTAGGAGATTAAAAGATAAGGAATATGTTTTTATTTCCTTAGTTTCATCTACCCCAAGAAAACTCAAGTGTCCGCTTGTATGTTGTTTTTATTCCACTAGTATATAAGAATTGTCATAACCAATTATCCTTGAGCAAGATGAGGAAGGATTATAGGCGGTATCATTGTGTCTTGACATCTCCTGTAAAATCCATATATTCTTTAGATGGTGTAGTTTTCACTAGTGAAAGGCTTCAATATATTAAGGAGTATATAACCATGATGTCTAGTATGTCGAAGATGACTGGGGCCAAAGCCATGCATAAAATATTCTAATGATTCCAATAATCATTGGGAACACCTATGGAATTGGTGCTCTGGTGAAATATGATTTATTAGGAAGGGTAATCAAAAGTATAAAGTTTTTATTACTATTATTCCTGAGAACAAACAAAATCTGAGCATGATTAAGGTTTTTACTCATAAAAACATAATGCATATAGGCATGAAAACTTAACCATATAATCAGCATATTTGTATTTCCTATAATATAGATATTCTTGTAGAGCGGGTGAAGGTTGGAGATCAATTTATTGATATAGAAGTGATCAATTATGGGGATTTGGTGTATATGTCCTTTGTCTATGGAAGCTGTGATGCTCAAATGAGAGAGGGATTATGGCAGGAATTGAATACTTTTGATTCCGAGGATCATACTAAGATTATTGGTGGAGATTTTATCATAGATGGTGATCCAATAGAAAATAAAAGGAGGGGAGTGTTTCCTTGTGTGGATCACATTATTTTTTTCTTGTTTATGGTCATTAAGGGGCTTCCTGATCTAGGCTATATTGGGTATGATTTCACTTAGTGTAATAACAAGAAATGAATTCATTGTTGCTGGAGCCCTCTCGATCGCTACTTAGCTAATTTTCAAGTTTTTTCTAGGCTCCCTAATGCTAAGTTGGACCATCTTGTCCGTGGAATCTCAGATCACTCACCTTTTATTGTGTCTTTATCCTCTAGGAAGGTTAGAAATGAACATTTCTATTTTTATGGTTACGTGAATGGTATGCATGATTATCATAATATTTTTAGGGATTTTTGGAGGAAACCGGTTCATGGATATTCTAGGGTCACCATTCATAAAAGTTATAAAAACCATAACCATAAAATTCATTCATGTTTGAATGATCTCCCTTGTATAGACCAAGACCTAGAGTATATTAAACATGAAGATGAGCGTATATAAAAATACTTTAATATATATGGGATGACATGATTATAAAGGATATTTCTTTTAAGAAAAATGATATGGACAACCTTTTATTGAAACATGAAAGTATTAACCATGAAAGAGATAGGGTAAAATTAATTCATGAATTGGAAAGAAACTCAGCCTATTTTAATGCATGAATTAAGTAACACAAATGGTTTTTTGAAATGAATATCTTTCTAGAAGATGGATCATTCCTGGATAACAAAAAATTGGTTTTAAAATTGGCATTCTCCTTCTTCAAAAATTTACTTATCGATCCTAATCTGAATATGGTAAATGGATATCCTTGTAAGGTCTTAACCATAGTTACCCATAGTTAGTGCATTATTTCATAGTATTGGCATGATAAAAAAGATCATGTCTCGAAAGATAGAAAAATTTAGTAGCCTTGGAAATACTATATGCATTCATAAGTTTTATATTAAATTATAAAATGAAAAACTACAACAACATAGTTTCCATATGCCACACTCATATCACATAGATTATCCCTCCAGGTCTATCATAATATACTTCTTCGTATCTTGGGAAAAATAAAACATAGAAAGGGGTGGGCTTAGATGCTGAGCAAGGATACAAATATTGCACAAACATTCATAAATAATCATAAACATTTAAATCAATTTAAGACTATAACAAAATCATTTTAAACATGATATTAAGAATAATATGGAAAAGATAAAATCAAATAATGCGATTTACATATTCACATGGGTATTCTACAAGTTGAATAATCACTTTCAATATCAATATCCACTTTCTTAATGATGGAATGCATAATGCCAAACTTCATAACAACATAGTCAAGGCCTTATTCCAATAATACAAATAAGATTTTGTCAAAGACTTTTTCCAAGACACTAGTTTTTCTCATGATAGCTACCAATGCATCATAGAGCTATAGAAGGCTCCACCCATCACTTAATAATTCCAATGCATTCCTCATATGAAAAGGTTCAATCATAACATAATCATTCATATTAAAAAAAGACTATGAAATTTCAATACTTTCTCCATAATCCCTGAATGGTGTGAAAATTACACATCCACAATCAAATATATCCCTAAACCATCAATATACTATGGATGTTTTGTATCATAATAAATCAAATTCAATTATGCTTAAAAATACATCAAAGGATGTTTTCAAAGATGAAATCAGAAAAATATGAGACAAATAATTCTTTATTTTTCTGAAATCATTTAAAATTCACATAATTTATAAAGGAAGACATATAAAGACATTTTGAATCAAAGTGTCCCAGACCACTTTTATACTTTTGAAAGGAATTAACATTTTAAAACATTCATGTTTATATAAATAAATCCTTAAAATCATTTTGAAAACATAGATATTAATGCAAAATGTATAGAAGAATAAATCATTATAAAATTTAAAATTATGTTTTAGTAAAAAATTCTGTTAAAAATAATCCCTTTGAAAACCCTTTTAGGAAACATGGACAGGGATAATAAATATGTCCCAGTAGATACTTACATAAAAACGACCTCGAATAACAAAGAGATTGTGAAATTAACCCTTACCTTGTACATTTCCTTGGTCGATGGTATTTTAACCTCATTTATAGTAGTTCAATAATTGTTATTAAATTATAAAATAAATATATACAAAAATATGATATCATATATGATCTTCTAATATTGCTTTGTTAATGATATTTCAGTATTAACATCGTTTCAGGTGTTAACTGATTCATTTTTCTTTATATGATTTTTTATGTAAGTAATGTTTGTTATGTACAGGATGTATATTATTATTATTTAGAATGATATTAAATATTTAAAAATTATTTTTAATCATCAAATTAAAATTATTATTGAATGGATACAATGGGGAATGAATCACATCTCGTTCGTGGGGACGGTAATCCATAAGTACACAGGAGCAAAAATATCATTATTTTGTTATTAAAATAATATATAATTGGATGGTATATTACATATAAAGAATAATTATAAAATTATATTTATTATTTACATAATTTACACTCATTATTATACCCATCCAAATGAATAAGTGTTTGAATAACAAACTACACCACGACGTGGAGATGGTATTCCGTACGTACGCACGTATGATGACTTTTCCATTTATAGGATGGATAGAATAATGACTATGGTTGTACCATTTTTATAATAACATCACAATATATAGAAGACACTGATGTTATTATTTTATAATTGAAACAAAAAAGAAAGAGTATGTTGAAGAAGAAAAGAACTTGAAAGAGGTGATGAAATAATTACCTCTTTTTTGGGTTCTTCCATTTGATTTGATCAAAAGGGCTCCTTAAGATGGCATTCTAACATATTAAATGCCTCTAGAATGAAGGTAGGATAGTTGGGAGGATATTTGGGTAGGTGTTGGACGATCCAAATGGCTAAGAAGGTGTGAATTTGAATGAAGGGTAAGTTCCATTTTATAAGAGTGGTGAGGGTCACCTTAGGAATTGTTTGAAATATTATTTTATAATAAAGTCATTTTCTTTTTCTAATGGCTACAAGAATGATTTATTTTGACTATAAGGTGGGGATGGGTCGAAAACCACTCAACCAATAGGTTTTATATAGGACTGGGTCACTATATTATCTTTATCATATAGATTTAACTCATAGTATAATAGTTTGACATTTACCGTGTCTCTTTTTATATTTATATTATATGGTTAATAAACATACTATTAACTTCCAGGAAAACCTCAAGTGGTTCATTAATGACATATATAATATTATTTAAGACCATTGGACAAACCATATACTTTTAGGAATATAATAAAAATTACTAAATTAATATTTGTTTTAAAAACTCTTTTATGTAATTTTTTACACTATTTGGTATTTTGTTTTTTCTAAATTCATAAATTCTTTATTACTTCGATACCAAATAATATAATCAACCCTAAAATTTCATATAAACATAAAAAATTAGTGTAATTCCAAAAAAATCTCAAATTACATTTATTTGGGTATTTATAATATCAATTATATTAATATTTCATTAATTAGTTATTTATGGTATCATCATTATCTCACAAATAGATTAAATTATTTAAGGTCTAAAAATTATAAATTAGATACAATTATATAGGAAATATTTTTATATTCTAATGAATATTTATAGTCGAATTTATCTTACGTGTAACTTCATACTAAAAATGGTTTAGTTATTAAACATTCAATTTAATACTTTTAACAACTCATTGAATTTTATAATAATAAATGTCATAATCTAAACCAAGTTGACATAAAGGAACATATTTTATTCCTATGGTTGTTTTTGGTCAAATTAAACATATCCAATATAATTTAGACATTTTTTATTGTAATTATAATATAATTTTTACCTTTAATTACCCTATTTAATTTTAACCGTCGTAAATTAATGTCAATATTTACAATTCAGCCTAAAATATTTTTATATTATTTGACAACATATTACATTCTCATATCAGTTGGGTCTCTCTGATTTTTGAAATTTAACTCACAGAAGTGGTAAAATTATGTTTTATACAAATTTAGAAATGCTCCTAGGAGGTGGTTAAAGACGGTAAAAAGTTCGATAATGTTTTATATATCTAAAATCATTATAAAATGACTCAAATAAATTACATTGAACATATATAGGTATTATTTATATATTTAGACCTAAAATAAATTTCATGACAATAAATAATTATTTAAATAAAATTTCAGTTTTAAACATTAACTCACTGTTTTTCACTATTAATCAAAAATTGAATGTTTTCCAAAAAATACCAAAAATTAAACCTAATCTAATTTTGGTATTACAAATGAAAAAATGAAGTCCATTTTGAAAGATGAAATCTATAAACATTAAAAAAGTTGGTATTACTATTCATAATGGCTATTTTGATTGATAGCGGTGTGTTAGAATCTCGAAGTTGCGTACAATGCAAGCTATTACATTAAGCAAAGGGAAACATACCGTGGAATCATATGGTGTTACATTCTTCCATCCATTAAATAATTTCATCATCACAATTTCTAAAATATTACTGCATAAAATGATTCAGGTGGTTCTTCATCATATGTTCCTCGGGTTCCCATGTTGGAAGAGGCAGACCAGGTTCCAGTTCAATTTCTTCTAGGTGAGTACATGTGTTAGTTCATGCATGTATTTTCTCAACAGTGATATGTGGAATACATTGAGAACTCTGGAGAGACTAGGTGACATTACCAACCAGTAAGCTACAACCACAACTTGTTCTACATTTTCGAAAGGTCCTATGTACATGGGACTTTGTTTACCCTTTTTACCGAATCACATAACTTTAATCCATAGAGATACCTTCAAAAAAACATGATCTCCTACCTTAAATTACAAATCCTTCCTTTGGTTATTGGCATATCTCTTCTGCCTACTTTGTTGTGTTTTGATGTGGGTTTGGATAACCTTCACCTTCTCCATTGTTTCATCAACAAGTTCTGGTCCTATGAGTTTTCATTCACAAACATCATCCCAACAAGTTGGTGTGCGATATCTCTAGCCATATAATGCTTCATATGGTGCCATTTGAATACTTTTATGGATGCTATTGTTATTGGAAAATTCTACTAGAGGAAAATATTGATCCCACATAACTTGAATGTCAAGTGAGAAAGATCTCAACGTGTCTCCAATGGTTTGAATAGTTCATTATGATTTTCCATCGGTTTGAGGGTGGAAGGCAGTGCACAAATGTAGTTCAGTATCCAAGGATTTCTGAAGACTTTTCCAGAATCATGATGTAAAATGGGGATCACGATTAGAAACAATCAATAGGGGTACACAATGGAGTATGACAACATCATTAATATATAGTCTTTCTAAAACTTCAAGTGGTAAATCATCTATTATAGTATAAAAATGTGTTGACCTTGTAAGATGATAAAAAATGACCCCTATTGAATCATTCCTTCTAGGTGTCTTTGGTAGCCCCATGACGAAGTCCATCATAATATTATCCCATTTCCACTCAGGTATGGGAAGAGGTTGCATGAATCTGTTGGGTTGTTGCCTTCTAGCTTTCACTTGTTGACAAACCATACACCGTGACACAAAATTAGCAATTTCCCTCTTCATGTTGTCCCACCAAAAATGATCCTTGAAGTATATATACATCATAGTGATACCAGAGTGTATAGAGAAATTGTAGTTATGAACATCATCCAACAATTCCATTTTAGACCAGGTATGTTAGGAACACAAAGTCTCTTCCAAAAATTCATAATTCCATCTTCATATATGATGTCACTCAATCTACCAACGTTCACAGCTTTAATATTCTTTTGAAACTCATCATCATCAGCCTGGGAACCTTTTATCTTTTCTAGTGAAGATAGTTTGGCATCCATTTGAAACATTATTGATGTTTCACCTTCCATGATTATTCCCGTATCCATTTTCACTAGTTCTATGAAAATAGGATCCATTTCAATTCTCATCTTGTTCAAAACTCCATGATCCTTTCTACTCAAAGCATCTTCCACCTTATTTTCCTTCCCCGGGTGGTAGTGTATTGTGCCTTCATAATCCTTGAGTAGTTAATGCCATCTCCTTTTCCACATTTGAGACCATTCTATGAGAAAAAATACTTCAAACTCTTGTAACCAGTATATATCTAACATTTTTCTCCATAGAGATGCAATCTCCATATGTTCAATGAAAATATTAGAGGTGCTAAATGAAGATCATGAGTAGGATCATTTTTCACGAGAATTTTTAGCTTCTTTGATGCATGGGAAATAACTCTATCATTCATTATAAGGACACAACAATGTATTTTCTTTGAAGCATCACTATAAATAACTAACCAATCATTCCCAGATGGTAAAGTCATGATAGGAGCATTGAATAATCTTCTCTTCAGTTGTTCAAAACATTCTACACACTCTTTTGTCAAAAACAATTAACCCCTTTACGTGTGATCTTAGTTAATGGGTTGGAAAACTAAGCAAACTTCTTGACAAAATGATGATATGAACCTACAAAACCAATAAAATTACGTACCTTAGTTATGTTGGATTTGGAGGCCTAGAACCAAATACTATCTACTTTATTCATTAATAAATACCTTATCACATCTTGATTGTTCTTCGACATGACTATGTATGTGAAAATGTACTAAGGATAGCTATTGTATTAAAGGGTTATAGCAGATCTCTCCTCTGATGAGAACACAGAAGTGCCACAAAACTATTCTTGAATATATGTTCTATGGTCGGATGATGTTATTTGAGGGAACCAAATAATACAGGCCATTAGGGGTGAGGACTCATAAAACGTTGAGGAACCTTCTCATGTTTTGCGCCCTTGATAATATCAAGGAGGATATTATGAGAACAAGGCCTGCTAGTAGGAAATTGACATTTTATAGTTTCATTGGATGTTCCTATCTGCGGATGTTTTTATTGGTCCTTGGACAATAATATTATTAATAATGGGTATTATAACTCACAAACATAGATGTATTGATGAGAACTGTGATGACACACTGTTAACAACGTGGTAGGATACGTTGGGTGCGCCATGAGTAATACTGCGTTAATAGATAATGTGAGAAAGGATTTTTCTATTCTATTCCATAAAAGAAGTAGATATCTCAAGCCCTTTGATATAATTGATATAGCCAATATAAATCCATGGCCATGGTATGGAATGGGAGAGTTTAATTCTGGAAAGTCAAAGAATGAATAATCGAGCACATGGGTTGATGGCACTATCATGCGACCCGCTTGATTTGAGATTTCATGAGAAAGGGATTCTATTACATGGTAAGAATTCGTATGAGGTGACACGTCATTGCGGCATTAAATTATTTCTCAATGGGTACCTTGGCGTGTTTATAGATTCTAACCTTAGACTTTTGGCAGGCTCCGCCTTATTCCACTGAGAAAGAGGCCTAGAGGGTCACACACTAAGTGTGTCCATGTATCTCAGTTAAGTATTAATTTAAAAAATTAAATAAAGATTATTCCCGACTGTGGTTTAATAATTATTTAAGGATGAATCATCACATTTATTTTGACACTATTTATTCGAGAGAATATATTGTGGGAAAAATAATATATATATTTATTAGCGAGTAATTTAGTTACATTTATTTTATGAAATAAATAGCAATTACTCAAGGTCTAATAAATGTGGTGGTGGAAATAAAGAAAAATGAAAACAACATAAACACATCGTGTACATTAAATGTACACACCGTTTACATTGAATGTACACGCCATATAGTTTTCATGGAAAACGAGTACATGCCGTGTATTATTGATTACATTCCATCTATTTTTTCCAGTTGTGATTTTAAAGAAATAATATCGTTTTATTAATTGATATTTATTATAGTAAGTGTGGATTCATGTCAAGGAATTAATCATTCGACATGAGGGTTTTCAATAAAAGACAATGAAATAAAAAAAATACATGTAACACGTTTATTTATTTCCATAACTCTATAACCTCAAACCCGATTATAAATATCCTCACAACCCCAACACTATTCCAGATAGAGTCATTGTGCACAAAAATTATGGAAAATTCTCTCAATGCTGAGAGAACTCCTTCCACCAAGAAAGCATTCAAGACCGAGAGAGATCCTCTTACATCAGGTCAAGGAGATCTAAGGTGGACAACAAAAACAAATTCTTCTCCATGCTAGCACCCGGATATTACTTTTGAGACACACAAAGATACATGGAGAACGTGTGGATCACCACTAGAGGAATCCTACACATAGACTCTACGACGCAATGACAGATCACATCAGATCCTGACCAGAGACATCAACTAAAAATGAATTTGATCAATGCAATTCTTGTCAATTAATTAAAGTATTTATAACCATCATATGATGATCCACTCAATGGTTCTGGGACCCTTCTCTTTCATTTTTTTCCTCATTCTATTTCGAAGATATGGTGTTTTATTATCATGATGGATCTCGGATTGAACTTTGTTTAATGCTAAAAATAATGTTGGTAAAACCCACCAATGCACTTCCGTTGTGCCCGGAACCTACAAGTGGTATCAGAGGGGTCATATCAATAATTATTTAGTTTTTCATTGGTGATTTACGCATTTAATAATTTAGTTTTTTAAATTCAAGTTAATCATTCTTTAAATCTGAATCTTGAGATCTTATCCTCCCCTCTCGTTTCTCGTTCACCTTACAGAAATGATTTTTTCTATTATCTTTGATTAAAAAAATATACGACCTCATCTGGTGATGAAAAAAATTCATGGCCATACAACATAAGAATAAACAGCATGTTTTCTGAAGAACATTCCATGTAGTCTAGGTTCAATGCATCAGACTGGTCCACCAAATCAGGCCATCTATTTGAGTATACCTGAGTCATAAATGACACCGTGTGTTGACCCCGAACAGGTGGAACATGGGTTCCGGATTACACGATGAGTTGTCCACTGAACACGGCATGTAGTCTTTTCGGGTTAGGGTTAGACCGTATACCCTGTACACAGCTTTCATGGATGGAATCCATGTAACGCGGATACTACACGGCCTATGTCCCACAGAACACAACGTGTACTTCAAAAATTTCGAAGTACATCTACATGCCATGTCCCCGGGTGTGTACTTAGGATGGATGATGAACAAAAGTACTCATCATGTAGTCGAAACTACACACCTTGTACTTATCCAAATTACACATATTTATTAAAATTTATTATTATATTATAAAAAATATTGAGATGTGTACCATAGTGCAGGTGTAAAGCTAAGGCACAACACGCGAATGGTGTTTCATATTTTTTTTTAATTTAACATATGCATAATGAACGAGAATTCATTGGGTTGTCTCCAAGGTACAATTTAAGTACAATGATAATTTTAAATTAATTTATTTGTTTAAAATTATAATGAATGAGAATCTCAAGGAAATTCAGAAAAGTGTTTATGATAAAAGGACTGATTAATTAATGATAATTAATTGATTTGAGTGTGATTTATCTTAAGCAAGAATGTTTAAAGAATTGAATGCTATTTTTTTATTCGTAAATATCTTTGTATGCATGGATGACCATGAGCTAGACCAACACCTTCGTATGTGAATGGTTTCTTTTAATTAATTTATTTAAATTAAATTCGATGGACCGCGAGCCTTCAACTCATTAATATATAGGGCCCGCGCACCCAAGGATTATTTTATGTAAAAACCCCTTTTACCTCTCACCTACGTGTGAGATAAATGCATATGTAATAGATGGAGCTCGCAAGCTAATGGAGGCGGCTCAAGTTGGGAGCCAATGTGAAACCAATCCAAGGAGATACAAAGGTGTACAAGTGGAATGCTGTAAACACGAACCCGAAAGGTTCAAGGTGCTTCTCCCCTAGGTCTTGGGTTATTTAATCAACTGCTAGATAAAATAACAAATAGAACAATCCCATGATCATACCATTTATTTTATTTCTTTTAGTTTCATGGTTTATTTATTGTTGGTGTGTTGTCACGATCACACAATTAATGAATTAAACAAGAAATCAAGATGGAACTTAAATAAAACTAGCTTATGTGTAAATATTATCTTAGACATGGTTAATCACATATGTATATCCCTATAAATATTATAAATCATGTAATCAAATATAATAAAATTGAAATTTATGTATAAGGATAAAATCCCTCAAATAAATATTAATTCGGTATAACCTTCCATAATCATGGTTAGAATCGAACCATAGTTCAAAGTGCTTCACCAACCCAAGTTGGGTGATTTCAATTATTAGGGAATTATAATTCATGGTTTGGGTAGAATTGACTTGGTTTGCATCAAGGGTTGACTGCCACAACATGATTTGTTTTGACCAAGAGACAAAGGTTGAGGAAATCCAAAATATAAGGATTTTAGGTTTGGTGATTCCACTCGGCAGGTCAAGAAATTGCGAGTTAATGCAGCTGGCATTTGGAATGACTACGTAAAACCTTTCATGATTCTTGACCAACCCTACTTGGGGTAATGAGATGGGAATTATGGACCCTTTACACTAAAATATTCAGGAAATAGAATATTCTGATGTCAATGATGAGGGCTATTGTATTTTCATAAAATAGTGGGAGACTAATACGTATTAATTTATTTATTTGTCTCAGTTTTTTAATAATGTACTAAACCTTTTCTCATTATAATTTGTAGAAATGGAAATAAAAACTACTTCAATCATATCATTGTGGACCATGATCGAGATGGAAAAACTTCTCATGGGCACCAATTTCCAAGAGTGGAAGAGGCGTTTACACGTCATCCTCCACCACAAAAGGAAATTGTATGTGCTGGAAGTTTATATTCTAGTTGCGCCTAGAAAAGAGGTCTGTTATGAGGAATTCTCTCTCTAATCGAAACATATGGATGATGCCGCAGATGTCCAATGTTTTATGCTATTAGCCATGTCTAATGAGCTCTTGACGCAACATGAAAACATGGACGCATACAACATGATGTATCACCTTAAGGATCTATAATAATGAAATGGGAGACAAGAGAGATATGAGATCTCCAACTCATTGTTTACAACTATGGTTGGAGAGTCTATGCCAACTGGTCCTCATGTAGTTAAGATTTTTGGGTACATCGAACTCGTGGACATCTTGGGGATTAAATTCCCAGATGATTTGCGTCCAGATCTCATCAAATCATCACTACCCAAGAAAATCTCAAGCTTTATTGTCAACTACAACATGAGAAATAATGACAATATTCTATCAGAACTGCTGACCTTGATTATTCAGGTAGATAAAAACATTGGGTGTGACAAACATGAAGTCCTTATGGTGAATAAGAAAAGGAAGGACCAGGCAAAGAAGCCAAATACTTATAAACGGTCTGATGCCCCTGAGTTTCGTCCCCCCAAGATGGGGAAGATACATAGGCTGGGAGAGGAATGGAAGGAAGTATGTTTTTCATGTGGTAAGAAATCCCACTGGAATAGGAATTTCAATAATAAGCATGTGGATGCTAAATGTGCGTTCGTTATCGAGTGTAATCTTTCTATTTCAACACATTGGGTATAGGATATAGCTTGTGGGGATCACATCTATATTAAAATTCAGGAACAACATAGATTTAGAAAGATTTATTGAGGAGAGGTGGATCTTCGAGATGCCAATGGTGTAAGACTGGCTGCGTTGGCTATTGGCGATTACCAGCTCTCATTGCAAACTGGGATGATTTTGGTTTTACATAATTCTTAGTATGCCCATATTGTTACTAAGAACATAACTTATGTATCATGTTTGGATATGGATGGATTTTTTATCTTGTTTGGAAATAAGGAATGTCTCTTTTATATGAACAACACATGTTATGGTATGGAACATTTAAATAATGGTTTATATGTATTCAGTTACGAGAAAAAAGTGTTTACAATCGATAACATAACAAACTCACATGACTCATACAACACCTAGTTGTGGCATCACTCTCTCGGTCATGTAAATGAGAAGCAATGTACAATGCTCTGCCAAAATGGTTTTTTGGACTCTACTCATCTAAAACCACTTGATAGATGTCATTCTTATTTATAAGGTAAAATGACCGAGCGACATTTCGGTGGATAGCGTGAAAGGGCCATAGATCTTCTAGGATTGGTGAACACAGATGTGTATGGACCATTTCCAATAGAAGATAGATGTGAAAATTCTTACTTCATTACTTTTATGGATGATTTGAGTAGACATGGCATTGTCTAATTAATGAGGAATAAGTTAGAAGCCTTAGTGAAATTTAATAAATTAAAGATTTAAGTAGAAAAGCATCTTGGTAAGTAGATAAAGAATCTTCGATCAGATCGAGGTGGAGAATATCTGAACCAATAGTTCATCAATCCTTTGCAGGAGTCTAGGATTCTATCTCAGCTCACACCTCCTTATATACCATAGTGGAATGGTGTTAGTGAAAGTAGGAACCACACCTTGTTTGACATGGTGAGGTCAATGATGAGTCTTGTTGATCTTCGATTATCCTTTTGGGGATATGAATTACAAAATGCAGCATACACATTAAACTAAGTACAAACTAAGGCAGCAAATGGATTCACTCCGAGTTATGGAATATAAAGAAAACCATTTTTTCGCATACACATGTATGGGAATGTGAGGAATTTTTTAAGGACTTATCAGGAAACAAACTAGCACCTTAGGGCATGAGGATTACCTTTATAGGATATCCCAAGGAAACTAAAGGACATTACCCATATAACCCTCAAGATAAGAAAGTGATTGTCACCAGACAAGACATCTCTCTTTAAAGGGATCACATCCTCAAAAAGGGATAGTGGGAGGAAGATTGAATTTGACGATTTTGATGCTCAATATACACAATAGATGGTACAGGAACATGTTCCACAGGTCCCCATGGAAGAGGTTCCAAAAACACAAGTACTGTGTAGAAGCTCAAGAGATGTAAGGGAACTAGTGAGATTTGGTTTCCTAGTAACCGAGAATGGTGAGACATTATTATTGGAAAAGGATGGACATATCTTCTACAAGGAAGTAGTAGAATGCTCAGAAGTTTCAAGATGGGTAGAAGCTATGAATTTAGATATGGACTCCATGTATCAGAGCCATGTCTGTGTTCTGGTCGATGATCCATTTGATGTAAATCCTATTGGATGCAAATGGGTAATCAAGAGAAAAATGGATATGGAAGGTCATGTTAACACTAATAAATCAAGGCTAGTGGCTAAAAGATTAAGACAACGTCAAGGAATTGACTATGATGATACTTTTTCACCTGTTTCAACGTTTAAATCCATAAGAATCCCACTTTCTGTAACAACTTACCATGACTATGATATTTGGGAGATGGATGTAAAAATGGAATTCTTTAATGAGAAACTTTAGGAAGATGTGTATATGACACAACCAGAAGGGTTTGTGTCACCAGGTGAAGCCAAACAGGTTTTTATGTTCCAGAAATCCATTTATGGATTAATGGAAGAATCCAGGTCATGAAATATTTGGCTTGATGAAGCCATAAAGAAATTTGGATTCATTAAGAATGAATATCAGCCATGTATTTATAAGTGGCTTAATGGGAATAAAATTATTATCCTAATAGTATATGTTGATGACATATTGCTTATGGGAAACAATATACCAGTCTTACAGTCAGCTAAGGACCGGATCAACAAGTGTTTCTCTATGAAGGACTTGGGTGAGCAACCTCTGTTCTAGGGATCAAGATCATTCGTGATAGATCCAAGAGGATACTTTGACTAAGTCAGGGTACACACATTGACCGAATACTAAAGAGATTTTGTATGGAATGATCCAAGAGGGGATTAGTTCCTGTGTCACATGGCCTACATCTTTCTAAGAGAATGTGTCCACAGACACAGCAGGAGAAATATCGAATGAGTAATATATCATACAATTTTCGTATAGGATCCATCATGTATTCCATGATATATAACAGGCTTGATATTTCCTATTCACTGAGCATGGTAGGAAGATATCGAGCAGATCTAGGAGAACAACATTGGACTACTGTTAAGACTATCCATAAGTATCTGAGAATAACCAAGGGTTTGTTCTAGGTGTTTGGAGAAGACGAGGTGCTTGTCAATAGAGGGTATGCTGATGCTGGTTTTCAGACAGATCAGAATGATCTGATGTCACAATCTGGATATGTTTTCTATCTCAATAGAGGAGTTGTGAGCTGGAAGAGTTCAAAGCAGCCAGTTGATACTGATTCTACAGCGGAGTCCGAATATATAGTGGATTCTATTGCATCCAATAAAGCCGTCTGGATTCTGAACATTGTCCAGGGGCTTGATGTGGTGCCTAGAGGTAATGATACTATCACATTTTATTTTCATAATTCTTCAGTAGTGGATCTTGGAAATATCTAAGGTCATATCAATGGACAAAATACATACTCCAGAAGTCTCACCTTTTGGGGGATTTCTATCAAAGGGGTGAAATTGCTGTGTGCAGAGTGTCCATGGAATTGAACGTGGTGGACCCCCTGACTAAAAGCATATCTCAGTAGAAACCGGAATTTCATGTGATAGCCAGCATGCTAAAGGTTGTTAGCAATTGGCTCTTGTCCAAGTGGGAGTATATTAGAGTTGGTGGCCTAGAACAAACTACATTGTACATTATTCATAAATAAATACCTAATCATATATTTATTGTTCTTTATCATGAAAATGTATGTGATAATGTCCTACGAATTTTTGTTGCATTATAGGGTCATAGTAGATCCCTATTATGATAAGAAACCAGGAGTTCTATAAAATTGTTCTCGAATATATGTTCTGTGGATGAATGATGTTTTTTGATGGACACAAATAATACAGCCCATTAGGTGTGAGGACTTATAAAACATTGAGGTGGCTTCTCATGGTGTGTGCCCTTGGTAATACCCAGGAGGATATTATCATAACAAGAGCCTCCAGTAGGAAATCCACATTTCATAGTGTCATTAGATGTTCCTATATGCGGATGTGTGTATTGGTCCTTGGACATTATGATTATTATTAATGGGTATTACAACTTTCGCACTTCGATGTATTGACAAAAACTGTGATGAAACACTATTCGTAGTGAGGTAGGATATGTTGGGTGTGTCACGAGCAATTTTGCATTAATAGATAATGCGAGAAATGATTTTTCTCTTCAGTTCCATAATAGAAGTTTCTAACTCAGGCCCTTTGATGGAATTGATATAGCCTAAATAAATCCATGGCCATGGTAAGGAATGGGTGAGTTCAATTCTAGAAAGTCAAAGAATGAATAATCAAGCACATGGGTTGATAGCTATAGCATGAAACCCGCTTGATTCAAGTTATCGTGAAAACGGGATTATATTACACGGTAAGCATTTTTATGAGGTGACATGTCATTGTAGAATTGACCTCATTCTCTATGGATGCCTTGATGTGTTGCATGATGCTAACCTTAATCTTTAGGCAGGCTGTAATTAATTCCACTAAGAAATAGGGCTAGAGGGTCAAATGCTAAGTGTGTCCATGTATCCCAGTTAAATATTAATATAACAAGTTAAATAAAGATTATTCTAGACTATGGTTTTAAAATTATTTAATGATGTATGATCACATTTATTTCGACACTATTTATTTGAAAAAATATATTGTGGGAGAAATAATACATATATTAATTATCAAGTAATCTAGTTACATTTATTTATGAAATAAATAACTGTTAATAAAGTTCTAATAAATGTGGTGGTGGAAATAAAGAAAAATGAAACAAGATAAACACACCATGTACATTGAATGTACACGCCGTGTATTAATTATTATATGGCGAGTAGTTTTTCTAGTCGATATTTTAAGGAAATAATATCTTTTTATTAAATGATATTTATTATAATCAGTGTGGGAACATGTCAAGGAATTAATCATTAGAAAATGGAGTTTTAAATAAATGTTAATGAAATAAATAAAACATGTAGCATGTTTATTAATTATCATAACTCTATAACCTCATACTCGATTATAAATATCCTCACAACCCCAACACTTTTCCAGAGAGAATAGTTTTGCACAATAATTCTGGAAAATTCTCTCAAGGCCAATAAAAATACTTTGTCCAAGAATGCTCTCAAGATCGAGAGAGATCCTCTTCCATCGAATCAAGGTGATCTAAGAGGACAACGCAAGAAAAGGATTCTCCATGATAGCACCCTGATATTACTTTGGTGACTTCCAGAGATACATGGAGCACATGTGGATCACCACTATATGAATCCTACATTTGGATTGTACGATGTAATGATGAATCACATCTAATATTGACCGGAGACATCAATGAAGAATGAATTCCATCATGGTAATTCTTGTCAATTAATTAAATTAATTATAAACAACATATGATGATCCTCTCGATGGGTTTGAGACCCTTCTCTTTATTTCCATTCTTTATTCTATTCTGATGATCTGATGTTTTATTAATATGACAGATCTCAGATTGAACGTTGTCTAACGCTAAAATCAAAGGTGGGAAAACCCAGCAATGTGCTTCCGTTGTGCCTGGAACCTACATGTTATACTCGTCGGTGATGGTCATTCATGAATTGGCTTGGTCTTTGAAGGATCTATAATGATTACATCCTGAAAGAAAATATGTCCATGAAAAGAAATCTCCTGAAGCTATAATTCACACTTGCTAAATTTCCCATATAATTCATTTCTTATATGAGTATTTAAAATAATGAGAAATTGATTTTCCTGATCTTCATAGCTTTTGGAGTATACCAAGATATAATCAATAAATACCACTGTAAAGTCATCAAGATCTTCCTTGAAAAAAGTATTCATTAGATCCATGAAGATATAGGGTGCATTAGTCAATCCAAACAACATTACTGTAAACTCATAATGCCCGTACCTGGTTCAAAATTTTGTTTTCAAAATTTCTTATTTTTCCCACACAAGTGATGTTATCCAGATCGAAGGTCAATCTTTGAAAAATATTGAGCTCCATGTAGTTGGTCGAATAAATCATCAATGCGAGGTAGGGGATACATGTTCTTTATTGTTATAGAATTGATCTCCTTGTATTAAATGCACAAACTCATAGATCTATCTTTTTTTTAACAAAAAAGAACAGGGGCTCCCCATGGAGAAACACTAGGGTGAATAAATAAATTATTACTCAATTCCTATAGTTGTTACTTTAGTTCCACTAATTCCAAAGTGTCCATTCTCTAAGGGGTCTTCGATATGGGCAACAAACCATGAATTAAATCAATGGAAAACTAAATTTCTCCTTTTGGAGGATTCCTGAGTAAATCATCAAGAAACAAATCAGAATATTCTTGCACAATAGGTATGTACTCTATTTGAACATTACTTTCTCACCCATAGTTATTTCATTCTCTCCCCCCAATATTTAAATTTAGTTAAGCTACTTGGGGTGGTTCTTGATAAAAATTAGGTGTGATGTTTCTTCTCTAATGATAAGGTACTCTTTATCATCATCCAGAATTTTAACCACCTTATTCTTACAATAAATATTCATATCATGGTATGAAATAAAATCCATACAAAGGATTATATCAAATTCAATCATGGGTATGATGATGAGATTAGTAGATAAAGAACATTTTTATGCCCTAATGGGAACTGATTCACTAAACATTGTTGCATTGATACTTCCCTTAGGTGTTTTGACAAAAAACTCCCTTGTTTAGTCAAATTGAAAATATATAATTTTATTAGGAAATGGGAATATATGAAACAATGTGATGTTCCAGAATCAAATAAAGCATTTTCTAAACAAGAGGAAACCATTAAATTACCTGCCACCATGTCTTTCAGAGCTTCAACCTCTGTAGTAGTGATAACATAAGCTTGGAAATGATCCCATGGCCTTTTCTGAGGTATGATTCCTTGACTCTTAGGAAATTAATTTTAATAATTAACCCATTCTCTACAATTGTATCATTCAACATTGACATCCTATTTTGTCCATTTGCAATCACGAGCTTAGTGGCATTTTCATCACATTTGTAACAGACTCCCATTACCTTCAAGAAAGTACTAGGGTGTATCTTCTCAAATTTACTATAGGATGGATATTCATCTTTTCTCTTCTTCCCCTTATTTCCAATTCGAGTGTTTTCAGCAGATCTTATATTCTCTTTCTTTCCTTTAAAATCGTAAGACTTAGAGAATTCCTTTTTTTTGTCTTGATAGCCCATGAGACAATATCTTCGTGTGACAAGAAGGATTGTGAGACTAATTCTTTCCAGAGAAATGGTTTTTACCAATCAATTAATTGATCAATTTTACTCCTTTTTTTAGGTATATAATCTACTTCATGCCTTTCTATCCTTGTAAAGATAGCCTCATACTTTGTAACATTATCATCCTCCTTTAGCCTCAAACTTAGAAATTGTCATTAAATATCCACTCAATGGTCATGAGGAATGTATTTTTCTTATAAAATATCATTAAACTCCCTCTATTTAATATTTAATACTACATATACTTCTTTTTTGTGTTGAATCAATGACCACCATTGATCGAAATCTCCCGTGACGTGGTAAACTGCAATGAAAAATTTTTCCCTTTCGCTTTTCCCCAAAGCATAAAATATTTTCTCTAAGGAATTTATCAATTACTCAGCTACTAATGGATTTATACTCCCATAGAATGTTGGTGGATTTATCCTCATGAAGTGGTCTAACATTGATCCTCCACATTGTAGATTAGGGTGCTCCATATGGGTAAGGTTATTATTAATAACCAAAGTGAGTTTTCCGAGTATGGTGATAAGCTGATCCGCACCAGTTGCTTCCCCAACTCCACTATAATTATATTGAGTATGAGGGAAATCTCAACAAGTATTGTGTGCATTGATACATTTTCCATTCCTTCCACTAGGCACCACTTTTAAATAATGGCATACACTATATTAGTTTATGAATTGTAATACATAATTCTAAACTTAAAAAACAGTTAACATTAATTGAACAGTTTATGGATATAATTTTTAATCATAAAAAAATTTCTTTGAAGAATTATATAATCATAAAACCTTCATAATGGTTCATAAAAAATGAGAATTATCCTAATCATATCCCCCGGGAGTGTCATAATCAAGAGTGCAACAAGGCTCATTTTCGTACACCTGTTCTCTTTCTTATCTAGATCATAATAGTGTTTTCATGTTTTACCCCTATTTATATCTGTGCTATAGCCACCTCTACCTGCTCGTATCCAGACATGGATGTATTTTTTTGAAAACTCACAAAATCTCTACAATTCTAAAATTCATGGGTAATATTCTATATTAATCTTCAAAGTCTATCATAGCATAATATACTATAATAATAGTTTTTCTAAATCGAGTTTCCAATTTTTGTTTTAAAATTTCACTGATACCAACTATAATGCCCCAAACATAGTTAACCAGAGTCAGTGCATTATTAAATAACATTGGCATGATTAGAAAAATATTACCTCTCGAAAGACTGATTATTTTAGTATCCTTGGAAATTCTATATACATTCATTAGTTTTACATTACATTATAAAATGGAAATCTACAACAAAATAGTCTCCATAGTCCACATTCACATCCATTAGGTTATCACTATAGGTTAGTCAAAATATACTTCTTCACATCTTGGAAAAAATAATACATTGAAAGAGGTTAGCTTAGGTCTCAGTAAGGATAACAATATAGCAGAAACTTTCATAAATAAGAATAAACATTAAAGACAATTTAAGACTAGAAAAAAAGAATTTTAAACATGAACATCATAATAATATGGAAAATATAAAATCAAATAATGATAATAACTTATTCACATGTATATTATACTACTCAAATAATCACATGGAATATCAATAGTCACATTCATAATGATAGAAAGCATAATTACAGAAATTATAACCACATAGTCAGGGCCATGTGCCAAGACAAAAAATAATATTTTTTCAAGGCCTTGGGCCAAGACACTATTTGGTCTCATGAGACCTAATGATGCACCATGAATCTATATCGGGTTACCCCAGTCACTTAATAAGTCCAATGCATTCTTCCATGAAAAGGTTCAAACAAAACATAAACATTCGTATTGAAACTAGCATACGAAATGAAAATACATTCTCCATAAACCATGAATGGTGTAAAAATAATACATCCACCATCAAACATATCCCAAAAACATCAATAAAATATGGATGTTTTGTATCATAGTAAATCAACATCATTAATCTTTAAAATCCATCAAAGGATGTTGAAATAGATGAAATCAAAACTATTTGAGAGGAATAACTCTTTATTTTTTAATCATTTAAAAGTCACATAATTTAGAAAGGAAGACATTTAAATACATTTTGAATAAATGTGTCCCATACCACTTTTAAACTTCTTAATGTAATTAACATTTTAAAACATTCATGTCCATATACATAAATCCTAAAAACCATTTTCGAAACCTGAACATTACTGAGAAAGGATTAGAAGAATAAATCTTTAAAACATTTAAAATGATGTTTTATTAAAAATTTCCCATAAAACTAATCTCAATGTTAACTATTTTAGGAAACATGGACTTGGATAATAAATATGTCCCAATAGATACTTATGTAAAAACAACCTCGAAAAATAAAGAGATTGTAAAATTAACCCCTACATTTTACTTTTCCTTAGTCGAGGGTACATTAACCTCCTCTATAATAGTATCATAATTGTTATTATATTTTAAACGAACAATATAAATAAATTTGATATCATATATGATCTTCTAATATTGCATTGTTAATGATATATCAGTAGTATCATCTTTCTGGGTGTTAACAGATTTGTTTTCCTGTATATACTTTGTTACATAAGTAATGTTTGTTATGGATAGGATGTATCTTATTCATATTAATAATGATATTATGTTAGTAAATATTATTTTTTATCATCAAATGAAAATTATTCTTGAATGGATACGATGGGGAATGGATCTCATCTCGTTCGTGGAGACGGTAATCCGTAAGTACACACGAGAAAAAATATCCTTATTTTGATTTTAAAATAATATATAATTGGATTTTATATTATATATAGAGAATAATTCTCAGATTATATTTATTATTTACATAATTTTTACTCATTATTATACCCATGCCAATGATGAAGTGATTGTATAACAAACTACACCACAACGTGGAGATGGAATTCCGTACGTACGCACATATGGTGACTTTGTCATTTATAGGATGGATAGAATAATGAATATAGTTGTACCATTTTTATAATAAAATCATAGTATATAGATTATACTGATGTTATTATATTAAAATTGAAACAACAAAGAAAGGGTAAGTGGAAGAAGAAAAGAACTTGATTGAGGTGATAAAATATTTACCTCCTCCTCGGGTTCTTCCTTTTGATTTGATCAAAAGGGATCCCTATGATGGATTTATGATGAAAGGAAGGCCTCTAGGATTAAGGGAGGATATTAGGGAGGTTATTTAGTCAGATTTTGGCTGAGACAAATGGCTTTGAAGGTGTTAATTTGAGAGAATGAAATGTTCCCTTTTATAAGAGGGTTGAGAGGCACCATAGGAAAAGATTGAATTATTAATTTATAATAAAATTATTTTCGGTTTATAATGGCCTAAAAATTCTTTATTTTGACACTAAGGTGGGAATAGGTCGAAGACCACTACACCAATAGGTTTTATACAGGTTTGTGTCACTATATTAACATTATATTTTAGATTTAACTCTTAGTCAAATAGTTTGACATTTACCATGTCTCTTTGTATTTTTATATTATATGGTTAATAAACATACTATAAACAACCAAAAGAAACTAATGTGGTTCATTAATGACATATATAATATTATTTAAGACTTTTGACTGAACCATATATTTTTAGGAATAGAATATTAATTAATAATATATTATTTGTTTCAAAAACACTTTTATGTCAATTTTGACACTATTTGATATTTTGTTTTTTCTAAATTCATAAATATATTATTACATCGAAAATATTCATTTAGTCAACCCTAACATGTATTATTAACCAATAAGATTATTGGAATTCATAAAAAGTCTCAAATTACAATTATTTGGGTATTAATAATATCAATTATTTTAATACATCTTCAATTGGGTAATTACTACATCATCATTGTGTCATAAATAAATTAAATTATTTAATGTCTAAAAATTATAAATAAAAAACCTTTATGTAGGAATTTTTTTGGTTTTTAATGAATATTTATTGTCAAATTGATCTTATATGAAACCCTATATTAAAAAATATTTAGATATTAATCATTGAATTTAACACTTTTAACTCTTCTTTGAATTATATAATAAGAAATTGCCTAATCTAATCCAAGTAGACCTAAAGGATATTATTTTATTCCTAAGGTGGTTTTTAGTCTAATTAAACTTATACAAAAAAATTAGTTCATGTGTTTGGGTAATAATAATACCAATTGTTACCTTCAATTACCCTATTTACTTTTAACTGTGGTAAATAAAAGTCAAAAGTTACTATTCACCAAAATTTATTTTTATCTTATTGAACCACATTTTACTTACTGATATCAACCGTGTCTCTTGGAATTTTGATATTCAACTCACAGAATTGGTAAAATTATGTTTTATAAAAATTTGGAAATGCTCCTAGGAGATGGGAAAAAGACAGTAAAAAGTTCCATAATAGTTTATATATCTAAACTCATTATAAAATGAATCCAATTAATTTCATTGAACATATATAGGTATTATGTATATATTTTGACCTAAAATAAATTTAAATAAATTAAATAATTATTTATATTAAAGGTCGGTTTTAAACAATAACTCTGTGTTTTTCACTGTTCATCTAAAATATAATGTTTTCAGAAAAATACAAAAAATTCACCCTAAGATAATTTTTATATTCCAAATTCAATAATGATGTCAATTTTGAAAGATAAAATTTATAAAATTTCAAAAAGTGGGTATTTCTATTCATAACGGCTAGTTTGATTGGTCGCAGTGTGTTAGAATTTCAAAGATGCGTACAATGCAAGCTATTGAATTATTCAGATGGAAACGTACTGTGGAAGCTTGGGGTGTTACAATACTAGTGGGAATGCAGAGATGTGTCAGGTAATGCATAATATAATGTCTTTTCAAGACAATATTCTGATGGAAGCTGTCACTGATGAGAATGAAAAATATAATTCTATGATAAAGCTTAACCCGTAGAGTGGTCTAGGTCCGGACAGTTTTCCAGAATCTTTTTATAGAGTCTCTTGGGATGTGGTTAAGAATTATCTCATTCCAACCATCCAAGATTTCATTTGAGGGGGTTCTATCCCAAGGGTTGTGGGTCCTACTAATTTGTTAATTCTTCTTAAGACTAAAAATACATCTTCCATCCTAGATTATAGTCCACCGAACATGTGTAATTTTACATACCAAAATATTTCAGGCATTATCAACCCAAATCTTTCTTTACATGTCCCACAGTGGGTCTCTATAGAGAAACATATTTTTGTTCGAGGTCAATTTATTCAAGTAGTAGTTTCCTTTGCTGATGAAAGGTTCCGTGATATCAAAATTAAATTTCATGGCTAATACATGGCTTTAAATCTTGATATGAATAATGAATATAACATAATTGAATGGGGTTTTATCATTAGATCTCTTAAGTGTGTGGGTTTCTCCTCATGTGCCACATATATTCTGTTTTGTTGCTTCAGCTCTTCCTATATGGTATTTTTTTATGGTAAAACCTAATAGTTTTTTAAGGCTATTAATGGGATCAGATAAGGAGATCCCACTTTACTCACTCTTTTTATCCTCCTGAAATATACTGTAAGTCTCATTATTAAGAAGAAAATATCTTCAATTATTATTCTACCATATCTAAGGAAATTAAATCAACCAATATTATCACACATGATGTTTGCTGATGATACCTTGATCTTTATCAATTCTAGGGCTGGATTAGTTGGGGCCTAATTAAAATTATGGATGTGTATAGTTACTAGAGCTGTAAAATTATCAACAAAGAAAAATTAATCTATATATTTCTGAAAAATATGGAGATAAGAATGTTTCCTCTTTATCTAGAATGCTGAATATATAGAGAGGATATTTTCCATTGAATTATCATGGGTATCATATATCCCATGGCCATAGTAGAATAAGAGATTTCGATGGAATTATAAACAAAATTATGAACTTTGTATTAATTGAAAAAACTATTATCTACCCTTCGGTGATAGGAATGATTTAATCAATTGTGATTCCAAGGATATACCTATAAATGTTCTTTCATCTATAAAATAACCTATGGGGGGGGGGGGGTTGAATAATATTGAATGAAACATGGGTTATTTCACATGGAATTATCTTAATGAGGGGAAATTCCATTATAATTAATTAGATATAGTTTCAAGACATGTTCATGAGAATGGAATTAATGTTAGGAATATAAAGGATGTTTTGTACTACATGTTGGATCGAATAGTAGATATATGTATGTCTATTAGATGGAAGAATACAAGAGGGGGGGTGAATTGTAGGTTTAAAAACCTTTGAGTTTTAGCAACAAAGAGATTAGTTTAAATGATCTTAAACTAATACAAATACAAATACCCACAATTGTATTGAATGTAAAAGGTATGATGTGTTGTAAAACTAATGTAATGTAAAACGATTGTATTCAAGGTGAACACAATAATCAGAGTAATACAAAGATGGATGATTCTACCTTAAAGCGTATAGAATCAATCAATACAAAATGTAATAGAATGATTGTAATTGAAACAATTACAATTGAATATGTAAAGAAGAAAGGAAACAATACAAATCCTTTTCTAATACAAGTTAACAGCGGAAATGTAAAAGTAATACAATTATTTTAACCCAAAGAGAAGGGTTATCCTTTCACCTAGGATAAAAGGTCTGTCTCACAAACACCTTTGTGAGCCCTCGATACGATGATCGGCACGTCTGTCTACCTATCCCCAGCATCCCTCGATACGATGATCAGCACGTCTGTCTGCCTATCCCCGGCAGCCCTCGATACGATGATCGGCACGTCTGTCTGCCTATCCCCGAAAGCCCTCGATTTTGCAGGTAATCGGCACCTCTGTCTTTCAATTACTTGAAAGCCCTCGATACGATGATCGGATGCACAAGGCTGATGAGAGAAGTCACTGTGTCTCTCTCTAGAATCTTTGTAGTTCACAGAGTCTCTTCATTCGTTCTCTTCGTTCATCGTTGTTCTCTCAGCTTCAAATGACCTCCTATTTATAGGCCTCAGGTTCCAACGGTCATATTGCCTCCAACGGTCATATTGAAACAGAAATCACGACATCGTTTTGATTAGTTTGTAACTAACTCAACGACATCGTTTTGTTAGGACAAGAGATATATAGAAATGAAAAACATGAGTATGATTCATATGCAGAGAGAGTTTTTGACAAAGTACCAAAAAAAATAATGATCATCTGAATAGCAGAGTCAGTACGATACGATTGACAGAGTCAGTATGATACGATATACAGAGTCAATACGATACGATTGACAGAGTCAGTACGATACGATTGACAGAGTCAGTACGATACGATTTGGTCGGTACGATCAACATCGTACGATACGATAAACATGATAAAATACAATTGTAATTTACAAACATATGATAGAATACATTTGTGATTTCCAAAACATGATATAAAAGTCAAAAGAAGACTTTTGACTTAACAATCTCCCCCTTTTTGGAAAGCACAACACACAAAGTAAATGTAACAAGAAATACTTATCTCCCCCTGAGTTATTGAAAACTCTTCTGAATAATAAATTGAATACAACTAACTCCCCCTTAGGTATGGACTTTCCTAGGGATTTTATTCGTAGTTTTTCCTTAAGAGAATTGTAAATCATTCTCCCCCTTTGTAAAACATTCTCCCCTTTGTAAACATTCTCCTCCTTTGTAAACATTCTCCCCCTTTGTAAACATTCTCCCCCTTTGTGATTTACAAAAAGAAAGGAGTAATCTTGAATTGTCTAAAAGAGTTAGTAAAGCAATACAAGAAAATGGATAAAAGAAAAAGGATCATAAGAGTTATTACAAAACAAAGACAAGTTCCAAAAGAAACAAATACAACAATAATTTGTTTTCTCTTTCCTTTTCCTTCTTTATAAGCTCATAAAGAACAGCTTTCATCTTCTTGATCTCCTTCTTGTCTTCAAAAATTGATTCTCCCTAAGTTTTGAGAATCTCTTGTTGGTCCGCAAAAATCTGATCTTGATTTCTGATAGTCTCCTCCTGGACTCTGATTACTTCTTCAAGGGTATCAATTCTGTTTTGCAGAGTCTTGTTATCCATGGACAACACGGAATTTTGATTCTTCAGCAAGACCATTTCATCCTTGAAAGTTGAAACCTTCGAGAATTCAGATTGAAAAACATTTATTCTCTCTTGCAAATCTTTCACTGAAGGAACATCGACTCTTTGAGAAGACAAAAGGTTCAACCTTTCAACTGTTTCTTTGTCAAGATTGTTGAAGGAAATTGCAAGATCATTTGATAACCTTCTTATATCTTCAATAGCAATTTCATGATCATTGATTGAGCTCTCTGTTTTGTATGACCACTTGGTCATCTTATTGCAAGCCTTCTTATGAGAAACTGAGCTTTCGGAAAGAACTTTCAAATCGGCTTCTACTGACAAAACTTTCTTCCTCAATTTTTTCACAGAGCCAAACTTCTTCTTTTGATTGTCAGTGATAAAATCAATCTTCCCTTCCAGACTCGGGAAATAGGGAATAGTCTTCTCAACCCTTCTCAAAATATGAACAATGTAATCACTTTTCTTGAGAGAGATTGTATGCTCTGAATCAGTATCTTCATCGTACTATGCTAGTTCATACGATCTGCTTGAGTCAACAACTGGCTGTTTCCCTTTTGCTTTTTATTTCTTCTTTCTTTCTTCTTCCACTTTGTCACTAATGACAACAACTTTATTAGAATGAGAGGATTGAGCACCTTGCTTTTCTTGAGATGAAATTCTGTCCGGAGATCGTTCCTGATCGGCATGAGGAGTTTGTTGAACACCTTCACTCAGCTTTTGAACCGATTCCTCTCTACTTTTCTTTGAACTTTGAAGAAATTCTAAAAGAAAGTCTCCTTCTTCTTCTTCCACTTCTTCTATCTCTTCCATCACTTGTTTTTGTTTTCCTTCCTCAGGGAGACTCTGTACGATGGGCTCTTGGGGCACTTCTTCTATTAGTTGGGCACTAGCATACTCAACCGCTTTCAAGATTTTAGAGACATCAAAGTCCTGAGCCTTTCTTTTCAAAATAACCTTCTTCTTCTTTTCAGCCTGAAGGGTTTTTTCTACCCTTATTCTTTCTGCAAAGGCCTCAGCAGGATCAAGACCAAATTTCGGATCACCTTCTTTTCTCTGTTCCTTATCCTTTCTCCATTTTTCTACAACTTCCTTACTGTACCTTGGCTTCTTCTTCGGCTTTGAACTGGTTTGCGGATCAGACTTTTGAGTAACACTGGTAGATTGAATGTCTTTGGCTGGCACCAGTGCCGATTGATTCTGAGCCAATTCATCTTCTACATCTCTGACATAAAGTTTTGAATTCTGATCAAAACAAACATTCAGCTTTTTCATCATACTCTTACTGATCCATGATGGCCTCAAATCCATGGGTTTTCCTTTCAAAGGAATGTTACAAAACTTCATACTCTCAAGAATGAATTTCGTAAGGATAGCTGGATACATAATCATCTGGGACTTAATCCCTCCTGTCTTGACATTATTAATTGTTTCAAAAACATATCCCATGAGATTTAATTTCCTCATATTTACAAGATAGTTGAGCATAAAGATATCAGAAACTTTCAGAGTTTCTCTATCCCCTTTCCTTGGGATAAGAAAACCTTGCATCCATAAAGTTACAAATCGATTGTCCGGTGAAAGATGAGACACTTTTCTCTTTTCCTCATTAATAACAAACAAAGTCTTTTCAGCATTTTCTCTATTAAACGTACCAACTTCCTCTGGTAGTTTGTGCGATGGACAGAAAGAATCCCCTTCTACAGAAACATTCAGAAAATGTGCCGCTTGTTTCACAGACATAGACAATTTTCTATCGTACACAGCAAAGTTTATAGTCATGTCTTTGTCGAAAGAAAAGGTTTTATAAAACTGACAAACTTCATAAAAAAGAACCGGATCTTGAATATCAGGCTTTTCAACACACAGGTGTTCCCATCCTTGAAACAAAATGATCCTCCTGATTGTAGAATCATACGTATCGAAAAAATCTCGAGATACTAACCTTTCTCTGTTAAAGTCTTTCCCTGTAAAAGTCTTTGAAGACATTTCGGCAGGAGTATTAGCAGAGGATTGAGACATAAAGGTTTTGCCGATGAGAAGATCGTACGATGGTTTATAGGTGGTGGAGCAGAGCTTCGCCGGAAATCCTGAAAAATCAATGTGGGTTTGGGGAGGGGAGAGGGGTATTTATAGGCGATAAAGAGGTGACCGTTGATCTTCTACGGTCGAAAAAGGATGACCATTGATCTTCTACGGTCAAGATTAGAGAAAACCAGATCAATGGTTAGGATTAAAACAAAGAAAAAAAAATTTAAAAAAATGAAAAAGATACCTGTCGGAGAACATAAGGTGATTGTTGGTTTTGATATCAATAAAAAAAAACAATCGTAAGGAAACAACAAAAAAAAAATCAACATGCCGATGGAAAACAAAGTCATTACTATGAACTGACCGTACGATAGAAAACAATCTTGTTACCATGCACTGACAATACGATGAAAAATAATCTCGTTACCATGAACTGACAGTACGATGGAAAACAATCTCAATACCATCATCGGTCGATTCAATAGAAAAGAAAAAACGTTACCATCATCGGTTGATATAATACTATTGATATGATGGAAAAGAAATTCAATACTATCATCGGTCGAATCAATACTATTTATTGATTGGTACGATGGAAAAGAAATTCAATACCATCATCAGTCGATTCAATACTATTGATTGATTGGTACGATGGAAAAGAAATTCAATACCATCATCGGTCGATTTAATACTATTGATTGATTGGTACGATGGAAAAGAAATTCAATACCAGCATCGGTCGATTCAATACTATTGATTGATTGGTACGATGGAAAAGAAATTCAATACCATTATCGGTCGATTCAATACTATTGATTGATTGGTACGATGGAAAAGAAATTCAATACCATCATCGGTCGATTTGATTACCATCATCGGTCGATACGATGGAAAATAATTTGATTACCATCATCGGTGGATACGATGGAAAAGAATTTGATTACCATCATCGGTCGATAGTAAATGATACTATAAAACTGTCAATACGATAAACAGGAAAAATGAACGAAACGATAAAACTATCAATACGATAAACAAGAAAAATGAACGAAACGATAAAACTATCAATACGATAAACAGAAGGGAAAAAAAATGAATGATACGATAAAAACTGTCAATACGATAAACAGGAAAAAAAATCACAATCAAAAGAGTAAATAGTTAAATATCATAAGATAAAAAGAAGCATAAAGACAGAAAGAAATGTCCTCCCCCTTTCTACGAGGAGTTTCTTACGATTAGGAGAGATGTAAAACAGGAAGTAGATATGAATGATTATTTTAATGTAATCATTCCTAGCTTCTGTTTTATAAATTCAAATCTATCGGAAGGTAAAGGTTTTGTAAAAATGTCAGCAAGTTGTTCTTGCATATTCACAAGGTAACCTTCATCACATAATTGACTTATGCTGATGAGATTGTGCCTAAGACCTTTAACAAACAAAACATTTGAAATAAGAACTTTTCCAAGAAAACAATATTACCTATACCAACAATCTTTCCTTGAGCATTATCTCCGAAGGTAACTTTTCCACCTTTTGTTTTGATAACCTTTTCAAAAAGATCTTTGTTTCCAGTCATATGTCGAGAACAACCACTATCCATGTACCAAATGTTCTTATTGGTACACTTCTCGTTTTCCTGAAAAAGAAACAATTAGATTTTCGGAATCAAAACTTTTTTGGATCCATAAGGGTTAGATAAAAGAATTTTAGGAATCCACATTTGTTTTGCAAAATGAGCTTTATGAAATCCTAAAGATTGAGTTTTGTTAAGAGAAAAATCTCTTCTCCAATGTTCACTACATTGACACTTAGAACAGAAAATGGTTTTTTGAGGAACAAAATAGTTATTGCTAAAAACAGGTTTGGAATAAGTATAACCAAGACCAGAACGATTTCTCAAAGGTCTAATTTGAGAATACATCCTGTCAAAGTTTTCTTTTCCATGAGTAAAGTTTGACAAACACTTTTTCAAGGATAAAATCTCTGACTTTAGTTTAAATACCAAATTCTTATTTTCTAAAGCATTTGAATTTGAACAAGAGTTAGGCTCTAAAATGTTTTTCTTTGAAATTTCAGTTTCAAGATCCTTAGAAAGTTTATCCTTATCAGATTTGACTTTCTCAAGGGTTTTTAAAATACTTTCAGAATCCGAAGTTTTCACATCAAGATCTTTAGAAAGATCTGATACTTATTTAGTCAAAATAGAAATTCTAGAATTTGCTTTTTCAAATCTCTTTTTGAGTTTAGAATTTTCATTTTCAAGTAACTTAGAAAATCTAGAGACCTCTTCAAAAGAAGGTAATATATCATCTTCTGATGATGAAGATTCATCATTTGAAGATTCATAATATCTATTATCAATAAAATTTGCATTTAAAGAGACGTTTGTAAGAGCTTCAGCATTATGTACCTTAGCCATGAGACAATGATCTTCAATTGGTAGTTTGGCTAGAAGTCCAATATTTCTTTGTCCTAATGTCTCATATTCTGAAGAATCATCTGAGGAATCACTACCACTTTCACTCCACGTATCATTTGCTTTCAAGACTTTATTTGTCTTATAAAACCTTTTCTTGTTTCTTTCAGAGTGTTTCTCCTTTCTATCTTTCCTCTTCAGTAAAGGACAATCAGGCCTTATATGTCCTGCTTTCTTTCATTCATAACAAGTTACCTCTGAATCTTTCCTATCTTTCATGTCTTTCTTTTTGAATCTATATTGAAAATCTTTTTTTCCCACAATCTTGTTCATCCTTCGTGCAAGATTGGATAATTCATTATCCGAATGATTACAATCACTTGAATCAGATATAACAACTTTCTTGGATTTAGACCTTGTAATTCTTTAAGGTGTTTTAGCTTTAGATGCAAAAGCTACACTTCCATTCCAATTCTTCTTCTTATTGAAATCAGCATCTCTCTTCATTCTTGTCCCATGCTGTAGTAGAGTTCCAAAAAGTTCATCAAGAGTAATCTGGGAAACTTTTATATTTTTATTAATAGCTATCCTTTTTGACTCCCATTCATTTGGCATAATATCTATAATCTTATCAACAAGAGCTTCATCATCAAGAACTTTTTCTCCCATAGATTATAAGCTGTTGACAATCGTCATAAACCTTTGTTGCACTTTACATACTGGCTCTCCATAAGGAAAAACAAATCCATGATACTCTGATCGAAGCATTGCTCTCCTTATTTCTATAACCTTGGATGTACCAAAATGAGTAACTTCTAGTTTCTTCCAAATACAGTTGGCTGCTTCACATGAAGATATCTGACTATATATATTCCTGGTCATAGAACATAATAAAGTATTGCGTACCTTGTAATTCAGTTGATATTCTTGCTTCTCTTGGTTGGAAAAAGTACTAACTTCTTTGTCAGGAATTTTGTAACCCCCAGTAAGGATAATAAAATTGTCTACACCAGTATTGATAACGAAAGTCTTCATACGATCTCTCCAATACTCATAATCATTCCCATCAAATATCGGTGGTCTAGAAGGATTTAGATTATCTATTGATCCAATATTCATTCCTGCCATCTAATACAACAAAAAACAACTTTTCCACTCCACATGTTAGTGTAGTAAGTATTCAAGATAGTAATAAGAAATAAAGCTAGTAATACAAATCAGTGGAAAACCTCCTCTGATACCAATTTTTGGATCGAATAGTAGATATATGTATGTCTATTAGATGGAACAATACAAGAGGGGGTGAATTGTAGGTTTAAAAACCTTTGAGTTTTAGCAACAAAGAGATTAGTTTAAATGATCTTAAACTAATACAAATACAAATAACCACAATTGAATTGAATGTAAAAGGTATGATGTATTGTAATACTAATGTAATGTAAAACGATTGTATTCAAGGTGAACACAATAATCAGAGTAATACAAAGATGGATGATTCTACCTTAAAGCGTATAGAATCAATCAATACAAAATTTAATAGAATGATTGTAATTGAAACAATTACAATTGAATATGTAAAGAAGAAAGGAAACAATACAAATCCCTTTCTAATACAAGTTAACAGCGGAAATGTAAAAGTAATACAATTCTTTTAACCCAAAGAGAAGGGTTATCCTTTCACCTAGGATAAAAGGTCTGTCTCACCAACACCTTGGTGAGCCCTCAATACGATGATCGGCACGTCTGTCTACCTATCCCCGGCAGCCCTCGATACAATGATCGACACGTCTGTCTGCCTATCCCCGGCAGCCCTCGATACGATGATCCACACGTCTATCTGCCTATCCCCGACAGCCCTCGATTTTGCAGGTAATCGGCACCTCTGTCTTTTAATTACTTGAAATCCCTCGATACGATGATCGGACACACAAGGCTGATGAGAGAAGTCACAGTGTCTCTCTCTAGAATCTTTTTAGTTCACAGAGTCTTATCATTCGTTCTCTTCATTCATCGTTGTTCTCTCAGCTTCAAATGACCTCCTATTTATAGGCCTCGGGTTCCAACGGTCATATTGCCTCCAACGGTCATATTGAAACAGAAAGCACGACATCGTTTTGATTAGTTTGTAACTAACTCAACGACATCGTTTTGTTAGGACAAGAGATATATAGAAATGAAAAACATGAGTATGATTCATATGCAGAGAGAGTTTTTGACAAAGTACCAAAACAAATAATGATCATCTGAATAGCAGAGTCAGTACGATACGATTGCCAGAGTCGGTACGATACGATAGACAGAGTCAATACGATACGATTGACAGAGTCAGTACGATACAACTGACAGAGTCAGTACGATACGATTTGGTCGGTACGATCAACATCGTACGATACGATAAACATGATAAAAGAAAATTGTAATTTACAAACATATGATAGAATACATTTGTGATTTCCAAAACATGATATAGAAGTCAAAAGAAGACTTTTGACTTAACACTACATGCATGGAAAACTTGCATTATATGTATTTGAAAAGAGGACTCCCTGAGGTAAAATTATGTCTTTTCAAGGAAGGGGTTCTGTGGAAGATAGGATTGTATATTCTCCATTATGGTTTTTGACTCATAAAATTATTCCTATCATTTAGAAACATTCAAGTTGGATTATTGGGAAAGGGGATATTTATTTTTAACATCAAAATTGGGGAGGTTCTTGTGTTGATTTTATAAACTATCCATGAACTTCTATTTCCTTTAGAGAGGCAAGTATGTATCATAGTTCAACTAATTCCATTTTAAAAAATGATAAAAATGTGGGGTTTTATAGTATTTAATTAAATTTGCTTCTGAACAGATGTATTTTCACTACTTCTAATTTAGGTTTGTTTTTTGTAAAGGATATTTGTAGAATCATTCACTCACAGGAGCAACAAGACACCTAGAATATTGTGTTATGGTGTAGGAAAATTCCTTCTAAATTCCGCTTCTTAATATGGAGGATTAGAAACTAGGATATACCTAAAAATGATATTGTGAGAATGAGGGGTATTAATATGGTATCTAAATGTCATTATTGCACAATTTACGAGGAGGATACTAATCATCTCTTTTTCTAAGGAGAATGGGATATAATGTCTACTATTATTTTGGAGGGTTTAATAGGATTTTTTCTACAGACCCCATGGGTGATCCTTTCATGGAAATATGGTTCTCTAGTCTGAATGGGGATTGCCCCGAAAAAATTCCAAGTGTGTTGATTCTTAATGCGAGTTGCTGGTGTATCCAGAAAGCCAGAAATAAAGTTATATTTGAATTCCTTGATTCTATTGAATTTTATATTGTCACAATAACCAAGTACCTACTCATTGATTTAGTTAGTAGTTCGAATTAATGGATCCATTCCCCTTCTCTTATAAGCATACATGTGAATATTCCTTTAATTATTTATCCTTATTCTACATTGAGAGGAAGATCAGTTTGTTTTTCCCCTCTAAACACAAGTTACAAATTCAATTTTTATGGTTATTGTATTTTGGGGATTCTGTGTGGTGGAGGTGTGGTCCCAGATTATAAAGGGAGTGTTCTTCTAGATTTCACCGCCTATTATGGTAAGGGTAACTCCATTTCGGAAGAGGAAAATGTGATTTTCATAGGTCTTAAATTGAGATCCCAGAAATGTTTTAATTTTGAGTTAGTTGAAACTAATTCCATGATTATTCATGACTCTATGCATTATAATATTACCCATCCTTGGTTGATTTTCTATATAATCAGAAAATTTAAGGGACGCATCAACAAAAATACTCAGTTTTTTCATTCATGGAATGACGGAAACAAAGTGGAAGATCATCTTGCTTTCATGGCGTAGGTAGACCAAGGGAGCAACGTTACCTGTTTTTCTAGAATTCTTCAAATGAAAATGGAGGGGATAGAACTGATTTAAAGAGATCAACTCAATCTTCACTATTTTTGTCCCCCTTAGGTTTGTATGTTTCGGAGTCACCCATGGTCCGATTTTGTTAGGAGATTTATTTCAGTTAATAAAAAATTCCAACGTTGAATGAATGATATAAAAGTTATTGTGAGGTAAATTGAGAAATGTGTGAAGAATCTAAATTAAAGTTAAGAATTTTAATTAAAAGAATAAAGAATATGAATAAAAAAATTTACATTGAGGCATGATATATATTCTATATAGGATTGATTATAATGGAATTTATTTTTTTTCTAACAATTAGTTTTATTTTCATGGCAGTTGTGGTTGTTTCTTATATAAAAATTGTATTGATAGGGAATCCCTTATGGGATGTAATTTTATTGGGGAAATAATATTGTTCATGTGTGGGGTGATTGAATAAGATAAATTTTAATAAAAATTTAGGATATTTTTTTTAATGTTTTTCCATGAATTGTTAAATTTTACAATGTATTATTATGTGTTTTTTCAATGAATATGGACTGAATACTCCAAGGAGTACATGATATAAAATAGAAATTTGGACATAATACATCATGAATCCAAAGGGCACAACATTTATTCATTGATGAAACCATCGAGCAACAAAATTTTTAAAAAACGAATCCCGTAAACTTTATTGAACCAAGTACATGATTTGAATACTATTTTCAAATCATGGATACTTCGAATGTGAAAATTAATAATCATACACGACAGAAAAATTCGAAATAACAAGATAAGTTTGAATTATGCATCCCACCAAATATACATAGTTTGAAATTTGGGAGATCCAATATATTCATATATATTATCCAATATATTTTAAATGTTGAAAAAACAATTTACATTTAATGTATGTTTTGAGGTATAAGTCATGTCATTAATTTAATTAATATGAATAATTGAGACATCATGTAACACTCGACTCTAAATATATATGTGTATATCATAATGTGCGAAAAGGAATTTTTAGACATTGGATGAAAATAATTATTTCTTCTCCATTTATATTTTTTATTGAAAACATAGTTCATTAAATTTTATTCTCATTTGTTGATATGTTATTATTATCATTTAGAAATTGGGGAAACTTTCTTTGGGTTCTTAATGTTTGGATGTTTCAATAGAATTATAAATATAGTTCAACATAATCCATTGATGAATTATTCATTTTTCCTTTATTCATGTTCGTATTTGATTAAATTTATACAGTTTCTACTATGGATTGAATTGATTTTAATTTCTTAATTATCATGTCAAGAATGTATCTTATTTTCTTTCTTCCCATTAATACTGTCATTCCTAGAAAATTTGCATTGGGTTAGGGATAGGGAGTATTGGTTTTTTTTAAACATAATGAATTTATATATCAAAAATATGTACTCTTGTTGATAGTGATTAGGTAAAAATGAAATTTTATCTCACTATTTGTTATAATCCAAAATAGGGAATTTTTAATTGTATTACCCTAACCTATTTGGAGTTAAATAGGATATAAACCAGAGCCTATGATACATTCTTCGTTGAATATATGCCTATATCCATAGGTTTTTTACTATCTCTAAACTAGATATTAGTCTCCATCTTAGATAGATGCAATTTCATTGTCAAAAACAAATTGGTGACATTTTCACCACATCATGATAGATAACACATGCCTTTCCCAAGATTGATTTTGGATAATATTTTTCCTAAGTTCCAAAATTTACCACGATACATTATCCAACTAATTTAATCTCATGATATGTTGATAAAATAAAAATAAACCAATGATAAATTTTGAAAAATACTATATCAATGTTTCCATCACTTGGTACCTAGATGAATAGCTAGTATATGTGTGTTTAACCCTACACTACCAATGTGAGACACCATTATAGATGCATCTATTTGGGTATAATATGAATTATAATATGATCAATTATAATGAAAATTACCTGATGCTGTGTAGTCCATTCACTTGGGATACTATCAGTTTTGTAGATATGGTATGTTGACATCATGGTTTCTAACCCCTATGAGATAATAGAGAATCATTGATATGTATTGTATCTATTGTATTCAATATCTAATTTGGATACCATCCAATTTGTTTTTTATGTTTACTAAATCATGAGGTCTTAACTGGATCCTTCGCATGTTTTTGATTGGGATTATGTTAATCTTATTCCCCACACCAATGGGTTTAAGAAACAAGTTCTGATTATGGATCTTCTAGAGAAGGCATTGTTCCATAATAAAATTCTCTTTATCTATGTACTATGGGAGTTTTGATCAGATATATATGTGATATGGGGGTGATAATTATTGATTACATAGAAGTGGAATTCACTTTTTTCATGAATTGGATTTTGAGTACATTCTTGGGAAATAGAGCTTTTATGGTTTGGTGAATTATACCTTCCTATTACCTTCATTCAGGTATTTTTTGAAACTTGTTTTAATTTAATTTTTTGCATGGTATATTTGTTTGAATTAATTTAGATCATATATAATTGTGTAAATGTTTTTAGATATTATTATTTTCAAGATGTATTTGGTTTTATATTTGGTATTTTATGATGAATCTGTAATGTAGAGTGTCTACTAGAAGAATTCACATAATGAATAGAATAAAAGATTAGAATAATTTTTAGGTTAAATATTATGGGTTTCATTTAGAGTGAGAAAAGATACATTCCATGAAACCTTATGACAATTTGTAATAGTCAGTATTGTATTATCTAATTCAAAGTGATTTCATTTTTAATTTATATGTAGCCAGCTTGATTTCATGATATGAAATCGATTCTTGATGTGAATTGATTGAGTGCAACATTTTTATACGTATAAATGCCTGAATATATTCTCATTCAATAGATAGGTCATCATCTCAAACCATATGGTGATTCTGGGTTACATTGGGTGGTCTCTCTCATTCTAGATCTCTCTTTTCAACATTCAGTAATCATAGTGGTTGTGTTATTTCCCTATCCTACTAGGTTGAATTTTTATTCATTTACATTGATCATAATAATATCATCTGATATGTTTTTGGAATGGATTGGGACCCGTTTTTTTTTCAATCCATTTTGTTTTCCCATGTTCCTTTTCTTTTGGAGACTAAACTATATTTTCCAATCTCCAATGTGTTAGAGGATAGAATTTCACTATTCCAGATGTACGTTTTTCTATTAAAGTGTTTTTTTAATTACATAATACATCTTAGTTTCAATTCCTTTGGTTTATTCTATGAAAATTACTAAATTGAAATTGGAATGGTTTTTTTTGAATGAGATTCGGGGTTTTAATGGTTTTTTCATTAAAACAAATGTGTGCATAACAAGTGTATGATTAAATGATTTAAATTGTGATTTTATTTTGAAATTGGTATTCAAGACTATAATTGGAATGTATTAGATTTGAAAGGGTTTTATTAAATTTTAATATTTTTTTGAAAGGGATTATGAAAAAATATAACACATTGGGTAGCCTTAGGTGTGTCCAGAGTAGACTTGTTACTCTTCATGTGTGTTTTCCTATTGATTATTTGTCACATTATTGTATGTAATTAAATTATATTTTATATTCATTGTATCCAAAATTAGGACTAGAATAGGTTTTTTTATTTCATGTCTAGTATGTATAACTTTATAAGGTCACATAGATGGTGTACGTTTTCATTTATGATTGTTTTATCACATGACAGTATATTTGATGGTTATTTGTTAACATTCTTATCATACAATGTCTCAATTATTGATTACCTATTTTCATTCATAATTGACATATTATTGTATTGGGTAAAGATGATATGTTCTATGGAAACCGAAGGAATGATTTATAGAATGATTTTAATTTATGAAAATTATTTGTTGATTAGATTTGTTTTAAGGCTAGAGAAGAAATATTATTTATATTAGATATTGTACAAATTCATTTCGGGTATCATAAAAGGTATTTTTTCCACATCCTAAATTTTCCATTAGCTGAATAATGTTTTTTTAGGACCCAAGTAAAGGAAAGAGAATTGTGTATCATGTTTATTTCTCTAGTTTACATAACCATTATAACAAGATGGATTTGTCATGATTGGTGGTCACATGGGGACTTGTTTAGGCTTTTCATGTTATATCATTCTGTTTTTTCATATTTGTAATGACTTTATATATATCAGGGTTATGTTATCATTATTCTTCTATGTACCATGTTAGTTTAATTTTAACTTGTTTTTCATGATACAAATTTCATCCGCATTATTGTACTTCACCATGTGGTGGATATTCTTTAGAGATCTGAAAAAGTTGATACATGTTGGTTAATTATAGAATTAATCCCACCTTGAATATCTATTTTTTGATCACTCATGTTTGATGAAAGACTTGTAATATTAACACTATTACCCAAATAATTCTTTATCAATGATCAGAAGTTTGTGAAGAATCTATGGATCACCAATAGAGGGATTTAATCTCTTGATCATCTCACTAAAATAACATTAAAATAAGAATTATTCAACTAATTCAAAAAAGAATAATATATTCAATAAAAGGTAAATATTAATTGAAATAAAACAATTGTAAATATTATGTGAAGAATATAATCTTCCTTGTTGTAGAATTTTCCAAAAAGTAATCAGGGATTTAATTTTCTTGATCATGACATTATTCATCAGGTAAATTTCAGAATTATCAATGAATGTTATTTAATATGAGTTTTAAACAACCTAATTTGTTCTCTTAATATATTCATAATCATCAAGTGGAATCCAATTATTCACATGATAATTTATCATTATTTATTTTTAATTGATCTTTGCATGAGTTTTTTTATTAGATTAATAATTAATAATATATTCATTCTCAACATGATTTCCATTATTATAATCATCTACTTAACTATAACCAAGAAAGTATTATAGATTCAAGAATAATGATTCATATAATCCATTGGTAAGTGTTTATGATTTGGACGATTTACATCGATTGGACAATGAGTAGTAAATCTCACTGAATCCTTATGTGATGCGTGGTGCATGGATCAACATATATATTCAATATATAGTGAATTCATAGAAGAGCCTATGTCGACTAGAAAAACTATCACAGAACATGATAGATTACATGATCTGAATTTTGGGTAAACAACATGTTGTCTACTCATTTTTCAATTTAAGTTTTGCAATTCTTGTATTAAAAGATGCATCATGTATTTATAAAATGATGTAGGGGGAATAACATTAAAACAACATGGTAGTTAAAATATATGTGGTGTGATTATTACATAAAATATTTTGTTCATGTAATTAATACACATTTGTTTTAATTAATACAAATGATGTCATGGTTATTTAATTAATCCACATGTGGTGTAACACATGCAGTTTGAAATTAATTCACACGTTATAAAAAAAATAACATGTTTTGTATTAAATTTACATTTTTTGATATTAATTGATTATTTTATGATGTAATTAATTCCCATGTGGTGTAATTATTTCACATGAAGTTTATTTTAATACACATTTTGTAGTTAACACATTAATTGTAATTATTTTATTTGTTTTAAAAAAAATTGATGTGGTAATAAACTAGTCTGCATGCTATGTGGAAATGGTTTAATGATTATTAAATTCTTATTTATTTATATGATAAATTAATAAATAAATTTATTTTTTTCTTATAAATGTTCATCATGTACATATTAAGTGAAACTTTGAATCAATTATAGTCCTAATTAATTATTCAGATAAAATAATTAATTAACTAATAAAATAATTAACTAAACTAATTCGATTAATTATACCTTTATAATAGTAAGGAAATGAAATTAATTCTTTATTTTATGGAAATGTATGTTTATTTCATGTTGTGTTTAACCATGAGTATATGTTGACTTATGTATGATTGGATACATTTAATTTTATTTTGTCTATGGTTTTTTAGTTATTTTTGTAAAATTAAATTGATGTAATGTAATGCCATATCCTTTTCATTATTATGAATGGACCTGTGTATTTATAGTTTATTTTACATAACCCCATTCATCCATCATTGGGTTCCACTCCACTGTATGGGAGTAAATACCTATGTAAGGGATGGAGCACCTAGGCTAGTGAAGATGGTTCATGTTAAAAGACACAGATATACCAATAAATAAAATACCTAGGTGAATAAGTGGAGTGTTGTATATTAAGACAATAATTATCTCTAGGTGTATTCTTCCATTAGATAAATTGTATTTTTATCATGCACTACATAAACTAACTATTATATAATTTTCATGATCGTACTTCAATATTTATTTATTTCTATTAGTTTCATGGTCATTTTTTTGAATGTATGGTAATAACATTAACTAAATAAAGTAACAAGAATACAGGATAAAAGTAAATAAATTGTATTATATAAAAATTTTATGAAGACATCGTTGATAAGTAATTTCCAAATAAATATTATCAAGGATGTATTGTGGTTAAATGGTCTATTTACTCATAATGATTAAAAATACCCCCAACCAATATATTTAATTTGTATATATTTCTACTATATGTGTTAAAAATTAACTATTATTAAATGTTCAATAAAAAACTCTATTCAGGTGCTTTCAATTATTGGAGAATTTTAAATTCATTTTTGGGTCGACTTAATCCTATTCACATGTTGGATTAATAGCCTCAGAGAGACTTATTGAAACATGTAGGAAATGTTTTGAGAAAATACTTATCCAGTTTTTTGGGATTTGGGAGTCCTCTTAACAAGTCAAGGATAAGTGAGGTAACTTATTTCTAATGTTATAGCTATCTAAATACCTTTGTGTAGCTTGATATACCTACACATGAGTTATAAGTAGTTGCATATAAATCCTTTCCAAAATAATATCATTGTGATGGGATATTATGAAATAAATTGTGATGATTATTGGGTTTTGATAAAATATTTGTATACTAATACATTTAGTTTATTATATCATATCCTTGATAATCAAGATAAACCATTAAATATTATTTTCATTATTGTCGAGAAATGGCATGTGATGTTATCATAACACTATTATTTTAAAAGAACCATATAATGTCATAACTGTTACACATTTCTATATGTGGTATATTGTTTTTAAAACTAAAATAATATAGGAAATATTATAATATGTGATATTATTCCCAACACGTGTTCAACCACCTCATCAATAAAGAAAAAGAAGCTAATATACTTGAGCTTCATGGGAATGCTTATGTTGTCCAACATGTTAGGAAATCAATTATGTCTGGATATATGATAATTAAATGTATATTTATGAATTAATATACAATGGTATACAATATTTAATAGCTGGATAATGAGAAAGAGAATCTTTGGGATAAATGTGATATTCACTATGTTATTCTTGTGTAAACGAGAAGATAATACTTATTTTTTGATATAGTCTTCATTATACTAAAGTAAATTGATCATTTAATGATGTATGTGATTCTCTATGTAATATGAATTATACATTACACTCCTAATATCATACATATATTTTAGGTTATGTTTATTCATACGGAATTATGAGATGAATATATTTGTAATCTCTTAATAATGGTTTCACTATGTACATGTAAATTGCATGGAAGTCAATTTCACAACCATTATGGGGAAAAAAATAAATCGAATGGTTGAAAATTCATTGACTATTTACTAGAGAACTGTTCCTTTAATATATCTTCCAATGATATAAAATTTTTAATGATAGTTTGTTAATCAAATGTTTGTTTTATTCCATGTAAATATAAAGTAACTATAAGATGAAAAATCCATAAATTAACAATGAAACTATTTTTTCTCATCTAGTTCAATTATTTTTTCATTTTAGAGAGGCTTTGTGAATCATTTAAATTATTTATTATTTTGATAATGGAATTAATATTGTTTAAAAATAATAAATTTGTTAAATTTAATTGTGTATTAATTATTTCATTATTTAATTTTATTATTCATTTTATTTTATTTATATATTTTTAGATAAATTTAGAAAAAATAATAATTTTCAATGTCTATTTTTACCGTTATATAAGACATATTTACCCTTATACACATTTAATTGTACCCTAATGCAGGTATATATTTTTTTAATTAACATTATGAAATTTCTTATCAACTCTGTGCATGTCCAATGTATCTTTATTCTTATATAAAATTACATTTTTTAACGTTAATATTTTTCTAGTATACCCATACGAAGCATGCATACTACCCATAAGTAACCAATAAAATTTCAATGTTTTCTTTTAAGTGGTATTTTATTTTACCTTTAAAAATGTTTATGTTTAACTTTACATACATTTTTGAATTTGATGTTACCTTCTAAACTACTATATATTTCACATTAACCTTACTCAATGTGTTTAAATTGTATCATTACTTTACACAAGGCATTTAATTGACCCATATATAGGACATGAAATATATATTTTCAATGGATGATTTGTTTCCTATTTTTGTTCATTTTATGGTATGTGTTATTTTTTATGTTTTATCTTTATTTTTATGGTTCTAAAAGTTCTTATTAATGACATAGAACCTATGAAAATTATTATTACATTATTTTGAAAAAGAAATATGTATAGATTAATGTATTTCTTATTTTATGATTACATTAACAATATGCAACATTAATTATTTTTATTTGCTTATTTTTTTATTGATTAGATTTAGTTTTTGTGTTCTTATATTATGGATAAGTATTATAAACCAAATTCAAAATGTTTTTTAAATGTTTATAAATTTATATCATTTAAAATTTATAATAATGAACTTTAAAAATGGAATTATTTTTAAATTAAATTTATGATTTTTATAGTTTGATTCTATATGATATTATTGGAAATCTTTTACTTATACATTTGAATTCTTTTGTGATCCTTAATCATGTGATTGAAAATATGTTTTAATTTTTCAAATCCTTTTTAATTTAAATTTATATATGTATTGATATTATGTTTCCCTTTCCATCCCCTTGACATTTTGGGAATACTTTTTGAATTTATGTTATTTTGAATAAAATAATGATATACTTGGTAGTGCTTATTTATTTCTTTTTAAAGGGCTTGAGGAATGAATGGGTAAATTTATAGTCTTCATATAGTCTATATATACAATTGTGAATGTTATCCAATTCTATGAATATTTCATATATTAGATGGACTATCAATAGAGGAACAAATCATATTTAATTTCATCCTCCTTTAATAGAAATTCTATTAATTTATTTAACAGTTTGAATTTATCATTCAAAACCATTTCAAGGGTCGAGAAGAATTGATTATATACTATAATATTTTATACAACTCTACAATTGTTCTTTCATTATCCTAATTACTTCTTCTTGGTTTGGTAAAATTCACAACACATAACATTTTTCACTAATGACAATATAATTCTTAAATAAGGTACTCCCGTAGTTATTTACACTTGACCAAAGAAAGAAAACATAGGTTGTAACTACTCCATGTATAAAAGTAGGGGTCTTTTCTAATCCCATAAATGTTTCGTTAGTTTGGGGGATGATATTTGGAAAATATCATGGATTTGGATTCATCTAAACATAAAATTCTACTTTTTGGTTTATCTCATGAAAAATTCTCTATCAAATTCTTCATGTAACCCATACTCCATTTTCTGGTGTTTGAATAATAGAAAATTTATTTTAGATTAAACCATTATTTTTTTGTTTTCATCTTTTTTATGTGTCTACCCACACAATTTACAGATCCACTATTCTCATTCATTTATGAATGGATTGTTTAATAATTTGAAACAACCAAATTCATCTATTAATTTTAATAACTTTAATAATTTTATGAAAAGATAATTCATCCCCTATTTTCTAAAACAATAAGAATTTTGACTCTATAATTGGTATAAATACATATCCTTATAAAGTATTTATTAACACTGTAATTATTTTAAAACTATTGAAAACAGGTATTAAAGTCTGAAAATAAAAGAAATGTTTTATTTTTCTTTTATATATTATTATTTTTTGGGATAAAGTGTGTTATTTTCCTTAATAAGTCCATGGAAACATTTTTTAGGGATTGAATTTCACGATATGTAATTTTCTAATCAAGTGACACTACATTAATTCAATGTAATTTATTATGGATATTAATAATGTTATAATTGATGTATTCTAATGTATAAGTATTGAGTATTGTAATATCATGGATATACTTTATAAAATATCTAAGCTTAAAATGTAAACATTTACTATAAATGATAATGTAAAATAGGTATTGAATTAAAATTTATGGAATTATTTTGATTAATATCTCAGTATAATAGTTTATAGTAATATATCTTATATTAAAATGTCTTCTAAAGTATGGAGGAATTTAAAAAACATGCATCATAGAAATGAAAAATTACATAGAACTAATATTAAATTAAAATGTATTTAATTTCATGAATTTATAATTTTTTATAATGAAATTGTCAATGTGATTCTAAGCATATTCAAATGTATTGTCAAGTGGTTGGATAGGAACAGTGAAGTTATGAGGAATAATGCCTTGACATAAATATTACATAAATCTATAAAAATTAATTTTCATTCAAAAAAATGTATATTTTTATGAATAGAAATATTGACTAAAGAAATCCTTTTATGGGTCGATTGGATCCATTTTACAATATGGGTGTGAATTGATGAACAATGAGTTTGATTCATAGAATAACAGAACGTGACTTTTATAAAATGTAAATATATTTCTACTAACCCTTCTAATGAATCATTGTATTTCAGTAGCACATATAAGGATAATGTTTTAAATAGAGTTGAAAAATGCATTCAAGGACTCATAATAAAAATAACATACAACCAAAAATGAATAATGGAAAAGAAATAAATAAAAGAAGCTTTTCAAAAGAAAATATATAAATGGAAAATCCACATTTAATTTTTGTTAAATTCAGAAAGATGGCCATATCAAAAATTAATGTCCAAAGTTAAAAAAATAAGTAAATAATAACATGTTCCTGAAGGGAATGAAGCTATCATATCATGTTGGTGGGTGTTTCAAAACAGAATTCGACATTAATGAATAATCAGGAAGTTATAAGAAAATCATTTACACTATAATAAATGGAAATTATCATGAGGTAATAGATCCCTTTGATGATATGTTAAATCCTACTTGTTTTTCATTGATGGAATCCTCAAATAAATTTATAAATTATTCTAAAAAGGAAAAAAATATTAATCTTCTTCTAGCTATGATTGTGATAAATATCATTTTTAATAAGTAATTGATTTATGTGATAAAATTCAAGGGGAAAATAAAAATCCTGCGGAATTTTTTGAAAATAAAAAGAAGGATTATAAGAATAATTCTAATGAAATGAAAATGATTATTTTAGAAAATATAATGATGATAAATTCTATATCTGAATTTAACTATGAAAAAGAGTTTTTGTATATTTATTTTTCTAAACTAGAAAATGATAATTATAGTTTTAAATTTTTTTATTATGGTGATATGGCTAATTTGATTGAGGATTTTGAAATAATTCGAAAAACACATTAAGATTATAGTAAAGATCATAATTTTAATGGAAATTCTCTATAAATAAAGCATTGGGAGTCACAATTTGGATGAATATATTGTATTGATAATATACATAACTCTAATTCCAATACATATTGTCTTGGATATGATAATTTATTACCTAAAATGTTTTTTATAATTATTTAAAGGTAATAATAATTGTATCCCAGATGATAATTGTTTCATTAGTGGATTATTTGGAAATTATTCTTTTAATTGTTCACACCATGTTGTTAAATAATTTTGAAATAAAGTGGCATATATTTATAAATATTGCCTTTAATGTAAAAAATCACTAACCCTTCTGTAGCATGGGTATGAAAAGGTATTATTTTAAATTCTATTGAACCAGAACTAGTCTGAATTCCAATTAATTATTATTTTATAGACAACATACATATTTTTAATTTTTTATCATATGGTATGTTGTTATGTGATTTAATATTTATTTCATTAGAGATAGGGAATATTTATTCTATGCCTTATAATTTGGTTTACTAGCATCGACCAACACTATTTTAAAATCATTACATATATTTTAAAAACTCATAATATAATTAATTATGTTTTTATGGATATTTTTTATTTTTCTTTTAAATAGTTTTAATATAGGGGTAACTATATTATACCTATACCTAAATTGGGAGAGTTTATTTTTTTTCTTCTCAAATTTGTTATATTTGGGGGAAAAATATTTTATAGTGTTGACTTATTTTTTTTCAAAAAATGTGGAAAAATATAGATTTGAAAATTGTTAAATAATTTTATTCAATTCTAAAAGAGAGATAAATTTTGAAATATATATAATTTTTCATTATAAAAATGGGTTGATTTTTGGAGTGACTCCATGAACCAAATTATTTATTTATTAAATTTATAATTAAAAATTTTATTTTAATCATTTATAATATTTATTTTGTTGAATTTAATATCTCATTACTTATTTCATTATTTTTATTCACAATTCATATTACTCTAAATATTTGTTTAGTAAATATTTATACAATGTTTTTTTACCCTTACATTAGTCCGCATTAATCTTATGTAGAATTAATTGTTCTATTATGTAAGCAGTGGTATCTTTTTACCATTATGAGTTTTATTATTACCTTTATGAATGTCCGCTTGATCTTTATATAGATTTTTTATTACATTTACAAATGTAAATATATTTTTAGAAAATCCTTATATAACAAACATAGTACCCTTACATAACCTATTAAATTTAAGTATTACATTTTTTTTAGCATTATATTATACAGTTATGTAGTGTTTATGTTTACCATTACGCACATTTATCAATTTTTATGAAGCCTTTATGGATTCTTGAATTTTCTCATTACCCATACGTAATTTGGTAAAATTATATCTTACCATTATGAATGGAATATATATTTACCTTATGTATATATGAAAATATATAATGTTTCACACCTTTTTTAAATTATAATGCACATCATATTTTTTTTATTCTTTAATTGTTTTTATTATTCAATAAATTCATATTTATCATATTAAAGCTATGATATTTTTTAAATGTTTCAAACAAAATTATAAGATAATCCAAATTATTATTATTTCTGGGTTATATTTACACTATAAAGCTTAAAATATTTTTATTTTATTATTTATTTTTGTTTAGATTCATTTTTTATTGTTTATGATTTAATATTAGTTATTATCAAAAAATTAATATATTTTGAATAATTTTTCAATATAAATTTTTTTAAGATTGATATTATGATATGTTAAAAATAGAATTATTTTTAAATTATAATTTAAATTCTATAGATTTACTCTATGGAAGATTATTGGATATCTTGGTTGTATTTTTTCGAAGAGTTTTAAACTCCATAATCTTGTTATTTAAAACAAGTTTCAATCACTCAAATTCCTATGAACTCCAAATGATAGTGGTATCAATTATATGATTTTATCTCTCTATGTCATAATTTTGAATTATTAATAGTATTATTAATATAATTTTGAATTCTTAATGAGATAGTTGGATGTGTTACACTATTTGAATTTAATAGGCTCAAGGAATTCATATAGAAGGGTCGGAAGTTGTAATATTATGGAAATATACGAATATGAATATAATCCTCTGCTAAAATAGTTTCATATGATTGTAGAACTCTCAATAGAAAAAATATCACTTTTTTTCTTAATTCTCTATGAAGGTTCATAAAGTATTTTTTTTTAATTTCAGGAATTAATAATTCAATTTAATTTCAAGGACTATGTAAAATTGTTTCTGGACCAAAATTATTTTTATAACTCTCCATTTATTCTATTATTATTTTATTTATTTTATCTTGGATATTTATTTTTTCACTTCTATAAATGGTATTCACATGGAAATTATCACTAGAAAAAAAAAATTCTTGGGGATGCTACATAAAAGAAATCATGGGTTTTGTTACACTATGAAAAGATGAGTTAGGTTTTTGGATACTCTATTAATAAAGTCTTAGGTTGGGATTCACCTCAATATAGAAGTTTGGGATTATATTTATCCCACATAAAAGTCTACCTCATATTATTAGAGGGTTTTTTACTCCATTCGTTGGGGTTATAAATGTAGACTATGTTAGTTAGACTTAATCATATAGTAAGTATTTTGTTCATATATTTAATTTTATGAATAAACATTCACCTGATTCTCAATTGTTTGAGTATCTAGTTATACATTCTTTATTTTTGTCCATTATTTTTAAATAAAAAACACTTTATTTAGAAATATATTTAAATAACTTTATATAATTGATGGGTTTCAGTTTTTTTAATATTTTATATATAGAACTAATAACAATTTAATGTAAAATAAACGGAAAATTTTATTAATAAAACCTATGAATCCAACAGAAGGGGCATCAGTTAAAAAAGAAAAACTAATATATTGAAACATGGTAAGACTATTGTCTTATCTATTAGACTAAAAAAATTCATGAATATTAGACTGACTGTTGTACCGATATATTAAATTAATCTTTATTATATTTATAATATTAAAAAATGATAGTTATGTTCATTAAACAATCCAAATTATATAATAGGAATATTTGGAATTATTCCAATAGAAAAATCTATAATTAAATTGAAACATTGCAAAAACAAAATGATGTGTGACAAATAATTTAAATATTGTTCTTATATTTCTTCATTAAGATCCATATCATTGTGTGCTATTAGGTGAAATCTATTTGAGGATATTGAAACAGACTCATAAATAAGAATATTTAATATTAGATTATTAATAGGTTGTTATTTTAAGAGCATGGATACTATGTATTTTGAATCCTAACCCATATAATGATCCCTCATCTTGAACATAATTTTCTTAAGTCTTTAATATTTTTTAAAGAGTTGTAGATATGTTGAATCATTTTAATGATTACAATTACATGTAGCTTATTGATATTTAATTTTGGGTGTACAATATTTGTTACAACAAAGATTCATATGATTGTAATATAGGTGAATTTTATCGAACATATTGAGGGATTTCATTTCTAGGAAGGTGGAGACATCGATTATGGTATCAATGTATTTCGTGATTATAAAAATACATAGATGATACTGATATATAGGATCAAGAGCCTCTGGGGGATTGGAAGACAAGAATTCTAATCATCTTATCAAAGGTTATCCTATTAAGGAAATAATTAACTTTAGAGTATGTATTGAATCCATTGTTTCTTAATATAAGATTAATATCTTACTTAAATCTTAATGTTAATGAGTATAATTATTTTATAATTTTTTTCAGTTATTATTACAATTAAATTTTTTTTACTTGACTCTACAAATTTAATTTTCTGTTTTTAAACTACATCAGAAATTTATTTATTTACTTATATATGTAAAAAACATTCAATCAGTGTATCTTTCATAATGATAACAACTATGATATATCAAATCATTTTTGGAATGATTTAATCACTATAGTTATCAGGTGAATTATTTTCCAGATCATTTTTAATTAAGATGATTTTTGTCTTAGTTTAAAATTTTAAAACTACAATTCACCCCTATCTGTCTTGTATCTATAGTATACACTAATGATAAAAAAATTTATATAAGAGATTCTTTGGCTGTTATACTTTCATATTTTTAAAATTTTCTACCAACTACATATTTTTATGTTTTTTTATAAACTATTTTTTAAAAAAAATTGTTTATTAACTGTATTAATATAATTTTTTTTAGTAGAATAAGATTTTTCATAATCATAGGATGGTTGTTATAAATGTACATACACATTAAAATTTGAGACCTAGTGCACAACTAATTTATGAAGGTAATTATTATGAATTTTGGAGAGAATTAGTTAAGACTGTTATTATCAATACTGGTGTTGATATTATTGTGATATTGAATGAAAATTTTGTGATTTTGGACGAATAATATACTGTGTTTATGAATCAATAAAAATAAGTAATATCAATTGAATTATAGAGTAATAAATACAATTTTTTGTTCTATTAAGTGAATCATTTATGGGAAAATTTCTATATTTGAATATTATATTAGTATATGGAAAATGTTAGTGGTTACTAACTTTAGAACATAGAAAGTAAATAAAATAAGAATTTATATGAAGAGACCTTACTATTAATATTTTCATTTCATACGTGGAGATTTATTAGATATTATGAATCAAATATTCATTACCACTGCACATATTTTACATTATTTTGGATAGAATAGTCTAACATATTGAATCATAGATGAGAAAATTATTGAGATCATGAGTAATGACTGTGAAGTTGATTAAACATCTTTATAGGATACAAGGAGGATTAAAAATCAGAATATAGATTATCTTATCATAATCATTATATAGTATGAAGGTAGACAAAAAATGGAAGAATAAAAAACAAAAATTAAAAATGGAGGTGTTTATTTTGAAACTAAACCTAACATGCCTATTAAAAACCTATCAGTTGTGAATGTGGTGAAAGATTCTAAAAAAACTAAAATTATTAATATTTCTAATAGTATTTTAAATGTATATTTTTAGAATCAATCAGTTAATATTTATAGAAATCAGAACAATATTATTGGAATGATAGTATTTCAAAATATATAAAATAATAGTCATAGTGATATATGTGATATGATTAAATTTTTTATGTTTCATGTTTTGAGTGTAATAATGTCTACTCAAGCAGGACCTGATTGACCCTTTAAGAAATGAAATGATTAGAATGAATGAAATTTCGGAAAAAATTATATAATGTATTAAAATCATAATGGAATTTTTTTTGAATGTTTTAGAAAATTATAGTTAGAGTGGAGGAGATATTTCTTTTAAAAATTATTTAAAGAATGAATGTTCTAGAAAATTAAATACATGATTCAATGTAGAAATACAAAAGGTCATCAAATGATATATGAATAAGGTAATGAATTTTGAATCACTTTGAATCCTTATATTAAATAATAATTCCCTTGAAAAAAATAATGAGAAAATTTATCCCACTTCTAATAAAAAATCTTCCCTATCTGAAGAGGATAATTCATTAACAATTTTTTATAATGCTTTTAGATTTCTAGAACAACATTATAATTAACATTGTAAAACTTCTAAAAACATTTTAATTATCATAAAAAACATGTGAATGAAAATTAAATAATTACCACTTTCATTACTAGGATATCAGATATTTCAAAAGCTCTGAACGATTTTAATTTTAATAATGAAAACCATCCAAAAGATCATTAGAAATATATTTTTGATAAAAAGTAGTTTAAAAAATAAAACTTTAATACCCATATCTAACAAAAATACTAATGAGGATAAATTGTTTATTGTATATATAAAATTTTAAATTTGTACTTTGATTTTTTTTATAATTACACTTAGATAAGAAATCTTCGAGAAAATATAGAACATAAGCACATCTATATTTTCATAATTCAATTATTTGATAAGGGTTACCATGTGTACTTTCGTAAGGATATATATACTATTAATAGTTCAAATGATGAATTTATTCTTTCTAACAATTGTAATGAGAATGTATAAAAATTAATCTTATAAAAACATTGGATACTAGATCTACCATGTCTTAGTTCAATATTATACTTATATTTGTTATGGTATAGAAGGTTAGACTGTGATATCTCATAACATTAGGTAAAATATATATGAAATGACTAGTTAGTGTTCTAAAACAACATAGGTTTAATTTTTCAAAATTATATGATCTATGTCAATTTTCTATGCAACCCAAGTCATATTTTAAATCTATTAGGGAAGTCTCACCTTTTGATAATTTATAGTTAGTTAACAGGGATTTATTTTTTCTTATACAAAATGGAATTATCCGCTGATGAATACACTTGATATAACTAGGTAAATATTCTAGAAAAAAGTATGAATCCATTAGATATTTAAATTATTATGTAGAAAATGTATATTAAAGGGAAAACCTATTTTGATATCTATTCATAGTGATAATGTTACAAAATTTGGAAATTCTTATTTTAAAAGATTCTTTATTAAAAAAGGAATCATACATAACATTTCATCACCTAGAACACTATAGTAAAATTGTGTAGTTGAAAGGATAAATATAGTTCTTCATAATAGTAATATAACCATGATGAGAGAAAACTCAGTTTCTAGTAATTTTTGATACAAATTGACTCGTACTACTTAATATTAAATAACTCATGTTTCAATAAGACCATTAATTAATAAAATTTCTTACGAGTTGTGGATCAGAAGGTAACCAAAAAATTGTTACTTCAATGTTTTTGGATGCAATGTATTCAATCTGAATCATAAATGTAACTTACATTAATTTTCACTAAATTTTAAAAAAGTATATTTTTCTGTTATTTTATAACTAGTAAGGATTATAGTGTTTTCAACAATTATAAAACACTATTCTGGAAATAGTACATGTTCAATTTTATGAAAAAAAATCCTTCTTTTTTAAAAACAAACCAAACATACTTCTCAAGATTTTATATTCAGAAATAATTTCAAATCACGGTTGTAATATTATTATCATTATATAAAATATGAAGAGTATATTTCAGGGGTTATACCTTAGGAACATTTTTAAACTATTTTAGTTGATTTTTTTTTCAAAATGGATGATGTTAGCTATTACATAGGAATAATCTTAGTGACAATATTATTGCTGATGTAGATCAACCTTGTAGAACAATAAATTTATTATGAAATGAAATTTAACATTTTAATTTTTATATCACATCAAACAAAATGTGCCAAATAAAGTAACAGGAGATGATTATTGGATAAAATCAATTCAAGATGAAATGAGAGAATTTGAGAGGATATGTTTCTATACATTGTTAGATATACGTAGATATACTTATAAAATTGGAATAAAATTGGTATTTTGGAAAAAATGTTGTCATCAAGTGGTTCCCACTTGTTTTACCCATCTATATTTGTGGGATGCAGGATGGGATCGAGTCTCACCAGACATAGAAACTATGTGTATTATGTATTTGGTAATTCAAATCCATTTACTAGCTGGGGAATGTGCAGAACATAATGGTAATATTTCGGGCCCATTGGGAGTCATGTGTCTCCATAAACATGTATTGTACCCCATGGTATGTTAGTAGAGTAATTCCCATAGGTTTTAAATCTTTCTCTCTCATAGAACTGGAACATGCTATAGTCTCACCAAACATGGACATTGTGTATATTATGCAAAGAGCGATATACATCGGTTACCCTGATAAAAAATGTGTGGATTTCTTTTGGATTTTCCAGGGATGCTAGTGGAGGTCTATCATCACCCATACACATATTTTTCTACACATGTGGTGTTAGATGAATGGTACCTGCTAGTTGTATCCCTCTCCCTCCATTGGAACTAGCACATGATGGAGTCACACCAGGCTTGGACACATTGTGTATTATGTATAGAGAAATTTTATTATTTTTTCTAGAAGAGTAATGTGTGACAAACATTGGAATTTTGGGTTCTCCTAGGGGGATTCTAGCAGTAACAATACACACATTTTTTCCCATGTGTTGTTAGTTGAGTAGTACACATTATTTTTATAACTAACACTCCATGGTAACAGGTGTATGCATGAGTCCCTTTAGACTGAGAAACTATGAATATTATGCCCATGTAGATTTAAATCAGTTTTCAAATTGGTAATGTGAATCACGCTACAGGCTTGGTCAGGGGCCCTAGTGGGAGTCTCAGGTAACCCAAAAACATGTTTTTCAGCCCATGGGATGTTAGCTGAGTGGTACCCACTCGTTGTACCCCTCGGTCTCCATGGGAATTAGGGTAGTTTAGAGTCTTTCTAGACTCAATCACAATCCAAATAATGCACATGTATATTCTATTCTATTTTCTAGATGGGAAACATGCGTAACAATCTATTCATGTTAGGGGACTGAGTGGTAGTCGATCATCACCCATAAATATGCCTCATAGCCCATGGGTTGTTATTGGGGTGGTACATACATGTCACACCCTTCACTCCCCATGGGAGATGGTGTAGGCTTATGTCACGAAAGAATCAAATACTATGTGTATTATGTATAGGGTGATTCAAATCCATTTCAAATTTACAAAAAAATCGGCGTGCTCTGGGCTTGGTTGGGTACCCCTAGTGGGAGTCGAGCTCCACCAATACACACGTTTATACAATAGGCTTTTATCCAAGTGGAACCCTCTAGTTTTACACCTCGTAATTCATGGGATCGTATATAGGCATGATTCTCCCCAAAATGGACACTCCTTAGATTATGCGTTGGGAAATTCAATGCCATTTCCTAGATAGGGAATGTGAAGCATACTTTAATCTTGTTCGGGGATACCCATTGGGAATCATTGGTCACATGTAGATACGTTCTTTTCCCCAAGGTGTTATCTTAGTGGTACCCATTGGTTGTACCACTCGCTCTCCATGGTAACTGGGGTGGGATCAAGTCCCGCTAGACTTAGACACAGTTCATATTACTCATAGTGTGATTAAAATCCATTTCATTACTATGGAATGTGTTTAATGCTATGTGCTTGGTTGGGGCCACTAATTGGAAGTCGAGAATCACCTATATACACATTTTTTTACATTGGTGGTGGCGTAGTAGTTCTAGAGAGGGGGAAAACATAGGTCAATTTTTGGACATATAGAGTTGGATTCTTTGGAGCCCACTATTAGGGAGAATCCTTCCCTCATATATTCTACCCTTATTGAGTCACCTGGTCCTTGAATGGGTGAAAAGAATGATGCACAACCATCCCATGAAAATATATTTATGTGATGAACCATTTTCGATCTAGTTTTCATCCTTTAGGATGTTCTTCTATCTCAGCACGAAATATATCCTTCCCAGCTAGGGCTCTCTCAAGAGTGATACCTTCATGGGGAAGGGTTTTTATTATGTGGAGGGTTCAAAATGGAAACACATAGGGTATCCATTTTCAAAAGAAACTAGATGGTATTAATTATAAAGAAACATATTCTTAGATATCTGGACATTAATGTTATTCGTATACTTAATTATTATTAAAATTCTTAAATTTCAAACTATTTCACATGAATGTGAAGTGTGATTTCCCTAATTGTTATTTTTAGGACTTTTTAGTATAAAAACGTCTTTTTATGAAAATAATAAACCCAAATAACATGTTTCTAACATTAACATTTCACTACATAGACATAAATAAGCCTCTAAATATTGTTATAATATACTATCAGAACTAATATTAAAAAACAAATTTGATGTTACATTTGTATCCATCTCTTTTTATAAAATAAATTAATAAAAATTTTATGATTTTTCAAATATATTTTGATGAAATAATATTATGATAAACATAACATTAATTAACAGTATACTTTATAGATATTATGAAATTTGAGTTTGAAATTGGTATGATAGATGAATTAATATAAATACTAGGTTTTCAAATGATAGAAAAGCCGAATGGAACTTTTATATCTCAAGAGAGGTATAGAAAATATATATTTATTAAATTCATGTATGACAACACAAAATTTATTAATAAACCTTTAACATATTAAATACTTTATATATATATTACTATAGGAAACTAGTTTTTAAAATGTATTTAAGAGGAATGAATAGATTTTTTCATCACATAAAAACTAGTCTTATTTATTTATGGTTTTATATATTATTTAATAAAAGGTATCAATATAATCCAAAAAATTATAATATAAAATCTTTTAAATGAATTTTTTCACCTTTAGGGGACTATGGAATTGGGTTTATTTTACTCTTCTAGAAATGATTTTGAGTCAAAACGGTTTTGGATGTTGACATTAGTGGATGTAGAAAGTAAATGAAGAGTAAATCAACAATATATAATTTAATAGGAGAATATTTAGTTCCATGATCATGAAATAAACATATCTCAATAGCATTTTCCACTGCTAAAACCTAATATGAGGAAGTTTAAGGTTGTTCTTACTTGTTTTAGATGCCACACACACTCCGTTATTATGGAATAAACTTTACTACAAATAAAATATTGAGTGATAACACATGTCACATAGACTTAAGTAAAAACCCATAAAATAACTCACGGGATTAGAACACAGACATAAGATACCATTTCCATATGGGTCACTCACAAAATGATGAAATCATTTTTCAATTCATTAGAATGCATGAAAAAATATATCATATTTATTATATACCCTTTAGTTCTAATAGATTTGAATTTATTAAAATAAAGCAAGGAAAGATAAATAAAAACTGATTATTTTTTATCAATATGATTAAATTAATGAAATCCTTTGTTAAATTTTTCATACATATATTTCTATTTTAAAATTGTTTTTCTAAAAATCACGTTTTTATATAAAAAAATCAAAAACATTTTTTTAATTATTTTTTTCCAACACTGTTAATATTTTAAAAAAAATTAGTGTTCATGTTTTCAAGAAATTTTTTATTCAAGTACAAAAAATTTTAAATGGTTTTCAAAATCATAAATAAATTAACAATTTTTTGGACAATACATATGTTATAAACTATATCATAATCATTATATTTTATAATAAATAAAATGTTTTATTCATTCCATGAAATTTTTTATACTCTAATATTAAATTTTATAATCATTTAATTTTTTTCACTTATCCAATATTTTAGTTTATAAATGTTATTGTATATATTAAAATATTATAAAAAAATTAATTATTATAAAACATAATAGTTTTTTAAATTATATTTCCATTACACTGATAAGAAATTTTAGAAATACTTAGGAAGTTATATTTGTTTATATAATATTCTTTTATTAATCTTGATTGTTATATCAAAAGAGGAATTATAATCTATGTCATTTTAATTTATGGAAGATAGACCGTCACATATATGCCTATATAAATTTGGGACATCTGGGGTCCTGCGTCAATTTTTAGAGAAATAATCCTTGGTTCATTAGACCACTTTTAGTGCATAATCTAATACTTGGTAATTATTATGATTACCACCATCAGTTTTAGTAACATGGAAACTACATTATAGTTTTCAAAAAGATAATCCATAATGGAAATATTTATTGGAAGAGAATGGAATGAAACGTATTCAATTATTAAAATGAGTATTACTTTTCATGGCTAGGAAAAAATATGTCAAAAAACATGATAACGATTTTTAAATACATTATCCTAAGACAGTAAGATATTTTTATGCATCTGTAATTTTTCATTGGGATGTTTAAATAGAAAGAGTAGTTTTTACACTTTTTGTTCAAGAATATAAAAATTCTTATCAACCATTAGATAACAACATAGATACACCCATATTAGGGTAATTTATTTTCTTTATCACAAGATTCTAAATTTTTTTTGAGTGTTGTGATTTAAAAGGGTGAATAATATTTATTCACATTTTTGAGTTAGTAAGAAATGTTTTAAACCTTAATCTAGAAAGATGGATCATTACCCTCTGCATACATGGTTACTTGATTCTAATAAAACATTGTATGTATACCCTAAAAAACATGATATATTTTAATTATTTTTTCTAATTAAAATAAGGTAGATACTCCTAGAGAAATCAGTTTTTCATTCGGTTGAATCAATCAATATGGAATTAATGAAAGTGTTGATTCTGATGCTTACATGTTTCATCAAATAATTATTATTGAATTTCATAGAATTATTAAAGATAATTAATATTTAATACGATATAAAGAAATTTATTTCCCTTAAGAGAGAATATAATATATTTTTAATGAAGATAGTTTTTAAATATATTCTAATGATATTTGAAGATAAATAAGATAGATCCATGCGTGATCCACACTGTGTAAAAGATAAGAAATTTGTGAATGGATAGAAAATATTGAATCTTCCCCTCCTAAACTAAAATATTAAAATACCTCAATGAAGAAAAATAAAAGGCATTAATGGAACATAAGGCTCGAAAGAAACCTGGTGATCCAATTTTTGGTCTTGATAAGTCTATGAAAAAAGTAGTGAAAATTTAGAGGACTGATGGGCTAATAGAGGCTATTAAAACATATAAATCGAAGAAAATTTTAAAAATGGATAAAATAGTATAATTATTAATGAATAGAGATAAAAAATATTCACAATATCATATCCCTAGTAAATCATAATAATCTCTAAAGTATGCTGTCATAGATGAATACTATCTTTTATAAAATCAATAAAAATATGCATTGAAAATAAGAGAAAACAACCATTTCTTTTTTTGATTTAAAAAAAATCCATTAAAATTGTAATGGGATTTTCAATATAAATCATTTTATAGTTGAAAATTAATATTCTTGATGATTTGAAGGAAAAATGGTGGGGAAATATGTTTTTTTTCATATATGTTAAAAGAAAACATTATTTTCAAACTTTTTAAAAAAATCAAATGTGATGCATATAAGAAAATGATATTATTATTAATTTATAAATGAATTAAATGTACATAAAAAGTGGTCGTTATCAAATATTTATTTCAAGATAAAAACATCAATAAAACATTTTTATGAACATATACATGGTAGAGAAATATTATTGACCCAAAAAAGAATAAATAAGGTTGCTATTCAGAAAAATTATTTCTAAGTCATTTTAATTACCAAAGAGAGTATAATGTATGGAAAATATGAGAAAACTATACATAACAACATAAGAATAAAATATATATCTATTAAAATATAAGGATCATATAATTCCATCAATGAATATTTATCATATACAATCCTGAAAGGAAATGTGGTTGTAACAGAAACCCAACCTCTATCTTCATGTTGCTTTATAGATGATAAAAATATTGTATGATAAATTTATATTTTTTTACATATATTACAATAACATATTTATATATATATTACTATATATTATTCTCTTATAATTTTTAATTACAATTTTATTAATAATTATTAATTAAAATGACCATTCAAGGTATTAAATCTTTTGTTTCCCCAGCATGTTATAGTTTTACGGTTGAATTTATTGTACCATGGACATGGTTTCATAACTTATAGATAGTAAATAATTTCATAAATACCACATTTGTTCATTATATTTACATATATAACATTCCATATAGGTTGGTCATTAGAAATTAAATATATCACTTTGTAGAGTCGATAGTTCATATGTACACCCGAGTGAGGTTTCCACATTTCCATTGATTGGAAAAAAAGAATAATAATAACTCTCCTTTGAAAAATAATTATTATATCAGAAATATAATATTTTCCCCATAAATATATCCTTAACACCATCCTTGTAAATGGGGAATTGAGAAAAATCACATAAATTTATGGAGGTGACAGTCGACACATATACAGGAGGGACAATATCATTTTCAAATGGATTGAAGAGTGAGTAGGTAGATAATATATTATATTTTAAAAGCATTATGATTATATAAAAAATCATTTTTATTAATTAATTTAATTTATTAACATAAAATAATATTCAATGTTGAAAATTAAAATACAACGGTTCATTGAGATGGTAACATGTACATATATATGAGTAAACTTTTGGTTTTTTATTATAAATAAATGAGATAGAAAATTGTGATAAAATTAAGAAAAATACAATTCAGTATATTAAATATATTTATTTAATCATTTTAACATTGTTAAAATATATTTAGTGGATATTTCGGGTTAAAGAACATATAAATGGCCGGTAGGGATATATACGTTTTCTTCATGTATCGTCCATTGAAAATTGCATTATGGAGTGTTGTAGGGAAATTTTTGGAATAAAATAACTTCCAGGATGTCTATAATTATTTTTGGGGTATTTGGGTGGATATTATTCAAGATAAAGTGTTCAAGTGGCGAGGAGAAGTGAAAAGAAGTGGTGTTATTTTATAAGTGAGGTGTGTAGAAAACATATAAATAATAAGAATATTAAAATATAAAGAAATCAATACCATGTGTAAGTATATCCAAATGGAAAAATAAAAAATGATAATGTGGTTAAAGATTATATTAAATTAAACAAAAAAATTTAATAAAGTTTTTTTTCTTGATAATATTTAATTTATCTCTTCACATAACCCACTCATTTACTCTTTTTAACTTTTATTGTAGTGATAAATTTTCACCACTATTACTTTTCAAAATGTCATAGAAGGAAATTGATCGTATGACCAAATTTGGACAAAAAAATTAATAAAATGTAAACTATTTTTTATCTTCTATTCATAAATGTATCTTAAATTATTTATAATGTAAACGCATAAAACACAATTTTTTTTTATGAAAAATGCATTTTAAATAATAAAATGAATTTCATTTTATTCAATTCATAGTAGTCAAAATTTTATAAAACAATATTTATTTAATTTAATAAATGATATAACTATTATATTAAAATCATTTTTCACTTATGATTGATTTAATTTATTGATATTAAAATACATTATTCACATAAAAACATTTTATTTAAAAATGAATATCATTACATACGAATGATTTTATCTTCTATTATAAAAACATAATATTAATGTATGAATGATTAAAATTATTTTCTATTAAATTCCAATATATTTCATCAAAATCTGAGTTCAGAAGTCATCAAAGAACATAATATATATAATAAAATATTAATTTTTTTACCAAAACTAATTATATTATTATCTTTTAAAAATTAATATTATCATACATGAACTAATAAATACCATTTAATTAGATATAATTTTTATAAATATTTTTTAATAATATATTTATTATTATTCATTCACATCAATTCATCATTTTTCAGATAACAAGACCATTCAATAAAAATATTTCAATAGTATATGGTGGTTCATTGAAGCTCAAAATTGCATATAATGACAATTATTAAAAACATTTAAGTTATATAAATGAGAAATGTATTCATAAATTTAATGATATTATAGATTACCTTCTCTATAAATATGTGGTTTTCTAATGTCCAAAAAATCCAATGATAATAAGAAAAGAATCAATTCATTTAGGATCCATGATACAATAGGGATCTGTGCATCAAAAGCATTTATAGTTTTCATATAATGACATTGAATCTAGATATTTTTGTAGTCGGGCCTCATTGAAGATTATATAGAAATTGTAATATCAAAAAACACTATAATATAAGTATTATATGAATAGTAAACCACACACACATAAAGGATTCTAGGGTTATTTGATCCTCTTAGCATAATATATAGTAGTCATAATATTCAAAAATTATCTTCATATGATGTATAATGAATATTAATTTACACATCCATCCAAAATTTTATTTTGTTCAGCCCCCCCACCCCCACCCAAGGTTATACCACGCACTTGATAGACTGAGAAAATCCATATCTTACGACAACAATTTCATTGACTCGAATTTTTAAATAAATGGAAAAATGTAAATTTCATAAATTATTTATAATAAAAAATTGAAAACCAAAGTTTTCCCAATTTTCAATAATACAGATAATGTAATATTTAGTGCAAACCATATCATCCTTATCAAATTTTTTTGATAATGGGGGTAATTTTATTGGTGTTAGCTAAAGGTTGTAATAAATGTGACCCTTTACAAGTTATTTTCATAGCAGTGATAATGATTACATAGAATTATTTAATTAATATATGAAAATTTATATATTTTATTCTATATTTATATAGAAATAGGTATATATATGTAAATAAATTATATATATAATATTTATACTTCTATATTATATAATAATTATAGCCATCATAATTTAATATATATATATATCTATCTATATAATATATAACAATAAATGAAATGTTTTAATAGTATATTTATATAAATATTAACTATAAAATATATATACTAAAATAAATATGATATATTAATATTTTATTCAAAAATTATAAAAATATATATGTGAAAATTTTTATATAAATATTTAATTCATATTTTAATGTTTATATTTATATTCATATTAAATAATTTGACATATACCTTCATGTTTTTGTATGTATGAGTACACAATTTTATGTATGTGTATATATGTATACCTATGTTTTTGGGAGTAAATATTTGTTTTTTGTTTATATATATGTGTTGTGTTGTGTTGTGTGTGTATCTATTTTCTGTGTGTATGTTTATGTTTATGTGAATGAATTTATATGTGTGAGTATGTTTGTGCATAGGTTTTTGAATGTGTATTTGTTTTTTTATTTTTATTCATGTACTTATGTATGTGCATGTGTATGTATGGTATGTATGAGTATGTGTCAGTTTATGTGTATCTTAATTTTTATGTGTATGTGTATGTGTATGTATATCTGTATGTGTATGTGTATGTGTATGTGTATGTGTATGTGTATGAGTATGTGTATGTGTATGCATATGTGTATGTGTATGTGTATGTGTATGTGGATGTGGATGTGGATTTGTATGTGTATGTGTATGTGTACGTGTATGTGTTTGTGTATGTGTATGCGGATGTGTATGTGTATGTGAATGTGTATGTGTATGTGGATGTGTATGTGTATGTGTATGTGTATGTGCATGTGTATGTGTATGTGTATTTGTATGTGTATGTTTATGTATGTTTATATCTGTCTATGAAATGTGTATATGGGAATGTATGTGTATTTTTATGTGGCATGTGTAGTATGTGAATATATTCAAATGTATGGGTATGTATGTACATGCACATATAAGTAATTTTTGTGTGTGTGTGTGTGTTTGTGTGTATGTGTATGTGTATTTATATGAATGTATGCGTATGTATGTGTATGTGTACGTCTATCTGTAATTGTATGTGATTGTGTATGTGTATGTGTATGTGTATTTGTATGTGTATGGGTATGTGTATGTGTATGTGTATATGTATGTTTATGAGTATGTGTATGTTTATGTGTATGTGTATGTGTATGTGTATGTGTATGTGTATGTGTATGTGTATGTGTATGTGTATGTGTATCTGTATGTGTACGTGTATGTGTATGTGTATGCGTATGTGTATGTTTATGGGTATGTGTATGTGTATGTTTATGTGTATGCGTATGTGTATGTGTATGTTTATGTGTATGTGTATGTGTATGTGTATGCGTATGTGTATGTGTATGGGTATGTGTATGTGCATGTGTATATGTATGTGTATGTGTATGTGTATGGGTATGGGTATGGGTATGTGTATGTGTATGTGTATGCGTATGTGTATGTTTATGTGTATGTGTATGTGTATGTGTATGCGTATGTGTATGTGTATTGGTATGTGTATGTGTATGTGTATATATATGTGTATGTGTATGTGTATGTGTATGTGTATGTGTATGTGTATGTGTATGTGTATGTGTTTGTGTATGTGTATTGTTATGTGTATGTGTGTGTGTGTGCCTATGAGTCTGTGTATGTGTTTGTGTATTTGTTTTTGTATATGTATTTGTCTGTGTATGTGTATGTGTTTGTGTATGTGTGTGTGTATGTGGATGTGGATGTGGATGTGGATTGGGGTGTGTATAGGAATGAGTATGTGCATATGTGTATTTTATAGTGTATGTATGTGTACATGTTTGTCTATGAGTATGTGTGTGTCTATATGTGTATTTGTATGTACATGTACGTATATTTATATTTTTTATTATGTGTGTATATGTTAGTGTCTGTGCATTTTCATCTATCTTTATGTAGAGTGTGTATATATAAATATCTATGTGTACGTATGTGCATGCATGTGTATGTATTTGTTTGTATGTGTATAAATATGTGTATGCGTATGTATATGAATGTATGTTTATGTGTATGTGTTTGTGTCTATTTATTAATCATTATTTTATTTATATGTTTACATTACTATTGGGTCTTTTGATAGTCCACATTTTTAAATGACTAAAAATATTTGTTTATAAAGGAATTGGCAGTATACATGGTGTCAGAATGTATATAGACATCATGAACATGTGACAATCTACTACTTATTTTGTTAATTTTCACATCATTTTATCAACTTTTTAGCTAATTTACTCATCATTTTTATTTGATTCTAATTTAAATAATTTTTCTAGAGATCACGAAGAAATGAATTAATTTATAATGTACTTTTCATAGACCAATTTTTTCCTTATAAAGGGAAAAAGTTTATCAGATAAAAATATATTACTGGCAAAGTCGTCAACACGTATGATGCACTAATGTACTATTTTTATATTTGATATGATTATGTTCAGTAGTATGTGTTTTCATATTACAAATAAGTCAAAGTTTTAATTATCGGTTTAAATAGACTTGTCAGTTAAAAACATTTTTCACACCGTGAACACTAATAAAAAACCATCATATAATCTTGTAGATGAGAACAACGATCCATAAGTTATTTATGATCTATTTGAATCATCCTTACATCAATCTCACATAGTGTCTGATTGGATTCTCTCAAAGTGTGTGTTTTCAATTTAAAAATGTATTTTTAATTAAAAATGTGTTTCAGTCACTGAAAACCTAAAAAACATGCATATATCATCTTGGTATCCGAGAAAAATGATTGTTATGTTATTTTTGATGTCTAGAAATTAACCATATATCAATCTAATACACATTCTGACAAATATGACTCAAGGTGCATGTATTTTATTTAAAATTTTACATTTTAGTTCAAAAGATTAATGAAATACAGAAAACATAGAAAACGCAATTACATTATTTTGATACTCTATAAAAATTATCCAGAGGTCATTTGCGACATGTAGTAATTATCCATACATCAATTTGATATGCAGTGTGATTTGTATGACTCTAAACATGTCTTTTTAAGTTTAAAAATGATATTTTGGTAAAAAAAAACATGATTCACTCACAATAAACTAATAAAATTAATACTTATTATCTCTATACATTATTATAATGATTCAGAAGTTATTTTTGACATTTAGAAATCATTCACACATCAATCTGACGCTGAGTGTGAGGAATGTGTCTCAATATATGTGTTTTAAGATTAAAAATACCATTTCAGTTAAACAACTTGATTCAATGACCATAAACCTAGATAATGCACATAGGTTATTCTTATACTTTTTAAAAATGATCCTTAAAACATTTCTGATGTTAATTAATCTACCACACATCAATATAACACTTGATATGTGGTATGACTCAAAGAGTTTTTTCTATTATGACTAGTATGAGTCAAAATGTATGTTTTATCATAATAATTACATTTCAGTTTAAAACCTGTGTCACTCACTGGAAACTGAAAAAACACGCTCATATTTTTTTGATACATTAGGAAAACGATCCATATTACATTTTTAAAATATTTGAATCAATCTCACATCAATCTGTCACATGGTTTGATTAGTATGCCACAAAGTGTGTGTTTTTAGTATAAAATGACATTTTATCTAAAAACATATGTCACACACTAAAAACATATAAAAAAACCTCATATTGTCCTAATACATTAGATAAATTAACCTCATATTATTTTTTATGTGCACTAATAAGCCACACATTAGTTTGATACCTGGTGTGATTCGTATGACACAAAGTGTGTGTTTTTAGTTAAAAATCAAAATTTAATTTAGAAATCGTTGTGACATACTCAAAACCTATAAAATTCATTCAAATTTTAATAGTAATTTTGGAAAATGATCCATAATCCATTTTTTGGTTTGTTGGAATTAGTCTTACCTCAATCTGATTCACAGTGTGAATGAAAGGCGTCAATATGCATGTTTTTGGTTGGAAAATGATATTTTATATAACAAAAATGTGTCAATCACTAAAAACCAATAAAATGTAACGACCCAAAGTCTCATAAATGGAAATTCGTCTTGATCTAGTTAAATGTATATTTATGTAAAATGTTTATATAAAATTTCATCTTCTTTGGTTTTATGTTAAGAATTGTGACCGTTACTTTTACAGTCGTTGAAGAGTGATCACATGATTAGTATAAATATAAGGCTTTAACGAACCCAATTTACTCAGACAAAGGAAGTGATGGCCACATCCATTAGAATTGCTACATACGAAGCCCTTTTGTCAGAGCGTGGAAAAGATGGGGCATCTTTGGTCTTCGCTCTTAACCAAGCCCAAGCTGAGCTTCACCATGTCAAGCTCGAAAGAGACCGTCTACGGGAAAAGTGTAAGTTGATAGAGATTACCACTTGAGCGATGTTATCCAAGCCACCCCAAGAGTCTGTCACCATCTCACACCTTACCCTTAGGTCTTTTGCGGCTGTTTTAAGGGGTTATGTAACAAATCTCTAGTACTATGTTCATGTACATTATTTTTGTATATAATAATAAATATACTTTCTTGTCATTATCGATACATTATAAATAGTTTTTAAAGTAAAAATAGTTGTTTTAGTTATTATTTAATTAAGAATTCTATTTTATTAAATTAAGATATTTTTGAATCAAATAATATTTTAATAAAATATTAGTATTATAGTTAAATTAATTTTTATTAAAAATAAATAATCGTATAATATTATGAATTCAATTGTAATTTTAATAAGGTTTGAATGCCATTTTTGTCAAAACCTGTGAATTTTCGATAAAAGTCAGTTTTTTTTAAAAGTTAAAATTAACATATTTTGAAAATTATTTAGATAAAATAAATGTTATTTCTGGAATGATGATGTCAAAATTATCCAACGGTGAATTTTTCATAATTTTATGAGACAGTCAAAATTTTGGGTAAATATTAAATACCGTTTAAATATATAATGTGTTTGATGACATCATAATGGCCCAATAGTGATGTAATAAAATACTATAAGCTTTATGTTCGGCCAATAAATGTTTTACCATTAAAATAATGTGATTTTGGGTTTGTTTTACTTATTTTGCGAAGCGTTAATGGACCCTCAAGACTTATTAAACATCTTATCTTTTTAAATTATTTTCTATGAGAGTGTGACTCACCTCCACATAAGAAACCCCATTATTTTAAGAATTTTTGACTTTTGACTATTCAAATATTGTTTTCCTCTCCCATTTTCCAAAAACCATTGGAAAAAAACATGAGTTGATTTGTGGTTTGAATTAGTTTAATGTAAGGGGTCCCAAACCTAAATAATAAAGAATTCACTCACCATTCATATATAAACCCACCCATGCTCCGACTTCATCCTCACTCAAAGCCTTTTGAGTTCATCCAACCTCTTCCCTACTCTATCTAGAATCCTCCTAAGGTGGTCCAAGCTCCCAAGAAGCAAGTCTCAAGCCTCTCTCAAGCCTTTGGAAGCACACTTCCAAGTAAGGGTTTTTTCTTCCTTTCTAATTTTTTTCCAATTATTCTTTATGTTGTTTTGCCCTTTTAATTTCAATTATGAATGTTGAAGTATGGTTTCACACCTCCCTCATACTTCCCTCTTTATGTTTTAATGACGCGAGACCCTTTCTCTCTCATTAAATGCCTCCCATTTACACACATTACTATGCCGAAATTCTGAAAGGAACTTCTCTCTCCTCATTTACATTCAAGCAATACTTTTGTATCATGAATCTAAATTCACTTACAATTGTTGGGACATGTACATATATGACCTATTTACTGTCCATTACATGTAAATATGAATAGGAACCCCTTTCTCTCTCATCAACCATTTTTATGAATTCTTATGTCACGCCGTTATGCTGCCGAAATCGCACCGATTTTCTAAGCTAATGCCATTGTGTAGTGAATACCACGCCCATTTCTCCATGAAGTGTATTAACATTTATGAACTTTTACTTATTGATTATAAAGTTTCATGTGTAAATTCCACATTCCATTATCGTGGAATAAATGATTATGTTTTATGAATCCATGTTTCATGATCCATTTGACACACTTACGCATGAAATGAAATGTTTAAGAAGGGTGTGCCCTTATAGCGCTCCAATGCATTGGGTAAAGTATAGTATCATGATACATCATGTGCAATGAGTGTTGACTCAGGCTAATTTAAGTGCAATGAGGGTTTACTCGTGCTTCATATGCAATGAGAATTTATTAATGCTCCATGATCAATGAGACTTGGCTCATGCTAATTCTTTGTTAAGTGTTGTTGCCACGTTTCATGTTTTGATTATCATGCTTTATCATGGCTTTATGTTCATGTTTCTTTTGTGCTCTATTGATATGACTATTTTCTAACATGTATTGTAATCTTCATTTATCTTGTGTTTATTCCCTTACTATGATTTCTAGCACACCCTTTTCTTATGCATGTCCTCAGGTTATCCCATGAAATGCTATGTACGAGGGAATGCAGTGGTCATGTAAAGGAAGTTTTCAATAAAGATGTTGTATTTCTTATTTTAAGTTGTTATTAATGATCCTAATCCCCAAGGAAACTAGACCTCTTGGTCTTCCATGTTATATCAAGTGAATAGTTTATGTAATAAATCATGTTTAAGTTTGTAATAAAGGCAGGGTTGTCATAGTTGGTATCAAAGGATAGGTTTAGTTATTTTTGGGATTAGGATTAGAAAACCTTAGTAATGCCATAGATACAAGACTAAGTATAATAAGAACATACCTATGTTTTGGTAAGTACTGAGTTAGTGGTTTATCAAACAAATAAATCCTTGTCTGGATACGAGCAGGTATATGCGGCTCTGGCACAGATGTATCCTAGGGGTAAAACCTGAAAACAACACTTTGACCTAGACTCGAACGAGAACTGGTGCACGATAACGGTCCTTCCTGCACTCTTGGTTATGACACTCTCGGGGGATACGTTTTGATAAATTCACAAGCTTAGAATAAACCCTTATTAAGGGAATTAAAAAAAATGCCCCTAAGAATATTTGTTAGAAATTAGATCCTGAAAAGCCTAGATTGAAGCCTATAGACTCATGACTTAAGGAAATAAAAGTTTATTTGTAAGTCATAAACTTTTGTTTTTGGATTACCCTTTATGTGTTACCACCTAACATTCCTTTTTTTCTATCCAATGGTCAGTAATAGGAGGACTCGGGCTAAAAACCGATGTGAAGATCAATGTAATGACTGTACTAATGAGATGCCCAATCCAATGGGAGTGGGAATCACAAACTTTGTCATAGTTATATCATAGCAAACTCAAGCATTGAATCAATACAGGGGTCAAGAGGAACGTCCAAACCCCCCTAAGAAGGAACAAGTTGCTATCAAGAGATTCATGAGACAAAGGCATCCTACGATTAGTTGATCATCTGATCCAACAATCGATGAACAATGGATCAACTCCATTGAAAATTTATTCTCCATCCTTCAATGTTCTGAACAAGAGAAGGTTATCCTGGAGGCTTATCGTATGGAGGGTGAAGATGATAAATGGTGGACGTTGATAAAAAATATGAAGCATGAGGAGGAGATTGGGGCATTGGAATGGAAGGGATTCCAGAAGATGTTTTTCGATAATTATTTTCCATGGACCCTCCGGATTAAGATGAAAAGGGACTTCCTTTACCTTGAGCAAAAAGGCAAAGAATCTGTTGGAGCGTACGAGGCATACATCACAAGGCTTGCACGATACGCTTCTCGATTTGTTGTTACCCCCGAATTTAAGGTTGACTGCTTCTATGGTGCGCTGAAGCCTAGCCTGTGGAAAGCATTAGCGATCCGTGACTTCGATAGCTATGATGAAATTGTCCGATGTGCCCTCAAGGTAGAAATGGATATTAGGGAATCACATGGGTATCATGGGGACAATAAGCATAAGTTATACTTCAATACTGGCGGTCCGATGGATAAATCCAATTTTTCTAAGAAGATCCAGCACCCCACTTGCCAAAAGTGCAGAAAGAAGCACCCATGAAATTGACTCAAGGGGATGAGGAAATGATTTAGTTGTAAAAGAAAAGGGCACCTAGCTATTAACTGTTGGCAAGAAAGACCTGTGGCTGCTATAGATGAGAGGAATACTCCGTTCGAACCTCAACGCGTTGTTCATTGTACAACTGCAAAGAACCATGGCATTTTTCAAATCAGTGACCTAATTCAAGGGTTTTCGGAGGCAACCAACAACCTCCAAGGCAGCAAAGCAGATCTTTTTCCATCACTTCTGCCGAAGTGAACCCCGACAACGACGTGGTGACAGGTATGCTAGTTATTCTTTAAATAATAGAGAACATAATTTTTGATTCAGGTTCTACGCATTCTTTTATATCTCGAAAGTTTAGTAGAACAATCCCAGCACCAGCACAAATCATGGAAGTTAAGATGTCAGTGAGTACCAAAAATGGGGAAATCATTGCATACCATGAATATAAGTCATCCACTGTATTAATCTGTGGATTGAATTTCCTGGATAACCTCGTCATACTTCCTCTGGTGGAATTTGATGCAATTCTTGGCATGGATTGGCTCTCCTTAAATGGAGCCAACATAAATTGTCAGGAGAGGGAAATCACACTCCATATGGAGAATCGGCCCCTGATTATTTATAAGGGAAAGGAGGAAGATGAATCTCTTTTAGCTCCATCATCTCAAGCATGGATATTACTGACCTATAAGCACGCATATCTGGATTAGATGATTGAGTCCAAGGAATAAACCACCCTTGAGGAGATGCCTATTGATAGGGAATTTGCTGAAGTGTTTCTCGAGGAACTGACTAGTCTTCCTCCACAAAGAGACGTTGAATTCTCAATTGAACTTATATCAGGGGATCTACCAATATCCAAGACATTATATAGAATGGCTATTATAGAGCTTGAATAGCTGAAGAAACAACTACTGGAGATTCTAGATAAGGGGTTTATACGCCCAAGTGCCTCACCATGGGGTGCAACAATCCTCTTCATCAAGAAGAAGGATGGTTCAATGGGGCTTTGCATCGATTATTGTGAACATAAAAAAATATCGATAAAAAACAAGTATCCTATTCCATGGATGGATGACTTGTTCGATCAGATGCGTGGAGAACAATACTTCTCCAAGGTAGATTTGTGGTCGGGATATTATCAAGTAAGGGTGAAGAAGGAAGATGTCCCCAAGACTGCTTTTCGTACAAGATACGACCACTATGAATTCATAGTAATGCCTTTCAGACTCACTAATGCTTCAGAAATCTTCATGGACTTTATGAATATAGTCTTTGGAGATTACCTTGACAAATTTGAGGTAGTATTTATAGATTATATTTTAGTATACTCCAAAACCAAGGAGGATCATGAGGAGCATTTAAGAGCTGTACTAGAGACTTTGCGCAAGGAGAAGCTCTATGCAAAGTATAGAAAGTGTGAGTTCTGGATGAAGGAGGTCACATTCTTGGGCCATATCATCACAACCAATGGGATATTTATGGATCCCTCCAAAACATATGCAATTGAGGGATGGACAAGGACATCATCAGTAACGGATATCCGTATCTTCTTGGGGTTAGCTAAATATTATCGATGATTTGTGAGAAATTTCTCAAGATTTTCCAACCCTCTTACCAAGATAACTAGAAAGTGAGTAATGTTTTCTTGGAGTGATGAATGTGAAGAAAGCTTCAAGGAGTTGATAAGGAGGCTTATCACTGCACCCGTTCACACTTTACCCACAAGTGGGGAAAATTTTGTGGTATTCAGTGATGCTTCAAAGAAGGGTTTAGGATGGGTGGGGATACAGAATGATAATGTGATATCCTATTCCTCAAGGCTGTTGAAAATCCATGAGAGAAAGTATCCGACGCTTGATCTGGAGTTGGCGGCGGTGATCTTCTCCTTGAAAATATGGCGACATTATCCTTATGGGGAGAAATGTGAGATATATACTGCCCACAAGAGTCTTAAATATATATTCACACAGAAAGAGCTTAATATGCTCTAGAGAAGATGGATAGAGCTCATCAAGGATTATGATTGTTCAATACATTACCACCCTGGGAAAGCGAACAAGGTGGTAGATGCCCTATGTAGAATGGACCCAACGATTCTTTCAATGATGAAAATTTGGAAGGATCCAATCTTCTTATACTTGATGAAGATGGACATGGGAACCATAAAGAAGAGAACATCATCAATCCTTTCACAAATTATTTCTCAACCTTCTCTTTTGGAAAGTTTAATGGATGCTCAAAAGGATGATGTGGGAAATCAAGAAAAAGTGGAAGCTATTGAAAAAGGGGAATCATAAGAGTTTAATGTCAGCAAAGAAAGAATAGTGCGATTTGGGAAAAGTCTAGGTGTTCCATCAAGTCCGGAGCTGAAGAAGGAACTTTTGGATGATACACATAGTTCAAATTTCTCAATTCACCCAAGGAGCACAAAGATCTATCAAAATCTCCAGGAAAATTTTAGGTGGGATAATATGAAGAAGGAGATCGCTGAATATACATCAATGTGCCTGGAGTGACAGAAAGTGAAGGTAGAGAGGTAGAAGTCAAATGGGATGATGCAACCATTACCCATACGAGAACGAAAATTGGAGAACATCACCATGGAATTTTTCACCGGACTTCCGAGGATAGCCAAAGGCAACAATGTTATCTGGGTTCTGTTGGACCGTCTTACAAAGGCTGCACACTTCATTGCTATTATGGAGGATTTCTCATCGGATCAATTGGCACAGATATATATCAGAGAAGTGGTAAGGCTGCATGGAGTACCACTGTCTATTGTGTCTGACCGAGATCCAAGATTAACCTCTATGTTTTGGAAGAGTGTTCAATATGTTCTGAATACTGGACTGAACATTAGTACGGCCTATCATCCTCAAACGGATGACAAATCTGAGCGAAATGTCCAAACACATGAGTATATGTTGAGAATGTGCTCAATGGACTTTAAAGGAGGATTGGATCAACATCTTCCTCTGGTTGAGTTCTATTATAACAACAGTTTCCACTCGGGCATCCAAATGTCACCTTATGAAGACCTATATGGGAAAAGGTGCAGAACACTGGCATGTTGGGATGATGTCAGTGAACGTAAGCTGCTTGAACCAGAAATGGTCGAAGAAATGGTGGAGAAGGTGAAAACCATTCAACAACATATCAAGGCAGCCCGGAGTCGACAGAAGAGTTATGCAGATAATCATCGAAGAGACCTTGATTTTAAAGATGGAGATATGGTTTTTCTACGCATATCTCCATGGAAGAAGTTAATGAGGTTTGGAAAGAAAGTTAAGTTAATTCCAATGTACATCAGCCCCTTCGAGATTCCTGATTGTGTCAGGGTTGTGGCCTATCGACTAGCACTTCCACCTACCATAGCCAAAGTACATGATGTCTTTCATGTATCCCTCTTAAGAAAGTACATATCAGACCCTTCACATGTACTCTTTTATGAGGTGGTACAGTTGGAGGATGATATTTCTTATGAGGAGCTACCAGTGAAGATCTTAGATCATAGACAAAAGGTTCAATTAAACAAGACAATGCCCCTCGTCAAGGTGATGTGGAAAAACTACAAGTATGAAGAAGAGACTTTTGAATCGGAGGAAATGATGAAGCTGAGTTACCCTCATCTGTTTTAGTGTGGGAAAAGAAAATTTCAAGGGAGAAATTTCTTAAGGGGAAAATATTGTAATGACCCAAAGCTTCATTAATGGAAATTCCTCTTGATCTAGTTAAATGTATCTTTATGTAAAACATTTAAATAAAATTTCAACTTCTTTGGTTTTATGTTATGAATTGTGACCGTTAATTTTATAGCCGTTGAATATCGACCACATGAATAATATAAATATAATGCTTTAACAAACCCAAATTATTCAGAAAAAAGAAGCGATGGCCTCATCTAGTAGAATTTCTCCATACGAAGCCCATTTTTCAGAGCTCAGAAAAGAGCAGGCATCTTTGGGCTTCACTATTGACCATGCCCAAGCTGAGCTTCAACATGTCAAGATCAAACCATACCGTCTACGTGAAAAGTGGAAGTTGATAGATATTACCACTCGAGCGATGTTATCTGAGCCACCCCAAGAGTATGTCACCATCGCACACCTTACCCTTAGGTCCTATACGACTATTTTAAGGGTTTATGTAACAAATCTCTAGTAGTATGTTCATTTAGATTATTTTTTTATATAATAATAAATATACTTTCTATTCATTATTGATACATTGTAAATAGGTTTTAATGTACAAATAGTGTTTTTAGTTATTATTTAATTAAGAATTCTATTTTATTAAATTAATGGATTTTTGAATTAAATAATATTTTAATTAAATATTATTATTATTATTAAATTATTTTTTATTAAAAATAAATAATTTTATAATCTTATGAATGCAATTGTAATTTTTATAAAGGTTTGAAAACCATTTTTTTCAAAACTCATGAATTTTCGATAAAAGTTGATTTTATTTTAGAAGTGAAAATTACCTTATTTAGAAAATTATTTAGATAAAATAAATTTTATTTCTGGAATCACGACATCAAAGTTATCCAACGGTGAATTTTTCATAATTTTTTGAGACAGTCAAATTTTTGGGTAAAAATTAAAAACCGTTTAAATATATAATGTGTTTTATGACATCATAATGACCCAATAGTGATGTAATAAAATACTATAAGCATTATGTTCAGACAATATATGTTTTAACATTAAAATAATGTGATTTTGGGGTTGTTTGAGTTATTTTACAAAGCATTAATGGACCCCTCAAGACTTATTAAACATCTTATCTTTTTAAATTAATTTTCAATGGGTGTGTGACTCACCTCCACATAAGCAACACCATTATTTTAAGAAGTTCGAAATTTGGCATTATAAAATATTGTGTTCCTCTCCCATTTTCCAAAAACCATGGTCAAAAAACCATGAGTTGATTTGTGGTTTGGATTAGTTTAATGTAAGATGTCCCAAACATAAATAATAAACAATTCACTCACCTTTCCTATATAAACCAACCCAATCTCCAACATTATCCTCACTCAAAGCCTTTTGAGTTCTTCCAACCTCTTCCCTACTCTCTCTAGAATCCTCCCAAGTTGCCCAAGCTCCCACAAATCCTCTCTCCAGCCACTCCCAAGCCTTTGGAAGCACACATCCAAGTAAGGGTTTTTTCTTCCTTTCTCATTTTGTCCAATTTTTAATTAAGTTGTTTTGCCCTTTTAATTTCAATTATGAATGTTGGGGTATGGTTTTTTACCTCCCCAATACTTCACTCTTTATTTTTGAATAATGGTAGACCCTTTCTCCTTCATTAAATGCCTCCCATGTACACTAGTTATTATGCCAAAATTCCGATAGGAACTTCTCTCTCCTTATTTACATTCAAGCAATACTTTTGTATCATGAATCTGAATTCTATTAAAATTGTTGGGATGCATATCTATATGACCTCCTTACTATCCATTACATGTAAATATTATGAGGAACCCCTTTCTCTCTCATCAACTGTTTTTATGAATTCTTATGTCACGTCGTTACGCTGTCGAAATCGCACCAATTTTCTAAGCCAATGCCATTGTATAGTGATTACCATGCCCATTACTCTATCAAGGGTATTCACCTTTATGCACATTTAATTATTGATTATAATTTTTCACTTATGAATTCCACATTCCTTTATCAGGGAATAAATTATTATGTTTTATGAATCCATGTTTTATGATCCATGTGGCACACTTATGCATGAAATTAAATGTTTAAGAAGGGTGCACCCTTATAGCGCTCCAATGCATTGGGTAATGTATAGTATCATGATACTTCGTGTGAAATGAGTGTTGACTCATGCTAATTTAAGTTCAATGAGGGTTTACATGTGCTTCATGTGCAATGAGAATTTACTCATGCTCCATGTGCAATGAGCCTTGTCTCATGCTAATTCCATGTTAAGTGTTGTTTCCACATTTCCATGTTATGATTATCATGCTTTATCATGCCTTTATGTTCATGTTTCTCTTGTGATCTATTGATATTCCTATTGTCTAACATGTATTGTACTCCTCATTTATTCCATGTTTATTCCCTTACTGGGATTTATATCTCACCCTTTTCTTATTCATGTCCCCAGGTTATCCCATGCAATGCTATGTACGAGGGAATGTAGTCGTCCTGTAAAGGAATTTTTAATAATGATGTTGTATTTCATGTTGTAAGTTGTTATGTAATGATCATAAGCACAAAAGAAACTAGAACTCTCGATCTTCCATGTTGTATCAAGGGAATAGTTTATGTAATAAATCATGTTTATGTTTGTAATAAGAGTAGGGTTGTCATATCAAATATGTTCATTTTGTGACGATTCTATAGAAATATGATCTATAAGGAGTTTTTAATGTGTATGAATCGACATCATGACAATCTGAAAAATTGTGTGATTAGAAAGATTCAAGGTTTGTGTTTTCAGTTTCAAAATGACAATTTATTTCAAATTGGTTCACAATCACTAAAAACATAGATAACAAAAAAGGATTATCATAGTAAAATTAGAAAATTATACTTATGTTATTTTTGATCTACCCAAATCATACACACATCAATCTGAAACAATGTGTAACTAGTATGAATCAATTTATGTTTTTATTCATAATTAAAATTTACTTCCAATGTTGTTTGATATACTCAATATCAATAAAATGAATTCTGATTGTTTTGATACATGAGAACAATGTTTCCCAAGTCCGTTGTGAGGTTTATAAATGAGAAGTACCATAATATGATACATGGTATGAAATGTATACTGAAAATATTTTTTTAAAAGTTTAAATATGACAATTGTGCTAGAAACTTGTGTCACTCACTAAAGATACATAAAACAATCTTTAATTTACATAATATTTTGGAAAAATGATCCATATGAAAATTTTGACTTTTATAAATTAGCCATATGTGAATATGAAACATGGTGTAACCAGTATGACCTAACATTCTCATTTTCAATTTAAAAAATACATTTTTGTTAAGAACTCAATTCACATAGAGAAAAACTAGCAAAACAAACTCAAATTTTTTGATACATTAGGAAAGTGTTTCATAAAACATTATTATATGTATAAATCATCCGAAAATCAATTTGACTCATGGTGTGACCATTATGACTCAAAGATTTTTTTTTTCTAAAACTAAGATTTTAGTTGAAAACAAGCATTATATATTTAAAAGTGAGAAAAAATTATCAAACTGACTTGATTCTTTAGAATAATGATCCCTAAATAATTTTCAACATATATAAATCGGCCACACATTTATTTGTCATGTTGTCTATCCAATATGACTCAATGTTCATCTATTTATTTTAAAATTATTTTTGATAAATTTCATCTACTAATATAATTGTTTGGTCAGTTATAAAATTTTTATTTTAGGTATTCATTTTTTTATTTTTGGGCATATATTTTTTTCATTGGAGATTGAATGAGTTTTTTTGTTAAAAATGGTGTTTTTAGGATCAATGGTAGGTGACACAGAGTTCAACTACGATTAAGGGAAACCATGTGCCCACCCAAAGTATGTCGTGTTCTTAAGATTGTGGCACTATCTAGCTTGCACAGCTAGGAACACGAGTGTGCAACCTCACCCAAGAAACTGTGCACCATCACACTTCTTGTACAGGGATGGAGTCATGTTTTTCGCATGGTTCAAAAAACATTGTTGGATAACCGTTCCACCTGTCCAAGTCATTAAAAATTTCAAAATAACACTTCTAGCATCCTTGGATGTAAACCTAAATAACTTTTTATTAGAACCCTATGAGATATTTATCCATGGGATATTCTTCCACACATCATTGAACCTCGTTATAATCAATCTTCAGGTGGTTTTAGCCTTTGATCTTAATGTAATAATCAAGGTAGTACATTTTTCATGGTTACTTTCATTCATTAGGGTTCATATTCACCCTTCTAGGTTTTTTCTTTTCTAAAGGGTTGTTAGACATAATGGGGGGTTGATCATAGATATTATTTTGTGAAATCAGGATAGTTTTTTGGATCATGCCTTTACATGATCTCTAAATGGTGTAGGCATTGTTTTCCACTAGTTTCAATATGTATCCAAGCATGAGGTAAGTGGTTATGTTTATTTACATTATTAGATGATTTTTGATTCCTACAATGGTGTTATAAATAATGTTTTCTATGTATTTTTTGTGTTTATAAATATGTTTTTTAAAGGATTAGATATATATATGAGATGAAATTTGATTTTATAAAGGAATGAGGTTATGTTTTATGTTTTATTCATGTGGTGCTTCATAAATCATTCTTTATGCCTTGTTTGAAAGGTGAAAATGTTTCTTTAAAAAGGAACTTGAGGATTGAATGTCGTGATTGTATATTTTCTAAAATAATTGTACTTGGTTTCATGTTGTCTTTTTTGGAGGTAGCACATAACCATACAAAAGAGAGGAGATTCTGTAGAAGATATAGTGGATGTTTGAGTTTATTAACAATCATGTGGTAGTAATAGTTTTTCTTCGTCTTTCCTATTGAAGGTCCTAATCGTATGTGGGGGCACTCATTGGTTCATGCGGTGAAGCATAACTATATGGGTTAGAATGATTTTAATGTATTCTTCAACAATCGGTATTTCATTGAGTTTTTTTTGTTTTCCATGTCGCAGGAGTTATTTTTGATTCTCTAAAGAGACCTGATATTGATAGAGTAAGTTAAAACATTTCATAGTTTGTTTTCATCACACCCAAGGTCATTTCTAAGTAGTATAGGAAGGATCAGATGTTCGAGATGGGGTTACAGAATTAAATCTGATCCCGTGTAAATTTGGACAAGATTAAGACATGAGGTGAGGTGGTTGTGTGAGTAATGTTGGTAGAAATTAATTGTAAAGGCATGTTTGGTTTTTATTTTGATGTTTATGTTTTGGAAAGTGGATGTTTATTTGAGAAGAAGAGGAATTAGGATGAGAAAAAAGAAGGGAAGTTAGTAGTTCAGGCCGTCCTTCCTAGATCTCTTCATCCATGGATTTAGGTGTTGGGTCAGTCATGTGACATCAGTGTGGGAAGACAAAGAACATGTGGTCTATGTGCACAAATCCACCCAATCCATGCCCCCATTGTAGAACAATGGGTCACTATCATTGATTTTTGAAACTGGAACACTCATATTCATTGGTGTCTAGAAAAATCTTAATTTAATGTTTGAATCACAACTATGAACTCTAATTCATGGGTTGCATAATTATTTTATTGTGGTAATAGTTGGAGCGAACGATACAACACCACATGGTTATCCTGCATAATCACACACTCAAGACACATACTATAATAATTATGAAATACCACATTTCCATTTATATACTCTAGAATGATCAAAACACGAGTTTCAGTCAACCACAGTTGAATCCCCTCATAGAATTATTGACATTATGGGATCTATTAAAATGTTACCCCCATATAGGATAGTTATGTGAGGAAAAAATCAATATTATAAAACCCTAGATAAACCTTTGGTAAAACCATGATAGGCCCAAAAAAACATCTTATTTTAAAACAATTCATTCTCTCATCTCAATAAATAGCATCACTAATCTTCTATAGGTTCACCAAAACCATTTTTTTCTACATCAAATGTCCAAAAAACATCACTTCATGGATCTAGAGGGTTCATGTAGAAAACTCCACAAAAATATGACGATCTCAATGCATGAAAAAAATCATCCTCAAATGTCACTCATGTTTCTCCTCAGTCCCAGAGTAAACATGGATCGTGTCCTTGAATACCACGATAATGGAATCAAGATATTGGTGTAACACCTTATTAATGAGTTCTATAAAGACTAATGGAAACTTTATTTCTAAAAGGCATGACCAAATACTCAAAAGTTTCATACATTCATTAGAAGGATCTTTTTAGCACATCCTTCTCTTTAACCACAATTTGAAGATACTTGGACATAAATAAATCTTAGATTACAACCTATCCTCCATAAATAGATAAAAAGGAAATTAGTATGGGGAAAGGGAACATTCTCTTAATCATCAACATTTATAACATCTAGTATTTGATGCATGACCAGAGAGATCCATTATAATTTTTCACAAATAGAACATGGGTGGACCAAGGTGAGACACTCTGGTGAATGAATCTAATAGATTATAAATTGTCCCTATTGTATTTTCCACCTTTCATTTGTATAATTGATTTAGTGAGATAATCATAGTGATTAGTTGTTCTAGTAGTCTATAAAATTACAAAAAGATGGGTATGTTTCTTTTGAATGATAGTTATTTCTTGAGTGAGTTATATTCATTGGGGGCTTCTTAGTGGAGACGTTGTGATTGGGTAAGGTGGTGATTTGGGATACCCAACCGTCTTAGTAGTTCATCCATCTAGGAAGAACCAATATGTTTTACAAAGTGATTCAATAGTTATAGTGGCCAGGTATGGGGTAGGATATAGAGGGCATCATATCGCGGTGTCATTCATGCTAGTTGGATAATGTAGAGCACCATAGGCCCTCATGATTGCTCATCCATTACCCATTACTCGATGAAAGTGGGATTATATTTCCAAGGAATTTATTTTTGGAGTACCACATGATCTATAAGGAAGAAATTATATTTGGTTAGTGATTGAATATCTTGGAAAATCATACAATTTCATCATAATCTAGGATTTACATAAAGTGGATGAGTTGGGATAGTTGTGTGTTTAAGAGATAGTTATGCTTCAGGGTGTGTCGTCAGCATTTATTTTTGACAAAGACTTGATTTTTACCCTGTTTTATTGGAAGGTATTCATAATGAATTGAGGTTTTAGGTACAATATCATATGAAATATCACCCTCAAATGAATTTTTAGATAAATTGGGAGAATCATATATTTGAATAAAGGATCTAGGTCAGTATTTTAGATTTGGGAGGCTCGTGGGATAACAATTTTCGGTTGGTAGAGTTTTTATATTATAATAGCTACCAATTTTTTATTTTAATGGAACCCTTTGCAGAACTTTATGGTCTGTTATGTTAATAAACATTTTGTTGTGATGAGGTGTATGAGACCTCATTATATGGATCGAGCCTTTTGAAAGATACAACAAATAAAGTTATTTTGAATTTATTAATGGAACAGAGTCATCAAAAGTCATATTCTGATTAGAGGCACCCAAATTGGGAGTTTTCTATGGGCGACTGCTTATTTCTAAATGTTTCCCCATTCATGGGTCACTGTAATTTGGGAAAGAATGGGTAGTTAACACTAATGTTTGTATGAACTTTTGAGATTTCTGGGAAGAATGATAAGTGGGAATTTAGGTTAGAGTTTCATTATTATTTGATGCAAATCCATGTTGTGTTCCATACCATCACCTGAGAACTTCCAATCTGGATCAATATGATGTTTTGAAATAGAAAAATATTGATTTAGAGCATGAATTATCTCTATTAGAGTGGCCAGGGTGGTTTGAGGATTCTTTATTTAAAGTGGTTTCTGGGAAGTTCATACTGTAGGTTCGATTTCTTCTATAGCATGGTAGTGATGATCATGATACATGAGAGTGTAACTCTTGGGTTTAGGAGGACTATCCATTTAATTTTTTGATTAATATTTTGTGTGACATTCAAGGGTCAGAATGGTTTTGTGGTGGGGATAATTGGCATATACTTGATTTTTTAATAGTATTATTTTTTCTAAATTTGGTCTTATTTTTCAATTGGGGTTTACATGAGTTTTTTTAGAAAAAATTGAATTTTTTTCCTCAGAAGTAAGAAGTTAGTGGTTGGGATATAGTTATGGAAAACTATGTGGCATCCCAAATGGAACTGTGTACCTAGGACAATGGTATTATTGAGGTCGCCCTGATAAGAATGTCGCTATACAGCCTCCCCCAGGAAAATGATCTGCCACATTTCTCTTTGATAGTGACAGAATCATGGTTTACAGAGTGTATGGAAACCCATCGGTGCTGACCATATGACCTATCCAAGTGATGAAAAGGTGGTAAATAATTATTCATCACGCCACTTATTTAACCCTAAATAGCATTTAATTTTATCCCAATGATATTTTCAAACACAGGAGCCTCTTGAACACCTCCTTATAAATTTTTATCATCAATACATTGGTGGGTTTAGCCTTGTAATTTCAATCAATAATCATGTAAATTCCATTATTCATGGTTTTTTCCTTTTTTCAGCTTCCTTTCCTCTACATATTAGGTTTTCCTTTCATAGTGGGTTTTTTTACCTAATGGTTATTCTATCATATGTTGTTGGGTGACATCACGACGTTTCTTATTCGATCATTCCATTATAGGGTCTCTTGGGGGTGTATGTTTATTATTCAATTAGTTTATTGATGTATTCAATCTTTATTTTGGTCGGTCCATACTTTTCCACTATTTTATTATTCTGGATTGTGTTCATGGTTTTATAAATGTGTTATATGAATTTTTTTGTGGTGATAAATATGTTTTGAAAAGGTTTTGAGAAGAATATGTACAGAAAGTTGATTTTCTAAGGAAAGAGGTTATTATTATGTGTTATTCATTATGGTTATTCTTAAATGTGTTTTAGGATGTGTGTGAAATCTGAGAAAGACGTTTCAAAATGTCACATAAGGATTGAATTTATTGATAGTTGGTTAGAAAAAAATTCATTTTTTAGATGGTGGATTATTTTTGTTGCAACTTAAATAATGTTTTTAAATTTAAAATGTGTTGGGAGGAATGTTTTAAAATTTATTGATGGGACATATGAAATGGAATTTTCGGAAAAAAGGGAATCCCTGGTTTCTAGTAGGGGTAATTAGAACTAGTATGCAGGGTCATTTGGTAGGAATAGGGAATAATTTCTTCCAGCAGGACTGACAGTATAACATTATCTAAACATGTGATATGATAGGAGACCACATGAACACCATATCAGATCCCATCTAGTGGCTCATACACCATAATGATGCTGGTGTTGGAGTATTATTTGGATACCACTAGACCATGGGATGTGTTCCCTCGAGTGTTTTGTGAATCAAAATGATATCAGTATTAGTTGTATGATATTATCACTAAGGTATTAGGATTATAGGGTCCCACTAATGCATGTTACCTGTGGTTATTCCTCAGGGATCCCTCTTCTACGACATGATACTTATGTGATGTGGATTTAGACTTCAGCATATGGTGGAGTTTATCTATGATTACATTTCAATATATTTTTTAGAATGTTTTTTTCCTAAATTTTTTTCCTCGAGATTTATTTCATTAAAATATTTCAAATTCTCTTATGAAAATTTTCATGTTAATTTATCTTCTATTACTATAACATGAAATATTTTTTTGGTGGCATCCTACTGGGATTTGGCTCACACCCTACAAAACATTTTTTGAGTATGTTGACTTTGTCAGGTATGACATTAGTAAGGGAATGGTGTTTCATAATGGTGATTTTGGATCTATTTATTGGTGTTCCACTTCATGTAGGTGTTGGTGGTGGTGGCTTGAGGCTGATGACTCTCTTGTCATATAGAGGTTTTCTAGATGGTTTGGTTGTTCCCATTCCATTTTAGTATTTTTCATTTTGGTTAGTGTTGTAATTTGTTGAATATAAAAATTGTTGTACCTAGTTTAGTAATTATTATAAGTTATGTGATTATTATTATTTTTAGTTGTTTATAGTTAAATAAATGTTAAAAATTGTTCCCAATGGGTATGGTTCAAACCCATGCACTAATTTCCCACCCAATAAGATCGAGAATTCTTATCAGGTCAAGCCATGGGATAGGTCAGGTGTTGGGTTGGATGAAATACTGACTTTGTTATTAAGTGTATGATTAAAATTTTTGAAATGATAGTAATATTGTTATTTTATTTTTATATGTACTGTAGATTTATTTAAATACTAGTTTTATATGTTCTTCTATAGTGTGTTTTAATTTCAGTAGAATGGTGTTTCATGTTGGATTTTATCAGCCTTAGGAATTCAGTTCATAAAATCTCACATTATCTACGATAAAAACACACTAATAATGTTCCTACTTTATTACATATTTTTTTTACCAAAAATGATGAATCATTTTATAATTACTATTTTAGTTATATTAATATCTATCGTCATTGAAATTCATTTTCATTATCAAAATTTTGTATGTAGAGAGGGAAAATATTTATAATGTTGTTAAATCCCATGTATGTTGTAGATATTATCTAATAATGTTATTCATCTAGCATAGATAAGGTATTTGTTTCCCCTTTTCAAACTTCTCCAGTATTCTCTACATGATGAATCAAAAAAATTATGCTCAACCATGCCTTTCCCATGTTCCCCATCATAGAATATCCCCTTCCAGAATTGGATCACTCCACCCCTATTGAATATCTCACCCTAACACCCGTTTTCCAAGAAACACTAACCTCATTTGTTGGTTCTAGTGAATGTATTGGTTGATGGTGGGTCAATGACTTTAAAATTTTCATCACCAGAGTGATGGAACATCACTGTATCTAGTGATATAATCCCTTGGATTGTCCGAGGAACACAGGTGGTATAATAAGAGTTTATAAAACAAATAGAAACTATACTTCATTCTGATTCTAAGTCTTCACAACTATCGCATGTCATTTGTGACCATTACTCATATGATCTAACGATGAACACCTTTAGATCATCAAAATATTCTTTTCAAATCAATGAATACTAAAGTTGTCATATTTTGGGTCCTATGAGAGAGCCTCAATGTTATATTTGACATTGCGATGATCACCATGATCTCATACCTTCAACACACAAAGTTTCTCTTTGATCGTTTTCTCAATTGGTGTGATTTTTTCACTTGGACTCATGATTATTGAAAATCATCCGATTCAGGATGATACATAGTCTATTGAAATTAGATTCTTTTACAATTATATAGTGGTTGTTTAAAATACCATGTTATGGTATCCCAACCCCTATATATTTAACATATATTTAATAAGTGATAAATAATTAATTATGACAAGTTAACTACATCGCAAATATTATTTCTATTTTATCACATAATTGTTAAATATAAAATATAATATATTATTAAACCTAGTCTTTAATATGATATGTACTTCCTAATAATATTAAATGAACATGGAATATTAAAATAATATTGGTTTGATTAATATGAATATTTTTATTTACATAAACAATTATGAAAATTTAAATAAATAAATTCCCCCTAGTTATTCTTAAGTTGAATAATAATGAATCAATTTTATTTTTTGGTGATTTATAAAACATGGACTACTACGAGGCCCCATATTGGGCTCACAATTCCTTATGTTCCTATATTTTTAATATGGAAGATTCTTGAGGGTAGTATAGTTCTTGATCCTCTTGGACCATATCTCAATAATAATGAATTGTACTCAAATTCTAAGAGAAGAGCCTAGAAACCCATCAAGGGGCCAGAAAAGATAAAGAGTAGTCATATTAATTAATACTACGATATAAAAATGAACTATGTATTATAATCTCATTATTATACAATATATTATAAAGAATAGTGAACACTTGTTTCATAATCATTCTTTTATTATTATTATTTTATCTCTCTACAAGGATTCAACATTCACAGCCAAGGATATGGATTTATGATGTTTCAACTGTCCTCATCAACAAGGTCTGAGATATCGTAACCTGATATCAGAATAGAAAAATATATTGATCCTTCAACAAATTCTGTAACAATAACAAAGCTCCCAATAAATGCTACCTCATAATGAATTCATTATCATTGTTTTGAACTGGATCAAATTATGTAATGAAATTGGGAACATTGATATTGATATCTGGTTAGGTGACTAATAGAAATTACTATAGATAGTATTAGCCAAAGACAAACCAAATGTGTGGATTTCTTATTGCGGGTCTATCCTCACGACCATAACTACTAGATATCACCTAGTGTGATGTTCAAGAGAATATTTCTTATTGCTTATGATCCCTCATCACTTGATAGCCTCACATCATATTTTTCTTAACAATATTAAATTTATGGACCTTATGACATTACTTAAATTTTATAGTCATGATATCAATAATTTCTCATTATTACTTGTGATCTACTATAACCATTTGATATGACACGTAATCCCAAGAAATTAACACAAGAATTGATGATTCAGAAGTATGGACACATTTATGGTATAATAAACACATGTATATTTATATCAAATTTTACAAATGTAGTAGTAATAAAATGAAATCCAAATGTTGGGTGAAGGAAACCCACTTTGAACCCTCCAACTTTCACTAGAGCCAGCTGCTAACAAGACTCAATCTGCTAGCTCTCACTAGAGAATCATGATTTTTTGAGAAACGGTTTTTGTCAAAGGCTCTTCAAAATTATTTTCTCTAGCTACTCTACTTACTGTTACTTCACATCTCTATTTAAAATCCACGAAGAGATGAATCTTCCAAATTATATGCTTTATCCTCTAGTGTGATTTGTGATTTTTATACAGAACTTCTTCAGTTCTTTTAACATAATAAATAAGAACCTGGTCTACACTTCTATGAAAAACAATAATGTCTGACAAAAATATTCATATTTTGACTACCTTTTTAATTGTATCAGAAGATTATATATACAATGATAAGTATGTTAAATTAGTGACCACAGGTTGTTTTGAGCTTCTCCATCTCACTACACCTCTATTCATAAAAAATATATAGTCTGAATTCTATTTCAGATAATCCTGATCTATCTATATACTAGAATAGAGGTATCCTCTCACAACTAGTTCCTCATATCCTCTATACAACAATTTCATATCCTTTGTACCCCTCATGTACATCTGTATATTTTTTAGAGCTTCCCAATGCAACTCTACTAGTTTAGCTTGATATCATCCCACTGTGATTAACAAAATGGCAACATCAAACCTAGTATAAATAATGACAAACATGATAAATCCTATTGCCAGATCATGATGGAGTTGAATTATTATTCTCCTATCCTCCTATTTTTTAGACACATTTTCTTGGAGCGATTGATACATTGTGACAAGGGAAACAACCCACTATTGAATTGTTCAATACTGTAACATTTATCTACATTTTCAATATATGCACAATGACTTATCCCAAGTACCCTTTGATGTATATCTCAATGTATCTTGATACCAAGAATATATACTTCTATCCCTACGTATTTCATATATAAAAATTTATTTAAATATGACTTAACTAATATAAATATTGGATCTTTGTTTCCCATAATTAATATTTCAACAACGTATTATACTAGGGAAATTATACAATTAACATTAACCATATAACATACACATGGATCAATTTCATTCAAGATAAAACCAAATTATATTATGAAAACATTAAAACCAAAATTCCATGAATATGATTCCTACTTCAACCCATAAATGGATCTCTATAACATTTACACCGTAGTGGAATTATTCAACTTAACAAACCAGTGGGGTGGAGTCATACAGATTTCCTCAACCAAAAACCAATTTGGAAAATACAATTTTTATGTCACTTTTAAAAATTCCATAATTATTAAATTCAGCTACATCTTGAATTTTTTTGATGGATTGAAGAATTTCCTCTAGGAATAGGTTTCATAAAAGTCAATTCCTTGACATTTTTTGAAATCCTTTTCTACCAGTCTTTCCTAATAGGTATTAACCTAACCATCAAAGTCCTTTTTTGTATTGAATAACTATTCTCACCCAATGGGTTTTAAATTAGCTAGAGGGTATTAAAATATACATACATGATTCATGTACATGAACTCCTTCCCAGATTGCATTGATTCATTATAATTAATAGCTGACATACAATTTACAACTTCCTTGAATACCAGTGGTTCATCATCAACAAAGTGTAATGTGTCACCTGAATCAGTGACAATATAATTATAACACACTGATCCTCTACCCTATGGAGTTGAACTATGTAGTACTTATTTCTCGAGAGATATCCATCTACCACTATCTCTTGTAGAGATGGTCTATGTACAACCTCTTGTCCATCTGTAGCACCAACATTATCAATGTCAATAGCTCTCAATCTAAATTTATTGTAAATGTGTTCCCATTCAATTAATGTGGATTTTCTAGACACCGTAACTTTTCAATCTGAACTTTTATATATGTAATATTTTTCCCTCTTTGGTTTATACTATTAATATTCACTTTGTTCTTTTTGATTCATATTTGTAACTATGTATAGTATTTAAAAAATCCACACACCCTCATACACATATGTGGGAATGATAGGATTTCTTTCCACAAAATAACTCACTTGGAATCTTATATGTTGTTATACTTGGTAGTCATTTAAGGATAAATTTTTTCATCTACATGGAATATCCCCAAGAGAATAGTAGAATATTTTCAAGACACATCATTAATCAAACAATGTGTAACAAATTATAATTTATCATTTAACTAACACCATTCAACAATGGCCTATAAGTATTGTGCATTGGTTTATTTTCCCACACTACTTTTTGTGATCAATAAATTCTTAGTTAGGATACTATCCACCTTAGTCTCAATAGATTTACTTAATCTTCCTACCAAGATTTTTTTTCTAATTCATGTTGATATTATTTAAAAATATGAATGGAAAATGAATTATACAAAATTATGTAGACACATCCATACATTTTATAGTGATCCGGAAAAGTAGCGAAGAATAAAAACCCAAACCCCTCTTCTACTAGAAATTGACCACATATGTAATTATTAAAATATCTTATAAATTCAGTGGTTGAATCTCCGTTACCAGATAAGCATGATTTGGTCATTTTTACTTGTAAAAAATGACAAAAATCTAATGGGTTTAAACCAAATAATCATAAATACCCTTCTTGGTTCAGTTTTTGAATTCACTATTCATTTTCATAATGAAGGTAGACGTTCCATAAGTGGGGTTATATGAGTCATGATCACTGGTTTTCTCATTGATTATCATTACCTAGATTTTGACTTCAAGTGTATATAAGAAACTATAAAGATGTTTCATAATATAACACTTTTTATCCTTATAGAAATAAATAATTTTTTTTCCAAACATGAAATAAATTAAGATTTTGTCTTGGAATGAAACAATGATTATGCATCTTCTTATATGTAGTAAATAAGGAAAATTATTTCATAGTGGAACCAAACTATGAGAAAAAAAATAGATGATAATCTCCCACTAACCTAGCTGTTAGACTCTCGTTATTTGTTGTATAAAGATACACTATTAATTTTTCAATTTTATTGAATCTACCTGGTTCTTATATATGAATAAAATTGTGAAAAAAATATCATTATCAAATAAGGAACATTTGAATAATGAAATATTTCATTCAATAAAAACGTTTTTAATTATATAAATCTCCTTGATTATATTTCACAACTCTTCAATTATGCTTCCATTGGTAGTATTTTCCAAATAGAAATAAAAATGCCTCCAAATAATTACCCTGCATCTATTTATTTATATTTTTAGATGTTCCATGAATCGATGTCATTGACTTGGGCAATGAAATAAATTCATTAGCCTTTCCTTTCCTCCTCGTGTTCACTATACGGAATAATGAATTGGTATTCTACATATCCTTATCCTCATAGAAAAATAAATCCCAATATTTTGGGAGTGAATTTTTCTTGATATTGATATTTTATTTAAAAATTAATGTCAATAAATAGATGGAAAAGAGATGAGTATGAGATTATTTTTTAGTTCTATGTTTGGGTTGATCCCAAGTTCATCATATATCTCAATGTATCTGATAATCTTGAGTATATGTGGTTTCAGTTGATTTATTTCTTCAAGATTTCACTTATACAGTTCACTAGAAATCGCATACATTTATTTCCAATATCTCTTTTAATATAATTATTGGTGTTGATAATTCATATTGAAGGAATCATCATCATCATGATCTGTTTACAATTTTTTGTACCTAGATCATAACAATATTCGCCTTACATATACTGCTTCATCATCATCCTTTTTACATTTTTCATTATCATCCTTAATTTATCCCAATGGAAGCTCCCCAGGATGTGAGCACCCCTTCATATAAAGCTTCATCTCTTAATGTTACACTATGCAAAAGAACATATACAATTGATGGATGTTTTGACCACTGAATATATATTCTTTAACAACTATAGATAATAGTGATATTGTTTTAGTGGTTTTGGTGATTCCCATTATTTATCAACATAAAATAAAAATTTTATGTTAGTACATTATTTTCATTTTATATTATACTTTATTGATTATTTTTTTATTAAATCAATATATGTATTCCACTATATTATTGAACCATAATGTCCTACGATATTATATTTAGAATACATTATCATTTGAGTATTTAAGTGAAATACTCCTAGAAACATCTTTTCAAAGTATACGTGATTTTGTTACCCCACTATATAGGGAGTTTATAAAAAGGATTTAGACTGGAAAATCGAATTAACATGTGGTTTCTTTAACTGTCGAATAAAATCTAAACATAACAGAATTGTAACCTTGATTTACTTAATGACATTCCTATAAAGGGACAATAAGATAGTTATGGATCCTTCTTCGTTTCCAGCTCTAGTAAATTAAATGCATTAACCTCATAAAAACTCCATAGTATTAGGATCCACCCTTATATGTAGCTAAAGAGAACCCCAAACACCTAGTTTTGTTTAAATTTGAGAAATGGAAGGAATTACCATAGAATTTATATTACAGGTATTTCTAAAATATCATGATGAAATTAATCGATTAATATTAAAAAATTTCAAACAATGTTGTTGTACTCACAACTATGTAATAATTAATAGAAAAAACATATGTTTCATCCTTATGGAAATTCCATGCTTATTTTTTATGTGATATCACAGGAAACATGAAAATAAAATAACATACAATTACCGAAGGAAATATTTTTTTCTGACTCATCTTGAGAATCTATTTAATAGATTCATTTTAAATTTAATAGATCAACCATCACATAGGGAAAACATAACAAGGTTAATTCATAACATGTATTCCACCTCATCCCGGTCTAGTGTAATTGATTCTCTTTTAGAGTTCCACATTGTCTTTGACGAGTCTGCATCATAAAATGCCATCGTCAACTATACTTGTATGATCACACTTGGGTGAGGGTGTCTATGTAAGTAACATACGACTGATAAATTGGACGTCCATTACCTTATACCTGTCGAAAAATACAATTTTCATACCATCATTTTATTGACTACATATTAAAATCATCACACACAATATATATTCAAATAAATATATTAACCTATAAATAAAAAAGTTAGAACAATAGCTGAAGAACAGCAGCTAGAAAATAAATACGTGATAAAATTAAATTGCACTAAATATAACGTTTGAGTGTATTTAAGTAAATTAAATATTTTATATAAATTCAAATAAATTATTTTAATTGGTCATATCATTAATTTAATTTCAAATCCAAAATTATAATAATTAAATTATTTAATTTAATAAAAATCTAAACTAATATTTTGGAATGTTAAAATATTATTATTTTCTAACAAAAAATTAATTTTAATTAATTTAACATAGTATAGACATTAAATGAAATGAATTAATTAATTATTTGATTGTATTAATTTTTTCTTATTCAATGATAACCACACCCTATCCAATTATAGACTAGTTTGTAACCCCGGAACCCATTATTGGCATGTCATACATAGTTCTGGGCTATTTTGGGACTGGAAGGTTAGTCCAGACCCAATCTGGTTTACTAGGGCCCAACCTAACCTATTTCAAGGCCAATAATGTCCTACTAGACTCATGTGAACCATGACATGGAGAACCACATAGTTGAGGTGTCACACAAGGGGTTCGATTTCTTGAGTATTGAGGCATGATAGTCAGAGTGTGTTTTGAGAAGATGATAATATTCAACCGGGGAGCCTCATGGGAGGCAGGCGGTGTCAGCCAATGTCTAACCACAAACAATTACATTGGTGGCACGACTTTCATGATCTGTAATGTAGCAGTGTGGGTGGTCAGGTATCCAATAACGTGTGGTGCCGGTGTAGGTAGTGAAGGGAGAAGACTAGGGAACCCAAGGGTGGAAGTGAGACCAGTTATAGGCTGAAAGATGACTAAATCAAGGACATGGTGTGTTTGGTTCTCGGTCAGGGCATAGGAGAGAGGTTTTGAGGTCTAATAGTTGACTGCTCCATGAAAGTGGGAGGAAAAGACTGAGGTGTGACAAGCTTCTCAGAAAAAAAAGGTCAAACATTTTTCTTATATAAGTATGGTTTTTTTCTTGTTCTGTGTAATTCCAGAGGACATGGTTTTGATGGTTGAAAAATTCATAAAAGAAGAAGGTTTATATTAATTATTTTTAAAGGTAACGTTTATAGTGAAAAGAAAAATAGCCCAAATTCCATTTTGTTTGAAAAAACATTAATATAATATTAAAATAAAAAATATTTTAATTATTTAAAATTTCATATATCTTGTTGATTTTGTTTCCAAATAATAATTAATGTTCTGTTGGTCTAAGACCAAATATGTGATTGCTTGAATTTTTTAAAACATGATCATATATATATGTGTGTGTGTTTATGTATGTTTGTATATATCTGAAAATAAACCACTGTTTGCAATCCATAATTTTTTTTTCAAATAGATATATTTTTTCCATGATAGATCAAATCGAAGAATGAGAATATATATATATATTGGAACCATCATAATGCCCTCTAAATAAATTAAAAGGAAAGACTTATTTTTGGGATCAGACATCCATGTAATCTTCATGAAAAAAAATTATTATTATCGGTGCTGGAAGCGGGTGTTAATTGGTAAGAGATTTTAAAATTTTAAACACAAGAGAATCTAAACATCATCTCTTTTGGTGATCCATGAATCAGTAAGGTCTAAGGATCTCTGATGGGTTAAATGGAGAAAATAAAAAAAATAAGTACCTCATTCTCAATTGATGTGTTCATGTTAGTCCCTAGTCACTAATGACCACTACTTGAAAGAGCTGATGTCAAACCCCTCTAGATTGTCCACACATGCTTCTCATATTTGCGTGTATGTTGTTCATCAGATTCTGGGTGGGAGCACTAAGCTCTAATTATCACTATGAAGATGATGTGATCACTATCATCTCAAGCCATCAACATGTGAAGGTGCTCTTGGATCATTTTCTATGTTAGAGGTATTTTCCCTCCATGAATGAAGAGAATAGGGAAGTTCTCAAATAATTAATTATGACTATCAAACTACTGCATAATTATTATATATATTTTATCACGAACATTTAATATATATTAAATATAATAATTGATAAACTATGTTCTGTAACATGGCTCATAATTCTTGATAATACAAAGAAAATATAAAATATTATATTAATATTTTTTAGTTTAATTTTTGTACTTATATATTCATAAAAACATGCAAATAAATTTAATAAATAAATTTAACCCAAATATTTTTTACCTGAAAAATAATTAATGTATATATTTATCAGTTATTGATAAAATGTAGACAAATCTCAAACATTGTGCTGGGTCCCACTATGTACTATATACTAATTCATCTAAATTTCATTGATTATTATTCAAAAAAAGAGACAAGAGTCATGCAACCCATCAATTCCCCAAATGAGATAATAAATAGTTATAGTAATGACAACCATACTATGAACATGGACTGTTAAATATAATTTTTTTCATATGATATCTCCTAAAGTATGATATACACTTGTGTCATTATCCATTTTTATTTTTATTTTTCAATCTCTCTATAATGATTTACCTTGGATTACCATGGCCATGTATTTAGGAAGGTACTACCATACTGATCAACTACACACAAGATATCACATACTCAAATCGAAAGTGGTCAATTCTATCTTGATAGTTTAACCTATGTAATCCCATTAATGATTCCTCCAACACAATAAAAATTACCACAACTAAATTATCATAATTTTTTTCTTTAGGTCAATGTATGTAAAAAAATATAACACATTAATAATAATATTAAGTTTGGAGAATGATACACATATCCGTAGATGGGAACTATAAATGAAATTAAAAGTACTTGGTGTTCCTATAAATGGATATTTATTCACAACACCAACTACTAGAGATCACCATGTGAAAATCCAAGAGATGGAGTCCTAGTTCTAACAATTCACTAATACCTCATAAACATAAACCATATGTGTCTGTTCAATATGTTGTATCTGGACTATAGGACATTAATTTAGGATTACTTTTATTGAATCTCTTGGATCAAGTTATAGTTTGGGAACTAATATAACACTTTGATACGAATAATAATCCAAGGAAACTACCAATAATTGAATGGACCCTGAAGTATCAACATTTTAATCATAATATTTGTATATATGCACACAAACACACATGTAGTGGTAATTAACATAAATCTACATGATGGGTTTAGGTCCCCAACTTTCTACATTCCCTATGAATGAAATATTATGCTTACTTTATCCTATTTTTAAATGTTTTATATTCATGCACTCAGTTGAGGATTGGAATGTCTTGGGATAAGTGGGAATTGTTTGTGAAATTGACTAATCTTGTTGATAGAGCGTTGGTTTAGTGGGATAGGGGATATATTTTCCTTGAACTAGTATAAACTTTTTGTGTTTAGTATTATATTTTCACTATACTTATACTAATTATTGAAAATAATGTTGAAATTATATATAAATTTCAATGGTATTTGAAATCCACAATCTTACATGATTATAAAAATGACAAAATTCACCCACACCACCCCAACCCTCTTATGTATCTTGGTTTTATTCTGACCTGATAATGGGTATCATAGGTGTGAATTTTTTAATAATCTCTAGAATCATCAAATGTATATGGGTTATTAAAAATATATATCAATGGATGATCTAAAGGATTGGATGTCTATTGCACGTGTACCAAATTTTAAAGGTGAAAACTAGGGAATTTTGAAATCATGAATGATTATCTACCTAAAGTATATGGGAATAAATGTTTATTTTAATATCATCACTCAAATAGAAATTCCTAGGAATCAAGAGATATGGGATACTAGAACAAAAGATGATTATCACATCAACTCAAAGGAAATGGATGATATTATCTATATACATAAACCTAATGAATTCAATCGACCCTCATAATTCGCTACTACCAAAGAGATGCGGAAAAGTAGTGCATTTTCTTCTAAAGGATCAAATAACTTCAGAAATATGAGGCATGCTACTTCAAAACTAATATCTGACAACATTAGAATGTTTTATAGTGAAATCATCACATAATTGAATGTAAGGTGTAAATATATTTTCAACAATATTAATACCTTATGGGTTCCCATTGGTTAATGTAACCAAAAAATGAATGTACGTAGAGAACTACACTAAAAAGAGAATGTAATATCTACAACCATTCGATAATAATCACTAGTCAATAATTCAACCATGTGGGATTCTATTATAATATTAATGATTTATTGTGAATTAATGCAATATAAATCTGATGATCACAGGTAAGAAAAAATAGAAAATACATCCTTTAGTGTAACATATCTAAAGCATGAAATAAATTAAAAACAAAATGACTAACCAATAACAGCATAATACTCCTCGGTTTCTAAAATTACACTGGCACAACTGACCTAAATATTAATAAAATTATCAAAGAGAAATATAGGCTTTATAAATTCCATTATAAAGGATAAAAGGGAACCTATCGAAGTAGGATGATAAAAAAGATAACTTTGGGGTCACATCAGAACTGAATTCCCCTAATTTAAATCTTAATTAAGTATGAAAAATGAAATGTCTTATGAATACTGATTATGAGCATAAACAGAAAAGATCTATAAAAGCTACAAAAAGTTTATCTAAAGACCCCAGAAGCTCTTCAAAATATGATGTAGAAAACATTCTCCAAAAATCGGAACCCAACATGAGTTTTATAGATAAGGAAGATGAAGATGTACAGTCCTATTGATCTTTTTATTCTAATATTGATAGTTTCTCAAATGGTAATAAGAATCCTTTTATACTATGATAGAAGTAAAATATGATTACTTAATAAAAAAAATATAAATCATTAAAAAATATCTATAATGTTGTTTTAGGTAAAAGAGACACTTTTCTAAAACAACATAATCATATAATTGAAAAATTCTACTCATCTACATCAATCTATTTTAATCATGAAAAATGGATGAAATAAATATATGATGAAATATAATCTTTTAAAAGTACTTATCTAGTTTTTTCAAAAGGATAAATGATTATAAATCAAATTCTTGGAAGGAATGATAAAATAAAAGTAACTAGAAATTTTTGTGTGGGTAAAAATTATAAATTATAGAATAATTATTTTGTGCCCAATTTGAAAAATGATTAATGTTATTACCATGGAAGAAAATGTCACTACACTAAAAAATGTTACTCGAAAAATCCTAAAATTAGTGGTATTGTAATTTCTTTTCTTTGTGAAAAATATATCTGAAGCAAGCGATATGAATTATGGAAGGATAATGAAGATCTAGATTCCCAGATAATTTCTTGGTGAAACAGCTAGACCTATGAAATTGTGGGTACCAAAAAGAAATATGTTTAATTGTTTTTGCAGGAAAAATGTCATAGTAAGAGAAAATCCAAATAGTATATGAATAGTGGTGACTCCCGTCACGATATTAGAGAATCATCAAATATCCATACATTGACTCAAATTGATGGATTTGAAGACACATTTAGTGAAAATGAAAAATGAAAAATTATTAGAGTTGTAACATTAGGTGATCAAAAATCTATATCATTCAACAATGTATAGTAAGTACAAGGTTTTAAAGAACAACATGATAAGGATTTATCAACATTGTGATGATGCATTATAGAATGATTTATCTATCAATTCTTGCTCTATTTTCAAAAATTAATTTCTTAAATTTATAGCAACTATAACTGATAATGTTTATAATTTGGATATTAATTCATTATGTATATAAAAGTGAATTGTTTAACTGGTAAGAAAAATTATCCATTGATCACGTATTGAAGACATCAAAATTTTCAATTTATATTTTTCACATAAATTATCAAATAAATAATTATATTATTATTTTAATAGTATTAGTTTTGAAAATGATATATTTTTTGATGCATGCAAATTGGAAAATAAAAAAAAACATATTTCAAATTTACCAAAAAAATAGCTATATATAAACAATTGAAATATATCCATATGGTTTTTTGGACCATTATGGGTAGAAATTTTGATGGTAAATTATATGTTTATATTTTAGTTGATGATTTTCATATATGTACATGGGTTAATTTTTAATATCTTAAAATTAATTTTTTCACTATTTTCAAAAGATTTTTAAAAAATTATTCAAAAAAAAAATATATTAAATTAATATCATTATAAATTAATCATGGTGGAGAATTTTAGAATTATGAATTTAATTCTTTTTTTATTAAATATGGTTATTAAATAGAGTTTCATTATATTAATAATGCCTTAAAATAGAATTGTTGGAAGAAGAAATAAAATAATTCAAGAAATTGAAAGAACAATTTTGAATGAATACAATATTCCTACCTATTTCAAGGTAGATTCTAAAATCATATGTTTCTATGACATGAATAATTTTCTAATAAGACTAATTTTTAAAAAGACACATTATGAACATTAGAATAACAAAAACCGTAAGCTAAAGTACATTATATCCTTTGATTCATGGTATATATATGGAATACTATCGATAACGTTTGAAATTTTGATCCAAAATCAGATGAAGGAATATTTTTTAGGTATTCTACTACTTCTAAATCATATAGTGTTTTTAATAAAAATTAAAGGATTATGGAAGAATCAGTTCATTTGATGTCTGATAAAACTGACACCTTTAATAAATAAAAATTTTTATCAATGAAAATATAACACTTTTGGTAACAAGAGACTACATTCACCTTGGTTTGATATTGAGAGTAAAATTAACAATATTTAGACTAGTTCAAAATAAAATGAATGTAATAAACCTGAAAGTGTCTTACATAGACATAATAGAACCTTAATGGACCATAAATAGAAATTTTTAAAGGAGACCTAGACTCAAGAGTAAAAACTATAAGAAATATAGGAAACCTAGATGAAGTCCCTGTCTTTATATCTCAGTTATAACCTACATCTTTCGATGTATATTTAGAAGATGAGAGATGGATATTAGCAATATAAGAAAAACTAAAACAATTTATATGAGGTGATGTTTCAGATTTAGTGGAAAGATTATCTGATTATCCATCAATAGGAACTAAATGGATCATTATAAATAAATAGGATTATCAAGGGATCATAATGGGAAACAAATGTATACTAGTAGATAAATAATATAATTATAAAGAATGTATATATTATTATGAATCCTTTTATCCTATAGGAACATTAGAATCCATTTGAATATTTTTATGTTATGGTTATAATATGAATTTTAAATTATATTATATGGAAGTTAAATATTCCTTTTGAAATGGTAATTTAAAGGAGGAGGATTATGTTGAACAACCACCAAGTTATGAAAACCATTTTAAACTAAATTATGATTTCAGACATACCAAGGCTATTTGTGGCCTTAAATAAGAACCCATTAATTTTATGAATTATTAAGATCATTTTATGTGAAGATGGATTTTATATGGGATTATTATGTTCTAAAATTTTTTAGAAAATTTTATGGTGTAATATTTTATTAGTTAAAATTTTTATTGATGATTTTATTTTTAGTTCCACTAATAAAAAATATTATATTTATTTTTGATAACTAATGATTATTCTATGAAATGAGTATGATGGTGGAAATAAATTTATTATTAAAATTTCATATATATCAAAAAGAATATAGAAATGTATTAAATAAAGGTAAACATAGTATTTATTTATTAAAAATTCAAGGACATGAAAATAGTAAGACCTGTAAAACTCCCATGCATAAAAAATATATAATTCGTGATTTTGATAAAACTAGAAAACCAATAGAAAAAACTTATATAGAGGTATTGTTGGTAGTTTATCATATCTTATTTATAGAAGACCAGACAAATTGTTTTTTTTCATTTCTATGTTCTAGATTTAATTCAAATCCAAAATAATTCACTCTTTATACTATTAAATGAGTATATATATGTATATATAGAAGTAACTATTTTTCAATCTCAACATTACCCTAAAAATTATGAATTTAATTTAATTTCTTATTTAGATGCTAATTTTTTCTTCTATAGAATTGATAGAAAAAGTACTTCCGGAACATGACACATTTGATGAAAATCATTTGTGTCATGGTTGAGTATGAAATAACACTCAGTTTCCCTATCAACGTTCAAGGCAATATATGTGTCTACTAGTAGTTATTTTGCACAATTATTTTGGATAAAACATGCTCTACTAGGATTGTAATTAAATTATGTAATATGCATAGTTTATGTTATAATATTAGTGCAATAAATATTTCATAAAATCTTATAAGTAATTCTAGGACTATGAATGTTAATATAATTCATCATTTTCAAAGGGGTCGTGTCCTCAAAAAAGATATATCTTTAGAATTTAAAAGTACTGAATTTCAATTAGTTGATATTTTTACAAAACCACATCCCACTACAATTATTGATATTATTAAGGGGGAATTTAGATTACATAATTTTAAATAAATATTTATCAATTTATATCAATTAATGTGTTTAATGTATTAATTAGTTTAAATTAATTTTAAATGCTAAATTTTCAATCAAATTGTTATTTCATATATTTTTTTAAATATTTTTTTGTTCATAATTTATTTTTCACAACAATTTTTTGCAAAATTTATTTTTTAATGATTAAACCACATCATCAACACAAAAAAAAAATATAAACCATGTTGATTTTACCAATATCCTTCTCACTCCTTTACACCCAATCAGTTTATAGAACACCTCTAATTTACTTTTAAAATAACCATACCCTTCGAACAATCAATCCTCAAAAATTAATAAATGGAATCATTAGGTATATTTGAAGAAGTTGAACCAAACGAGCATGTTCGACAGTTGAAATATCAGAATGTTCTTCAGGGTAAGTGAATTCATTTTGGTTGTTTGATCCAATCAAATATATCATTAAAGTCAATGAAAAATTTTGATGGCCCTGAATACAATTTCACTGATATGATCTCACCTTTTATTTATGATATATAAGTTAAATAATTAGTTAAATATTATTCCTTATGTTTCGGAAATGACGAAGACATAGTTATGTCATAGATTCATCATGATGAGTTTTTCTATCTCTTCTGTAAAAATTTCTAAGATATTTTTTTGTCCCCAAGAGGGGGTATTTCCTTATGAATTGAGAAATATATAATATGAGAAAATAAAATCAAAAGACACAATTATTTCCCATATATAAACTAGAATAGTTTAAAAAATGGTTACAAGAGACCTCAATACTGATCAAAGAGTCTTGATGATATCCATACATAGCAGAATTGTTTCAGGGGTAGTTGAGTTAGATAAAGATATTAATCAGGATATGTATGTTCAATTTTTGTATTTAAATTATTTTAAGTTTAACATCAGTAGTTGTATGTCAACATATTATAGTCACTGTAGTCATAAGAACTAAATGATGGGATTTTACCCTTATGAAATAATTATATAAATTTTGCTACTAAGGTTGGGAATGGTAAGAGACAATTATTTGGGTTAGAGGTGTCATCATCAAAATATTCTATATGTGGTAACTGTCCGGAAATTAGGATTTTTATAGAGTGAATCATGACATTATATTTTATGAGATTCTATTAAAGAATAAAAATAAGGATTCCTAGTGCTAAGTGGTATAATAATTTATTAACTTATTCTCGTTTTGTGAGACTAAGTCCTGATGAAGAACTAGAATTGAGAGTTGGATAGGCTAGACTTCATCAAATAAGGATAATTTCAATAAATATTTTGGAGTGAGTGGTAGTTTTCCAAACAAAAGAAGAATATGTTGCTGAGAAGGGGGATCATGTGACTGAGAATGTAGAGAAAGTAGTTTGTGGAATGATAAATATGGGGAAGTTGTTCCTAAATCTGATAAATCTACCCCTGAAAATATTTCATTAGTTGTTGTTGATTCAGTTGATGTAGAAGTATCTACATTAATATGGGTGATAGATATTATTTATTAGGATCCAACATTGGATTTGGTAGATTTTTTTCATGCTAGAGAACAATATAATGAGTCTTGTGACTATTTGGAATGAAATGTAGAAGATTTGTTTCAAAGATTCAATCAAGTGAATGAACATAACATGACTCTGAGATAAGAGATAATAGAAAAAAAGAAGAATTTTGAAATGCTCATAAGTTAAATAGTTCAAATATCTAAATTTGATACCCTTAAATCATAATAATGAGAAGTTCGTGAAACTCTTATGTCAGTAGGTGACCTTAAAGAGTTCATCAATATTTTGTCTGATGGGTTCGTATATTCAAATTAAGATTCTATGATGAAAGAAAATTTTGATGAATTGAATATTTTTATGGTAGATAGTTTAAATTTAACATAGGATATCATCCAGATTCAACCTCTTGTCAACAAATTCCTCCTCATAGATGAGAATATTTGAGGGTTTAATTGTTGGGTTATATAATTTCTATGATAAACATCACACTCTTCAGTGACATAGTGCACCATTAAATGTTATTTTTAAAAATTAGAGAAATTTTGGGATTACGTTGACCTCTAATGGATGCTAGATGTGAATATTAATTAATCAATTTAGAGACAAGTTGACTATAATCATTCAATTTGAATAAATATTTAATGAGTTTGTTAAAGTGATTTTTGTGGGAAGCTTGAAGATCAATCAAGATTAAAAGAATATGATTCATATGTTGATATATGTGTTCAAAAAATCATTTTCATATCCTGTTCAAGAAACTCCTTGATATTCATGGTGTTGTTTAAAAAATTCATCATCCTTTTACATCTTAGACCAATAGAAATTCTGACCAAGAAATCTAATTTCAACCGACATAATAAATTAGGTGTTTTCTTTAGTTGATTTTAGGATCTACCCATTATTTGTTCAAATAAATTGATCTTCATTTTAGTTTACTTTAATTTATATTTTTTGGTTTTATATCAGTTTATACTTTTTTGTAAAAATTTATACTACCATATAACATGTCTTATCTATCTACTTAGTAAACTATAACATTAATTTATTGTTCTTTGAAAAATTATATGTGTTTTAATCCTTTATCATAGATATTTTTATTGTATCACTTAATGGGGAGTAAATTGGGTAAACAATGTGTTTTCGTTTTCTCAATACATTTATTCAAGAATCTATTTTATTCTAAATTTAAGTAGTATTGTGAAATAAAAATACCAATCTTAAAAAATAATTTTAAAATAATAAAATAATTTCATTAAAAATATCTTTTCAATAGTGTTTATAATTCCTACATTTTCAATAAATTATGTTATAGGTTTGGTGATCCTCAAAAAGGGGGTGATTGTTGGGAATGTATTGTCTCAATAATACACTACAAATCTTATTGATTTTGATTCTCACAAATACCATTGTTATCTTAATAATGATATTAAATTAAGAGAGTTTTTTAAAATTAATATTCTTTGAAATATTTTGGAATTATATTCAAATTTTTAATCCATAAGTAAAATTCACCACTGTGTTTAGAAATTGTTTTAGTGTTTTTGGAAACACTATTAAACCCTGATGTTAGTATGTGAAATGTAAGGAATGAACCCTACTTTCGATTAGGTTTCATAAGGTTTATCATCCCTACATTTAACCATATTAATTTGGTTGTGAAACACTACATTTAAATAAATATATGGAATATAATCCAAACATTGAAGTGAGGATCCATTGTTTATACCCTGAATTCAAAGAATGAATGTATGGTTAACCAACTATATGCTAGAAGGATGAACCCTGAGTTTTTTATCCAAACATTACATTTCATCCTTATACTATGAAAAGAAACTATATGCTATAAAAACCCTACACTATGAAATGGAACCCTACATATGAAAAGAAACCCTACCCTATGGGAAGGAACCCTATGCAACATAGAGGAACCTTATTCTTGTTTATTCAAAAATGGAGATTTAAAATTTTGATTTTATCTAAGTTATACACAATATAATTGACATAAATCAACGGTTATTTTAAAGATATTCAATGACTAATTCAAAGGATTGTTTTCATTTATTCAAGGAATCATATTCAATGGGGAAAATCACTCATATTATTAAGAGAAGTAACAAAACCACAAGACAATTTGAATATGAATACCATCAATTTATCACTATATATTCTTGGATCTGATTAACCCAAAGAGATTTATAAATGAACCATGTATTATCAAATAATATAATGAAATGTGATTTGATAAAAATACTCACACATACTTGTGAATATATTTGGTATAGAGATATAATACAAAGAATGTTTAAATCTTTTATTTTGTGAAAATTGACACGCTTTGTATATATAATTTTTCAACCAAATACTTCTTATTTATGATATTCACTTTAAATATAATACTCAACTAGGATCACTTTAGTGTTAATAATTTTATAATGAATTCATTTATAAAGAAGAAGATCCATGTACTATCAGTTTTATCTATTGCGATTATGATGTACAACTCGAACCATCATAAAATAAAATTGATTTGAATTATTTTATTTTCAAATGCTCATATTTATTTATGGAAAAGTATCAGATTCGGGTACAAAGCTATGTATAATCAGTTCCTGGTAAATGAACCAGATTTCCCTAGTTAGCCTTGTTATAGAGTTAACTGGTTGAACTCTTTTGTGGATTTTATTTTCTTATTATAAGAGTATATTTCAATTTAAAATCACCAAACTCGTGGAGAGTGTTTTGGATGAATAGAATAGGGGATCATTTTTTCCATAACCACGATAATTTATTTGTGTTCATTTATTCTACTTATCTACTTCTCATTTTGATTGTAGAAAAGAATATTGTATTTCTAAATAAATTGAAGGTTGATTTCAAATCATGAATCTATCCAGATTATATGAATGACACAATTCACACCCTCTTATGTATCATTGTATTATTATAACCTTAAAATATTATAAAAAAATGTGACTGGGTCCTTAGAGTTACATACTATATTAAGATCCTATAAAATTTTTCATATCCAAACTACTAACTTGGATACATTATAAGTATCTACATATTTACACTGTAATTTTGAATCCTCGATAACTAGATCATTGAAATCTTCATGCTATTAAATCCTCTATTGAGACAAACAACAAATCAAGACTCTAAATTTAGAACATATTGACTAGTTTAAAATCTATAATCATTACAAAAACTACGGAATAGACCATCATATCCTCCCTACAAAAGAAATATATCCTTATTTATTCTCAGATAATTGAGGATCTCCATAATATAGAATCAAATTTTTTTCTTAGATGATCTTGATGTCATCCTACATAATGAGATCGCAATCATTTAGTATTTCTCTTATCGTTTTTGACGACACATGTTCATGTATAGATGTTTACATTATAATACTAGAACCAATCACCTCATGTATTATTCCATAATAAATATATTTATTATCCGTTCAATGTTTGTACCTTGACTTATTCTAAGAAGCCTCCATGATCAATCATAAATGATATTGATCCCTATAATATAGTTTTCTTCTCCTATGCCCTTCATAATGAAACATTTGATCACATATTTAATACAAAAACTATAAGGATGGAATGTCATTTCTGATATGTAATATGTCATCAATGTATACTGTAAGAACAAAGATTCATTGCCACTGAAATACACGTTGAGAAAATTGATGACGTTCATTCATAATGAAATAAAATATTGTTTAAATCTTCTTTGAAAATAATGTTCCATGAGAACAAATCATTCTTCATTCTATTAATGGATATATGAAACATTAAAATATTTTTTGAATAATCTTGACTCACAAACCCAACTTGTTGGGTAATGTAGACAACTTCATGGAGGTTCACACTAAGTATATCTTTTTTGATATCCATGTTCCAAATTTTATATTCCCAAAAAATGATATAGTTAGTAGAATTATGAAGGATTAAATATAGAGATTGATGAAATGTCTTTTCATATTTAATTACATGATATTTGAAGCCTTTTAGAAACTATCCCACATTTCTTGGTACATAAACTACCTTTCATGATCAGTTCCCTTTTGAATAACCTTATGAATCCAACAATATATTCATTAATTAGACAATCGACTAAAACCAAACTTATTTATGATACATAGAATCCATACCATAATTCATGGAATAATTATATATTATAGCTTCATAGCTATCTTCTACTTATTTTTCATAATAGATCTTCATTTTTAACACCTAATAATTAGGTCTAATATTATGGTGAATAATAATTAATATATGTCATGTTCACTTACCTCCCTAAGGGTCTTACATGGAACATTTGTTTCATGAATAACTACATACATTAGTACCTATGTGATATGTTCATGTACCATATATTGTGTATCTTGAGAACTAACTTTATCAATTTCATTCTTTCTCCCACTATCCATCTATGGATATGGTCCCTCTCAAGAAATACATCTTTTTTGGTGATTATAAAATTTATTTCTATGTTTTTTTGATTTATCCATTCATTTCCTTAATAAAACATATAAAGAAACAATTTGTGCCCCATGGTGCTATTTTTTATGCCTATGAAGGACATAAAAAATTACATAAAACCTAATAAACATGTATTTGATGTAATGATTTATTTCTAATTCATAAATCGAATGGAATTCCATTACTCACACTATTTGGTATTCAGTTTTGGGGTTACACTACACATTGTAAAGAACACCCTCAAAATGATAATGGAAAATCAACATGACTCATTAGAAACCTTACGATGTTTTTATGATATGGTTCCTCCTATCAATAACACTATTCCACTATGGTATGTATGGTGGAGTGATTTGATATTGAATCACAGACATCCTTTGAATGATAATAAACTCTTATTTAATATATTCAATAAATCGATCTGATTGATTATTATTTTATCTTCTATTCAAGTTGACTATCTATTTCGTTCATGAATTCAATAAATTTATCAACATAATCATATTAATAAATTATCAAGTTGACATAGCCATATCTAATCAAATCATCAATAAAATTTATGAATTAAGAATACCCTAGTAAAGCTTCCTCTAGAAATGGTCCCTGCACATTAGTGTGTACTGATACTTGAAGTTATGTGGCCCTTTCATCGTGTATAGTAAATAGAGTTTGTTTATTATTATTTATAAAAATGATATTAAATATCAAGTTGTTTTATCATAGAATAGTATAAATAAAAATCTTTATAGAGCATTGTCAAAAAATTATTGTTTACAAGACCAAGTAGTTTATATAATAATTGTGTAATATATGATACGTGAAATCATAATTCATTACCCATTTCCTATACTTTGGTTTCATAATTTAATATATAAATTCCATTATTTAAATGTTAGATACCATAACATATGTTTTCTTTAAAAAGAACCAACTTTAATTTCAAAACATCAAAACAAAAACAACATTATCTAAGAAATACATAGATATTATATTCTTAGTAATAGTTGGTATAGAATAATAATATCATAATACCAATATCATTCATATTGTAAATGAAAGGTTGTGGTATGAAATGGATAGTTAAACCATCCTCACACCATTTGAAACATCGAAATCCACCTCCATTCTAGATGTCTTTCTGAAAAAACATATTTTTTAAATTTCGGTAAAAAATGTGAGAACCACAAGCTACATGTAAGACACAATGTTAATCTATTGAAATATTACACTCCTTAAGAATTTCACATTTATCATTTGGTTGGTATTGGGTATAGTTCCTCTACCAATGTCCATACATACCACATGCAAAATATACCACATCGTTTTTTTTCTTCCTTTTTTTATATTCATAGAAGGGTGGTTTTTTGAACCTGAGACTTGTTATGAGTATATTTTCCCTTTTCCTTGATCTTACCATTATTATTCACCATAAAGACTATCGGTTTTCATCACCCATGTAATTTTACACATGGAAAATTAGATTAGCGGAATTTAAAAATTGTTCCCATTATTTCTCATATAATAATTTACAATAAAAAAAGAGAAGTCCTTCAGTAGTGAGGAATTTATGAGATCTATTCAAAAATGATATGGTAAGTTAATACTTAAATCATATAAACCTTAATTTATTCAAGTAATCCTAACCACATCAGGTTCCTCGTGTCTGAACACTCCCTGATTGTTCGTAATCAAATAATTAGAGATATCGTATCTCACTTGTCTCACATTCTCATGAAATATAGCCCGAAGGAATGACACCAGGATATAATAATCCATCAACTAATATTTTTTTTATATTTCATTGGTCATGTATCATATCATGAAATATTGAACATTGGTAGAATCATTCAAATATTTCACAAAGATGGAATACTATTACTCACTGACCCCTTTACATGGTGCTTCTAAAATAACATCCTCATTCACAAACAATTTACTTTTTTAGCATAGGATAACGCATAAGTACATTTAGCAGTCATTGAAAATTGAACATATGTTAAAGTTATACATCTCAATTATGGATTGTATTGATTTGTTTTAAGTAATTTTCATATAATTTTTAAAAATAATAATAGATGAATTTTTTTTATTTATTTTAAAAAAGTTGAAAAATAAATAAAAAGGATATATGTCCATATATATCTATTTTATCAAAACACATCAGATAACACTATGGGATTAGAATTATCATGTTTTTTTGGATATTTCATTCGGAATAATCCATGATCTCCTTCTTATCAAAAAATATTGTAGGTGACTCAATTAGAGGGGTTTTAGGATGAAATTCCAAATTCCAACTGTATTTACTCAAATTTCATTGATCTATTGAGTGGAATCACCAATACCACAATAAATAAATTTTATTTCCTAAATATTTTACTCTCATTTAGAATAATTCATACTTTGTTAATAATCAATTTAGGTGAACTATATCAATTTAACCAAAACATTCAGTCTATAATTCTCTTTTAATTGAAAACACAATAACATTGTCCATCAAAAATCATTGAACAATTTGTTAATTTTAATTTAAGTAGGGTAAAGAAATACCTAATAAATATATATAATTAGGAGATTTTATTGTTATTGGTTAACATCACATTTTATCTTAATTTAATACTTGTTAATATTAAGTTCATTTATTAACGTAAATTTCCATATCTTAGATTAAAATTACCCATAATCCATTTTTTACCTTTATCATGCATTCTCAAAAATTTATAATTTAATGTGATTGTAAAATAACATATTTAATGAATTAAAAATGAAACATGAAATAAATAATTAATAAATTGGTATGAACATGAGATTTTACTATGGTGTGTATATCTAGATAATTATAAACTAACCATTGTCTTAGGGGAAAAAACTTTGATACATTTTATGGTACATGTTGCATCTTTCCCCTTGTCCACCTATATATCTCTCTATGATTGGTATTTCTTCAACTCCAAACATGAACTACCTCCACCAGCTCTAAAGCTACATCTATTGAATATGTTTCTACCTGCATTCCAGTGAGGGGATCCAAAGGATTTGTTAAGGGAATTACATCTAAGAAACTATGTCCCAACAGACCGTATCATATTGAGAAGAGATATGAAGTGCATGATATAAATTTTATTTTGTAATAAAATAAAATAAACTAATCACATTCATTTAAGGATTACTATCATTATCATCGGCACAGAAGAAATAGATTAAGAATTTTAAAAAAATATCATTAAATTATATCCATAATAATTTAGAATAAATCATGCTTAAATGAAAAAATTATCTTATATATTTAATGAATAATTTTATCTTAAATATCATCTTAAATTCATTTAGATTATCATCCAACTTAATTTTAGATGAATTAAATTAATTTATTTAAATTTAATTGTTTAAAAAATATAACTTGGAAGTAACATGATGAGTACCCAACTAAACTACCTAATGTGTATTATATTAATATATTGTTTACTCATGCAAAATATAGAATACATGACTTTTAACATAATATTTTGGAATTCAATATCATCTTAATGTCCACAAAAAAATCACATTGTGTTTACGTAGAATGTTACGTTTCAATGAACATATAGTAATAATTGTATAATGATTTATACATAATATGTAGTTACAAACATTATTTATACATATATTAGAATTTTAAATATATAAAAAACACATCCAATAACATTAACAATCAACTTAATGAACACCCAGAACACATGTTGATAATGTTTAAGTAGTATAAAAACATAATTTTTAATACTGAAAAATTTGGAAAATTATAGAAATTTACTTTCCTACAACATGTCATGTATTATAGCCACCATCTATCTTTAGAACACTCATTGAAACTCAACATGTAAAATTTTTATGATAAATTATATAGTACACGATGTGTACATTAGATACACAATGTGTGGTCTCCATGTTACAAGGTCTCCAATCATATAGGTGTTGTATGGAAATACATGACTTCTCTTTGAATAATGATCTACACATCGTGTATAGAAGTTATAGAATGTGTTGTCTGGCTAACCATGGTCCACGCATTACCTATTAGACCATACGTAACAAAGTCACATGACTCAAATTAATTCAAAAATTATTTCTAGGTGCATTAAACATATTTACATGACATGTACCTTCTGATCACAATGTCTGTTCTCTTATGTTGTCTGCACAGACTCATCATCACCTCTAGATTTGTTTTTTGAATATATATCATTAATAAACCTAGTAAATTTGATTTCATTTTTTATAATGAATATGAAAAATAAAAGTTATTATTATTCAGATAAAATATTTATTTAACTAGAATTTGACAATAACAAAATATGAGTAAATCAATAAATTATATTTTAATAATTATAACTAAGTATGTGACCACTACGACACCACATGAAGGTTCTTGGTGTATTAGAAGTTCCATATGTTTCATTGGTAACTAAAATTTTTATCATGATTGATTATTAATCATAGATTTACATGATGATAAATACTATAATAAATTTAATTGAATCAATGAATTTCTAACAATTGATAATCCCATAACAAAACACAAGAACATAACAAATTATTTTCAAAAAATTAATCCAATTAGAGAATTACCTTATAATATATTATTTCATCGTTGATGGATATGAAAACACAACTACAATGTTCCGTTATTGTGTTGTGGGAATGTGGGTAGATTCCCTCCACTAGTGATCTATTTGTGTTCCACTAACCTTAGGACAAAACTATAGGAATCTCCAAGTTCTAGTGTGGTATAAAATAAAACATGTGTCATTCATGTTTGATATCCTCAAGAATCTCTTAAATAATGATTCTATTGATCTCCTTACACTAAATAGTGGTTGAGGTGGAGGATATCTCTCAATTAATTATTGTTTCCCTAGAGAGGGACCTCTCTATGTATTCAGGAGATTTCCCACCATGTGTCATTGTACACAATAAAGGAAATTACTACAATAAAAAAATAATATAATTGGGTTTCTATACCAGTAGGGTTAGAAATAAATAATTCTTATGCACTATTATTATCATTGTTAATTTTATGGAACCCCATCACAACAACAATAACAATAATAACGTTGTTGTTGTTATTATTATTATTATTATTATTATTATTATTATTATTATTTCTTGATATGCCCTAAACTCAATAATTAAATTAAATATTATGTATTCAAATAATATTCAATTATTATTATTTCTCCCCAGACCATTGAAATAGGTCATCCATTACTCCACAATATTTATGAGTCCATGAATATTGAATAATCAGTTATTAAATAAACATCACTACAATTTTCACCAACAAATAAATAAATATTATAATCACCAAATAGAAAATAAATAGTTATTAAATATTCAGCATATAGAATGTTATTTCAAATTAGTAGTGATATAATAATTGTGATTAATAAAACATGAATAATTTTTAATACACATGTAGGATGAATATTTATTAAACATTTTTAATAATAAATATTATCATTATTTGACCTCTCTTTTGGATAATGTAATTGTGATACCCTCTAGGATTCTTTCTTAGTGGAATTACGTGAACATTCCCAAAGGATAGGGTTAGCATCTAAAAACATGCAACAGAACTCATAAAGAAATATGTTAATTTCACAATGACATAAAACTAATTTTTTATTCTTACTTTATAATATAATCCATTTATCATGATAACTCTAATCAATGAGGTTGCATGCGGGTTTCATCAACATATTTTCTATATTTATCTTTCATTGACTATCAAAAAATTATATATGCCTAGGGTTCACTATATACATGGATTTATTTAGGATATATCATATCAAAAAGAAGTAAAATATAACTTAATGTTATATAAAATATAGGGAAATCCATTCTTGTACTATTTACTAGTAAAATATTACTCATTACTCACCCAACATATCATACGTCATAGTGAACATATGACATCATTGTCTTCATAAATACCTAAAATTTGGAATATGATAAAAACATTAATAAATATATTATTGTATAAGTATCATAACAACCAAACATATATAAGATCACCAGAATACACATATAAGTGTGGATCTCCTAATTGTGTGTGTAGTTATCATAATTTCCTACATTGGAAATTACCAGGGGTGTAAACCATGTAATGGTGCCTCAAATTTAGATGAGTATCCACCCATAAACGCCAACATAATATTATCCCCCAATTTATTTCATCTATCAAAATAAAATTATTTTATGAATACTTTCATGGCACATCTTGTTTCTTATAATTATTGGGAATGTCTACAAACTATTAGTGAAAAAACTACTCTCAGGACACAATAAGATACTATATCACAAAGAAGATCATTCATGATGTGATTGTATGTTTATTAATGACCCAAAACATTAAATAATTGTTATCATAATGTACACATTAATATGTCCTATATAACAAAATTAAATATTTATAATTAAAAAATTAAGCACATTCTATTTATTTTAATTCCAAATTTTCATATCCAAAGATAAATTTGTGTGAATGATATCTTACATCTATAAAGTTAATCATGAAAATAAAATAAATAAATAAACCACATGATCAAGAACTTATGTGTTAGTTTATTTATTGAGAAGAATACAAATGAACGTATTAACAAAGTGGAAAAAACTCCTTATGCAAGTTCTGAAATGATTTGAAACATTAAACAGGTGAACCTATGTATCAATCAGATCTGTTTATCTCATTTCCATCCTGAACTATCTCCACCATAGGAGTTCCTTGAACAAACACCATGTGAATTTAGACATTACATTTATCACATATGTTCAACAACTCACATGTATGTGAGGGGAACCAAATGATTGTTTATAGGGGATTAATTAAAATAACCTTGCATACATTGGCCCTGCATAATCAAATAGGGAGGGATAACATGCATCCCATCATATATAATTAAATTAAAAATATTTGAAAAACTTTGATATACATCAAATTAAATAAAAAACAATAACATAGGATTGGTCAAATATTTAGGTCGTCCATACACATGAAATAATTACTCATTTAGAACAATAAGTTATATTTTATTTCGATATTTTATTTAATATGATAAAATATGATTGAATTATTCTGATGAATTTTCAGATTATTCAGTTAATTCATATTATCATATTCTCTAAAATTGCCTAAAAATTCCAATCAAATGCGATTTTAAATTTTTTTTATTTTATTTAAAACATAATAAAATAATGCATATCAGTGTACATGGAAGAGTCTCAGTGAGTACCTATCTTATCATGACCATATATTATTTGTTTTATACAATGCACTCATATGATATAATATATACATGAAATATTTCATAATCTGATGGCATGTACTACTAAATTAATTCTACCCATAACACATAAAAAGTATGTTGGATGTGTAATTTAATTTATTGATTATTTTTTATGAAATGACCACATGTGATTTAATATTACGTGGAATTAATTAGTCATTTAATTTAATATAAAACCTAACAACAAATGTGTACTATCAATTTAGTCACCCTTGAAACTAAAGTTGATGTTGTCTGAAAGAGTAATTAATTAAATTTAATGTATTCATAAAAATAGGTAATGTACATGATTTGTGCAAGAATTCCACATGGCATGTACTTAACTTCACTAAATATATATAGTATAAACCAATTTACTTTGTGTTTATTTCTTTTAGACATTTATGATTTACACGATGTTTACATCAGATATTTTACTTTTACTTAATTTGACATAGATAAATTCATATATGTGAGGCATATATCATATATGATGTCTATAAAGGATGTAAAAAATAGAGACCACTTTATTTTCACAATAAAAAATATTGAATACAATACTTGTTGTAACATACCATGTAAGTAATGAATAGTAGACATTTTTATCTATGTCTATTAATGAACTAGATAGTGTTATAGCGGCTTAAAATGAAAATAAATCCAATCTGAAGCATGGAATACACTAATATTTTTATAAGATTGTCTTACTGCCTTTTGATGGCATACCATTTTTGAATCTATATTTTGACAATTTTATAAATTATGTTTGTCAAAATAAACTTATTCTTTATGATTGGTACATCAAAATTTACCTTTTGTGAATTTTTGGTATTTTTCTGACAATGTTCATTTTTTAATGAATAGTGAAAAATAATGCATTTTACATCAAAACTGATTTTTAATCTAATTTATTTATATGATTAGATTATCTTTTGAATTGGTTTTGAAGTGAAATTAGAATATATTTTCACCATTTAATCCAATGGTGGTCATTGGAATCAATTTCACTTTGAAATTGGACTTAAACAAGTGTCAATCTTTTGAGACTTATTGTATCATAAAAACATGCTATTTTCCCTGATAGCGGGAATTAATTGTTAAATTAATTAATGTGACTTATATGTTTAGAATTTTGTAAAATAGACTTCGTTTTTGAATTCATAATATCAAATATTGATTAGGGTGAAGTTTTGGTATTTTTCTGAAAAACTTCAATTTTTGATGAATAGTGAAATCACTAAGTGGTAGTTAAAGAAACTGATTTTTCGTTTAAAAGAAATTTTTCCACCTTTGTGTTTTGAATTTAAAAAATCTGAAATACATGGTTGTCATTAAGAAGTAAAATGTGGTTCAATGAGACTAAAATAATATTTTGGTGAATAGTAACTTATTATGTTTTTAATCGCGATTAGTGGTAATTAGTGTATTTAAGGTAAAAATAATGCTTTAATAATATAAAATGACCTAGAAACATGTCCTAACCTTATTGGATGTGTCATGGCCGACCAAGAAAATACATGGGTCAACCTGGGGACCCCATGGAGCCACTTTGGTTGGGAAATGACATAAATAACTTTTTATTTAATGTAAAAGTAAAAATGACACAAACATAATATGTTTTACAAAAACAATTTTTACATGAGGGAATAAAGATCATATTTTTGATTATAAATAGTAATGGGAAAGCTAAAAATATTTCCTACATCATAGTTTTTTTTATACTTTTTAGACTTTAACTAAATTAAATTATTAATGACATCATGATGATGCAGCGATGACCTCGTTATTTAACGATTTAAATGAAATGGAAAGATAATGTAAAATCTAAGACCTACACATGGAAAAAAAATATATTGGATGAGCGGATTTCAAACCTTTATCACCTTATCCTCGAATTATATCAATGTGGGAACTTTTGAATCCGAAAATCATTTTAAAATAAAGTAACTTATCTTTACTTTCCAAGAGTGCCCAACCTCTCCTCTTATAAAAGGCCCCCACCTCTACCTCATTTCCCACACTCCCAAAGCCTTAGGCTCGTCCAACCCCTTTCCATTTAGTCTCTCCACTTCCCTCTCTTGCTCTTTGAAGCCTCACTTTGGGCAGAAGTCTTCCCAATGAAGCCTTTGAGCTCAAACCAAAGGGAGTTACCGGATTTTAAGGTAATGTCTTCACTTGAGTCCTTTTGTTTTATTTTGCTTCTCCAACCCGCTAAACTCTTTTTATTTATTTCTTTTGTAACAAATACAGTATCTTCAAAATAATAGGATGTTGTTATAAGACGTATTCAAGCTACACTTACACACACCTACATCTAATGGTTAAAGAACATGTGGTTTCCGTGGATAGTGAATTTATGCATCCCGAAACGATGATTGTTTAACATTCTTTTAACACTTTTAAAGGTGGCCGTTGAGATGACACTATATTTATATATGATATATAATATGTTTATGTTTTCCTTAAGCTTCTGTATTTTTCTTTTTGGTCATACCTTTATGGTTTCCATTATGGGTAAACGCGATATCTTCATTTAAGGAAGTGCGGACTACCGCCCCCTCAAAGTGATTTGATTCGTTAAATACCATATGTGGGATGTATAAAGGATGGAAATATGATATTATATATGATATTATACTGGAATTATAATATAGCTTTATATAATTATGATTTTATTCTATAAAATACGAAATAGAAATGAAAGTAGCGTTCATGCGTACGTACGGCTTACCGTCTCCCTGAACGGTGCATTTCATTTTTTACCTCTAAATGATTATGTAATATTATAAATGAATTCATGTACTGGATATATAGGAAATATATATTATCTACATCATGAATACCATTCTGGATATAATGGATACATGAACAACTTGTAATTATAAAGGGATTATTTTTTACTCAAGTACCAATGATCGTTAAAATGACCGTTATTAAATTAAATAATTACATAGTGTTCATGACATGGAAATAAGTGATATAAAAGGAATAATGAACTTTAAAAAGGTTCTTAAACAAGTATAAATTAACTCATGTTTATTATTCAGGATATTAAAGAACGACCGAGTCAAGTCGGACCTGAGGTATGGGACATCGTCTCAATCTCCTTTCATTGAGGCATATTTTGTTTTATACTCATACTTCTTTTATACGGTGTATAAAACCCTTTGACATTTACATTTATTAAAAAGGAATCCTTTTTATACAAAGAATTTACTGAATGACAAAATGGAATGTTTTTGTCGTACGTATGCGGTGACAATGACTTCTCTGCCGTCGTGACCGTTATTTGAGTTTCGGCTTCCTCTACAAGCCATACCTTTTTTTAAAAGAAAAATATATACCATGTTTTACTTTTATTTTATTTTGGTATTGAAAATGGTTCTCATAATGTTTTTATATCAATGTGTTTTATTGATATCTTGTGATTGAAAGGTGGAAATGTTATGTTTCCTTTATACATGTTTTATGTGATACGATTATGTTGAGGTTCTTGGGCATTATTATGAAGACGGGTGGTTCTGTGATAAACTAAGGGCGGGTGAGCCCGATATAGCACTCCAATGCATTGGGTAACGTGAAGGAGTGAAACGTTAAGGTTTCTCCGAAGAGATTTAAGGAATATACTGTGATGGGTATTCCAAACGTAACCAAGAGGGTTACTCCCTACGTAAGAATGTTATGAATGCCTCAAGTTACCTTTATGTCTTATGATTTCTATGATTTATTCATGATTTGATGAGGTATGTTAAAGTGCATATGTTTTATGGGTAAAGTATGATCTCATTATTATGTATATATGTACCCATGTTTCCTTTCCATATTTTTATATCCCATACTGACCTTTTTATGCTCGTCCCAAGTTTTTTGAAATGTTTTTCACAGGTCAAGGGAAAGGTACATGATATGATGATAGTGTCAAGGAAGTGTCAAGAAAGAATCCATGTTTTATTTTAAATATGTTTCCATTGATGAGAATGAAGAATACTATCTTTATGTAACAACTTTGTTTATATGTGGAATGTAATGCATGTTTTATGATCTAATTCTCTAAAACTCTAAACCCGAAAAGATCCTCAATGTGTAATCATGTAATAACTCAAGATTAAGTAAGGTTTATGGCTGGGGCCTTATAGTTGGTATCAGAGGTCGGTTTAGATAACTTTAGGAGTTAGAATTCTATTAAATGATTATCCAAAAATATTTTTTTTATGGTAAAATTGAAGTGATATTGAATTTGAAGATTACCATGTTGCTTCATCTACGACATGTTTGTTCAGAATGGTTTTCCGCAGAGGAAACAGGGAAGCAGTGCTAGGAAGGAATAACGAAGGAAATAACCTTCTGAATCAGCATCCTGAGATGGTCGGAATTGGAATTGAACAGTTTGTTGCAGTGATGGCACAGTTGACTCAGGCTATAAATGGTGGTGGTATCCATGCACGAGATCAGCCAGATCAAACGCAGAGGAACATGTTAGTGGTGGAACATTTCATGAGGCAACATCCCCCATCATTCAGAGGATCATCTGACCCTGTGTTAGCTGAAGGGTGGATTAAAGCACTGGAGAAGATTTTCGATGTCATGGGGTTTTCAGACAGTCAAAAGGTTAGTCTTGCTATTTACCATTTTGAGGGTGAGGCAGATCAGTGGTGGTCAATGGTTAAAAATATCAGGGATGCTAATGAGATTTATGCTCTCGACTGGGATGAATTCAAAGGTATGTTTCTTGAGAAGTATTTTCCTAAGGCTATTTGACTTAGGATGGAAAAGCAATTCTTGGAATTGAGGTAAGAGGAAGACTCAGTGGCTACCTATGAAGAAAGGTTCACTCGATTGGCAAGGTATGCTCCAAATTTTATATGAGACCTTGATAGTAAAATCAATCGTTTTTACTCAGGATTAAAGCCAAAATATCGAAGGGCATTAGCTTCTCATGAGTTTAAAAGTTATGAAAATCTTGTTCAATGTGATGAGAAGGCGGAAATGGAGTTTGCCGATGACCAAGTGTTCTATAACAACCAGCAGAAGATGAGATCGAGGTGGCAGGAGAAAGGTACAAATTCTTCAAAAAAGTCTGATGGTAAGAAAACTAAGTTTCCAATTTGTGATAAATGTGGAAAAAGGCATGCTGGGGAATGTCTTCTGAATTCTGGAAAGTGCTACCGATGTGGTAAGATGGGACATAAGGCTTGTGATTTCACTGAAAAGGATCAAGGTGAATGTAAGACCAAATTTGATTTACAGTTAGTGAAAATTTATAAGTGCAATGAGATGGGTCACTATGAAAATGAGTGTCTGACAAAGAGCTTGAGTGATGGGAAGCAGTTAGACTACAAGCAGAAAGGGGTGGTGAAATCTTTTGTAACTACTTTGGCAGACGTCGGACCATCAAATGAAGTTGTATCTGGTACTTTGTTTGTTTTTTCAGATTATTCCAGTGTGCTGTTTGATTCAGGGTCTACAAATTCTTTCATCTCTGAAACATTTTCTAGTAAAATGGGAATACCATCTCAAGAAGTGACTCCTGAACTTGTGGTAAAAACACCTGGGGGAAATGTTGAGGCAAAAAGAATTTATAAGAATATTCCTATCCTTATCTGTGGAAAGAACCTACTTGCAAACCTTATTGTTCTACCTCTAGTAGAGTTTGATGTTATCCTGGGTATGGATTGGCTCACTATTTATCATGCTAAGGTTGACTGTACAGATAAAGAAGTTTCTTTTCAGAAAGACTTTCAGTTTGTGTACAAGAATGAACCCTTACTGTTGATAACTTATCAAGAGGCCAAGAAACTTGTAAAAGATGGAAATGAATGTTACCTTTCACATATTGTTGAAAATAAGGGAACTGTTCATATTAATGATGTGCCAGTGGTAAATGAGTATCCTGATGTTTTTCCTGATGAGTTGCCTGGAATAATACCAGATCGGGAAGTTGAATTTACTGTTGACTTAGTTCCTGATGCTAAGCCAATTTCAAAACCCCCTTATCGAATGGCTCAAATTGAACTTTTAGAGTTGATGGAGCAACTGCAAGATTTATTAGAGAAAGGTTTCATTCAACCTAGCACATCACCTTGGGGAGCTCCTGTTTTATTTTTTAAAAAGAAATATGGTTCTATTATACTTTGCATTGATTATAGGGCCTTGAATAATATCACTATTAAGAACAAATATCCTTTGCCTCATATCGATGATTTGTTTGTTCAGCTCCAGGGAGCTCATTTTTTTTCAAAGATTGACTTGAGATCGGGGTACCATCAGCTAAAGGTAAAGGAGGAAGATATTCCGAATACCGCGTTTTGTACGAGATATGGACATTATGAATTTGTAGTAATTCCTTTTGGGCTAACTAATGCACCCACTGTATTCATGGAATTAATGAATAGAAATTTCCATGAGTTCTTGGATAAGTTTGTGGTGGTTTTCATTGATGATATTTTGGTGTTTTCTAAAAGTAAATAGGAGCATGAAAAATATTTAAGGGTTATCTTGCAAACCTTAAAAGAAAAGAAATTGTATGGGAAATTCAGAAAGTGTGAGTTTTGGTTGCAAAAAATTTCTTTCCTTGGTCACATTGTTTCTAAAGATAGGATAACTGTTGATCCTGCAAAAACAAAAGTTGTGGAAGACTGGCCAAGACCCACAAATGTAACTGAGATTCGTAGCTTCCTTGGTTTGGCAGACTATTACTGAAGGTTTTTTAGAAATTTTTCAGGATTATCTAGTCCAATGACTAAGCTAAATCAGTAGGGTGTTAAGTTTATCTGGACAAAAGAATGTGATGATTGTTTTCAATAATTTAAAAGAAGATTGGTGAATGATCCAGTTTTGGCACTACCTTACAGGAATGGTGAGTTTGTTATATAAAGTGATTATTCATTGAAAGGACATGGTTGTGTTCTAATGCAGAATGATCAGGTAATTGCTTATGCTTCACGACAGTTGAAAACTGATGAGGTAAATTACCCTACACATGATTTGGAATTAGTTGCTGTTGTTTTTGCTTTAAAAATTCGGAGGCATCATTTGTATGGAGTAAAGTGTGAAATATATACCGATCACAAAATTTTAAAGTATATATTCACTCAGAAATTATTGAACATGAGACAAAGGAGATGGCTAGAATTAATCAAGGATTATGATTGTACAATTCACTACCATCCGGGAAAAGCAAATAAAGTGGCTGATGCTTTGAGTCAAAAAAGTAATGCTTCATTTGCAATGTTGTGTTTGGAACGTGATCCTTTGGTTCAGGATTTGATGAACTTTGGAATAGAAGTTGTTGGTGCAGGATGTTCTTCTGTTTTTTTTCAGGTATCAGTGAGATCATCTCTATCAGATAGAATCAAGCAAGCACAGAAGCAAGACAGTGAGTTGCAGAAAAGGATAGAGCTGGTTCATAAAGGTAAGTTGCCTGAATTCAACATTGATAATGATTGTGTTTTGAGATTTGGGAAGAGATTATGTGTGCCTTGTGATTCACAGTTAAAGAGAGAGTTGTTATGTGAAGCTCATAGTTCTCCGTTTTCAGTTCATCCAGGCAGTACTAAGATGTATAGAGATCTGCGGGAGTATTACTGGTGGGATGGAATGAAAAGACATATTGCTAACTTTACTGTGAAGTGTTTGACTTGTCAACAGGTTAAAGCAGAGTGGCAGTAACCGAAAGGGATGCTTCAGCCTTTACCAGTTCCAGAGTAGAAATGGGAGAATATATCTATGGACTTTGTTGTGGGATTACCGAAGACATCTCGAGGTAATAATGCAATCCGGGTTATTGTTGATCGCTTGACCAAGTCTGATCATTTCTTTTCTATACGAGATAATTTTTCCATAGATCAAATTTACCGTTTGTATCTTAAAGAGATAGTCAGGTTACATGGAGTTCCTCTCTCCATTGTATCTGACCGTGATCCCAGGTTCACTTCTAACTTTTGGAAAGGCCTTCAGAAGTCGTTGGGTACTAAATTAAACTTTAGTACAACTTTTCATCCTCAATCAGATGGGCAGTCAGAACGAACAATTCAGACCTTGGAGGATATTCTACGTTCTTTCTCTATGGATTATCAGGGATATTGGGACCAACATCTTTCTTTGGTTGAATTTTCATATAATAACAGTTTTCATTCCAGTATACAGATGGCACCATTTCAGGAATTATATGGGAAGTGGTGTCGAACTCCATCTTTCGGGGATGAATTGGGAGAAAGGAAGTATATGGGACCATAATTGGTAGAAGAGATGGCAGAGAAAGTTCAGCTAATTCAGAAGCACATGAGAACAACTCAGAGCAGGCAGAAGAGTTGTGCGGATAACCAGAGGAAGGATCTATCTTTTGAGGTAGGTGATCATGTTTTTCTCAAAGTATCACCATGGAAAAGTGTGATGAAAATTGGTATGAAAGGAAAGCTAAGTCCAAGGTTTATTGGACCATATGAAATTCTGGAGAGAGTTGGATCAGTTGCTTACCGAGTGGCTTTACCTCGGAGTTTATCTCAGGTACACAATGTTTTTCATGTTTCGATGTTAAAGAAGTATATGCCAGATCCATCTCATGTTTTGAGTCCAGAGGTAGTTCAGCTGGAAGAGAACCTATATTATGAGGAACAAACGGTCCAGATTCTTGACCACAGGGAGCAAGTGTTACGGAATAAGGTGATTCACCAGGTAATGGTTTTGTTGAAAAACCACATGATTGAAGAGGCAACATGGGAATCTGAAAATGCAATGAGGGATAAGTATCCCCATTTATTCGATAAGTAAATAAATTGCGGGGATGCAATTTTATAAAGGGGGAAGGATGTAACATCCCAAGTAAGTAATGATTAATAGATATTTTTATCTATGTCTATTAATGAACTAGATAGTGTTTTAGAGGCTTAAAATGAAAAAAAATCCAATCTTAAGCATGGAATACACTAATATTTTTAAAAGATTGTTTTACTGCCTTTTGATGGCAAACCATTTTTGAATCTATCTTTTGAAAATTTTATAAACTATTTTTGTCAAAATAAACATATTCGATATGATTAGGACATCAAAATTTACCTTGTGTGAATTTTTGGTATTTTTCTGACAATGTTCATTTTTTAATGAATAGTGAAAAATACTGCATTTTACATCAAAACTGCTTTTTAATATAATTTATTTATATGATTAGATTATCTTTTGAATTGGTTTTGAAGTGAAATTAGAATATATTTTTACCATTTAATCCAATGGTGGTCATTGGAATCAATTTCTCTTTGAAATTGGACTTAAACTAGTGTCAATCTTTTTATACTTATTGTTTCATAAAAACATGCTATTTGATCTGACAGCAGGAATTAATTATTAAATTAATTAATGTGACTTATATGTTTTGAATTTTTTTAAATAGACTTCATTTTTGAATTCAGAATATCAAATATAGCTTAGGGTTATGTTTTAGTATTTTTCTGAAAAACTTCAATTTTGATGAATAGTGAAATCACTAAGTGGTAGTTAAAGAAACTGATTTTTCGTTTAAATGTAAATTTTCCACCTTTGTGTTTTGAATTTCAAAAATCTGACATACATGGTTGTCATTAAGAAGTAAAATTTGGTTCAATGAGACTAAAATAATTTTTTGGTGAATAGTAACTTATTATGTTTTTAATCGCGATTTGTGGTAATTAGTGTAGTTTAAGGTAAAAATAATGTTTTAATAATATAAAATGACCTATAAACATGTCATAACCTTATTGGATGTGTCATGGCCGACCATGAAAATCCATGGGTCAACTTGGGGACCCCATGGAGCCACTTTGGTTGGGAAATGACATAAATAACTTTTTATTTAATGTAAAAGTAAAAATGACACAAACATAATATGTTTTACGAAAACAATTGTTAAATGGGGTTATAAAGATCAGATTTTTTATTATAAATAGTCATTAGAAATCTAAAAAAATTTCCTACATCATAGTATTTTTTTTATAATTTTTAGAATTTAAATAAATTAAATTATTTCTGACATCATGATGATGCAGTGATGACCTCATTATTTAACGATTTAAATAAAATGGAAAGATAATGTAAAATCTAAGACCTAAACATGGAAAAAACCTATTGGATGAGTGGATTTCGAACCCTTATCACCTTACCCTCGAATTATATCAATGTGGGTCCTTTTGAATCCGAAAATCATATTAAAATAAAGTAACTTATCTTTACTTTCCAAGAGTGCCCCTCCTCTCCTCTTATAAAAGGCTCCCAACTCTACCTCATTTCCCACACTCCCAAAGCCTTTGGCTCGGCCAACCCCAGCCCATTTTGTCTCTCCACTTCCCTCTCTTGCACCTTTAAGCCTCAATTTGGGTAGAAGGCTTCCTAAAGAAGCCTTTGAGCTCAAACCAAAGGGAGTTACACGATTTTAAGGTAATGTCTTCACTTGAGTCCTTTTGTTTTATTTTTCTTCTCCAACACCCTAAACTCTTTTTATTTATTTCTTTTGTAACAACTCCAGTATCTTCAATATACTAGGATGTTGTTATAAGAAGTATTCAAGCTACACTTATACACACCTACATCTAATGGTTAATGAGCATACGGTTTCCGTGGATGGTGAATTTATGCCTCCCAAAACGATGATTGTTCAACATTCTTTTAACACCTTTAAAGGTGGCCATTGAGATGAAACTATATTTATATATGATATATAATATGTTTATGTTTTCCTTAATCTTCTGTATTTTTATTTTTGGTCATACATTTATGGTTTCCATTAATGGTAAACACGATATCTTCATTTAAGGAAGTGCGGACTACCACCCCCTCAAAGTGATTTGATTCGTTAAATACCATATGTGGGATGTATAAAGGATGTAACTATGATATTATATATGATATTATACTGGAATTATAATATACCTTTATATAATTATTATTCCATTCTATAAAATACGAAATAGAAATGAAAGTAGCGTTCATGCGTACGTACGGCTTACCGTCTCCATGAACGGTGCATTTCATTTCTTACCTCTAAATGATTATGTAATATTATAAATCAGTGCATGTACTGGATATATATGACATATATAATATCTAAATCATGAATACCATTCTGGATATAATGGATATATGAACAACTTGTAATTATAAAGGGCTTATTTTTTACTCAAGTACCAATGATCGTTAAAACGACCGTTATTAACTTAAATAATTACATAGTGTTCATGACATGGCAATAAGTGATATAAAAGAAATAATGAACTTGAAAAAGGTTCTTAAACAAGAATAAATTAACCCAAGTTTATTATTCAAGAGATTAAAGAACGACCGAGTCAAGTCGGACCTGAGGTATGGGACTTCGTCTCAATCTCCTTTCATTGAGGCATATTTTGTTTTATACTCAACCTTCTTTTATACGGTGTATAAAACCCTTTGACTTTTATGTTTCTTCAAAAGGAATCTTTTTTATACGAAGCATTTACTAAATGACAAAAGAGAATTTTTTTATCGTACGTATGCGGGGACAACGACTTCTCCATCGTCGTGACCGTTATTTGAGTTTCGGCTTCCTCTACCAGCCATACCTTTTTTTTAAAGATAAATAAATACCATGTTTTACTTTTCTTTTATTTTGGTATTGAAAATGGTTCTCATAATGTTTTTATATCAATGTGTTGTATTGATATCTTGTGATTGAAAGGTGGAAATGTTATGTTTCCTTTATACATGTTTTATGTGATACGATTATGTTGAGGTTCTTGGGCATTATTATGAAGACGGGTGGTTCTGTGATAAACTAAGGGTGGGTGAGCCCGATATAGCTCTCCAATGCATTGGGTAATGTGAAGGAGTGAAATTTTAAGGTTTCTCCGAAGAGATTTAGGGAATATACTGTGATGGGTATTCCAAACGTAGCTAAGAGGGTTACTCCCTATGTAAGAATGTTATGAATGCCTCAAGTTACCTTTATGTCTTATGATTTCAATGATTTATTCATGATTTGATGAGGTTTGTTAAAGTGCTTATGTTTTATGGGTAAAGTATGATCTCATTCTTATGTATATATGTACCCATGTTTCCTTTCCATATTTTTATATCCCTTACTGAGCTTTTTTATGCTCATCCCATGTTTTTTGAAATGTTTTTCATAGGTCAAGGGAAAGGTACATGATATGATGATAGTGTCAAGGAAGTGTCAAGAATGAATCCATGTTTTATTTTAAATATGTTTCCATTGATAGGAATGAAGAATACTATCTTTATGTAACCACTTTGTTTATATGTGGAATGTAATGCAAGTTTTATGATCTAATTCTCTAAAACTCTAAACTCGAAAAGATCCTCAATGTGTAATCTTGTAATAACTCAAGATTAAGTAAGGTTTAAGGCTGGGGCCTTATACTTGTAGGAAATATACACTACATGTAGCAAAGAAATTCCATGGGGCACCCTGGATGGTTAACATGTGGTGCAGTTATATCACGGAGCAAGTATTAATTACATGATGACCCTGAGTCTTCACAAGTGTCCTAATGAAATGAAAATGGGTACTAGATTTGTAATAAAGTATTAACACTACATAACCTTTGGATATTCAGATAAAACTAATGGAACCATTGAATGTGTTCTTCATTAATTATTAAATCATCAGGGTTATATGAATAAGAACTATGGTAAATTAAGAATATAACTTGATGAAATATTAAAAAGGTAGCATAATTTAAATAAAATTTAACTTTTAAATGAAAAATGATGGATAATCAAGTAAATATTTATATATTTGAACAAAAATTCTCTTATAACACATCATGATTATAGAAATAGTGAAAGTGATCATCATGACTGATCCTGACTCAGTTTTTTTATCTTATGGTTCATTCAATAATTATATAAGACAAAAGTTTCATTAAAAATGAATTTCTCCTAAATAGTACTACTAGAGATGATCTCCAACACCTTGAAAAGTTCATTTCATATAAAATTTATAATCAATTTAAATATATGAGAAGAAATATTTCCATTGCCTTGAGATTATTCTTTGATGATGATGTTGATTATATAAATTCCTTTTTGATTAATCATTTTTTATATTATAGGATCTATGTATAAAATCCATATATTGGTGATCTACAAGATCTCATATGATCTATGAACAACTCTGATAGATTTTATTGTGCTATCACGACATATCGATCATCCGTTGTTGTTCATCTTGATCACTATGGCTATTCCTTCAAGATTTATAATTCATCCTTTCACATTCATTCATAAGATGGAGTATAAAATAAAAACTATATATTATTATTTGGAATTGAGATAGAGAAACAGTTTATTGTGCCCAATAAATATTAATTTTGATCAATATCTACACAATAGACATAATTGTTTATTTATACTGTTAAGGATGGGGTTAAAATTTAATTTAATAACAAAGTAGACCTTAAGAAATATTTTAATATATATATGACCTCATTCCTTGTTATATTATTATTATTATTATTTTCTCACGACATCTACAAATTGAAACGATGTAATATATTATATTATCTACTTAAAAATTTTAAATTTATCACTAACCAATGGCTTTATCTGCTAGCCTTACTCATAATTTTTAAATAAATATTATATATATGTGTAATAAAAAATTACATTGTTAATAAATATTTATTTTTTTCTACGATAAATAAATCTGAAATATAATTATTTCGAAATCATGATAATAATATTTAATACAATTATTAAATTCTAATAATATTTAGTTAAGATCAATATAATCACATAGTTTGTGACATTTTAGAATTTTTTTCTATACTCATTAGATTATTTTCCATAAATTACTATATTACTCAAGAACAACATATCAAGTCACCCCAGAGAAAAATATTATTGTCTCAATATAAAAATCCACACATGAGTGCTAATTGTGTATTATAATACCTTTGTTAGAATATCTTATCAATATGATTTCACATCCATGTCATTAAACTATATGCTTGATATGTCTTTATTTGACTATCTGAAATAAAATAATTATTAAAAAATTTATATTGAATTTAATATGAAAATTATATTTTAATCGAAGTGTTGTGATATCAACTTCCATAAATATAGAAGTGAAGAATCTTTCCTTGACATATTCATTAATAAAAAAATGTTCTTAATAAACCCTGTGTTCCTAAATTCACATGAACATATAGAATCATGGTTTTGGTAACTAAATATAATTGTGTGAGTCATGACATGTAATAATAATAATATTAAAATCTAAGAACCATTAAATATAATCATAGAACTGAATATCTGAGGACACATAAGCAGACATACTTCCTTTTAGTATGTTATATTTCATAGTATCCTATCATGGATATTACAATGTGTGTACTTCATGAAGTAAAGTAACATATACTAAAAGTTAACCACACCATGAAATCCACATACTATGTGCCCCATAATAGACTATTATCTAACCATATAAATTGGTTTAAAATATCATCTTGTAATTTCCAGGTTCCCATCATCGACGAAAACTACTATTCCCTTTTCAATTCTACAAGTAATCAACAACAATAACAATATAATTTAAAGTAGAACCATGAAAAATATGCAATACATTTTTTATATTAACATTAAATTAATTAAATATAAAAGTAATCCAATGTATTAACAATTTTTTATACAAAACCAAATCCAAAAATGTGGTCCATCATTAAGTGGAAAACATTTACTTTGCCTAAAATATTTATACAATATCTATATGTGTAATTGGACATCAATGTTTAGGAATATAATCATTACTAGAATGATTCCCCCAAATGAATCACATGTGTTCCAATGATTTATCTGTCTAAGTTAATCAAATCAATTTTTTTTATAAAATAAATAACTCTATGAAAAACTAGAAAATTTCAATACCAAACACAAAACCAAATATCATTTCTTACCAAAATCACCCAAAAAATTCCAAATAACAGGTGAACATACCAAATTTTTCCTTAGAATGGTCAAAATAAATATCCATATAAAATTTGTCCAAATCACTTCCATATTGGACTATAGTATACTACATTGATCCATCGTATTTAATAAAAAAATCATATGCTCATAAAATAATTATGTCACCAACAACTAACACTCATAAACTCTAGTTTATACCTCCACGTATTTTTCTATCCATGTTATGAACATTTTAATCACATTAAATTTTTCATCGAACCATTATACATTGTAATTTAACACTTATTACTAGTACTTAATTCCAAGGATCATTTCCCTATAACATTTCTTTTTTTCAACTATCATTCCTTTCCCTAAAAAATTTCATTTTATAAGATAATTCCAAAAAATCTATTATTTTGACTTAACAAAATAATTAAAATAAAAACCCATTATTTAGAAAATATTTTTCTACAGAATCATGAAATTAATCACTAGAAAAATTATTTAGTCTCAAAAAATCATGTATAAAAAACTAAAATAAGATATTATTTCAAATCAAAATCATATTATTTTCATCAAAATGAATTCCATTATCGAAAAAACAAATTAAATGATTATATAAGTAATTTAAACTTATAAAATTAATTAATAGGGATAAATGAAAATTATTTAATGTGAGGAAGCATCGATGAGAATATCAAAGGATCAAAACCAATATAGAAAATAATAAAAACCATACACCATAAAAAAAATTCTTGAAATATATAAAAATTGATCTAATAAATATATCTATAATGAAATCTTTTAAATCTTTTCATAATGAAATATAATCTTATTAATCATCCATTAATTATCCAACATACTCAATAGTGCATTTATGAGCTAAAAGGGAAGGAGATAAATATAATGATGGAATGAGAGAGATCAACGAAGATGATAGATCAAGGATCACTTACTATAAATTAGAGATCCATAAATCCAATCATTGAGATTGACACATCTCAAAATTGTGTAAGGCACTAAAAAATTCACCTAAATATTGCTTAAACATAGTAACACATTGTTTCAGATATAAATGACAATTAATAGAGTAGAATCAGGGGTTATAAAATAGACTAGTGAAGTTTTTTAATGAATTATTTGAAATCATGATTATCAAAGTGTGCACCAAACTCTAAAATCAATACTTTAATAATTTCCCAATAAAAAATGAAAAAATTAACTAAAATAATCATAAAAAATATATGAAACTATTAAAATAATTAAATTCTTTACATGTAGAATCACCTATTTTGGTCACAATTTTTTTCCTTAACTAGTATTTTCCACTATTTAATTTTTATAGTTAATTAGTAAGAATGGATTGTTCATAAACCATTTTTCTAAAACATAAATCATAATAAAACCCATTTGAACCAATTGTTTTCGTATATAATCAATAATAATTCAATAGAGTGATTACATACCAAATCGATCATGTAATCATTCTCCCCACTAGATGACTTTTCATACATTAAAATCAATGAGATATGTCTTCCACATGTAGATTTTAACATTACTAATACATATTTGTATTTTATTGTATTTACCTCCTTGAACTCTATAATTATACAGAAGTTAATATACTTAATGCATATTCATTCAAATAAAAATAAACTTCATTAGTTTTTCATCTAAATAAAAATAAAACAAAGCATATAATTTCATACTTCAACATATGACATGGAACCAGTTTATGATACCTTATAAAAGAAAAAAATAATATTTCACCTCATTAAGTGGTTAAATTATAAAAGGAATTACATTTCTCTAATCGAATCTATAAGATTAAAAATTTCCAAATTATGTGGATTATATTCCCCCCACATCTGTTGTTAACAATTACATTATTGAGGATGTACACATATGAATACTCCATATCCAACCATGAAATATATCAGTTGTCATTAAATACTCAAATAATAATTCTACTAAATATTATTCTTCATCATTATCTAGAGTAACAACTAAATTCCATCAATTGTATCTTGTAAAATACTATATAAGGGGAGATCCTTTTACCATATCTCATTCCAACAAATTAATCATCTGTAAAGAACATTATACATTTATATGAAAAGGATAATTATAAATAAATTCCATATAATTATTTCTATATAATAATTAGAGTACCATAATATGATATTATAAAACTACCCTAAAATTAAATGCAAAAAATTAATGCATATACTTAAAGAATTATATGGTTTGTTTTGTCTTCTCATACATTTAAGGATGATAAGTCTTACTTATATTCAATTGGGTGACCATGGTATTTTTAATCCCATACAAAAACATAAAGTAAAATGAATGTATAAAATGAATATATTTAATCAAATATCCTATCCAAGCCTAACCGCTTATTTCAAATAAAAAATTTCCAAAAAATTATTTAAAAAATGTTTCTAGAATGTGTAGTAAAAAAGATGATGTAAGAAGTATATCCAAAACATCCAAAACCAGTACATGATTAAATAGTAATGATGGTAAAAAATTAACAAATACCCATTACTTATTTCTCCCATCTCATTTTTGGAATAATTAAAGGTAACAATTACTATGCAATTTGTTTATATTTTACTGTCAATTGTTTGTAAGTCAAAAATCAAAAAACAAGTCCAACTATCATCCTCTTTATTCTTTCCCACTATAAAAAACACTTCTCATCATAACACATATTTGTATATTCAATATAAAAAAACAAAACAAATGTTATTAAAATCATTTATTACTTATTCTTATAAAACATAGGAAATATAATTTTATTCAAAAAATATAGTGTTGAGTCAGTTTCAAGTGGCTACCCATCAATAGTCTCACCACTAATATATGTATCTTATATATTCTTATATTCCAAATAATATTACTTCCCCTATGTTTCATGAACTGAATGTATATAATAGAGATAAATTTGATGCAGTGTTGTACTTTCTACCTTATCATCCATATATATATATAAATTCCCTAATAAGATCATAAACATCCATTGGGTCATAACATAATTAAATAAAGTAGTATGTAACTTATAACCTGAGGAATTGACTACATGTTCACCATTCATGGATTATAATACCACCAAAATTCAAACGTTTCAAGATATATAATCCACAATTTTTTTTTTCTAATTCTTGACTCTCATTGATGAAATATCCCTCTAAACTTTTTATGATATAAATTAATTTTGAATAAATTAATAAATAAATAAATTATATAATTCGTGAAATGAACAAACTAGCATAAATTAAAATTATAGAATAAGATAGTTCTTTTCATGTTGTAGTTATTTTATATGCTTTAAAATGGGTTTATCCATTTCTATGATATACCCTGAATCATAGCCCATAATATATATACAATTCATATTCCAAATTATGTTATAGTTACACCCTAAAAATATGTGATTCCCCTATCATATCATATTATGGGACTAAGATAATTGTGTATAGATATTTCCATGGTTTTGGATCTATTTTATTCAGTTACAATTATTTTTTGATGGATATTTTATTATTGTAAAATCATATTATATTAATCTAATACATTGTAATGGCTATATTCTAAGGAGAAATACATGTTGGGTAATTTATGATGGATTCCAAGAGTTACCAGCTGACCCTCGACACCCTTAATTGAAAGAATATATCATATATAAAGGGAGGGGATCCCTTGTTGAGTTATTGAGGCAATTTTTAACCATAAAAAATAATTCTCAACTCCAACTTCCAAATTTTTCATCAATGATGAAGGTGGTAGCACACCATTATAAATCATAGGGACCTATTAAAAAAATGAAACGATCATATTTTCTTGTGTGATTCATGGGGAGGTGATATTTCTTATGGTATTACTTAATGGTATCCATCAATAAATACTCCATCATTTTCTATATATATGAATCAAAATCTAATATTGAGTGTATATTTTATCTATTTTGTTCATGACATTGTTAATGGATGATGATAGATTATGAAACAAAAGAGTGTTATTATATTACAATGACAAGGTGATGATCCTCAGAAACCATACAGTTTTATTAGATCCCGATCACACTTAAATAATAATTTTTTTATATTATTTTGATAAATAACAAAAATATCATAATATTTTAAATAATATGTAATTATTTATCATATATCATTATTGATCATCCACTGTAGGATCATTTTCATTATTCTGTTTTGTATGGTATGAGTAGATTTCATTGAAATGTATAATAAATTCAAATCTTATGTTTTTATTCCCTTCTATATGCTATGATATAAATTATATCGAAGGTTGTTTCTAAATAACAGCTTCTGAAAAAAGAGATAATTAAATCCCAATGTTGATGTAGGGGATATAGTTTTTTTATTGGAAGTTTGGTTAGAGTGACCAAGAAATCCATTTATGGTCCAAAATGAACATATTTTTAATGCTGAAACAATTATCTATTACAATGAATATTCCAAATAAGGAATGGTATAAAACATAATCGAAAAAAACAGGTCTCTCTTATATTTAGATTGGTTGTTTAGAAAAGGTATAATTTCTCATACATAAGAATATCAAACGAAATATATCATAAATTTTTAGTGATAATGCACCTAATAATTATAAATTATGATATTTTCTTACAAATAATAAAATTCGCATTTTTATGAAATTAATTATTGATTATTTTTTTTGAAATAAAATTGTTAACAAATATAAATAGAATATATTCATTACAATATAAAATATGAAATTTACATATTAATATCTTATAATGATTGAATAGTTTTTTAATTTTTTCAATATTTAATATAATTGTTCAATTTTTTTATATGATGTCAATATTTTCATTGTTTTAATTTGTATATTATCAAATTAACATGCTAAGAATTACATTTTAGGTAAGATATCATAAAATTTTATTTTCATATACCATGAATTTAGTTTATAATGAAGTATATTATATTGAATTTGGTTTCTGAATATATATTATACATATTAGGTTATATAATTATGAGAAAACTGAAATATATATTGAGAAGAGTTCCCATGGTTAGAGATATTTTTGGTCAGAAAACACACAATCATGTTGGATTATGAATAACTATAATAAAGTGGTTTTTTTCAACTATAGCTCCATGAATACTCAAGTGGATTATGGAAATTTTATATAGTTTTGAATATTTAAATGATAATTTTTTATATTGAATACCTAAGAGGTACTTATAAATGTGAAATTTTATTTTGATTGTATTTTTATATGAGTCACACTAACAATGCATTTTGTAAATAGTTACACATTAATGTTGTTTAAGCATATTTGTTTATTGAAAATAATTGGGATTCTAAATGATAAATAACTTGAATAATTCATATATAATAGAATAAAACATGATATAATAAGGATTTAACGTTTTTTATAATCTACATGATTAACTATGAATTAATGGTGTTTGATACAGGGTTTGTGTCATGACCCATTCCCTGAGGCCTGAGCTGGGACTACCCAAAGCCTGCCTTCCATAGGCCATGTTTTGACGACTAACACCGAAAATGTGTATCCCTAAAAACAAGAAGGAATTAACATTAAACATGTACAAACACATAGTCTAAGAACACAACAAGATGTATCCACGAAGCGAACTAGAGTTTTAAAGGTGTGTATTGAAAGTAAAGGGTCTATAATACAAGAACAACTAAAAAGATAAAACTACAACAGAAAATAAAAAAAATATCATGAGACCATCCACCAGGGATCCAACCAGAATGGTAGGTACATCTCGTCACCACATTTCTCCATATCAATTGTGAACACATTCCATGATGAGGTCCTAGCTCCCCAAGTCTCAGTCAAGGATTCCCATCATCTAAACAAGACGCAACAAGGGGCAGGTGGTGCATGGGCAGGGGTGAGTATAAAAGTAACTAGTATGGACCCTGAGACCACCGAAGGTCTCTCATAATTCCACAAAGAAAAACCAGAATGAATAATCTAAATCACAAAACACAAATCAAAAAAATCAACCCAAAAACCAGGTATAACTAAAGTAATAAAGTAAAAATGATTAGTTGTAATGCTTGATTATCTTATTATGTCAAGAGGCACTACTGCTGACCATTATTAAGCTAACCCACAAAGGATCTATAGGTACTAACCCCCACTAATCCACACAGGATCACACCCTCCCAATATCGATAGATACTAACCCACACTGACCCACAGTGGATCCGAACCCCCGTGATCGATAGGTACTAACCCCCACAAGATCCTCACAGGATATGACCCACACAGGATCAGTATGTTGCTGATCCATGACAGGTCTCTCTATGGGTGATCCTTGTTGGGTCGCACACTGCTAATCCACACAGGGTTTCTAGACTATTGATCCATACTAGAATTCTAGAATGATGTTTCATACAGGGTCGCTAGAATGCTGATCCACGCAAGGACTCTATGTGTTGTCCACATAGGATCGCTAGGTGTTGATCCACATGGGATCACTAGGTGCTGATCCACGCATGATATTTAGGTGTTAACTGACATAAGATATCTTAATACTAACCTCCGTATAAATTGCCTCTATTCTCCATCTCTCAGCCAGCCACTAAATTCCCACTCATAGCCTGCATAATACATGAGAAACCGCTCCTCAATCCATCGTTCCTTTTTAAACCAGCACAAAGTCCCACAATGTTGTTACCCAATCTTCTTCCACGATGTAGGGGTTCCAACGCAACATATGGTGCATCAACGGGATGCCTGGTCTGTATGTTAATGGGATTTTTGTGCCGAGGGCCCGGTTGGATTTGGGGTCGATCCAACTCAGTCATACTCCAACTATATCTAAAACTCAATAAGAGTATTTCAAAAGGATTGTCTCACTCCAAGGATCCTAGTGGCATAGAAGCTTCTTTAAATAGAAGTCTGGTTTGCAAGATACAGATCATTATGCCAAAGTAGGCCCGAATGGGTTGGGGTCTGGTCTGACCCATTCAGCCCAACCCGGTCTAGGTCGTCCAGACCTGGTCTGAGCTGACTAGACCCGGTCCAGCCCAAGCAGGCCTTGGCCAGCCCGGTTGGGCCCGTCCGCAGTTAGCGCTGCCCGCTGGGCTCTGGAATGGCCCAACCCCCCTTAGTTGGGCATAGCCACAACGGGCGTGGCTCGCTAGGTCACAGACCAGCCCACCCACCCTGGACGGGCTACACCACGGTGGTCGGTGTGCTGGACGGCACAACACAAGTGGGGGTCATGCGGTCCACCACCAGAATGGCTCAAAGATATATTTGGCTCTTTTATTGGTTTAAATATATGATGCCACCTATTTGTCTGTGACACCCTTAGGGAGCGGGTCCCCTATCTTCTTTACAGCTTTGATGTGATTCCCCATAACTTATTTCTCATGTAAAAATAATAAAATGGTTTTATTCCATTTAATTTATCTACATTCCGAACAAAACATACGAAATAAACACAATACATTTTATTTAATTAAACCTTGAAGTGCTACCATTACAACAATATTAATGGAAAACCATACTACACAAAAATACCTATTAAAAGACCAACTAGAATTATAGGGAGACCGTCCAAAACAACAAAGAACCCAAGAATATGATAAGGGTATTTCAGATCCATCCCAATAAAAATAAGTATGGTGAGAGACTCTACAACCCCACAAATAATCAGTGGTATGACGTGAAATATTTTTCACCAATATTAATTCAATATGGAACACTATGATTCATGTAATATCAGGCCCCAATTCGACCATTTCCTCTGAGGTGACAATTCAGTTTCTAACCACTATAATTATAGTCGTTTTACATTCTATTGGTTTAATTTGAAATAACTCAGTATAATTTAGTATTCAGAAATATTAATGTTAGGTATTAATATTATTACATTAAACATATAAAATATTTTTATAATCTTTAAAAAGGATAGTTATTTAATATAAGATGATTTCAAAATAAGTTATGGATTTATAATACTTAACAACTATCAAGCCCATGCCCTAGGCTTCCTCAAAGCCAGTGCGGAGTTGAAATAAAACATGGTGTGTAAATTTTTTTATAAAAAAAAATCTTAAATTACAAACACATTTTCCACCAGAGAGGATAATTTTGTTGTAGGTCATGGAGAATCAGATACAATTATTACAATTCCTTCAAAAATGAACAATAAAGACTTCATTAACCAGTCATAAAATAGAGGGACTCAAATCTACTAAACATGTAAAAGAAACCCTATTGAAAATGTATGGTGAGCATAAGAATGTCCAGTAAAGGGTTCTAAAATAACCTGATTAACCAATTAAAACATTTTGAAAACATTCCTTTAAAATATTTCATAAAAAATTTATTAAAGGAATATTTTACACATGTATTATAACATAAAATTTAGTTTAAGAATTATAATAGCACATTTCATGGAAAACTAACAGAGTTATAAGAAAAAATGTTCCATTTATAATCATGTTCATACAGATCATATTGTGTACATTATAATAAGTAAAAGTCATTCAAACTTCAATGGGCATGACATGTGAATATGATGTACAAAATTTAAAACTAAGAGTAATACATGATCAGAGTTTCACATGAAAATAATAACTTCAATTTCAACCTTTATTACAGTGAAAAATTCACAGGAAGATAAATCATTGATTGTTGAATAACTAGTAAGCCATAAGATTTTACATCTTCTAATTCTCATAAAAATGAACTCCTTAACCATTAATATTCTACTAGTTCAATATTAATTTGGTTAATTAAATTACATAGTCATAATGACGAAAGTGCATATTCGGGACTGTGTCAAGACCTCAGCCCATAGGTCTAATGATTATGGCCTTGGCAAAAATCTATAAATCATAAATTTGTTAAGGCCTTGTTCTAAGACCGTAGTTTGTCTCACGAGACCTACTAATGCATCAAGGGGCTATCGTAGGCCCTACCCAACAATACATTAGTCCAATGGATTCCTCATCTCTATAATCAAAGTACTCATACTACATTGATTTATTAAATTACATGTCACTTATCATTCCAAGTTTCACATATTACATGGTTTCTTATTTCATTTATTCAATGTGTCTCATTACACCATGAATAATTTAATTTCTAACTTCATATAATCTAAATTGTCCCATAGCAATTTGAATAATTTAATTTGTTTATTCTATAAATTCCCATTCGAGTTTGATTAAATTTATTAGTATTTATATATACAGAGTCATTCATGCATATAAGTGTTAATAACAATAATATAAATGCATAACAATGAATGTTAAGTATTTTAGGCAACACATGTGTCAATAATTAAAACACATTAAATACATGTTTATAAAATAAAATGACAATTGATAAAATCATTATTATGAATGTAAACATTTAAAATTTAAGAATGCACAATTCAAAAATTAGGATAATTGTCAATTATTATTTAAAACACATGGTGAAAGTGCCATATTAAAAAAATAGAACTTAACAGTGGAAAAACTTTTATTGCGGCGTATTCATGTTCTTAGGTAATATCATTTTTTTAAAAAAAATTAATAGGGTATCCACTAGGGTGACTATTGTTTCATTTAGATGTGGGTTAAAAATTATATGTACAATAACCCATGCTTTAATAAATCATTGAACATATTAGAAACATATTTTAATCAACAAAACTGGTCTTTATAAAAACTAAATTAATTCAGGATAAAAACAAAATGGTATATATATACATATATAATCGAATATACAAAATATATAATTTTGTTTGGCACAAGGAAGAAAATTTTTATTATACTCCATTTATGTTTTGAGTTTAAGATCATCAATTTCATTTGTTCCATATGACATAAAGGGTCCATTTATGGAACATATACATTTTGTTTGTACATGTATACATCAACATATATATATATATATATATATATATATATATATACATCAAACACATAGGAACTCCAACCCTTGCTCGATTGAGGGTTATGAATACATTTAAGATCGTGAATTCACCATATTATGAGGGGATAGTTGGTCATGTTCTCATATGTATATATATATATATACATATATATACTTTTATATTTATAAATATATATAAACCCAAATAGAAACATGGAAAGACAATATAGGACCCTGACATGATTTTAGTGAGGATGAGAGGCTCGGGAAGGCTCAAAGGAGGCTTTACAAGTTGATGAACCAAGTGGTTAGGGTGAAAATAAGATATCTATATATATAATATATTATGCATTGTATAAAATAGTTCAATTCCACTTTCATGGAATCTGAGACCTACTTGGTTTATAAAATGACTGAGGGTGAGTCGTTGTGAAAAATGAGTGACAATCAGGGGTGACTTGTGTCACAGGAATGGAAGAAATGAAAAGGAGAAAGTGGAAGAAAACCACAGGTGCAGTGCATGTGGAGGAAGAAGAAGGGGTAGTGGGGAATAAAGTAGGAAAAATAATGAATGATCGAGATCAATCTGAGAGAAGATCCCACAGCCTTGGTGCATATGAAGATATAAAAAGTAACCGACCTTTGTGATCTTCATAGGAGATTATCAGATGGCTACGAGATATGTGGTGATTTAAAATAACTCAGAGGGCTGTGATTAGATCTCGCCCAAATATAAGAGAGCACAAAAACTTGGTATTTAAACAGTGGTCTATGGGGTTTTATAGCCCAACTTATCGGATATATTAGATCACGCGTGGTGTGATGGGATGGCCATGAACTGATCCCTACTGAATTTCGTCGACCCACATCCAAACAGAGAGGCTTCCATGTCTTTATTATAAGTCGGGTGCTCTGATCCAATGATCAGATTACTCACTCACCCCTCCCGGTACTTCCCCGTATTGGGTTCTTCTACGGGCGCACTCTATGCCCACCCTTGTTGTTAAACCGACCTGCACAGTGATGCATTGGTTCCTTGAACACGCACCTATGTGTGGTTAGGGATAGCTATGCTTCCTCTATTAATGTGACGTAGCATGCACCCAAAATGCGTACTTCCCCTGGGCCAATGCTAGGGGTTGTGGGTTAGAATCCCATCAAGGCCTAGAGGGTTTCCTTCAAGGTGGCCCTCAAAATTTTAACAAATTAAATGCCTATCTATTTTTGTTGAATATAAGAATATTTTTTCTTAAATATATATGTATCATAAAAAATTTAAATTATCTATATATATTCCATAGTTTTATAAATTCAAAATTTCTATTACAAAAAGGTATACATTAATTTTCAATACATCATAATATAATTTTATAATAGTATTATAAAAATTGATGACATAGTTTTAGATAAAACCTTTTTTTACATCGAGAGATGAAAACATTTACAGAATTTTTTCAAATCATTTGAAATATTTGAAAAGTATTCGAAATCCATTCCTCATTTTTAAATCATACAAAGGTGCTAAAATATTAAATAATTATATATTTTTAATGTTTATAAAAAGAGATTTTATGTTTATTGTTTAATGCATACGTTAATCATTTTTAAAAACTAGTTATACCAATATATTTTAAATTATACCAATAGAATGACCAACAATAATTCATATATCTGTTAGAAACTCAACGACCATCTAAATAGGTAAAAATTATATTAAGGCTTTATAACACCATGAAATAGGGTGTTAAAAGTTCAAGATGTTTTGATGAAGATGGTTCTTAACATCCCACTGATACTTAGTACAACTATCGTGGTTCAATCTATGATGTTCTTCGTTCTGACTAACACGATGGATCTTCACTATTTTATGGGTCTCATTGTTGTGTTAGGTGGATTTCCAGTAGCTCTTATATGGCTTTTAGAAGGTATTTTTGGATAGTTGGATTCTATTGTTTTTGAAATAATATAATCAATTTAGTGTCTAATAAGAATGCCTTGTGTTTATTTACAAGTACTATTTGGATAACATTAAATTTAAATAGAATAAAACTATAATATTATTATTACCTGAGAAATAAGTTATAGGGAATCAAATTATCCCACCTCCTTCAATAAATTGAGTCCTTAAATTTCCAAAATTCTCGTACACAAACACACTATAAAAACCAGACTCACATCACCTCTCGTATCCGCTTACAATGTCCCCCAATGAGGTCAATATTCTGAATACACCCATGTGGATCCCTAGAATGGTTTTAAATCCCTCGACTTATTTGACCCAAATACAATGAGGTAACTGAGATCATCATGAATCATCCCTATGCATAAAGCATTTAGGATTATAGAGGACGTTTTTGGATGTTTGGTGACCAGAGATCTGAGAGTGGACTTGATCGCTATAAATTCGTCAAAGTATATCATGCATGAAGATTTGGATTTCATGGAGCATCTCATAAATATAAAAACATAGGATTGGGTTCATATATTCCACTCTATGGTCGCCTTCCTAAAAATATTTTTAAAATTTTATTAAATATTGATAGTTCTCAAATAGTGTGAAACATAAGAAATGTCTTTTGTAGTACATTACCCTTTTTCTAAACTCTCCAAATTGAAATGTTCTAATACTATGGTAGATGGAGCATTCCCCATTATAGGAATGGAGAATATTTGATTAGAGGGATACTTTAAAAAATCATTTTCATGTTAGGCGTAGGTTTGAAAAAGTTTGGTAGTCATCTGAACAAGCCACAACAATTATGAATTCTAGTAATTCGGTAAGGAGAGATGAGATGTTGGATTGTGAACATGTTTCTTCTATCTGAATATTTCAAGAGAATTTTTTTATTCAGCAAGGCATACCCGTATAAAAATAAAGACTTTATTTGAAAAAATCATGTTAAAGCATCAAAACATATAACATTATTCGGTTATACAATGTTCATTAGGCCAAAGTGTAACATAACTACTCACTCACTCTCACAAAAATAGTATGAATTTCCTAACGTCATCCTTTACCAGGTCCACCATCGACAAAGAATTTCATGGTATGTAATTTCATTTAGATTGATCCCCAAAACGTCCTTATACTCCTCAATTTCATTCACCCTAATACACTTCTCACAGCTCGAGTCAAACTCATGCGGGAAGTAGTAGGTAATTGAAATGGGGGAACATGAGGTGTAGAGTTCAGATATATCGAAATAAATGCAGTTTCGAGAGACTGATCAGATGAATTGGTTTTATAAAAACTAGATGCTGTAAAACCTCCCATACCTACTAAAAATCAAGAAATTGAACAAATAGGACAAATGGGGGTTTCTCACCTCTACAGCATTCTTAAACCTCTCTAGGACCAGATTTCCCTCAGATATGGTGAACCGAAATTAGAGGCCTTCGTAGTAACCTCCATTGGGTGCATAAAATTAATGTTACACTTACGACATGAGGTAGTTAATGTTACTCTGTCCTTGATAATGTTGAAGGATATTTGGGTTGTTAGACAACTGGTAAAGTCATGTACAGGTTAGACGTAGGTTCACAAATGGAAGGTGTGTATCTGAACATGACTGGACAATTATATGATCTAGTAACTCTGTGGGGAGAGACAAAAGACTGGTTTCATCTAACACTTTAAAATTTAAGAAAAATTAATCTTAGTGAGACATAAATATATTTTTGAGTATTGTTCTAATTTTCCAGGGATTTCTAAACCAATCCATTGATACCAACTGTCACGCCATAGCCTTGGGTTTCCCCAAAGCCAATGTTGAGCTGAAATAAAACATGGTGTGTAATTTTTTTATAAAAAGAACAGTTGAAATCACAGACACATGTTCCCATGTACATTATCCTTTTGGTTTACATCTTAGAGATTCAGATTCAATTATTACAGTTCCTTCAAAACGGAAAAAAACATTCTTCATTAAGAAGTCAACAAACAGAGGGAATAAAATCAAATAAACCAGTAAAAGAAATTTTATTGAAATCATAGGGTGATCATAGGAATTCTTAGAAAGGGGTTTCAATATAACATAATTAATCGATTAAAACATTTTTAATGCATTCCTTTAATATTTTCCATAAAAAAATTTCACAAGCAATGTTATGACACATGTATCATAAAATAGAATTTATTCCAATAATTAAAATATCACATTTCATGGAATAGTTATAGTGTTATAAGGAAACATGTTCCACTTATAAATATGCACATATAGATCATATGGTGCACACGATAAAAAGTAAAATTCATTCTAACATTAATGGGTATGGCATGTGAATATGATGTAAAAAAATTTAAAACTAAGACTAATACATGATTAGAGTTGTGCATGAAAATAAAAAGGAAATTGGATATGTGGAATTGTGTCAAGGCCTCGTCCAAGTCGTCTAATGATTATGGCCTCTGCCATAATCCATAAATCATAAATTTGTCAATGCCTTGTACCAAGACAGTAGTTTGTCTCATTATACCAATCGATGCATCAAGGGGCTATCTCGGGCCCCACCCAACCATACATAAGATCAATGAATTCCTCATCTCTCAAAATAAAAGTGCTCATACCACATTAATTTATAAAATTAATTATCACTTATCATTTCATGTGTCATATATTACTTGGTTTCCAATTTTATATTATTCAATTTGTCCCTTACCACTTTGAATAATTTATTTTCTCAATTCATATTATCCAAAGTGTCCCATACCACTTTGAATTATTTAATTTAATTATTCCAAAAAATCACATTGGGGTTTCATTAGATTATATATAATTTTCATATACAAAGTAATTCATTCAAATAAGTATTTATAACAAAAATATCAATTCATAACAATGAATGGAATGTATGGTAGGCAATAGATGTGTCTATAATTAAAGCAGATTAAATACAAATTTATCAAATAAAATGACAATCCATAAAATCCTTATTATGAATGTAAACATTCAATATACTAGAACACACAATTCATCAATTAGGTTAATTGTCATTCATATTTAAAACACATGATGATAAATGGAATATTAACATAATTCAACTTAATGATTGGAAAACATTTATTGCAGCAAATTCAAGTGCATAGATTATTTAATTCTTCTAAAAAATATAATGAGGTATTACACAAGGGTGACTAATGTTCAATATAATGTGGGTTGAAAATTATATGTACTATAACCCATGCTTTAATAAATCATTGAACATCTCACAAACACATTTGAATAAAAAAAACTGGTCTATATAAAAACTAAATTAAATTAATATTAAAATCTAAATCTATAAATATACATATATAACTGAATATACAAAATATATAATTTGGTTTTGAACATTGATGACAATGTTTATTAAAACACTATATTTTTTGATATTAACCTTATTAATTTCATTTGTGTCACATGATATAAATGGTTCAGTTATGGAAGATATACATAATACTTATATATATACATTGACCCATATATATATATATATATATATCAAACACAAAAGAACTGAAACCCTTACTCGATAGAGGGTTATGAATACATTTAAGAATGAGAAATGACGACATTAAGAGGGGATAGTTGGTCATATTCTCAACTGTAGAGACATATATACATGTATATAATTCTATATGTATAAATATATATAAACCCATACCGAAACATGGAAATCCATTATAGTACCCTTGCCTGATTTGAATTAGGAAGAGTGGCTCATGATTGATCTAAGGAGGCATGAAAAGATGAATAACTAAGAGGTTAGTCTACAAACGATATTTCTATTTATACACTATATTATATACTATATTAAATTCTTTTAATTCCAATTTAATGGAATCCAACACCTAATCAGATTATAAAATAAATGAGGCTGAGTCATTGTTGAAAATGAGTGACAATCAGGGTCCTCTTATGTCACATGCGTGGAAGAAATGAAAATGAGAAAGAGGAAGTAAACCACTGGTGAAACTCATACAGAGGATGAAGAAGGCACTGCAGGGAGGAAAATCTTGAAAAATAATGAACAGGTGAGATCACTTCAATAGAAGATCCAATGATCGTGGAGCATCAATAGATTTAAAAATGAATGGATTGTTGTGATATAAGGAGGAGATGATCAAACAGCTATGGGATACACAGTGATTTAAAATAACTTAGACGGTTGCGATTAGATCTCTCCTAGATGTGACGGCTCACGGAAATGTGAAATTTAAACCATGGCCACTAGGTTTCATTAGTCGAATTGATCGGGTGGATTAGATCATGCGTGATGTGATCAGACAACCTACATATGATCCCAGCTGAATTTCATCATCCCACACTGAGACAATGATTCTTTCATGGCTCCTTTATAATCCAGAAGCTCTAAGACAATTCTCAAATTACTCCCTCTCCCCTCTCAGTACATCCCCATACATAGATCTTCTTCAGGCACACTCTGTGCCAACCCTGCTGCCCCGCACAGTGTCATGCTAGTTCCTTGCACACACACCTATGTGCGCTAAGGGCCAGTTTTTCTTTCTCTATGCATGTGACATAGCACACACACTGCACATGCACCGCCCCTGGGCCATTGTTATGGGGTTGTGGGTGAGAAGCCCAACAGGGCTTAGAGGGCTGCCTTCAAGGTGGCCCTCAGCTCTATGGGGAACTCACATAAATTTTTACAATATAAATGCTTAGCTTTTTTTATTAAATATAAAAATTGTTTTCCATATATATAGGGATCTTAAAAATTATAAATTCTCTACATATTTTCCATAGTTTTTTAATTGTAAATATTTTATATCTAAATGATATACATACATGTTTAATAAATTATAAGAAAATCATATACTTGTATTATAATAATCAACGACATAGTTCTTATTAAAACCTTGTTTTTACACATCAAGGGATGAAAACATTTACAAAAGCTTTTCAAGAAATTTGAAAATTTTGAAAAGTATTTGAAATCAATTCCTTATTTTGAAATCATACTAAGGAACTAAAATATTAAATCAATATCATTTTTTAAATATTTTAAAAATAATTTATATGTTTAACGTTCAATAAATACCTCATTATTTTGGAAAAATAATTATACCCAGATATATTAAATTACACCAACAAAATGACCAATGACAATACTTATAGCCATTAGAAACTCCAAATTCACCTAAAGAGGTAACGGTCAGATTAATGGTTTATAAAACCCTGCAAAAGGGTGTTCTATGTTCAAGACGATTTGAGAAAGATGGTTCTTATCATCCCACTGATGTTTAGTAAAGTTTTCGTGGTTCTAGCTATGATGTTATTCATTCTAACTGACCCAAATGATCTTCACTGTTTTTTAGGACTCATTGTTGTTTAAGATGTCTTTCCAGTAGCTTCAATAGGGATTTTAGTATGCATTTTGTGTTTGTCGGATTCTCTTAGTTTTAAAGAAATAGTATAAATTAATTATTTTATAGTAATTACTTAAGTTTATTTGCATGTACTGCTTCAGGTTCCACCTCTCTTTAGCGGCTAGGGAGCACCTGCCACCCCTATCACCGCCGGCACTAGTCTCTGGTGTCATGTCAGCGGAGCTTCTGCAGGCCACTGGGTGCATTCTAGTGGTCCCTTAATCCTTATAGACGTGCCTACAACCCTCCTGGGATACCTTTTTCATTGTTTTCATCCAAATTTCTACTTTATATAGAGTGGAAAATCATCCCATGAAGAATGAAATGAAAATTAGGCAGTGAAGGTCCCTATCCTTGTTTCTTTTTCCCGCCCCCTTCGCATTAGCATTATAACAAGTGGGGGTAATTTTTAAGTCACATTAATTTAATGATAAACCCCCTACCAAACATATACCCCCTACATCGAGATCTGCTAGGGGCGTCGTGGTTGTGGAAGAATAATCCTTGTACATGGAAGCCGCTGACGTTCATTGCCAATCCCTCCAACAACATCCAATCTTATGTTCCTCTTCGGTCGAAGTTGTCATGTTACTTCGTTATAAGATCCATGCTTGATGAAGACATGTCAAAACCCCAACCCAAGACTCACTTAAATAGATGGAGGATGGCTATTTAATGCAAAAAATCCTAAATGATGATCATTAATATGTTAATTAATGCATCTGTCATCTCTCAATAGAGTGGTTATAAAAATAAAGTTTCATGACATTAATTGGGTGACTACTCAGTAGCCCCACCACCTCCGCTCAACCACTGGAGAAAAACAAAATAATGTTGTTAACTTATTTTAATTTTTATTTGTAATTTCCAAAATTTAATTTTTTTTCTATGGACATATTGTGGGTGAAGTGAAGCCTCCCAACAGAGAATCTCATCACTATGGATTCAATGGTGCTCTTAGATTTCAATTCTATGCATTGGTTCGAAATTTATAAAACACCACCCGTAAAATTTCTGACCGAACCATAAAAAATCTCAAAATGCCATTATGGTCACACCGGGCCTTAGAATCACATGCCATGAATCTTCGTAGACTTGAAATAATCCCAAGTAGATTAAAAAATTAACATAGAATTTCCATGACTTTACATTCTCCAAGCCTTAGGGATTTTCTTCGCAAAAGCAACAACAGTACTAGAAAACAAATGGGGGAACTTAGTAAATATATGAGCCTCTTACTTCCATGTTATCTCATCAAGATTAATGTGCATCCAACGAACCTATACCAGAGAAATCAACTACCCAATAAGGACCTGCTCCTTTAATCCACTATCTCCATTTTGAACTCTACAAACGTCGCCCCATCGTCGTTGACCATCTCAACCCAGTCGACAACGCGTGATGGATCATGCACATATCTCCTCATCTAGAACACATGGAATAAAGTATGAACTTGGTTCATCTGTTGTGGAAGAGATGGATAGTATTCCTGTCTTCTACATTGCTAATGATATGGAAAGGTATGATCATCGAGGATAGTATTCCTCCCTAATCAATCATCTGTAATCCTCAAAGGGGAGATAATCGTAGGAATAGAATGCCTCCCTCCATAAACTCCACGAGCCCTATCTCTTGTCGTCATATGACTTCTACTGGCTTTGTGCAGTCATCATCGTCTCTTGGATGATCTGCACAATTTTTTTGCTGCAAGAACCATCTATGGACCCATAAGTGCTGACTCCCATGGGTCTGTCTCGAAAAGAGGTGGTCTGAATGGTCATTCATACAAGGCCTCAAACAGAGACATTCCAATGGTGGAGTGATAAATTTTGTTAAATGAGAACTTCACTAGGGGTAGGTGGTCCTCCCCACCACAGCCAAAGTCATGTAAACAAGCATAAAACATGTCCTAGAGTGTCAGTATGGTTCGCTTCGTCTAACCATCTGTCTGAGGATGGAATTCAGTGTTCCGGCATTCCTGGGTCACGAATGGCTTCTACAGTCCCTTTCAGAAGCCAGATGTAAAACGAGCATCATGATCTGAGATGATCTTTGATGGAACCCTATGTATTCACACAATCTATTTCACATATTGTCATCCCAAGCCCTGTACTAATACCTTCCCTTAGATGAATATGAAATAGGATTTCATGCTGAGTCGCTCAATGATCACCAAGATGTAATCATGGCCCCTATACATATGTGGTAGCCCTGTCACAAACTCTAGGGATTTACCATCCCACTTAAACATTGGTACCTCAAGAAGATGAGTTGATCCCATTGTTACCCGATACTCGACATTCACTTTCTGAAAAGTGAAACAACGAGATACAAACTCTAAAAATACTTTCTTCATCCATGGCCACTAGTACTGATGCTATAGTTCCTAGTACATCTTTGGGACACTAATATTTATAGCTAATGAGGATCTATGGAACTCCCCCAATACCTCCTTGCATAATGTCACTGGTTCTGTGGTGCATCCTCTTAGGAGGACGATGTGCTCCCCACCATTAGAAATTATTTTAGGCGCCTTTCTAGAGGATATCTAAGCACATTGTTCCACACATTCAATATTTCTATGTTGTGCCTCCTAATTATGCAATATAAGTAGGGGAGTGACATTCATATACCAGAGGATAGATGCTCCATCTTTATCCATGAAGTATATCTGCAAAGCAGCATGAGGCTCTGTCACCTCACTCAGTAGTTATAGACTAGACCACCTGGTGAGTGCATATTCTACTACGTTCCCCATCGTAGAAGTATATACTATCCAACGTCATAGTTATGGTGGATCTACAGGCATTTTTGATGTCTCAAGTTCAGGTCCTTCAATGAGAAATTATACTTGAGAATCTTGTGATAAGATTAAATATTAAATTGTTCACCCCTCAAGTTTTTCCTCAACATCTTCAGCACAATGACCACTACTACTAACCCTTGGTCATGGGTATATTAGTTATACTCATACTATTTCAACATCTTCAGCTCAAAGACCACTAATATGGGGGCACTCTTCAATCTCTAACTATGCTCTTGAAAACTTTTATGGCACTTCTCTGTCCACAAGAAAGGATTCCCCTTGTTCATCAAGGCTGACAAGGGTGATGTAACTCTTGAAAAGTTGTGTACGAATCTCCGGTAGTACCCAGCCCATCCCTGGAATCTCTGCACCTCGGTCACACTCATGTGTGGCTCCCAATAATGAATTTCCTCTATTTTGTTAGATCCACTGCAACTCCAACCTCTAGATAACGTCCCCCATGAAGTGTACATCCTGTATCCCAAACTGGCACTGCAAAGATATTCCATAATGCTGGTTTTCTCAGAGTATTTCCAGAACTATCTGCATGTGCATGGCGTAATCCTCCTGTGGCATCGAGTATATCAAGATGTCGTCAATGAAGACCACCACGAAGTGATTGAGGTATGTCTTGAATATCATTTTCATGATCCCCTTGAATAGCACATGATAATTTTTCATGCTGAAAGGCATCCCCAAGAACCAATAATGTCCATACCAACATCTGAAGCATGTATTCAGTATGTCCTCATCCCATACCCTATGTGGGTGATAGCCTGATCTGAGGTCTATCTTTAAAAACCAATCATCTAACTTCAGTTGGTCAGAGAGATAATTGATCCTTTTAAGAGGATACTTTTTCATCACGATCACCTGGTTTAGGTGCAAATAGTCCAAAAAAATCCTTAGACTCCCATCTTCCTCCTTGGAGAACAATATTGGGGATTCCCACGGTGAAACACTGGGCCTTACGAATGCCTTTCTCTACAAGTACTCAAACATTACCCTCTGATCACGAAGCTACTCAAGAGCCATCCTATATGATGGTGTAGATATTGGTGTTTTCCCATGGTATAGGTTGATGAAAAATTCTACCTCTCTAAGAGGAGGTAGTCCCAAAACATCTGCTGGGAAGAAATCAGCATATTGTTCCACCACTACAGGATAACTCAGACTCCTCACAGGAACTCTGCTAAGGGTGAGGTTAGAAAATGGATGAGTAATTTGATGCATCCTCCTCCAAGATATTCCATCCGATGCTGCAACGGTTTTATCCTCACTGGTGATGGTAAACCTGATCCCATCCCTGCAGACACACCACACTTTTCACCGAAAATAGTCAATCTGAGCATGGGCTGTGGATAGCCTGTCCATACCCAATATGACTTATTAAGGCCTTTACACTACTACTAGAAGATCCCAGCTGTAACTCTCACCTCCTAGTATGAGCTCATACAGCTTTCACCAATGTGTATTCATTGAATCATCTCCCGTACGAGTCTCTAATCGCAAGTACTAAGCCTACAAATCTGTCAGAATCTTCGATCTCTGAACATGTGTTGTGGAAATGAAAGAGTGACTAGAATGATTGTCTAGAAGTCCTGAAACTATGGTGAAATATAGAAAGATCAAACATATAATATTCTACAGATCATGGTTGGCTTAGGACTCTACTGCCTATAGCTATGCTTTCCCCTATCCACCTGCTCCTTATAGTATGGGTGGACCACCTGGAGGTGGTGGAGGTAGAACCTCAAATTTCCACCCACCACCTATTGAACAACCTACTTCTCTGACACATCCACTACCCTATGTACCTTCTTTCTCTAATATATTCCTCTTCCTTGGCGGTTCCACGATTGTCTACTAATCGTCGGTATTATGGTTTGGGATGTCACGAGCCATGTGGCCCTACCCGTCACAGGTGAAGTACACTTTTCCACATAGCTGACCTCATCTATCTCACAAGATCCGCACCTCCAACCCTACGTCCTAGGGTCATCCACTGGAGGGTCTGTCCCACTTGGACCTCTATGAAATCTGCCTACAGCCTCCTGTAGATGACTAGGCTACCTGTCATCTAGTGGTGGATCTCACTGTATGTTCCTGTTCAGCTAAGAAGATCTCCCCCAACAATTCTCGCTTGAGAAATTCATCATATGTCAGGATATTCAGTGATTCATCCAAACTCTAATTTATCACCAGAGACCCTGCTCAAATCCCCAAGCCTAGAAGAATCGGTCCCATACCATGTTAGTGGAGTAGCGTGAGAAGTCAATGAATATTGCTGAGTATTGGGCTTCTGATAATCCACCCTGCTGTAAGTGTAGCATCTTCTGAATACACATAGAGCGTAGTGTCACTGAGATATTCTCCTCCCTGAAGAGGCTCTCAATGTTTGTCCAGGTGAGGGTTACCTTGTCATGTAACTAGCGCAGCATGCTCCACCATATTCCTATCGTTCCCAGGAAAATACTTGGAGCTAGAATCACCATCTTCCATGTGAGTGTCCCAACTAGGCATAACACTCGTTCCACAACCTCCAACCAGTCCTTAGTTTCTAGGGTATCTGTCTCACCTCAAATCATTAGAGGCTTGTGCCATTGGAACACATGCAACATGCTTAGTCAGTTTACTTCATCAACTAGTGGGGCTAGTTGAAACTGATACCCAATGGGTGGTGCTACTGCTGGTGCACCAACCGACGGTGCTAACACTGTAAGAGGGCCCCGCACTAAAGTATCATTACTCAGGGGGATTTCATCATGTAATGTCTCAGGAATCCTAGATGGATTTATATAGTGTTACATCCTAAAAGAAAAAAGGTTTTCCATGGTAAATAAGTTATACCTGGTGAGCTGACTCAAAAGAGATGAAAAGTAAAATATTTAAAAAATACACATGCAATCAATGTTTTCTTTCCCCATATCAAAAATAAAAATTTAGGGTCCTGGTGTATTGATATGTCGGCAGCCACACCAACATTGGACTCCCCGAACTAAAAACCACATTCAAAAAACATAACACCATTGCTCCATTAAAATGATCATAGTCCAATTTCTTTAGTAGATTTGACTCCATTGATACCACCTTATCATGAATCATCCTCAAGGGCCTGATCCGTGACTACCCTAAGTCCAACTTCCAATGGCTAGGGGTTTCTAACTAGCACCAGAATGGGGAATAAAAAAACAAGAAGGTTATTACCTTAAATATCGACAAACAGACATTCCAAGAATACATCAAATTGTAACCATGAAGTAAAATTGTAGAAATAAAGGTGTGTAATGATTGTAAAGTGGAAAAAATATAAGCCCATTTGAAAAGATACAACTACAATTGAAAACAGAAAACATCTCTTTAGATCTTCCACGGAGGATCTTATCTAAAGGGTAGGTACAAATTACCTCCATATCTATACACGTAAACCATCACCGCCATCCACTATCAGGTCCTAGATCTTCAAGTCTCGGTCAAGGCTGCCCGTGAACTGCACAAGACATAATAAGGTGCAGGCAATGCCTGTGCAGGGGTGAGTATAACAATACCCCGTCGGGACCTTGAGACCCATGAAGGACTCTTAGAATTCCATAAAGTAAAACCACAAATAATGATCTCAATCACAAATCACAAAGAAAAATAATCTACTCAAAAAACAAGTATAACTAGAGTACAGATGCAGAGATGATAATCTTAAAGCATGATCATCCTGTTATATCAAGAGGCACTATTGCTGACCATATAGAGGCTGAATCACCGGACATATAATTAATATCCCCTAATGACACACATAGGATCCGACCCAACCCAGATCTATATGTACCAACCCCGGCCGTCTCACATAGGATCAGACCCACCCAAGATCGATAGGAACTAACCCTTTCATCAATCACATTGGATCTAACCCACACATGATTGGTATGACACTAATCCATGACAAGCCTCTCTAAGGCTGGTCCTCATCGGGTCGTGCCCTACTAATCCACACAGGGTTTCTAGAACGATAATCTACACAAGGTCGCATGAATATTAACCCACACAGGGTCGCTATGATGATGATCCACACAATGTCGCTTGGTGATGATCCTCTCGGGGTGGCTAGGTGTGGATCCACATAAGATCTCTAGGTGATGAACCACACAATATCGCTCAGTAATAACCTGTATATAATTTTCCTAAAACCTCCATATCTCATCCAACCACTGGATTCCATCTCATTTCACACGTGATTCCATAAGAAATTGCTCCTCAATCCATCAATCATTTTTAACTGGAAGGAAGTCCCATGAAGAAGTTACGCATAGTTCAGTCATGATATAAGTGTTCCAATGAAAAAGACAGAGTGTCAACCTAATGCCTTTTGTGTAATTTACTGGCATTTTAGTGGCGAGGTCCCAAATAGATTTAGGGTTGATCCAACCTGGCCATACTCCATGATTTTTCAAAAATTAGGTGGAGTATCTCAAAAAGATCGTCTCGCTTCCAGGATCCCATCACCACAGATAGTTCGTCCAACTAATGTGTGGTTCACTTGATATGACTCTTTATGTAAAACAAGGCCTGAATTGGTGTGGGTCTGGTGAAGACTGGTCGGGCTGTCCCAACCCGGTTCAGCCCGACCTGACCCAGTCAGGGCCGAGGCGGCCTGGCCCAAACATTCCAAGGCCATCCCGAATGGGCTGTGATGTGGTGGGCATGGGCCGTTTGGCCACGGACTAGCCTGCCCCACATCGAGCATGGCCCTATGGATCATAGACTGACCCGGCCCACCCAGACTGGGCAGGGCCACAACGACTTGGCCCGCCGGCTAGCGCAACCCACGTAGGGGTCTCTTTGTCCCCCTTTGGAACTACTCAAAGAGTAGTTCAGATCTTTGGTTGGTGGTTCCAGGTGGGGCTGCCTGGATATCCATGGGACCCACAATGAGTGGGTCCCATCCCTTCATCACGGCTTCGAAGCTGCCACCTACAACTCTGCGGCGTGTGACGGCGTCCCGTCTTGCCGTCCCTGTGGCCAACCCACATCAGCCACCCCTTCAGTCCGCCACAGTGCCTTCAGGCACTGCCTCTCTTCCATGGCCGGTTCGTGCTGCCGGTCACCATTAATGTCGGTGATGGTCACCATTGTTGTTATGCCGGTGGAGTTTTTGCGAGCCTCCAGGTGAGCTTCGAAGGTCTTTTTATCATTTTGAACGTGCCTATAGACCTCTAGTTATGCCTCCATCATTGTGTTCCACTTAATTTCTACTTCATGACAAGTTGAAAATTTTCCAATTAAGAACACAAAAAATCAAGCGGTGGGGGGTCCGGGCCTTGTTCGTTCGGCCCGCGCACTCCGTATTATCATTATATCATGTGAGAGTAATTTATACATCACATTAAAATGATGAAAAACACCATTCCAAACATAAACCCCCTACCTTGAGATTTTTTGGGGGCATTGTGGTGGTGGATGAATAATCATTATTTGTGGAAGCTATCGGCGTTGTTCATCGATCCCTCCAACGACATCAAATCATCTGTTCCACGCTGGTGGAAAACGTCGTGTTACTTCTTCATAGGTTCCTCGCTTGATGAAGCCATGTCAAACCTCAACCTGATCATCACATAAATAGACAGAAGATGATTGTTTAAAGAAATGATGCTTTAATGAGGTTCATTTATATGTTAACTAAAGCACCTCTCATCTCTCAAAAGAGTGGTTATGAAAACAAATGGTCAAGCCATTAATGGTTTGAAAACTAAGTGGCCCCACTACCACTGCTCAACTGTTGGAGAAAAATAAAATAACTTTGTAAAGTTATTTTTATATTTTTATTTTTATTTTCAAAATTTATCTTTTTTCCTGACCTACTGTAGTTGATGTGAATCCCTTATTTTGGAAATGTTATCCCATTCTTTTCATGTACAAAAATTTAATTTTTAATTCTTATTTTTTTCAATCGGGGATTCTCAATCACTATTGAAAATAATATTTATTTATATATATAAATAGAATATTTAATTTTATTGTATGTCATGAACTAGTCTAGGGACCCTGGTGACTGAATAACTGAGCTGTTTATAACAAAGACCGAAGGGTGTTCCCGATCCCCACGGGTCGACAACTTGAACCTACCATCACACAACATGCAATCCTAAAGTAGTTAGTGAGTTATTTAGATAAACTCTATGCAACGAAAATGTTCTAAAACATACTTTCGGCATGTCAAATTCCTGGTGGTTTGCTGACGAGTCTCCCTTGGCCAGTTTCATAGGGACATGTGTATACACATTATTTTATGTTCACATAGATATTGAGAAATCCAATAATTGTTTAATACTATCATAAATTTTGGTAGATGACCATGTTTCTCAGATGTTTGTTTATCTATGAGATATAAATTTTTACCATTGTACATTATAACTGCTTTAAATTCTTGTGGAATTTATATAAAATGTTTTATATAAATGTTTCACTTAGGATATTATTTCAGAAATATTCAATATCTTGTAACGTAGAGTTTGTGGATTGAATGTTTTTCCATCATTTTGAAAATGTATATCATGTTTTGTTTAAATATCCATTTGAATTTACAATACAATTAATATTGGAAATTGAAATATTTTTATCGGATAATATATATTTGGTATTTGTTGTAGAATCATTGGGGGTATCTTACTAGGCTTAGGCTCACACCCTGATTTTTTCTTTCATGTGTTTGTAGACATTATAATTCGAGGCTTGAACAAAGGGAATGAATATATTGGTGGAGGATCCAAATGTTGAGCTTTTGACATGGTGAGTTGTGTCATTGGGGACCTCTGGATTTCTTTTCTGTTTAGTACATTGGGTTTTAAGACTTTGGATTTTATGTATCTCAGTTTTCTGGAACTTTTTCTCCAAGTGGAGTTTTCTTTTTGTTATACATTCTATCTAATTTTTTCATTGGAATTGTTGGTGGAAAAATTGTTCCCACTTGCATGTTGTGTGATAACAAGTGCCCGTCACCGACCCATGGGGATTAGGAACACCCTTAAGGCTTTTTCGAAACCATCTTAGTTCTTGGGATACCGGGGTACACAGGCTGGATAATGAAAAATTGGTATCAGAGGGAGGTTAAGCATATTGCCTTGATGACATTATGAATTTGATTATTCTTGTCAGGAACTAAGTGGTAGTTGCGATTTAGTGTCTCGCCAACTCTCACCACAATTATCCTTCAGTCTCCTGGTGTGGTTAAGGAATAACGTATTGTGGACTAATCTAGTATTTTCCCTATTTTGTTTTGGATAGAGTGAAATCCAAATCATTTATGGTTTAAAATTTGGGATCAGGTTTCCCTTATTTCTCTGTATGAGAATTATAGAATTACATCCTTATTGTATTCTACTATTTTGTAACATCATTCCTCCAAGAAGATGTGAAAATCAGATCTAGGAAGGAGCCACTGCAGAACATCAGTGAATGAATCCTCTAGTGGACTCGATCCTATTTGAGGATATTGTGCACACTGTCCAGGCTCTAGGATAAGCACCACCTCTTTTCCGCATTCAGGATCCAACTATTTAACCTAGGGGTGGGGTTTTCTAAAATTTTTCTCAAGTGTTCTTTCACTAGAAACAATATTTTTTCAAAGGCTCTACTAATCCTCAACATGTTAGGGAATAGTTTCACATGATATAACATATTTTTGTGTTCGTGGAGTCACCAGATGAGATTAGGTGAAGTGATACACCTTCATGATTGATGCACCAATAATGATATAATGGGATGTGATAGCGGTGAAAATGTTACATTAGTCCTTTTCTTGGGGGAGGCCAGAGAGATAGATCCCAAGGAAATAAAAAATGTGTTGGAAGGCCCAAAGCCAACAATATCATGACCATGGTCTAGACTGGCCAAAGGAGACTGGCCAATGGAGACTCATCACCGACCCAATAGGGATGTGGCCCTTCAAAAGTATGTTTTAGAATTTTTTTCATAGTGTTGAATGTATCCAAATAACTAATTAACAACCTATGGATTTTATGCGCTATTATATGATTTGAGAACTATTTTAAGACTGCCTAAAAATATAATCAATCCCATTCTTCCATTTCAATGATTCCTATTCCATTCCATTTAAAATAAAAATATATTTTATTAAAAACACATGCCTTTTCACAAGATAAACCCCATGGGATTCTATCATAACATTTTAAATCAATTTTTTCACAATTTTGAAATCTATTCAAAACTCATTCCATCCTTAGAAAATTTGTTCCTATATTTAAATTCAAAAATTTAATGGAAATTGATTCCATAAAATCCAAAATTTAAATTATACAATTTAGATTAGCTAATAAATAGATCATAATCAATTGAATTGGGGGTTGTCCAAATTTCCATTCCCAAACCATTTCAAATAACATGGTTCAATGGAATTGGGTTTTTATCAATTAAATTCAAAGAAATTTTTGAGTGATTTTATAAGGACCCGGACTTAAAACATTACATAATATTGTATTAAATGAATAATTCACATTGAGGAGATTTTTAGGTTTATAGTTTTAGAGAATTAGGTCATTAAATTTACATAACAACATGAATATTACTTGTAGACAATTTTACTCAGTATCCATTTTTTTTCATAAAATAAAAACTCTTGAAAAAAAGAGTCTTGTCTAGTTCCATGTTTTAGACAGCAAGGCATTTCCAAGATCCCATCCTTGACCCTATTCATCTTTAAGTCCCATGAAAAAAATTTCAATACTTTGGATGAGAATCAAAATCTCAATAAGGGTTATAAAATAAGAAATAAATCATTAGTCCATCAATACATACAAAACATATGCTCTTTTACTTATGTCATGAAAACATAAGATTTATGAAAAACACATAGTATTCACAAATCATAAGAGTACTTATGGAATTCATATCATATTTACATTGTAGTTATCATAGCAATATAGGGAGTTACGTTGGAATATCCATCACAGTATATTCCCTAAATCTCTGAGGAGAAACATTCATGTTTGCCTCCGTCACGTTACCCAATAGATTAGAGAGCTATCCGGGGCTCACCCATTCTAGGTTTATCATGGAACCACCTGTATACATAAAAATTTCCCAAGAACCATAACATATCTATAACACATAAAACAAACATAAAGGAAATATAACATTTCATATTTCAATCATAATATATCATTAAAATTGTTGACTTAAAAATGATTATAAATAGCATTTTCAATACCAAATTACGTAAAAAGTATATGGTATTTATTTTCCTTTAAAATAACACTTTGGATTGTTAATGAATCCAATGATCAAATAATACTCCTGGAGGTAGAGAATGATCGTTGTCACTGCTTATGTAAAAAATATTATTTACTTTCATTTAGTAAAATTCTTCATACAAAAATATTCCCTTTGAATGAAATGAAATGTCAAAGGGGTTTATACAATATATAAAAGAATGTAATGTATAAAACAAAATATGCCTCAATGAATGGCGGTAGGAGATAATTGAACAATCATCATTTCATGAGGTGTTAGCCTGCCATCCATTGAAACAAAATGTTCTTCACCCATTAGATGGATGTCTATGATAGTATAGTTAAAATCCTTCTCATAAAAACATCCTAGTATATTGAGGATATATTTTTTTTAATGAATAAAGGAATAAAAATATTTTAGGGGTTGGAGAAGTAAAATAAAAGAAAAGAAGTTGAGAGAAACAGTTACCTATAATTTGGGTTACTCCCTTTGGAATGAACCAAAAGGGGTTCTTGATGTGCCTTGTGCCTAAGATAAGGCTTCTTGGAGGTGTACAAGGATGTAGAGAGCTTAATTGGTCAGATTTTGGACCTAAAAGAAGGCTTTATAAGATATGGAATTGGTTAGAAGTGATGGCTTATTATAAGGGGGAGGAGGGGCTCTTTCGGAATGTGTGACAATATTATTTTATTATATAATGCTATTTTGCTTCTAAAGGTACAAACTAATTAAGGTAGAATATAAGATGAATCATTGTAAAAATAAATTCATCCAATAATAATTAGTTAGGTTTTTTATGTTATTCTAATATTTATAATCTTATTTATTTAAACTATTTATTAATGAGGTAAACACTGCATTATTATTGTGTCATAAATAATTTAATTTATTCAATGTCCAAAAATTATAAAAAACTTCAATGATGTAGGAAATACTTTTAAATTTCAAATGAATTTTTATAGTCGAAAATATAATTTATATAATAGCTTGTAAAAATTAATTTACAAAGAGATATTTGATTATGTCAGTTTTGCCTTTAAGTTATTCAAAATAAAGTGTCATTGTCTTTCATAAGTGGCTCAATGGGATCCCAAAACAGACCCACGGATTTCCATGGTTGGCCATTACTCATCAAATAAGGTTAGGAAAATTGTTATGGTAGTTTTGAATTATTATAATATTATTTTTACCTTGAATTACCCCATTTACCTTTAACCGATGTAAATAAAAGTAAATAGATACGATTCAAAAAAAAATATTTTCCTCTTATTGAACCAGATTTTATTAACTAATAAAAACCATATATTTCAGATTTTGGAAATTCAATTCACATAAGTGGTAAAATTTCATTTAAATGAAAAAGTTAGTTTTTTAACTAATACTAAGAGGTTTCCCTTTTCTCAAAAATTTATGTTTTTCATAAAAATAACAAAAATTCAACCTATGATATATTTGATATTACGAATTCAAAATTGATGTATATTTTTGAAAATTTTAAACATATAGGTTGCATTAATTAATTTAAAATTAATCCCATTGTTAAAACAAATCGTTTGTTTTTAAGAAACAATAACTATCAAAATATTGACACATGTTTATGTCCAATTTCAAAGTGAAATTTATTCCAATAAACAAAATTCGATTAAATGGTAAAAATATATTCTAATTACACTTTAAAACCAATTAAAAAATAATCTAACAATATAAAAAAATTATATTAAAACACAGTTTTGAATTAAAATAAAGTATTTTTACTATTTATTAAAAATTGAATTTTATCATAAATATACCAAAAAAATTATCCAAATTAAATTTGTGTGTCCCGATTCTAAAGAGGAATTTTATTTGGTCAAATAAAACATATAAAACTAACCAAAACTATAGTTAATGATGGTTTACCATTAAAAGGCTGTAAATCGACCTTTTAATGTAAATTATGCTTAAAATTAGATTCATTCACATTTTAAGCCTCTAAATTTTATGGCTAAATGTAAATACATTTAAAAAACCTGTATAATAATATTGTAGTTAGTTTTGTTCATTACCACCAATACAATGACTAAGAGTTCACTGCCATTTAAAATAATAACATTATATTATTAGTGTGCAATGTATGATTTCAACGAAACCTGTTATTGCGTATCGAGTACGCTATTAAACATATAATACAATTTTAAAGTAAAATCAATTAATATTTAATTAACAAATATTGATAAATATGAAAGTGTCTTCTACTTTATATACCTGGGATGTTTCATATTTAATTTAAACCAACTATTGAAATAAATCAAGAAATATATTGATAATCAATTTGGTTAATCTGGATGGAACCACCCACCTCAAGGTCATTGATGTATTCAACAAAGATAAACCACCCCATGGGGATCAATAAAACTTCTCAAAACCCAATTAACATAGTGTTGACACACTAATGTTCGATGTTCTTCATGGGGTCCTAAAACCAATGTCAGTAATTTTATTTCAAAAATAAGTAAAATTTCACATGTGATAATACATTCTATGTCACATATAATATTTGGATTATCATTTTATTTCAATAAATATGATTGAAATTATCCATCAATAGTTCATTAAATTACACGATGATAATCTTATATTAAATAAAACTATCCTTAACTTCTAAATTAATTATTAATATATATACACAAACAAACACACACACACACACATATATCCCTATAATTTGATAATGAAAATAAATAACATTAGATAATTTTACTAAATTATCCAAATTTTTTTATAGATATATATGTATATATATATCATTTGATTTTATTTTGATAATCCAAATAATTGTCATTTGATAATTTATTATAAGTTATCTTTTATTATTTTAATAATTATACTCAAATAATTATACTCAAATAATTATCCCTTAAATATTAATATTCCAAAAATTTTATTTGGATAATTTTTTTCCACAAATTATGCTTTATAATTTCAAGAAATTATCCTTTCATAACATTTTTAAATATTCTAAGTTTTCACTCCACACAAATTATCAATGATCAATTATTATATGATAATAGTGAAAATCATTAAAATGAAATTGCAATAAATTATCTAATTATAATTTCATGGTATTAAAATATGATAAAATTTTCATTTTTAACAGCCCAATACATACCATGATATTGATATTGCTGGATTTGGTCAAATACTTCATGGTATTTCTATTCCATGGCTCTAGCCCTCAGGAATCCCCCAGGAAAAGGCCTCATGATGGGAAATGTATCCATAACTCCTTATAAAGGGTTGCTTAATTATCCGCCTCTTTCTATGTGGGTATAATAATCCACCACCGTAGAAGGGACCAACGTCCTCATTGACACAAAATATGGACACTAGCTATGATACCATTTGATCTGTCATTGAGAAAGTTGGGCCCTTCTTGGAGGTGGATTATGGATATCCCATATCAAAGGAGGAGGATCATGAAGAACACCTTTATATGGTTGTGTGGATACCACTACGATATTGAGGCCTCTTCCTGGGGGATTCCTGAGGTCTAGAGCCTAGGGAATGAAAACCCATGGCGGATAGGCCCAACTCTATTGAATTGGGTGTATATATTGAAACTGAATTATTTAAATTTTTAATTTGAAATTATGTTTTTAAAGGAAATTATTTCATTTAATATTTTTAATTTAATTGTGTAAATAAATTGTGTAATGACGGAATTAGTTTATAATGGATTTCAAACTAGTGAAAATGTCTTAAAATGATTAGATTTAAACCCACTGATTTAACCTTGTGAAAAATAATGTCTTTTAATTATACCAATTTTGGTTTTAAATGGAAATAAATTGACCCATTTTAAATTGAATAATTGGATTGAAGATATTTTTGATTAGTTTTAAAATAGTTCAAAAATCATGTAATACAACATGAAACCCTTTGTCAGTTAGTGTGTTATTTGGATACACTATATGATACGAAAACATTCTAAAACATAATTACGTCAGGACACATCACCGACCAGTCTATGATGAGTCTCCTTTGGCCAATGTCATAGGGATGTGTGTTTAAATTTTTTCCTAATTTCACTTTGAGAGTGTGGAATATTATTACTTGTTAATATAATCATACCTATTTGAAAGATGACCATGTTTCTCTCTTGTGATTTATATTTGAGATATAAATGTATGCCAATGTTAGGAAACTGCTTTACATGCCATCAGATTTTACATAAACTATTTTATGTAACTATTTTATTTAATCCATTATTTTAAAATTATTCCATAATTTGTAATGTGTTTTCTTAAAGTATCATTCCATCATTCGAACTTCACATCATGATTTATTTAAATTATGATTTAAAATTAAAAACCTATTTGTCATTTTAAATTCAATGTATTCCTTTGGTTAATAAATTGTTGGTATCTATTATGGAATTTTTGTTGAGACCCTACTGGTATTTTTTGATCACAACCAACTTTTTACTTTCATTTGTCTGTATACTTCCTTCTTCCAAGTTCAAGAAAAAAGAAAGGATCACATGGAGGTGGATCTAGAAATTAACCCTTGGCCTTGGTGAGCTATATCCATAGGGACATGAGTGGTCTTTCCATCTTTTTGAACATGGGATTTAGTACATTGGGATTTTATTCCCATGTTGTACTCTTGTACTTCACTCCCAATAGAGATTTTTTATTATGAATACAATCTTGTTTTCATTTTATTCAGCATTCTTTTTGAAAAATCACTCCCACTTGTATGTTGTAAGATGTTAGGTGCTAGTTGCCAACCCATGGGGATCAGAAACTCTTTTTGTGCTATGTCTGGGCTAGCTCGATTATTAGGTTTTGAGGGTACCTAGGTTGGTTCATGAAAAATTGTTATATGGTGCATTAATGATGGCATGATTTCACCTTACATGTGATCACATCAGAATTAATGCACCAAATCCCATTTGATCTCTGTAGTAAAGATTACTTGGGAGAGAGTAGGGTGAGATCACACCTGCATAAACTCACAAGATCCCATTAGAAAGGTTCTGTTAAGCAGACTTGAGAGAGAGTAATACATGGATGGGGGTTCCAATGGTCCAGATCCCAGGAAAAGAAACCAACTTTGGGTTAGGCCCAAATCAGACAATATCATGATCATGGGATGGATTGGGCCATTACAAATTGTATTAGAGCCAGTGTCCATTTGATTTTTCAGTGAAGATGTTGGGATCTTCTAGGGGGTGTATTATGGCTATCCCACATCGAAGGGGGAGGGACATGAAGCACCCCTTTATAATGTGGTGTGGATACATCTCACATAATGATTCATTTACCTATGGAATGCCCGAGGGTTCTTTCCTAGGGAAAGAAAGACCATGCAAGCTTGGCCTAAATTGGACAATATAATGATAATGTGATGGAATGGGCCATTAGAAATGGTATAAAGACTAGTGGCTATTTGACGTGTTAGAGAGGATGGTGGTCCCTTAAATGGGTACGGATTATGGATATCCCACATAGAATGAGGAGGAGCACAAATCACCCCTTTATACGGTGGTGTGGATACCTCTCTCACCATAAGGCCATTTCATGGGAGATGTTAGAGGGCCAGATCCCATGGAAAGCAATATTGTGTGGTCTAGGCCCAAATCAGACAATATCATGGTTGTGGGTTGGACTGGACCGTTAAAAACGGTATCAGACCCAGTGTCTATTTAACGTGTCAACGACGATGTTGGGACCTTGTAGGGGGTGGATTATGGATATCCCACATCAAAGGAGTAGTACAATTCATGCTTTTATAAGGTGTTATGGATACCTCTCACATTATTAGTACATTTCCAAGGGTAATCCTGGAGGAGAGAGCCCAAGAAACTCAAATCCATGCAGGCAAGGATTAAAGAAGATAATATAAATATTGTGGGATACACTAGGCCATTATATTGTAAATAGTCTTGATATTTTCTACATGGGTAATCTAATAAATAACTTTTATAATAACAAGGATAGTTTTTACTTTAATCTCCCATTCCTTTGGAATTATCTTTAGTGACATATATTTGAAAAACACGCTCAATGTCTCAATGGAGTTAAATTGTTGGAATCATATGAATATGATTCATTTGATAACTATAGATTTGGTTTATTTATAGAAAATATAAATAAAACTTTAAGTGGATATTTGAATGGTGTATTGGACTATTAGATCTAATATATAGTGATGTATATATTCTAATGAGTACACCAGATTATTGTGATTATAAGTACCTCAAAACTATTCCTGATGACATTAGTATATATAGTAATGTGCTTCTGATGAGAATTTTTTTTGAATGTCTTAAAAAATTCAAAGTGTTTAAAAAAAATTAAAATGTAAATATGGAAAAATATTAGTATTCTCTAATAAAATTGGGGTGGTGAATAATTGTTCAAGTAATTCAATTTTCATTTGGGACATTGTTGAATTATTGCATAACTCACTCCTCCTCATACATGACCATGTAATTGAGTATCTAAATGGAAGAATCATAACCTGTTATACATTTTCTGATTGATGATGTTTTAATGTGACCTTCATATTTCATTCCATGAACATTGTCTAGAAATAAATTTTATTCATACCTAACCATGTTCCAAATAGAGTAATCATAATGACACCTTATGAGATATTCAACAGGAAAATTACAATATGTATTATTTGAGGATTATTTGATATAAGGAGGGTGTATAATGTTTTACTTATTATAAAAATGAAACTAATTATGATAAGTTATTTTTTTAACCAAAGGAAAATAAGGGAAGTAATTTCTATAGTCCTATTGAGAAAAATGATTTTGTGGTCTGATTTTGTGCATTCCACGATAAAGAATTTTTAATTTTAAGAGTTATAGAGAATAATGCTTAAAATAGAGAATTATAAAATAAACTGAAACTAGAAATTTTTAGAATATGGATGTTTATATAGTTCAATAATGTGTTTTGGAATAATAGATGACATAGTATGAAAATGCACCTTGTAGTTAGGGTATGATTTATAAGTATCTTATGAGATAAGGATATATAGTAGAATGTGATGATGAATTAGATTCATAGATGAAAAAACTTCTACCTTCAAAAGGTCATCGGGAGTTCTGAATCAAAAAATTTGATTAATTTCATGAAATCATAAATAGACCTCATGTACACTAACTCAGATGGAACATGGTCGATTCATATAAAGAAGAATTCCCCTAAAATGAATGTTTATTATCTATAATAAAACAATCATAGTTGGTTGATTTCATTTATATAAATAACACATGGTGGAAAGGGTTTATATAAAATTTCAAGAAATTGAATATAAAGAAATATGATGTCTTATAGAAATGATAATTTCTATTTGGATATTACTATACATAATAGACCTTTTTTGGATATGAGATATATTAATTGGATATCTAAAATACATTATTTAATGATAATTTAGGTGTGTATATGTATATAAATCCACAAAAAATTTCTGATTATCCAAATTATTTTTATATTGTATTAGTGTCATATCGATTAATTTATATAGTAAAAATATCCACTTGGAGGTAGAAAGTTTGGAATGATAGAGAGATTAATGAGTATGGTTTCATAAAGAATGAAGATGATTATTTTGTATAAAAGTTTTTTGGGAGTGTTTTGGTGCATATAATTTTATATTTTGAGACCAAATAGTTATCAAAAATCATTTCTCAATTATTAATTCTATAAATATGTGGTTACTAAAATGCTTGTTAATGAAATTCATGCGATATGGAACCTACATACTGAATTTTGATATCTAAAAATATATATCTAATAGTATAATATAAATGGGTAATAGAATATATAATGTAATATTTTGATACTATTTAACATAAAACACTCTAAAAATGTGTATTCTTTAGTGTTTCATGTAATTAATCTTAATATGGTTAAAAATCCCTATAATTGGTTAGAAAGTATGAATATGTTTACTTATAGATCCTGCATAAAAAATGTTGTATTATATGTTCTTAACTCAACAAGATATCTCTTATTCTTTTAGTATAAAAAGTATATACCAATCCAATAATTGACAATTTCATTGGAATTTTTTGGAAGATCCTTAAATACATTACAAAAAAGTAAGGAAATTGTATTGGAATGTAGATGAGTTGATGAGGTAGTTTTAATGTGTTACATTAATTTTATTTTCCACTTTGACAGTGATGATATGTTATCTCAATCTGGTATCATATTGTTCCTAAATTCAAGAATAAACAGTTAGAAGTGTTTGAAATAATACATAATGGTCGACTTGATAATAGATGCAGAGCACATCACTTCATTAGATTTTTTGAAAATTGTTCATTAGATCAAGAATTTAATTTTTATTATTATTGATTGTTTGGAATGATAAAGGGAGGGATTAAAATTTATTTTCAGAAGAATAAGAATATTACTCCAGCTAAGGAACTCAAATGTCACAAATGAACAATCCCATCTTTCTCACACACCATATCATTTAATAGATATTTGATATGGGATATGTAATGATCTATTTAGTAGATATTGAAGAAATTGTTGAATATACTTTAAAAACTATTAGAAAATATAATAATGGTGGATATACTGTATATTTATGTATTAGATACATGAGATATTAGATACAATGGTTGTAAAATGTATCCTAACTGTATAATTAATGTAATCCTTATTTTTAATCCACACAAGAATTCTTCATTTTTATTAAATTAATAGTTGAATGATATTATCCCTACAAAGAATGATTTTGAGTGGTCACTAATATATTATTATGATAGGTTATTATGGGTTGAGATGAAATTTCATGATTTGAAAGAATATAATAACACAATTTATATAAATACTTTTATTTGATAAAAAGGGTTGAATCATGAGGTTATAAGTCAAGAAATATTATTTAAGTAGAATCTCTAAAGATAATTTTTGGGAAGGTGAAATTATTAATTATGTATTTATTGTTGTATTATTTTTATGAATCCCCATTTTGAGATGTGAAAGAGATTATTATCATTATAATAATTAAACATTGATATGATTCTTTCACAATCTTTGAGGTTTATCTAATCTGAGGTGGTTTTATCTATTGTTGATCATGTCATCAGTTAGTTCTTAACCACCATATAAATTTCATACATCTATGATATGAAATGGAATATTGGTGATTTATTATATTTTAATAAAGAAATATATGGCCGTTATTCATATGATGTGTTCAAAGACTAGGATAAATTACATGTCATGTATTCATTCAAATTGTCTTGTATATTTTTGGAAATCATATGTATGGGTTATAAACTATTATATTTACAGGTTCCATGTTTAGTTTCCACTATATGTCATAGAAAAAATGATTGTATAGGAATATATAGGATTTTACTGATACTTATTGTGGTTGAAATGTTCAAATAAAGATATGAGTACGTTTGATCAAGATCACACTAGACCTAATTGTAGCTTAGGTAAAACTAGAATTTTATTATAGCACATTATTTGAATACATTTATGAAATTATGATATTATATTATATGGAAACTCTAAAAATTATTGTAGGTTCAAACAAATATTCAATATATTAATGATTATACTTTAGACAAAGTGTTTTTTTAATTGAAGATGTTTTTTTAAAACATATCTAATAAATTTTAGATATATTTATAATGTGTTTCATAGTTGTTTAATATATTTTAATAAATAATTTCTGAGTATTTTTAAAATTTATGTATACCATAAATAGATTTTAGAAAAAACATCATTTGTTTTATCAAAAGCTTCTTACCATTTATCTACATATAAAATCATCATATAATTTTTACTAAACACGGATATTGTGGACTCCATCATTGGAAAATAAGGAATAAAACATTGGTAATATTATTTTTACTAGAAAAATCATGGAATATTATCAATATTATTGGTACCTTCCAAATATATCACAATATCTACTTTATCATAAAAATAGAGATTCGTTCATTAGAGACAACATGACCCAATATCTTCACCAACTAGTCTATCCAAATGGAATGATAAAATGAAAAATTCCATTGTCAAAAAATACCTGTGATATTTTAGAATCACGTATCTTAAAGGAAGAAATATTTAAATTTTAACATCCACTATACCCTTTCATCTAAATGTGTACCAACAAAAGTAGAATATGAAATTTAGTCATCATCAAAAACCAACTAATTTAAAATTCATGATGATATTTATAATGAATCAGATGGGGCTGAACCAACTTCTCACCCAATATGATATCACAAAAGAACCATTATGGGGTCTTGATAACCATGAGTAAGCAACTAGTATATGTATATAACAATATAACCAGGGGGAATGGTTTCAGCCCTGTAAAATAAAAATAAAAAAATAGATATTACTTATAATCAAATATATTGTATCCATACCTTGGAATTACATGCATATAAAATAAAGAGATTGAAATAAATAAAATTATCAAAATAGAATAAGTAATAATAAACATAAAAATAGGAAATATTCATTAAGATTTGTTACCCTCAATTAGGAATATACATCATAATAAATGACCAACATTATTTTTTAACAAAAAATTGAATAAATAAAAAAGTGTATCAAAATACAAAATAAATAGGGTTGAATTAGTTAGTACATAAACATCTCCATATATAAACAAGGAACCCAATCCAAAAGTCAATGATTTCATTGATACCCATAGTCAATCCCCAAATCTACATGTAGATCAATGGATTATCTAAATTATATCCAAACAAAGATCTGTACTTAGGAACCATTATAAAAATATGATAATTTCACACACACACATGAGTGTTTATACATGGTATGATCAAATCATTCCCAGTATGATTTTGTCAAAGATTACAAGAAATATGTTTCATAAAAATATATTTAAATGGTTGTTTTTTGAAAATTGGAAAATAGCTTTCTGAAAATTATAAGATTGAAGAAACCAATAACATTTATTTCCGTTAAAAAATATAAACCACCATTTTACATAAACAACTATGGATAAAACTCCTCAAAATGAATGTTTCTAAATAAATAAATGATTAATTTAGATATATGAAATAAAAAATTCAAATTTTATCATTTCAGAATCCATTCTCAAAACATCATTTTTCAAACAATGAGGTAAAAACACCTTAAAAAGGAATCAATTTTTCCTTTAATAATATTTATTTTAGGGAAATCATAGAAAAAAAATTAAAAATAAGAAAACAATGAAAGAAATTATATATAATATCAATAATATAATATATTCTAAAATATTCATAATGAGAATAAATAATAATAATGTAATGCTTACTAAAATAAATAATGGGTAGAAAGCTATAAAAATAAATTTAAAATGGGAACCCTTTATTCCTTAATTGACAAACAAGAACAATGGAAAACTTGTTAGATCTTAGAATAATATTATCTAAGACCATACTTCAAAAAAATGTTGTCCTATATGACCTACATATAATCAGAACCCCATCATAGTCTCTTAGTCTCACCAAGAGGTATCCCATATTTGATAACAATAAATTTTTGGGATCTAGAAATATAAAAGTCTACACAAGTGGAACAATCATCTAGATGTTCAACATCGGGATAAAAAATATTTAAGGATAATACTATACAATATATAATACAAATTAATATGCTCATAATAATGGAATATAATCAATTAAAAAACTATCTTATTTATAAAGTACCAACTGTTAAACTAAAATAAGAAAAAAAAATTAAGGATAAACAAGCTGTTAAAACTAACAAGTAATACCAAATTATAAAACCATCATTCAAAATCCTAATTGTGCCATCACTTTGAAATTATATTTTTTCTCATAAGAATTTATTTGAAACCCAACCACATATATTACTAAAGGAAACCACTATAAATGGGATAAATTTCGTAATAATAAAAACAAGTATGAACCCTTATTTAAAGACACATTTTTACATTAAATAGCTTATCATGGATTTTTGGATAAGCATGTATTGGTCACAATTTTTAAATTTAGAGGAGGACAAGAGGCTCATAAATTTCCTCCATTATAATTAATAAGGAATTTAAAAACATTTTATAATCCAAAAATGGGCATAATATATTGGAATTTATTGATATAAAATGGAATTAGAAATACCGAAGAATTTAATGAAATGCATAATAAAGGATTATCATAAAAACATACCTCAATAAAAGGAAACAAGTTTCATTTAGTTGAATAATCCTATCATTTCAATGGGATAACCACTATAACCCCTATATAATCAATTATTATGATCATACAAATAAAAACCCATGATTCAACTTAAATCACCATTAGTTTTTATAGGATAAAATAAATATTAGGGGTAATTTATGTATGAATGATAGGAAAAAATGAATGATGGTTAAATGGAAGGTATTAACCATTAAAACACACTAAAATCCAATAAAGGTGGCAAAAAATATATAAATATGGAAATTAACCCCAATTTTTTCTTTTAGATTAGTCTCGTAAGTGTGGAGAAAGTGAATATGAGAGGGTCTTTAACTCAACAATAATAAAAATGGAAAATCAAAAAAATAAAAATGGATGAATTCCTCATAGTGTGATCCTTATAGTCATGGAATTATACACTACCATATGTAATACCATGTAATTATAATACTTGGGTCACCATGAAATGGATCTCTACCTTCATGGAATGAATAACCTCCCCTATAACTAAAATAGTGTGATGTTACCCCATCATGGAATGGGTAACCTACCCCTTTTAAATTCTAAATATAACTTTATATGATATATCAATAAAATAAATCATAATTGTTATCACCAAAATGTCACCCAAAACACTATGGCATGATGTTCCTCCCCACCTAAATTCCAACAATGGGTGGGAATCATGGGCTTATAGAAACCATATATAAGAGTAACTACATTAACTATTGTATTTTGGATTTAGCGAAAATATAAATTTTATATAGTTATATTTTCTTAATTACACTAACCATGATCTAGCCTCTACCTCCAATATGAATATTTCACAATGTTAAAAACCTTCTATAAAAGAAAATCTTATAAAATATAGTAATTTTCCAAATTAATCACCCAATGAAATGTCACACTATGATTCCCATTTTCATGAAGTAATCCTAGATAAAACATGGCTAAAAATTAAACCACATAACATGTCACTCTCTTATTCCACTTGGGAATGTTGTGATATATTTTTATCCCAAAAACTAAAAAACTACCGAAATTCCAAATCTCCAAAAAAACAATTTTCAACAAAATTATAAAATATTCAAAACAACATTGAAAATGAGGTGATATAATATTAACAAATGAGATAACCATGCATCAAACAAAATAGGGATTATGTTAGATATATTTAGAATGTTAACATGTACTATTAAATTCCTAGCCTTAGACACCCCTAACACATTATAAACTATGAATAAAAACTCTTGATTCTTATAAATTTGACATCAATTAGTTTTACCATGCGTCCATGTATGAGAAAAAAATCTAAAATTAATCATATACATGAATTGGATACTCAATAACAATGTTATATTAGAACACCCAATATTTTATCCTGTTGAGAAGACTATGAAATAAAATTTAAAAACACCCAAAATTCTTTATTGATTTTGTGAATTAGGTTAAATTGGGAAATCCATCAAAGAAATTCATATAGTCCCGTATTGATAAAATTTATAAAAAATCTATCATTGAGAAGTAAGTTAATTCCTATATCTCAACTATATACCCCATATTTGGGGTCATCTAATTTTTTTTGATCAATTATAGTAATATATACCTGATGAAGGTTTCTATCATGGGGATCTTCTAAATTAAAATATGTAAAACCTGAAATGTATAATTTTGATTAATCATGGTGATATCATGAAGATCTACATATAAAAACTCATTATTAATGAAATTATTATTATTATTCTGAATTTTTAATGTAACAATAATGTGGGGATGATGAATAAAAATGTTAGATAAAATGGATTTGTAGGAAAAATATTATGTAAGAAATTAGAAACCCCTAAATTCATCCTTTGTGATCCTTCATTAACATACATGTTTATTTGTCGACCATACACTATGTGTGTTACAAATTACTACATTCAACCTCATTGTATACAAGGTGTGAATGAACATGACAATCATGAAATATCCCTATTATATGTTTACCACTCTCTCAAATAGACCACAGCCATGAATTCTTCAACCATTAACACCAATAGTACCACAAAAAATAAATGATCTAAAAAAGGGGAGAGTATATTATTTTATATATTTTAATGAAAATGTTGGAATTTGAAGCTTCAGGTACCATTATCCACCTCTACTCCTCAATCACCCAAATTAACATAAAAAATAGTATACCAAGCTATGTGACAAAGCTCTTGAGTATTTTGTTGAAAAGTGTATATTTTCCATGGCTTGACCTCTCATAATATATTAGGGATTCGAGATAAGTGTTACATTATATTTTTGGAGAAACTTAAAGTGTTTTTGAAGATAATAAGAACTCAACAAGTATGAATGAACAAAAAAATGAAATATATTAAAATATAAGAAATAGATATTCCAAAAAAAGATCATGTTGGAGACAAAGGGAAAAATCATGAATACCTTAAAAATGGGGAGATGATAAATATTTATATGTAGTATTATTATATTATTCCTCAATCTATTTTTCTATAAAATAATCTTAGTTTTTTTTCTTTAGATTGGTTCCATGTGTCCAACATTATGTTTTTGATTCGGCCAAAAATATTCATCTAATATCTTCTCCTACTCCAAAATTTCTCGCATGATAATAGTATTATTTTCATAAATGGATGGGATCCATGTGGACAAGTTGACAGATATTAACTTGATATATATAAACCATTGAAATGATTTTGATTATATAACTAGTTTTTTCAATTTTCATAATTTTATATTTCAATAGACACATAATCTATTTTTGGGAAATTATAGAAACCATACGTTATTAGGAAAATTTAATATAAAAATGATCATGTCATACACCCAAAAAAAGTTCATTTTGTTTGATTTTATAATCTTATGCTATCTTTAGAGTCATACACTCTAGATAATGTCAGAAATGGGGTGAAAATTCATATGCTGCTGGCATGGAAAGACATAAAAATCAATTAAAATATATATAAAGACATGGAACTCTTGTGAATTTTCTATTTTAGAGATGACTTAAAATTTATAAAAAATGACAGGAATCTCATACGTGTAATTCGGATGATTTCATACCTACACTTTATAAACTCATTCACACTTGTCCCTTTGTAATTTTTCTAACCTTCAAAAATGATAATATGAAAATTATGTAATCTAGTTCTAGATTAATTTCAAATTCATTTAATAAAATGATGCTCATATTTAAAATCCATTGATATTTTTATGAAGAAAACCATGAATTGTTGTATGTCTTCAGAATTAATCCAAAAGTTGAATAATTCATTAAAACACAAGATTTAATCCATTTAAAAAATTAATTTATTATTTACAAATGTAACAAGAAATAGAATTTTTTTAAGGTAATAACTAAAACATGGGTTAATATATATTGAAACTATCTCAATTTTTAGGAAATAATGGATCTCATCAGTCCCCACACATAAATTGTTCCACTCTATGGTATAAAATTTAATTAAACATATACAAAATATTTTCCTTTTTTGTTAAGAAAACACCCAACCAAATATTTAAAAAACAAATCTTTCATCATTATGGAAAGATTCCATCCTTATATATGATATTTAAAAATGTTCTCATTTAAATTCCAGGAAATTTTCGAGTTACAAGTTTGTAAATAGTATATATTTCAGGGTAGATTGGAATTTAACATTCATTCATTTTAATTAAATATTTTAATAAGGATTACTATTAAAGTGATCCATTTCCACTTCCTTGATTAAAATAAAATTACATTTTTATAAGACAATTTTCCTTTATTCATTGGGGTAGAATTTTACCCTCACTGAAAGCTATTTATTTATAAAAAATTTAAACTAATGAATTCTCCATATATTTGATTGTAAAAAATTATTTTTTGGAATTACACATTCATTTTATTACTAACACACGAGGTTCCAAACTGTATTATAAATGTTTTACACTTTAAAACTAATAGAAAAATGTAAAAGGTTGAAGAAAACCAAGTTATTTCTCTTGAAATTATATAGTTACATTCTTCCCTTGGTGCATCACATAATGTTTTCATTGTGTATTTTTAACTGTTTTATAAATTAAATCTAATGGAAAAATATAATAAAAATTCAATTTTGAAAAAAATGAAAATAAAAAATGGAAAAGGGAGTTTGTACTATGTTATCCCTTCAATGTGTGGTGATATTTATATTTCCAACAATTGGATATCTTTTATGTTATCCCTAGTCCAATTAGTGGTGTGTTTAATATGATTTATACCCACACATCATATTCCTACCATAGCTTCACAACTTCACTTCTAATTGGATTAACTCATTTTTATTGTTCTTTGTATCACCCCTTATGAAATGTGTTTTTGGAATAAAAATATAGGCAACCTCTATTATTTCTTCCTTTCCACGCTCCATATATTATTCTTGGTATTAAAACAATGGACATAATATAGATGATATTTAGTTTTTTTTAACTTCCAAAATAAAATCATTGTATTCTTCTTCAATTTCCTCTAGATAATCCTTCAATAGATTATCAATTAACACTTTATTTATATAAAGTTATTACTATTAGGAATCCATGTATTCAAAATGAATCTCGAGTTTCTCGTCTAATGTTAATACAACAAGTTGTTCATCAGTATCCATGTCTATGTTCTTATTGAAAAGACCAAAAAATTCAAAATACATGAAGTTATTTTTTATTTCAATTATAAAATTTTAAAAAATATATTCTCATGAATGTTATAAAACCTTAGGTGGCTTGAATACTAGATTATAAACATTAATGATTATCTATGAAGTAATATTCATTAGTTAAGATCATGCATCCATTGGATTTCATTGAATTCCCATTATATTTAGTGACCGGGTAATTTGATATATATATTACAATACCATAGAAGAATATTCAATTTATTACATTTAAATCCACACCAGAGTAATAAATGTTTACTTTAATTGATGATTATATTTATAAACATCTTATTTAGTTACATTATTCAACACATCTCATCAGGTTATTCTAACTTTTTAACATTATTCGAATAACTTACATAAAATATTTCTTCATAACCAATGGAATGTAATTAAAAGAATGTGCGGGATTAAATGATTAGTATGGTTAAACATAAGAGATATCATTGGATGATAATATGTGATCATCACATAAGAATAATGGTTTTAGTTCATGGTCATAACAAAAAAATATCATAACATGACTATCATAGATCAAAATCATGATTCGTGGAATAAAACATAATCATTTCAAAATACATGAATAATAGGAGTGTTACAACATCATAATTCAATAATGAACAATATGATTAGATCATAATCAGGTAAAAAAATTGTGAAACCATCATTTTAATAGAAACCATTTAATAATTAAGTATATATTCCAAGACCATAATCATATAGGATTATGAATCAACAATTAGTTCACATATCATAATGAATCAAACATCATAACATGTTTCCCATTCTGGATCATAAATCACCACATGTTTCACATTATATATTATGAATCTCTGACTATTTAAAATTGTTTATAAACTATATAAAATCACATCATATAACATTCCCATGATATATAGAGCATTATCCAACGCATTGGAGATCTATTTAATTTTGGGGCCATAAATCACATAATAAATAAATAAGTACGTATTGTACAAGATCATAATAAATTAACATTGTCATCAAAACATAAACCATTAAAATAGAATAATTTTTATCACCATAAAATTATCATAGTCATAAAATTAGAAGGGAATGATTAATTATGGTACTATGTACTTACAGATGTGTAATGTTTCCATTTTTCATTGGATGAAATAAATAATGGTAAATAAAAATTAACCATTAAAAAATATTCATTATACAATATATATCATATATATTCATTAAATAAATCCAAATTACTATAATTAAAACCCATAACTGAATAATTAATCACATCTCTTCGTTGAGGTGGTAGTATACAAGTAAGCATGAGCGACGTTATCCTTTTCTAGTAGATAAGAAAAAGGTGAATAATGGTAGATACATAATTATAATAAAATTTAAATATATTTAGGAAACTGAAACTATTATTTTATAATGGATACTATATATTTATAGAAACTATATTAAGAGGTGAAATAGAAAACAATCTATCATCTGTTATACCACTTCGTTAAGAAACATTCTTTTGATTAAACCCGAAACCTTTAAAAGGCAGTTATTTGAAAAGAAAAGAAGTTGTAGTATGTGTTTAAATAGGTTAAAATGTTATTATTATAGGTATTTTCTAACTTATAAGTCTCAAACAATGTGAATAATTAAGGATATGAGGTTTTCAATTACATGTGTTGGTTTGGGGAACTCTTCAAATTATTTAATTTAATAAAAAGATTAAAATTAATTTTATAAAATTATTGGATAAAAGTTGATATAATTTGAATATAAGTGAAGTATTAGTCTAATTCCTCTTATTAAAAAATTGTTATACAAGTGTTGATTTTTTGTACTCTTATCTCTTAGTTTTAACTCGTTGTTAACCATTTTTACTATGATCTCAATATTAATGTTTTATTCTATTTGGGGGTAAATAATGATACCATGAAAGTAAAATTGACTAGTAAAAGGAAATTGGTTGATAATTTCAACTATATCATAGTAATTTAGAAAATTATTGTATTTTTATGATATTTATATTATTTACTATAATATTCTTTTTTATAAAATATCATTAATGTCATTTTTGCAACTATTAATTTAACTTGACATTTAAAATGAAGCGATAAAATTTTAATTTTAATATAAAACTTCCATACATATTTAATAATTAAAATTTATCTATCAAAATCATGATACAGTATAACAAAGTCAAAAAAATTACTTTTAGTGTTTTTGAACCAATTTACACTCTTTTTCTACTGTTTACATAAACATTGTGTCGGTGCAATATAAGATTTTCATGTAATTAATTTATAAATAAAAATTATTAATAAACTATCATGATAACAAAATAGTTATTCGAACAAAAAATTATAACCATTCATAAGTTTTTTTATCTATATAAAAAATATTATAAATATTAAAAGAATGAAGGTGTCATTTTTGACATTATCTTTTATATAAATATTATAATTTTAAAAAATATTAATAGATATGATATAATAGTTTCTATGTATGGATGATTATGGATTAATTAAACTCATAAAATTAAAAATATGTGTGTTTTTTATTGAATTTGAATACTAATCACACTTATTTTTACCCAAAACAACCCATTTGAACTATTTCACAGTAAAAAAAATTACTATGATTATTGTTGATATTGAAAAAAATAAAAGGAAAATATTTACCAAAATTTGACATCATAATTAAAATATTAAATCAAATTTTTGAATTAACTTTATATAAGTGTCATGAATTATTTTCAGATAAAAAACAAAAAAATAATGAAAAAAATCATTCAGAAAAAGTTATTTTATGTATTAATTTTTTTAAACCAAGATCAATAATAAAATATATTAAAAATAATATAATCAGACAATTAATGATATAAGATAATTATTTTTAATTATTTAATATTTTAAAAGAAAAAAATTTAATATTCTTCAAACAAAAACCATTTTTTTCAATAAAAATCAGTATTTTTTACTTTTCACATTAAAGTTAATATTTTTAGAAAAATACGGAAAATTAACCCTATTATAATTTTGAAATGATTATTTAAAAATTGATATACTTATTGTCAAATATTATTTCTTAATGTTATAGAAATTAATTTTATGATCCATTCAAAAGTATCAATAAAAAATATTTTGGGAAAAGAATATATTATTGAAAAATAAAATAACATTACTAAAAATATAGTGATTTTTTATTAAGTTCTAATTAAAACATTTATATTTGTATGTACCCGTATAAATATATATTATAATGTGGTAAAAAAATATTAATACCCATAAATTCAACAGTTAAGAGGAAACCATAATAATAAAAAATCATATTTTGAGAGAATAACACTGTTTATTTAAATCATCTATTACGTATAAAGAATGTTATCAGGTAAATATGATATATTAATAGATAATTGTATCCTAAAATCTCTAGGTGATACATTATATCTCCCTTAAAATGAAATTCAACCATTAAATTTCTTATATTCGATAAAAACAATGGTAGATTTCTGTATTTCATCATTTCCTCGAGTTCAAATGTATCTACACTAATTATTAGTTTCACTATAGAACTTTTACTAAGTTAATGGTAATGTTCAATGAAAATTATACCTATTATTAAAGAAGCACACTTGTTTTTCCTTATATTATTGATCATACAAAAATGGTCTGAACTCTGAGTTCAATAAATGTAATGGATCATGTACGAACTTACTGGAAAGAGATTAATATAAAATATTAGCAATATGGGAGATATTTAATGAATATTATAGATAATAATATATTGTCCTAATATGAAGATTAATTTCAAAGGGAACAATATATCTAGGGCTGAAATTTCTCTTCTATCCAAATCTCATAAACTTATTCCAAGAATATATTGATAGGAATAAATTTCCAACTATTTTGAAATGTGGATCCCACTGATGATTGTCTGCATAACTTTTCTATTGGCACTGAGCAATACATATATTCTATTCAATTCATAAAAAAAATTATTCAATTTACTCTACTATATCTGGAACCAATATCAAAGTTTCTCTAGCTTCACTCAAACTAATTAGATTTTTTTAATTCTTTCTATAAATATCTTTATAGTGATCTATTTGAATAATTGTGTGAAATATATTGTTTTATGACAAATCCTAATGAGGAATTTATTGATCCCGAACACATTTAAAATATTGAGAATAAGATATCAATATATCCCATAGGGTGTGAAAGGTTCTTCAATAACGACCAACTATATAGGGAGGATAACCAGTACTAGAACAAATATTTATACCATAGATTGAAATAAAATATGCATGAACTTCACCATAGACCTAGGATCCCAATTAAATATAATAGAATTTTTTCCCTAGAATATCACCACTTGATTAATATATAACCTAGAATCCGTGTCAATAGAGAAATCATCACTAATGGGAACAAATTGTGCTGAATTTGTAAGGTGATAAAATACAACAAAAATATCATTTTGCCCTTTAGATGTTTCAGGAAGTCTGATGATGTAGTCCATGATGATGTTTTCCCATTTTTATTAAAATATGTGTAATGGTTGAAAAATAACATTATATATCCATATTTAAACGTTTACATTATAATATATCATGCATCAAGATTCATACTCTACAATATCCCTTTTCATTTTATCCTTCAAAAAATATTCTTTGAAATCTCTATACATCTTCAAAATTTCATAATGTATAAATAATGGAGAACAATATACATTATATAATAATTTCTTCTTCAACTATGGTATTTATGGGACACATATTATATTCATGAACAAAATAATTTCAACACTATCATGTTTGAACTTAGTAACACTTTTTACATTCTTTTTTATTTCCACTTATTCACTTTATATCTACCTAATCATAAAATGGAAGGATGATTGATCATTCACATAGGAAAGATAGGGTTAGTCCACATTATTTATGGTTTATGGTTTCATATTATGAAAATATATGTATCATATCTATTTAAATCCAATGTATAACAAAACTATCATGGTCCTTCTGACTCAAATCAACACCCACCTTATTTTCCATCATATGGGGGTAATGTGTTGAGAAATTGGAATCATTATCATATTATTATGATCTTATAAATTATATATTCAACTATTTATAGGATAATATATACATGAAACACTTATAAACCATATATATCTCACAACATTAATAATAATGTAATGCCTCTATAAATTCAATGTGAAAAATTACTGTTGTCAGCTCTAAATCAGGAGTTGGGTAATGTTTTTTTATTTATTTTCAATTTTCATGAGGCATATCCTCCATCATAACCCTTAATTGGTGATATCCAACATTAATTTCATTTTATTAAATGTAGTCATATTTTCATAATTGATCAAATAAATCCTTACTATGGAGAAGAGGATACTTTTTCTTGTTAGGGATCATATTAAGTTCATGATAATTAATTAAAAATACACATAATCCCATAATTGTTATTCAAAAAAACACATATGCATCCTATTAAGACACACTTTGGTCTTTGAATCAGTCTACAAAATGTTATTTTAGTTTATTCTTCAATTCCTACTACCAAATTATGTCCATTCTATATGGATTCCTTGATATGGTTATCCTACAAGGTATGATTTATTTTGAAAACTCATCTTCATTATTTAAGGGATGATAGGTTAATTCTTCTTGACAAACATACAAAAGCCATGTAATATAGGTGTATTCTCAATGTTATGTTTTACGCAACCATATAACTTAAATACAAGTCATGGATAGTATTTAAGAGCCATAATGTAGAATAAATTTATATTAGAAATTTGTAGACATCCTCAATTTTATAAAAGATCATTGGTTTTTTTTGAATATGAAATGAGAATTTACATCCATAACAATTTAATGGGGGATTATATAGATATAAAACAATCCATCCCTTGAATCACATTAAATTCAAATGGCTTCAGCTTCACAATATTTAAATGAATAGTGTAGCTATAAACATATATTATAGAGGAAAAATAATCTTGAGATATGACCATCATTCCATTATAAGTTCCAACATCCAACTCAGCATCTATTCATTAAGGTGGTTATTCAAAAACCATTGGAATTTTCTTAAATATATAATAGTGGATAGAGATAGAAAAACAAAAATAATTTTTATTCTATATTGGATGATAATTATACCATTCAACATGTAATTCTTATATCCCACATCATCAGTAAAAATCTTTTGATATTTAAATTTTTCATTGGGATTAAGAGATTGTTAATCCTGATCATTATCACAATAATTTGGATTTTTGAATTGGTTTGTGTAATAACCATAATCCTTGAATTTGATGCTTTAGAGCTTCAGTTGTGAAAGAATTAGATTCACCATTTACACTATATTATCATCTAACCACTTCACCACCTTTTGAAATTTTTTATTATTTGTTATTATCTTTTACACATTTAACGAACCTACCATTTCCATTCAATAATTTTTTTATTTTTCATCCCACATTTAGAGAATGTATATGAGTATAATTTCTTTCCACTATGTGATTTATGTGAGATTTCATTAGACCCGAGGTTCCTTATCTTATAAAAAACATGAAAATAAATTGAATATCTAATTTCAATTTCTATCTTGAGATCACATCAAACAGTTTCCTAAAATATTCTATAGTATTTTACAGACATTAACTTTAAGAGACATATATTAAACCACCAATAAATCGTTTAGTTTTACTTTCAGTGCATATGATTAAATAAGAAATCGACCATGATTTTTTTAAAACAAATTCATAATAAGTAGCATTGTATTCATCATCCTTCAATTTAATCTCAAGGAATTTTATCTCCATTTTTGTATTAATAATACAAAGGATGTACTTAATGAAAAATATTCTCTTAAACTAATCTCAATCCATGGATTAAAGTTTTTCCAATAGCATCATATTCTTAATAAGATTCAACTATTGATATTATTCTCTTTCTTAATGATAAATGTTTGGGACATGTTTTACATGCTTCACAAACTACAGAATAGAAAATATTTTCTCAATGGTTTGGATTCATATATTTTCAATGTTTGTTCAAAATAAAAACTAAAATAAGGTAGGTGTTTCTATATTAAAGAATCATTAACATGGTGTTCCCTTATTTGATTATACATATGACCATCATGATTCATGGACCGGGAATGTTGTGTGTGGATTAAAAAAAGATTCAATATTCTATCTACTATTGATTTTGGATTCTTAGGTGGAAAATCATTTAATTATTTATCACATTTTCTATTTCTATGATTCCTTATGGTTTCATCCATTTACTAAAACTAAAAAGAAACAATTATTTATCAAACTAAAATAATCAAAGTGATCTATCATTTAATCAGGAAACACCATTCATATGATGTCTAAATAATGAAATATTTATCAAAATTATGGAACATTTCATTTATCCAAGTTTATCTATGGTCATTACTCAAAAATTATAATTTTATCTTAAAACAAAACTTATCCCTAGGATTTTTCCCAAATATTTAACTATATGATCAACATAGATTTACTATAACTTATTATAATACCAAATATTTTGACATATGAATTTCATTCATAAATACTACAACATTAAAGATAAATATTTAATAAATTAAAATATCATACATGATAGAAACAAAACGGTTTAGAGTATTTTAATACTATATATATGAACATTTATTTAGGTAAATTCTTAAAAATTACATGTCAAATTATTCAAACATTATACCCTTCTTGACATACCCAACATAAAACTATTATTTTTATCCTGTGGAATGTAAACATAAGAATGTGTGATCTCAGACGACCAGTTAGTGTATTGTGGGGGACATCAATCGATGAACCTATTAAAATTCAAATTAATCATAAGGTTTTGAATCAATGATCATAACATACAATTTTTATACCTAAACTATCATGTATGAAATTAATGATTCATGATATAAAACATTATCATGTTAAAACACATTAATAATAATAGTGAGAAAAAACCATAAATCAATCATGAACAATAATTTTAAATCATTATCATGTAATAAAAGTGTTCCTATATAATATGTATATAAACAATTTAGTATTCCATGTTTAACTATTGAGAAAATAAATTAATAGTGGATCATGCATCAACACCCAATTAATATATCAAAATGGATTAGGCATTTTAACATATTTTCCCTAATTTATCAAAAATCACCACTATAATATTATAGTGGATCCAGTATACCTACTTATATACAATAGTTAATTGATAAAAAAAATAATATAAAATAATTATATTAATAGATATCAAACATTTCCTGAGGTATCTATCTTTCACATAATGTAATATATATATATATATATATCACCATATCATAAAACATTACTATTAACATCATAACAGGACCTATATAAAAAATCGGTTCCATAATGATCTCATCATCATAACAATAAATTATCCCTATAAAATATAATAATTGGATCATTGGATCATATCCCTAATAATGTATAATTATTACAAAATAAAATCATCTTAGATGACAATTTCATAAAACATTCACATGGAATATTTTATAAGAAAAATACCCTTGTCTATTTGAGGAAAATTCATTAAATTATAAAATATCAAAATAGTTGCGAATACATTTTCAATGAAAATAATCATGGAATAATTAAATGGATGCATGAAAACATTGATTTCTCATGATGATGTAAAATTTTATAAATTTTGTATACATTAAAATTAGGATATTATTCACATATGTGGTAAAAATTTAAAATTACCACTTTTGAAAAATGATAGGATTAATCCTTTGAAATATTTATATTGAAAGAAAACATGGATTAAATATAATTTTAACAATCATTATATAATAATATAAATATATTCTGGAAAATATTTTATATAAAACATGGACATGTACGAAAAAATAACATATCAAATTGTAAAAGATAGGTAGATTTCCTTAATAACATTACATCAGTATATTGAGTATATAAATTGATGAATATTAATTTAAAACATTTATTACATAGAAATAACCAAAGGAGAATAACAATTAATGGACTTTATCAGATACATATCATATAATTTCCTTAATGTTAACTCAATCATAAACATTCCTGAATAAATTCGGATTTAGACATAAATCCTTTACATCAAGTCTCATCGTTCTCTACAAGAATTCAATTTTTTGTCTATAATTAATATATATTTATTATCCTTACATTACCAAACCCTAATAATATATATATTACAATAGATTATTTACTTATTACATATTATCACATATTTATTAACATTATAGTATTATAATCATTCTTCTAAGTGATTAGTGCTGTCACGACCCGTCCTCAGGGCCCGTGCTGTGACTACCCCAAGCTCGCCTTCCATAGGCCAGGGGCTAGCGACTAGCACCAAAGTCGTAAATCCCACTAAAAAAGGAATTCATTGCCTTTATGAAACGTAAACATACACAACCAGATTACAAGAGGAAGAAAACACTAAGTAAAACTGAAAACAAAATTAGTGCTGAAAGTAAGGGGTCAGAAATACAATCCCAACTGCAAAGTACAAGATAAAAGGCAAAACAGTTGGAAGGTGAAAAGAAGCTCATGGATCATCCACCAAATATCCCATCTGAACGGTAGGTACAGATAACTTCCTCATCGCCCTTCATTCGTCAATCCACCTCTGGGTACCGACTCGTCATGAGGTCAACCCCCGGGTACCATTCTATTTGTGTACACTCGTCCTCCGTCAGCGATTTCTGTCTTCTGCATCCAATATAATGAGGTGCGGTCTTAGCCCATGTAGGGGTGAGTATAAAGATACTCAGTAGGGACCCTGAGACCCTCAAGGTCTTACTAAAACCAACAAGGATAACCACAAATAAAAATCTGAACAGATAACCCATACTTAGGTATATGCCCATACATATACCTAAGTTATCAAGTAACCCATTTCAATCATGAGAAAAAACACAAAGGACATTGACTCAGCTCAAACCAGGATTTTTATTCACGCTGACGAAAACACAGCTGTTGGAGAACTCCTCCTCTATCGAGTGAAGTAGTACTGCCACGACTCCGAGGTGTCACTCACTAACCTTAGACTGCTGAGGTACTCCTCCTGTCGAGTAATGCGGTTCTTCCATCTCACAAAGTAATGCTCCTCTTCCATGGGTCTTCCACCTCACAAAGTAGTGCTCCCCCTCAAATCCTACAAGGGTACTCCTCTGGTTGAGTATCGTGGGTCTGCCACCTCAAATAGTAGTGCTCCTCCGCCATGGATCTTCCACCTCACAAAGTAGTGCTCCCCCTCATAGCCTACAGAGGAACTCTTCCTCTCGAGTCCCACGGGTTTGCCACCTCACAAGTTAGTGCTCCTCTGCCATGGGTCTGCCACCTCACAATGTAGTTCTCCCCACTGGGCTATACAAGTCACTCTAAAACGAATCAGACAAGCAATCATCAGGTCTCGGCTAGCTACAAGGTCTCTGTACTTCGTACGCTCGTCTCTATGAGGATCCGATCCACCATCTACAGGTAATTACTTCCATGGGTCACAAAATCTCACTTGGAAGTATCTCAAAGGACCGCCTCATCCTAGGGGTCACTACGCAACAGACGGAACATCAAACAGACGCCCGGTCAGTGAGTTATTAACACTTCCGTTTTAGGGGCTCGGTTGGATTTCGGGTACAATCCAATCCGGACATACTCCAACTGCATCCAAACCTCATGTGAAGTATTACAAAATAATTTTCTCACCAAGAGGAATCTAACATAGTCGATGAAACGTCAATCGGACGTCTGTTCTTTATGTTATAAGCGTTTCCGCTCCGAGGGCCCAGTTGGAATTACACTCCTTCCAACCCGCCAATTTTCCAATGTCATCCAAAACTCACATAGAGTATCGAAAAATAACCTCCTCATCCTGAGGGTCCCAGTGCCATAGATGGCACGTCGAACAGACGCGCGGTCTTCACGAAAATCACGTTTAAGTGAAAAAGGGACTTGTCCATTAGGCCCGATGGGCTGACGGGTTGGGTCATCTCAGTTTTGGTGGTTCTGACCCGGCAAAGGGGTCAGACTAGCCCGGTGTGTCACACGGCCTGGCCCGAGGGGCGCAGCCCGGTGGGGTGAGGTCCGGACCGGACCGGCGGGGCGGGGCGTGGCCCGACCCCACCCGGCATGACCCAGCATGGCGCGGCAAGGCTGGCTCGGCCAGCTATCCGAGCGGCTCGGCCAGCTATCCGAGAGGCTCGGCCAGAGGGTCGCACGGTACGAGGGGTGTAGCCCCTTGGCTATCCGAACCTGCGGCGCCGCCCTTCCCAAACTAGCTGGCTATGCCGGCCAGCCTTCTGGCGCAAGTGGCCCGCCCGCCGGGTCGCGACTCTTCCGGCGCGGCACCCCCTGGCACCGCAGATTTCTTCCACCCAGCTGGCCGACATGCTAAATGGTTTTTCTGCGTGGTGCCCTCCTAGTGCCGTGACTGCCCTTCTCCCGAACGACCGATGGGTCGGCCGGTCCTTCCGCCGAAGCAGCCCGCAACGCGGACCGCGGTTCCTGCTGCACATCCAGTGTGACGGCACCGGCTTCCTCCGCCACGACCTACGATGGTCACGGTTCCGCATCCCCGGCATTGTGCGACGGTGTCGTGTTTCTTTTTCCATGGCTTTATTGGCCTCTTCATTTCTTAGTTTGAGCAATGGCACCCCTTGCGCCGCTGGCCTCTTCCGTGTTCCGCCTCCGATTGCCAATTCCATCAATAAACAAGATAAAACGGAGGGTCATCGGGCCGTGTTTGTTCGACCCGCACCCTCCGCGTTAAGTTATAACAAAAGGTTGGACAAGAAAGATGTTAAACAACAACAAAACACAATTCTAATCCAATGAAACTGAACTTGATTTCCCTACATCGAATTAATGTCTGCGGTGATCGATGTTGTGGAAGACGACATCGCAAGAAGATGATTCGATGATGACGTCAGAGCATCTTCAAGGAGGAAATAACGTCTCCTCACTTGTTGAAGAGATGAAGAAGATAAGCACGTCTTCGATGATGTTCCTCGTGGCTTCCACCTTCACCTTTGGCTAGGCCAAAGTCTGAGGAGATGATTTGAACTTCGATGGTTTCTTCGTTGGAGGTTGGTGTTCTTCATCGATGAAGAAAACCACTTCCTAAATCCTCTCAAGAGCTCTCCCACCAAAATTTTCAACCCAATTAATAAAATGGACCTCCCTTAATATAACATGGCATGAATTTTCAAAAAAATTCAAACAACTTAATTAATTAATTGAAGAGGTTGTATTCATTAATTAATGTGTGTTGGAAAGTATTAAAGAGAGAGAGAGAGAGAGAGGGAGTGGGATGGATGTCATAATAAATAAAGGGGGTTGAATAATTAAACAATGGAGTTTACATATTAATAAATGTGGTTTAAGGAGGGTTAAGGGAGATGAAATGTTGCAGCTTGTGTAGGCCCCACCTCTCATTTATCCAAACATAATATGTTGGGTGGTTTTCGGCCCCACCAACAACTTCCCATGGGAGGGTTTAACTTCCATAGTTATAAAATAAAAATCTTCTAACAATTTTATTTATCGCAATCTAATTCCCCAAATAATCATTCCCAACCTTCTTAAAATGCAATTTCGGTAAGGGTCCCCTTAAGAAATTACTGGCAGTGTCAGTTCATCGGTGCCTTTGGATTTCAACTCCGAGAAGTAGTTCAAATGATAGAAAAACCGGCTCGTTCGTTCACTGAACGTACCCGATCTAAACTTTGGAAATTGATTCCGGGCACACTGGTCCTTAGAATCAAGTTCCGTCAAAATCTACAGACTCGTAAAATTCCAAAGAAATTAAGAAAAAAAATTCCCTTGAAATTCCTGGGTCTTTACATTACTCCCACTTCAAGGATTTTTGTCCCCGAAAAGCTATAGAACACATTAGGTAAACAAAAGAAGGTACTGAGTATGTATCTGAGCCTCCCACTCCCATGTGCTCTATTGGAGGTTCCTATGTTACCAAAGAATGTACACTAGAGGAATCGACCGTCCATGTAGGACCCGTTCCTGTCAATCCGCATTCTTTACTGGAACCTCAGTGAATGTTGTCTCGTGGTAGATGATTACGGATAGGTTGTGCACGCATCTCCTTGCTGAGATACGTGGACGAAGTCATCCACCCAATGCAACTGAAGTGGAAGGGCTAGGCGGTAAGACACCTTGACTAATCTACTGAGGACCTGGTAAGGTCCGAAGAATCGTGGAGATTACTTGTTGCCCCGGAAAATCTCCACAGACCTCATCAAGGTGAGACCTGTAAGAAAAAGTGATCGACATCCTCGAACTCTAGTGGTCTCTGTTTCCTATTAGCATAGGTCTCCCGTCTGCTCTGTGCAGTCTTCATCCGCTCTAGGATGATCTGCACCTTCTTCGGTAGCCTCAAAATGGGCGTACTAGTCAAACTATGACTCAGCTCCTAAAAATATTTGATGGCATCTCTCTGACCACATGAAGGGTTTCCCATTCATCGTCAATGCTAAAAGCAGTGAAGAAACTCTAGAAACGTATGGCACAAATCTAAGTCTGTCCGACTCATGAGTGATCGACTACACCCACTTATGCCTGATTCCATCCTATGCTGCCTGGGGTTTCCTTTTCACCGACCAAGGAAACTCATCCCAACGTTGTAGGTAAACCACAAATTGCTTTCCTAATATAGTAAATTTGTGTATGAACTGTGGTTACCAAGTTCATACCCAAACTAACATCGTAAGGGCTGGACGCTGCCACCAAGAGGTTCCAACCAAAACTCTCACCTCAAGGGTCAGATCACACCGTTGGCGTAAGCGTGATTATCAAGTCTCATTCAAACGGTATCTCCAGACATGAGGGTCAAGTTAAAAGCTTAACTTGAAAATCTAGGTATGGGACAAGATTTGTGTAAGGAAGGAATGATTCATATCAATGTCTATTGTTACGGGAGCTAGTAGTAGACACAGACCCTACTTCAAATCATTCCTAGATCCCTTGAGTCACACTCCTTGACCGAATGCAGATACTCTCTTCCCCTGCCCTCCTGCTCCCTGAGCCTGGCGGGGACTAAAAAGGCAAGTGGTTATAACATGTCTAAATGTACATCACCATATGATTCCCTCCTACCTCTGCTTCCACGTCTGCTGCTTTGAAGATTCATCTATCCTTAACAATTCCTCTTCTTAAAACATTTTACACGCCCAAGTCTCCAAGACTGGTGCCAGTTTTCTGCATCCCCACTACTATCCTTCACTGGTTCAATCGATTCAACTAAAGAACATTGAACCATAATGGTTCTCTCTAGCACTCTAGCATAATTACGAATGTATAGTGGAAAAAGTGCTGGCCCAGATGTCCATTAAACACACCTCGCTCTGAGGTCCGAGATGTACAGCACTGATCGTATCATAGTCATCAAATACCAGGAATGATCGGTATGCCTCGATGAATACTCAGCTACCGAAATGTCATCCTGCCAAAGCTGTATATGCTCTAGAAAACTCGTAGCCACTTCCTCAAGCCAGTCCTCAGCCACCTATGAGTCAGGCTCACCTCGGAACCTGAGGGGTATCTGTTGCTGAAACACATGTAAGGCACTAAGCCTACAAGTGTCCTATACGGGTACCGCCGGTCGAGACTGCAGACCAACAGTTAGTGATATAGTTGGAAACTACCTAAATGTACTATTTCAAGCATCGGTCCACGTACCGAAGCCTCATCACTAGGCGGGACAACCTCATGGTCACTCACTAGGAAACACTAGTAGATAAGATCACTATATGCTCTACTAGTGTCCAAACTAGGTGTAGAACTCTTGCAATCGCTTCTAGCCACTCCATTGCTTCATGGGAATATGCCTCGCCTCGAAACCTCGGAGGCCTCTACTACTGGAAGTCGTGCAACCCGATCTGTCAGCGTGCACTGTCCGCTAGTACGGCTGGTGGCATCTGCTTCCCAACAGGTGGTGGTGCTGCTGGTACACCACCTGAAGGTTCCAACATAGTAAGAGGGCCCTACACCGGAGCCTCATCGCTCGGTGAGCTGTAATCGGGTACTCTCCGAGAACTCCAATTGACCGTCTGGGTGGTGGAATCCTGAACAGATGTGACACTGTCAAATGATTTAAACCAGGTGAGCTGACCTGGTTGAGCTGACTTAAAAAACTTTTTAAAACACATGCTCAATCAGTGTTTTCATGCACTGAGACTATAATCAGAAGTCAGGGTCCTTGTGTATGGATATGTAGTCCGCCACTCCGACACTGGACTCCCTGAAATGAAAACCACACTCGGTACCCTTAACACTATTGCTTCACAGAAAGTGAGTCTCAAAGTTTGAAGTCTTGTAGTAGAACTAACACCTATTATACCAATTTGACAGGACCTGTCCTCAGGGCCCGTGCCGTGACTACCCCAATCCTGCCTTCCATAGGCCAGGGGCTGGCGAATAGCACCAAAGGCATAAATCCCGGTAAAAAGGGAAGTCATTTCCTTTATGAAATGTAAACATACACAACTAGAGTATAAGAGGAAGATAACAGTAAGTAAAACTGAAAACAAAAGTAGTGCTGAATGTAAGGGGCCGGAAATACAAGACCAACTGTAAAGTACAAGGTAAAAGAAAAAACAGCTTGAAGGTGACAAGAATCTCCTGGATCATCCACCATAGATCCTACCTGAAGGGTAGGTACATATAGCTTACTCAGCACCCTCGTCTGTCAATCCTCCTCCATGTACCAACTCGTCGTAAGGTCCACCTCTGGGTATCGACTCGTCTTGAGGTCCACCTCTAGGTATCATCTAGTCCTTGTACACTCGGCCACCGTCAGTGCTGTCTGTCATATGCATCCAACACAACGAGGTGCGAGCAAAGCCCGTGCAGGGGTGAGAATAACGATACTCAGTAGGGACCCTGAGACCCTCAACGTCTTACTAAAACCAACAAGGAAAAAAATAAGGATCTCAACAGATAACCCTTACTTAGGTATATGCCCATAAATATACCTAAGTTATCAAGTAACCCATCTCAATCATTAGGGAAAACACAAAGGTCATTGACTCAGCTCAAACCATGATTTTTATTCACGATGACGAAAACACAGCTGCTGAAGAACTCCACATCTGTCGAGTGCAGTATTCCTACCACGACTCCAAGGTGTCACTCACTAACCTTAGACTGCTGAGGTACTCCTCTTGTCGAGTATTGCGGGTCTACCAACTCATAAATTTGTGCTCCTCTGCCAAGGGTCTGCCACCTCACAATGTAGAGCTCCCCCTCATAGCCTACATAGGTACTCCTCATGTCGAGTACCGCGGGTCTTCCACCTCACAAAGTATTGCTCCTCCGCCATGGGTCCTCCACCTCCAAAAGTAGAGCTCCCCACTGGGCTATAGAAGTCACTCCAAAACGAATCAGACAAGAAGTCATCAGGTCTCAGCCAGCTACAAAGTCATCGTACTCCGTACACTCGTCTCCAGGAGGATCCGCTAAAGAGATATGGGTCGATACTTCCAAGTGTCTCAAAATCTCATGTGGAAGTATCTCAAAGGACCTCCTCGTGATTAGGGTCAAAACCCAATAGACGGGGTGTCAAACGGACGCCTGGTCTGCGAGTTATTATCATTTCTGTTCCAGGTGCCCAGTTGGATTTCGGTTACAATCCATCCTGACCTTAATCCAACTGTGTCCATACCTCATGTGAATTATGACATAAGAACCGTCTCACCAAGAAGAATCTAACATAGTCGATGTCACGTCAATTGAACGTCCGGTCCTAATGTTTTAAGCATTTCGGCTCCAAGGGCCCGGTTGGAATTACACTCGTTCCAACCAAGCCATTTTCCAAAGTTGTCCAAATGTCACTTAGAGTATCTCAAAAGAACCGCCTCATCACGAGGGTCCCAGTGCTGCAAATGGCACGTCGAACAGACAAGCAGCCTTCATGAAATTCATGTTTATGTGAAAAATGGACCAGTCTGTTAGGCCTGACTGGCTGACGGGTCGAGTCATCTCAGTTTTGGTAGTTCTGACCAAGAAAGGGGTTCAGACCGGCCCGTTGAGTCGTACGGCCTGGCTCAATGGGCGCGGCCCGAACTGGCGGGGTGCATCTCGGCCAGGCCCAGCGCGGCCCAGCATGGTGCAGCCCGGCCGGGTGCGTGGCCGGGCAGGCTCAGCCAGCCGGGCGGGCGGGCCGAGTGGCGTGGCCCCTTGGCTGTCCGAACTGGCAGTGCCAAGCGGCGCCGCCCTTCCCAAACTGGCCGGCTAGGCCGGTCGGCCTTCTGGCGAAAGTGGCCAGCACGGTAGGCCACAACTCTTTTGGTGCGGTGCCCTTCTGGCGAAGTAGATTTGCTCCGCCCAGCCGGCAGACGGGCCGACCATTTGTCCAGTGCGGCACCCTCCTAGCACCATGGCTCACCTTTGCCCGACCGACCAACGGGCCGGCCGGTCCTTCTGCCGAAGCAGCCCACAAAGCGGGCCCCTGTTCCCACTACATAGCCAGTGCGACGATACCAGCTTCCTCTGCCACGACCTAAGCTGGTCATGGTTCTGCATCCCCAGCATGGCGCGAAGGTGTCGTGCTTCTTCCGGCACAGATTTCTTAGTCCCAACTTTTCTTAGCATGAGCGACGGTGGCCCTTTCTCCACCGACCTCTTCCATGTTCGGCCTCCAATAGCCACTTCCATCAATAAACAAGATCAAATGGAGGGTCTTCAGGCAGTGTTTGTTCAGCCCACACCCTCCTCGTTAAATGATAGCAGAAGGTTGGACAAGCAGGATGTTCAGTGACAATGAAGCACAATTTTAATCCATTAAAATTGAACTTGATTTCCCTACCTCGAATTAATGTCTACGGTGATCGGCGTCTCAAAAGACGGCGTCGCGGGAACATGATTCGATGACAACGTCGCAGCATCTTCGAGGAGGAAATGGCGTCTCCTCACTTGTTGCAGTGATGAGGAAGAGAAGCATGTCATCGATGACGTTCCTCGCAGGTGCCTCCTTCACCTTTGGGTTGACCGAAGTCCATGGAGATGATTCGATCTTCAATGGTTCTTTGTTGGAGGTTGGCCTTCTTCATCGAAGAAGAACACCTCTTCCTAAATCCTCTCAAGATCTCTCCCACAATATTTCTAACCCAATTAATAGAATATTCCTCCCTTAATATAACATTCCATGCCTTTTCAAAAAATTCAAACAAAAAAATTAATTAATTGAAGAGGTTGTATTCATTAACTACAGCGTGTTCGCAAGAATTAAAGAGATAGAGGGAGGGGGAGAGTTGTCATAATAAATAAGGTGGGTTGAAGAATTAAACAAGGGAGTTTAGAACTTAATGAAGGGGGTTTAAAGAGGGTTATGGGAGATGAATAATTGGGGTTTCTGTGGGCCCCACCTCTCATTTATCCACACATGGGAAGTTGGGTGGTTTTGGGGCCCACCAATAACCTCCCATGGGAGGGTTTAACTTCCGTAGTTATAAAATAAAATTTTTCTAACAATTTAATTTATTTCAAACTAATTCCCAAAATATTAAGTCTCAAACCGCTTAAAAAGCAACTGTGGTAAAGGTCCCCTTAAGCAATTACCGGGGCTACGAGTTCATCGGTGCCTTTGGATTTCAACTTCGAGCACCGGTTCAAAAGATAGAAAATATCGCTCGTTCATTCCTTGAACGTACCCGAGCTAAGCATCGGAAATTGAATCCGGGCACATTGGGCCTCAGAATCAAGTGCTGTCAGAAGCAACAGACTCGTAAAATTCCAATAAATTTAAGAAAAAAAATTTCCATGAATGTTCCATGTATTTTCAAGTGCTTTATTTTCCATCCATGTTTTGGTTTAAAACCCACATGATTTATAAATTTTTAATTTTAAGGAATTTTATCAAATAATTTGCCTATGTTTATTCAATTATTTACTAATTTAAATCCATATTAACCCTTTATAATTAGTTAAACATCAATGTTTTCTACTCATTATGGTTAATAAATATTACTATAAAAAGATAAATTACTCATACATAGAAGGTGGAGGATATCATAAAGAACATACAATTCACATGGAAAAATATATCATTTAATGAATTTTAATATATTTAAAATCTATTTCCTTATTATAAATTATCAATAATGTCATTTTTTAACAATTCATTTAATATGAAATAGAAAAAATCATGAAAAAATTTATTTTAGTATTCACTCTTAAAAAATCCATGTTTTGTCATATTAGGATAAAAAATATTTTGGATGCTAGAAATTAGTCATGAAAGTTACATTTAGATTTTTTAATATCATTTACATGATTTATTATAGCTTTCACATGCACTATATTAGTGTTGCATAATTTTTTTAACATAATATTTTTATCACTAAAATTTAAAAAAAAAATTCCATGAGAAAAAAATTCATTTATATTTAAACCAAAAATTTATAAGAAAACATGATTTGTTTTTATGTCCAATAGAAAATATTATAGCTATTAAAATATAGAAAGTTAATTTTTTTTCACAATCATTTAGTTTCATATAATAAATGTCAAAATGAATGTTAAATTGAATGAAAATGTTATATTATAAAATATAATATGATTATTAATTAAATAGATTCATATAATGAAATAAATTCATTTTTTACAGATTCAATTCTTTATAAATGGAAGAAATTAATTTGTAAAAACATGTTGAATCCCTAAGGAACTATTTTCTAAAAAATTATTTTTAAGTATTAAAATGTTTCTATACCAAATAGAATCATATAATTTATTCCAATAATGGTTGTTGGTATAATAATTATAGAATATTATTAATTTTACTTTAAAAAAATTATATAAAATAATTATTTTCAAATTATTGAAATGAATATAGTTTTCCATAAAAATAATAATCGTCACCATTCACAAAAAAATAAATCATCTTAGAAAAATCATAATAAATAACCGTAAGATAATTTTTATAATATGATTTCAAAAATTATATAATTTTATATAATATATGATATTATAATTGTAAATATTAAATATAATATTCTCTCACCAAAGGAAATAAAAACATTTTTTAAACAAACTTTTTGAGGGATAAAATGTATTTATTAATATTGGGTGATTATTTCTTATGAATTAAATTATACATTGATATTTATTAGTAAATTTAAATTTTTTCTTTATAATGTTTTTATTGTTATTATTACTAACCAATTAAACACCTTTGGGAGAGATTTCACATTAAAAAACAATATTTAAATAATATAATATGGTTTATTTGACCTTGGAGTAGTTAGTGGAAAAAGGTATCACAAAAAAATAATTTTATTTATAATGACCTATATCATAAAATATATGGATTCCATAACATATCATCTTCTTATATAACATCCAAGGAAAACTCTAAAAATGAAGATTATGTGTTTTTAAAATAAAGGTAGTTCATTTAGAAATGAATTTTAGAGGATATAAATATAGAAGTGTATAAAAATTAATAACCATTATTTATAGATTTATCTTTAAGTATTGTTTTTCTATTAAGTGCCATAAAAAACAATTTTGTGGGCACAAATAATAGAGTATTTGGATGTTCCACGTCCACATTCAATTTTGAGATTATTCGGGGATCAAGATTGGGTTCATTGATATATTCCCTAAGATCAACTAATTCATATTATCACTTATCACTTTGAAAAGGATAGTACATGACTGATATGATTTTTATTCAATTTTTACTCAATTACTCTTCATCCAATTCATTCTTCAATTGTGTATATAATTATTAGTCATTAGGGATGCTATCAAGTGTTAATTGAAAATAGAAATAATACCATAAACCCATTATAACTATTAGTGGTAATGATATTTCATTATGAAATTAATGGAATATAATTTTTAATCATACAAATAAAAATATTTTATAACATTAAAAGGAAAGAAGATAAATTAAATAACATGATAGAAGATATATTTAAAAAATATTAAAAATATGTAATGAAATTAAACCTGTTATAAGATCTTCTTGGAATCATCCTGATGTTAGTATAAGTTCCTATCATGGGGCCCTTTGAAAACAGAGTTTGTAAAAATAAATTGTATCAATGTGGGTTTGTAGGGTCGTCTATCAAGGATATAGGACTATAAAGTCACTATTAACGTACTTGTTGTTTATTTTTATATGTTTTTTATATATTTTAAATTATTCAAAACGTTTGGATGATGGATGAAAATATAGAAGAAAATTAAAATAAATACACAATGAGATGAAAGAAATGGGAACCACTTCATTCAAAATGGAGCAATTGGCATGTCTGAGAAACAGATTTTTAACCTTGACATAATGAAGGGTTGTTCTTATATTATAGTTAAAGTTTATAAGGAAAATTCACATAATTTGTTTAAATATATTTTCATTCTTATATTTCATAGGTGTAATAGATTTTTATGTTTTTATATTCTATTTTAATCTATTACATCTCTTCTACTTGGTTTAAATTTTTAGTCATGGTAAATAGATTCATATTATTTAATTTAGAGTGTAGTATTTTTAATAAGTACCCTTGCTTCCTAAGTAATTTTTTTCCATTCTATGGCAGTTTAAAAAAATAATCACAATAATGTTATTTCAAATAGATTGATTCTATTATTTTGAGGTTGGCATGGTTTCTCAAGATTGTCACACTTAATTTTCATTGATGATATGGTTTTCTTCCTCAATTGATGTAGTAATTCAATAATAAATTTAGAGATTATATATAGTGATTATTCCAATAAGTGTGGAGAATTGATTATTGTTAGAACAATTATTTTTTATATCTCTTACAATATATTAGTTTGGAACTCTATACTTATTTAAGAGAGACATGGGATCACTAAAATAATATTTCTAATGATGAATTTTTAGGTTTCCTTATCAACTAGATGAATTTCCTTCTAAATGTTATTTCTTATTTCAATAGATTAACATATGATATAATTAATTGGAAGAGTAATGTTCTTTTTCTCAAAGTTAAAATCACTTTATTGGAAAATTTTCTATCTTCCATTAATATGCATGTAATATCAATATGAAGTGATCCAAAGATATTTATAAATATAATCTAATGCATCTCAATATATTTGGGTAGGACACTTAAGAAGAGGGGAATAGTGATAATGAATCTTGGCTTATGTTTTCTTATAAAATTTTTAAATAGGGCATTAATATTAGGGGAATCAAGGAAAATATGATTTTCATTCACGATAATATATCATTGGAGTTAATAATGATGATTTATTTATAAGTCAGATTCATAATAAAGAAATATGGAATCAGTCCTTCCAAATCATCAGATGAATCTAATGGATCAAGACTATATAGTCACATATAATGTAATTTCCACACATTATTTGAAATTTATCTAGGGATTATGGGTAGAAGTGGTATTTATTTATCAAAAAGATAAATGGGGGTGATATTCTATCTTCAATTAAGGGTTTCATGTTAATGAAATCAGTTCCATATAGGTTAGATCCCATACCTTATTCAATTAATCAGTTCTGAATAATGTGTAGAAATATTTTTTACATTATCTAACTATTTTAATTACTTGATCATTGATACATTACTACTTATCCTTTTGGAAAGCACATATGATAAAATTACAAATAATTTATTCACCTTAAAATAAAAACTATTATTATGGGGAGTATTATTTTATGTAACTGTATTTACATCAAATTTCAATTCCTCAACTCGAATCCACAAAATTAGGCTCTACCCATAAAGCTGAAATTTTAATAATAAGGAATACATCTGGAAACTAATTAAATGTGGTATGGGAATCATGACACATAATCAGTTCATCATCTATTTACATAATAGTATTGGTATAGAAGTGTATGAAATTACATTAGGAGACACTTAGGTGATAATGTTTGATATGATTTAGTAGATATTTTCCTACAAAATCTTTTCGATTTCTATATAGGTGAGAGACTTAATACTCAATGTAAGTGTATTCTCATCCCATCATTATTTCGGGCAATCTTCAAACCTTGGAAATAATTCCCTCCATCAATGTCTGATTCTAACTACTACCCATATAAAATGTAATCATTGGAATCTCATACCCCATCATAGTTCATTGAGGGAATATATTTGATAGATCATACCACCTCCAAATTTGGGCCTCCACCTAGCTAGGTCAGTGTATCATGTAAGAAAAAATGGTTTTTTGAGGTGTTTGAAGTTCAAAATTAGGGGAATAAACTCGATACAGATAGCTCATGTTTCCAAGGTATCATATAAGGTGGTGGTATCATCTAGGATTATGAGGTCTCTATTATAATTTTTTAGTTTTCTATTTTATTCGGTAGTTGTCTATATTCATGTATATTCCCATGCAATGCTCATTGACATCAGCCTTTTTAATTTAAAAAGTATCCTCCTCTCAACAGTTTAATGTAGCTAATTATTAGAGGTTCAATCATTGTAGTGTATCTGCCTTAGAAACTATATAATTGAATATAATATTATACAATTCATAATATTTCTTATTCAAATGTGGTGAATGTTCACACCTTGTGTGAGGGGATTATGGTGGTTGATCTTCTTGCTTCGAAAGGTGCAAATGCAGTGAGGCCAAGTATTTTTATAAATATAACATCTCTTCCTCTTTATTGTATTATCATTATTTAATTTGACTCCCTAAGGCTTCAAACATTCATCTTCATATATTTGTTCTTTTCCATTCACCTTCATAATAAAAAATTCACTTTTCATTCATTATATGATGAATATCAATGAACATCCTAAAAATAAAATTATTATTTTGTAGAAGATAATAATTTTTAAAAAATAATGATTTTTTATTTCTATTTTATGAATAATAATTATATAAATCACCTCTAAATGTAAATTAATTTTAAATTTATTTATTTCATAACATAATGAAATAGAAATATTCATGAAAAATTTGATAAAAATATGTCACTCATACTAGAATGATTATTCAATACTATTAAAAGATTAGTAAGTATGGTAAAATGATTTCGCATTTATTTTATGAACTGAATTTTATAATAAAAATTATTCGATGAGTTATAGTTGTGGCTTCTATTATCCATTTGTGGTGTATCTACAAGATTCTCTACCATTTCATCCCATTTATGAAGAAAATTTAGATAAAATGATTTACCATTTATTTTAAGAATTGAATGTTATTATAAAAACCATTCAATTAATTATATATATAATTCCAATGCTTTGTGTGTGGTGTTTCCCCAAGATTATTCCACATACATTCACTATCCTTAAAATAAATTTTATCTCTAATCCCTAAATGATACCATTTTATAATTTTTAGTTAAATATTATAAATTGGATACTATCTACTCTTTTATTGGATGAATTTATTCCATGTATTTTATAAATGAATTCAATAACTGATGAGAAAACCTTGAATGTGGTACATATAAAAAAATATCTTGAGACTAAAAGCTTTGAATTATTTTTTCAGTGAGATAATTTTTAAAATAGAATTGAAATTATTTAAGGTGTGTTATTTTTATTGTAGAATAGAAAACAATAATTTATAATTGAAAGTGGTCACAATACTTCTATGAGTTAGTGGAATTTGACCATTATTAATAATGTCAACCGCGACCTATGTTGATTGCCTAGAAGTAAAATGATTGTGTGGAATATGATTTTCTGAGTCAAGATTATTTGAGGTTTTGATTCATGAGAACATTCATATACCTTTTGTGATAAGCACCACATATCCATTTTTTAGTATTTATGTTTCTTTATGAACTACACATATCTTCGCCAAAAAGAATAAAATCTTCTCTAGCACCCAATAGGTTTGTTCTTCTTTAAGAACATATCAAGTCATTCATGGAGAGAATTGATCATCCATGAGAGACCGAAATAAAATATGATTATGATCATAGACCTTAAATTATTGAATTAATAGTGACTAAGAATGGATTCGTTGGAGGTGATACAATGAGTGTCATATAAAATTTAACCAAGAGATTGATGAAATAATGTGGGTAGATAAATATAAAGATGCAAAGTAAGGTGTTATAGTAATGCCTAAATGTCATTAAATTGATTATCAAGATTCTTTATTTGGTGTTTTTTGTTGGATGTCTTACAATGATGATGAAAAATTCTGAAAACCCGTTGAACATGAGAAATACCACATATGAAAATTTTCATATGAGATCCACATATGGGTTTTCTTATGCACAAGGATTTACAAACCTAATTAACCTATATATATGAATTGGTTATAGAGGAAAATTGGTTATACAAGTAACTATACTAGTAAAATATAAATATTTATCATGTAAACGAATACACCTCCTAGGTGAATAGATTATATATTGTACTTTCTATAAAATAATATTATCCATGTTAGAATTGAATTTCACATATTACCGGGCACCCTTCACTGTAAATAAAGGGTAAAATTTCATAATGCAGTAATATAAACATGAAAATTACATTTGGTATTTATAAAGATACCATTAAAATATTGGGCTACGTTTCTGATTGTATTTATGTGGGAGAATTCCATGATCGATGTTTAAATGACCCTACCACTGTAAAATGCCTTCATTTGTACATACACAAAGATTTAATGTGTAATAGATAGAGGATTCAAGGAGAACAATGAGGATTTGATATTTTTATATGCTTTTATGTAGTTATATACATACGTATTATTATGTGGTGTATATACTATATATTTGATATTTTTAACATCAATTTATTTGTATTAAAGATGTTTAATGTTTCACTATGAGTTTAAATTTTCAATGCATTACATTTTGAATGTTACCAATGTTTCTGGGATCAATTTTAATATATCATTTTTTGGAATGCTCTTATTTCCATTAAGGAATCATATAACATATCCTTTATAAGCTCTGTGAATTTTCTAATCCCCTAGATATTTAAGGATTTTCAATATTTTCTTCTAACCATTCATCAATTTAAAAATTTAATCAATCTATGAATGGAATAAAATTAATATTGGTTTTATTTATCATTTCATTGGGTATATTTTTCTCTCATGTCCATATAGTAATTTTTTAAAATTAGTATTTATTCACAATAACGTTTTTTTAAGAAATTTTTTGTCATATTTAATATTTTTCAAGGTTTTGATGGATTCATTTTTTTATAAAAGGTTCATCTATTGAATTCTATACAAAAATTAAAGAATATTTATTTAATGCATATGAGATTAACATATTTTCCAACCATCATAACCATTTTAGGAAGCACAAATCCAACTATATTTTTTAATAGTATTATAAATAAAACTATTAAATTGAGGTTTATTTTAATGCTTCACTTTAATTATATTTATTTCTAAAAAGGGTATTATTTCATTACAGACCCAGTTTTTTTAGGAATTCATGGTCACTTAATACCTATTATTTAATTTTTTTGTTGTGTAAATTCATATAAAGCATTCATTTTATTATGATAATTTCAAATTAGAAATTAAGTTTCTCTTTAATATTCATATTATTTGTATCATATATATGATTAATGTTTTATGCGTATAAGAAATTTATATATGGTGTGTTTCTAGGAAATTTATTTGATTCTGTTTGGAGGACTTACTATAATATATTCAAAACCCGATGATGCTATTTTTTGATATTAAAAATATTTCAGGAATCAATTTGTTCATTAAATATATATGGAATTCATTAGACATGCATTGATTTTTGGGCCCAATTATAGATATCCCATCAATGTATCTTAAGCTCTCAAGAGTCAAACAAGTTTTCTACTATTATTAAGTTTGTTTTTCTATATACCTAAACTTAAATTAAAATATTTTGGATAAATTCCATGGTGGTAAAGACATCATGATGTTTGAAATCATGACATCAAATATTAAGCATTTAATTTATTGACATATCATTAATTTAATACATGATATTAATTATTTGATATTATCAATGGATTAATTTCATGCTCGTGTTATTCATTAAAATGAATGTGTATTTTTACATATTATGTATTATTTATTTATGATTTATTCTACTTTATGTAAATCTTATTAAGAATATAATATCACTCTGTATTTTCTTCATTCACAATGATATGAAGAAAGATATTATGAATAATATAAAGGACGCTAGAATTTTATGTTAATATATATATTATATTTCAAATTTATTATGGGAATTATGTATGTATCTTCTTCATTATGTGTATTAAAGATATTGGTCCATCAGGATGGAATCTTCTATATATTATAATACAATAATAATGTAGACACTGAATCTGGGTTTCTATAGTCAGGGTTTCTATAGTTTGTATCATTGGATGAATAGTGAAAACATTAGAAACAACATTTAAAATTAATATAGATAAAACGATAATTATGATAATACAATATTTTATTTGAGAACTTTTACTATTATATGGATTTTTATTTTATGATTCAATATTCATGATGATTATTATAAAACTTATTATGTTCTATTATTTAGTGAATGATCCTAACAAGAGAATGGGATTAAACAACCATAGATAATGTATGGACTTCCATGTTGAGTAATACAATACAACTTGTGCTGAAATAGAGAAAACTATAGCCATATTTGGGTATCGTACACATTCTATAATAAATATACATTCCTGAATGGAGAATCTTGTAGTTCTATAATGTGAGTCACCTCTGTTGGATCACATTTTATGACATAAACATATATATTTTATTGGAATATCTAATCCATTGGTAGTTGAACACCATATAATAATTTTTAAAATATATTCTTGGCTATCAAACATAATAAAATTGGAAAGGATATTCTGGTGGAGTATTGTTTTAATGGAGATAATGATCAATTTCGGTCATTGATCAAGAACACTAATATGGAATAGGAGATACAAATAATTGAATACAGAACATATAAAGTGATTTTTATTATTAAATAATTCATGTGAAAATGGTGATATGAGATTGAGAGTAATTTTATTACATTGGAAACAATGTATGAATAATAAATTATAGATTTAGAGACAATCTTTACAATATTTTCCATGAATTATTTAGATAACATACATAACACATAAATATTGATTTATGGTTTCATTACTGATCATAGGATATGTTTATAAAGGGAACTAGTTTCAAAAATATTATCATCATATGATTATACAATACCAACTAGTAATAAGAAATATAAATTTTTTTTAGTATCACATATATTATTATAAAATTAAGACTAGAAGGATTCAATTGAGCAGTATGAAAGAGAATATATGAATGAAAAAGAATGTAATGAAGTAATTTATTTCATATTATAATAATTGAAAGAAAAATCTAGGAAACTCATTAAATGGCATTGAAGTTTGTTACAAGTGTATAGATAAGGGTAATCTGGTAATGACTCTACATAAATGAAATAAACCATTGTTATCTAGTTCTTTAATTTTAAAGAGATGGATAAATATTCAAAATAGTGTTCCTTGTTTTAGTATTACTTACCCGGGAAGAAGACAAGGGGAAATATAAGAATATATAGTTAATATATCCAGTGTATTAGTTCCTAGAAATTTGGTAAAGGGAACATATATCATCCACTCTATAAGTGAAAATGTTTTATTTTTTGATGTTATACCTAATATTTTATAAATAAATAATTTTTTATTGGTATCATATCTCCCCCTCAATGATTTTATGTTTAATTGATAATGAAAACGCCCAATGGTAGATTTATCACATGTAATGTCTATAGATCCTATCCAATATAAGTTTGTGGGAATAAAATTCATTCTAATATTTTATTCTCCATATTTTATAATTTGATGTAATTACAGGAATGGATTGTCTCTCTCTATATATAGACTATATAAACTATCTATGAAGAGAATATACATTTAATATTTCAAACTAACCAATAACGGTCTGTCTATACATGAATTAACTTGAATTATTAATGGAAATTTATGACATCATATGACTTTTACTACCAATAACTGTGAAATGATTATCCCATATGGTTGGTTAGAAATAAATCATAAATGATTTGAATTTTGTATGGGAGTCTGATGATGTCTTTATACAAGACATTACTAGTCTTACCCTGAATCATAATGTTTTGATTTTAATATAAATAATTCATGTTATTGAATAAATCTAAATGTCTATAAATAATATCCCAAATTGAGTAGTAGAATATAAAAGAAAATATGATGGATATTCTAGATAAGGGATTCATTTGCCTAATGTATCACCATGGGGAGTAACTATTATTTTTTAAGAAGACAGATGATTCATTGAATATTTTAATTTATTATAAATTACTTTAGTAAATAATTATTAAGAATAATTATCATCTACTACTTACCAATGATCAATTGGATCAATTATGAAGAGATATATACTTTTCCAAGATTGATCATTGATCTGGATAATATCTGTTATGAGTCAATAAGGAGGATATACCCAAGACATGCTTATGTATGTTGTTTGGTCATTATTATTTATAGTAATTCCATTTATAATTAAAAATTATCATATTATATTCCTTGATTTAATGAATATAGTCTTTATAGAATACCTTCATTTGTTTGTGACTGTATTTATATTTGATATTATTATATATTAAACATTTATGGAAGATAGTGAAGACAATTTGTGAAATGTGTTGAATACCCTTGGAAGGATATGTTTTTTTCAAAACAAACCTTGTTTTTATTTGGGATTAAAAATTATTATTATTGGGTCATATAATTTCATGTTAATGTATAACAGTGGATCCTTAAATGATGGAAGTTAATGAGCAGTGTCTTAGACCAACCATGGTAACTAATATCCATTGTTTTAATATTCTGGATGGATACTATTGATTATTTTTGATAGATTTTTCAGTACTATATTATCTTCTAACTATGTTTAATTGAAAAGGATTTAAATTATTATGAATCATTGTATTTAATAAGGAATTCCATGAAAATAAGAGAAGTTTGTTTAAATAACTTTTTCTTACACCACCCTATAGTGGAGAAGTGGTTTTCATCTATAATGACACAAAAAATTAGGGACTCATTTACATCCTCATGTACAAGGATATGGTAATTTCTTTTCCCAACCAGGAATTGAAAATTCATGAAAATAATTACCCAATACAAGATTTAGAGTTGGCAGTGCAAATTGTTTCATTTAATATATAGAGGAATTATATTTATGGTGAATTTTATGATATATATATATATAGGTATTAAATTCATTTGGTATATATTTACATAGTAATAGTTAAATATGTGATGTATAATATGGTTTAGGATGATCAAATATTATTAATTCTCAATACAGTACCACCACGTAATAGAAAACATGGATGAGGATTCTCTATGTAGATAATATAATCCTATTTTTTCACTAATATGGATCGAAAAAAATCCAATATTAATAGATTTTTGGAAGTTGATCTTTGAATATTGAATAAAGGGTAATGATATTGTCTTCCTCAAATGAATTTTCAACTATAAATCCATGAGTGGATTAATAAGAAATGGAAGATGTGAAATTACAGAATAAGGTTACGAATGTTCCATAGTTTAACAATTATAATAATGGAATGACAATGTTCATGAACAAAAGACATGTCCCATCAATAATGGATTTGAAGAATACATTTTTTTAGTGAAAGACATATTACATCATTCAATTTTAATAATGTAAACAATGTTTTATAGAGATCTAATATTAACATTTTTAGTTGGACAACATTAAATGTGAACTTCCAGATTGTATATCTTAATTCCAAGTGTTTCAATAAGTTAAGAATGATAGATAAAATTATAAGATATTTTAAAACCATTACCCATACCATAATGGAAATGAAAATACATAACAATAGATTTCATCACCATACTCCCCCAAAACATCTAAATGACATATTTTTATCTCGGTTGATGTTGGTCACTATATAAAATCATCACATTTTATTGTTTTTATATTTTAATTCTCTCTTCATAAGAATACTTGACCATACATTGAAGAAGTTGTGAGATTTCACGGAGTACGATTCTTAATCATATCTGATAAAGATCTGAGGATTACATCAATGATTTAGATAATCATTCAGTAGGATCTATATACAAATTTGAGGTTTAGTACCACTTATCTTTTTCAAACATATGGCTAGTCTGAGATATCTATTCAAATTCTAGCTGATATGTTTTCAGATTTATATATGGATTTCATAGGTGGTTAGGCTCAACAACTTTCTTTGGTGGAATTTTATTTAAAAAATAGTTTTCACACAATAAATAATATGGAAACTTATGAATACCTATATGGAAGGAATCCTAGAACTCCAACGTGTTACGATGAAGTTGGAGAGAGAATACTATTAATACCTGATCTTGTTGGTAAAATTGATGAAAAGGTTAGATCCTTTGAAAAAACCCCTATGATTTACCCAATGTCAACAAATAAACTATGCCAATAATTATTGGAGAGATTTAGATTTTGAAATTAGTTGAAATTTATTCTTATTAATATCTCTTTAGAGGAAGGTAATGATATTTGGAATGAAGGGAATGCTAAGCCCTATATATTGTTTCTCTCCTAGAATTTCTTTATCTTATATGGATAGTATCTTATCATGTGGTGCATCCATCCAATATCTCTCATTTTCATAAGGTGATCCATGTATCTAACAAGATAAAGTATATATAAGATCATTAAAATTTACAAAACCTAGAGGTCCTACCACTAGAGAATGATATTTCTTTTGAGGAATAGTCCTTTGAAATTTATGGTCATATTGAGAAATTTCAGTAAAACAAGACTACTATTATGGTCACAATTTTGTAGTGAAATTATAAAATTGGGGTAAATATTTATTACCTTAGGATTTTATGAAGTAGAATTATACTTAGTTTTTTGTATCATTGGGGCATAATTATGATGGTGAATGTCTTATAAGTTAGGAATAATATAACTTCCAAAGATTTTATAATATACCTTTCTTTAAATAAAATCATTTGAATACAAGATTTAACTATGACACTATGTTTAAAAAAATTAGCTATTAAAATATAATTACTTGAGGACTATATAATTTATGACTTCCTCATATTAATGTTGTCTTAGGCTTAAATTATGGTAATTTTCTCAAATGATTTCTTTTTCAGTGAATAAAAGAATAAATTGTTTTGTGAATAAGTGATTTCTTAAATAAAATTATAAAATGCCCTGTATATTAACCTAAATTAAAATCAGACTCATATATTTAGAAAAAATATAATTAATTACTTTTGAATCATTATAATACCTGATTTTGGTATATGATCCTTTTTGGACAGAAAACATATTTTTCTAAAAAACATTTTCTATTGCATTTGTGTTATTTATATTAAATTATTTTCTTTAAATTATATATATTATATCAAAAAAATTTAATATTTATAATCTTGTGCTTTAAATTTTTTAAATATTATTCTTTCCATTTTTTTATTATAAACAAAAATAGTGATAAATTTTATGACCATGGTAATGAGAAAAACAAATAATTAATGATAATAATTAATGTGATAGGGATTTATAATTTACAAAAAAAAGTTTGTGTATTGTTTAATATTAGATTAGTTAAATGATCCTCATCCAATTAATGAAAATATGGCCACATAGATTAAATTTTATTTAAAATTGAGCTTTATATTATTTTATGAAAATAATATAGATAAAAATCACAGTCTTGTTTTTGATATATATAATATTTTTAAATGATAATTATAACAACTTATCATCAGTTTTCAATATTAATTTTTAATATTAAAAACTTATTTTTATCATGGTAATATATTTGTAATTTTTAGTATTTAATAATTACCTTAAAATATTATCTAACACCAACATAATAATAGAAGAATAAAATTACTAATTTCAAAAAATTTAAATGTAATAAAATTTGGATGAAATATTTTGTTAAAATTTTTCATTGTATTATATATCATATATGGGATTTCAAAAAGGAATATATTCAAGTAACATTTCGTTCCTTAGGTATTTTAGGTCAAATTAAATGAACTATATAAAAATGAAATTAATAATATTTTATGAAATATTATTTGATTAAATAATTTAAAAATAAAAAATTATTGATATATGAAAATGGGAATAATATATGGTCTAAAACAACACGATTTTTCAATTTGTGATCCAATTTATCCTCATAATTAAATTTATAACCCTTTAATATTAAAAAAATCATTACCAAAATTGATATAAATAATTGTATAGGAAGAGGTAAATCCAATGTAAAATTTTTAAAATGTCATCTAAACTATTCAAATTGTCACAACCCGTCCCTCATTGACCATGCTGTCACTACCCCAAGATCACCTTCAGAATGCAAGTAGTTGAAAACTGGCACCAAATCCATCAACTGACATGTGGGAGGGATTTTCTTGGGTACCTATACACACATACACACATCCCACAGACTGGAAAAGGATACAAGTATACCCCAAAACATGTGTCGAGTTCATGTAAAACTGTAAAATGAATGGTCCAGAATACAAACTTAATAAAAAACAACTGGTAAAGATGAAAGTACTAAAAAAACTCAGGATTTCCTCCCCCTGAGGACCCCACGTGGTAGTAAAAGTAGAGTAGCTACTAGATGTTATGGAAGTATGCCTCATCTTCTATATCTCATTAGGCCCTGCCTAGTCCTAGTCCACCAAGTCCTTCGTCGAATCATATGTCGTCTGCACAAGACACAACTCGTATGGGCAAAGACCATTCATGGGAGAGTAACATAGTACTCAGTAGAGGACCCCAGTCCACTAAAGATAAATACAAAAAATCTTAGAAAAAAATTCAATGAAAGTGAACAAAATATATAATCTGAAGCATATGGAAAAGGTTCATCAGTTATAGTGAATAACATTTCGTGCCGTTAAAGGACTCGTCCCAGATGAGTCACTAAAGTGTGTGAATCGACTAAGGTTCACATGGCTACTGCTCATCTGTTGGGCCACTAAGGTCCACCCTACTCGGCCATGCCACTGAGGTTCACAAACATGCTAGTCTGTTAGGACACTGAGGTACACACGGTTGCTTGTCCACTGAGCACTTGAGGTTCACATAGCTACTGCTTATCTGCGTGATTGATCTTGGGATAACTACTTCCCCAAGCCATACATTCAAATTCAAATTCCTTGTAAGTATCCTTATATCATACCAAAGATCTGCCTCATCGAGAGGGTCCCAATGCTGCAAACAGATCATCAATTGGATGATCGATTTGTAATTTATTATTGTTTTAGTAACTAGGGGCTAATTACGTATCGATCCTATCCGACTTGGTCTGGACGACCTGAACAACCTGTCCTAGGTGTCCCCCATACCTCGGTTTGATTCGACTCACCCAACCTGACCTAGTTCAGCTCAGGTTTGTTTCGGTTTGGCCTGGCCAGTGGGCCAGGCCCATTGGACCTTGCTGGGTCCAGCCCAGCTTGGTTGAGGGTCCAGCCCCACAAGTCACCAGGTGATCTGACCCCATCCAGACCGGCCCGAACGGTGCGGGACTGGCCCATGATACCAGCCCATGGGGAGTGGCTCTGGCCCACCAGTGTGGGTCGGGTACAACCCACCAGTTGGGGTTGCAGCCGTCTAGTAGAATCCCGACCCACACATGTGTGCTTGTAGTGGTACCTCTAAACGAGACAAAGCCATTTGTGGCATCCAGCCAACATCACTACCCCACACACAAGGGGCCTCCCTCCTTCCACGGTCAAGTGACCACAGCTTGGCTGCATGCCTAGGCACCTAGGATACAGGTGGCCTCCACAACATTGCAATGGGCGGTGTCGCACCACCACACCGACAAGCGTGCTGCCTCCTTCCACCTGTGGACTCCGACTGCATCTACTTGTTCAGGTGCCCCGACAGTTCCTTATACGGGCCACTAGTGTAGTTCCGGTGGTCCGTTTCTCATTCTGCATATGCCCATGGGGCTCTCGGGTCTCCACCATCTTTACCTTGTCCCCAGATTTATATTTCCATCGATTTGAGGATGTGGCCACAAAGAACGCACCAGGAAGTGGTGATCATGCCTTGTTCGTGTCGGCCCACCCCTTATGTGTCAGAGGAATAATGTTGAGGAAGCTCTCTAGGTTTTAGTACAATCAAACAAGTGATAATTTATACCAGGATCAAGAAATCCTTAAATTCCACCCTCCTGAATGAATGCACGATCTATGGATCTAAATGTTCGTTGGTTCATCTGCAAGCATCGTTGAATTTAATAATGGAGAAAAACAAACCAAAACCAAACTCATACCAAGATTTAATAAATGTCATTATTGATGGGGGAAGCTTCGGGTCATCAACAATCCTTGATCTGTTAGCATTTTTTGATGTTCATGGATGGATTTTTCTTTCGTTCATTGATAGATTTTTTCGTTCTACGTTGAAGAGGAAATACCTAGCAGTTCGTGAGAGCATCCTCCACCATTTCATTTTCATCTCTCAAATGCATCAAACAATTAAAAAGAATATGTTTCACAACATTTTTATTATGAACCATTTAATGCCTCATTACACTATGGGTTTACAATCCATTTTTGAGTTCCATAAATTTTCCTCGTCATCACCACATAGTCACATCATAGCCTCATCGTGTTGACATTTGTCGGATATGAGAAAAAACATCTTTTTAATTTAATTTTATTTTTTTCTGAAATGTTCAAAAATTTACTTTTTTGTTTGGCCCTTATCATTGTACGTTAATTCCTTTCAAGGTGATTCTTGTCATATTTAGTCCAATGGTTCTCTCATAATTTTGATCTGATCAACAATTCAAATGTTAAATAAACCAGCATGCACATTTACTAAATGTACTTTAAAAATGTACAAAATTTCAATCCAGGGTCACCGGGCCTTAGAATCACATGTTGTTAGAGTGTCTACTATCAATATAATTCCATATAATTTAAAAGAAATACATAGAAATTATGATACATTACATACTTCCCACCATAGGGATTTATATCCTAGAAACCAAAACAAGGGATAATCAAATACATGGGGGTATTGAGAATGAATATGAGCCTCCCGATCCCATGTGCTCTCCTAGATATTCTTGAGCTACCAGAGAATGTGCACTAGGGTAATTGACTGCCAACACATGACTCACTCCTATCGATCATCTATCTACACTGGTAACTCTATAAACGCTGCCTCATCATCAATTCCCTGGTTTCCTTAGTCGATGAAATGTGATAGATCATGCACATGTATCATCAACTCTTACACGTGGAAAAAATTTTGAACTCGGTGTATCTGTGGGGGAAGATCTAGGAGGTACTTCACCTCTCCAACTCAGATCAAGAACTGAAAAGGTTCGAAGAACCTCAGAGATAGCTTTCGGCCTCGGCAAAATCTCTGGAATCCTCGTTAGGGTGAGACCAGAAAAACAAAAGGTCTCCCTACTCAAACTACAAGGTTCTATGTCTCCTATCATAATTAGACTTATACCTACTCTATGTGGTCCTCATCAGATCCTAGAAGACCTAAACCTTCTCAGTGGTAGATCATACAAACTATGGATCCCGAAGTTCCAACTCCCCTAGGTTTGTCCAATATTAAGGTGGTCTGCAAGGGTGCCCGTACAAGGCCTCAAATGGTGCCATGAAAATGGTAGAGTGACAGTTGTTGTTATATGAAAACATCACCATTGTTATGTGGAGCTCCCAACAATGACCAAAATCAAGGATGTAAGCACGAAGCATGTCATCCAGGGTCTGTATGGGTTTCTCCATCTGACTGTCCATATGGGAATGAAAAGCTGTGCTCATGCGTAGCTGAGTCCCGAATTCCTCTTGTGATACCTTCCACAACTGGGATGTAAATCATGCATCATGGAATGAGAATATTGTCTAAGGCTCCTCGTGAAGCCACACTATCTACTGAATTTAAAGGCATCCCATGCCCCCTACCACTACCTATACTGGGATGGTTAGGATGTGAGGAGGCATGGTGAATTGGCCAACGATAAACCATAAAGAATCACGAAATCTGGATATATTTGAAAACCCTATCATACTTTCCATCTAGATACCATCCCATTTCCACTATGGTACCTCATGTGGCTGAGCCTAGCCTGGTAGAACCTAATGCTCAGCCTTCACTTGTTAACATGTGAAGCATTGTGACATGAACTCAACCACTACTTTATTTATCCCTAACCACATGTACTGATGTTGGGGGTCCTTGTATGACTTCTCCATGCCATAATGTTCCACCAATGGGAATGTATAGAACTCACTCAATATCTCCTCCCTCAATACAACTTGTTATATGGTACACCTTATGAAAAGAATGACGTGCTTCCCCCAATCAATTATTTTGTAGGAGTATGTCTTGATGATAACTGATCACATCAATTCTCATAGTAAACATCTGCTCGTTTTGCCTCCCAAACACTCTATAAGAGTGGTGGACTAACATTAATCGACTGATGCTTAGAAGATCAATCCTCATCTAAAAATTATATATGGATCATGGCTAGTTGATATGTCACCTCACACTGCACCTGCAAACTAGTCCTCCTCCTATGAGTGTCTCCTACCCCGTTCCCCATGTCAGGAGTGTAGATTTTTTCAATGTAATTGTTCGGGAGGAAATGTAGCCATCACCTATGTCTCAGGTTTAGGTCCTTCTTGGAGAAGATATACTTTATACTCTTATGTTTATAGTATATGGTAAACCACTCACCCATAAACTAGTGTCACCTCATCTTCAAAGAAAAGGACACTACTACAAACTTGAGGACATGGGTCATGTATTTATACATATGTTGCCTCAAATTTAATGAGATGTAGGTGATAACTACTAGCTCATCCTTTAGGATACAACAAAGTTATGCCCCTGATACATTGTAGAGGACTACAAGACAAATACCCTCTTCTAGTAGTCTCAATGTGGGGCACTCATTAGTCTCCATCTCATCTCTTAGAAGCTCAGCTAAATCCTCTCCGTCCACAAGAAGGGATTTCCATTATTTGTTAAAAATGAAAACGGTGCTACTACTCAGGAAAAGTCATGCACAAACCTCAAGTAGTATCCAGCAAACACTAAGAAACTCTAAAACATAGTCACGCATCTAGAGGGATCCTATGCAAGTACTTCTTCTATCTTCGCTAGATCCACTGCATCTTTAGCCTCTGAGATGATGTTCCATAGAAAATGGACCTCCCATTTCCAGAACTAGCACATAATGAGAATACCAAAAATCTAGTTATATTAGATTGTATCTAGGGCTATCCGCTTGTGTGTCTCGTGCTCCTCCTCTAACGCTGAGTACAAAAAGATATCCTTAATCGAAACTACCATGAAACGATCAAGGTAAGGATGGAAGATCATTTTCGTGAGTCCAATGAACATGGATTGGGAATTAGTCATGTTGAAGGGAATTACGAAAAAATTGTAGTGGACAAAAAGGAACTTAAATGTTGTCTTTGGTATGTCTTCATCCCGTAACTGAAGTTGGTTATAGCCCGATCTAAGGTTGATATTCGAGAACCATCTTTCTCTTTTTTTGTTGATTGATGAGGATATCAATCCATTGAAGTGGATAATTGTTCTTCATGGTGACCAGGTTCAGGCACTAGAAGTCTACACGTAGCTACAATATCTCATCTACCTACTGGGAAAGCAACCCCAGGGCTGCCATGGGGAAACATAGGGCATTATGAACCCCTTATCCTACAAGTATTCTAGTGATAATATTATCTTGAAAAGCTACACGGTAGCCATATGATATGCCTATTTGGATATCAGTATTGTCTCGGGATACATGTCTATCACGACCCGCCTTCACCAAAAAGAGGGAAGGGTCAACAGATTGCCACACCCATACTTCTTTAATTTGAAGAAGAGATAATGACCCCTAAAACTCTCCTTCATTAGTTCCTGGAGTGGCAACTACCACCAAGGGTATGGAAATCACACATGAATAGAAGGCATTGCCCTTTTTGTTTTATAGAATCAGGATATAAGATGATGAAACCCAACAACACAAATACTGAAAGAATTGTAAATCCAAAAAGGTAAACCATGCCCACATGCATGTTCAATGTAAATGGTACAAGCCACAAAAACTCCATGGTAAAAAGATACCAAGAAAAAGGAAAATGACAACAGAAATTTTCCCAAGGGTCTGCGCTAGTATGGTCCCACACGATGCCCAAAGTCCTCCTGGAAACCTGAAAGCAGTTTTATATATATAGGGTGAGCATACAAGTATACTCAGAAGGGAAAAACCAAAGACTCTCGTGCACAAGTGGGGGAACGTACTAATGTCCCGTGAGAAGCAGACAACCAACACTATCAAGGAGTTCATCCATCCCACTCACCGACCACACTCACCAAATAACGCAAGTTAGGTAATGTATAATAAAAACACATCAATGTTTGGGTACCCCGTGCCACTTTCCCACTGGTTATTGAAGACATCCTATGCATCGAACCAATCATTCCATTCTCACTGCAGTCCCACTGCCACACGCCGCCCGCACACACCTGGGCGATAACCTCACACAGTCCCACTGCCAAACCCCGCCCGCACACACCTGGGACACAACTGTCATACATAACCACACATGCAAACACCCAGGACAGAACAACCACTGTCACACCCAAAGACACTTGGGCCAGATGATCCACTGCCACGCCCGAAGACACCTGAGCCTCATCCCGAAAACACTTGGGAAACCACCTTACCACACACACCTGGTCCATAACCACCACACTACCCTACCCGAAGGTTCTTGGGATAATAATGGACTTCAGGCCATCACTTCCTGCCAGAATATACTTAGGATATCCGGGAAAAGGAGTAGAAATTAGCCAATAACCATCCACTAACAGAAGTGTTGGGAAAACACCCTCCCCCGTGAAATGGGGGTGTTCAACACTAAGTTCTCGACTTGTGTGGGGTGAAAATAAGAAACACCAAACTACAAGTATATGAATAGGTAGCAAGCACTCACCCAGTTTAGGTTTTTCTTCAGACAGCCTAAAGAACACAATCAGTACCATGTCCAAGTTACAACTCACAACAAACCAAAACCCATATGTCCCATCTTGGTTAACATGTTCTGTAATAATGTTTAAATAAGTTTCTGCACTTACATGGGAAACTAGCAATCATAAGCACAAGCCTAGGGAAGAGTACGCTCAAACATCAACCTAAACATTCACACCTGGTTCCATTGTAAAGTCACAACAACAAAAGGGATAAGGGAGACCCCTAAAATTATTGGAACCAATGAAAACCCCAAGCTACTACCTACACCTTCTACAACTAAAGGGTCCAGAGAGATCCCTTGATGTAAAGGAGAAAGGGAAACTCCGAGACACTACCCCGTCTCCAAAAATTCCAGAAGCAACGGTTTCTCATCAACAAAGGATCCCACTAAAATTCATGATATAGACAAAGTAACCACATGGCCTCAAATTCACAACTGGAGAAACCATTACAATAGGGGATCCCATCCCCACCCACATCACGCAACAATCGGCCTATGAAAGGAGATAACCAAACCACTACCACTAACACAAGGCAGGCCCATGCCGGTATTTTCAGATTTAAAAGATTTAACACACTCCATGATTTCAATTCCGTTGTATTTTAACCGGGGTTATCACAGAAAAAGGGTTGATCCGGGTGCTTTCAATTTATTTAGCCACATATACATAATTAACCAATTTCTTTTACACAGTCGACACAAGAAGTACGGGTTTATTAGTGCACAGAGATAGACCACCAAAATCCATGATTTTCAGTAGGAGTAAGCCCATGAAAATCAGAAATCATTAATCATAAAATAGCATAAAACAAAACAGCATCATCGATCACACCCCTCCCCCCATTCTTTAATGTTTGTGTATTATATTCATTAACTTTGGGCTTCATCAATCCCCTCACAATTCAAAAGAATACCCACCCTGTATGATACAAAATAAGGAGAGACGAAGGAGGAATCCCTAATTGGTTGATCAACGATCGAAGTTTATCTTTACGCTGCCAGGAATAGGGGGTGTGCGATTTGTAGAGGTGGGGCCTCAGGAACTAAAGTACGAGTTGATGAATCTATGGGAGGGTGATTGAGAAAAGAAACCCAAGGAGTAACCTTTAGTTTATAAAGGTCAGGGATGGTTGAGATAATAACGCGAAACCACATAAGGAGTGGGTTCGTGGGTTTACCACGTGGCCCCATACGTCTTTAAAAGGTGATTTCCCTTTGGGGTGGTTCAAACTGACGCACACACTAGGGTACCTCATTAAAATTTTAATTAAACACCATTCATGGGTGTTACTGGGCATTTAAACAAACTTAAAGGGGTAAAAAAATAGGTTTTAAAACTCAATTAGCACAAAAAGGAGGCGCTACTGGAAAAACCCCGACAAGGATGGGTGACACCGATAGGTCTCACTGATCAGTCGCGCCGATCGATCACGTCGATCAGTCACTCTAATCGGTGGCATCGATCGGTCGCGCTGATTGGACTTCCCGATCCATCTCACCGATCGGTGGCACTGATCGGTCTCACGCTGAGATGATACCCTTAGGATCCGGATATTTGGCAATGGAAAGGACCCTGTGGGTCTGGGTCATCACATCAGATACCTCTCAAACTATTATTGTCCTCAAGAATGAAAGAAACTCAGAAGGAAAGAGTGGGTCCGAAGATCCAACTCAAAAGATACCTCTTAGGAGTGAACCCCATTGACATCCAAAAACACTCTCACATGAGTCAGGAAGTTGCTTCTTACATGTTAGGATATTATCCACTTTGGGCGGCACTGACTTGCCCGCACGAGTTTATCGCATCCACATTAATGCATCCTGATTATTAGTCAGGTTATTCCATCATCACATATTCAGACAGACACACATTGGGACATGGAACATATCATTTCATGGCTAAGAAAAAAAGCATTCCACATATATTCGAGCACCTGGTAAAACATCTCAACAAGGTTAGAACAAAACAAAAAGTTAGTCAAAACAGCTCTGGGTACTAGGAGTGCATCTTTGCTTCCCTCTCCCATGAACTCTCTTCAATCCCACCATGTCTCCATAACACACGAACCAAGGAAATGGTTCGCCCACGAAGCACCTTCTCCTCATGATCCTCGATCATCACTAGTCTTTCTACAAAGGTATCATCGTCCTTGATGTCCAGCTCTCCCGAGATGAGTATGTGTGAATCATCATGCAGATACCAATAGAGCTGGGACACATGGAAGAAATAATGTATCTTCATTAGCGACGGTGGTAACTCTAGCTGATAAGCCACTTCGCCGACCCACTGCAACACTTCGAAGGGTCCGATGAACATGAGAGAAAGCTTACTCCCTTTGACGAACCTGCGTTTTCCACGCTGAGGGGAGAACTTCAAGAACACTTGGTCTCCAACCTCAAAGTCCAAGGGCCTTCTCCTTTTATTAGCATATGACTTCTGCCGGTCCTGGGCAGCCTTCATCCTTTCCCGTATGAGCTGAACCTTCTCTGTCGTGCTCTACACCACCTCCGAGACAAGGATGCCTGCTTCTATTACTTCGGTCCAACACACAGGTGAGCGGCTAGTCTCTAGTAAAAGGATTCAAATAGGGCCAAAATAATGGTAGAGTGATAGCTATTATTGTAGGTGAACTCTACCAGAGGCAAGTGTCGTACCCATGATCCTCCTGAGTCTAGAACGCATTCCCGCAGCATATCCTCTATGGTATGGATGGTGCACTCTATCTCCCATCTCTCTGGGGATGGAAAGCATTTCTAAGACGTATCTGGGTTCCAAAAGCATGTTGTAATACTCTCCAGACTCGTGAGTTAAACCGTGCATCCCTATCCGAGACTATGGACCTCGGAACTCCATGCAACCACACCACCTCATACACGCACCTCTGTGCCAAAGAATCCAATGCACTTGACTCCTTAATCTCTAGAAAGTGAGCTGATTTCATCAACCGGTCCATGACTACCCAGATGGAATCGTATCCCCCTGAAACTTGAGTAGTCTTGTGACGAAATCCATCAAGATGTCCTCCCATTTCCACTCGGGGACATCCAGAGACTGCAGCAGGCCACCTGGAACACGATGTTCAGCCTTCACCTGCTAACACACTAGGCACTTGGCCACAAACTCTGCCAATGCTCGCTTTACTCCGGGCTACCAGAACTATCTTCTCTGACCCTGGTACATCCTGGAAACTATTGAGTGTACCGCTACAGGTGATTTGTGTAACACACTTATAACCTTGCGGTGCATCGCCTCTAGAAAAAATAGCTTTCCCTAAAAAAACATCCAGTTTTTATCATCATACGTCCATCCTTCCAGAGGATCTCTGTAGTCAAATCGGTCATGAATCACTTCGCACTCTGGGTCTCCCTACAGAGACTCCTCCACTTGCTGCAATACAGAAGACTGCACTGTCATCTGGTACAATAAACCTCTACCACTATCCATCCTCGCATCCAGGTGCAAGGCAACCAACTCCTCCATCGCCTTCCAGGCATATGCCAACTCTCAAACCACATCCTTCTGTGACCTCCTGCTCAAGGAATCGGCCACTAAATTCCCCTTCCCTTAAGTGTAGGAAATATCAAACTCAAAATCATGGAGGAACTCCACCCACCTTCACTTCCGCATGTTTAGGTCCCGCTGGGAGAAGATATACCTCAAACGTTTTTGATATGTGAAGACCACAAAGCATTCTCGAATGAGGTAATTCCGCTATAACATTAGCGCAAAAATGACCACTGCAAGCTCCTGGTCGTGGGTGGCATAATTACGCTCATGAGGGTGTAGCTTCCTAGACCCATAAGCGATCACCCCTTGTCGCTGCATCAACACACATCTGAGGCCTTTCCGTGATGTATCATAGAACACCTCATACATCACCCCTTCTTCTGGTAATCTCAGCACTGGGGAACTAACCAACTTCTCCTTCAGATAGCTTAAGGGTATCTCGCACTGCTCACTACACACGAAAACCTCATCTTTCTTGGTCAAGGCTGTCAAACGGACTGCAACTCGGGAGAATTTGGGTACGAACCTCCGATAGTAACCTACCAGCCTGAGGAAACTACGATCTTCTGCCACATTCTTGGGTGTTTCCCAAGAAACAACTGCTTCAACCTTTGATGGGTCCACATCTACCCCCCTGCTCAGACACTACGTGCCCAAAAAAGTGCACTTCTCGAGTCCAAAACATTCATTTCGACAACATACAATAGAGATGGTGATGTCGAAGGACCTCCAAACCATCCTCAGGTGCTCTGTGTGATCCTCCTCTGATCATGAATAGGTCAGGATATCGTCGATGAACACAACTATGAACTGATCCAAGTACTCTCGAAAGATGGAGTTCATAAGACCCATGAACACAGTCGGGGCATTCGTAACACCAAAAGTCATGACTACGAACTTGAAGTGTCCATATATAAACCTGAAGTCCGTCTTCGAGATGTCTCCCTCTTCCTCTCTCAACTGGTGATATCTAGACCATAGGTCAATCTTTGAGAACCATCCTACCCCTTTCAGCTGGTTGGAAAGATCTTCTATCCTCAGAAGAGTGTGGATATTCTTAATCGTAACCTCATTCAGCCTCCTGTAGTTTCTGCATAGCCTGAGACCACCATCTACCTTCTTTGAAAGAAAAAATGTAGAACCCCATGGTGACACACTCGGTCGAACATAACCCCTCTTCATCAGATCGTCAATCTGAATATGCAACTCCCGTTTCTCCGAATGAGCCATCTGGTAAGGAGCCTTCGAAATTGGGCGAGCATGAGGCTGCAAGTATATCAAAAACTCGATATCACATCAAGGGGGTAGAGTTGTCACCTCTTCAGGGAAGACGTCCATAAAATCACTGACGATTCTTGGAACCTCCACCATCTCAGCATTTACTCACTCTAGTGACAGCTCCTCTTACAAGGAGAGGAGGGGTTCTTCTCACCTGCTGCCCTTCTGACTGCTCCTCTCACTGGTGAAAGTAACATGTCGGCCACCCAATTATGAGAACACAACCCTTCCTCAGAAGCAGTCGATGATGGCACACACATGGATAATTCAATTGATGCCTAGGATGACATCATATGGTTGTATCTGTAGCAGTAGTAGATCCCTGACCGACTGATGTGGCCCAATCATCAGTCTGTATCCCCGAAAAACATATAACAAGTCAGTCTGACCTCTGACTGGTGTGCTCAGCACCAGGTGCACTGGAAGTATATCATCATCTAGGCCCAAAGAACAGGCTAGACTGGGTTCAATAAAGGAGTGTGAGGCTACAGTATTGAACAAGGCATGAGAAATGGTGCTAAACAAACTGATTGTACCTCAAACGACCTCTGGTCCCGCTGGGAGTTCTGCCACCACAGCCTGAAACTGCCCATGCCCAGCTCCTCTGCCTCTCGGATATCAGCCACCTCCCTAACCATGCCCTGGTCGAGGTCCTTGAGGAGCTCCCTGAGGTCGGACTCCTCCTGCTGCTGCTGTTGGAAGGGCCTAGCTAGAAGCTGCTACTGTGGCGGGTACTGGGCCTGTCTGCCACCGCCGTACTGCACCCGGTCCGGGAACTGATTCCGGAGATGTCCATGGATCCCACAGATAAAACACCTCAGTCCTAGGCCCAAAAAGAAAGGTAGAGGACCGTGGGACTGGAACTAGAACTACTGCGGTCTGCTCCCTACTGGTCGGAACCTGGAGGGTCCCGACGCTGGAGGCCTGGTGCTGATGGTCTTCCCCTTAGATGATCCCAACCGGATCCCCTCTCCAGCCACACCTCCTAGAGCATGAATCCTCTCAACTAATTCGGCCTTCTTCTAGACCTTCAGGTACGTCGGTAGGGTGAAGGGGGTAACAACATACTGAAGGGAGGGTCGGATCGCCTCCTCTAAACGCCTTTACCAAGACTCCTTGTCTGAAAGAGGTTCGGGAAAAAACGTAGGAGGTCCTTGAACATGATTACCAGATACCTTACTGACATACTACCCAACTGGAGGGAGAGTATCTCCAGTATATTCTCCGCCCTCATCGTAGAAGAGAGGAATTCCACATGGAACTCCTTCTCGAAATCAGCACATGCCACCTTAGCCTCTCTCTTCTCTCTCCCAGGTAAAGCTTCTAACAATGACGCGCCACTCCCCACATCTAGATGACAACCAGAGGAACCCAGTACTCAGTCGAAGCCCAGATCAGGCCGAAGGCTATCACCAGCTCTTCTAGCCAGCTCTCCGTCTTCATGTAAGAGGTGCTACCCTCATACTTCTCGAGGGTCTGTCGCTAGAAGGCCCGAAGTGTATTCTGCCACTACTCATCCTCCTCCTCTCGATCAGCTCTCTGCCGATCGGCCAAGGTAGTCTGTGGGGCCTCGATCGCCCGCACCACACGTGGTCGCCTCCCAAGTGCCATAGCTACAAGGTAAACAAGGAATTCCTAATCCCATGTAGTGCAGAATATTGTTCTTAAAATTTCTTAAACTTCTTATTGATTTCAATTCCCAAAACACCCTTGAAACATGAGAACACAAGTCATTATGATGCATGTACCTTTCCTATGGTCTCTAACCTGTAATCAGTGTGGCCTCACTTGTTCATTCGGTAGGTCCAAAGTCCATGCATCAGATCATGGGGGCCCTAAAATCCCGTGTCCTAGCCGGTCTTCCCTAGCCTAATTCACGCACCATGGTCACCCAACACTTTTTCCCTACCATCCCATGCAGTCCTTACTGTGACTAACTCCAGACTCCATCCTATCTCTCAACCATCACCCCTAATACCATTCTGCCACAACCTTCCTTCACCAAAAGGAGGGAAGGGTCAACAGATTGCCACACCCATCCTTCTTTAAGTTGAAGAAGAGATAATGACCCACGAAACCCAACTTCAATAGGTCCCGGAGTGGAAACTAGCACCAAGTGTATTGAAATCACACACAAATGGAAGGAATTACCTTTTTTGTTTTATTGGATCGAGAGATAAGATGATGAAACCCAACCACACCAAAACTGAAAGAAATGTACAGCCAAAAAGGTAAACCATTCCCACATGAATCTTCAAAATAAATGATACAAGCCACAAAAACCCCAAGGTAAAAAGATACCACGAAAAATGAAAACGACAATAGAAACTGTCCTAAGGGTCTATGCTAGTATGGTCCCGCACGATGCCAGAAGTCCTCCTGGAAACTAGAAAGATGTTTTATATATGTAGGGTGATCATACAAGTATACTCAGTAGGGAAAAACCAAGGACTCTCGTGCACAAGTGGGGGAATGTACTAAAGTCCTGTGAGAAGCAGACTACCAACACTATCAAGGAGTTCATCCATCCCACTCACCATCCACATACACCAAATAATGCAAGTAAGGTAATGTATAATAAAATCACATTGATTTTTGGGTACCCCGTGCCACTTTCCCACTAGTTATTTAAGACATCCTACACATGGAACCAATCCCGCCATTCTCACTGCAGTCCCACTACCACACCCCGCCCACACACGCCGGGGAAATAACCTCACACAGTCCCACTGCCAAACCTCACATGTACACACATGGGCCATAACATTCATACGTAACCACGCCTGTAAAAAACTAGGCTAGAAAACCCACCATAATGCCCAATGATACCTGGCCTAGAGGATCCGCTGCCACACCCAAAGACACCTGGGCCTCATCCCGAAGACACTTGGGAATCCACCTGCTCGCACACACCTGGGCCATAACCACCACACTACCCCACCCAAAGGTTCTTGGACTAAAAATGGACTTCAGTCCATCACAGCATGCCTGATGATACTTCGGCTATCCGAGAAAGGGAGCAGAAAGGAGCTAATAACCATTCATTAATAGAGGTGTTGGAAAAAACACCCTCCCCCCCTGAAATGGGGGTGTTTGGCACTAAGTTCTCGACTTGGGTGGGGAAAGAATAAGAAACACAAAACTACAAGTTTATGTACAGGTAGAAAGCACTCAACCAGTTTAAATTTTTCTTCAGCCAGCATAAAGAACACAATTAGTACCATGTCCAAGTCACAACTCACACCAAACCAAAAACCATTTGTCCCATCTTGGGTTACATGTTCAGTAATAATGTTTAAATAAGTTACTAAACCTACTTGGGCAACTGTCAAGCATAAGAACAAGCCTTGGGAAGAGTATGATCAAACATCAACTTAAACATTCACACCCGGTTCTCTTGTAAAGTCACAACAACAAAAGGGATAAGGGAGACCACTCAAAGTACTGGATCCAAAGAAAACCCAAAGATACTGCCTACACCATCTGCAACTAAAGGGACCAGAGAGATCCCTCGAAGTAAAGGAGCAAAGGAAACCCTGAGACACTGCCCCATCTCCCCAAATTCTAGAATCAATGGTTTCTCATCAATAGAGGATCCCACCCCAATTCATGATATAGACAAAGTAACCACATGGCCTCCAATTCACAACCGGTGAGACCATAACAGCATGGGATCCCATCCCCACCCACATCACCCAGCAATCGGCCCGTGAAAGTAGATAACCAAACCACTACCACCAACATGAGGCAGGAAGATTCCTGTATTTTCAGATTTAAAAGATTTAACACACTCCATGATTTTAATTCTCTTTTATTTTAACCGGGGTTATCACAGAAAAAGGGTTGATCCTGGTGCTTTCAATTTATTTAGCCACATATATGTAATTAACCAATTTCTTTTACACGGCCGACACAAGAAGTAAGGGTTTATTAGTGCACAAAGAAAGAACACCAACTGCCATGATTTTCAGTAGAAGTAAGCCCTCACAAATCAGAAATCATTAATCATAAAAGTGCATAAAACAAACCAGCATCATCGATCACACCAATCCCCCCATTCTTTAAATCTCATTTATTATTTTCATTAACTTTGGGCTTCATCAATCCCCTCACAAGGAAAATTCATACCCACCCTGCATGATACATAGTAAGGAGAGACGAAGGATGAATCCCTACATGGTTGATCAACGATCGAAGTTTATCTTTACGCCACCAGGAACAGGGGATGTGCGATTTACAGGGGTGGGGCCTCGGGAACTCAAGAACGAGTAGACGAATCGATGGGAGGGTGATCAAGAAAGGAAACCCAAGGTGTACCCTTTAGTTTATAAAGGCCGGGTATGATTGAGATTAGAAAGAGAAACCGCGTAAAGAGCGGGATCGTGGGTTGACCACATGGCCCCATATGTCATTAAAAGGTCCCTCCCCTTTAGTGTGGTTTAAACCGATGCACACAATATGGTACCTTATTAAACATTTAATTAAACGGCATTCATGGGAGTTAGTGGGCATTTAAAAAACATAAAGGGGTCAAAAAATAGGGTTTAAAACTTAATTAGCGCAAAAAGGAGGCGCTATTGGAAAACCCCCAGCAAGGCTTGGGGAAACCGATCGGTCTCACCGATCTGCCAGTATCATCGATCGGTCTCACCTATTGGTCACGCCGATCAGTCACGCCGATCGGTCTCATTGATTGGTGGTGTCAATCGGTCTCAAGCCGAGATGCTACCCTTAGGTTCCAGATTTTTGGTAATGGAATGGACCATGAGGGTCTGGGTCATCACAATGTTGATGAAAAGGTCTACTTCCATGTGAGAAGGTAGTCCCAGAACATCCTCAAATAAAACATCCTCGTACTCTTCCATGAGTATATGAAAGAATGTACTCCTCTCATCCACTGCACCGAGGGTGAGGACAGCCAACAGGTGAGTGATCGACTTCACCCTCTTCTAATATAGTATGTCATGTAGTGCAAGGGATTCCTTCCTGTGGTTTAAGGAAAACATGACCCCATCTCCACAGACACACTGTATTTTCACCTAAAACAGTTGATATGACCATGGACAATAGGTAACCAGTCCATACCAAATATGATGTCATAAGGCCATGATGATGATACTAGGAGATCTCAGTCAATGCTCTCATATCCTAGAGTAAGAACACACTACCAGAACCAGTGTTTAATCATCGAATCCCCTCCCCTAGGAGTCTCTATCCATAATGATTGACACAATGGCTCCACCAAAATCTCTAAGCTCCAAATGATAGCAATGGTATGAAAAGAGTGACTAACACCTCTGTTAACAATACTGTAGCTAGGGTAGAGGAGACATAGATCATACCATGAATCAACTCCAAAATTCTATGGGAATAAGCCTCTATTTATGAAAGCTAACCTCTCCCCTGTCAACTTTCTCCCTATGGTCGGGGAGGACCACATGGAGGTGGTGGTCATAGTACCTCAAATGGTAGCCCACTGCCAGCTTCTCGGTCTAATACCCTACCACATCCTCTACCCAGCAGATAGACTTTCTAAAAACTCTACCTCTATCTCAGTGGTCAATTGACAGTCTTTTGATCATCTGTACAGTGGGTCAGACAGTCATGAGCGGTGGGTCATTCCCCTCTACACGAGTAGCGCAACCTGGCCCTTTGTTGTGTCCCAATGTCCTTGTGGCCTCACACCACTGATCCTAAGTACTGGGTTCATCCACAAGATGATCTGTCCTTTTTGGTTCGTTGTTCCATGTGTCAGCTCCCTTACATGGATGGCCCAGCAACCTGTCACTTGGTGGTGGCACCCACTGTTGGGGCATGCTCTGCTAGGACTCTCTCAACAAGTAGATCTCCCTCCAAAACTATATCATGTGTGGGGATGCTGAGAGACAACATAGACTCCATAATCCTCTGGTATAGCACATGAATGAAGGCTCAATCCCTGCTGAAAGGGTATCACACCATATCAATAGAAGAATAGGAAATCTCGGGGAACCCTGCTGAGTACTCAACTTCCATTATGCTCCTCTGATGAAGGTGAAGCATCTCATAAATGTGAATCGAGCATAAATTTGTGGGGAAGTAGTCCCTTCAAAAAATAATCTAGAATACAATCCATGTGAGGGTCCCCTCATCATGTGTTTGGATGGTCATGCTCCACAATCTCCCTATCAAGACCTACAGAATGCTCATCACTAGGACCTCCATCTGGTTAGGTGGCTTCCTTAGTAAGTAGAAGACTAGCTTCACCTCCTCAAGCCAATCCTAAGTGACTTGAGGATCCATATCTCCCATGAAAGTTGAAGGTATCTGTATTTGAACCTCATGAAAGGAACTGAGTCTATGCATTTCATCTTCCAGTACCACTAGCAGTAGATTCTAACCAAAGGGTGGGGGTAGCCTTGGTGCAATACCTGGTGGGGCCATCTTGAGGACTACTCCTTGAACATATGACTCATCAATAGGTGGGGTATCATGCTGACCACATATGGGAATCCGAACTGATTATAAATTTGGATTCATCCTGAAATAGATCATGATTGGAAATAGTCAATATATTATACCTGGTGAGATGAATATTATAGAAAAAAATATAAGGAGACACTCTTGTGATAATTGTTTTTATGCGTTGAGATGAAAATATAAATTCAAGTTCTTAGTGTGTGGATATGTCATCCACCACACCAACACTGGACACCCCGAATCTAAAATTTGGAATTTAAATATTTGACACTATTTACCTAAAACAAAAAAAACTCTCGGACTATGAGGTATAACGGAACCCTATGATACCATTTTGTCCCAAATCTCCCCTGGGGACCATGTCGTAACAACCCCAAAACCTCTTCTCGAAAGCCAGAGGTTGGCGACATGCATCGAAGGCGTCAACCTGCAAGTGGGGGGTATTTTATTGGGTAGATGTACACACACACCCACATCACACAAAGTGGAAATGGAAACAAGTATATCACTAAAAATTTTCTAAGTACAAGTACAATTGGAAAATTAATGGGCCAGAATACATGCCCAACAAGGGATAACAAGAAAATGGGAAAGTGTCGAAGAAACATTAGATCGACACTTGTTGGGTACCCCACATGGTTATAAGATTAGAGTAGGTATTGGATGTTTTAGGAGTATTCCCCTTCTACCAAATCTCACTGGGGAACGCCTAGTCCTAGGAGATCAAGTCCTCTAAAAAATGCATGTCGTCTACACAATATAAAAAATGTGTGGGTGAAGCCTGTGTAGGTGTGAGTAACACAATACTCATTAGGGGACAACAATCCACAATGGAGAAATTAAACAACAAAAATACACAATGAATGATCATATCACACCATTTATTATCTAAATAACATGGAAATGGTTCAAAAAAATTTATTTAATAATGTTTTATATTGTTGAGCATCTCAACCCTGATGAGTTGCTGAAGTTTGTCGTGCCATAGAGATCCACACGGTTTCTTCTTGTCTACTGGGACACTAAGGTCCATATGGATATTTCAGGATATTGAGTTCTACATGGCAGCTAGTCTTCCAAGCCACTGTGGTCTAGCCGGCTACTCGTATGCTGGGACACTAAGGTCCCCATGGCTGTTTATCCTCAGCGCACTTGATCTCGTGAAAGCCCCTCCCCCAAGCCATACATAAAAAATAAACTTCATTAGCAGTCTCCTAAAAGAATACCAGAATATCTTACTCATCTAGAGGGTCCCAACACTGTAAACTAATTGTCAATTGGATGCTATGTTTTCAAGTTATTAGTGTTTTAGTAACCAGTGGCTTGTTTCGTCTCGACCCGATCCAACCTTGTCAGACTGACATGACCAACATGGATTGAGGGTCCCACATACCTTGGTTTGATTAAACCAACCCTACATGACCTGTTTCGGGTTAGGGATGGTCGTTTCTTGCCTGAACAGTGAGCAATCCACAAAGGGGCTCACTAGACACAACCAATTTGGTAGAGGGTCCAGCCGGCCGGGTCACCCGGCAACACGGTCTCATCCGACCCAGACCTAAGGGCTTGAGTTTTTTCGATCGATGCGAGTCCAGCCAGTGGGGAAATAGTATAGCCCGAACCACTAGCTGAGGGCATGGACCACACCTGTGGATCAGAGGTGGTCCGCTTGGCTGAGATGCAGCCAATTGCCGCGTCCGTCCCCCTTCGCTGCCCCGCAGACACGTGACCTCCCTCCTTCCGTGGTCGAGCAATCAAAGGTTGGAAACTCATCCAGGAGGCCTAGATCTAGGTCACCATAACCACATAATGTCAGTCTGGGCTGCACCTCCCCACTGTCATGGTGTGGTGATGGAAGCACCGCCTCCTTCCGCCCGTAGTTTCTGCCACCGGTGCCGGTGTGCCAACGGTTCATTATGTGGGCCACCAGAGTTTCTATGGTGCTCTGTTTCACGATCCCCCTATTCCTACAAGGGTCTCAGGTCACCGTTATCCCTACCTTGTCCCCAGATTTATCTTTCCACTGATTTAAGGATGCATCCATAATGAACATACAATGCAGGGGTTTTCGGGCGTTGTTCGTGTCAAACCACAGCCTCTACTGTTGAAATTTAATGTAGTGGAAGGTCCATGGATTTTAGTTTAATCATATATGTTATAATTTTATCCCTGATAATGAAATCCCAAAAATCAATCCTCCCCTCCCCTGAAAGAAGCTATGATTTTCGGATCAACACGTTCGTTTTTTGATCCATGTTAATCGTTGAATTTATCAACGGGTAAAATCAAATGTGAACAAAACCCCTAAATGGATTGAGGATATGTCACTATTGAGGGGTGAAGACCTAATAATTCATTGATCCTTGATTTTTAGCATTTTTATCCCTTCATCGATGGCCTTTATCACCATTTGTCGTTGTCATTTATCGTTCTTCATTGGAGTGGAAATCCATTGGTGGTTATTCAGAGGATTGCCCACCAATTAATATCTGTCTCTCCAATGCATCAATAAAATAAAAATAAAACATGTCATAGCATTTTAGTTATGCTTCTTTTAAATTTCAGAATGATATTTATTTATGAAACGACATAGCTATTACGGGTCATTTAATGCGTCATTAGGCCATGGGTTTACGAGCCATTAATGTGTTCCATAAATGTGCCTCATCATTGCTACATTATAACATCATCATGTGGCTGCTCATCGGTTGAGGAAAAGAAATTAAATACAATTTTGATGTTATTTTATCCATTCCCAAAATTTCTAAAAATTATCTTTTTCATTAAGCCCATATCGTCTGATGTTATGTCCATTCTAGGTGAATCCTGACCTTCGGAGTTCAATGGTTCCATAGTATTTTTTATCTGAGAAATAGTTAAAAGTATAGAAAAAATTTCTCGCATGTTCACGGAATGTACCTAAAAAATGTTCAAAATTCAGTTTTGGGATCACGAGGTCTTAGAATCATGTTCTGTCAGAGGATGTTGTCTTAAAATAATCTAGTATATTATAAAAAATTAATGTACACTGAAATTCAGAGAAATTACATAAAATATATTTGATAGCTATATTAACAATATAATATACTCTTATTCAAATATAATCCATTTTTGGTATAATTTAACATGATTTAGAGACATATTATATTATAATATTACATAAATTTACAAATGTGGTCCTCCCCTAACATATAAATGATCACCCCTCCTCTATTTACATGACACCACTCCGAGTCATATATATTGACAAATCAAAAAAAAACCTTATAATCATATCTATACATAATTTATAGTTTATTGTGTTGTTAAAATATGATTCATTGTGTCCTTAATAAGTGAATTAATGGAAGTCTTTAAAATAATATATAATCACCTTTACCTAAACCTCCAAATTTCATTCTTATTCCATTTCCTCTATATATATTTTAAATATCCTGATATATAAATTATATTATCCTAGATTTATTAATGTGTTATTATTATTTTATTACTACCATTTTCTAGATCTTTTTCATCCAAGAAAATTATAAAGCATTGCTCATCCGTATGTACGACTTACCATCTCCAGGGAGTAGTGTATGTATTTTTTCATCTGCAATTTCCCTGAATGGTTTTAAATAGAAAACAATTAAATATTAATGATATTTATGAAATAAATATAAAAATTGATTATGATATCATATATACCTTCTCACATACTAATCTGTCTGAAAACCATAACATTACTCGTGTGTATGTGTGGACAACCACCACTACGAAGTGATGTGATCCATTTTTCATTTCTTCAATATATATATGATTATAAGGATATATTTAAGGAATATATTTAATTTATATTATATAATAATTATTATTAGATATGATAAATTATTTTACTTTATTTTGTTTCATTCGTTGAATGTTGAAATCAACAATAATGCTAACTTACGACCTATCATCTCCTTAAATTATGTAATTAATATTTCACAATTTATATTTTATGAATGACTCTATATACATACATAATATTTACACCATGAATATAATTCTATATATTATGGAAAATTTATAAATAAATAAGGAACAAAACACTGAAATATAAAATTATATGAAAAACAAAGTTGTTAACATGAGAAATAAATTTAATAATAACAGATTGTAAATTAAAAATAGATAAAATGTTATAAATGGATAATATATGATTTTATATATATTTTTATTTTTTAGGAATATAATTATTATATACGAGTTTAAAATCACTTATGAAGAAATTTTAACTTTAGGTAAGGTATTTCGTCTAAATTACCACTCCATTTATACATATTTGTTATTATGCACATACTTATTTTTATGTGGCGTATATATATTTTTTGTAATTCCCTGACCCCAAAATTAGAGAGCTGGTTCATTATTTTTATATATTGGAATGATTACATGGAATTATGTCTCGAAGGACCAATAAGTTTAGTAGTCATAGAAAATAGATTACATAAATAAACATATCATTAAACTCTCTAACATAACACAAAGCATAAATAATACTTTGATAACTCTATCATTCCCCTAGATTACCCCTACATATCACTCATAATACAATTTTTGGAATCCTAGGGAAATAAAACTTAAGAAATCAGTGATCTCAGATGCTCAGTAAGGGTAAATAATTTAGTTGAAGCTATAAACCTTTCAAGAATGATGTATAATAAAAACAAAAACATTATAAATATAAATTTAAACATTATATTGAAAAAATAATTTAAACACTACCATATAAATATTCACATGGATATTCTACTAATCAAATAATCACATGTAATAACTAATTTAATAATAAAGGAATTATTAATTCCAGACATAATAAAAACTACATGAAGTCCTCGTGCCAAGACCATTCACAAATATTATGTCCAGGCTTTATGCCAAGACACTGGTTTGTATCATGAGACCTGTGGATGCATAGAGGGGCTATAGAGGGCCCTGCCTATGACTAACTAAGTCCAATGCATTCCTCATAAGAAAATGATGAAACATAACATAATAAATCATATGAAAACTAGAATTCGAAATGTCAATAATTTAACAATAAACCATTAATGGTATAACAATATTACATCTACAATCCAATATATCATAACTCATTCAATAAAATATGGAAGATTTTATTATAATAAATTAACCTCAATCAAAAATAATATCCAGTAAAGAATATGGACATAGTTGAATTTTTTTAGTAAAACACGTTGAGAGAAATGTCCATTTTTTTTAAATCACTTAAAATTCAAACATTTATAAAGGAAGAAATTTAAAAGATATTTCTGATTCAAAGTATCCCATAAAAATTTTAAACATATGAATGGAATTAATGATTTCTAAAAATCATTACCATATAAATATATCCTTAAAATCATTTTGAAAAAATGGACATTAACTAAAAAATATTTAGAAAAATAAATAATTAGAACATTTAAAATGATGATCTTGCTAAAGATTACCTTCCATAAATCATTAAAGTATTCCTTTTAAGTTTTTTATGAAACATGGACATGGATGATAATTATGTCCATGAAAATACTTATACATAAACAATATCAAATAATAATGAGATTGAGAAATTAACCATTACCTTGTACTTTTCTTTAGTCGAGGGTAAATTAAACATTCTGTATAATGAAATAAATATGATATTAAATTATAACAGAACCATACTCATATTTATGATAGCATATATGGTTCATTTATGACTTCATATTACTGATTTAATAAAAATTTCCTTGTTAATGTAAAATTTTGGGTAACAAACGCTTTCTTTATCATACGTGTTTTAACATGTTATTCTTTATCATATCCCTTAGATGATCATTTAAATAATTATAGAATATAAAAAATGATTTATATATCATATATATGTATAATATACTTATGTATAATATATATATATATTTATATATGAAATTGAAACACCATTCATGGAGACGGTAGTCCGTATGTACGAATTAACGTTGTTTCCATTTCCTAATTGTATTCTATAGAAGTAAAAGAAATATATATATCCACGTAAATATATATTATTATAGTATAAATATTATTTCATATATCTCCTAAATTATCAATATATATATTTATAAAAATTCTTGAAGGGTGATCATAGAAGATGAATCAAATCCCGTCATGGTGATGGTAAGCCATACGCACGCTCGAGCGACAATATCATTCTATTAATGGTGAAAAGTTGTTTAATTTGATGGAATAATATATATACAGAATAATTAACATGTTATATTCATTATATTAATTAAATATACTCATTACTATAACAATCCAAATAATTTAGTGTTGAATAACAAACTACACCACGACGTGGAGATGATAAGTCATACGTATACACGCATGGTGACTTTGAAATTAAAAGGATGGATAGAATAATAAAAATGGGTGTAACATGTTTAAAATAACATTGAAGAATTCAGAAGGTATTTGAGTTATTATTTTATTAAGGTAACAACAAATAAATAGGATGTATAAGGAAAAAAACATTGAAAGATGTGATAAAATAATTTCATCTTTTTTGAGTGTTTCTTTTTTTATTTGTAAAAATGGGTTCTTTAAGTTTGTGTTATGCTCAAGTTAAGGACTCTAGGTTTAACTGAGGGTATTTGGGTGGATTTTTTACTAGTTTTGGGTGGAGATAAATGGATTTGGATATGTGAATTTAATAGAAGGGGATGTACACTTATATAAGAGAGGTGAGGGGAAATTTATGAAATGCGTGAAATATAAATTGTCTTTAAACTAATTTTATGTTTCAAATATAAAAAGAAGGATTTTTTTCTAGTATAAGGTGGTTAGGGGTCTAAAATATCTAATAAAATAGGTTATATACATGTATAGGTCCCCACATTAACCTTATATTTTATATTTAACCATTAGTAAAATTGTTAATCTTTTACCACATCTTCATGTATTTCTATAATACATGGTTAATATAGTTACTATAAAATTAAAAGAGAACTAAAATTTGTTTATTAATGACATATATATCATTATCCAAGTCATATTTCATAATCTTATATTTTTAGGAATATTAAATCATTTAATAAAATAGTATTTTATTTACAAACTCATTTAATTCAATTTTGAAACTATTTAGTATTTGTATTTTGTGAAAGCCATAACAACATGATTACATAGAATAAAACACATTTAATCAATCATAAAATTTCATATTCACCTATAAAATTGGTCGATGGCGTTAAAAGATTCAATTTAAATTTATGTTAATAGTTATATTTTCAATTATTTTATTTTTTCATTAATAAAGTAATTACCTCATCATCATTGTGTCATAAATAAATTAAATAATTTAATATCTAAAAATTGAAAATAAAAGACTAAGATGTTGGAAATATATTAAACATTATAATAAATATTAACAGTCGAATTCATATAATGTATAACCCTATATTAAAAATGGTTAATTATTAAAATTTGAATTTTACACTTTTAACTCTTCTTTAAATAAAATAAAATAAATGTTCTAATCTAACGCAAGTGGATAAAAAGGATCTTATTTTTGTCCTAAGGATGTTTCTTTTCAATAAACACATACCAATAGAATTCTGGCATGTGATGGGGTAATTTTATATTATTATAATATTTTTTACCTTAAATTACTCTATTTACTTTTAATCGTGGTAAATAAAATTCAAAAGATACTATTCACCAAAAAAACTTGTTCATATTGAACAAAATTTTCAAACTCATGAAAACTATGTCTGTGGGATTTTTGAAATTCAAATCATACAATCGGTGAAATCATTTTTTTAAAATATCATATTTTGCCTAGAAAGTGGGAAAAAAACTTAAAAAGTCCAACAAAATTTTATATATCTAAATTTATTATAAAATGACACAAATGAGTTACATTAGAATAATATATTTATTATGTATCTATTTTCTCTTTAATATAAATTTTAATTAGAAAAATTATTTAAATGAAAATGTTTGTTGTTATGTACAATGCAGTATTTTTCACTATTCATCTAAAATTGTATGTTTTCATAAAAATACCATAAATTCACAATAAGATAATTTTGATATTCTGAATTCAAAAATGAATTCCATTTTAACAAACTAATTTTTTTAGTGTATAGAATAAATTTTATTATTGTTCCCTAAATAACATAAAAGGTATTTCTTTAAATAATATTATTTTTTAAAACCTAATCAATTCATTTTAAATAAGTTTTATTAATGTGAAAAAAATGTAAAAAACATTAAAATTTTATTTTTTAATATTCATATTGCAATATTTAATTTATAAATAAATATATCATTTAAATAATAATAATAACAATGTGGTGTTACGTAGAAACTGAATCTAGCATATAAAGCAAGACAAGTAGATGTTGCATCCAATATTAGTTATTAAATTAATTTAAAGGGATAATGTACTTTGAAATATTGAGAAGTAAAATTCTTATTCCCTTCAATAAATCACATCCTTTCATTTTGAACTTTATCTTTGAAAATAGAAGATTGAAAATATAAAATTCCACTTTAGAAAACCCAAATTTGAAATAAGGTTAAATAAATTTAGTCTTAATAAGGGGGGAATGGAAATGAATATTCACCACCAAATTAATATTTTAAATATGATAAAATTGGTTTAAATTTTGGATAGATAATTGGAAAAAAAACTTAAAAATTTATAGGGAGAGACTGAGGTCATCAATCACAAACCAGTGAACAATAAATGTAAAATTGAGGGCATAAAATCCATAAATCTATAATGATTCAAAGTATCATTGGTCCAAAAAATAATGTATTAGGATAACAGATTTTTTAGATTCCTTTTTATAATAGGAGTTATTCATTTACTATCAAGATAAGAACTCACGAAAAAATACTTGATTTCACTAACTATCATCATCATATTATCATAATTTGGTTGTACATTGATCTATTTTCACTTCATCACATACAATAGTAAATGAATGTTTATAGAAATTATTTTTTATTCCAAAATCACATTTGATAAATCATAATGTCCAAAATTATTTCCTTAATCCTCTTTAAGTGATAAATAAACACTTCGAGGAATTATTTTTATACTAATTTTTAAATTTATGAATTATTTAAAAATCTATTATTGGTATTAATGTGATGAAAATTTGTAAAACTAGTGAAAAAATTGCAAAATTTTAATTATAAGGGTAAAGAGGATATAATGTGGGGAATGAAAAATATAAAATGGGGAATTAATGTTAGGAACTTTATGATTTATTTCTTTTAAACACATCTTGTTAAAAAATTAGTTAATTTATTTGTAATATTTTTAGGGTGTGTTGGATTTTAATATAGTTTTATTTAGTTTTTAAAAAAATATAAACACCAATGTGTTTGCTATTAGTAGAGGACCAATCATTTTACAGTTAATAAATATGCATGGAAGATTTTGAAAAATTGAAGGAGGATCTCATTTAATCTATTAGCATCCTAATACTAGACAAAGATTTAATTTTTATTTTTATGTGTGATTCTTGAATTTATTTCATGGTATATGTGTCAGGATAAGTAAATGATATAATACATAATGAAATTTTTATGTTGACATGATAATGAATAGATAAAAATAAAATTTTAATGCTTGATTGTTTTTTTTGTATATTTAATGGAGATATTTGTATTATACTTCATTAATAGAAAACACTTTGTTCACATGATAAATTAATTATTGATGTATTAGCTTGTTATTAAAATTTAAATCATTGTTTATTCAATGAATTGAGATTTTTCAAAATTTTTATTTAGATAACTTAATTAATATGTGAGTTTAGAGTTCAGTTGATAGTCATTTGCAAAGGATGAATAATAAGAAATAATTAATTTTTAATTCTAATGATGTATAATTTATAAATAAATTACATTAAATACTCTAAATGATTGGGAAGTCAAGTTTTTTAGATAAGATAAAATTCATTTGAAAAGGGATCATTCTAAATGAAATATATTATAAATAAAATTAATTATTCTTTGAAAAATTCAAAATATTAATTTTTGGAGGAATCACTATTATTTAGGTAAGTAGTTTATGGTGTGATAATATGAAGATTGTATGAGTATAATACAATTACAATGTTGTAATCATTTTATTTTAACTAACCTTATATAGGATATTATATAGTTGAGAAAATAATAATGAACTTGATTTGATGAATATTATTTTAGAAAACAATAAAATATCAATCAATATATTAGGTTGAAACATGTGGTAGATATGAAAGTTCTATATATATATTATGAATATAATAAAGTCAAAAAGTTATATTTTTAGAGGATTGATATTTTTGCTTTATTATTTTTTATTTTATTAGACCATTCTATATGTCACATTACAATGGATTCATTTATCTATGTATGTTTAAGAAATTGAAATTCCCAATAAGGATCAAGGGTAGTTTTGTTTGTGAGGAAAATTTTATTTAGAGAATGTTGTTTCTATATAGAAATAATATATAGTTTTATAGTTAGTTACGAAAACCAACCATTTAAGGGTTTGATAGGGTTTTGTGGTCATAAAACCGTTATATAAAAATCATATCACATAAAGAAATGTTCAAAAAGATAAATTCACAAACAAATATATAAATTCTAGAGTTGAGAAGATAGTTAATAACATAATCAAATACTAATCATGTGAGAAGGATGATCTATTGTGGGGTTAAAAGACAACCAAGAAACCCCCCTGTAAATAACATGACTCTAAGAGACTAAAATTAGTGGTTACTATTTCATATTTACATAATATATAAGATCTTTCATCCCAAAGGAAATAATTTTTAGTATTTTCTATAATGTAGATACATACATGAGTTTTAAATTACATTTGAAAATAAAAATTACAGTATCATCAAATTAAATATTAAGGAACCTTAAAATCATCTATTTATTTTTAAATTATACCCACAGGAAATGTAAACAATTAAACGGTGAAATAATATTCTTAGTAAAGGAAAGATATAATGAAATATAAAATTAGTCAATAAGTAATAATTTATTTGGTAATATAAATAATTTATAAAAAATTAATTTAATAAATTACTATAGCACGAAGAGTAATATGGTATGAATAAATGATTATAGTTTAATGTCATGTAACTAATCCCAAGAGTTTGAAAATTATTTGTGGATGTAATAAATATTAAAATAATAAAATTGAAATTAACAACTAATATAGTAAATATGGAACCCAAAATATTATAAATTATAAACTTACAATCAAGGTATCTTTCCATGTCATCTTACAAAAATGGGTAAGACCATTGAAAATGATCCAATCTAGATTGTCTTGTGAGACATAATGATGCATTTATGGAATAAAAAAGGCCTCACCTATTACATACTATATCCAATTTACTAATTATTGGAAGTGGAATAATAACCATCAATACGTAATAAAAAATATTCATATTGAAAATTAGAATAATAAATATTAATATTTACCACAATATAATTGATCATAAAAAAGCTAGATACATAATACATATGAAATCATCAAAACATATACCTATGTTTTAATAAGAAAACAATTATTAATTTCATTGATTAATATAAATATCATAAAAATATCAGAAAAATAATTCATTAGAAAAATACTATTTTCACATTGAGGAACACCTTTCAAAAGTAAAAATTACATAATTTTAAGATAATTTTTTTGAAAAGAATCCCATAAATTTCTATATTATTATTTAAATAAATTAACTAATGATTACATGGTTATCCGGCTCATGTTTATTATTTTAGAACAAAATATCCATTCACATTTTTGTAAAACTTCAGAATTAACCTTGTTGACAAAATGAAAAGAATATTCTTTTTAAACAATTTTGTAAAAAGTAAATCATGGATAAAAATATCTTCAATAACATATTTTAGATTACTGAATATATTATTTAAATCATTTTATGAAAAATTATATATATGGAAGAAAAATATTTGTCTACTAAAAATAAATATATAAATGAATTTTATTAAAATAATTTCATAATAATTTTAAGGACCTAAGTGAGGAACAAATTATATTACATTAAAATTTCATGATTAAAAAAAATATAATATAATTAAATGGGTTTATATAAAAATTACTAAGTAATTTCATTCCATGTTAATTAAAGCATAAATAATCTCTATTAAAATGAGATTAAAGTATAAAAACATGGTAGTTTGGAAACTTTTGAATCATAAAACCCATGAATGAAATAACTATAATTGGAAAATATGGTACCATAAATATAAATAAATAAATTATATATTATAATAAATGGGTAGTATATACAACTCATAAAAATAAGTTGGTTCACATTACCAAATATTTTTCAATTATGTGGAAATTGGGTTGAAATCAATTAAAAAATCATAATATTGAATTAGGAATTAGGGAATTAATTTATTATGTGTATAAAATTTAAATCCATATAAAAATGTATTAAAAACATAAATTAATCAAATTTAACTACACATACACTAAAAGGATATCCCATACAATGAATAATTAATATAACCTAATGAAAATAAATTGAGTTATAAAACATTTTAAGACATAGGAACATTCATATCTAATACTTATAGAAGAATTAAATTGAATAATAAATTAAAAAACCAAGATTTATAAAGGATTAAACACATAATACATACAGTGGAAAACAAATACACTATATAAAATAAATTATGTGCATAACAATGGAATATTCCTTAATGAATGTAAATTGAGAAAAAATTACCTCCATAATTAATCGATACATATATCATAATGAATAATATACTTTTCTTAATTATTTAATTTCATAAGAAAATATTTCTATTTTTAATTCTTTTATAGCATGTATTACCTTGTCTTGTTTAATTTATTAAACAGTTAACTTCACATCAAATGTTTTGACAATATTCAGATCATATGTCCAAAATGCTTCAGAGGTATGATTAAAATAAAGAGTTCATTGTCCAATAATATAAAAATTAATAAACATGAAAAAATTATCTTTTTAATAAATAAATTATCTTTTTCAAAAAAACCCATCAAATATGGTTATGTAAAATTAACAATTTTACTATCATGGAGATAGTAACTCGTATGTACGAATGTGTAACATTTCTATTTTTGAATGATCATTTGAGAAAAATTAAATCATTGTATTTTTCATTAAATAATCAAAATAATATTCTTTATACAATATTATTTCATTGATGATACTTATATATTCCATCCATCGGATTCAGTAGTCAAAACTGAATCAAATTACATTGTGAAGGTTGTAATACACCCATACGCAAAAGCGATATTATCATTATAAAATCCAAACATAGGTATGAAATTATAATGACTATTATCATAAAATAATAAAAAATATTCCATTAATATCATCTATTTATATATAGCAAATCCATCATTATAACCATCCTTGAGTAGTGATGATGTATGATTGATTACATGGATTCCAGAGGCAGAATTCCACCACAAACACAAAAAACATTTTTTATCCCCATTTGATGGAATATTATATGAGTTAAAGTTATTCCATTAACGAAAATACGTATCATTATATTTTGGAAACTAATTTAATTATATAATCATTGTGTAATAAGATATTAAGGAGGTGGATGAAGTAAAATAATGATCGGCTTAGAGCGATTGATCTTCTTCAAAAAAAAAACTCTTTAGGTATTCAAGAAAAGTCTTCCTAAGTGTGTTTTTAATAAATAAAAATCCACAAGGATGTGGAAATGGATATAAAGAATATATATTTATATTTATTTGATGATCCAAATTTTTCTATAAGTGCAGATAAGAAAGGATAGGGTGTTTCTTTTTATAAGTGTGGAGTGACATTTTTATAAAACTCCAAACTAATCTATAATGGGACGTCACTCTCATTCCAAGTAACAAAAAATTGGATAAATAATGTATTTTATTGAACATGTGGTAAGGAAAAAACTATACCCCTAATAAAGATACATTTTATAAACATTTTATTTTCTTACCCTCTATGGTTACTCTCTTTTGCCATTTTATTTTTCACCACAATAACAATGTTTTTACATAATTAATTTTTCCATTAAGCCTAAAAATAAAATGATCAATATTAGATAATTTTTAATAGGTAATCCCAAATATGAAATACAATTTATCATATAAAATATCCAGTGTGTGGGATAATAATTTTAACACAATGTCTTGAAATGTGTAAATCCCTAGTATAATATTAACCTGAGTAACAAATTTTTCAAATGTAAATGGTTAAAATTTATCTTATAAGTTAAAAATTATATCATAAATCAAAAAAGGATAACATTTTACACTATTTATAATCATAATTTTTATATTTCAGGTCTTTTGGGCATTTTAAATAATTTAGAAATATATTATTAAATATAAAATGTCATTAATTTAATTTCTGAAACTATTCATTTAATTTTACATTAAATAATTGATGAAAATAATGAATCTAAAATATAATATATTCAAAAATAAACAATATATAATAATTAACAATAAAATTATTTTATAACCAATAATCATCCCAAATAAATTTCTTTTAAATTTTTTTAAATATTTTTCACCAATTTTTCAATATTTGAATATGCATTGTAAAAACGTTGTAGAACTGTCTATGTAAATTATATAGTAAATATAAATTAAAACTAACTTACCCTAATTAAATTGATTAATTATACTCCAAATAACCATTAATATACCTCTATCGCTTATTTTGATCTCATTTTGAACATGTAAGAGATATTTAAAGTAAAGAGAGTGGCATTTTGGTTTTTCACTACATAAAATAATAATATAGGTAACATACATGACAAAATATCCAATAAATAATTCAATATCACTATTCAGGTAATATAAATATATATACATTCATATAATAAGAATCATAATGATAAATAGTTGTTTTATCACTTTCTTTTAACCTCTGTAAACCTGATTTACAGTTTTAACATGGAAAAAAGTTTACTACCTTTATTATTCATTATGAAAAAAAAATACGTTAACCATATTAAAAAATATTATTTATACTAATTAAAATTATGAAATCTATTTTTATCAAATTAAATTTTCAAATATTGTATAATTTAATTTCAAAATGATCACAAAAATTGGGTCAAAATGGGGTATTAATAAATTTATTTTAGAAGCATAAGATTACCATACATAACACTATGACTATTAGTTTTCATTACATAAACATCAATTAATATATATATATATAATATAGATTTAATTTCAATAATTACCCACTATGGGATATTTAATTTAATTAAAATAGAGAAACATTATGAACTGAAAAACTAACTTTTTAGAAAATGTTTTTAAGCCTAAGAAGAAAATTATTCAAAAATCTAGTATAAGGATGAATAAGATGCGATTAATTTGATTAAATATAAATAACTATTACATGTTTTAATTTTAAATAATATTCAAACCAAAATAGTAATTCATAATTAGATATTTATTCAAAATAATTTGCAGTTTGACAGAAAAGAGGAATTTTATCATTATTCATTGAAAAAAAACTATTTTCAAAAAAATAAAAAATCCTACCAAAAGATAATATCTCCCTGATTATTTAAAATATTATATTTTTAAAAAAATTAAAATTTCTATAATTCTCCGTAATAAATTATATTTTTTTCTCACTAACAGAAATGAAATCATTTTTGATGAAAAATATTTTTTTGAAGTATATGAATACTTAATTATATATTTTTTTATTTAACAATATATTTAAAAAAATTTATAAATTTATACATAATTTTCAAAATGTAAATATTTCTATTCAAACAATAAATTTTATTATAGATATTATAAAAGTCACATTTAAATGTATATAATCGTTTTTCTAGGCTCACTATCACGTATCATATATAAAATGTAACATAATTATCCACTTTTAGAATATTAGGTTGCAAAATTATCACAAAATTCAATCAATTGAATCATCACAATTTTAACATCTTCTTGGAAATCAAGGTTTTTACATTTGAAATTTTCTTTGTATAAAATCCACATTAATAAAAATTTAATAAAACATATTCCATAAAATATTTATTGGTAAATATAAATTTCCTATGGAGTTACATAAAACCATTTATCTAAATAGGATAAAATTAAAGGGAAGTTGAAATATGGAATTTTAGGAGAATAATAACACCTAAATATTACTAAATAGTGATAGAGAACATTGTCTGGAGAATGTTAATGACCACAAATCAATGAATCAGAAATGGGTGAAAAGATCATCAATTTATAGAAAATTATCGTAATCATGTCACAACCCATCCTCGGGGCCCATGTTGTGACTACCCCAAGCCCGCCTTCTATAGGCCAGGGGCTGGCGACTAGTACCAAAGGAATAAATTCCGATAACTGGGAAGGCATTGCCTTTATAAAAGTAAAACAAATACCATAAAGTACAAGCGGAAGTAAAACACTAAGTACAAAAGAAAGTGCTGAAAAGTAAATGGGCCAAAATACAAACCCAACTGAAATTACAGCTACAACTGAATGAAAGTACAACAAAAAAAGACAAACATCTGGAATAAAGGAAGTAGCTCCTGGGCCGTTCCTCTCGGATCCTTCCTGAAGGGTAGGTACAGATATTGCAGCTCTTGGATCGTCCACCACGAATCCCACCTGAAGGGTAGGTACAGATAGCGCAACTCCTCAATGTTCTCGCCCGTCAACCCCCTCCGAGTGTCGTCTCGCCGTGAAGTCCACCTCCGGATACCGTCTAGTCCTCGAAAACTCGGCCTCCGTCAGCTCTGCCCATCATCTGCAACCAACACAACGTGGTGCGGGCGTAGCCCGTGAAGGGGTGAGTATAACGATACTCAATAGGGACCCCGAGACCCTCAAGGTCTCACTAAAAACAAAAAGGTTAACCACAAAGAAAATCTCAACAAATAACCTCTACTTAGGTATATGACCATACATATACCTAAGTTATCAAGTAAATCAACTCAAACATGAGGTAACACAAAGATCATGAAATTAACGGATAACCACTACCGAGGTATATTCCCATACATATACCTAAGTTATCAAGTGACCCGTCTCAATCATGATGTAAACACAAGGTCATAGACTCAACTCAAACCAGGATTTTCATTATCGAAACCATAACTGCTGAAGAGCGCCGTCTCTGGAGTGTACAGTGGTCCTGTCACGACTCTGAGGTACTGCTCACTAACCTAAGATAGCTGAGGTACTCCTCCTGTTGTGTACCTCAGGTCAGTCACCCAAACACAGTAGTGCTTCCCGCCGGGGTATGCCACCAAACACAGTAGTGCACACCCCCTAATAGCCTGAAGAGGTACTCTCCAGATGATTACCGCGGGTCTTCACTGTCACACAGTAGTGCTCCGTCTGCCATGGGTCTGCACCCAAACAAAGTAGTGCTCTGTCCACTGGGCTAGTCGACTCACTCCAAGTCGAGTCGGTCAAGTAGTCGTCAGGTGGCTACACGGTCTCCGTACTCCGCACGCTCGTCTCCGGGACGGTCCGCTCCACGAGCTACTGGTCGATACTCCAAATATCACAAAGTCCCACGAAGAAGTATCCCAAAGGACCTCCTCGTCAAAGGGGTCTCAACGCAATAGACGTCGCGTCAATTAGACGCCCGGTCTGTGAGTTATTAGCCTTTTCATCCCAGGGGCCCGGTTCATTTTGCGTCCGAACCAACCCGGCCGTATCTCAACTGTACCCTGAACTCTCATAAGTTATACTCATAGGGACCATTTCTCAACGGGATCACCAACACCACTGATGGTTTTTCAAACGGACGTCCGGTCTGAAAGTTATCAGCTTTTCCGTTTCAGGGGCCCGGTTGGTTTTCGAGTACAATCCAACCCGGCCTTACTCCAACTGCATCCAAAACTCAGGTGAAGTATTCCAAAAGAACCATCTCATCAAGATGAATCCAACAAAGTCGACGGCACGTCAATCGGACGTCCGGAGCTCAAGATATAAGTGTTTTCGTTCTGAGGGCCCGGTTGGATTCATGTTCGATCAAACCCAGTCGTACTTCAAATGACACCGGTTAACCAAACTGGTCACACCATTGTGATCCATATGGAATAACACACAATATGGACTACCCATTGGTCCAAAATGGATAGCCGGTGAAAAAGTTGAATTTCACCGCATCATACGCGAACTGGGACTCATGGGGCCCGTGCCTCAACCTCAACTTAAATATCCAAAATTGGTTTTGAAACATCCGTCTTAATTCCATGGTCGCAACATCGCAAACAGTTCATCATTCCGACACCGTATGAGAGAGATATGTCAAATACAAGATCCCGTAATAATAGTAATAATATTAATATTCGGTGTTTCGTGGGCCCAAGCAACAAACCAGAATTTAATATCCAATATTAGACTTGAATCGACCGTCTTAAAGAAAGAGTCACATCGCCGCTGATGGCGAGTCAATCGGACGTCGCATGCTTGAGTTATGGCTGGTCAAATATTTAATAATAATATTAAATCTATTATGTACGAGCGTTTCGGGTACCCGATCCAAAAAACCAAAAAGGACATCCAATATTGGACTCATAAATTCATTCTCGAAGTCAGGGCCGCACTGCCACTAACGGTTCATGAAACCATGGTTGCACGAAGAAGATACCGTCAAAATATGGTTTTCCCAACGAAATTAATAATAACATTATTATATTATTGTTATTTTTAATTTAATTTAATTCTTAACAAGACTTCAGAAAATTATTCTGGGCACACCGGGACTCGGAATCAGGTGCTGTCAGAAACTGCGTACTCAGAAATTTCCAAAGAAATTATGAAAAAAAATTTCTTGAAATTTCCAGGTCTTTACATTACTCCCATCTCAGGTCTTTACGTCCCCGTAAAGATATAACACAAACTAGGGAAACAAAAGTTGTACTGAGCACGCATCTGAGCCTTTCGTACCCATGTCTTCTCTTGGAGGTTCATGTGCTGCCAGTGAAAGCGCACCTAAGGAATCGACCATTCACGTAGGACCCACTCCTATCGATCCTAGATCTCCACTGGAACCTCCGTGCATGTCACCCTATCATCGATGTCCAACTCCCTGAGGTCGATGATTTGTGAAGAATCATGCACGTATCTCCTCAGCCGAGTTACGTGGAAGATTTCATGCACCCGGTGCAACTGTGGAGGAAAGGTGAAGCGGTAAACCATATCGCCTACCCTGCTAGGGACCTAGAAAGATCCATTGAACCTCGGAGATATCTCTCCGCCTCAGCTACATCTCTGTAAACCTCGTCGAGGTGAGACCCTTATAAAAAAATGGTCGCCATCCTCTAACTGTAGAGGTCTCCCATTCCTGATTAGAACTAAAACTCAAACTTCTACTTCCACGAGGGTAAGGCTGGCCGACCCAAGAATGATCGGCTACACCCTCCCATGCACGAGTTTATCCTGTGCTGCCTGGGGTTTCCTTTTCGCTGACCAAGTAAAACCCATCCCGACGTTTACCTAATAGCGTCAATTTTAGTATGAGTAGTGATTTCCCAATCCATACTCAAACTAACGTCGTAAGTCCTCGACGTTGCCACCAAGAGGTCTCAACCGAGACTCTTGCCTCAATGGTCAGATCACACCGTTGGCGTAAGTGTGACTATCGAGCCTCATCCCAATGGTTTCTCCATACGTGTGGGTCAAGTCAACGGCTTAACCAGAAACTCTAGCTCTGGGACTAGATTCATGGAAGGAAGGGATGATTCGTATCGATGTCTGTGGCTATGGCAGCTAGTAGAAGAAAAAGTCCTCTCATCAAATCATCCTTAGAGCCCTTTCGGTCGCACTCCTTGACTGCATGCAGCTACTCTTTTCCGCTGCCCTCCAGCTCCTTGAGCCTAGAGGGTACAACAAAGGCGGGTGGTTGTAACATGTTGATATGTACACCACCTCATGCTGCTCTCCTAGCTCTACCTCCACGTCTGCTACTCTGCAGATTCATCTGCCCTTAACATTTCCTCTTTTTGAAACATTCGCACGCCCAAGTCTCTGAGACAGGAACCAGCTCGTAGCCATCCAACTTCTAACATTCTCTAGATATATTCGTTCAGCCAAAGAACATTCAACATCAAGGTTCTCTCTAGCAACCTAACGTGAGTAGGAATGCATAGAGGAAAAACTACTGGCTCGAATGTCCTTAAACACACCATGCTTAGAAGTCCGAGATCTATTGAACTGATCGAATCGTATTCATCGAGTACCCATAGTGTTTGGTATGCCTCTATGAATTCTCATCTACCGACACGTCGTCCTGCCGAAGCTGTATAAGCTCTAGAAAACTCTCAGCCACCTCCTGAAGCTCTTCCTCAGCCGCCTGTGAGTCATGATCGCCTCAGAACATGAGGGTATCTGATGTTGGATCACGTATAAGGTAGTCAGACTACCTGTGTCACCTACCAGTACCGCCAGTTGTAACTTTTGACCAACAGGTAGTGATGTATAGCTGGCACACTACCCGAAGGCATTATCTCAGGCATTGGTCCACGTACCGAACCCTCATCACTATGCAGACCATCCTCATGGTCATTACTAGAAACCACTAGTGGCCAAGTCCACCATCCACTCCACTGGTGTCTCAGCTAGGCGGAAAACTCTAGCAATCGCCTCCAGCCAGTCCTCTACTATCTGAGAATCTGCCTCACCTCGTAACCTCAGAGGCCTCTACTACTGGAACTCGTGCAACGTGCTCTGACAGCGTTCACAGTTCGCTAGTATAGCTGCTGGAATGTGCTGCCCAACAGGTGGTGGTGCTGCTGGTACACCACCCCAGGGTTCCAACATTGTAAAAAGGGCATGCACCAGAATCTCGTCACTCGGTGGGCCGTCATCATGTACTACCTCAGAACTCCAACCGACTGTCTGCATGGAGACATCCTAAACAGATGTGACACGGTCAAAAAATTTATACCTAGTGAGCTGACCTGGTTTGATCTGACTTTAAAACTCTTGGAAACACACACGCAATCAGTGCTTTTGTGCACAAAGACGGAAATTAGTAGTCAGGGTCCTGGTGTACGGAAACATCGGCCGCCACACCAACACTAGACTCCTTTAACTGAAAACCACACTCAGTACCCTTAACACTATTGCTTCACAGAAAGGGAATATTAGAGTTATAAGTTCTTCGGTAGAACCAACTCCTCTGATACCAATTTGTCATCGTAGGAAGAGGCGTTGTAGATGGTGACGTTCCCATCTAAAAGTACAGCTACAACTGAATGAAAGTACAACAGAAAAAGGCAAACAGCTGGAAGAAAGGAAGTAGCTCCTGGGTCGTCCTCCTCGGATCCTACCTGAAGGGTAGGTACATATAGTGCAGCTCCTGGATCATCCACCACAGATCCTAACTGAAGGGTAGGTACAGATAGCGCAGCTCCTCAATGTTCTTGCCCGTCAACCCCCTCCAAGTGTCGTCTCGCCGTGAAGTCTACCTCTGGATACCTTCTAGTCCTCGAACACTCGGCCTCCGTCAGCTCTTCCCGTCATCTGCAACCAACAAAACGAGGTGCGGGCATATCCCGTGCAGGGGTGAGTATAATTATAATCAGTAAGGACCCCGAGACCCTTAAGGTCTCACTAAAACCAACAAAGATGACCACAAAGAAGATCTCAACAGATAACCTCTACTTAGGTATATGCCCATACATATACCTAAGTGATCAAGTAACTCATCTCAAACATGAGGTAACACAATGATCATGAAATCAATGGTTAACCACTACCCAGGTATATACCCATACATATACCTATGTTATCAAGTGACCCATCACAATCATGAGGTAAACACAAGGTCATAGACTCATCTCAAATGAGGATTTTCATTATCGAAACTGTAACTGCTGAAGAGCCCCGTCTCTGGAGTGTACAATGGTCCTATCAAGACTCCGAGGTACTGCTCACTAACCTAAGACTGCTGAGGTACTCCTCCTGTCGAGTACCGCGGGTCAGTCACCCAAACACGGTAGTGCTTCCCGCCGGGGTATGCCACCCAAACACAGTAGTGCACACCCCCTAATAGCCAGCAGAGGTACTCTCTGGACAAGTACCATAGGTCTGCACTGTCTCACAGTAGTTCTCCGTCCGCCATGGGTCTGCACCCAAATAAAGTAGTGCTCCGTCCACTGGGCTAGTCGACTCAATCCAAGTCGAGTCGGTCAAGCAGTCGTCTGGTCTCAGCCGGCTACACGGTCTTCGTACTCCGCTCGCTCGTCTCCAGGAGGGTCCGCTCCATGAGCTACTGGTCGATACTACAAGTATCACAAAGTATCACGAAAAAGTATCTCGAAGGTCCACCTCGTCAAAGGGGTCTCAAAGCAACAGATGGCGCGTCAATCGGACACCCGGTCTGTGAGTTATTAGCCTTTTCGTCCTAGGGGCCCGGTTGGTATTGGGTGTGAACCAACCCGTCCGTATCTCAACTGTATCCTGAACTCTCATAGGGTATACTCATAGGTACTATTTCTCAATGTGATCACCAACGTCGTTGACGGTTTGTCAAACGGACGTCCGGTCTGAAAGTTATCAGCTTTTTCGTTCCTCGGGCCCGGTTGGATTTTGGGTACCATCTATCCCGGCCTTACTCCAACTGCATCCAAACCTCCTCTGAAGTATGCCAAAAGAACCGTCTCATCAATATGAATCCAACAAAGTCGACGGAACGTCAATCGGACGTCCAGAGCTCAAGTTATAAACGTTTTCGCTCCGAGGACCCAGTTGGATTCATGTTCGATCCAACCCAGTCGTACATCAAATGACACCGGTTAACCAAACCAGTCACACCATTGCGATCCATACGGAATAACACACGAGGTGGACTACCCATTCGTCCAAAACAGATAGCCGGTGAAAAAGTTGAATTTCACCGTATCATACGTGAACCAGGACTCGTGGGGCCCACACCTCAACCTCGACTTAAATATCCAAAATTGGTTTGGAAACATCCGCCTTAATTCCAGGGTCGCAACGTCGCAAACGGTTCGTCATTCCGACACCGTATGAGATAGATATGTCAGATACAAGATCCCGTAATAATAATAATAATAATAATAATCGGTGTTTCATGGGCCCGAGCCACAAACCTGAATTTATTATCCAACATTAGACTTGAATTGGCCGTCTTAAAGGCAGAGTCACATCACTGCTGACGGCGAGTCAATCAGACGTCGCACGCATGACTTATGGCAGGTCAATGATTTAATAATAATATTAAATCTATTATGTACGAGCGTTTCGGGTACCCGATCCAAAAACCCGAAAAGGACATCCAATATTGGACTCATAAATTCCGTCTCGAAGTCAGGGTCGCACTGCCACTAATGGTTCGTGAAACCAAGGTCGCACGAAGAAGATACCGTCAAAATACAGTTTTCCCAAGGAAAATAATAATAACATTATTATATTATTGTTATTTTTAATTTAATTTAATTCTTAACAATACTTCAGAAAATTATTCTGGGCACACCGGGCCTTGGAATCAGGTGCCGTCAAAAACTACGTACTCATAAAATTCCAAAAAAATTAAGAATAAAATTTCCTTGAAATTTCTGGGTCTTTACAAATCAGGTAAGAAATTTATTTCAAGATCATTTACAGAGATTTTAGGAATTTATTTACCATCTGGACTATGAAAATATGGATATATTTTTACTTGAAATAATTTTATTCCATATGAAAAATACAATCAAATTTTTTTTGGAGAAAATTTTAATTCATTGGTTACTCTAAAAAAAGAATATCCAATATGAATTTTTCATTCCTGAAGTACTCAAATTAACATTTAATATATCATAAAATCCATAAATTAAAAATAACTAATTCCTCTTTCTTTAAACATTATCAAAATATAAAATGGTTAAAACTTGGTATGGTGATATAAATAAAATATAAACCTTCATATAATGATATATTACATTTTTTATCAAACATTCCACCAAAGGACCACGTTGATTATTCTACTAATATATGAGTCTATGTCCTAATTCACCAAAATATCCTCATCATTATTGAATTTTTTACCACATAAAACATTTTATAAGATTTAACTAACATACAGAAAATTTAATTTCAGTCATCTTTAATAATCCATTTAGTTGAACATAATAATTTCATATTTATCTCAAACCTCTGAAATATATCCAAAAATATAATTAATAAAAACGTTTGGGTGCTATTGTAACGCCCCGACCCCAGTTACCAAGAGTTGGTTCATTGTAACATAACATTGGCATGATCACAAAAGATCACGTCTCGAAAGACCGTTTAGTTTAGTAGTCTTGGAATCACTAGATATATTCATAAGTCTTACATTACATCATAAAGTAAAAAAAAATACAACAACATCTTGTATTCATATCCCCTCATAATATCCCTATAGGTCATTCATAAATTACTTCTTCACATCCTGGGAAAAAATAAAATATTGAATGGGGTGAGCTCAGATGCTCAGTAAGGATAACAATATAGCAGAAACTTTCATAAATATGCATAAACATTTAAGTCAACGTATAACTAAAACAAAAGCCTTTTAAACTTGAACTTCAAAATAATATGGTAGAAATAAAATGAAATAATTCCATTTAATTATTGACATAGATATTATATTAGTCGAATAATCACATGTAATATCAATAACCACTTTCATAATGATGGAATTCATAATTCCAAACTATCATAACCACGTAGCCAAGGCCTCGTGACAAGACTACAAATAAGATTTTGTCAAGGCCTCATTCAAAGACACTAGTTTTACTCATGAGACCTACCGATGAATCGAGGAGCTATAGTGGGATCCACCTGTCACTTATTAAGTCCGATGCATTCCTCATATGGAAAGATTAAAACATAACATCAACATTCTTATTAAAACTAGAATACGAAATGTCAATACATTATCCAAAAACCATGAATGGAATAAAAATAGCACATCCACGGTCAAACATAACTCATTCAATACAATAAGGATGATTGTATTATAACATATTAACCTCAATCGATAATAATTAATGATATTGACATAGATGAAAATAATCACCAAAATTATTTGAGAGAAATATCCCCCTTTTTCTTGAAAACATTTAAAAGTCACACTATTTGTCAAGAATCCAATTAAAAATAGATTTTTGAATCAATGTGTCCTATACCACTTCAATACTTTTAAAAATCATTTTTTATTTTAAAACTTTAATGTCCATATAAATAAATCCTTAGAACCATTTTTAAAACCTGGACATTAATGAGAAAGGTTTAGAATAATAAACCTTTAAAACATTTTAAAATGATATTTTAGTTAGAGTTCCTAACCAAAAGAGAGAAACTTGAATACAAATAATTGAGGTAATAAAAACATTATAATATCATGATAATAAGGTATTCATGATATACTATGTCAAAGTACATTATATACACCATATAAAAGTTATTTGGTGTATAACAATGAAAAAGTCTTAATGGAATGTAAATTGAGATGAAATCTCTCATAAAGATTGTATCCTTATGTTAAGGATAAATCAACGACATAATTATGTGTAAAAACTATTAATACACGCAATATTATTGGATATTCACTATAAAACAATCAATGGAAATTCACACATATTCTTGTATAAACAACACCAATGAATTGGATGTTTAACTCAACAAATCGAGATTGAGTAAAAATTACTCTTATCAAGTTCATACTGATGACTTGAGAATTTTTCAATGGGGTGATAATGTGTATCAAAGGTATATCCACATAAAGGAAAGTGGAAATTATGACATAATCAAATGAATAGTTATTCCACACATAATCTTGGAGTAAAATAATCAATGAAGTATGCGTAAAGCCGAATGAGTGGAAATTGAAATGTAAAATTCCCTTATTGATTTGGTAACTTAAAAAAATACACCCATTAAAGAAGGATTATAAAATGATGATTTAAATATACTTGAATAAATGTGTACTACATAATGAATACAAACATTGGAAATACACACACCACATACAATAAATAAGTGGTGAATAATGGAAATCTCACAGAATTAAAAGTGAGATAAGAAACCCCTTACATTGAACTTTTTCATTGGTCGAGGGTAGGTTAACCGCCTTTATAATGGTTAAATATTTGTTAATAAATTATAAAAGAATCATTTACATTAATATGATATCATATATGTTCTTTTATTATTTCTTTGTTAATAATATCTTATTATTATCGTCGTTCCAGGTGTTAACTTACTCGTTTTATTTTATATGTTTTGTTACATAAGTCGTGTTTTTTATGGATAGGTTGAATCTTATTCATATAAAGAAATGATATCATGTCCTTAAAAATGATTTTTAACCATCAAATGAAAATTATTCTTGAATAGATATGATGGGGAATGAATCTCATCGCGTTCATGGAGATGGTAGTCTGTACGTACGCACAAACGCAACTTCCATTTCATTTCTCATTTTAAAAGGAATCAAAACCAAATGATGCATAGGTATATTATTATTAAAGTATAATATAATATCTTATACGTGTTACTTAATTTCATAAACACCATCCTTTATATGTTCCATGTATGGTATGAATGAGTCATATCACTTTGAGGGGGCGGTAGTCTGCACTTCCTCAAATAAAATTATCGTATATATATACAACATGAAATGAATAATGGTATGCTATAAAATGTAAATAAATAAGTTTATATATAAAATAAATATCATTAATATAATATTTAATTATAGTGCCATCATAATGGCCACCATGAGGGGTGGTAGGAGATAATTGAACAATCATCGTTTCGTGAGGCTTTTGGTTGCCATGCACGAAAACATTATGTTCTTCATCCATTAGATGGAGGTGTGCGTAAGTGTAGTTCAAATACTTCTCATAAAAATATCCTAGTATATTTAGGATACTTGTTTTGACAAAAGGGAATAATAATAAGAGTTTAGGGGTTGGAGAAATAAAATAAAAGAAAAGAAGTTAAGAGAAATTGTCACCTTTAATTTGGGTAACTCCTTTTGGTTTGAACCAAAAAGGACTCTTTAAGTTATTTATGCATAAGTTAAGGCTTATAATAGGAGAATAGGGATATAGGTAGCTTAATTAGGTAGAGTTTGGATGAGCCAAAAGGCTTGAGAGGTATGAGGAATTGGTTAGAAGTGGTGTCCTTTTATATGGGGGAGGAGGGGCTCTTTAAGAAAAAACTTAAAGTATTAATTCATAATAAATTCATATTCGGTTTATAAAGGCTATAAAGAGGATTATTCAGAGTATAAGGTGGGGATTGGTCGAAAAACACTCTACCAATAAATTTTAGACAGGTTTGGGTCACTATAGTAACCTCGTATTTTAGATTTAACTCTTAGTTAATTAGTTCTATATTTACCATGTCTCTATGTATTTTTATATTATATAGTTAATAAACATCCTATATACATCAAAGAGACCCCCAAGTGGTCCATTAATGATACAAATATCATGATATACATCCTTTGGCCAAACATTATATTTTTGGAATAGAATATCAATTTATAATATAATACTTGTTTTAAAAACTAATTTATGTCAATTTTGACAATATTTAATAATTGATTTTTGTTAAGGTCTTAAAAACATGATTAGTTAAAAAAACTAATTTGAGAAATAATTACATGTCATATTAACCAATAAAATTCTTTTATGGCATCAAAACATTCAAATTATATTTATTTCATCATTTATAATACAAATTATTTGATTCGTTCATTAATACAAAAAATACTGCATCATTATTGTGTCATAAATAAATTTAATTATTAAATGTCTAAAAATTATAAATAAAACACAATTATGTATGAAATAGTTTTATCTTTATAATGAATATTTATAGTAAAAAATATAACATATATACCCCTATGTAAAAATTGTTTTTCTAAAAGATATATTCTTATGTCATTTTTGTATTTACTTTATCTTAATTAATATAACTGTCCTTATCACCTACAAGTGGCTCCATGGGGTCCCAAAATCGACCCAAAGACGACCATGGTCTAAAATTTATCATCAAATAAGGTTAGGACATGTTTCAGGGTTATTTATTATTATTATAATATTAGTTTTACCCCTATTTACCGGATTTACCCTTTAACCATGGTAAATAAAATATTTACCGAAGTAATTATTTAAAATGTATAAAAATAAATGTTACCTATTTAAAAAATATGGACATCCTGATTCCAAATATGGATCCATTTTTCCAAATTCAAAAGACATAAGTGGCAGAAATTAATTTAAAATTAATTCCCACTGTCAAAACAAAATGCCTGTTTTTAAGAAATAATAACTATCAAAAGATTGACACTTGTTTATGTCCGGTTTAATTGAGAAATTATGTCCAATGACCAAAATTATCTTAAATGGTAATAATATATTATAAATATACTTAAAAACCACTCAAATTAATAATTTATCGCTATTAATTATTTTGATTAAAAAAAATTTTTAATTAATATTTAGAAATTTTCACTATTCATCAAAATATAAAAGTTATCCGAAAAGTACAAAAATTTCACCCTAGGCTAATTTCGATATTCCAAATCCAAAAATGAAGTCTATTTTGAAATATAAAATGTATAAAATTTCAAAAAGTGGGTATTACTATTCATAATAGCTAGTTTGATTGGTTGTGGTGTGTGTTAGAACTCGAAGTTGCGTACAACACACACTACTGTATTATTCAAAGAGAAGCGTACCACGGAAGATTGGGGTGTTACATTCTCCACTCCTTCAATAAATTGCATCCTCGCAATTTTTAAAATTGGTCTTGGGAATATAAAGGGAATTGCCACATCAGAATACGAGTCAATAAAACTATCACTTTAAAAGAAAGAAAGAGAAGTACATAGGTCACCCGAGATAACCTATACTAAGATTCCATGTAGAAAAACATAGATATGGATGATAAACTAATTGGTATGTTCTGATAGAAAGGGATAGAAAACATGATTAGGAGAAAGTTAACAACAAGATAACCACAAACTTCTGATCGGACAGACGATCATTAGTTTCCCAGTAGGAAAAGTAAACAGACAACATTTATTTTAAGTTACATTACATAAAGATGAGGAATAAATTTCTGATATTGAATAAGAACATAAAGAGATATACTTAATTTTTATGTAAAGTTTCATTCTTTAATAAATTTCTACTACTAACTCATTTATAAATTATGAGTATTCCAGAAGACATGGTCACACTAAAAGAGCTAGAATAAACATCCAGAGAATAACATGATCCACAAAGGATAAACTATATAATTACCTTGTCTTTAGAGAATAATCAAAACCAAAACGGTCAGTACAAGATCTGATGATCCCTCAAAAAGTTATTCCATTAGAGAAAGAAAAATAATCTTAATTTCTAAAATTAAACCAACATTAACCCATAGTTAAATAAATACCATTAAATAAACAATTGTCCTTAAAATACTTCAATATAATCCAAACTAATATTTAAAACCAATACTTAGAAGAATTTTGTTATGTTATCTTCCAAGTTAAATTGTGTCTCCAAATGTCATCAACTACTCTTAAATTCACAGAGTTAAAAGTAATTAACCTAATCACATATTCTCTATTATAGGCTAATCATTTCCATAAATAACCCAAATCATAATAAATCCATAGTAAAAACATAGATAAAATTCCACAGTCACTCCTCAAATTAAATCCCATAATATTCTTTTTTCATTGGGTATATAGTGTTCCCAATAAAGGTAACATCTTCCAAAAAAAAATTTATCACTTAATCACCAAATCATTTTCCTATACTAAGGGTATTCATTTGATAACACATAAGAGCCCAAATCAACATATTTTTTATCAATAAAATCATTTTACTAAAAATAATTAGTCAGACTAACCAGAGATTTCACGTAGTCCTGTCGTATGCGATAACTCCCAATCGAACTTTGGTTGTGGGTTCGATTCCCAAAACTTTGTATGACGTGACGGGTTGTCACATGGTCTGCGTGTTGTCCTTTTTCAAAAACTATATTTTATAAAATTTGAAAAATGAGATAAATTTCTCAAAATAAACATAACATAATTTAACCACAAACATTATCTCATACCTTTCATTTTCATCCCAAAATATAATAACTTTTAATTACCTCAAATTCAAGGATCATATAAAACCAAATGGTTATTTATAACTATATCTTCAAGAGAAAAGATAATTCTTCCTCAAATATCATTTTCACATGAAAAATTATAGGGTTACACAAATAAGATAAAATTCATCCAAATTAATCTCAACAACAATGAGAACTAATACCTTTAAACATTTTTCCATCCATTTATTTCCACGTAAGTTCTTCCTTGACCAAGAGGTTATCTTATAGAATAGAGCATTGACCTGGGTGATTCCAAGGTCCCTTACATTTACGACAAATGACCGTAATTGGAATATTAGGATCATTTTTATTTTCTTCCATAATACTCTTTATTTTTCCTCAGAAATTCATTACTTTATTCCCTTCTTTCCCACACATAAAACATTTCTTTGTTCCATTGAGACACTTTCCTAGGTGTCTCCTTTTATAGTTCTGGCATGATGGAAATTGAGCTTTCTTCTCTCCATGGTCTCCATAGCTGGAACTCTTATCATTAAATATATTTCTCTTATTTTTTGAGTCCGAGAGTTTGTTAATATATATGTTGTTGATCATATTTTTGGAAAACTGATTCGGCATGAAGACAATATCTTTTATGATTTTACACATTAAATTTCCTTGCTCATTTCCACAACCGTTCCCCCCCTGTACATCATTCTCAAAGTTAATATTACTTCCTTGGAATCCTTCCATTGACTAATACCAGAAATCATTGTGTGAGTAACAGTAGTCATAAAATCATTTATAGAATATCATGACACCATATTCTTAATTTGAAACACCTTAGGATTAACTAAGGTCATTTTTTATCATATTATATTAAAATATTTCAAATCAGTTTGTAATGAAAATGTAAATTATCTTAAGCATATCCCTCGAGAGTTTCTTAACCAATAGTGTAGCAAGGCCTGTTGTAGTGCACTAGTTCTCGTTCAAGTCTAGATCAATGTGGTGTTTTCAGGTTTTGCCCCTACGTACATCTGTGCCAGAGCCACCTCTACCTGCTCGTATCCAGACAGGGATGTATTGCATGGAAAGCTCACAAAATCTATAAAATACCAAAATTATACGAAGTTATTTAATACTAATCCTCAAAGTATATCTTAGGGATATGTGCTCTATTCAGTTTTTATCTAAATCTAGTTTCCATGGTTTGTACTAAATTTCTCTGATACCAACTGTATCACCCCGACCCCAGTTACCTCGAGTTGGTGCATTGTTACATAACATTTTCATGATCACAAAATATACAGTTTCGAAAGACCGATTAGTTTATTAGTATTGGAAACACTAGATATATTCATAAGTCTTACATTACATCATAAAGTAAAAAAACTACAACAACATCTTCTCTTCTTATCCCCTCATACTACCCCTGTAGGTCATTCACAAATTTTATCTTTGCATCCTGGGAAAAAATAAAACATTGAATGCGGTGAGCTCAGATGCTTTGTAAGGATAACTATATAGTGGAAACATTCATAAATAATCATAAACATTTAAGGCAATGTATAACTTAAACAAAAGCCTTTTTAACTTGAAATTCATCATAATATGGTAGAAATAAAATGAAATAATGCCATTTACTTATTCACATGGATATTCTACTTATCTAATAATCACATTTTATATCAATAACCTCTTTCATAATGATGGAATTCATAATTACAAACTATCATAACCACGTAGCCAATGCCTCGTGCCAAGACTACAAATAAGATTTTGTTAAGTCCTTGTGCCAAGACACTAGTTTGTCTCATGAGACCTACCGATGCATTGAGGATATATAGCGGGCTCCACCTGTCACCTACTAATCCTAATTCATTCCTCATATGAAAAGTCTGAAACATAACATAAACATTCATATTAAAACTAGAATACAAAAATGTCAATACTTTATCCACAAACCATGAATGGTATAAAAATAACACATCCACAGAAAAACACAACTCATTCAATGAAATAATGAGGATTGTATTGTAACATATTAACCTCAATCGATAATAATGAAGGATATTGACATAGATAAAAATAATCATCAAAACTATTTGAGAGAAATATCCCCCTTTTTCTTGAAAACATTTAAATATAACACTATTTTTCAAGAAGCCATTTAAAAATAAATTTTTGAATCAAAGTGTCCCATACCAGTTTGAAACATTTAAAAAGAATTTTTAATTTTAAAACATTAATTTCTATATAAATAAATCCTTAAAACCATTTTTAAATCATGGACATTAATTTGAAAGATTTTGAATAATAAAACCATAAAACATTTTAAAATGATATTTTATTAAGAGTTCCAACCCAAAATAGAGACACTTGAATACAAATAATTTAGTTAATCAAAACATTATAATATCATGATAATAATGGATTCATTATATACTATATCAAAGTATATTATATACACCATATAAAAGTGATTTGGTGTATAACAACAAAGAAGTCTCAATGGAATGTAAATTTAGATGAAATCACTCATAAAGACCGTATCCTTAGGTTAAGGATAAATCAACAAAATAATTATGTTTGAATAATATAAATACACTCAATATTATTGGATATTCATTGTAAAACAATAAAAGAACATTCACAAATATTCTTGTAAAAACAAAACCAATGAATTGGATGTTTAACTCAACAAATCGAGATTGAGTAAAAATTACTCTTATCAAGTTCATACCGATGACTTAAAAATTTATCAATGGAGTTATTATGTGTATCAAAAGTATATCCACAGAATGGGGAGTGGAAATTATGACATAATCAAATGAATAGTTATTCCAAACATAATATTGGAGTAAAATAATAAATGAAGTATGAGTAAAGCCGAATGAGGGGAAATTGAAATTTCAAATTCCCTTATTGATTTGGTAACTTCAAAAACATACACCCATGAAATACAGATCATAAAGTAATGATTTAAATATACATGAATTAATTTATATCACACAATTAATAAAAACATGCGCAATATACACACCACATGCAATAAATAAGTGGTGAATAATCGAAATCTGATGGAATTAAAAGTGAGATAAGAAACCCCTTACATTGAACTTTTTCTTTGGTTGAGGGTAGTTTAAGCTAATTTATAATGGTGGTAGTTGTAATTAAATTATACAATAATCAAATAAATTAAAATTATATCATCTATGATCTTTTAACATTGCTTTGTTAAGAACATATTATTATTATCATCGTTTCGGGTGTTAACTTACTCATTTTATTTTATATGTTTTGTTACATAAGTTGTGTTTGTTATGGATAGGTTGAATTTTATTCATATAAAGAATGATATAAAGTCCTTAAAAATTATTTTTAACCATCAAATTAAAATTATTCTTTAATGTATACGATGGGGAATGAATCTCTTCCCGTTCATGGAGACAGTAGTCCGTACGTACGCACGAACGCTAGTACCATTTCATTTTTAATTTTAAAAGGAATTAAAACCAAATGATAAATAGGTATATTATTAATAATTTATAATATAATATCTTATATGTGTTACTTATGTTTAGTAACACCATCCCTTATACGTTCCATGTATGGTATGAACGAGTGATATCACTTTGAGGGGGTTGTAGTCTGCACTTCCTCAAATGAAATTATCGTATATATATACAACATGAAACGAATAAGGGTATGCTATATAATGGAATTACAGAAGCTTATATATATAAAAAATATAATTAATATCATATTTAATTATAGTTCAATCATAATGGCCACCATGAGAGGTTGTAGGAGATAATTGAACAATCATGGTTTCGTGAGGCGTTTGGTTGCCATCCATAGAAACATTATGTTCTTAATCCATTAGATGAATGGGTGTGTAAGTGTAGTAAGAATAAATTTCATAACAATATCCTAGATTATTTAGGATAATTATTTTTAATAGAAGTAAATAATAATAAGAGTTTAGGCATCGTAGAAGTAAAATAAAAGAAAAGAAGTTAAGAGAAATCGTTACTTTTAATTTGGGTAACTCCCTTTGGTTTGAACCCAAAAGGACTCTTGAAGTGCCTTATGCCTAAGGTAAGGATTCTAGGAGGAGTATAGATATGTAGGGAGATTAATTGGGTAGAGGATGGACTATCCATAAGGCTTTATATGTGTGAGTAATTGGTTAGAAGTGGTTTCCTTTTATAAGGGGGAGGAGAGGCTCCTTAGGAAAAAACCTAAAGTATTAAATTATAATAAATTATTATTCGGTTTATAATGGATCCAAAGTGAATTATTCGGAGTCCAAGGTGTTTATGGGTCGAAAACCACTCAAAAAATATATTTTAGACAGGTTTGGGTCACTATAGAAACCTTATCTTTCAGATTTAACTCTTAGTTAAATAGTTTGACATTTACCATGTCTCTTTGTATTTTTTATTATATAGTTAGTAAACATAATATATACATACAAGAGACACCCAAGGGGTCCATTAATGATAAAAATATCATGATATAAGTCCTTTTTATGAACCATATATTTTTATGAATATAATATCAATTAATAATATAATACTTGTTTTAAAAACTCATTTATGTCAATTTTGACAATATTTAACAATTGATTTTTTAAAGTCTTAACAACATTATTATTTAGAAAAAAATAATTTAAGAAATCCTAACATGTCATATTAAACAATAGAATTCATGGATGTCATCAAAACTTTCAAAATATATTTATTTTATCATTTATAATACCTATTATTTGATTCTTTCATTAATAAGAAAATAATGCATCATTATTGTGTTGTTAATAAATTTAATTATTCAATGTTTAAGAATTATAAATAAAATACCATTATGTAGGAAATATTTTTATCTTTATAATGAATATTTATAGTAAAAAATATAACACATATAACCAAATGAAAATTTTTGTTTCTAAAATATATATGCTTATTTTATTTTTGTATTTATTTTAACTTAATTAATATAAAGTGTCCTTATCATCTGCAGCTGGATATATGGGGTCCCAAAATCGACCCAAAGATTCTCATGGTTAGACATGTATCAACCAATAAGTTTTGGACACGTTTTAGGTTAATTTATTATTATATGAATATTATTTTTAACCCTTATTTACCAGATTTACCCTTTAACCATGGTAAATAAAATATTTACCGAAGTAATTATTCAAAATGTCTAAAAATAAATGTTACCTATTTACAAAATTTGGAAATACTGCATTCAAATATGGAATCCATTTTTCCAAATTCAAAACACAGAAGTGGCAGAAAATAATTTAAATTTAATTCCCATTGTCAAAACAAAAAAGCGTGTTTTTAAGAAATAATAAATATTGGCACGCGCGTCGCAATGCGTGCAAATTTGCAATATTTATTTACCTACTAACTACTGTAGAAGTGGCGAGCAGGGTCGAACCACAGAGAGAATGTGAGTAGACACTAGAAATGTCCTTTTGGAGGAATGTTCAGGCGGATGGGCTTTAATTGTGTGATTAACAACTAAGTTCTAAAAACTAAATGACTATTTTAAAAAATGACTAATTAAATTAACTAAAACTATCTAAGTGAACTTAGCTATGAAAGAAACTGGCAGAGATGGAAGTGTCAGAGTCGTGATATCCGTTCAAGTGCATGCAATGTCAATTATTTAATTCCCACATTTGAATATTTATTTATTCAATTATCACCGATTCCAAATTTAATCAAAATACTATCTGGTCTCGTTATCTGATGTTAGATAGTATTCTAAGGTTTACACAAATTATCCGTCATTTCGTTCTCTGTCCTGACGAATAATTTGTGCATCATTAAAGCACTGAATCACTTGGTGAAATACAACGACCCGTTTCTCACAAAGTCGAAGTATCTACCTGCGTTGGGTTCGCTCACATGAGATTACTTATTAGGTATCACTCATGCAAGTTTGAAGGAGAGCGCACACAAAATATTAATTTTTCAATTTATATATTTATTTATTCAAAATTCGATCGCGCGCTTGATCGAATTCCAGATAAATAAATTCTCTGATGAACTCCCGTTCGTGATTACTTATTAGGTATCACACGAACGAGCACCAAAGCACGTGTGCAGAGCCCAAATGACAATTAATTTAAACGCAGATATAATTAATTAAATAAACAACCAATTAAAATTAATTTAAAAGGCAATCAAACGTAGAAATAAATTAAAGACATGCATTCACCATCACTTTCATCACAACTCCGACACAAAGAAAGTTAGCCTGCCATCGCGACGACAACATGACACATTAAATAATAAACAGATATAACCGTGCTTGTGTTGTCGTAGTTGTCACCACAGGACGCCGTCAACGATCGCAAAATAATAATCATCGCTCCGCTCTGTGCAGTCGCTGACGCCGCACCCGAATCAAACCACCGCGTCGCTGAAAAATATGTTTTGATCTGCGCTCGCTCTCGCTGTGCGATGTGAATCTCTGGAGGCCAAGAGAACGTTCCAATCCTCTCCTGCGTCGATGACTTGTCCGAACCTCCGCTGCGCTCTTGGTGACGGTTCTCTGTTGTGGGTTGCGTACCTGCTGCACTTCAAGTGGAGGGATATGGAGAGGGCGAGGGGTAGCGGGGGCTGGCTGAGGCCTTGGAGGATAGGCGGCCGCTGGTCCGGCTGGGAGAGGGCGATGGCGGCCAGAGGAGGGGGTGGCGCGCGGCTGGCGATGGACTGGGTGGCGCGCGGGGAGCGAGGGAGGCGGGGAGGGGGAGTGCGGCGGCTGGCCGAGGCCTTGGAGGAGAGGCGTGGGGGAGTGCGGCGGCTGGCTGAGGCCTTGGAGAAGAGGCGTGGGGGAGTGCGGCCAGGTAAGGGGTCCAGCGGGATGGGGAGATAAAGGGGAGAGCAGGGGAGGGCCGCCGGTCCAGCCGGGAGAGAAGGGGAGATAAGGGGGCCGGCGGTTCCAGCAGGTGAGAAAAAGAGGGGCGTGGGGTTGATTGGAGAGAGGGAGAGGGTGAGGATTGGAGAGATGTGGGGTGGCGTGGAGAAAAAAATGGGAGAAAAGGTCAAGGGAGGTGGGGTAGTTGGGGGGAGAAAATCAAAACAAAAATAAATAAATAAATAAAAATAAAATAAAATCAAATTTAAAACTTAAATTAGAAGTCAAATTAAAAAAAACAACTATCTAAATATTTAATGTTAGATAATAATAATAATAATAATAATACATTAATGCACATGTATTTAAATATTATACTATTAAATATAAAAATAATAAACTAATAAAGAGATACTATGTTATTAATACTATAAAAAAATAATGAAATATAATATAATACAAATAGAGAATTAAAATATATACATACTAATAAAAATTAATAAAATAAACTAAACTAAAATTAGCGAAACTAATAATAATAATAATATAGTGTTAAATATAATATATAAAATTAATACAACTAATAAAAATACTAAATTACTAATATAAATTAACTAAAAATTATCAAAATGTTTAAACTAATACAAAACTACAAAAATAAACTAAAAATATAAAAAATCGTTAAACTAATTAATTAAAACTATGTTAGAAAATTATAAAAATACATGCGAAATCCATGTACATCAAATCCCCCACACTTAAACTTTTGCACTCCTGGGCAAAACAATCAGAAAGAGAACACAAGTGGACCCATAGACAAATCAAAAAATCAAAATTACATGTTCAAAATTTTCCAATCTCTTTCCTCATAATATATCATGCTTCATTTAAAACTTTAGTTTCAAAAACAATTTTTCTTTCACTTGCATTTTTTTTCAAAACAAGTATGTGCACTCATCAATCATGTGACCTACCTTGCCATTACACTCATTGCTCAAAAACATTTGATCAAAGTTTTTCTCAGTTCTCATTCACATGCAGGCTTACCATAGGCTTGCCATGAATTTCACATCTCCACTAGTGGAAATCAAAAGAATGTACTAATCTCAAGGACTTTACATGAGGATCAAATGTTTCTGAAGCTGTGGGACGGTGGGTTAAAAAAAATATTGACATCTTTTTGGTAAAAAGGAGGGTTGAATCTTGAAATAAATGCATGATAAGTCAATCTAAATGTCTCCCTCAAACTCTCACTCCCCCACACTTAAAACACTGCTTGTCCCCAAGCATTTGATAATCCAATGTTTCGCTCTTTTTTTTTTACACAACTCACTCAAATAAGATGGGTAGAAAAAACAAGTGAGTATCAGTTCCAAAACCCCATGAAATAAATGTAAGACAATAATCCCAAAGAAAGGTACACATGTAGCGTATACGATGTAACATCTCAATGAAGGTAGGTCATATAGAAAACTTTCTAGTTCCTGGAGTAATGGATCATTACTTTAATAGGTATCCCCAAAGTCGAGGGTTACCGCGTAATGACCACCAATGTACTCATTGTTGGAACTGAAAAGGATTCTATATTCCTATATCAAAATAATATGAAATGAATGTCGCTACTGTGAAAAATAACTCATATGATCAGGATGGAATAATGTCAATCCATGTACATCAAATGACTCACTGCCCCTCGAAGAACCCTCTTCATGAGTAAGTCTCTCTCCCCCACACTTAGATTGAAATCATCATGCAAAAAATTCAAGAAATTGGTAGGGAAGGGTATCAGCTTGGACTCATCCTAAAAGGCTCCTGCATGGCTTCTAAGGGCTATACGAAGGAGAAAATGTTTGGGTGGCTCAGTGGGTCAACGGGGCTAAAATATCAAACAGATGCCTCGATCATTTTAGTACAACTTTCAAAAATTCCTATCGCTTTGATGGAAAAACATGGCAAGTTCTAGAAGACAAAACATGGTTGAGATTACCTCAATAAATAAGAGAAATAAGAGATGATTGTAAAATAGCTCAGAGTCCTCACGGGTATGGAAATATAATTTTGGACAGCACAGATGATCATGAGTGCGAATAAGTGTAAAAAAATATACAAGTTTTTGAAAAACATTTTCGAAGCATGAAATAATATCAGCAATCATCTAAGTCATGAGAGAAAGGATCAGATAATTCCAAAACAGTAATCAGGTGCTCAAACTGCCTAGGGACACAAGTGTTATATTCCTGACTGTGTTGTGACAAAAATACAATGGCTTTTATGTGGGTTCATCAATGACAAGAATGTTAATTTTTTTTTTCAAATTTTTTTTAACATGGTGTTGTTGGAAGCATAAAAAATGACAAAAATAAAACACTTCCCTGTGTAAGTGCAGATTGACGCGGAGAGGCTGTTTGTATCTGATGAAGCTCCAGAAATGGTATACCTGTAAAACCTATACATTGACAGCACATACTCGCATCATATCAAAGAAGTCACACCATAAAAAAAATTGTGGGTGATAAAAAATATTTATGATGAATTTAAATCCACTACTGTGCCGGGAGAAAACAGATTGTTGTAAATGCATGCCATTTTATTTAAAATAAAACTAAATGAAACGAAATGAAATGCAGTGAAAAGAAAACAAACAAATGATGGGTTGCCTCCCATTAAGCGCTAAGTTTACTTCATCTTCAGCCAGACGTTATTGAAACTCCACCAGGATCGAACGGAAATGTAAACCATGCATCTGCTTCTTTTTCAGTAGGAGCGCGGAATCCATTCGTTGAAGAAGATTTTATCCTGCAAGCTGCAAAAAATCTCAACGGAATCTTGTTAGAATAATGGATGTGTGGAATGAAATGAAAATATTCCAACTCACAAGGGAATGAATATACCTCACCTGAAGAAAGACTCATCGAATTGTTGAATTTTGGGGAAAGGTTGTCAATGGAAAGATCAAGAAGATTACCTCCTTGAACATACACAGGTGAAAAAGTGCCATTACTAGAATCCTTCAGTGGTTCTCTTATATCCATCACATTCTTGAATGCAGTATCTGGGTTGATGATGTATCCCAATTCGTTTTCACACCCAACTACTAGCATAGAAAAATCCACTGGTTTCCAACTCAATTCATGCTTGATGGTTACATTGATTGTGCCAAGGTCAAAAATATTGTTAGAATATGTGGGTATTTCAAGTGAAGTGTTTTTAACCTCGACGCATAGAGCAAGTGGTGCAGGATCAATTGGAGCAGATGACTCCATTGTGTCAAGAATGACATCTTTTTCAATATTTTCTTCTATATCACCCTCATCATTTTTCTCTGTTGGTGCATGTGTCACCACGAAATCAGTATCCTCCAAGCAATCCCATTCTTCCATTGTTTCTAGAAAATTATGAGTGTTCTCTTCCACCAATGCTGATTGATTCTTCGACTCCAGAAATGTTTCAGATGTCTCCATTTTAGAAAAAGTTTCAGACTCACATGGATTTTTAGAAAGAGGTGATTCAATGTCATTTGAAGTGATGTCCTCTTGAGTGTGGCAATCTATTGTTTCTTGGTTCGACTCTGAATCTATCATGGTAAAGAATGGTCCTAGTTCAATGTCCTCTTCATCCTCAAAAGGTGTAGTTTGATATACATTGAATGTGTCCTTTTTCACTTTGGGATGACTAGGTTGTGAATTCACAGAAGAAGGACATGAAATCACATTTTCTGAGGGACCATTATGTTCAACAGGGCGGAAGACCAAACTCTCATATTCTTGAAATGTGATTAGATTGGAAGAATTATTTTGTGATGGAGGGGAGTCATCAATTGTATGATAAGAAGGCAGATCAATCCCATTATCAGACTCAGGACATAGATGTTGTTTAAATGGAACCTCTATTGCACTCTCCTCAAAAGAATTGTTTTGAATTAGATCATAAAGGGGTAATGAAGCATCTAGTTCGGAAATATGATTCATTTGATTTACTAAATTATTCAATTTATTTTCTAGATCTTTTGTTGAGGAAAGCAACTTTGCATTGCATTCATCTTGAAGTTCAAACCTCCGATTGGTCTCAGTGATAGCACAATGCAACATGTGTTCAATTATTGAATCATTTGTTTGACATGAATTGTCAAGTTCTAAATATTCAGGAATGCATTGACATTGAAAATGATCAGCAGATGTATAAGGACTTGTTTCATAGCATGGTGAAATGTTCTCATATGGATCATAGCATGGACTTGAATAAAGATCATTGAAATAAACGGGATTACCTGGATAGATCATGTGCGGTGAATCGTTATACGTCATACCTTGAGTCGGGGCTGCATAGGGCGGGTACTGGTTGTAATTGTGTGGTGCGGCCCACGTCATTCCAAGCTTCTGGGTGTCTTGAAAATTCCTGCAATGAAAAATTCCCAGATTAGTAAACATTTTTTTTGTTGGTTTTTTTTATTTTTTTTATTTTTTTTATTTTAATTTTTGACGTAAATTACTCTTTTAAAGGAACTCCTAATGCTACTATTCTCCCCGGCAACGGCACCAGAAATTTGGCATGCGCATCGCAACGCGTGCAAATTTGCAATATTTATTTACCTACTAACTACTGTAGAAGTGGCGAGCAGGGTCGAACCACAGAGAGAATGTGAGTAGACACTAGAAATGTCCTTTTGGAGGAATGTTCAGGCGGATGGGCTTTAATTGTGTGATTAACAACTAAGTTCTAAAAACTAAATGTCTATTTTAAAAAATGACTAATTAAATTAACTAAAACTATCTAAGTGAACTTAGCTATGAAAGAAACTAGCAGAGATGGAAGTGTCAGAGTCGTGATATCCGTTCAAGTGCATGCAATGTCAATTATTTAATTCCCACATTTGAATATTTATTTATTCAATTATCACCGATTCCAAATTTAATCAAAATACTATCTGGTCTCGTTATCTGATGTTAGATAGTATTCTAAGGTTTACACAAATTATCCGTCATTTCGTTCTCTGTCCTGACGAATAATTTGTGCATCATTAAAGCACTGAATCACTTGGTGAAATACAACGACCCGTTTCTCACAAAGTCGAAGTATCTACCTGCGTTGGGTTCGTTCACATGAGATTACTTATTAGGTATCACTCATGCAAGTTTGAAGGAGAGCGCACACAAAATATTAATTTTTCAATTAATATATTTATTTATTCAAAATTCGATCGCGCGCTTGATCGAATTCCAGATAAATAAATTCTCTGATGAACTCCCGTTCGTGATTACTTATTAGGTATCACACGAACGAGCACCAAAGCACGTGTGCAGAGCCCAAATGACAATTAATTTAAACACAGATATAATTAATTAAATAAACAACCAATTAAAATTAATTTAAAAGGCAATCAAACGTAGAAATAAATTAAATACATGCATTCACCATCACTTTCTTCACAACTCCGACACAAAGAAAGTTATCCTGCCATCGCGACGACAACACGACACATAAAATAATAAACAGATATAACCGTGCTTGTGTTGTCGTAGTTGCCACCACAGGACGCCGTCAACAATCGCAAAATAATAATCATCGCTCCGCTCTGTGCAGTCGCTGACGCCGCACCCGAATCAAACCACCGCGTCGCTGAAAAATATGTTTTGATCTGCGCTCGCTCTCGCTGTGCGACGTGAATCTCCGGAGGCCAAGAGAACGTTCCAATCCTCTGCTGCGTTGATGACTTGTCTGAACCTCCGCTGCGCTCTTGGTGACGGTTCTCTGTTGTGGGTTGCGTACCTGCTGCACTTCAAGTGGAGGGATATGGAGAGGGAGAGGGGTAGCGGGGGCTGGCCAAGGCCTTGGAGGAGAGGCGGCCGCTGGTCCGGCTGAGAGAGGGCGAGGGCGGCCAGAGGAGGGGGTGGCGCGCGGCTGGAGAGGGACTGGGTGGCGTGCGGGGAGCGAGGGAGGCGGGGAGGGGGAGTGCGGCGGCTGGCCGAGGCCTTGGAGGAGAGGCGTGGGGGAGTGCGGCGGCTGGCCGAGGCCTTGGAGGAGAGGCGTGGGGGAGTGCGGCCAGGCGAGGGGTCCAGCGGGATGGGGAGATAAAGGGGAGAGCAGGGGAGGGCCGCCGGTCCAGCCGGGAGAGAAGGGGAGATAAGGGGGCCGGCGGTTCCATCGGGTGAGAAAAAGAGGGGCGTGGGGTTGATTGGAGAGAGGGAGAGGGTGAGGATTGGAGAGATGTGGGGTGGTGTGGAGAAAAAAATGGGAGAAAAGGTCAAGGGAGGTGGGGTAGTTGGGGGGAGAAAATCAAAACAAAAATAAATAAATAAATAAAAATAAAATAAAATCAAAGTTAAAACTTAAATTAGAAGTCAAATTAAAAAAAACAACTATCTAAATATTTAATGTAAGATAATAATAATAATAATAATAGTACATTAATGCACATGTATTTAAATATTATACTATTAAATATAAAAATAATAAACTAATAAAGAGATACTATGTTATTAATACTATAAAAAAATAATGAAATATAATATAATACAAATAGAGAATTAAAATATATACATACTAATAAAAATTAATAAAATAAACTAAACTAAAATTAGCGAAACTAATAATAATAATAATATAGTGTTAAATATAATATATAAAATTAATACAACTAATAAAAATACTAAATTACTAATATAAATTAACTAAAAATTATCAAAATGTTTAAACTAATACAAAACTACAAAAATAAACTAAAAATATAAAAAATCGTTAAACTAATTAATTAAAACAATGTTAGAAAATTATAAAAATACATGCGAAATCCATGTATATCAAATATCAAAAGATTGACACTTGTTTATGTCCGGTTTAATTGTGAAATTATGTACAATGACCAACATTTTATAAAATGGTAAAAATATATTCTAAATATAATTTAAAACCACTCAAATTCATAATTTATCACTCTTAATTATTTTGATTAAAAAAGTTGTTTTTAATTAAAATTTAGTAATTTTCACTATTTAACAAAATATAAAAGTTATCCTTAAAGTACCAAAATTTCACCCTAGGAAAATTTAGATATTACGAATCCAAAAATGAATTCAATTTTGAAATATAAAATGTATAAAATTTAAAAAAGTGGGTATTAATATTAATAACTGCTAGTTTGATTGGTTGTTGTGTGTGTTAGAACTAGAAGTTGCGTACAACAGAAGCTACTGTATTATTCAAAGAAAATCGTACCGTAGAAGCATGGGGTGTTACATTCCCCCACCGTCAATAAATTTTATCCTCAAAATTTTTAATATTGGTCTTGGAAATATAATGGAAAGTCCCACATCAGAAAATGAGTCAATAAAACTACCACTTTAGAAGAAAGAAAGAGAAGTACAAAGGTCACCCGAGATAACCTATACTAGGATTTCATGTAGAAAAACAAGGATATGGACGATAAAATAAGTGTCATTTTCTGATGGAGAGGGATATAAAACATGATTAGGATAATGTTAAAAACAAGAAAATCAAAAACTTGTGATTGGACAAACGACCATTAGTTCCCTAGTAGGATAGTAAACTGACAACATTTTTTTAAGTTACATTACATAAAGATGAAGAATTCATTTCTGAGATTGACTAAGAACATAAAGAGATATATTTAATTATTAAGTAAAGTTTCATTCTTTAATAAATTTCTACTACTAACTCATTTTTAAATGATGAGTTTTATAGAAGACATGGTCAAACTAAAAGAGCTAGAATAAACTTCTAGAGAGCAACATGATCCACAAAGGATAAACTATATATGTTAGTTGTCTTTATAGAATAATCAAAACCAAAACAGTTAGTACAAGATCTGACGATCCCCCAAAATGATATTCCATTAGAGAAAGAAACATTAATCTTAATTTCTAAAATTAAACCAATAATACCCCAAAGTAAAATAAATACCATTCAATAAACAGTTGTCCTTAAAATCCTTCAATATAATCCAAACTAATATTGCAACCCAAAACCTAGAAAAGTTTGGTTACGTAGTCCTCCATGTTAAATTGTTTCTCCAAATGACATCAATAACTCTTATAGTCACATACTTAAATATAATTAACCTAATCACATATTCTCTATTATAGGTTAATCATTTCCATAAATAACCCAAATCACTATAAATCCACAATAAAAACATAGATAAAAATCCACCATTACTCCTCAAATAAAATCCCATAGTATTCTATTTTCATTGGGCATATAGTGTTCCCAACAAAGCTAACATCTTCCAAAATAGCATTTATCGGTTAATCACCAAATCATTTTCAAATACTAAGGGTATTCATTTGATAAGACATATGATCCAAAATCAAATTATTTTTTATCAGTAAAATCATTTCACTATAAATAATTAGTCGCACTAACCAGAGACTTCATGTAGTCCAGCAGTAGGCGATAAATCCCAATCGCACTTTGGTTGTGTGTTCGATTCCCACAACATTGTCTGACACGATGGGTTGTCACACGGTCTGCGTGTTTTCCTTTTTTAAAAACAATATTTTATAACATTACCAAAATGAGATAAATTCCTCATAATAACCATAACATAATTTAACCACAAATCTTATCTCATACCTTTCATTTTCATCCAAAAATATAATAACTTGTAATTTCCTCAAATTCAAGGATCATATAAAACCATTAGTGTTATTTATAACTTTATACTCAAGAGAAAAGATAATTCTTCCTCAAATATCATTATCACATTATAAATTTTAGGGTTACACATATAAGATAAAATTCACCCAAAGTAATCTCAACAACAAAGAGTGATAATACCTTTAAAAAATTTTCCATCCATTTATTTCCACATTGGTTCTTCCATGACAAAGAGGTTATCTTATAGAATATGGCATTGACTTGGGTGATTCCAAGGTCCCTTACATTTACGAAAAATGACCATAATTGTACTCTTAGGATCATTTTTATTTTCTTCCATAATTCTATTCATTTTTCCTCGGAAATTCTTTAATTTATGCCCTTATTTCCCTAACATAAAACATTTCTTTGTTCCATTGAGACACTTTCATGGGTGTCTCCTTCCACATTTCAAGCATGATGGAAATTGAGCTTTCTTCTCTCCATGGTCTCCATAGCTGGAGCTCTTATCATTCACTGCCTTTATCATCATTGTTGAGTCTGGGAGTTGGTTAATATATATGTTGTTGATCATATTTTTGGAAAACTGATTCGGCATGAAGACAATATCTTTTATGCCTATCCACATACCATTTTGTTTTTCATTTACACCATTGTTCCCACCTTGTTCTTAATTTTCAAAGTTACTATGACTTCCTAAGAATACATTCATTGACTAAAACCAGAAAGCATTGTGTGGGTAAGAGTAGTCATAAAATAATTTAGAGAATATCATGACACCATATTCTTAATTTGAAACACCTTAGGATTAACTACGGTCATTTATTATCATATTATATTAAAATAATTCAAATCATATTTGTAAAGAAAATGTAAATTATCCTAAGAATATCTCCCTGGAGTGTTGTAACCAAGATTCCCGGAAGGCCCGTTTTCGTGCACCAGTTCCCGTTAGAGTCTAGCTCCAAGCGGTGTTTTCGGGTTTTACCCCTATGTACATCTCTACCAGAACTGCCTCTACCTACTCGTATCTATACAGAGATGTATTTCTTGGGAAAGTCACAATATCTATACAATACCAAAATTCTAGGAAGTTCTTATATACTAATCCTCTAAGTATATCTTAGGGATATGTTCTCTAATCATAGTTTTCTAAATATAGTTTCCAAGGTTTGTACTAATCTAACTTTGATACCATCTGTAACACCCCGACCCCAGTTACCCAGAGTCAGTGCATTATTACATAACATTGGCATGATCACAAAAGATCAAGTCTCGAAAGACTGATTAGTTTAGTAGTCTTGGAAACACTAGATATATTTATAAGTCTTATATTACATCATAAAGTAAAAAAATTATAACCACATCTTTTCTTAATATCCCCTCATACAATCCATGTAGGTCATTCATAAATTACTTCCTCACATCCTTGTAAAAATAAAACATTAAATGGGGTGAGCTTAAATGCTCAGTAAGGATAACAATATAGTGGGAACTTTCATAAATATGCATAAACATTTAAGGCAATGTATAACTAAAACAAAAGCCTTTTAAACTTGAACTTCATCATAATATGGTAGAAATAAAATGAAATAATTCCATTTACTTATTCACATGGATATTATATTAGTCGAATAATCACATGATATATCAATAACCAATTTCATAATTATGGAATGCATAATGCCAGACTATCATAACCACGTAGCTAAGGCCTCGTGCCAAGACTACAAATAAGATTTTGTCAAGGCCTCGTGCCAAGACCCTAGTTTGTCTAATGAGACCTACCTATGCATTGAGGAGCTATAGCGGGCTCCACCCATCACATAAAAAGTACAATGCATTCCTCATATGAAAATTTTTAAATATAACATAAACATTCTTATTAAAACTATCATACAAAATGTTAATACTTTATCCACAAACCATGAATGGCATAAAAATAGCACATCCACAGTCAAACATAACTCATTCAATATAATAATTAGGATTTTATTGTAACATATTAACCTCAATCGATAATAAAGAATGATATTGACATAGATGAAAATAATTATCAAAACAATTTGAGAGAAATATCCACCTTTTTCTTGAAAACATTTAAAAATCACACTATTTTTCAAGAAGCCATTTAAAAATAGATTTTCGAATCAAAGTGTCCCATACCACATTGAAACATTTAAAACGAATTTTTTATTTTAAAACATTAATGTCCATATAAATAAATCCTTACAACCATTTTTAAAACATGGACATTAATGAGAAATATTTAGAATAATAAAACAATAATAAATTTTAAAATGATATTTTAGTTAGAGTTCCTAACCAATAGAGAGATACTTCAATACAAATAATTGAGGTAATCAAAACAATATAATATCATGATAATAATGGATTCATGATATACTATGTTAATGTACATTATATACACCATATAAAAGTGATTTGGTGTATAACAACAATGAAGTCTCAATGGAATGTAAATTGAGATGAAATCTCTCATAAAAACTGTATCCTTAGGTTAGGGATACATCGAAGACATAATTATGTGTGAAAAATAAAAATACACTCAGTATTATTGGATATTAAGTGTAAAACAATCAAAGGACATTCACACATATTCTTTTAAAAACAAGACCAATGAATTGGATGTTTTACTCAACAAATCGAGATTTTGTAAAAATTACTCTTATCAAGTTCATACCGATGACTTGAGAATTTATCAATGGAGTGATTATGTGAATAAAAAGTATATCCACAGAAAGGGGAGTGGAAATTATGAAATTATCAAATGAATAGTGATTCCACACATAATCTTAGAGTGAAATAATAAATGAAGTATGTGTGAAGCCGAATGAGTGGAAATTGAAATTTCCAATTCACTTACTGATTTGGTAACATACAAAACATACACCAATGAAAGAAGGATCATAAAATGTTGATATAAATATACATGAATTAATTTATATTACACATGGAATACAATCATGGGAAGTACACACACCACATGCAATAAATAAGTGGTGAATAATGGAAATATCATGGAAATAAAAGTTAGATAAGAAACCCCTTACATTGTACTTTTTCCTTGGTTGAGGGTAAGATAACATCCTTTATAATGGTGAAATAGTTGTTATTAAATTATAATAGAATCATATAAATTAATATGATATCATATATTATCTTTTAACATTTCTTTGTTATAATAACTTATTATTATCGTCGCTTCAGGTGTTAACTTACTCGTTTTCTTTTATATGTTTTGTTACATAAGTCGTGTTTGTTATGGAGTCGCTGAATCATATTCATATGAAGAATGATATAATGTCCTTAAACAATATTTTTAACAATAAAATGAAAATTATTATTGAATGGATACTATGGGGAATGAATCTCATCGCGTTCTTGGAGACGGTAGTCCGTACGTACTCACAGACACTACTTCCATTTAATTTTTCATTTTAAATGAAATCAAAAACAAATGATACATAGGTACATAATTATTCCAGTATAATATAATATCTTATATGTGTTACTTAATTTCATTAACACCATCCTTTATGTGTTCCACGTATGGTATGAACGAGTCATATCACATTGAGTGGGCGGTAGTCCGCACTTCCTAAAATGAAATTATTGTATATATATACAACATGAAACTAATAACGGTATGCTATAAATCGGAATTAAAGAAGCATATATATAAAATAAATATAATAAAAATCATATTTTATTATAGTTCCATCCAAATGGCCACCATGAGAGGTGGTAGGAGATAATTGAACAATCATCATTTTGTGAGGCGTTTGGTTTCCATCCACGGAAACATTATGTTCTTCATCCATTAGATGGAGGTGTGTTTAATTGTAGTTAGAATACATATCATAACAACATCCTAGTATATTTGGGATACTTTTTTTACAAAATAAAATAATAAGAAGAGTTTAGGGGTTAGAGAAGTAAAATAAAAGAAAAAATGTTAATAGAAATCGTTACCTTTAATTAGGGTAACTCTCTTTGGATTGAACCAAAAAGAACTCTTGAAGTGACTCATTCCTAATTTAAGTCTTATAGGAAGAGGATATGAATGTAGTGAGATTAATATAAAAGAGTTTGGACAAGAAAAATGCTTGAGAGGTGTGAGGAATTGGATATAAGTGGTGTCCTTTTATAAGGTGGAAGAGAGGCTCTTTCGAAAAAACATACAGTATTATTTTATAATAAATTCGTATTCGGTTTATAATGGCTCCAAAGTAGATTATTCAAACTATTAGGTGGGTATGGGTCCAAAACCACTCAACCAATATATTTTAGACTGGTTTGGGTCACTATAGTAACCTTATCCTTTAGATTTAACTCTTAGTTAAATAGTTTGACATTTACCATGTCTCTTTGTATTTTTATTTTATGTAGTTAATAAACATACTATATAATTCCAAGATACCCCCAAGTGGTCCATTAATGATACAAATATCATTATATAAGTCATTTGGGTGAACCTCATATTTTTAGGAATATAATATCAATTAATAATATAATACTTGTTTTAGAAACTCATTTTTGTCAATTTTGACAATATTTAATAATTGATTTTTTAAGTTGTTAACAACATTCTTAATTTGAACCAAATTCATTTAATAAATACTTACATGTAATATTAACCAATAAAATTCGTGTATGGATTCATAACTTTAAAAATTTATTTATTTTATCTTTTATAAAACAAATTATTTAATTCTTTCATTAGTAAGGAAAATACTGCATCATTATTGTGTGATTATTAAACTTAATTATTCAATGTATAAAAATTATAAATAAAATACGATTATGTAGGAAAAATTTTTAACTTTATAATTAATATTTATAGTAAAAAATATAACATATATGACCCTATGTAAAAATTATTTTTCTAAAGATATATGCTTATGTTATTTTTGTATTTACTTTAACTTAATTAGTATAAGGTGTCCATATCACTTAAAAGTGGCTCTATGGGGTCCCAAAATCGACCCAATGATGACAATGGTCGGACATGTATAAAAAAATAAGGTTATAACACGTTTTAGGGTAATTTATTATTATTATAATATTATTTTTTACCATTATTGACCAGATTTAACCTTTAACCATGGTAAATAAAATATTTACCGATGTAATTATTCTAAATGTATAAAAATAAAAGGCACCTATTTACACAATTTGGACATCCGGATTCCAAATATGGAATCCATTTTTCCAAATTCAAAACACAAGAGTGGAAGAGGTAATTATATTTACTGAGTCCTCAATGTTCATTTGTTCTTTTAATTACTCACAATGTGTTGTAACCATACAAAAAAAATATTATATATCATAAATATACTTAAATTTTATTAAAATTATTTTATAACTCTATTCCATCTCTGGTACATCCTACAAAAAACAAAATCATCATTTGGGTGTCAGTAAAACTTATCATCTACACATTGAAATGTAATAAAATTGTCATCACCATTTCAATTATATGGTTATAATGATGATAGTAATGAATATATATGATATATATATATATATATATATATATATATTAAAAAAAATATAATTTATACAATCTTACTTTCCAATCAATTGTAAATTGATAACATCGCTTCTCTGTACATGTGGTCTACCACCTTCATGAAGAGATGTGGCTCATTTTGAATTTACATAGCACATGGATTTTAATAAGGATGTACAAGATGAGTATATATGATATAAAAAATATAATTATTTACTAATTTTTTCTTCTGTTGAAAATATGATAAAATATAAATTTTTGTGTAATTCCTACCATCTCCATAAAAGGATTACATCATTTTTTAATCTATAAATATTTACGTATAACCTTGAATATTTATATATATATATATATATCGAATATATATTTTAATTATTTCGTGATTAATATTTTGTACATGATAGAATTTTTATAAAAGTTTAAGGACCAAATCTACAAAACCAAATTTTAAGTGCTTATTTCACAATCTCAATATTATTCATGTTTTTTATTATTTAATTCAACAGATGAGGAATATTTCTCTTTCATATTCTTTATTTATTAACATATTATTTTTAAAAAAACATAATCATTATCATAAATTTTTTAATGATACTTTGACCCTTTTATACATTTTTACAAAATAGGTTTAATTGAATATTCTTCTCATTTAATGAACAAGGGACTTTTTGGATATTATATAAAAGTGTGAAACGAATGTTGTTTTTCTTATAATACATAAATAAAGTTTCATGCCATCTATAAAAATTATTTATTTGAGGTATCCATAATAATTTTATGAGGTTCATTTTTGAAATAAAATTACTTCATATTTATATAGACCTTCAATATAAGATTTCAAACTGAAAATGGTATTTTCAACAAGATTTTCTAATGATCCTTTTAAATTATTTTTAAATACATTAGAATCATGAATTTGATCTTATTATATTCTGATCTTATTATCTAATTTTATGAGCCACAAAATATTTTTGATGGTTTATGATCAATGTGACTTTTAATTGTATTGTTATTACATATTCTTGTTCATATAATGCTGATAGTTATTGATTCTAAAATTTTTTATTATATTTTATTATTTATTAATTTGATGAATGCATCAGAATTATTATATGATTGTGAGTCCAAGAATTACATACCCCCTTGATGCATCGTTACATATTATAAGATAAACATTTTAAATTTCATGGACTAGGCCTTACCCATTTATAAAATATTTATTTGCACGAGTCATTGACAGTGAGCTTAACATGAAATGGAATGATGTGTCAATATTAATTTCTATATGTGCAAAATTATGTATTACATCAATATAAACTCATTTATTTATGATCGTATGATTATCATGATAGTTTTGGTATCCTACGACATATTTTATCTCATGTGAATATTTATGTGGCATTATTTGATAATAATTTATTTCCTTCTAGATTATTCATTCTATATTTAGCTTCCATTTTATGCGTACCACTATTGACCATCTGAGCTCACCCATTTATTCTATTTAATTTTTTCATAAATACCGGGATTTGTTTTTTGATTAAAACATATTGATATTTTAAATGGGATAGTTATTTTCTCATAAAAAATAGTATTTTTTATTCTATGCTTTCATATCAAAATTAAAAAATTAACTACCGATCTTTTGCATCATAACTAATAAACAATTTTTCACTTTTGGGATGTGATTTCATAAATCTAGTTCTAATGTAAAAATTTAAACACTGAATATGGTCATATATGGTCTATATCATTATAGTAGTCACTTTGAAGAGACGAAATATCTTATGTACATGGTCTATTTAAAGGCTAGCTCATTGTCCCTCGTAGTGTAGTGCGGTGGGTCAGTTATGGTCAGTTATGTTACCATAGAAAAATAGTGCATCAGCTTAGTCACTTCATTTTTCTAGGGGGTGGTCATTTACTACATCCTTAATGTGTTCACTTGGGAAGTGACCATTATATCACCACTTCGTCACTCAAATTCATCAATCATGGTCAAATAAAATTATTCATATAGTTAGATTTCTTTCATAGTCACTTTAAAATCAATGGACTTGGTCACATAATTTATTATTCTATCTACATGTGGTCAATTTTTTGACATACTTAATTTCAATCTGTATATTACCAAAATAATATTTTATTGTGTATTATTTTTATAATTAATTATATAAATAATAAACCAGAAAAATTAAAAATTTATCCTTCAATCCTTTAATAAAGAATTCATTTAAGTTTTCATATTCCAAACCTAATATCTAAAGTCATTGATTTCCATATTCTTTAAAAATAACACCCATTTCAAAAATGAAATGTATATTTAAAAGGGAATATTAAATATTAGGATTCTATTATAGTTCAAAAAAATTAATTAATTAATTAAATCTCAAAAATTAATCCATTTATGAAATTAAATTCTGGAATCAAAATAAATAGTTATAAAATCATTTATTCAAATGAAAACTATTTAAAATTCAATTTTATGGATTGAAAATTAATATCATAAATTAATAAATCACTATAAAACATGATTTTATACAATTAAAAATTTATTCCGAAAATCAAAAAGTGATTAAAAAGACCTATTTTACCTTGTTTTTATATTAATTTAGGTTCTTTTTCATTGAGTAATTGAAAAATGATAATATTTTCAACTCAAATCATCTCCTTTTTCATTGTTGGAAACATTAATATATTAATAAGATTAAAATAAATTGACTAAAAAAATAAACAATTTTTGTTAATGTGTTACAAACAGAATTTAAAAATAGTAATTTCAATTCACAGGGAGCAAAATAATGAATATGAATATAGGATTGATGTTATTTTAGTATTTCTGTCATCAATTCATTCACTGATTCAATAATATTTATACTTTATGAATACCCCTTTGGGATCATTACAACATATAAAAAATTAAAAACGTAAAACATCTATATACTTGAAATACTGTGAACCAGTAAAGGAAATGAACATTACCTTTCCATATTCATAAGTATCAACAATTCTCATATAACCACATAAATCCTTCCCATTTTCCCTTAATTCCATGTTTATTCTTCCCATGTGTATAATTTATCATTATTATTAAACTCCCTCATTTAATTTTACAAATATTCATGATATCTAAGAATATATGACATAAAAACTCTTCAAGTTAGGAGGTTTGAAAATAATTGATCTTTTTTCCAACCCACTATTAAAATGTTTTTAGAGAATCATTTACTGAAAACATTGATTAAATCTTTTACCTTATCGAGATGTTATTTTTCTGTTCAAACATATATTGATAGTACACTACTAATTATCATTTTGAATGTTTTCATCCATGACCACAATAGATATCTTTTATGTAAAAAAATCAATGTCCAAGGAAATTTTTATTTTTAGTCTATTTGATCCTAAGTGATTATATTACATATTCATATATAGGACACCATATCCTTCCATTAATGTTGCAAACTGATACATAAAAATTACTAGTTATGTTATTTATCCTAACTAAAAAAATTTATTTCTAGGAAAATTTCATTCTTATGATATATATACATTGTAACATGTTTATTTAATAAACTTTTAAAATAATAAATAATAAATTAACACAAATAATTTAAAAATAACTACCAATAAATTATATTTTTAATTTAATTTTAACTATGTTTGAATATTATAATTCTCTAAAATAACTGGACCTTTTTGGGGAGTGTTGATATCTAAAACATTGGGATTAATTCTATTAGCATATAATTTATGTTTAAGGATTATTTATTGTTCATAAATTTATAATTAATGTTATGATTTTTCATATACTGATATTTATAGAATTGGTTTCATAATTTACCATCATGAATTCTTCTATCTTTATTTATTATACCTTACATGGAGTCTCTAAAAACATATACTACCCTTGAAATCTATAAGTGGATAGAAATTACCACAATAATATAATATAATATATATTTTTTTCTATATTATGAGGAATTACACATGGGAAATTACTATGATGATATGTATTTTAACTTTTGACTTGATCCAGATTAATTAAAAGTTATGTATGTGATTTTATATAACCTTATCCATGCCTCCTCATGTGCTATTTCCTACAAACTAACAATGAGAACATATAACCAATGTGAGAAGTTTGTAATCGTGATATACTAACGAACATAAATACGTAAATAAAAAATCATCATCAAACATTAGAGAAATCCTAAGGAATGACAATGAATAACTGACCATTAATAACATAAAAGCATAAGCCTGTTTTAGCTAAAATAAATACATTCTAGCATTCATAAATAAAAAAAAATATTTCCTAATTGGATGATCAACCATATAGTAATTTAAAAAAATTGAGACACAACTAAAAGAACCCATGTGAATCCACAAACTAATTTCCCAATCACTATAAAGATTCCAAAACTTGATATCTTATATATCCTATAATAAGAATCTCAATTATAAAGGACTATAGTGGACTAAATATTATCTATATTTTGTGATTATAACCATTTGTATGACCCCACCAATGATATCCCTTATATGTTCAACCATATAAAGTGATTATATCTATAAGAAAGTAATTGAGAATTTAAATGTATGGTATGGTCAATATTGTTAGGTAATAATGTGCTAACTAGGCCACCATGAAACCCAACCCCACATTCATTTAGCGATGTTGGTTTATCTTTTCTGATAACAATGATCACGATAGGTTAGAAAACATGGTGTTCTATTGACACTACTGATTTAAACATGGGAAGTATATTCTAGATGGAATCTCTATATCTCTACCAATATGACCATTATAGGTAGAATAAAAATGGTTCCATAATTCTTTTCGAGAATGGTTATGGGTAGTAAATTCCATATAGAATTCTAAAATTTATTTTAACATCACCATGAAAATTAACCAGAATATAGAATCTATGATACTATATCGGCGTCAATATTAGTAGTAAATAATATATGGTTTCAAGATCTCTATGTTAGGGTTTCTATCAGAGCTAAAATATAAATTATGCCCTCCAGTCTTTTTTAATTTGACAATGAGTAGTTTCCAAAAAATTGAGACACCTACTCTATTTTAGCGCTATAAAAGGAATTGAACAGTTAATTAATTTGACAACCAATATTTATATAATGAAACTCTAACCACGACATTATATAATATACCATAACCAAATACTATGATCAATATTTCCTTGTACATTTACCTATAAAAAAAGTAGGGATCATTTAATTGGATCGGAATCATACAATTCAACTTCCAAATGATATAAATGAAAATTCTCATTCTTATTTATCATTAATCCTTATACCACAATATTTTCATGATTCCCATATCCTACCACCACTTCCAACCCATCCATGGCCTAGTAATGTGGGCAAGGACCATCTAAAACTAACCACTCAACCTATATAGAAGTTTGACTTCCACCCAACCTCAAAATATAATAATGGGGGTTTGTTAATGTCTCAAGTCTAAAATCACACAATCCATACCTTAAGAGTGAGAAATATACAAGGAAAACTATATTTCTGTGTTTTCTTTTTAGTAGAACTTTGGGACACTGAATATGAGTGGTTTCACCCACGAACCACTCTTATTAATCCTTCCTAACACATTCATTAATTCATATAATCCAAAAAATTTCCAGTACACCCATCCCGCCCCCAACTTAATCCTTTATAGTGAATTCAAATATCCAAATGCAACACCAATGGCTCTCCATTTATAAATTTCCTAATTATGCATTTATTGGAACCACTATGTATGGATGAACCCAATTTGTTAACATTCAGCAATACCAAAAATGATTAAAATAATCCACTCATACATTATTATAAAACATAGGAAACATTAGTGTTTTTTGAAGTACAACATTCCCCAAAAACCACATGATCTAATATTCAGAAGGCGCTATTGTAATTTTCTAAACCACATAAATAATTCTGAAAAAATACAAAAATTCACTAACTTATCCTTTGGAAGAAATAGTACCCACATGGTTCAAAATTTATCATAATGAACCTATGGCCCTAAGATGTGTATGAATGGATATTCATACACCACATATTGTTAAGTAATAAATATACGACCTACCTTGATATCAACATTATCAAGAAAATTATTTCTTTTAAAGGTGATCTATGATTGGTCCATGACTCTCCACATTTGCAGTACCCAATATAAAACCACATGTCCTTGATAATTATTTATTTTCAATATATAATAAATTTCTCAATTTAAAAAAAAAGTGGAATAATGACTAAAAACTAACAAAGCATCACCACGACACTAAAATAGTGACCAACAGTATGTAGAGGATCCATGACATGCCGCTGAAACCCATACCTATAAAATACTCATGAAGCAATGACTAATATATCACCAATTTGAAAATAAGATTTGTGAAATACTTATAATTATTTATTTAGTGGTATTAAAATTCAAAACCAAAAGAAACAAGTTGTATTTATTCTCTTTTGGAACCATCTTCTATCATACCAAATTCCCCTTTATTGTAACACAACTCTGCAATGATCTATTTGAATCAGTATCAAATACATTCATCAAATATAATGAAATAAAATAAAAAATAGAGGTAATGACAAGATTTTTAGTAATATGTATGAAGCCAACCATAATTAATTGAATACCCCCCCCCCCTATTCAAACCACCCGCAAGGCCACCAACATAAATATTTCAAAAGGAACCCAAATGGCCTAAATTACAGTACATAACAAGTGATGTGGGTCTTATTATGATACTTACAGTGCGCCTCCATCTATTTTACAATATTAATTGGTATATTTAAGACTACAACTAGTTTCCCAATGGTAGGGGCAATGTGACTCTCCCACTACCTATCCTAACAAACAACTGAGTGGATACCAAAATTATTTTGATATATACCTGATATGTTTTACATCGATTAAACACATATACATGCCTTTATATATAAACATGTTCTTTCCCTCCCCCCATTGTTCTATCTCAGAAACATGCTTCTTTTCATTCAAATTTTTAGAAAAATATTTCCCCTCTTGATCTATTCAAAAAATAAATCACTTATAAGTTATTCCTTTAGGAACCAAACATCTTCAATATATTTCAGCCTATAATTTCACATGTTGTTACAACAACACTACCGCATGTCTTTAAATATTTAAAAATAATCTACATACATATTATAATTCTCAAATCATATATCATTAAATGATCCCAGTACTCTTTCTCAATTCTATATTCGATATAGTCTTACTTCCCATATAGATAAGTGAGCTCAAATGGATTTATAAAAAAATATCACCCTATTCCAAAATAATAAACAGATATTTTATAAATGACATGACAGACATAAAACATTGTATAATAAACAAACATATTCAAATTTTTATTATTATTTACCCAACTGTCAACTTCTAACTAACCACTACAAACTCACTATTAAATAAACTATCATGGTTAACCAGTATTTCCAAACACACCATCCCGATAGAAATACACAATCCATATCAAATTCCAATCTTATATCATGAATAATTAATTTAACAAAACTTATAATTCTTTTTCATTTCATGATCTCTTCTGATTACCAAGATACCATAAACTAAGGCTATACTAAAATCGATCACCAGATCACAATCCTCCTCTATTAAAAAATCACATACTAAACCAGTGATGAATCATCTAATATGGGATAGTATCAGTACCAAATAAGAAACATTGTGACTCTATCGCTACACATGTTACCATTATCAAATCATATTTTCAAAAACCAATAGTTTTCTCCACACCACATAACTACCTTTTTAATTTATAGATAGAAAATATATTACCATAAATTTATCATTATATTATAGTTACTTATCAAAAAACTACTCATCTTGACCACAATCCTCTAACCCTAGAACCCAACTGCAAAAATATTTTTTATTCGGTTGCCCCTTGGAAAGCTCCACTTTCCCTCACTAATAAATGGTAGTAACCATTGACTATAAACTTCTTTTGGTCACTAAAAAAACATAACAACCCTCTCAAATGATCCATCAAGTTTAATCATAGTAAACAAAAACCATAATCAAATAATTTTTAATCAAGTATGGTTCTTTTTCAAATTTCATATCTTCTCATTCTGATTTAGGGAAAATATCTAAAAATAAATCTCACTTCTATTTCCGACCAACCCAATCAAATTCTAGTCACAGTATGGAATATCTAATTAGAATCACTCACATAAAACACTTGATAAATTATGATTTAATAATTATATGACCTTGATCAAATATATCACATCTAGATACTTGATTACATCATTTAATAACATCTCTATCTCATTTTTAGTCAATAAACAATGAAAATATTATGGTGTATGAACCAATATATTTATACCCCACTGGTTCCCAATCATTACCTTACAAGCACGATACAAAATATATTATTATAAAACACAATGACATAACTCTAAATTTCATATTGAAAATAAAAAATATCAACAACACATAACAAATTAATATGACACTAACACATCCTTTATGAAGCACCAACTATGAATAACAAAGACTAAAATTTCCCAGTCATGAGATTTATATCATTAAGAGGTGGAGGGGTGAATCAGTGATACATGTTATCATTTGTTTTTCCATGAAAATTCCTTCTCCACCTATTAAATATTCAATTACATTATAAAAACAATTTAAACACACATCCAAAATATCACATGTAATTTCATGTTTCACTATCCAATAAGAATATTTATGTCCTTAGTATAATTTTTATGTAATATGACACCACACAATCCACTAGAAATCCATCCTTGGATTACAATGAGTTGGATATTTAATTTTCCTCATTTAGCACTATGTAAACAATTTCAATAGAGTGTGTGAGCCCTCTTATAAGAAATTGATCAATACAATGTATTTGTAACAAACTGTGTTACATGTTCTTCTTTTCAATTCCAAATATTTATTCAATTCATAACATATATTCTATTTATTATCTAGAAGAGGTAATATCTTATTTCACTTTTTTGTGAAAAAAATCAGATCTATTTTTTGAAGTTTGATTCCTCTATGTAGGATTCTACCAAATATAATTCATCTCAGTATGATACTTCCCGATATGATTCTACCCAGTACGAAAAATATTACTTTGATAGAATATGATAGAGATGAATAAGCACCACTTCAATTATCCATATTCTACAGTCTAGAAATCATAGTATGGAAATTCATATTTGATTAATCCTACCCGATATGATGATCAGTGAAATATAATTGATAATAAGAATACAGTAATTAGTTGATTATGATAAAATTTTAACATGATGATCATCTGAACACAATGTTTTGATCATGTATCTTATTCCTTAAATTATCCATAAAAATTTCTTCAACATAAGTGAATAAAAAAACGTATTATTATCTCTAAAACTCAGAGATTATATCTCATTAATAGTATATCATTCAACATCGAAGTACAATTTACTTTTCACCTTTTATAGGTGACCCTCATGTGGATTTGGTAGAAATAGAAAAAATTTCGGTATAATAAAAATCACTCTAATATAAATCCTTCCTAAAATCATGGATGAATTTTTACATTGTTAACACATCTCAACTAATCTCAAACCATCAACACTCTTCACATCTTCTTTAGACTTTCATTTCAATTACTAATCTGGTTTCAATTCATGACTCTGGTTTTATGAATATGATTTCTTATGGTAATCCAAATTATTAATTATAAGAATGTGTATGAAGTAGTGGATACTATTATAATTTTCTGAATACAATCATTATTTTGAAATCAAAGCTCATTGTTGATTATTTATACAACAATATCCTTCATCTCTACTGTTGAAACACTTTTACTTATTCTCTTCTCCGCTTTACCCAATTGGAAAAATAAACCAATTCACCTCTTAAACAATGGATCTTGACCCAATTAAATACCCATAATCTTCATTATTTCATTCTCTTTACTCTCTTTGAATTTCAAATGAAAAGTAAGGAAAGTGATTCAACACTTGAGCCACTTGATGAAGACATTTCAAGACAAATCTGGGATAATATTCAACCATAACCACTTTTGAAAAACATTTCCTTGTATCATGAAATCCTTCATGACAATAAATTCATTTGATAACAGGTTCAATATCACCATAAATAAAATGGATGGTATTGTATATTTCCATTCATTTCAGCTTCTATCTATTTATCTCAGCCCGAGTATGATATTTTCTAAATAAAATTGTCCTAGATATGATCGTTTCGTGTTACAATCATTCTGAATATGATTAGTCTAAGTACAAATGTTCTAGTCTTGATCCTGAGTATGTTTTCCCATGATAAAATATTTTTTAGGTATGATCATTTTCATTATAATTTTATTGGATATGATTTTTCAATAGTATGATCTTTAGCACCACCATTCTTTCCTTCCACATGAATATGATAATCACTGCCCCATTACAGTATTCTCCCATTCTAGAGCCAATGCTTGTCAAATTAGAACCATTTTTAGTTCTCATTATGATGAATATAGTGAGTTCGATTTTTGAGAAAACACAAGTATGATTATTTTGAAAACATGAGCCTGATTATTATAGAAATAACCAACAAATACAATTTTAGGTGATTTTCTTTAAATAATTTTCTTCATAATAATAGATAACATTTAAATCCACCGCCTTCATCTTCATCTTGGTCCTAACAATATCCCCCTTTGGATTTTTTTTTCAACCATGATTCATAAAATATTGAACACTGTATCCTCAAGAAATATATTACTTATCTCTATTTCAAAGCCTAAACGAGCTAACCCATTGTTGGAAAGAAAATCATTCAAAGTAAAACTGTTTTGTCCAAGAGTAGTGATTGTGAAAACTTTTTTCTTTTTTTTCCTTCATCTCTTTTTTACCCATATATTTTCATCATCCTTCTTGGAATATAAAAAAATAATTTTTCATACAACAACTCCAACAAATACTTATAATAGTCCACTCACAAAAAAATTTGATTTCATCTTTTACCCATAAATCCAAATTTTTACATGAATAAAATGGATATATTTATGAAAAAATAGATTCTACTACTTGAAAACACTATCCAAAGATAAAATGAGAGAGGTAAAATAAACACATACCTCAAACTTGAAAAAAAAAGTGGTTGGAAAACCATGATCAACTTCAATTTAGAAATGTATTCCTTCATTGATGGGTTTAAAAATATTTCATCAAATTGTTATGATGATATAACATATTATAGCTTCAATTCATCCTTATCCACATGATATTAGATGAAATGAAATTTGATATCAATATGTTTTGAACGAGAGTGTTGATGTAGATTCCTAGTGTGATTGATTGTACTTTGATTATAACATCCCAAGAGCATGGGTGACTACAATTCAACACCTAAATCTTCTAAATGAGTTTTCAACCACATAAGTTGAGTAGTGTATTGAGTTGAAGATACATAATACTTTAGGAATATTGAGAGTTACTAAATTCTATTTCTATGAATGATAACAGACAAATTTCATTCCCAAAAACAATTCTCCCCCATATGTGAGTCTTTTATCATCAACATTTCTTACCCAATCAGCATTCGAATACATAAAGAATTGAATACTATCTAAGAATCCATACGTGAATCTGAATTCTATTGGGCCTTTGATGTATATGATTAATATTTTCCTAGTAATCAAATTTTATTATTTTGGACCAATCAAAAATATTACACATAATTAAACATCATAAACAATTTTATGTCTTGAGTTAGTTGAATATAAAAAACTCCCAATCATCTTTTGAAATTATGTTTGATCAACTTATTTTTCTTATCCATCTTTTCACAACATTGTTCCCACTAATATTGGTTTGTGAATAGGTTTTTATTTTTCCATTACAACCCTTTCAAGAAGTTCCTTAGTATAATATTTTTCATAAATAAAAATTTATTCCTTCTTATGTTGTATTTGTATCCCATGAATGTATTTCATTTCCCCCGCCAAAGACATTTCAAATAACTTTTTCATTTATTCAAAAAAGAATTCACAATTTCATTCGTTATTATCAACAAAGATAATTTCTTCAACATAAATAATCCCAATTAGGTAATACTCATGACGTTCTCTGAAGTGGTGATTATTATCCCCTTTTTCTTTTCCTAAAATTAATCTTCATTAAAGCATGTATCCAATTTAGAATATTGTGCCCTTGAATCTTTTTTTAGGATATACAAATCATTTTCAATATACACACATATCTCTAAACATTCCCACCAAAAAAATCCACAACAATGTTCAATATAATATTCTTATTTAACAAAACCATTCATGAATTGGTTTTGACATCCAATTGAAGGATCATATAGCCTCATCGTAAAGTAATTGCAATAAAGATTCTGATTCATTAAAATATTTACCCCAGAGAAAAGGTTTCAAAAAAATCAACACCTTCAATTAGTGAATACCCTTTAGACACCAATACTTCTTTGTTTCTCATCACTTCACCTTATTCATTCAGATTATTCTATAAAATTCAGTTTGTGCAAATACTATTTTAATTTTTAGGATTGGGTATGAGTACCCTTGTATCACTCTTTCCAATATAATCCAACTATTAATTCATGTAATGAACCCATTATAGATACAAAAAAATCTTCATTCACTTCATTCAACTCCACTTTTGATTATAAATAATTGTGTGCAATGATATTTGTAAATATTCTTGTTTGAGACATCTGATATTGATCACCAATTATTTTATTATATTCCACTTGTTTCCTTATCGTTGGGAGAGATTTTTGAATATCTTCCTTAGAACATGAAATAGCTGAGTTTGATTCTTCTTATTTATTAGGAGTATAATAGTTGACTCCTTAATAGATTTGTTTTCAAAATAATCTTTTGCATCCTTCTCATGTGTCTAGATATGTTTTTTTCCTCACTTATTTCAATTAAAATCACATTAATAGAATCAATAATTAATTTTGTATCCTTTTGAAGAATCTATAACCTCTTCCTTCTTGATCATAGTCTTGAATGATCCCTATTCACATTTTATCTAAAAAATTACATAGTTTCCACCATTTATATTTATAATTCATGGACTCTCGTAAACACTTATGTATGTAAAACATGGTGTTCTGCCAGGAAACCATACATATGGAGTCATATTTGATTGTGCTATATTGAATAAACTATTATGGATATATGTGGAAATACTCACAGATATCCTTCAAATGTAATGATAGTGACCATGTTTAGGTGACATAGTTATTCCCATTTCCACCAAACTTTTATTATTTATTTCATCAACCCCATTTTGTTGAGGAGTGTATGAGGAACTATAATAAAAATAAATTCCATGATTCTCAAGATAACATTTGAAATAATTAATTTTGTATTCATAACCATGGTATGATCTCAACCTCATTAATGAGTATTCATATTATTTCTCATCATTCCTTCTGAAACTCTTAAAATTTTCAAAGCATCTAATTCAGGTTTCAGATGCATAACACGTATAATGCGAGTAAAATAATAAATGAATGTGATGAAGTAATTATATCCATTTGATAATTTTTTTCTCATTGGCCTGAAAATTTAAGAATAAATCCTCTCTATGGGTTGTTTTGGACAAATATCAACCATCTTATACATATATAGTTTCCAGGGGTTGAAACCTATTTCTAATCATTACTTTATTATTTCCAGGTTTCCTCAAAACATAATGCTCAAAATTCATAATTTGTGGAAATTAACTCACCTCATCCTTTGCCTTCCATATGAGGTGGGATAATATGAATGTTTTTGGTTAAACTAACACATATTATTTGTATTTCCAATTACACCACAATATAACCAATAGCCATAAAATAATTATTTTCCTCTGAAACATACATATTTTTGGTAATTTGCATTGTGTTTCTTGAACACCCTCTTCTATTTAATTTTTGAACAACCAACCATTCTATTTTTAATCAGAGACTTCCTTTTACTTCATATATTGTCAACACCAAAATTATTTAAAACTCTTTTAGACTTAGATTGTTTGAACACATTACCATACTAAGGGTTCCTTGAGACATCTGAATTCCAAACATGTCTGTCTTGGCTATATACTAGACTTTCTTGAGTTTATTATTTTTAGAACAAATATCTTCTTTCCAATAAAAATTTTAAGGTATAATTTTATTATCCTTTTTAGGATTCATATTATTTAAAACTTTCATAAAATGTAGAAATAAATTTCTTGAATATTTTGTTTCCTTATTCCGCTTTTTTATTATTTGGGATAATTTCCAACTCTTCTTCTCTTTTTCTTTAACGTCATATATGAATACTCTTTATGATTCTTTTCATATGCAATAGATTTCTTCAATTAATAAACCACTTTTATATTTCTTACATTCATATTAGAAAATAATTCTTCATTTCTTAATGAGGAGGATTCAACTTTTAACTTTTTTTTCTTTTCAAGACTTTTGATCATTATCAGGACTCATTTAAACTCCTCTTTAAAGTTATGTGCAAGTTGGTTTTCTTATTCTTCAGAACTACAAATTCTGAGTTCTCCATCATTCACTATTGAAATAAAAGTTTTTTAAATACCATACTCAACTGATATTTTGGATTCAACATCACTTTATTCTTCTTATTAATCTATAGACAATAAACTTCTTCTTTTTTATTTGAATAATTTTGTTTTTATCCTTGTGGAATTAAATTTTCCATTATATTTCTATTTCTTCCACAATATTCATAGGATTATGTATAATTCATCAATAACATATTATTTATTATTTCAAGGATGTTTATCTAAAAAGATACCGATTCATCGATTTTTAAAACATTTCAAAGGAAGTTTCGCTTTGAGTTTCCATGTACCTCATTTCACATTTTTAGAAAGCAGGGATAAAATATTTTCTAGATTTTTATAGACCTCATATTCATGATTGGATTCAATATCATCATCTTAAATATGAATCTACTTTTATTTTTTTTTCTTTGTATCATTTTAATACATTTATCTATCCCATTTCTTTTTTTTATTTCTTTCCCCCTTGTCATTTTGTAAGTTATGATAGTGCTATAAAAATCCTCAAGAGACAGTGTTTCTGGATCATTGTGTTTTGGTGAACAAATTTTTTTATCAAATATATAGGGAATGATTCTCAATATATATTTAACATATATAGATTCAACCAACATTTCACCGAGACATTTGATAGTACTCCCAATTACATCTTCCCCAGTAAATAATTCCCCAAAATATTCATGCTGACCCATCTTTAAATCTTCATTTTTCAATATTACTATTTAACAAAATTTCCTTCTTTACTTTTGTATTCCTTTCATATATGATTTTCAATTTATCTTATAAAAATTTAGTATTAGAAAAAATAGTCAAGCTTATGAATTCACATTTATAAATTGATGCTAATATAGTTATCTTACCCATTACATAATTCACCAGATAACTTTTACCAATAGATGTAATAGGGATTTTAAAAATAAATAGAAGCAAAAACAAATGTTTATGCCACAAGAACATCATATTAACTAGAAATAAGATAAGGAATCGTTTTATATTTCCATATTTTCTAATTCTTTCCATAAAATAGAAGAATCACTTTACTATTTAGACAATTGAAATTCTACATCCGTAAAGAATATTCTAAGGAAAACTACTTTCTGATTTGACATTAAAGTGCCTAGTAAGGATAATTGTATCACTAATAGGGGGTAGGTGAGTTAGTAATACATTTTTTTATTTTATGTCTCCTTAATAAAACATTCACATCCTATTAAATATTCAATTCCTTATTGAGAACCACACAAACACATATCCAAAGGAACAAAATTATTTATATGTTTTACCATTTAATTGGAATAACTACATCCTTGTTTCGGATTGGAAGTAATCTAATACCACATAATCCACAAGAAATCAATCCTTGGATTAAAATGAGTATGATATACCCTCTCACTCATTTATCAATATGTAAACGATTCCAATAGTAAATATCCACCTTCATAGAAAAAAATAGTTTATACATTTTTTTTATAACAAATCATGTTACCAATGATTATTTTCAATTACAAAACTGTAATAAATTGACAACACTTCTTTAGTTTCTAAAAAATAATAAGAAATGAAATTATTGGACTTTGTTAAGAGAAAACCCATGTCTGGTTTTCCTAGTTCTCTTTCATAGTCCAATTCCATTGAGTATGACTACACATTATATGATTCTTCTTGGGATGATACTTACATGTATTATTATCAACACTACATAAAAAATTACTTTTATAGAATACGATAGAGATGAATCAGTGAAATTTCAATTATCCATCTTGCTCAGTCTAGAAATTCCATTACAGATATCCTGATCATATTACTCTCTCCCAATACAACAATCATCCAAATAATATTGAAAAGATGAGTATGGTAATCAACAGAGTATGATAAATTATAAATATGATAATCCACTTAAAACCACATTTTTGATCTTTTATCTTCTTCTTTTAATTCTCCGTAAAAAATAATCCATCATAACTGAATATGAAAAATTTTCCATTACTTTAAAACTCTGAGCTTCGGTATCGTGAATAGTAAATCAATAATCATAAAATTTTAAAGTACATTTGTTTGTTTATAGATGAACCTCATGTGGATTGGGAAGGAATTACGTAATTTTTCATGTATAATTGAATTCAATATAATCTCAATTTCCCTTTAAATCTCAAATACAATCTAACTTCATTGACAAATCCCAATTCTTCTTGAACATTATAAACACTTTACTTATTATTTAGACATTAACTTAAATTTCCTATCTGATTTCAATTCATACATATGATTTTCCAAATGTAATTTTATTATAACTAATATATATAACGATTTTAAAAAAGTCTATAAAGAAATTGAGATCATTATGATTTTCTTAATATGATCATTATTTTGAATTCCAAGCACCCCCTTGACAATTCAATCATCAATACATCTCATCTTTTCCCTTGAACCAATTTTCCATATTCAATTCTTCTCTTGGCCTAATTGGAAATATAAAAATTCACCTATGAAATAATAGCTCTTAAACCATTTGAAATTAACACCATCTCTTTTATTTATTTCCCGGGACTGACAGGAAAATTTTGTGGAAATGAAAAAAATGAGAATCACCTCTTGAGCCCTTTATGAAGACACATGAAAAAAAATCATGGCTCATATTTATAAATAACCATCATTTAAAAACTTGTGCTTCTATTATGAGTTACATCATGACATTAAATTTTTTTGAGAATCACTTTATCACTGTCAATCATTAAATGTAATATATCATAACTTTAAATTCAATTCTTACTTAGTTCATTTCTTCTTTGCAAGAGTACAGTATTTTGGGAATACGTATGGCATGGATATGATCATTTATGTGTATGATCTAGGTATGTTTTAAAATACGTATTTGCATTTTTCTTCCATAAATCCGGCATCTATGTGAAATACAAATCACTAAAGCATAATCACATTTAATATTATCATATTCATGAAGAATTTGATACTTCATAAAAAATATGACTTTTTCCACACAAAAACCTATGTGAATCTGATCATAATCAATACCTCATTAGGGTATTCTCCCATTCTGTTTTTTAGGAAAGTCTGATTAGAACATTTTCTTCTTCTTGTTATGATGGACAAGGTGAGTTTGATTTTTTAGAAAACATGAGTTTGATTTTATGTCAATCATGATTCCTATACTTTTGTAAACAATCACCAAATATAGAGTGAAGAGAATTACTATCTTTAAAAAAATTTCTTGACAACTAAATAAAATATTATAAAAAATCCACATTCAACATCATCTTTGTCCAACCATAACCTAGGATGCCAACTGAACTAGTGCCCGAACCGATCCTCCACTAAACACAGGGAAATTTATGATCTTCAAAATTTGGAATTAAGCACAATGGAATCAGATTATAATTAGTGGGATTATTTTAACAATAAAAACATAATTTAAAAAGGAGTATAATTATTACTAAATTCTATAAGGAAATATTAATGGGTATTTCAAGAACATGGAATAGGTTACTCGATCTAAAAATAGGAAGTGATATGGGAATAGTGTGAGCTCAACATCCTAAAAGGTAATCACTATTGAGTCGATGTAATTTCATATAAAAAATCGAGAAATCCAAGTAAGAAATCAAATTAAAAAATATATTTTATTACATAAACAAAAAACAAAATATCATGATCAACTATTTTATAAAACATTAATTTAATTTTTTTTAAATGAAAAAACCACGAAGAAATCAATTTTTGCAAACTAAGACCGTATTATAAAAAATATATAGAGGGACATAGAAATCAAATTTTATAGAAATACAACCCCTGATATATATTATTTGAAATTTCTAATTTCATTTTATCTTACAAAATTCAAAACAAAATAATTCATATTAGTGGATTACTCTTGATCAGAAAAATAAATGAATATATTAAAATAAAATGTAACATGTAGTAGATGTAAAAAATCAAGGTAACCAAGGAAAAAAACCAAAATCATGGAATTATCCATAATATTATGTGTTAGAACAAAAAACTAAAATTTGAGACACATAGGATGATATTTGGCCTATAGGTTCAAAATTTAACTTAATCACTTGTATAAAAATAGTCAGCTAAGGACATTGAATCAATAAAACTTGAGACTCTTAGAGAAAATAACAGTGGACATGATCTAGTGAAACATTTGTAACTATAAAATCACCTAACATTTCACCCACCTAAAAACACTCTCTCCTAGTTTAAAACTACTATAGATTAAATAATAATCATTGCATCCTTTAATAATAACAACCCATCATAAGAAACCATTTTAAAACCATAAATCATTTCCAAAACCCAGTTTTAAAATATCATGTTATTGTCAGAATTTGTTATCTCCATTTCAAAAACATTTTATAAAATCGTTTTTGTCATTAAATGGAAAAAACCATAAATAAGACACCTATTCAGTAACACCTTTCAAAACCAAATTCAAACATCAAGTTTTGATGCCAATTTTTTATTTTAAAATTAGTATAAACCAATGAACGCATATATGTATAACCACATTTCATTAAACATATCCACAAATTCTCTTGGGGATATATGCATATATCAATAAAAAATATACCCCATCACATAACTATATAACCACAAAATATAATATAAAATGTTCCAAACATAAATCATTGGTGAATAGAACCAGAGAAAAAAGAAAATATTGTCAAAACATATTAAAAATCCTAGCACTAACATATTTCCCCATTAAAACACACAACACATAAAAATAATCTTATAGACTATCCCAAATATATTATAAACACGAAATCCTCTTTTAAAACATTGTAAATATTTTACTGACCTTAAATATTTTTTATTTTTTGAATGCATTTAAAAAATAGGGCCAAAGTACTTAAATTTCTTTTCAAAATTGATTTCAATAATTTTATAAGATTTTTAATCCTATGTAATATAATTCGATAGACCAAACTAGAATTTATAAATTTAAATTAAAAAAATTATAAAAAATAATTTAAAGATTGTTATTTATGGGTAGTCCAAGGCCTAGAAGAAACAACATAAAACATTCACAGATGACACAAATACTATAAAACGACAAGAGGAGTTATTGAAAAAACCCATCACACACCATGGAAAAATAAGATAAGGGAATTTGGGTCAAAAACTTAAATAAGGTGAATATGAAACTATGGAACAACGGAATAGGTAGGAAGAATACATGGAGTGAGGATAAAGAATGAAGGATGAGGATAAAGGGAAATTACAGTCTAGTATCCTGTAAAGATCAAATGAGAATCCAAGGAGAGTTGGAAGATTAAAGTCAAATGTACTAAGGGATAGAGTAAGACAAACAATCTCATTCATAGTATAGTGTAAGTGATAGGTCCATTTCATATTCATAAAATATATAGGATTGTTATTTGGAATTTTATAATTTTAAAAACATGTAAATTCTATAGTCTATGCATGGTTTTTACAAACCACAAGACAGATGTACACAATTCACTAGAAAAAAAATGGCACATGTATAGGTGGGTAGAAGATTTTGGAAAACAATGAGAAAAATATTTCAAATGGTGTTATCATAGATATATCTAATTTATATTTCCTCTATAAGATTTTCACTAACATTTTGGTTGACCAAAAATCCTTAAAATTTTAATATTTAATATAAAAATATTTCGATACTCATATTGGAAGAGGAAGCTATTAAATGATATCTTGGGAACCCAAAATAAAATTTATCCTAATACAATATAATCATTTATAAAATAATAATTATTTCTTTATGTTATCAAGTAACATTTCACATTTTATTGAAAATGGATAACTTATGAAATGGAGTCCCATAATGCGTCTCTAAAAAATTTAAAAACATATATGGTGTGGTTGTTATGTAAAAATATTAATATCATCTAATGACTAAAATAAAAGGTGGATCGAACCCCCAAACCACCAGAGCTCAAAAACAACTCTTAAATAAAAATGCATCTATAATTTACATAAAAAAGCTCATTTTCTAAACAATCACAACAAAGAGTAACCATGTTAAAATATTTATCATCAATAGGTTTGTAATGGGAGAAAATATAGTATAAAATCTATATTTAACCAATCTTAATGGGGAAAATTTCCTTAATAACACTCCAAAACTCTAAATCAATCCTCTCAATGCCAAAAAATAACCCATTTAATATAATGATAATAATGAAGGAATAAACTAAAGACATAGCTCATCAAATGTCATGGGTTCAAACCATGTCTTAAAAATGAAAATGTGGTAACCATTGAATTATTACCTAGGATATGAACCATTATAACCCTATAGAATCAAACTGGTACTATTCAGTGCACAATACAACCTACATCAGTATCTTCCCATAGTACCTGAAGAAACCCATTGCACATCCCTCACAATCAAAGGACTGAAACCAAACCTTAAAACCACAAGGCATGAACAAACTCTGAAAGAATCGACTAAAAAAATATTTCAAAAATAAAAAGTAATAAGAAGAATCCACCTAGAATATACCTTAGTATTCAAACCTAAAAATTAATTACCTCAGATTCTTGATTGTTCATACCACATAAAGATATGATCACCCAAACCTGAGAATTCATGTTAGATTTCAATAAATCATGATTTCAATATGATAGAGTAAAAAACCATAATCTAGTAACATATATAAAACATGATTCACCCCCACCCAAAAATTATTTTCCATTTCAAAACATCCCAGTCAATGAAATCAACCAAAAAACCCCCAAATAGTTTTAAAACACCAATCAAATATAAAAGTCCAATTTTTTTATCAATTTCAATACCAGAAACTCAACATGTTTAAAATAAAATACACATTTAAAAGACTATTCTCAAATCCTAATTATTCATTATTGAATGGTTTTAAAAATTAAAAAATACAAATTTCACATTATATTTTATTTAGAAATCAACCTGGAAAATTTCAAATACCAAAATCATTATTTAAAAAAAACATGTTTCTCGGAAGTTTTTTTAAAAAAACCATCAATAACTAATTACCAAACATTAAACTCAGTTTTAAAATATTAAAATCTACTTATACATTTTAAATACACATTTAAAATTTAATGAATCCATTTCAAAATGATAAAAATTCTAAAAAAAACTTTTAATTGACAATTTCTTTTTTTAATCATTATGTTTTTCTTGAATGAATTATTAAACTCCAAAAATACTCTTTATCAAATATTAAATAATTCAAAGAAAATAATCAGCATCATCCAAAATATTTACGAGGCCATATATGACTACTGACTATGCATGAATAATTCTTATGGATTGGGGGACTATGTACTAGTCCAACCACTATAACTATGAGGAAAAAAGAACCATTAACAGAGCCTCCAAAAAGGTTACCAAGACTTGTGAGCTCACCGTGTAATTCTATATCAACTCCCATTTCATCCAAAAAAGTAACAATTCCATCAACATAAATGGAATCATACCAAAAACTATTGACCGTGAAGTGAAGCTAAGAATCAAATGGTTACTCGGGGTTTGTCAGTAGAATGATTTCTCTAAACATATACAATACCTCCTGCTTGATCCCCAAAAATCCAACATTCATCTAATAGACATCCAAAATTGAAAGTGGAATTGTTAAACCCACATACTGTATGAAAACATAGGCTCCTATACTATTTTTAATGAACCAGCCTTGGCCTGAAAATAAACTGGCATGAAAACCAATTATTCCCTAACTGGAGGTGTAATCCAAATCCCCATGAGCCAAAATAGTTTCAACAAATTAAAATACTATAAATGGTAATTATTTTTCCTTGATAAACATAATTTAAATATAAATGTAATATTACCTAAATTGAACTAGAAATATAACTAATGGAAAATAATTTAACGTACAAACTGTGTAAAATAATCTCTAAACTCAAGATCTGAACACCCTCCCCTATAGATAACCCTCCATCAGCTCTTATCCTCAACCACCACAATATCACTACAAATACAATCATACAATGTATTAAATGGCCTATGAAGGTGATGTGAGATAAATACTAAAAATAATACATTTATATAGATGATAAATTCATCCCATATGACCCAAGATCAGTCCCCTTCCACACCTCTGTCACTACACCCTTCCACCAAAGATGCCCCTCCTGAGCTGGCAATGGTGAAAGGGAGATAATGACCCCCGAGTCCCACCTCCAATAGGCCCTGGGGTGGCAACTATCACCAAGGGTTTGAGTTTTCACAAATATGGGAGGCATTACCCTTTTATTATTTAGGATCGAGAAATAGGACAAGTCAACCACCAAAAAGGAAAAGAACAAGTGTATAGAAATAAACTCAAACCAAGCCCACATGCATGTTTAAACAACTTTATAACGAGCTACAAGTACAAGAATGATCAAAGTAAAATACCAAAATATAACAACAGAACATCAACTGCAACAACTCTAACTGTCTGACTAGTTGGGTCCCGCACGGCCCTGGTAGTCCTCCTGGAAACCTGAAAGTAAACGTAGGGTGAGCATACAAGTATACTCAGTAGGGAAACCTAAAGCTCTCATGCACAAGTGGGAAGACATCCTAATGTCCTGTGAGAACAACAGAAGAAACCTAGCAAGGAATTATATCCACCCAACCTCACTAGCCACACCCACCAAAACACAAGCACAACAGGTAGTATTATATAAGAAACAAGAGTATTGGGTACCCCGCACCATTTCCCATTAGTTAGCTGCTCGTCCTAATGGTGAACATCCTGACGCTACCACACTCTCCCCGCCCGCACACATCTGGGCCTCACTACCACGTATCCCACCCGCACACACCTGGGCATCACTACCACGTATCCCGCCCGCACACACCTGGGCCTCACAACCACGTATCCCGCCCGCACACACCTGGGCCTCACAACCAGGTATCCCGCCCGCACACACCTGGGCCTCCCAACCACGTATCCCGCCCGTACAAACCTGGGCCTCAAAACCACGTATCCCTCCCACACACACCTAGGCCTTAGAACCACGTATCCCACCCGCACACACCTGGTCCTCATCCCAAAGATTCTTGGGAAACAGTAGAACCTTCCCGCAGAGTCTTGAGCTAAATCCACCCCAATCGAGTCCTGCCCAAAGAGTCTTAGGTGTAAGGTCACCTCAATCCATCACAACCCAGGGGAGAAGGAGCCGGAAGGAGCTAGTAACTAAGGGAAAAACACCCTCTCCCATGAAATGGGAGTGTTCGGCACTAAGTGCTCAACATGGGTGGGGTGCGATAAAACACAAAAGATACAGATGTATATACCAACAACACAGCCCAATCTATGGATTCTAAACAGAGAAGCTGAGCACGTGCCTCGGCACTCCTACTACGAAGCATGCATACAACAAACAACCCCAACCCCATTTAGGTTTTCATGTTTTAGAAGAATTAGTTTATTAGGTTCCTTAACTACTGGGAAACTATCCACAACCAACCACGTCGATCGTTCGTAAACATATCCCTGTCATCCACATATCATGTTAGGAAAACACATGAAACACAACCAAGTCCTTCTTATCAGCCAACCAACCCCATTGATTATTAATTCTATTTCATTACCACTCCCCACCATTCATTAACTCTTCCGCTTTTATTTATTATTCACAACCCATAGCCCGTTCACATTCAAACACATCCCTACAGCCCCACTGCCAACCACCATAACCAAAACCACACCGATCCCACATCCCCCACTACTCACCTAATCCACAACAACCCATAAAAACACCACCATCACATGCCACGTTTCCAAGACAACACCCACATTTTCATTATTCCATTTTTTTCAACCGTGGTGATCACACAGGGGTTCCAGATTTTAAAATTCCAACTTTACGTGATTAACCAATTTCCATATTCCACAAGGTTTCCATCCATAAGAAAATATATAAGGAGAGGGAAACATTTAATTTTGTAGGCAAAGGCCCCCAACGACCATGATTTTCAGTAGGTAAAATCTCATTCAATTCACAACATAATATCACAAGGTATAAAGTAACAATAATCACAACTTCCCATCCCCATTATATAATCCGGTTATTATCCTTATTTAAATGTTAAACTGTTTCTCGTGAAAACAAGAGGATACCCACCCATAAAGATGCACAAATTAGAGAGACGAAGGTAAGATCCCTACCTCAACCGGTTCTGATCACAACGCTCCATCAGATCAACTTTAGAAGAAGTCTGTCAGCATCCCTCAGTTCTGTCGGGTCCTGGAAAAACATCTTCGGGTGGAAGTCGGAAAGGAAAGGCTGAAGGAAAGACAACAGATCCAAGCTCGGAAGTTCCGCCTCGTCGTTACGATCCCGTGGCCGCTGATGGATCGCAAATCGGAGCACGGACGAAAAAGTTATGGAAGAAAAGGAGCCTTCGAGTCTCTTGGGAGAGCACTGCTCAGAGGAAAGGGGGGGAGAGGAGTGACTTGAAATGAGGAGGGGAAACCTCCTTTTATAGGCGAGAAAAGGAAAAGTACATGACATGTACTTTATGGTACACGGTGTGTACTCGGTTATTTTACACTGTCTCCACGTGGCTTCCAACACGGTTTCGCTGCCATTGACTGGTCAACACACGGTTTGAGGGTAACACATACACGGGGAAGGACTACACGGCGTGTAGTTCAGACACACAGTGTGTACTCATTTATTGCACATTGCAAGGACACGGCTCCAACATGGTACACGACCGTTGACTGGTAACGCGTACGTGGAGAAGGACTACACGACGTGTAGAACTGGACACACGGCATGCACCCATTCCACCACACAGTAAGGACACGGCCTTCAACATGGGGTATACCCAGAAAGGGGGTACACGACATATACTCAAACTACAAGGCGTGTAGTTTCAAAATTCTAGAAAGTGTGGGAAAAGTCCATTTTACCCTCCAGAACACATTGTGGCCTTATTTTTTGTAATGGAATGGGCCAGAGAGATCCGGACCATTACATCAGATACCTCTTAAAACATTCTCATCCCCGAGAATTCAAAAACCAACCCAGAGGAAACCCAAAAAGATACTTCTTAGGGTTATCGTTATAACAGAAACCCAACCAAAAACCCTAATCATATATGTTAGGAATTCCATCTCCTATGTCGAGATATTATCCACTTTAGGCGGAACTGACTCGCTTGCACAGGTTTAATCACATCCTCATTAATGCGTCTCTATTATGAATTAGGTCTTCCCACTTTCATACATTAGGATTTTTTCAACTCGCCCTAACCCCAACACCACAAAACCAACACACTACTCGAACACGTGGGTTTGGGAAATTCCTTCACCTATGTCGAGATATTATCCGCTTTAGGCGGCAATGACTCGCCCACACGGGTTCAATCGCATCTTCATTAATGTGTCTGGATTAAGGGTCCTGTTTTTCTCTTCCCCACACATCCGGTCATGTTACAGATTACCAGGGAATAAGGAAACAGAAGGTCTCACAACTGACAATACAAGCATTCCATAAATATCAAAGGTATAGAGTATAACATCAACACAAAGCACAGGAGAACAAGGGAAAACACAAGTCAAAACAGCTCCGGGTACTGAGTGTGCATCTGGGTCTCCCACTCCCAAGTTCTCTCCTCAAGGCCTCCATGCCTCCACAACACACGAACCAAGGGAATGGTTAATCCATGGAGCACCTTCTCTTTACGATCCTCGATTCTGACTGGTCATTCCTCGAAGGTCACGTCTTCTCCCATTTCTATCTCTCCCCAGTCGATAATGTGGGAGTCATCGTGTATGTACCGACAATGTTGGGAGACATGGAAGACGTCATGAACCTTCTCCAACTGAGGTGGCAGGGCTAGCTGATATGCCACCTCGTCGACTCACCTCAGCACCTCAAAAGGTCCGATGAACCTAGGTGAGATCTTTCTACCTTTCCCAAACCTCCGCTACCCCCGTCGTGGGGAATCCTTCAGGTACACATGATCTCCCACCTTGAACTCCAATTGACTCCTCCGACGATCAAAATAATACTTTTGTCGGTCATGAGCCGCTTTCATCCTCTCACGTACAAGCTGGACTTTCTCTGTGGTGCTCTGCACTACCTTTGGCCCAATATCACCTATCTCACCAACCTCTGCCCAACAAATGGGTGAACGACATGTCCTTCCATACAAATCCTCAAACTATTCCATTCCAATAGTAGAGTGGAAGATATTTTTGTAGGCGATCTCTACTAAAGGAAAGTGTCGTACCCATGATCCTCTGAAGTCCAGAATGCATGCTCGCAGCATGTCCTCCAACGTCTGGATAGTCCGCTCTGTCTGCCCATCGGTCTGGGGGTGGAAAGTTGTGCTAAGGCGTATCTGGGTGCCAAAAGCATTCTGTAACCCCCTCTAGACTCGTGAGGTATACTGAGTATCCTGATCTGAGACGATAGTCTCTATAACTCCATGCAAACGTACCACCTCGTCTACGTACCTCTGTGCTAAGGTACTCACCGGGCCTGACTCCTTAATTGCTAAGAAGTGAGCTGATTTCGTCAGCTGATCCACCACTACCCATATAACATCATAACCAACTCGAGATCTAGGTATTCCTGTGACGAAGTCCACGTATATTTCATCCCACTTCCACTCGGGGACATCTAAAGGATGCAACAACCCACTGGGAACACGGTGTTTAGCTTTCACTTGCTGACACACTAGGCATTAAGCCACAAACTCTACCACTGGTCGTTTCACCTTGGGCCTCCAAAACTGTTCCCTCAGGCCTTGGTACATTTTCAAAACTCCTATATGTACTGCCAAGGATGAGATATAGAAATCATGTATAACTCCCTCATGCATCACCTCCGGAACAAACAACCTTCCATAGAAAATCATCTGATGTTGGCTGTCCTTCGACAATCCTTCTAGAGAGTTCCCCTGATTGACACGATCCTGCATCACTTCCGCCTCAGAGTCCCCCTCACTGGGACTCTTCCACCTGCTACAACAAGGAGTACAACACCATCATCTGAAAGAAACAACCTCTAACACCGTCTACACTGGCATCCAAGTGCAAGGCAGACAACTCTCCCATCGCCTTCCAAGCATCAGTGGATTCCCTCACTACTTCCTGATGTGACTTCCTGTTCAGGGCATCAACCACAATGATGCCCTTAACTTCAGTGTAAGAGATCTCAAAGTCATATTCTTGGAGAAACTCGACCCATCTCTGCTGCCGTAAGTTCAGGTCACGCTGAGAGAAGATATAACACATGCTCTTGTGATCTGAGAAGACCACAAAGTGCTCCCCAAAGAGGTAATGTAGCCACAACTTCAGTGCGAACACTACTGCTGCAAGCTCTAGGACATGGGTGGCATAGTTATGCTCGTGAGGGAATAACTGCCTAGACCCATAACAGATCACTCCCTTCTTCTGCATCAGCATGCACCCCAGACCAAGTCTAGAAGCATCACAAAACATCTCATACAACAACACTTCCTCTGGCAACCTGAGTATGAGATCACAGAACAACTTCTCCTTCAAGTAGTCAAAATCTTTCTGGCACTGCTCTCTCCATAGGAAGACCAAGTTCTTCCTCATCAAAGCTGTCAATGGAGCAGTAACTCGAGGGAAGTCCGAAACGAACCTCCGATAGTAACCTGCTAACCCCAGGAAACTACGAACATCTGCCACACTCTTGGGTGCTGCCCAAGAAACAACTTCCTCCACCTTCGATGGGTCCACTGACACTCCATGCTGAGACACCACGTTCCCAAGGAGGTTTACTTCTTGTGTAAAGAACTTACACTTCGACAATTTCCCGTAAAGCTGGTGGTGTTGAAGGACTCCCAAAACTGCCCTAAGATGCTCAACGTGCTCCTCCTCAGACCTTGAGTAGATCAGGATGTCATCGATAAACAGAACGACGAATCAGTCTAGAAACTCCCAGAAGACAAAGTTAATAAATCCCAGGAACACAGTCGGTGTGTTCGTAACTCCAAACGGCATCACAACAAACTCAAAGTGCCCATACCAACACCTAAAAGTCAACTTCGAGAGGTCATTGTCTTTTACCCTCAGTTGATGATATCCAGATTGTAGATCAATCTTGGAAAACCAACCTTCCCCCCTCAGTTGTTCGAAGAGATCATCTATCCATGGGAGGGGATAGAGGTTCTTGACCGTTACCTGGTTCAACCTTCGGTAGTCTATGCATAGCCTGAGACCACCATCTGACTTCTTCACGAACAAAACAGGAGCACCCCATGGTGATACGTTGGGTCGAACAAAACCCTTCTCCATCAGATCGTCAATCTGAATCCGCAACTCCTGCAACTCTGAAGGTGCCATCCGACAAGGGGCCATCGAAATCAGATGGGCACCAGGCTGTAAGTCTATCCCGAACTCAACGTCACGTCTGGGGGGGGGGGGTTAAGACACATCCTCCTCAAAAAAAACATCACGAAACTCCCCAACAACCTATGGGACATCCATCATCTCTGTATCAGCTTGAACCACTGGTATCCCACCTAACAAGGAAAGGATAGGCTCTACATGCCAGCTTTCCACCTGATAGCTCCTCCCACAAAAAAAAGCTACATGCCGCCCATCCACATCGTAGAACACGACTCTTCTCCGGAAGCAGTCGATAACGGAACTAACAGAAAACAACTAGTCAATGCCTAAGATGACATCGTATGACTGCATCTGTAACAGAAGAAGGTCTCCACTAGATCGATGTGGCCCCAACATCAGCCCACATCCACGGCAAACACAAGATACACTGGTCTAGCCTCCAACGATTGTACTCAGCACCAGTGGTACATAAAGTCTCTCTAAGTCTAGTCCCAAAGCATGGGCTAGACCAGGTGAAACAATGGAGTGCAAGGCTCCTGAATCGAACAAAGCAGAAACAATAGTGCTGAACAAATAAATCGTACCTCGTACCACCTCTGTTCCGATTGGAGCTATCAACCCTACAGTGAGCAACTTTCCACGCCGAGCTCCTTTGCCTCTCGGATGTCTTCCACCTCGCTGACCACGCCCTGGTCAAGGTCCCTGAAGAGCACCCTGATGTCGGACTCCTCCCGCAAAGTCTGCCCTCGGAGGAACATGGTCCTGCTGCTGCTGGAAGGGCCTCGCTGGAAACTGGTGCTGCTGAGGTGGGTGCTGAACCTACCCACCTCCAGTGTTCAGATCTCGGGTCGGGCACCGACCCTGAACATGCCCGAAGCCTCCACAATAAAAACACTTCGGTCCTGGGCTCATGAAAAAGGACAGGGACTCGGAGATCTGAACTGGAACTGCTGGGGCCTGCTCCCTACTGGCCTAAACCTAGAAGGTCCCGTCACAGGAGCCCTGCTGGTGACTTCCTTCCCCTTTGACGAGCCAGGCTAGATCCCCTCTCGAGGTGCACCTCCCAGTGAGTGCGTCCTCTCTACAACCTTTTCCTTCTTCTGTACCGCCATGTACGTCAGAAGGGTGAAGGGGGTGACCACATACTGGAGCAAAGGACGAAGCACCTCTTCCAAACGTCTCGCCTGAGACTCCTCATCCAGAAAGAGATCCGGAGAAAAGCGCAGGAGATCCTTGAACTTGATCCCCAGCTCTCGTATTGACATACTACCCTGCTAAAGGGAGTGTAACTCCTGCCGCTTCTCAGCCTTGATCATGGAAGAAAGGAATTCCTCTCTAAATTCCTTCTCAAAGTCATCCCATGGAATGTATTCCTCTATCCTCTCTCCGAGGTAGAGTGTCCACCACTGTCGCGCCGCACCTCTCAGCTGATTGATTGCTAGGGAAACCCAGTACTCCCTCAGAACACGGATCAAGGTAAAAGAGATCCCTAGCTCCTCAAGCCACCCCTCTGTCTCCCTATCCGAAGTAATACCCTCGTACTTCTTGAGGGTCTGCCGCCGGAAAGAACGGAGAGTCTTCTGCCACTGGCTATCTTCCTCCTCTCGGTCAATCCTCAACTGATCGACCACCTGAAACTGCTGGGCATCGGCTGTTTGAACCACACGGGGACAAAGTCTAGGTGACATAGTTGTATAGTAAACCAGGATAGCCTATGCCCATGTAGTAAGGAAAACTCAAGGTTTTATTTTATCATTTTATTTCAATTTCTTTCCCAGAACACCCAAATCAAGTAAAACACAATCATGATGATGCATGTACCTTCCCTAGGGTCTCTTCCCCGCAATCAATGTAGTTTCACTTGGTCGTTTGGTAGGATCATAGTCCTTGTATCGGATCACGGGGGGGGGGGGGGGGGCTAAAGTCCCGTGTCCTAGCCGGTCTTCCCTGGCCAATGTCATGAACCAAGATTAAGTAACATTGTTTCCCTATAATCCCATGTAATCCTCAGTGTTCCTAACTCCAGACTCCATCCTATCTCTCAACATCCCTCTTATACCATTCTAACACAACCCCCTCCCACCAAAGATGCCCCTCTTGAGTTGGAAATGGTGAAAGGGAGATAATTTCCCCCGAGTCCCGCCTCAAGTAGGCCCCGGGGTGGCGACTAGCACCAAGGGTTTGAGTTTTCACAAATATGGGAGGCATTACCCTTTTTATTATTTAGGATCGGGAAATAGGACAAGTCAACCATCAAAAAGGAAAAGAAAAAGTGTATAGAAATAAACTCAAAACAAGCCCACAAGGATTTTTATACAATTTTATAACGAGGTAAAAGTAAAAACAAGTTCAAAGTACAATACCAAAAGAAAACAAGAGAACAGCAACTGCAACAACTCCAACAGTCTAACTAGTAGTGTCACGCACGGTCCTGGTAGTCCTCCTGGAAACCTGAAAGTAAACGTAGGGTGATCATACAAGTATACTCAGTAGGGAAACCTAATGCTATCGTGCAAAAGTGGGGAGACATCCTAATGTCCCGTGAGAACAACATAAGAAACCTAGCAAGGAAATCTATCCATCCAACCTCACCAGTCACACTCACCAAAACACCAGCACAACAGGTAGTAGTATATAAGGAACAAGAGTATTGGGTACCCCAAACCATTTACCTTTAGTTAGCTGCTCTTCCTAAAGGCGAACGTCTTGAGGCTGCCACACTCTCCCCGCCCACACACACCTAGGCCTCACTACCATGTATCCCACCCACACACAGCTGGGCCTCACAACCACGTATCTTGCCCGTACACACCTGGGCCTCACAACCACATATCCCGCCCACACACACCTGGGCCTCACAACCAGGTATCCCACCCGCACACACTTGGGCCTCCAACCACATATCCCGCCCGCACACACCTGGGCCTCACAACCACGTATCCTGCCCACACACACCTCGGCCTTACCACCACGTATCCTGCCCACACACACCTGGGCCTCATCCCAAAGATTCTTGGGAAATAGTAGAACCTGCCCAAAGAGTCTTGGGTTAAATCCACCCCAATCGAAACCTACCCGAGGAGTCTTAGGTGTAGGGTCGCCTCAAGAAATCACATCTTAGGGGAGAAGGAGAAGGAAGGAGATAGTAACTAAGGGAAAAACACCCTCTCCCATGAAATGGGAGTGTTCGGCACTAAGTGCTCAACATGGGTGGGGTGCGATAATACACAAAAGATAAAGATATATATACCAACCACACAGCCCAACATATGGCTTTTAAATAGTGAAATTGAGCACGTGCCTCGGCACTGCTACTATGAAGCATGCATACAACAAAAAACCCCAAACCCATTTAGGTTTTCACGTTTCAACAGAATTAGTTTATTTAGTTCCTTAACTACTGGGAAACTATCCACAACCAACCACATCGATCGTTCATAAACATATCTCAGTAATCCACAAATCATGTTAGGAAAAAACAAGCAACACAACCAAGTGTTTCTTATCAACCAACCAACCCAATTGATTATTAATTCCGTTTCATTACCACACCCCACTATTCATTAACTCTTCCGCATTTATTTATTATTCATAACCCATAGCCCGTTCACATTCAAACACATCCCTACAGCCCCTCTTCCAACCACCATAACCATAACCACACCGAACCCGCAGCCCGCACTGCTCACCCGATCCACAACAACCCACAAAAATACCCCCATCACATGGCATGTATCCAAGACAACACCCACATGTTCATTATTCCATTTTGTTCAACCGGGGTGATCACACAAGGGTTCCAGAATTTAAACAGCCAAATTTACATGATTAACCAATTTCCATATTCCACAAGTATTCCATCCATAAGAAAATCCCGAAGGAGAGGGCAACATTTAATTGCGTAAGAAAATTCCCCCAACGACTGGGATTTTCAGTAGGTAAAAGCTCATTCAATTCACAACATAATATCACAGGGTATAAAGTAACAGCAATCAAAACTTCCCATCCCCATTATATAATATTGTTATTATATTTATTTAAAGGTTTGACTATTTCTCGTGACAACAAGAAGATACCCACCCCGCATGATGAAAAAATTAGAGAGAAGAAGGTAATATCCCTACCTCAATAGGTTCTAATCACAACACTGCCCCGGATCAACTTTAGAAGAAGTCCGTCGGCATCTGTCACTTCTGTCGGGTCTTGAAAAAACCTCCTCGGGTGGAATTCGGAAATTAAAGGCTGAAGTAAAGACAACAGATCGAAGCTCGGATGTTCCTCCTCCTCGTTATGATCCCGTGGCCGCTAACGGATCGTAAATCAGATCTCGGACGAATAATTTATGGAAGAAAAGGAGCCTTCGAGTCTCTTGGGAGAGCACTGCTCAGAGGAAAGGGGAGGAGAGGAGTGAATTGAATGGAGGAGGAGACCCCTCCTTTTATAGGTGACAACAGGAAAAGTACATGGTGAGTACTTTTTGGTACATGGCATGTACTCGGTTATTTTACACCGTCTCCACGCAGCTTCCAACACGGTTCTACGGCCGTTGACTAGTCAACACACGGTTTGAGGGTAACGCATACGCGGGGAAGGACTACATGACGTGTAGTTTAGACACACAGTGTGTACTCATTTATTGCACACGGCAAGGACAGGTCTCCAACACGGTACATGACCATTGACTGGTAATGCGAACACAGGGAAGGACTACACGGCGTGTAGAACTGGACACACGACGTGCACCCATTACTCCACACAGCAAGGACACAGCCTTCAGCAAGAGGTATACCCAGAAAGGGGGTACACAAGGTGTAGTTTCAAAATTCTAGAAAGTGTGGGAAAGTCCATTTTACCCTCCCGAACACTTTGTGGCCTTCTTTTTGACAAAAGAATGGGTCGGAGAGATCCGGACCATTACAACCTCAATACTCATTCTATGATTCCTGGACAGAACCTTCAAAATGAATCATGATCTACAGACATAAGGATGTGTGAAAATAGTGTGAGCTTGAAATCCTATTATATAAGAACCATACAGTACACACATTTTATCTTGAAATTAATTTGAAAATTATGGTTTGGAATACATTTAGAAAATAATTTTAATTCCTTTAGGAAAATAGAATTACATGGTAAACAACATTATAAAACATCGATTTCATTTTATTTAAATCAAAAAAAATCACTTGTAAATACATTTTCCTGACCCAATACTTATTTATCAAAACAAACACACAAATTTTGAAATACATATCAAAAAAATAAAACACATTTGAATCCTGATTTGAAATGTCCCTTTTATTTTACCTAAAACATGATACATTGAAAAAAAATCCACAATAATGGAGTAATGATGATCAGAATAATAAATAAAAAAACTAATGTGTATGTAATGTAAAAAATAAATATTAATAAATAAAAAAAAACCAAAATCATGGAATAATCCATAATAATAAGTGTGGGAACCAAGAAACTGTAATCTGAGATGAATAGGATCATCTTTGACCTATTGGGTCAAAAGGTTACTAAAATTATTACAGAACAATAACTATAAATGTGACCTAAGAATAAATAAATATTAGTCCTTTGAAGATAATTGGAGCCAGTTTTTTTAAGATCATAATTCATTACTATAGGTTTGACCATCCTGTTACTCTCCTACTCATGGTCTCTCGTATTCCAACTGCAAAACACTGTATTGTAACCATGAAACCCATAATTAATAACAATACATTGTTATTTTTTTTGAAATCATGTCTATTTTACCAAAATGACCATTAAATATCACATTAAAACTAACATTTCTCTTTAGTAAATTTTATAAAAAAAATTTATCATCTTATGTCTACCATCAAATGGAACCCATATCTATAAAATAAACCTCTCTAGAAGAATCGTTTAAACCCAAACCCACACATAGGGATTAAAATATATTGTTTTTATTCTTTAAATATTATACACATATTCAAATATATATTTATATATATATATATATTCATCTATAAATGTACATAACCACATAATTTCATATGAATATGTACATATATCGATATATATACCCCCAAAGATATATATATAATCGCAATATATGTTATAAAATATTCACATTGTAAATAAAAGGTGAACTATATAAGAGTGAAATAAATAAAAAAATTTAATCTTTCTTAAAGTAGAGGAACCAAAAAAATTTACAACTTTATCAGAAACATAAAATAATAAAATTTTATAATCAATCTCAAATAAATTTAAGATTCTTCATTCTTCATTCAAACTAGTTATAAATATTTTTTCAACCCAAAATATATTTTTTTCCTAAAAGTAGATAAGAAAATAAGACTATATTCCTTCTAATAAAATTGAAAATATATTTAAATTCCATAAAATCCATGAGGAAGAGGTGTTAAATAATTCTATGGACCCAACAATCTTTTTAAATTATAAATAAACTAATAAAAACACAACTTGTTTTAGGAAATTAGGGAAAATAAAAATCATTGAAACACTAACCTAGAATGTGTACATAGGACACAAATCCTTATAAATTTAAAAAAGGGCTTTTAGGGCCCATCACAAATCTTAGAAGTATAATCTAAGAGAATTAGATTTGAAAATCAAAATAGGGTTTGAATGAAATCATGGTACATTTAAGGATAGAGGAAAAAATTAGATGTGGATAGGGAAACACGAAAGGTGGAGGAGAAGGGGACTAACCCAAAATAGAATACTCAAGAGATTAGAAGAGAAACCAAGGAGAGGATGATGTTAGGGCCATTAACACTAAGTATTAGGGTGATATTTTCTATATCTCTCAGAGGATAGTGGAAGGTAAAAGGGTAATGATTAAGTTTTAAAATAGTAATGGGCACTTTTTGAATTCTGAAAATATAAAAATAGGTGGACTCAAAAGGCATGCACATGGTTTATTCAAAAATTACCCTAAATAACAACTCTTCAACTGGAAAATCAAGTCTCCCACAAGGATGGATTACATGGTTTTGGAAACCATGACCCAAGAATTGTTAATGGATCTACCCTGAACAAATTCCATTCACACGACCACTAGACTATTTTTACTAACCATAAAGAAGACTAAAAATCGTTAATATTTTAAAATTTAAATATAATATAACTTGAATATAAACTATGAATATAAATTTCAATAAAAAATGAATAATTGAACCAAATTTGAGGGTGTCACACCAATGGGTCCTTTTCATGTAACATATCTGAACTGCATCTCAATCAAACTAAAAAATCAACCCTACACAATTGGAGCTTAATAAAAATTCCTAGAATCTACCCATGATTCTCATGATGAAGAAACACACACCCCATGAACCAAGAATAACAATAAGTACAAACAATCATTCCACTATGGTAAATGGGGATAAATTAACCCACTACTTTTTATCCGACAAGAAACCACCTCAGAGGAATATTTAACAATATTACCCATTGTTTAATCATAACTCACTCAGTTATGATTCATATTTGACCACTACCAAGGAAATTACACTTGTCAATTTCACCCAAATTTTAGATAAACATGACCCACATACTATGAATACTCTATATATACTAACCATAAATAGTGAATCCACTACTAAAACATATCCACTATAGGGTTATCATCAACCTTGAGTGTGAATAAACTAATAATATATCCAAAATATACCACATAAAATCTAATAAATTGGTTTCAATTATTTATTTTCTAACCAAAATTTCATTCGATTCAACAAAAGTTTTCAAAATTTTAATTTAGTCATTAAAAGAAACTTGTTTAAAAAACTATTCCAATATTTTCATACCAGGGATAATGTTTAGTTTTTCCATTTCATGAAAACCATTTTCCAAATACAGGTATTCATGCACATTTCATGTATCAAAATTTTCCTAAAATGATTCATGTACACATTCCACTTTCCCCCTTATTCTTTAAGTGAAACAATAAATCATCAATACAAAATATAATACTATGAATATATTAAATAGCACAATTATAACAAAAAAGGCCAGAAAAATAATCACATCTCCCAAGTAACAATGGGTTTTACAGTATTGGTTTTCATTATGCCTATGGCTTGTGTATATCCCAGGATTAGATAACCTTTTCCAAAATATACCTAATTCTAAATATTAACAAAACGAAATATATTCTTCGATACAATTTTGTACGACCCTAATTATTTCTTGACCAAATGGTAATCAACCTTTTGATGTCATATGATCTCATTAATTCTACCCCATATATAGTAGGTTGTTAACTAGTTGTGATAATCTACAATAAATGGTTTTACAATACTCTATGTATACTAGTTTAAATAGTTGTTTAAGAAATATAATCATCATATAACATCAGAATATAATAAAATTATTATAAAAAAGATATAACCGTAGATAACATAAATTGTCAAATTCTATAAGATTTGTTAACCCATTAAAACATACATATATAATCTAAAAAGACTTTCCATTAATAAAAATATTTATATTATAATGTTCAATAAAATACAGATGTTCACACTATCAAAACAATTCTGTACCTCTTTGGTCCCTTATCACAAACACAAATAAGATCCTCCAGCTTGATTCCCTGTGAATTCTATGACTCAAAAACAAAATATTTATGCGTAAACCCACACAAAATTGAACATGTTGGATGTGAGTATGAAACTCATCAGCGAACTACAAATATTGTCTATAAAAAAAATTATATGCAGTTTATGTATGTGTTTAAAAGTAATCTTGATGTAAAAAATTTATCCATCAATAGTATTCGGTCATATAATGGAGACCATGAAACTACGCCACAGGAATCCACTTGATTTATTCAATGTTATCATATCATGTCTAAAATAACTTGACGAGGAACTGTGAACCACATGGTATCCTAGGTATTCAGTTGGTTTAACCATAGTTTGTACATTCTAGATGGAATCTTTCACTCTCAACTAGTCTGGCCATATTGGGTAAATTCCCTATGGTATTTAGAAATCATTTTCAGACTGACAATATGTGGTAAATGATAGATGACGTCTGAGCCTCTCATCTAGTTCAATAATTAGTGGAAATTTATATATAGAAATTTGAAAAATATATATTTTCTATCCATTAGAGATAAATTTTGGATGGTATACCATAGTTTCTATGGGACTTAAAATATATGATTAATTCTAGATGGAGTCCCTAAAACTCAATCTATCTAACCATGGTTGATGAATGTCAGAAACAATTTAAAAATATTTTTTAGACTTACAAATCTTACAAAATATAATATTAATTTTGGAAGGTAATAATATTTTCAAAACCATGTACATGAATAATTTTGTGGTGTAGAATGATACTTCTATCCCTGGGCCACCAATTGACTACTTTAGTATTCATTAATTCAATAGTAACATTTAATCAATATATATAGGTTAAAGAATCAATGAAATAATAGTACCACATCCTATATATAAACTAAAACTTCATCCATGCATAGAACTACCATAAAGGATAATCAACAACACCTAAATCTTATCTCATTTCACTTAAAACCAACTGCTACATATTACCTATAGATTTTCCATCACACTATAGAATGTCCCAAACACTTAGGATATGATGAATCTATACATCCTAATACAACGATCCTAAAAGTAAGGTTTAAAAAATTATAATTCTATCATACTATAAAACATCATATTACTACAAAATGACATGTCTATGTATTACAATCTATAACCAATCCTAGTACCACAACACTCTGATGATTTATATATCTGAAAACATCTTCCAAAATAACTATATCCAAGGCATGGGGGAAATATTGATCTATATCCAACTACTCACCTTATCATGAGGTAGCATACCCACCCATACTCACCATGTTATTAAACAATTTCTACTAAAGGCCCAATCCAAACATCACACAATCATTCTCTCAATGGAGAAAAATATCGAAGGGAAATCATATTCTTGCATTCTCATCTTAGTGTCACTTAACGCTCACACTATGACTGGAAAAATCAATGAAAAACTATATATAACTGAACTTCCCATATACATTAAGCCGCATACGATAAACAAGTTTTAATTCACCCATCTCTCTAATCCCATTCCCCTATCGGTACATTAAATATCCCTTGACTATACTCATGGCTCTATCCATATAATATTCCATATCCGGCACTAACCAGAAAAATTATGTAAAAAATATCACACATTGACTTCATTACTCAATTAAATCAAAACTCACACAAATCCACTCTAACAAATATATATAAACCAATACCCTTTAAGGTTTAATACATCAAAACAATCAGTAATTACCCTAATTTTCATAGTAACATAACCCATATCTAATTACCAAAACACAAAAGGAGTACATGGTCTACTCTTTAATGTCTCCAGTTTGACCCTTCACAGAAATAAAACCCACTTGGTTCCCACATGGTTGCAAAAAAATTGAACCTCCAGCCCATGCAAGAAGGCACATTCATACACCACATATGGTTAAGTATTAAAGGGACCCCCAACTTTTAAATCGGAGTTTCTAACCCTTTACATAAATAAAATCCACTTTGTTCCAACATAGTTACATTAATCTTGAACACCAAGAATTTTCAAGTAGGAACATGCATGCACAAAATATGGTTAAGTATTAAAGTGGATAAATTCCCTGAAATTGGAGTTACTATCCTTAATAAATTATCTCCAATGACATCCAACCCCCTATCAAGACCCATAATTCCATTAATCCCATAAATCCTACCACAATGATTTTAAAATTAATTATAATCATTTATGAATAATTACCCAATTTACTTCATTGAGGTATAATCACATTAAACCCAACAAGATTTACTATAACATTGAAACTAAAATAAATATCATGCATAAGGGATAAAACACACCTTTTAACTACTAAAATATAATGGTCCATGATAGAACACCATGTTGATAACCAATTCAAAAGCAATTTAGTTAGTCTATATAACAATCCACCAGGCATTATACTCTATCAAAATGGTGTGGAAAGTTGTGATTTAATCCTCTTCTAGAGTCCTGTATCCATCACACAATAAAGCACTTTTGTACAAACATGATTATAACATTATATTGTGAAATCAGTATCAAATCAAAAATTACAATATAATGAATTTGTGTAACAAGACATAGAAGTAGAGTATATGAAAAAATGGTAATGAAACCATAATTTAATTTTGGATCAATGATTAACCAAATTCCATCGATGTCGAAGAGGGAATGGAGGAGGAGAGTACACATGGGTGGAACCATTTCTCTACATTTCATAGATCCAACTGTAAGATATCCTATGGGGTATTTTAAATATAACCAAACTGAAAAAAAAAATCATAAAAAAATATATTGTGGTTAGTTATTCCAAAAATGATTCTGGATAACATCCATTGAAAATCCATTGGTCAATAAGTGTTTAATAGACTGTTTGTAGGATCTTAGTTGAAAAGGCAGTGAGACTGTCCAATTTACAAAACCATCAGATATCTTATGGGATCCCATTATAATTAAAGTCTATATATTTTGTGCTCTACGGAGCTAGGACACTTTCTATTTCTCCTATATTGTGAAATATTAATCCTCGTTTTCATGAAATACTCTTAAACACCTTTTTATGCATACAATATATAATAAAAGATCCCCTTGTGGATTTGTTCTTGTTTATTAAGAATTCCCAAGATTACAATACATTAAAACATGAACTTCATCTAAATCCACCAACATATAACTTTGTGGGTTATCACATTTTATATTAAGAATAATATTTTATCATTTTCAATATCATGTATTTTTTCATAACTCATACCCATGGAATATAACATTCATTTAGCTTCTTAGGGTTGAAAAAAAACACATTGTTAAATGGAAGCACATCCTTCAAAAATAAAAATATTTTCTTCGAGAAACTAGTATCACACCATATGTTTACCACATTTAGTATTTATAGTTTTAGTAATTCGCATTAAGATATATAATTCATACTACCTTCATGAAATTTCACCACTTTAAATTTTTTTCTTTTCCACAAACATCTGTTGTCAATATTTAAGTTCATCCTTCACCACCATTTTCATTTTTTCAATATGATCAACATCATTCTATATAGTATCCAATGATTAATAAAATATGTTTTCATTACACATTTTATATACATTTGTTTGTTCTTAACTTTTTTCCAACATTTTTAACATTCATAAATTATATAATATGTCAAATATGTTTGTGTTTGTTTATGAATGTATGTTTGTATGTATATATCTATAATATTTATAAATATAAAATTAGAATGAAGGATTATGTTGAAAAATGTTTATGAAAAATTCTGTATTGAAAATAATGGACAACCTGCATTAAAAATACGTCACCTGAATTAGAAAACAAATGAAAATAATATATCATGGAGTTGATGTTGTGTGGTTTCCAACTACACCCAGAAATGTGTCTATAAGAAAAATATTATATAAATGAAGAAGGTCTTAGAAAGTGTTGTACATTGTAATCCTATATATTATATAGTGAAATAGCCATCCAAAAAATTTAATGGAAAATATACTATAGTGCAATGAGGAAATTCTCTAGTGAAAAAACAAGGTTTAATTTTCTCTTCAAACATTAGTAAAAAAAATGATATAAAACGATTTTTTGAAAACAATTTAAGAAAATTTCAATTGATTTTTTTTGTGAAAAAATCCAATGTAAAATGAAAATTTTAAAATCTATTAAAAATTTACAACTGATAATTTAATTAAAAATTCTCTATAGAATCGTAAAGAAAAATTATACTTCAAAATGACATTGTAATATTTTTCATTAAAATTGTATTTATTTTTGAAAAAACAGTATTTACTCCTTATAGAAAGGCAATATTTTTCTTTTTAGAAATAATTTTCAAGAAATATTAATAGAATAGGTTTGACACACTACATTTTTTATGAAATATATTTTGATTAAATAGTTTTATTGCTCAGATTTCTTGTGTTATATGAAACATAGACATAGCTTGTGTTACAAACTAGACTGGGTGTCTATGAAACAAAATCTTTTTAATGAAATTATTTAAACAATTAAATTAAAACCCATATATTAAAATGGTGGTATTAATGGGACTAAATTAATAATTTTAGTATTTTTTACACATGTAAACCCCATTGGATATTAAATAATATATATTTTTCTTTCGAAATTATTTAAATTTTCACAAATATGTTTTATGGTAAAAAAAATAAATAAAAATAACACTTGCTGGATTATTTTAAAAAATATATATTAAATATTCAATCTAACTTTTTTTTACATTCATTCTATTGGATATCTATACAAAAAACAATAATAAATACAATTTTATATTGAAAAAACATATTATTCTAAAAGAAGTGTTATCACCTTTTAGTAGTGCACTCGATTTTAAACTAAATTTTTAAGATTTTATAACGAAAATATTTTTCAAAAATACTTATAATTTAAAATTTATATTGCTATATTTAATTTGGATGATTTTTTATTTTTTGGATTTGTTCATATTTTGATAAATAGTGAAATATACAGAATATTAACTGAAAGTAGATTTTTCATCTAAATAATTTATAGTGTTACATTTTATTTTAAATATTTTCTAAATTATATATAAAAAAATTTATATCATTTAATCAAATTTGGGTATTTGGAATCAATTTTACATTGAATATGGATATAAAAAATATATATATTATTCCATGATTTCCACATTAAAAACACATTTTCTCATGTAGTCTACAAGATTAATATTTAATCAATATTATACCCTTATTTATTTTGATTTTTGAAAAATGGATCATATATTTGGATTAATATGTTTAAAATATATTAAATAGGTCCCTCTTATTTTTGTCCAATATGAATAGTGATATTGGTAATTTTTCTTATCGCGATAGAGGCTAATGTTGGGTAGTTCAAAAAACCCTTACACTTTCCGTGATTTTATTTTATGATTATAATTCAACTATTAATGAATATCTCTTGAATTTTAATTATTCAATGAAAATTTTTCAATGAAAATGACATTGATATTATTAAAATTAATGGGACTAAAAAATATCAAACTAAAAGTATTAATAATTATACAACTTTTATTCTGGAGATAAATAAGAGATATGATCAACTATATATATTTTTAATAAATAAATAAATTATCTATGTAATTTTAGTTTTTAAAATTTTTATTTAAGATATAATTATAAGAAATAATTTCACAATGATGACAAAGTAATTATTCAATTAATGAAAACATCAATTAATTGATAATATAAATATTAAAATAAATACAATTTGAATTAAATAGTATAATCCAAAAAATTTAAAGGTAAATATGTAATATTAGGGTTTTTTTTAATAATTATCATGAATTTATCATTCTGGGATAATTTTATTAATACTCATGTAATGAATTGTCTCAAAAATGACACTATTGATATTTTATGAAACTAATATTTTATTAAGAAACAAAAAATTCAAATATACTAAATAAGGAAAAATGGTATAAATTATGGTGAAATATTACATAAATTGACCAATTAATGTTCAATTTATCACTTATATGTTAAACATTCAACCTTTTAATATCGAAAAGTTATTACTATAGTTAAAATTATAATAGGTTAAATAAGGGTTAATCAAAATTATATGTTTTAAAATTACAGAAAATCCATCTAAAATATATTTTATGAAGGGATTAAAACTATATCCAACATTATATTTCAATACCTTACCATATTGAGTTTTTTTTTGAAATTAGATGTAATTAATAATAAACAAATGTTTTGAGATATTACAAAAATTTCCCCTCCCCACTATTATAAAAGGTCACATCTTCATCTCATTTATTAACAATTAAAATCCATTTTGTTTTGAAACAATCAATCCAACTATCCCTAAAAAATAACTCTCTTTATACAATAAACATTTCATTGGACATAAATCCCACCAATGAAGCCCTTTTACGAAACTCGAAAAGAGATACCTGCAGAAGAGATAAAGATAACTAACAAACATTATTTTTTTTTTATTTGAAACAATTAAATTATTTTTATTTATTATTTGTATAATAACATCAGTATATTAAATATAGATTTATTTTTTCATTTTTGTGGTAATATTTAAAAATGCACATACTTCCACCAAATTAAATATGAAATCATCATTTATTTGTATGGAAGACTACCGAATCCTGAACTGATGTTGTTTGGTCTTCCATCACCAAGTTTTTTGGTTGGAAATAATGGTGGATATATATTTTATATATGATATATATTACTTTTTGGATCTTATTTGGATTATTTAATTGTTATATCACATATAACTTCATTTTTTCTATTTTTTAGAATATTGTAATGTCATATATGTATACGATGGTCTACCGGCTAAAGAAGCGAAGTGACTCATTTACACATTACATTGAATGTATTAATAAATGATTTAATAAACATATGAGATATATATGACATAGAAATTATTATTTAATGATAATATATAATATAATTTTCTTACATTTAACCCAAAAATAAAAAGAATATTGGGGTAATGCGTAAATGTGTCCTACTGACTCAAAAAACGGTGTATTTATTTATCTATATCTAAATTTCATGAATCCCCATAAATAGATATATTGTGAATATATATATGTGTGTGTGATAGTTCTATCATATTTATAATTATTCATATGATAATTTTTTAACTATGTAAGAGTACTATGAATAAAAAGACCAAACATGTATGAAAAACCAAGAGGTTATTAACAGAAACATAACATCAATGAGGAATTGATTATAAGAATTTAATATAATGTAATAATTAAATCATAGATGATATTATATATATATGAATATTTTTCCATTTTGTATTTTTAATAAACTTATATTTATTATCATTATTCTTCAACATATTCTAAGGAATTTAAGACTTAAGTTAATGGATTTTTTTCTCACTTTTATCTCTGTAGAACACATGCCTTATATACTATCTATTTATTCTTCTTAATGTTTGAACTTCCCATAAATATCTTTTCTGAGTTTTATCTTGAATATTATATAATTTTTATATCCATATATTTTTCTTTCATTCATGTGTCATATTATTCAACAAATTAAAATTTTGTAAGGGATTATATCTAAATGTATAAAATATTCAAGATTATTTTGTTTTAAGTTTCTATTATGGAATTTTTTCTTAAATGTCCATATTTTATAAAAACTTTTTTATAAAGGATTTAAATATTATCATATGAATATATATTTTTCCATTGACCCATATTTTACTTTTAATGAAATGGGTTGAAAGGTATACTTACAGTCATTTTCTAAACAAGGCTCTTTGTGAATTTTTAAAAAAAAACATAAAAAGGAATGTTTTTTATCTTATATAACAGGAACAGAATTTTCCCACATAATAATTCCATATGGATATGAGTCATTTTTAATATGATTAAAGGGTCCATTTAAAATAATATTTTTTCAATTAAAAATTAATGGTTCTTTAAAAAATTATTTCATAAATGAAATGATATATTCCTCATAAATTATTTCAACTGGTCATTCAAAAAATCAATTTCTGTCAAAGAAGAAATTATATTCTATTAATTATTTTTTACTAGGGATATGACCAAAGGATAAAATTATTATTATTACTACTAATGTTTTATATTTTCAAATGAATGATTCTTAAAAAAAATTTCATTTTAATGAGTACAGTTATGATGAATGGTTTATAAAACTCATGTCATTAAATGGTTTTTAATAAGGTGACTGATTTATGGTCCAACGAAACACATATTTATAGTTTTAATTAAATTTTGGGTGGGAACTATATCTCTCTATACTTCTTTGGTTAATAAATTATATCCCATGAGATAGTTTGGTCAAACAAATTTATGTTCTTGAACCAAGATGGGAAACATGACAATGTGTTGGATCCTTGATGGGAAAAACCTCTATGTGCATGATCCGTTAGTGAAATAAGGTGATAAGACGTAATACAAGAGTCATTGTAGTTATCCATTACATATAATCTTGTTTGATAAAATTTTTATGATTCCACAAAAAAAAATTATATGAACTTATGTTTCATGATTGAGTTATGTTGACGTTTAATTATTATGACTCTTGTATTCTAAAATGCTATTATTTTATGCCATGACTCATGTTTTTGATCCATGTCAAATTCGGAATGAATTTTTCTCATTATCACATACCCATATTTCTTACCTTATGATTTCATATGATAATGAATGAATATCTTCCTTATTTTTACATACCTAGCATATGAGCTCACACTTATATTATATCCCATTTCCACAGGATATTCAGAAATATTTTATATAAGGGCAATATAGGGGAATCCCTTTTGGATAAAATAATGATATTTCACTAGAATATAAGTATGTTTTCCATGTTTTAAATAATACTAATCTATTACAATCCTTAGGCTTTGACTTTTTTTATTTAACATTAATCTAAAAATTATGTAATATACATGTATGAAAATCCATGGTCATTATACTTGGTATTAAATCAAAAGATGGAATATGATCCATCGTAACTCTCATGTGTGAGAATTGAAAGAATCATCTATCTTCATAAAAGGTCTTCATTAGGAAATGGATACCACTTTGAATTGTTGTGTGTCCCACCTAGGAGGTGTAGCCTCTGATAGAGAGTATTGATAGGTATAAATTATAGTCCATTAGTTTTGAAAATATAATTTTTTTAGGTAATTTACCTTCATTATTTTTTCCAACTACTATGATTATTTTCTCTCACACTATGATCTATAGTTTTATTCATTGTCTGAAACAAAAAGTAACATCATTAATGATGAATGTGATGGTCAAAGAAAATATTTTTCTCCTGAGAAACAAAATTTTATGGGATATGGATTGATAAATCTCGGCGATATTCTCACAAAACATTTTCATGCGATGAATCATCAAAGGCATTAAAATTACAGGAGGGAATAAAATTCTGTTGGGTCCATCATGCGGTAGCTCTTAACTTATTTATGTGGGTCTTTTAATCAACTAGTGGCTGAGAAATGGATCAGTACCACTGAAAAGATATTTTCTATTCTCCAATGTTAAAAACATGAGAAATTCAATAGAGATATCTATCATTTAGAACATGATGTAAATAAATTGTGTACTATTATCAAGAATATGAGGTAATGGGATGATATTGATGCTACAGAATGGGAAGAGTTAAAGAACGTTTCATTAAAAAAGTATTTTTATTTATACATCATACAAAAATGTAAAAAGCATTTCTTGAGCTTAATAAAAATTGTGAAGAATTTTGTTTACATATGAGGAATCTTTTAAAGTACTTGAGGTATTCTTCATGTATTCTCATATAACCTAAAAGTATGTTTGACCGATTCTTCCATGGATTAAAATTAATCTCCAAAGGGAGATAGATATGAGATACTTACATATCTATGAATAAATTATATGATGTGAACTCAATGTATTGCTAGAAACTATGGATACCAACCATTCCAATGGTTTTTATAATAATGGAATGATTGTTCCTAATTAACACTAAATTAAATGACATGGTAAAAAACAATTCAACCATATTCTTCCCTGGAATTTGGAATGAAACATCAAAGAATGTGTTTTAATGGAATAAGGAGCTCCTTTAAATGAGGAAATTCATTACACAAGGCTCGTGAATATCTAAAGGTGATGAATAGTACGGTTACAGAAATGGGGAAAAATAGGGTTACATCTAATTCACAACCCACACTTTAGTTCAGTAAGTGTAAATAAAATGGTAATTATTATAACTACTACCCATATTAGAGGGTTATCAGTTATTATTGTTATTAGAAACCTATTTTTACTAATTATAACGGTAAATATCATGTGATAACTACTAGTGATGTGGTGTTTTTCAATGTAGTAGAATAATGATGGTGATTTTTGGTATTTGTATACAAGAATAAAATTATAGAAGTACTTTAATTTTATTACAGAAAAAGGAAACATCTATGGAATAGTCCACTATAGTTTATCCATAAGTATTTAAGAGCATATTTTTAATGGTACTTGTATCCATGAAAGGTTATTGTGGTGTAAAGGTGAGATTTCTAAAAAATCACAAGATTAAGGGTAGGATAACCCTAATATGGGAAGGATAATGGGATAATGAAATAAAGAGATGTTTGACAGTGATAAAATAAATTGTATAGTATTGATGAACATGTGATTGATAAGATGAAAAGATGGTTTATGAAATCATTGATTTGGTTTATTGAATTTTCTGATTTATGGTATGATGAAATAGTTAATTTATGAAAGCATACATCTTTTAAATAACATTTTATTGTAATTTGTGTTATTACAGTGTTTCAGGTGAACATATGATAATGGTATTCACATGTCTGGTATGTGAAAATTAAGAGCAAAATGGTGTTTCTTTGGGATAAGTGATAATATTAGTGGCCCTATTATGAAAATATTGGATTTAAAAGTTTGGGGCTATTTATAAGGGAATACATTTATGAACTTTTTTGTGATGAAATCTTAATGAGGTGTAAGATAATAATATTTCATAATATCTAGATTTTGTCATTTTGGATAATATGTGGTAATAATTTATTTGCGAGGTTAAATGGAGACTTAATCGATAATATGTCATTCTATTATGGATAGTATGATTGACTAGTTCTTCAGGAATTAGAATTTCGAATTCATTTTTTCTTAGAAAAAGAAAATGACGTAGAAATTGATAATGACACAACTAGAAATTTTCTTTGGAGAACGGATATGAAATTAAGTAATAATATATTCTCAATGTATTTTGAAATAATATTTTGCCATAATATAATCATTTTTTGGATATTAATGACAAATTTCAGACCTATTTGGTCTGTTGTTTTGTGGTTACTAGCCTTAATCTTCAACATGTTCTTTATCACTTTCCATCAGAAAATTATTGTTTTTCTCATATATTTAAATTTTTTCAATTCAATCATATATTATCCTATGTGGAAACCTACTTATCAGATACTTTGGGTAACTGTTTAGCTTACAACATTCCTTTTTAAATGAAGGTTTTAGTATTCCTTTTTATGATGTGGGTTTATATGAATATAAATTTCAAGTATTAAGATACTGATGACCCTGATAATTTTTTATGGATAAATTAATATTAATAGTTGTGTAATATAACATCTAGGTATTTTTATGAAATTTATATAGTATATACAATTGGATTTCATTGATATCTTGTGTAACCGAAAACACTGTTGTAGCATGTTTTACAAACAAGACTGGGTCTCTATTAAACAATATTCCATTATTGTAACTTTTAAAAATGGAATAAAAAGATAGAATTTATAATGGAAATTATGAACAAGATTATCTGAATTATGATTTCAAGTCTTACATATTTAAAATTATTTGGATATCAAAATTAAATCTTTCTCTAAAAAACTATTTGAATGCCTGAAATTTTTTTTAATAACCAGTTAGATAAATAAATAACACTTGTTATATTATATTAATAATAATATATATAAGGTATTAAATATAATTTTTAACATTAACCTAATATTTTTTCTATATATAATATAAAAAATCAACCATTAGGCTTAAAATTGTATTATTGTAAAAGTTATTTTATCACATTTTTTAGAGCACTTTTTTTAAAAATAAGCATCCACAGTTTTATAAATTATATTTCAAAAAAATAAAATTATTCATTTAAACTAGATTATCGACATTTAATTGGGTTGATTTTTTTGTAATTTCTCTCATAAGTTTCATGTTTTGTTGAATAGTGAAAAATTATTACTATTAATTGAAAACAATATTTTTCTCCAAATATCTTAGAGTGTATAATTATAATTTATATTGGTTTTAAAGTATAATTAATTACATTTTATATCATTTAACCCAATTTAGTTCATTATAATCAATTTCCTACTTTATTTGATTATATATACATTACATTCTTTTGAACTTTTTCACTTTAGAAACCGGTTTTCTCCCCATTTTATATTATTAATTTAAAATAATTTTTTCCCACTTATTTTTTTCAATTTGGAAAATTTTTATCATTATTTAGAAAAAATGGATCTTTTTTACATTTTTACAAATTAATAGTGTCATTAATAAAAAAATCATAGTAAATGTGTCAAATTAAGTAATTTAGGATAAAAATAAAGTGATAAGGTCTATAAAATAACAATAAAACATTAAAAAATAGTATTTTACAAAGTTAATTTGAATATTAAAACATAATGTTATAAATTTATTTATTTATGGAAATAATTCCATGAATATTAATTAGAGATTTCTAAAATCAAAGGGAGTGAAAAAAATACCACCTTTTTACTTTTAATATTTATTTTATTATTAATTTTGGGTTTTATTGAAGTTGTAATCTATGATATATATTTTTATTAAATGAATAATATATATAAACATCATATTATTTTTCTATTATTTATTGATTATGTAGGGGTCATAAAAAATTAAACAATGATGGTGTAATAATTATTCAATTGATGAATGAAATTAATTAATTCATTTTAAAAATATTAAAATAAATATTAGATCAATTAATTATAAATTTAGAATAATTTTTTGTGAGAATATGATATATTAGGGGTGTATTAAATGAATTTTTTTGATGTTTAACTGAGGTATGTATTGTTATAAAGTCAATATAATGAATAGTGTCAAACATAACACTAATGATATTTTAGGAAAATGTTATTTTATAAAATTATTTAAAAATACAAAAATCCTAAATAAGGAAAAAGGGTATAAGAAACCACATGATCTACCGACCTGAGAAGACAACCCATCTCAGATTTCAAATCATCACAATACACGACGTACCCTAGACCTGATTCTGGTAGTATTAAGATATGGGCTTATTTAAGGATAACGTTAAACTCTATAAAAGACTTATTAAATTCATCATTCGATTAAAATGAAACATTATTCCTGGTAAGATATATCATCATTGAAGCTAGTGGTGAGAATTCTTAAAAATAGAATCAATAATAACCATCTTGGGAAAGGAAACATTGTTATAAAGGACATTCTTTGGATGTTACCAAGAGATAATTTCCTCTATCTTTTATGGATCCACATAAAAAACTCTTCAAATATTAAATGGACATGGAAACATATCTATTGTATTCAAAAATAAAACATTGATAATTTTTAATATAAGTAATGATCCCTCTATATTTTCAACACTATCTCCAAGTATTGTTCATGCTCAGCCTATGTCCTGTGATACACTAATATGTCGTCCCCAAACACCTCCACTAATGAATCCATATATCAATGAAATTTCTAATTCATAAATTACATAAAAAATTCTTGACCATTTATTATACCTAAAGTCATTAACACAAACTCATAATGGACATATCAACTTCTGAAGTCTATCATTGAAATATCATCTTTCCAAACCCGTAATTGGTGATGTCTTGGTCAGATGTCATTCTTAGAGAACATCTAAACTCTTATCAAATGATTGAACTGATCATCAATGACGGGAGGTGGATACTAATTATTTATCATATCATGGTTAATGTTATAGTAAGAAAGATGATAAACTGGATTGGTCCCATGTATGAGATGAGTCATAAAATATACTTCTCTCGTGGGTGTGAACAATGAGAAATTTTTATAAAAACATATGGAAACTAATCATATAGCACTTGAAAAATCCTATTCAAGATATCTTCCAATGATACCAATGTCAATGCTTCCAAATGGTTTGATATAGTTCCTATTTATTCTGTTGAAAATCCCATTTCACATTTATTTACATTCTGGCCTCCTCAAGAGTGATTCTCGACACCATTGTAAGTCATAAAACTGACACATCATGTATAATAGTTGATGTGAGCCTTAAAAGTTAATAGCCAGTCCATACCAATTATTTTATCATAGAAATCCATCTCGAGCACAGATAAATCCCATATCAACACATATCTATCAATAGTTTTAGAACATTCTATACACATAAATGCTTGATATTCTCTTTGACTGTGTAGAGTTTAATGTTTTAATGTAGAGGGAATCATCTCAAATTTTTAAACAAGAAAATACACCTCACAACAAGAAATAATGGAATTGGATGTACCTATTTGTAACTAGTCACACATAAAGATATATTTTAAAATAATGATATATAACACTTTCAATGTTATATACTAGTTATCCACAAAAACCTACTCATCTATTAATAAGTTCATTCTCATGGTACTGAGTTCCTTATTTCCATGTTTTGATTTACCTTTCTGAGGGATCAGGGTATTCCTGGAATCTCTATGCTAGATCTATTTTTTTAACGGTAGGTACTATTATTTCTCATCATGTTATGTTTTATGATTCATGTGACACTTAATAATTGTCCAAAACACCCGAATTAAGACCAAAAATCCAATAACTTTGAGGATTACCCATATGATTAAAATCGTTTCAAGCTCTATGTTTTTCTATACAATACCATTTCTTGTGACTAAGAGATCCACATAAGAAAATAGTGGACTAATATGTGGATTTTGAGGGAGATTTACTATTCTAGTTGTGTGAATCTAATTCATTAACCTAGCTTGGAAATAGGTGTCCCACTTCATCATTCTCTCAACATTGTAGTTCCCACAATTTCTTATGGGTATCAACATACTTCCACCTCTCATAGCTTTAGATATGTCTTATTCACCCACTGTCACTCTATTGACTATATCTATATAATTTATAATATAGATCACAACAATAATTGATATAATATCCTTACTCATCCCCAATTCAATGACTCATGCCTTCAAGGATGTACTATCGACAACTTTGGTTGAAAATAGGACTAAATACATGAATATATCAACATATATTTTTACATGTGAGGCCCTTAATCATAAAATGGAAAAAATTATGATGTCCTTGAAATTATAAAAAGTTGAGGATGGAATTATTTTTTAACCGTTCTACAAAATCCTCTAATGTCAGGTCTCTGTCAAATATAGCCAAAACTTTTAAACCACACCAATGGACTAAAAAATCGTCCAGAAAATATGGTGTTAAATTAATGTTCAACTCCACTCATATGCCTATGAAATCATTTATTTTATTCAGTATATTCATCCATACCTCATCCTTCTCCAGTTTTCAATACCCCCAAAATGTGGGTGGATTATTCTTCTAGAACAGGATGGAGTTATCTAATTACCTTGGTTTATCCCGTTAGTTCCCTTTATCTACAACCTGAATGACTTGGATGATAATATGATCTAGATGTTTGTTCACATATGGCTAATGTGCAAACACATTCTTATTAGCTTTATCAAGGTGGTTCGTCTGATGCATACTTGGTTCCATTCTCTATAAATACAACAGGCATCATATGTATCAATCTCTATTAAATGAATGTTTAAAAGTATCAAATTCTACAACATAATATTAACACTAAATTTATGTCAAAATGTTAACATATTCCACATTCAACCATTTTTTAAAAAATCACCATACTTTTGAAAGTAATAATATTTTTTAAATAACTATTCCATGCCTCTTCAAAATATCACATTTGAAAACAAAATTGATAATTTTTAAAATTAATAAATTTTACAACAAATAATTAATCATTACTCAAAATTAAATATGCACTCATATTTGGAAGTCAATTATAAAATGTAATTCATTGTCATATTAGTGGCTAAACCCACAAAAATGAGATTCCAAAACCTATAAGAGTGTCCAAAATACATACATACCCTTTTATATAATAATTTGATGTTGAACCTAAAAAGTATTGGTATTGCTTTTATGATATAAATTTCAAGTCCCAAAAATCCTACTCCTTTCTACAAACCCAACCCAAGGAAAAGATCGGATCTAATATAAAATCCAATACCATCCAAACTGATGACCCCTTTTTATTCAAAACCCTAAAAGGTCGATACTATATCTATCACAATGACAATTGGAAGGAACAAGACTTATACCACCTGTAGAGAACTGAAGCTAGATGTACATGGACATTACATTACTTTTGTGGAATACGTAATACATAAAAAAAACACACACACAAGGTCCGTAATAGTTTAGTGCCTTTGGAAACTCGGAATATAATCTTCTAATTGTGGTTAAAGATCTTCAACATCTCCCAAAAAGATCTTTCTTTTTTTTTACCTAAAACCTTTCTTTATATCCTGGGTAAAAGAATACATAAAAGGGTGAGCTCATATGCTCAGTAAGGGTAAACAAAAGAAATATCAATCACATCATATTCATAAGAACATAACATTTTGTAAATCTTAACCTGTAAAAGGGATCATAATATCATAACATTGGATTAATCATAGTAGTGAAATGTAATCCCAATAATCATAACATAAAACATGATAATTTGTGGCATACACACATAATCATAGAGAATCATTTCATATTAGTCACGGCTCATTGCCAAGACTATCTTTGTGGACAAAGTCCATTTCTGAACCGAGTTCACTCTTCGTTTCAGACCTGTTTCACTGAACCAGTTTAACCTGTCGTTCCAGCCATGTCAATCTCATGAGATATAAAATCTTTACCCAATGCATTGGAGGGAGATATAGGTCCCAGCCATCTCTTAATGATATAATTCTTATGTGTTCCCCAAAATCATAAACCATACATCATAGCATAACCCATGTAATAAAAATGGGAATCTTAAACATCGTGACATCATAAAACAATTCATATAAGATAAAGGAATTCATAAAAATATTTCCATCACAACATAATAAAATCCATGTAATAATAGGTATAGTGTAACACCCGAGACTTTTATGTTATATAAATCATCACAGGAATCTTTTTCTACACAACACTTACTTGGCTTGCTTTACACGCAATCGCGACCTTCCTCGATAGCTTGCGTCGTACGCAATACCGAGTTTCACTAAACAACAATATGCTATTAAAACTAGCCGTTATGAATAGTAATAACCACTTTTTGAAATTTTATAAATTTTATTTTTCAAAATGGACTTCATTTTTGGACTCAGAATATCAAAATTAGCCTAGGGTGAAATTTTGGTATTTTTCTGAAAACTTTCAATTTTTGATGAATAGTGAACCACTAAGTGGTAGGTTAAAAACTGAATTTTGCATAAAACTTAATTTTACCGCTTCTGTGAATGGAATTTCAAAAATCCGACAGACACGGTTAATATCAAGGACTAAAATGTGGTTCAATGAGATGACAATAATTTTTGGTGAATAGTAACTGTTTACTTTTTTTTACCACGGTTAATAGTAAATAGGGTAACTAAGGGTAAATATTATATTACTATTACCCTAACACGTGTCCTAATCCTGTTGGAAAAGTGTATTTCGACCAAAAACAAACTTAGAAATACAATATGACCATTTAGGCCCACTTGGGTTAGATTAGGACATTTATTATTAATTTATTTAAAGAAGTGTTAAAAGAGTTAAAATCAATGTTTATTTACTAAAACATTTTTAATATGGGGTTATACATAAGATAAATTCGATTGTAAATATTCATTAGAAAGCTAAAAGGATTTCCTACATGATGGTATTTTATTTGTAATTTTTATACATCAAATAATTTAATTTATTTATGACACAAAGATGATGCAGTAATTATCTTGTTAACGAAATATTGACATAATTGATGTTATAAACACCAAAATAAATGTAATTTGAGACTTTTTATGAATTCCACTAATTTTATAGGTTACTATGATATATTAGTGTTGATTTAATCAACTTGGTTCGAACATATAATTCTGTTATGACTTTTACAAAAAATCATATATCAAATAGTGTCAACATTGACACAAAATAGTTTTTAAATCAAATATTATATTATTAATTGTTATTTTATTCCTAAAAATCTAAGGTTCGGCCAAATGACTTAGATAAGGATATATATATTAATAATAAACAATTTGGATTTCGTTTGGCATGTTATAGTAAGTGTATTAACCATATAGTGAAAGAAAACAAAAAGACATGGTAAAAGTTAAATTATTTAACTTAGAGTTAAATCTAATTGATAAGGTTAAAATAATATCCTAAACTTGTCTAAATTCTATTGGTTGATAGGATTTCGACCCATCCCCACTTTAGCTTCGAAATAAGACCCTTTGGAACCATTATAAACCGATTTTGACTTTAATATAAAATAATATTTTGAGATATTCCTAAGGTGCCCCTCTCCTCCCTTATAAAAGGGCACCTCCTCCCCCTCCTCCTCACACCAAATTGAGCACTCAAGCTCGGCCAAACCCTGCCATTTTCTCCTCTCCAATTCCCTAGAATAATCCTAGAGGTCCTGGTCTTCTCCAAAGACCAATCTTAGTTCCTTAAGTGGAGGATTCAAAGAGGCGTTCCAAAGAAAAGGTAATATCCATTACCGATCTTTTCAATTTCTTTCTTCTTCAACTTCTTCTTCTTTAGTTGTTTCATGATAAAGTAATAACATCAGTATTACTTACATACTGATATGTTATTATAAATATGAAACAACCCTAATTCACCTTCTATCCATCCTACGGAAAAATGAAATCACCGCGCGTGCGTACGTACGGAATACCGTCTCCACGCCGTGGTGTAATCTATTTTCCACCATCACCTTACAAGGATGGGTATAATGGTGTAATGAGTAACTATATATGATTATTATGAAGTAATATTGATACTGAAATAATATATATATATATACTCCAATACAATTCCACGATCATAGGAATGATATCATCACTCGTGCGTACGAACGGAATACCGTCTCCACGATGTGATGCGACTCGTTCTACATGATCTTCATTTCATAATGATTATATAAATGAATTGAATGAATGAATATGGTATATACTACACTAATACCATTCTGGAAATGAATTATCTATAACCTAAAGATAAGAATAAGAATTTATTCAACAAAACACGCATAAGAACAAAAAGTTATAAAGACCCGAGTAACAAGTAACAATGAAATATTACTAACAAGAAGCTAATAATATATGATATCATATCAATATGTATGATTCTGGAATAAGTCAATAACATTATTTAAACCATTATACAGGATCTTCGGACACGAACAAAGCAAATCGGACCTAAGGTAAGGGAAAATATCACAATCTCATTTTTATCCGAGATTGTTTATTCGTAAGTATTTACTGGGGTGTATTTTATCATCCACATCCATGTTTCATCAATATGTAATATTATTTCCATCCACCTAAAATTGTTTAAATCCATTTTTACCCTTCGGTGAGTTTTTAGTAATATGTACGAAAGGAATCCTTTGTCGTTTTTCGTACGAGGTACTTTTTGACTTTTCTGACAAAAGTACGAAGAATGTTTTTTTTAACTTATATGGCATGAATGGATTTTTTAAACAAAATTTCCAAGAATCTTCCTTTACAAGTTTTCAAGTTTATTTTTAATCAACTTCTTTTATTTTAAAGTTGTATGGCATGTTATGAAAGGAAAAATGTTTTTGAAGAAGAAAGGATATTTTCCTCAAGAATGGAGTTCAAGTGTTTTATCAAAATTATTTTCCATCTAAGATAATAAAGTGTTCTGTTTTTATCCCTATTATTAAATTGATTTGATCATGTTTTGATGGAATTATTTTTATGAATTTCTTTATCTTATATGAGTTGTTTTATGATGTCATGTCGTTTAAGAATCCCATTTTTATTACATGGGTTATGCTATGATGTATGTTTTATGATTATGTGGCACACATAAGAAAGGATTCATTATAAGATGGGTGGGACCTATATCTCCCTCCAATGCACTGGGTAAAGATTTTATATCTCATGAGATAGATATGGCTGGAACGGAAGGTTATTTCGGTTCAGTGATACAATACTGAAACGAGGAGTGAACTCGGTTCAGAAAGGGAATTTGTCCACTAAGGTAGTCTTGGCAATAAGTCATGACTAACAAGAAATGATTTTCCATGATTATGTGTGCATGCCACAAAGTTTCAAGTTTCATGTTATGATTATGGGGATCTCATTTTCACTTCTATGATTTATTAAGATTTTATGATCTCTTTTGCATGTTATGATTTTAAAAAAAGATATGATATGATTTTTATTTCCTTTATTGCCCTTGCTGAGCATTTGAGCTCACCCTTTTATGTTTTCTTTTCCCCAGGTCAGGAAGATGGATATTAAGTAGAATATGCTAAAAGGGACCCTAGATATGATGAAATAAATGGGAGACACTGTAGAAGATTTATGAACCAGTTGTTTATGTTTCCCAGTTTCTAAAGACACTATACCTATACGGTCCTTTGTGGTTTTATCATATGTTGTAATAAGTGTGCTTCAATTTTGAAGTATTAACAATGTATGTAAAGTATGGGTCGTTATATTTGGTATCAGAGGAAAGGTATAGTCAACCTTTGGAAACTAGGATGTGAAAGCCTTAGTAAGAACCCTAAGGATAAGTCTAAGCATAGAACACAATCTTAGTGTTTTAGAAATGGCCTTGAATAACCTAGGATAAGACCATAAGCAAGAAAATTTTATTCTTGAATTATGTGGTTTCCTATTATAATTAGTGTTGCTCACACTATTCTTCTTGGTTTTAGTCAATGGCTGGAACCCGAAGGAACCGTGTTAATGCGGAATGCGATGGGAAATGCAATGATTGTCCCCCTGAGCAACCAAACAATATGGGAGATGGAATGAAAAATCTTGTAGCCATGCTCACACAACTTTCTCAAGCTATGAATCATGCAGGATTTCCAAACGAGCAAAGGAGGGAGCAACATTCTGTTGAATCCTTCATGAGGCAGCGTCCACCTTCTTTCAGTGGGTCTACTGATCCATTAGTTGCTGAACAATGGATTAGTACTACTGAAAAGATATTTTCAGTTCTTCAATGTTCTGAACATGATAAAGTCATCCTAGCAGTGTATCGTTTAGAAGGAGATGCTGATCAATGGTGGAATCTTGTTAAGAATACGAGGCAAAGGGATGAAATTGAGTCTATGGAATGGGACGAGTTCAAGAACTTATTTTTCAATAAGTACTTCCCTCGTATTCTCCGAACAAAGATGGAGAAAGAGTTCCTTGAACTGAAGCAAAGGGATGATGAATCTGTTAGTACCTATGAAGCAAATTTTACAAGACTTGCAAGGTACGCTTCTGGTATTATTATCCAACCTGAGAGTAAGATCGATCGATTCTTTAGTGGCTTAAAACCAAGTCTTCGAAGGGCGTTAGCCATAAGGGACTTCAATAGCTACGAGGAAATCGTTCGATGTGCTCTCAAAGTCGAGATGGAGATTGGAGTAACCCATCAGTCACATGGGTTTGATAAGAAGAGGAAGATGGAATTCAAAGAAAAATCTAAAGAGCACACGGAAAAGAAGATGAGCTTTTCCTTATGCTCCAAGTGTGGAAAGAAACATGGAGGGAGTTGTCTTAAAGGGACAAGTAAATGTTTTAAATGTGGAGAAGAAGGTCATCGGGCATTTGAATGCCGTGATAATGGGAAGAAGATGTCTAATGATGCAAACAAAGGAAGGGATACACATAATGATCCTACTACACTTCAATGTTTCAAGTGCAAGGAGATGGGGCATTATGCCAATCAATGCCCAAATCCAAGGGTTGATGATGATGGTCGACGTCAACAAACTCTTAAGGCTAAAGACAAAGGAAAGTCACATGCAATTTCTATCAGCGATATGGAGTACGATAACGATGTGGTGAAAGGTACACTTACCATCCACTCTAAAGTAGCAAATGTTTTATTTGATTCTGGATCCACCCACTCTTTTATTTCTGAAGACTTTTCTAAGGGTATCACCGTATTACCTCAACAATTAGATGTTGAGTTAGCTGTGACAACACCTAATGGCACATCAATCGTATCAAAAGTTTATAATTCTTCTCCGATCGAAGTTTGTGGGAAAGTGCTTCCTGCAAATCTTGTGATCCTTCCTATAGTGGAATTTGATGTGATTCTTGGCATGGATTGGCTTTCTTTATACGGAGCTCATATCAATTTCCAAAGAAGGGAAGTCACATTTCATATTCCAGATCAATCTATGATCGTCTATCAATGCAAGGATGAACATAACCTTCCAGTGGAAATTTCTTCCATTTTATGGGTATTGATTCCACTAAATGAAGGTTATTTATCTCAAATGGTTGGTGAGAAACTCGCGATTAAGAATATGCCCATCGTACGGGAGTTTGATGTTGTCTTTCCGGAGGAATTACCGGGTCTTCCACCAAATCGTGAAGTTGAGTTTTCAATAGAACTCGTACCAGGTGCTTTGCCTATTTCAAAGACACCTTATAGGATGGCCCCAATTGAGTTGCGGGAATTGAAGAAGCAACTCCAAGAGAATCTTGATAAGGGATTCATACGCCCTAGTGCGTCACCTTGGGAAGCACCTGTTCTATTTGTTAAGAAGAAAGATGGATCAATGAGACTCTGCATTGATTATCGACAACTTAACAAGATCACTATCAAGAACAAATATCCTCTCCCACGCATTGATGACTTATTTGACCAACTACGCGGAGCTCAATACTTTTCCAAGATTGATCTTCATTCAGGGTATCATCAATTAAGGGTCAAAAGGGAGGATATACCAAAGACGGCTTTCCGTACAAGGTATGGACACTATGAATTTATAGTGATGCCATTTGGTCTTACTAATGCCCCTGCTATCTTCATGGATCTAATGAATAGAGTCTTTAGAGACTATCTTGATCAATTTGTGGTAGTCTTTATAGACGATATTATTGTCTATTCAAAGAGCAAGGAAGAGCATGAAGATCACTTGAGAATTATATTGAAGACCCTGAGAAAGGAGAAGCTTTATGCCAAAATTACTAAGTGTGAATTTTGGCTTCAAAAAGTTGCATTTTTGGGTCACATAATCTCAAAAGAGGGGATATCTGTGGATCCAGCAAAAACAGAGGTTATCGAAAGATGGTCGAGACCAACAACAGTAACTGAGATCCGAAGTTTTCTTGGTTTGGCTGGATATTATCGACGTTTTGTAAAAGATTTTTCACGATTATCTAATCCACTCACCAAGTTGACTCGGAAAGGAGTTAAGTTTGTTTGGACAGAGGAATGTGAAGAGAATTTCAAGGAGTTGAAAAGAAGGTTATCCAGTGCACCTGTGCTCACACTGCCTTGTAGTGGAGAAAGGTTTGTGATCTACAGTGATGCATCCAAGAAGGGATTGGGGTGTGTTCTTATGCAAAATGATATGGTGATAGCTTATGCCTCACGACAGTTGAAAATCCATGAGCAAAATTACCCAACACATGATTTGGAGTTGGCTGCGGTAATCTTTGCATTAAAGATTTGGAGGCATTACCTTTATGGTGAAAGGTGTGATATTTATACTGATCATAAAAGTTTAAAGTATATTTTCACACAAAAGGAGCTGAATATGCGTCAAAGAAGATGTTTGGAGCTGATTAAGGATTACGAATGCTCAATCCATTACCACCCTGGGAAAGCAAACAAGGTGGCAGATGCATTAAGTCGACAAGACCATGCTAGTTTATCCATGATGAGGATCACAAAAGATCCAATATTTATGGATTTACAAAGGATGGATCTTGGAGTTATAATGGAAGGGGAAAAATCTTATCTTTCTCAAATAAATGTTCAACCATCTATACATGTGAAGATTAAAGAGGCACAGAAAGAAGATGTCGAGTTACAAAAGAAGGTGAGAAATGTTCCTGAATTCAACCTTGATTGTGATGGGATAATAAAGTTCAGGAATCGGGTTTGTGTTCCTCCCATCCCCAAATTAAAAAAGGAGTTGCTGGATGAGGCTCATAGATCATCATTCTCTATTCATCCTAGAAGTACGAAGATGTATAGGGACCTGAAAGAGTACTTCTGGTGGGATGGCATGAAAAGAGATGTTGCTGAATATGTCTCTCGATGCTTGGTTTGTCAACAAGTTAAAGCTGAGAGACAAAAGTCCAAGGGGATGTTACAACCATTACCCATACCCGAATGGAAATGGGAAAACATCACTATGGACTTTGTCACAGGACTTCCTAAAACATCCAAAGGCAATAATGCTATCTGGGTCATAGTTGATCGTCTTACAAAGTCCGCACACTTCATTGCTATTAGAGAGGATTTCTCTCTAGATCATCTGGCCAGGATATATGTAAAGGAAGTGGTAAGATTGCATGGAGTACCACATTCTATTATATCTGATCGGGATCCGAGATTTACCTCGAAGTTCTGGCGAAGTCTTCAGCATACTCTGGATACAGAGTTGAGTTTCAGCACTGCTTATCATCCCCAGACAGACGGTCAGTCTGAGAGAACAATTAAAACCCTAAAAGATATGTTGAGAGCTTGCTCTATGGATTTCACAGGAGGTTGGGATCAACACCTACCTTTGGTGGAATTTTCTTATAATAATTGCTTTCACTCCAGTATTCAGATGGCTCCTTATGAAGCTCTCTATGGAAAGAAATGCAGGACTCCAACTTGCTGGGATGAAGTTGGGGAAAGAAAGCTGTTAGGACCTGATCTCGTTAATGAAATGGCAGAAAAGGTCAGAACTATTCAACAACACATAAGAGCAGCTCAGAGTCGACAGAAAAGTTATGCCGACAACCGAAGAAAAGACCTAGAGTTTGAAGTGGGCGATAAAGTGTTCTTATGAATATCTCCCTGGAAGAGGGTTATGAGATTTGGAAAGAAGGGGAAGTTGAGTCCTAGATATATCGGTCCTTTCGAAATACTGGATCGTGTTGGGAAGGTAGCTTACCGATTGGCGCTTCCACCGAATCTCTCTCAAGTTCACGATGTGTTCCATGTATCTCTCCTGAGAAAGTACATACCAGATCCTTCACATGTACTCAGCTCAGAAGTTGTACCGCTGGAGCAAGATCTTTCTTATGAAGAACAGCCGATAGAGATTCTGGATCGTAGCGAAAAAGTCCTACAAAACAAGACCACTCGCTTGGTGAAAGTTTTATGGGGGAACCACCAACTTGAAGAAGCTACATGGGAGCTTGAGGATATGATGAGGGAGAAGTATCCTCATCTGTTTGTTACAAAGTGACGAATTTCGAGGGCGAAATTCTTTTTAAGGGGGGTAGAATGTAAGACCCGAGACTTTTATGTTATATAAATTATCACAGGAATCTTTTTCTACACAACACTTACTTGGCTTGCTTTACACGCAATCGCGACCTTCCTCGATAGCTTGCGTCGTACGCAATACCGAGTTTCACTAAACAACAATATGCTATTAAAACTAGCCGTTATGAATAGTAATAACCACTTTTTGAAATTTTATAAATTTTATTTTTCAAAATGGACTTCATTTTTGGACTCATAATATCGAAATTAGCCTAGGGTGAAATTTTGGTATTTTTCTGAAAACTTTCAATTTTTGATGAATAGTGAAACCACTAAGTGGTAGGTTAAAAACTGAATTTTGCATAAAACTTAATTTTACCGCTTCTGTGAATGGAATTTCAAAAATCCGAAAGACACGGTTAATATCAAGGACTAAAATGTGGTTCAATGAGATGACAATAATTTTTGGTGAATAGTAACTTTTTACCTTTTTTTTACCACGGTTAATAGTAAATAGGGTAACTAAGGGTAAATATTATATTACTATTACCCTAAAACGTGTCCTAATCCTATTGGACAAGTGTATTTCGACCAAAAACAAACTTAGGAATAAAATATGACCATTTAGGCCCACTTGGGTTAGATTAGGACATTTATTATTAATTTATTTAAAGAAGGGTTAAAAGAGTTAAAATCAAAGTTTATTTACTAAAACATTTTTAATATGGGGTTATACATAAGATAAATTCGATTGTAAATATTAATTAGAAATATAAAAGGATTGCCTACATGATGGTATTTTATTTGTAATTTTTAGACGTCAAATAATTTAATTTATTTATGACACAAAGATGATGCAGTAATTATCTTGTTAATGAAATATTGACATAATTGATGTTATAAACACCAAAATAAATGTAATTTGAGACTTTTTATGAATTCCACTAATTTTATAGGTTACTATGATATATTAGTGTTGATTTAATCAACTTGTTTCGAACATATAATTCTGTTATGACTTTTACAAAAAATCATATATCAAATAGTGTCAACATTGACACAAAATAGTTTTTAAATCAAATATTATATTATTAATTGTTATTTTATTCCTAAAAATCTAAGGTTCGGCCAAATGACTTAGATAAGGATATATATATTAATAATAAACAATTTGGGGTTCTTTTGGCATGTTATAGTAAGTGTATTAACCATATAGTGAAAGAAAACAAAAAGACATGGTAAAAGTTAAATTATTTAACTTAGAGTTAAATCTAATTGATAAGGTTAAAATAATATCCTAAACTTGTCTAAATTCTATTGGTTGATAGGATTTCGACCCATCCCCACTTTAGCTTTGAAATAAGACCCTTTGGAACCATTATAAACCGATTTTGACTTTAATATAAAATAATATTTTGAGATATTCCTAAGGTGCCCCTCTCCTCCCTTATAAAAGGGCACCTCCTCCCCCTCCTCCTCACACCAAATTGAGCACTCAAGCTCGGAGAACCCCTTCCATTTTCTCCTCTCCACTTCCCTAGAATAATCCTAGAGGTCCTGGTCTTCTCCAAAGACCAATCTTAGTTCCTTAAGTGGAGGATTCAAAGAGGCGTTCCAAAGAAAAGGTAATATCCATTACCGATCTTTTCAATTTCTTTCTTCTTCAACTTATTCTTCTTTAGTAGTTTCATGATAATGTAATAACATCAGTATTACTTACATACTGATATGTTATTATAAATATGAAACAACCCTAATTCACCTTCTATCCATCCTACGGAAAAATGAAATCACCGCGTGTGCGTACATACGGAATACCGTCTCCACGCCGTGGTGTAATCTATTTTCCACCATCACCTTACAAGGATGGGTATAATGGTGTAATGAGTAACTATATATGATTATTATGAAGTAATATTGATACTGAAATAATATATATATATATACTCCAATACAATTCCACGATCATAGGAACGATATCATCACTTGTGCGTACGAACGGAATACCGTCTCCACGATGTGATGCGACTCGTTCTACATGATCTTCATTTCATAATGATTATATAAATGAATTGAATGAATAAATATGGTATATACTACACTAATACCATTCTGGAAATGAATTATCTATAACCTAAAGATAAGAATAAGAATTTATTCAACAAAACACGCATAAGAACAAAAAGTTATAAAGACCCGAGTAACAAGTAACAATGAAATATTACTAACAAGAAGCTAATAATATATGATATCATATCAATATGTATGATTCTGGAATAAGTCAATAACATTATTTAAACCATTATACAGGAGATTCGGACACGAACAAAGCAAATCGGACCTAAGGTAAGGGAAAATATCACAATCTCATTTTTATCCGAGATTGTTTATTCGTAAGTATTTACTGGGGTGTATTTTATCATCCACATCCATGTTTCATCAATATGTAATATTATTTCCATCCACCTACAATTGTTTAAATCCATTTTTACCATTCGGTGAGTTTTTAGTAATATGTACGAAAGGAATCCTTTGTCGTTTTTCGTACGAGGTACTTTTTGACTTTTTCGACAAAAGTACGAAGAATGTTTTTTTAACTTATATGGCATGAATGGATTTTTTAAACAAAATTTCCAAGAATCTTCCTTTACAAGTTTTCAAGTTTATTTTTAATCAACTTCTTTTATTTTAAAGTTGTATGGCATGTTATGAAAGGAAAAATGTTTTTGAAGAAGAAAGGATATTTTCCTCAAGAATGGAGTTCAAGTGTTTTATCAAAATTATTTTCCATCTAAGATAATAAAGGGTTCTGTTTTTATCCCTATTATTAAATTGATTTGATCATGTTGTGATGGAATTATTTTTATGAATTCCTTTATCTTATATGAGTTGTTTTATGATGTCATGTCGTTTAAGAATTCCATTTTTATTACATGGGTTATGCTATGATGTATGTTTTATGATTATGTGGCACACATAAGAAAGGATTCATTATAAGATGGGTGGGACCTATACCTCCCTCCAATGCATTGGGTAAAGATTTTATATCTCATGAGATAGACATGGCTGGAAGGGAAGGTTATTTCGGTTCAGTGATACAGGACTGAAACGAGGAGTGAACTCGGTTCAGAAAGGGACTTTGTCCACTAAGATAGTCTTGGCAATAAGTCATGACTAACAAGAAATGATTTTCCATGATTATGTGTGCATGCCACAAAGTTTCAAGTTTCATGTTATGATTATAGGGATCTCATTTTCACTTCTATGATTTATTAAGATTTTATGACCTCTTTTGCAGGTTATGATTTTAAAAAAAAGATATGATATGATTTTTATTTCCTTTATTGCCCTTGCTGAGCATTTGAGCTCACCCTTTTATGTTTTCTTTTCCCCAGGTCAGGAAGATGGATATTAAGTAGAATATGCTAAAAGGGACCCTAGATATGATGAAATAAATGGGATACACTGTAGAAGATTTATGAACCAGTTGTTTATGTTTCCCAGTTTCTAAAGACACTATACCTATACGGTCCTTTGTGGTTTTATCATATGTTGTAATAAGTGTGCTTCAATTTTGAAGTATTAACAATGTATGTAAAGTATGGGTCGTTATAGATAGAAATAGAACCCTATATTATCTTGGATGGAAAATAATTTTGATAAAACTCTTGAACTCCATTCATGAGGAAAATATCCTTTCTACTTCAAATTTTTTTCCTTTTCTTAACATGTCATACAATTTTAAACTAAAAGAAGTTGATTAAAAATAAACTTGAAAACTTGTAAAGGAAGCTTCTTGGAAATAATGTTTTAAAAATCCATTCATGCTGTATAAGTTAAAAAAACATTCCTCGTACTTTTTTCGGAAAAGTCAAAAAGTACCTTGTATGAGAAACGACGAAAAGATTCCTTTCATATTTTTACTAAAAACTCAACGAAGTGTAAAATTGGATATAAACTATTGTAGAAGGATATAAATATTACATATTGAGGAAACATGGATGTTTTTGATAAAATACACCCCTGTAAATACCAAAGTATAAACAATCTCGGATAAAAATGAGATTGTGACATTTTCCCTTACCTTAGGTCTGATTTTCTTCGTAAGTGTTCAAACATCTTCTTCTTTGAAGTGCCTCTTTGAGATCTCCTTTTAGGGCACTAAAATTGGTCTTTAAGGAAGACCAGAACCTATAGAATGTTTATAGGGAAGTGGAGAAGAGAATTTGGTAGGGGTTGGCCGAGCTTGAAGGCTCAATGTGGTGTGAGGAAGAGAGGGAGGAGGTGCCCTTTTATAAGGGAGGAGAGGGGCTCATTTGGAAAAACTAAAAATATTATTTTATTATAAAGTCATGTTCGGTTTTAAATAGCTCCAAATTGATTTATTTCAAAGCTAAGGTGGGTATGGGTCAAAATCCTCTTATCCAATAGAATTTAGACAAGTTTAGGTTCTTATTGTAACCTTATCATTTATATTTAACTTTAAGATAGATAATTTTACTTTTACCGTGCCTTTTTGTGTTCTTACACTATAAGGTTAATAAAATTACTATAATAAGCCAAACGAACCCCATGTTGTTTATTATTAATATATATAACCTTATCTAAGTCCTTTGGCTAAACTATATATTTTTAGGAATAAAATAACAATTAATAATATAATATTTGTTTTAAAAACTATTTTATGTCAATTTTGACACTATTTTGTAATTGATTTTTGTGAAAATCATAACATAATGATTAGTTCAAAAAAAGTTAATTAAATCAATAATAATATGTCATATTAACCGAGAGAATTAGTGGATTTCATAAAAAGTCTCAAATTACATTTCTTTTGGTATTTATAACATCAATTATGTCAATATTTCAAGAATAAGATAATTACTGCATCATCTTTGTGTCATAAATAAATAAAATTATTTAAAGTCTAAAAATTAAAAATAAAATACCATTATGTAGAAAATCCTTTTATATTTCTAATGAATATTTATAGTCGAATTTATCTTATGTATAACCCTATATGAAAATTTATTTACTTATTAAACAATGATTTTAACTATTTTAGCACTTCTTTAAATAAATTAATAATAAATGTCCTAATCTAAACCAAGTGGGCCTAAATGGTCATATTTTATTCCTAAGGTTGTTTTTGGTCGAATTACACTTATCTAATAGAATTGGGACATGTGTTAGGGTAATAATAATATCATTTTTACCCTTAATTACCCTATTTAATTTTAACCGTGGTAAAAAAAGTAAAAAGTTATTGTTCACCAAAAATTATTTTCATCTCATTGAACCACATTTTACTTACTGACATCAACAATGTCTCTCGGATTTTTGAAATTCCACTCACAGAAGCGGTAAAATTAGGATTTATGAAAAATTCAATTTTTTAAACTACCACTTAGTGGTTTCACTATTCATCAAAAAAATGAAAGTTTCCAGAAAAATACCAAAAATTAGGCCTAAGATATATTTGCTATTATGAACTCAAAAATGATGTCTATTTTAACAGTTTCAAAACATATCAGTTGCATTCATTAATTTAAAAATTAATTCCCATCGTCAAAACAAATAGCGTGTTCTTAAGAGATAATAACTATCAAAAGATTGACACTTGTTTATGTCTAGTTTAAATGTGAAATTACATCCAATGACCAACATTTTATTAAATTGTAAAAATATATTCTAAATATACTTTAAAACCACTCAAATTTATAATTTATCACTATTAATTATTTCAATTAAAAAAAAAATTTAATTAAAATTTAGTAATTTTCACTATTCATCAGAATATGAAAGTTATCCGAAAAGTACCAAAATTTTACCCTAAGATAATTTCGATATTCCGAATCCAATAATGAAGTCCATTTTAAAAAATAAAATTTAAAAAATTTCAAAAAGTGGTTATTGCTATTCATAACGGCTATTTAAAATAATATTTTAATAGCATATCATTGTTTAGCGAAACTCAGTATTGCGTACAACACACGCTATCGCGAAAGGTCGTGCTTGCGTGTAATGCAAGATAAGTCAGGGTTGTGTGTTATGAAAAAATCCTTCATTGTTTCGTATAACATAATCCAACCATATTTCATTTATACATTGAATATATATACATATATACTCAATGTTGCGTAAAATAACTATTATCAAAATTGTGTGTAACACGATCCAAAAATAGTGTTGCGTATACTGCAAGCTAATACAGTGTTGCGTACAGTGCAAGGTAATCTTGGTGTAGCATACAACACAAGACATTATTGAAATTAAAAGTATATTTTTCATAAAATCTCAGGGTGTTCCATTCTACCCCTCTTAAAATGAATTTCTCCCTCGAAATTCGTCGGGGTTATAAATGGTTTACTACTCGAAAGTTTGTTTAATAGAAACCCACATAGTAAAAATGAATACCCAAACTTGGGTTTAAAAACTAAAGTATGAAATGTAACGGTTACCCAAATTAACTCATCACTGGGTTTCCACGTAGGAGAACATAGGTGAAAATATGGATATAGAAGAAAAATATAACCATCATGTTCTGATGGAGAGTGGTAGAGAACATGGCTATGAAATAGCCAACAATCACAAAGCCAAAGATTTGTGATGATCTAAGGTACCATCTGATTCATCAGATATAAGGGCACTAGGATAACATTTTTGGTTTTCAAGATCATTTCCCTAAAGTTGGTTAATTAAAAGAAATACTTACATGATTTTGGTACAATTACACTATTGTTCATTGTCTGAACAATTTCCACTTCATCTCTTAAATATATGAAGTTGAATTTGTTATTCAGGAAGTGTTAATAGATCATGTGATAGAATGATGGGTCATTCCATCTATTTCAAACAAAAGGTTAGCAAAAGTTATCAAATATACATAAGTTTATCTATGATGAGGTTAATCGTATACGATTCCAAAAATGAACTTATACTTCATATATCATACCGTGTAATAAAATAAAACTAGTTTCTACTAACTAGGGACTTCCAGTAGGCTAGTGGTAGGTGATAAAGGCCAGCTGCACTTCGGTTGTGGGTTTGATTCCCACAGCCTTGTCTGACACGATGGGTTGTCGCCCGTCCTGCAGGTTTTCCTTTTTCTAAAGCAATATTACTATAACATCCCATCAATAATATCGAAAAATGTTATATCCTAACTTATGTCCAACATAATCCATTCCAATATTTAGTCTTATCTAAAATACTTCGATCCAAGCTCATAGTATAAGGAAAATGATTACTTGAAATGTCACATAACAATCACGTGAATGCCATCATTTATCCCCCATATATCATAAGATATATCTTGTTTGTCAAATTACAAACATGTGAATACCTTAATCATGTATTCTCTTGAATAATGGATACACATTCATTGAACCATAGTGAAAACATGAATGCAGTCAAAAGTTGACTCTTTCCACATACCAAAATCCAAAAAATCTATACCCTCCAACCATGATATAACCTTCTCCTTATATCAGTCATGAGCTCATGAATACGGTCAAACATTTCATTTTCTCGTTTTCCTTTCATTATGCGCATATCAACTTTTTTTCCAAAAGTATCTCAATCACATTCTATGGTTATCAGTACCATTGAAAACCACAATAGACCAATATATAAATATTCCAATATTCCACGATACTATATACAACATTATTTTGGAATCCCATTACATAAACACTTAATCATTCCACCACATCGTTGTCATATTCAACATTTCCAATAGTGACCACATGTGACTTCCCATTGTCCTTTGCCTTAAGTGGTTGCTCATGTCGATCATCACTATCCCTTGGATTAGGGCATTTATTAGCATAATGCCCCATTTCCTTGCACTTGAAGCATTGAAGTGTTGGTGGTGCGTTCTCTGCAGTATTTTCTTTATTCACATCATTAGAAACCCTTTTTCCATTACTTCGACACTCAGATGCTCAATGACCTTCTTTTCCACAATTAAAACATTTTCTAGTCCCTTTAAGATAATCTCCACCATGCTTCATTCCACACTTTGAGCATAAGGAAACATTCATCTTCTTTTCACCATTATTCTGAGATTTCTCCTTGAACTCTATCTTTCGTTTCTTGTCAAAACTATGAGATGGATAAGTAACACCAACTTCCATTTCTACCTTGATATCACAACGCACAATTTCTTCATAGCTACTGAAGTCTCTTATAGCTAATGCCATTCGAAGATTTGGTTTTAATCCACTGAAGAATCGATCAACTTTACTTTCAGGTTGGATGATAAATCCAGATGCATACCTGGAAAGCATTGTAAAATTCGCTTCGTGTATACTAACAGATTCATCATCCTTTTGCTTTAGTTCAAGAAACTCCTTCTCCATCTTTGTTCGAAGAATACGAGGGAAATACTTATTGAAAAATAAGTTCTTGAACTTGTCCCATTCCATGGACTCAATTTCATCTCTTGGCCTTGTATTCTTGATAAGATTCCACCATTTATCAGCTTCACCTTTCAAACGATATACTGCTAAGATGACTTTATCATGTTTAGAATATTGAAGAACTGAAAGTATCTTTTCAGTAGTACAGATCCATTGTTCAGCAACAAGTGGATCAGAAGACCCAATGAAAGAAGGTGGACGTTGCCTCATGAAGGACTCAATAGAATATTGTTCCCTTATATGCTCATTTGGAAGTCCAGAATGATTCATAGCTTGTGTAAGTATAGCATTAAGATTTTGCACTACATCTCCCATAACATTTGTTTGTTCAGGAGGACAATCATTGCATTTTCCACTACATTGATCAACAATGTTCCTTCGGGTTCCAGCCATCATCTAAAACCCAAAAAGAATAGTGTGAGAGGTAAAAAATAACCCTAGGGAAAACAACATAATAAAGGGGGAGTACCATCAATATCTAACATCTTGGGTTACCGTAATTATATTACTATAACCTATACTTAACCTTAGGGACATCCCTAGACATACCTTAGAAATATCTCTAGGGATCTTACTAAAGTTCTCGCATCCTAGTTTCCAAAGGTTGACTAATCCTTTCCTTTGATACCAACTGTAGAGACCCGAAGCTTGACGTACATGGAAATTACATTACTTTTGCAGAATACTTAGTACATAAGAACAACACACACACAACGACCGTAATATTTTAGTGTCTTTGGAAACTCAGAATATAATCTTCTAGTAGTGGTTAAGGATCTTCAACATCTCCCATAAAGATCTTCTTTTTTACCTAAATCCTTTCTTTATATCCTGGGGAAAACAAAACATAAAAGGGTGAGCTCAAATGCTCAGTAAGGGTAAAAAAAAAGAAATATAAATCACATCATATTCATAATAACATAACATTTTGGAAATCTTAACCTGCAAAAGAGATCATAATATCATAACATTGGATTAATCATAGTAGTGAAATGTAATCCCAATAATCATTACTTAAAACATGATACTTCTTGGAATACACAAATAATCATAGAGAATAATTTCTTATTAGTCAAGACTCATTTCCAAGACTATCTTAGTGGACAAAGTCCATTTCTAAACCGTGTTCACTCCTCGTTTCAGACCTGTTTCACTGAACCGGTTTAACCTGCCATTCCAGCCATGTCTATATCATGAGATATAAAATCTTTACCCAATTAATTGGAGGGAGATATAGGTCCCACCCATCTCTTAATGATACCACTCTTATGTGTGCCACAAAATCATAAACCATACATCATAGCATAACCCATGTAATAAAAATGGGAATCTTAAACATCGTGACATCATAAAACAATTCATATAATATAATGGAATTCATAAAAATATTTCCATCACAACATAATAAAATCCATGTAATAATAGGGATATTAATAGAACCCTATATTATCATAGATGGAAAATAATTTTGAAAAATTCTTGAACTCCATTCTTGAGGAAAATATCCTTTCTACTTCAAATTTTTTATCCTTTCTTAATATGTCATACAATTTTAAACTAATAGAAGTTGATTAAAAATAAACATGAAAACCTGTAAAGGAATTTTCTTGGAAATAATTTTTTAAAAATACATTCATTACGTATAAGTTAAAAAACATTCTTCATACTTTTTTCAGAAAAGTCAAAAAGTACCTCGTATGAGAATCGACAAAAAGATTCATTTCATATCTTTTACTAAAACCTCAACAAAGGGTAAAATTGGATATAAACTATTGTAGAAGGATATAAATATTAAATATTGAGGAAACATGGATGTGGATGATAAAATAAACCCCAGTGAATACAAAAGTATAAAAAATCTCGGATAAAAATGAGATTGTGACATTTTCCCTTACCTTAGGTCCGATTTGCTTCGTAAGTGTCTGAACCTCCTCTTCTTTGAAGCGCCTCTTTGAGATCCTCTTTTAGGGCACTAAAATAGGTCTTTAAGGAATACCAGAACCTCTAGGACGTTTCTAGGGAAGTGGAGAAGAGAATTTGGTAGGGGTTGGCTGAGATTTAAGGCTCAAAGTGGTGTGAGGAAGATAGGGAGGAGGTTCCCTTTTATAAGGGAGGAGAGGGGCTCCTTTGGAAAAACTAAAAATATTATTTTATTATAAAGTCAAGTTCATTTTTAAATAGCTCCAAATTGATTTATTTCGAAGCTAAGGTGGGGATGGGTTAAAATCCTCTCATCCAATAGAATTTAGACATGTTTAGGTTTCTATTTTAACCTAATCATTTATATTTAACTTTAAGTTAGATAATTTTACTTTTACAGTGTCTATTTGTGTTCTTACACTATAAGGTTAATAAACATACTGTAAGAGGCCAAATGAACCCCAAGTTGTTTATTATTAATATATATAACCTTATCTAATTCATTTGGTTGAACCATATATTTTTAGGAATAAAATAACAATTAATAATATAATATTTGTTTTAAAAACTATTTTATGTCAATTTTGACACTATTTTGTAATTGATTTTTGAGAAAATCATAACAGAATGATTAGTTCGAAAAAAGTTAATTAAATCAATAATAACATTACATATTAACCTATAAAATTAGTGTAATTCATAAAAAATCTCAAATTACATTTATTTTGGTATTTATAACATCAATTATGTCAATATTTCATTAATAAGATTATTACTGCATCATCTTTGTGTCATAAATAAATTAAATTATTTGATGTCTAAAAATTAGAAATAAAATACCATTATGTAGGAAATTATTTTTACTTTTCAAATGAATATTTATAGTTCAATTTATCTTATGTATAACCCTATATTAAAAATGATTTACTTATTAAACTATGATCTGTACTATTTTAACCCTTCTTTAAATAAATTAATAATAAATGTCCTAATCTAATCCAAGTGGGCCTAAATGGTCATATTTTATTCCTAAGGTTGTTTTTGGTCGAATTACACTTATCCAATATAATTAGGACATGTGTTAGGGTAATAATACTATCATTTTTACCATAAATTACGCTATTTACTTTTAACCGTGGTAAAAAAAGTAAAATGTTACTATTCACCAAAAATTATTTTCATCTCATTGAACCACATTTTACTTACTGAAATCAATACTGTCTCTAGGATTTTTGAAATTCCACTCACAGAAGCGGTAAAATTATGTTTTATGAAAAATTCATTTTTTTAACTACCACTTAGTGGTTTCACTATTCATCAAAAAAATGAAAGTTTCCAGAAAAATACCAAAAAATTGGCCTAAGATATATTTGATATTATGAACTCAAAAATGATTTCTATTTTACCAAATTCAAAACATATCAGTTGCATTAATTAATTTAAAAATTAATTCTCATCGTCAAAACAAATAGCGTGTTCTTATGAGATAATAACTATCAAAAGATTGACACTTGTTTATGTCTAGTTTAAATGTGAAATTACATCCAATGACCAACATTATATTAAATTGTAAAAATATATTCTAAATATACTTTAAAACTACTCAAATTAATAATTTATCACTATTAATTATTTCGATTTAAAAAGTTGTTTTTAATTAAAATTTAGTAATTTTCACTATTCATCAGAATATGAAAGTTATCCGAAAGGTACCAAAATTTCACCCTAAGATAATTTCGATATTCCGAATCCAATAATGAAGTCCATTTTGAAAAATAGAATTTAAAAAAATTCAAAAAGTGGTTATTACTATTCATAAAGGCTAGTTTTAAACATATTTTAATAGCATATCATTGTTTAAGGAAACTCGGTATTGCGTAAAACACACGCTATCGCGGAAGGTCGCGCTTGCGTGTAATGCAAGCCAAGTCAGGGTTGTGTGTTGTGGAAGAATCCTTCGTTGTTTCATATAACATAATCCAACCATATTTCATTTATACGTTGAATATATATATATGTATATATATATATATATATACTCAATGTTGCATAGAATAACTATTATCAAAATTGTGTGTAACACGATCCAAGAATAGTGTTGCGTATCCTGAAAGCTAATACAGTGTTGCGTATAGCGCAAGGTAATCTTGGTGTAGCATAAAACAAAAGACATTAATGAAATTAAAAGAATATTTTTCATAAAATCTCAGGGTGTTATACCACCAATAAAATCCAGCCCACCTTAATGGATTTACAAATCAGAAGGAAATAACATGGCCATAAGATACATCCCCAAGGTGCTAGAGACATTAAATAAATTCTAAGGAAATTATTAACATATGGGTGATTATTTTCCATATTTAACATTAGACAACCAACAAAACATTCCTCATGAAATAATACACTACATTATGCAAGATACCAATGAAATACCACACAATGAAATACCATAATATCATATTCAAACTAGAAAGAGTACCATATTTTAAGACAATAATATCAAATAACATAGATAAAAACCAAAATAACCAATGGACTCCAAAGACACACTCTAATGCTCACAACACGCTCCATGCATCATCTCCGCCAAAACATCCCATGTATCCCTATGCACTATTGGAGAAGTGTGATACTTACCTTTTCTTATGTCCCAATAAATTATATCTACAAACGAAAAAATGTCCCAATATAGGATTGAGTAACTAAAAATAGTAATATTACCATAAATTTTTCCGTTATCATGCCTCTTGGATAGAACAAGTTATAACATTTATATATTACAATTTATATCAAACCCATCTGAAATAGTTCGAATATTTATTACAAAGCTGAAAAAATCTCTACCAAAGCAGTATTATCAACTAAAAAAATTTCCAAAAAAAAAGACACTAAAAATTTCATTCTAACCATTTCATGAATTTAATTTTAATTTCCCATTCCATATCATAGATCCCCACACACCCACACACCCCCATACACAAGAATGGTGTTACCATTTATGGTGGAACTTCACAACCATAACCTGTAACCTTTGACAGTGGTACATCATGACCATTATCCATCCACTTTCATTGAGGCTGAACCCTTTAAAAAAACAACATTCCAATATAACCATTTTGAAACCAATTCTATCAATTCAATAAAAACACCCTTTTATTGTAAAACATATCAACAACACATTTCAATAAAACCATTATATTATTGAAAACCATTTTTTTCCAACAAACCCTTGGAATAAAAAAAACCTTTTTTTTGGAAACCATTATACAAGATTTAAAACCATATAACCATTTAAAAATTATCATATAAAAATAATCTTACGAAATTCAACATTATCAAACACACCCAAATTGCACAATATCAAAAAAATGTTACGAAAGAAGTGTTACAAAAATCATTCCACAAAATTTTCACAATCCATTTCACAAAATACTAATTTTAAATCAATATATCTAGTTATTGAAAGATTATTTAACATTGAATCCTCATATCTCATGAATTTTGGGGAAAAATAAAAAGGGGACTAAAACCCCAATAAAACTAGATTGAGTCTATAAAACCCCACTGTAAATATATTCCCCTGTCACTACAACGGACAAATATAATCTTATTTGGAATCTACCATCACAGAACTATCCACTGTATACCTGTATATACGAATATAAGGTAGGTATGTGGACAATTAGATATATGTAAAACCAATAAAAATGACACTAAACGATGAATTACCATGATATTTAGGCTTTAATGCTCCAAAAAATACCACTATGTTGCTTCCAAATTCATGGGGAAAGCTTTATTAGCCTTTGTGAGGTAAAAATCACAAGTTAGTGTTTGTTTGGGGAATAAAAGAATGTATAAAACACAATATTGACCAAGATACACTTTTTTTAATATTGTTTTTATATATTCAAAATTCAGGAAAACTATGTGCACCCCATGCTCCATCCACTACCTCAAGGAGAAGCCTCACATGGTTGGCATGCACAGTTAGAAATACATGCACCAACTATGAAAAATACATCTATCCCACATTTCATAATATCTAAAAAGTGATCAAATAGTATGGGAAAATTGTGTGTCATCCTGTGTTCCTCCCCCTTAGCCTCTATCACATTTGGTACGATTTCTTGTAGGATTTTCATGGTTTCCAGTAATCATTTGTTTTTTTAAAAATCCACCATAAATATTCCAAAGGTATTAAAAACATAAAAAACACTTAATGTTATTAAAATAAATAAAATAATGGTTACATACATTCAATTCGGGCACTATAGTGGATTTTAGAGTTCTCTAGTGCCCATATCTCAGAGAAACTGATTTACTTTTCCTCAACTAAAAGAGATCCATAGCATTCCTCACCGTAGGTTTTCATTAGTGAAATTTTCTTTCTTCCCATATTTTACTATTAATTTGTTACAACAATAACTTTAATACTAATTGGATCCCACTACAGCATTTTCGATTAAGAATATTAGTTGATAATAAAGGATTCTTGGATTCCAAAATTTGGACTTGATCAAAATCACCAAAACCAAATTGAAAATATATTTTAATTTTATTATTATTTATATTTTCTAATTGTTATGGATTTCAAAGTATTTTATTAATATATTTTACATGTAATGAGGGTCAGTAAGACCATTAAAACCCTACACCATTTACAAATCAGTAAAAATTGAACTATAAATGAATAAGGAAAAATTCCAACCTATGGAACAAGTTTAAGTTAAATTAGTGAGATGCGTACCTAAATAACCCAATATAAATAGTTTTCCAAATATATAATACAATCCAAACCAAGAATGAAAAATATTATTTCCTAATAAAATAAATAGAAAAAATTTTCATATATAATTTTTCCTGATTATTACATAAGTGAAAATGTGAAAACATAAATTTCAAAATTACATTGAAGAAAATTTTCATCTATCATGTCCTTAAAAATAAATTTTCAAAAATATATAAAATTTTCCTAAGACCAAACAAACCAACTATTACATGTATTGTTTCAACTAAATATAAATTTATATGTCAATAATTAATCTAATCTAGTAAAAATACTATATTTTCAAATCCTTAACATGATTCACCATGAAAGAAGTATTCCCAAAAACGTTTCTAAAAAATATAAATACATATAAAATACCAATAAAATTTCATAATAATATAATAATCCTTAAAATTTTTACCGTTCCAAACTTGAACCTGAGTCACCACTTAATAATATTCCATTGTGGTAAATAGATTAATTAACTAGTACCAGAAACCATAAAAGAAGCTAGACATGTTAATTTAAATAACATGGGAAAAAAATCAAAACATATATATATAACTAAAAGAAAAATATTAATTAAAAAAATACATTAATCACAATTATATATCTGATATGAGTGTAGAACACCCTCCAACCGAATCTAACAGATTAATTACTCCTCCATAAAGGAGAAAACTATACCTAATCATTCATCCAAATAACAAATACCCCCTACAAGAATACAATAAAAATATAATATAGAGCATAACCTTACAATAAAAAAGTAATAAATATATGATCTAAAATAGAAGTCTATTTTAAATTTATATATTCATCTTATGAAGTAATATATATCATTAATTCTTGGTATTAATCTATTAGAATCTTCCTAACCATAACTCAATTTATTTCTCTCAGAATAGTAAATTTTAATGTGATCTATTTTCCCATAATTTTGAATCTTCATAGTTATATATAGAGTCCTATAATTCCTCATATTATCTATATTTTAAATTCGACCCCATATATTCAACAACTCACCATATAATTTTATCCTCTAACCACTATGTCTAATCCATGGGTTTGAGGTTCACTCCAAGGTAACCTAAACAATACATATTAAATTGTCATGCAATCCCTAACATACATCACTGAATATATTTAATAATAAAATGAATAATATAATGTATTCAATAATATATATTCCAATCCACATTATCAATTTTAACATTAATATTAAACAAATCTCTCTAGATGTTACATTCATCAATGTGAAGTTGCACTATTGTTTTGAGAGATATTTTAATGGTTTACATTTTTCATATTTTTTTAGGATAGCCAAATAGGTACATTAATATATATAAATATGTTAAATATTGATCCAATTTACTAAATTAGATAGCTTATATGATCCCTCCAACAACACATATTTATTCACCATTGATAAAAGACATTTTTTCCATCAATTTTTTGCATATAAAATTTTATAGATGCCATTATTAAACTCTATAGATTCTCTGATACTACCCTAAAATATTTTTCTATAATTAATGGTTTTTAAAAAATGACAAAGTCAATTTCCACTAAAAAAATGTTTATTTCTTTTTAATTTTGAAAAATACACCTTGAAATATGTAAATAAAAAATAATAAAAATTATTCATCCTCCACCAACCTTAAACCATTTTACACAGAATCAACCTCCCATTAAATCTCTAAACTAGAGTCTATATTGTTGAATAATTTCTTTAATCATTGATCAATTTTCCCATACTCTAAAAGATATGGAATATTTCTGGGCATAATTGGTCATCCTAGTAGAGATTGAGATTCTAGATTATAATCAACCCATTTGAAAGTGCAATGTGAAATATATTTTTAGAGATATATGATTTATTTTTTATAATCAATTTATGACATTCTGTTTTTTCTACTCTATATTTAAATACAATGACATCATATTCATTTATAAATTTATATATTTTTTGGATATAGGTTAAGTTATTTCATGTTGAATGGATTATTGATATTTGAATGTTATTCATTACTAAAAAAGTTCAAATATAATAGTATTTCACTAAATGATTGTTTTTAGTGAAATAGTTGAAAAAATGATATATTTTTATATTATTATCATTTAATTGGTTGTAAATGAATAGGGAAAATAATTTATGTATGTTTGAAATTGTAAAAATTATTATAATTTAATAAACTAAGTAGACAAATATATCTTAGTAAATTTTAATATTCAAAGTGAATTCTAGTTTGAGAAAATATTAATTGGATTGTTATAATTATTCAATGAAATGGGTTAGGTATAATGTCAACATGACTAAAGGGATGATTAATTTTTTATTTTTTCCTTTGACATTAGTGGAATTATTTTAATGATTAATCTATATATGAAAGATATTTTCCATTATATAAATATTAAATTATAGTGATACCATAAAATTATTATATAAGATATGATATATGAAATATATTTCACTGAATATTCCAATTAAATTTAGTTATACGTAAGTCTCTTATACCTATTTCCATGTATAGATAAAATAAAAATAGATCGGATCATAGTATTTTGAATATAGAATAAACCTATAATTAGAGAGGGGTATTAGTGTGTATATTTGTTTGCTTATCATTTTTTATTTATAAAATTGTAAATTATTTTTTTATCTACCTGATAAAGTTCATATTTATTTTTGACATTTCTTTCATATGTGAGATCATACAAAAATTATCTTGGAAAGAAGGATTTATAAATATTTCTATTAAATGCGTATGAAATGTTGTAATTTAGTCTAATGTTATTTTAGGAATACATTTATTTTTTCTAAAATCATAGTTTATAGTTAATATAAAGATAAATATTGGATCAAATTATATAGGTACACACATCAGTTTGAAAAGGGTTTGTTGGAGTTTTTAGAATATTAAACTTTTAATCACTCCGTAGTTATGACCAAACAATTCAAAATCCTGATTACCAATTTAGAATATTCTATAAGAGAAGTTTAGTATATAAAGGCATTGTATTAAATAAATTAACTACCCAATATATTCATTATATTTTACATATATAATCAATCAATATAAGATGTTAGAAGCAATTTTAATCATTGGGGTAATTATACTACTTCCTTGTAAGTGGAGAATGAAATTCATGTCCAAATAAAAAAAGTTTTTACCATTTAAAGAAACATCATCAGCATTAAAACTCATAAGTACAAAAACAAATTCTTGTCGAGGAAATTAACATGAAAAGTGAATTATCTTTAACTTCTGAAAAACCATTTCAATATTGTAACATTTTAGTGGATCCATGCTTTGATGTTGTTGAGATTGATTTAAGATAAAACAATACTAACTGTGAAATTTATTTATTGATGTTGTAGAACATGTAAATTAGTCAATGTATGGGCGATACAATAAGAAAATTAAAAATACATTTATATTGAAGATGTTACATATCAATTATATATGAAAAATACTAAATAATGAAATTTCGATGATATAGTTACTATAACATGATTATTATTCTAAATCCAAGATAAATGTATATTTCCACGACCTAATGAAATTTTTCAAAAATATTTTGATTAGTTATACAAAATTTTATTTTTCTACCAGTGCTTGTATTCCTTGGGTGAGGATTCAAGTATACAATATTGGAAATGATCTCTGACTTCCATATTGAATTCAATGAGTAATATGAAAATATGAATTAATAAATTAATTCAAAAAAGTAGAAAATGAATAATTTTGTAAATGTTTAATGTTACATACCTTTAAAACCATGATTAAATAAACTATAAAATTCTTATAAAATAATTTATCAGATTATGTTTCATACTATGAAAAATCACAATGACGGGTTAATACAATGTCCAAGGGATTTGAATGCATGAACAACATTTGATTCACATCATCAAAAATTGTCATATAATCTTATCATTGGGAAATTGGATATGAATAATGATGGTTTCATCCCATTTAATAATTTAATTTATGCTAATAATATTTGGATGGTTTTTTTGGGTCCCATTAAATTTAACTCTATGGATGGGAATATAGTAAACTTGCAACAATATTTGAATTATAATTCATATAACAAAAAATCCTAGAATTAGAAATTATTTATTCATTATTTCTATAATTGAAGAATTATAGGAGTTATAGAATAAAAATTATATAATATATGATGCATCTACTATGAAAATTATAAATATTCATGTTTCTCTAATTTCGATCATTAGTGAGTTCCCAAGAGTTGGGATAATAACAATTTAGAACACATATAATGGTTTATCATATAGTGTTGGAAACTATAATTTTCAACCATGGTGAATACCTTATAATGAAACTAGGTTTTGGTTTCTCCATCGTAGATTTATCAAATCATATCATTAATTTCATTAGAAAAGTTAAATATTTAATGGAATAATTAATTATAGGACACTACGACATTTGAGCCGGGATCACAGGATAAGAGTATCTAAACTGGGGGTCAAATGGCCTCATGCACTTATCCCTATACACTAGACGATATTGACCAGAAGAAAGGGTTCAAAAGAATACGGTGGGGGGAATATACACTCATTTTTAGAGTTTCCCACAAAGGAAACATAATAACAATGAACAATATTATCATCGTAAATAAAGAAATAACTAGAAAAGAAATAAGCTAAACATATAAATACCATCAATAAACTATTATAAATTATGTATTATATTACATAAATAATTATTCTAATGTGATTTTGATATAAAAAATTAGTTGATACTTGGGAAATAGAGAAAAATAATTATACTCATGCTATACAAAAATTGTGAAAAGACAAAAAAATCTATCTCGACTAGCATTGCGAGCATTGGAGCAATCCTCCAGTTCCTTTTTTCCACCCCAGAATAAGAAATTATGCATCCATAAATGGACCTTCACTATATCCCTAACTAAAATAATTATATTTGTCTAGGTTACCCATTGGAATCCTGAATATGGTATAAGATAAATCCATCATGCCCCCAAAATTGGATTCTATAAAAAAATCCAGCCCAATCATATGAGTTGTAATAGTGTGAATAGATATTGGTAAAATTTTGTATTGATTAGAGATATTATTTAGTATATTAGAAAATTCTATAAAAAACTACTAAATGGTGAGTAATTGAATAATTGATCAAATCTTCATGTACAACCTACTCTGGTGTATTAATAAATAGGAAACTATATCATAAAAAATCATATATTAGAACTATACGGTCCAGGAACTAGGTATAGTCACCATGGAATCTTCTTCATGTTAAGAAATTGGATTCATAATAAAATGTTGTAATTTACACATACATTCCAAGATACTGGGGCCCATTTATAAAGTAATCATCTTTGAGTCCACATAGAACTTGTATAGAAAAATTTGTTTTGAATTGCATAGATACCAAGTATCATGTATGATGTGGTCCAACAAGTCCTATCTAGGTTAAAAATACAAGAAATCCATTATATAATATGTAATTTGGTCTTTGGTTCGATATTATATCACCCAATATCAATATAATAAATATAATGATTTAAGGGTCCTTTTCAATGTCGATGCCTTTTTCAATTTTGTTTAACATTATAATTTCATATACCATTTCACTTACAAGGGATTATAAAAGAGGCTATGTTATTGTTTATACCATTAATCATTTTCCTTCAGTTGATTATAGAAGGGGTCAAGGGTCAATGTTAGTATCATTTCCCAATATCATTTGAATTATTCATATTCAATTCCATAGTTATTTCACATTCAATTAATAAGTAGGAGTTCCACTTTTTCTTATACTCCACTTCACCAATCAATTACACGATTATAAAAAAGATAATGGATTTTAAATTTCAAAAAATGACTCCAATTTCAGTCCATGTCATTACACAAGAATTTATTAATTGAAAGGTACTAAAAAATATACATAACCTATGATGATTAATTTAATTTATATTCATCTCAAATTAGTAAATAATGAACATAAATCACCCTATGGGTGGTGTAATCGTGGATAAATAAAGGAACCCACCTCAAGGTATTTCCAAGTATATGATAAAAACCTCTATCCATGCATATGGGTGTAATGATATTTTTAAATTAATATTTAAATAATCAGTTTATTAATTTATTAATTTGAATATAAACACATATACGTTCGGTTGTATGTCACAACAGTTCAATCTATAAGCTTCTAATATTTTAGAGGAAATGTATATACAACCTACAATAGATAGGTAGTACTCTCATAATCCTTTTTCAACCTTTAATTTTGTCTTGAACAAGATAAATTTGAGAAATATATTAATACACTAAAAGAGGTCATATTAGCTCACATATAAATAGTTTCAAATATCGTAAGATAAACCGAGAAAGTAAGGTAATGGAATATATCACTTACTATTCTTCATTCAATGCAATTAATTATAGTTTAATCAGATCTCAATAGAGGGAAATGTTTCAAAGCCTATGTGGATTCCATGAAATAGTTCTGAAGGTGATGGTTTTTGTTCGTGGAGGTGAAATAAATTAGGGGTGATAAGTTATAAGGATTTAATAGGAAAAGGGAAATTGTATCCTACTTTAATGAGGTGCATGTTTTGGCCTCACAGCATTCCGAACCTTCCCCAAATCATGTACCAGCACTACTCATGGGAGCCACTAACATGAACAGTTAGGCACAAAATTAGAGAAACCTTCAGAATAATTTTTCTTTAATATTTTTTAAGGGACGAAAACTTTTAACATAGGCTTGTATCCTACTATGAATGGTTTTCCAATAAATGAAAATCATTTTACTAGCCCACATAGTTACTACTAAAAATTTTATAATTGGGATCATCATTCAATTTCTTCAATAAATTATTTTTGGGCTCCAAAAAAAACCCACACACTCTTAAACCCATCCTCAAAAATTTAAACTCTTCAATTAGAGGAGAAAATATTTATTCTTAAATTTAAATATTTCATACCATATTAAAGCATCCAGGATCATATAATTTCCCTTGATTAAAAAAACATACAACCAAGTTTCCCTTCTAAAGGTTTAAAATCATCATTTGACCATAACTATTGTCAGAGATCATGTAAATTGTCCTCTCACTCCCATGTATTTTTGTATACTAGGATATTATAACATCCATGGCCCGGGTGGCACTAAATCGGTGCCCCGATCAATGTTTGCATATGACCTCAAGCCTGCATCCTCGTACGGAAGAGGTTTCTGACTAGAATCGAGGGTTTAGATTAGTCTTTTAGCGAGAATATTCCTTATTTAAAAGAGTAAGATACATCATAACACAAATATAAATAGTGAAAAAAGTATCAAATAAACAATATCATGCATATAAAAACCTCTCCCAAAATGATTACCACCCAGAGGAAATTGTAAATATTTCATGTCTTGACACTATGCCAAGTGATAAAAACCAAAATAAATACATACAATAGAGTCACAAAAATAGTCCAGACATGATGACTAGAAATCCATACTTGGATGTCCCATTTACAACACATTTACCTATCAGAGGGCCATTTCCCTTGTCTTGACCATCAAGTAGGAAATCTGCTCAGATACCCAACAACAGACCGATAAGGGTGTGAGTAAAACTCAATAGCACACCACCTAAGTTGTTTAAAAATATACAGTCTCATTGATAGTACATTAAATTATTAAATAAATAACATAAAAATGAAGAAAATTCTGGGGCCACATGTTAACAATATCTACAAAGATATTACTAACAATGGTTCGAATTCATTACATTTCTTTATCCACTACTTCATCATCAATCACACTTGATTTATGTAATTCATCATTTTTTATATGGTAATAATTATTTCCCAAACCCACTATGTATAACATGTCACAGAAACATGTTATCATAACCTCTAATCCTCAATCTGAGTGGAGTGACCCCATTAGGGGAGTAGAGCTCCATCCGCTTCCCCAACCCAAGCATTGTGGTTAGAGTTAGAGCATCAATCAAACTCAACCCCTGAGAGGATCCTAAATCTTATCACACAACTCAATAAATGTACACATGATTATCCATCCATTCACCACATAAAAACCATATCACAACCAAGAACAACCAATGCATACAACATTCATAATCCATAAAATCATACATGGTAAATCATTTTTTAAATAATCCATTAACACATTTCCCACTACATCACATAGTCCTCTTAGCCCAATTACCATTCTGCGGACTAGATCACAATTCATATTCCATAATCCCTTTATGTCAACCCATTACACTTTTCACAAATTCCCTTATGAAATTTCTTTCAACATCTTTTCCCATTTCACATACTACTGTCAATTTTTCATATCACTGTTTCACAAGCACTAACTCTCTTAAGAATATGGAACATATCTCATAAGCCTCATACTCTAGACATAATTAACTAACACCGCTTTTTTACATCCATTACAAATATAAAATTCTCAACAAGGTCTCTACATGATCACATAACAGCCTTGAAATTACATCCGTAAATCTTGGTTAAAAAAGTATTGGTGCACCCCCTTGGTGGCCTTAGACTGGTTAAATCATCCTCAATGCATACCATGGGGACTATGAAGGTTTCCATTCATCATTTAGATAGTCATTATACCAAATCTCATCAATATTTCAGAATCACAATAAGGAGTATCCATGGAGTAAACCCAAGCATCAACAAATCCCAAACAGAACAATGGGATAGAAATTGTAGAGCACATACCTCGAATTCATGGACAAAAAATCCCTCAATCAAAGCCTTTGATCCTGAAGAAACCAAAAAATGAATACTCAAACAAAATCTCACTGGAAATAGAGGTTTTTAGGGATTCAGATGGATGTGAAAAGAATATGCATACCCTAATTGGAAATGAGAAAGGAGGAGATTAGACATGCCTAGTGCTTCGATACAAAAGCGAAGACACACAAAATGTCCTAGGAATGATGGAGTATCACCGCTGGGAGATCACGGAATCCATGGTTCATCAATGGGGTTTAGTAGAGATGAAAGGAGGAATATCCTGAGTGATCTTTAAAATCATTGAGTGGAAATGTTATAAATTTATCATCTTTACTCGGCTACACAGTTTACCTGCATGGTTTTCCGAACTACGCGCAAACCATTAGAGAGATATTATCCCAAAATCCCCCTTTAGCGTAGTTTTTAGGGAATTACACATAGTAATGATATTCATGTAGTAACTGTGTGCAAGCCTTTGTCCAATGGTGAATGGTTACCTTGGAATCTCCACACAGTATGGTCTAACTGTGCATAAACCATGAATGATTCCTAGAAATTCCTTTTCTCATACTCTTTCATTACCCATACCCATGAAACACCTCTGACCCTTCTCATGAATTTTGTAAAACTCTTATTTGACCAATATAAAGTACTCAAACTGAATGACTAGAAAATACATACCTTAATAATAAATATTGGATCTTATAACCTCCCAACCATAGGAATCCTTGTCCTCAAGAAACTCTTCCCGAGAATCATTGAGATTCAAAGGAAAAGGGACTGGTCTACTAAACTCACATATCTGATTCTCTCTCCCATGTTTCTACATTGAAATTTCCATGATACCATAAAACATGATCCTAAATATAAATATTTCCTTGTAAGATATTCTAACGATAATCCACAATATGAACTAGATGATCCTCAATGTACACATCTTGATCAAGATCAACAATATAGATGTTTATAACATTAGATGGATTTGGTTGATACAATTGAAGTTGTGAAACATGAAAAAAATAATCCATTACACAACTCCATTATGAAAGACCCAATTCTCATGCCACCTGTATGATCCACTCCACAATCTGAAACAGAATGTTGGGTGCCAATTTTCCATGATTCTACATTTAATGGTCACACAACCATCACAACACCTGAAGAAACACACTTTCACATACCATAAACATGAGAGGTCTGTGACATTAATATGCTTATGAACTTTGTCTACTAAATTTTGTTTTCATCCACTTGTGAACCCACAAATCCTTTTCAGACATCTCATGCACAAGATTCTGTCCTAACATCAAAAACTATGTAGCTTTTAACCAACACAACAGATATCTACATAGCCTCACATAGGGTCCCTCAAATTGTTCCATATAAATTATAGCTTGAAAAATATTTTTTTAGAAAAATAAATAATTGAAAATTTCTTTTCCATGAACCATGAAATCCCAAAATAAAATTTGTAAACATATCCTCCAATACATGAAATGTGAGATCTGACTATCCAACTATTTGCGGGTGATAATCCATACTAAAAAAACTCGGGTATCAAGCGCCTTCTGCAGCCCCTTCTAGATGTGCAATGTGAAATTTAGATCATGATATGAAACTTTGGTTCTCAGTAAACCATGAAACCACACGATCTGTTGAAAAATTGACAGACCTGACTAGTTGAGAGTATATGTTTTCTGAATCGGATGGAAATGAGAGACTTTAGTCAAATGGTCCATAGTGACACATATTACATCACACTTTGAAAGAATCCTTGGAAGAAAAATTATGAATTCCAAAATTATGTCATTCTACTTCCACTCTGGAATAGGAAATCATTGTAACAGTCTACCTAGACACTGATGCTCAACCTTCACATGTCGATAGGTAAGGTATCATACCACAATGCTTGCAACCTCTTTCTTCATTCCCGACCTCCAATAATGCCGACGAATATCATTATACATTTTGTCATTCCAGGATGTAGTTACAACTTTTATTTGTCAATATCATGCATCTAATCTTCATTCACTCATTATGGCACCACAACATGACATTCAACACAGACGACTCCATCAACACCAACAGTCCAACTATAAGGTGACTCCCTACCTTTAGGACTTTTCTTCATGAATAAACAATCTAGAACTTCCAGCTGACATTACTTGACCCTAATCGAAATCATATAATTAATCACTGAAGATGCATGGGTCATCTGTATGTTCCCATCATGAACCTCCTGGTGCATCTTAGCAACAAATTCTATAATTTTTCATTCAGATTTGGATTCATTTACAACATGATTCTAAATCTTTTGGCTTAGATAATTGGAAACACTAATCGATTTTATAAGTGTGTATGCCAACTCAAAATATAAGGATTGTAGGTACCAAAACCACCTTCTATTATGAAGATTCAAATCCATCTATGATAAAAAATACTTAAAAAATTTACGACCAATAATATCTAGGAACCGATCTCCCAACATTTAATGCCTCCAACACTTCAATTCATAAACCACAACAGAAATCTCGAGATCGTGGGTGGGGTATTTTAATTAATGAGACATCACCTATCTTGACCCATAAACTATTCCTCAATCATCCTACATCAACACTACCCCTGAGTTCCACACTGGATGCATCATATAACAATGAGTAATTTTTAATAGATTCAGGTAGGATGAGAATCGGCGCAGTAGTCAACCACTTTATTAATTTCTAAAAAATAGTCTCGCATACCTCCAACTTCTCAAACACAACACCCTTCCTGGTTATTCTTGATATTTTTGCTTCCAAATGTTGGAAATCCTTGATGAACCTCTATTAATAACTAGCCAAACACAAAAAAATTTGAACGTCCAAAAAATTATTGAGCTGCTCCCAACACACCACAACCTTTACCTTCTCTAGATCCACATACATGAAAAAACTAGAAATGATGTGACCTAAAAAATGCACATTATCGATCTGGTACTAAAATTTAGAGATATTTTTAAAAAAATTGTGCCTTATAAGTGTAATAAAGAAGATTTGAGGATGTTTGGAATGATCTTTAAGAGTTGGTGAGTACACTAAGATTTAATCAACCAATACAAAAATAAACTAATCTAGAGAAGGTTTAAATATACAATTCATTAGCAGCATGAACACCGTCGGTGCATTGGTTAACCGAAATAGTATAAAAAATTCATATAACCCATACCAGCTCCGAAAATCTATCTACGATGCGTCAGATGATCCCACCCTCAACAAATTGTATTCTGATATCAGATCAATCTTGTATAACACTAATCGACCACTTAGATGGTCAAATAAGCCTTCAATTCTTGGAATTTGTTAATGGTTATTAACTATCATCTGATTCAACTTCCTTTAATTTTCTCATAACTGCAACAACCAATCATCCTTCCTCAAAAACAATACATGTGACCCACATGGTGAAATACTGATTCAAATTAAGATATTTAACTCCAACTCTTCCAGCTATTCCCTATCATCTTGTAGTTCTCCAAGCACCATTTGATAGGGTGAAATAGAAACAGATTAATCCCCTAGAAGAAACTCGATTGTGAACTCCACAACCCTTACAGGTAGTAGTCCCCTGAAATCCTTAGGAAAACATCCCGATATAATACCACCACATTAGGAAAGTCATGTTACTCCACCTCTCCATCATCAAGAATAAGGAATTCCACCTGTGATATAAGTTTCCCAAACTGATCAAAAATTTTCCACGCGTGTCCTGCCCAAAAATCACACTCAATACAAAGTACATAAGTCTCTCTCTTAGGTGACATAAACGTTACCCTAAATGGTTAATAATCAATATGGGCCTGATATATCACTAGCCAATTTGTGACCAAAATTTGAACAAAATGACTTCTTGAGAAAAAATATGATCCACATGAAATGATAACCACCATCCCTCAAAGCACATCCTCTACATTATCAGATATCCTCAACTCGCACCCCCAATGGTGTATCAATTGGAATACCCCCCAAAACCTGTTCCATGGCTTTGTCTGACACAACCATGGATTTTGATGAGATAATAGACTGTGTGGCTCATGTGTTAAATAAATCTTTAGCATGTGTGGAAGCTACAATAATTGTGCCTCAAATGGTAGACAGTCTAGCATCACCACCTCCAGGTGTATACTAACCTGTGTGAAGATGGAATTTCCCTCTACCCTAGGATCCAACCTGAGTAATTGAAACTGAAAATTCCTACATGATTGGATGGTTTCTCCCTAGAGTTCCACGTCCACCACTTCTACCTGTATGACAAGTGGAGCTCCAAATACCTACCTGATATGAGATGATCGATCACCTTCCCGTACATGGTAATTTCTTTTAACTCCCATCCACACCCAGCTACTGAGAGTTATTATAGAACCTCTATATATGTCTCAACCCATCATAGGACTAGCACTCGACAATTAGTCGAGGACATTTACCCCGCATGTGCCTGAACCATCCAAAATGTTAATGGAACACCTGATCACTACCCTGAGAAGATAAAACTCTCCTTTGACTATTCTGTGCAGGTTCGACTTGTTGGAAACATCCAAAACCACACATCCTTATATTGGAGACTGTACCACCTACCCTCCCAGTCGACACCTTAAATCTACCACCTGATCCTTCCTTTAGGTTCCCTTTTATGATAAGGTAATATTCCACTACCATAATAAACCTCTTCAGATGGAATCATAGGACCTAATCTCCTGCCTAAGACCATCTTGGAATAATTTTTCCATATTGCCTAATATTTAGACACCATCAGGATGAATCAGCATAAGAACCTTAAAAAACTAGCATAATCTATCAATGATGCAACCCCCTAAGTAAATCTCATAAACTCTACAGCCTTCTCCGGCCTCATTGTTTCATGATAGTATGATTCAAGAATCATTTCCTAGAAATCCTTCTAGACCATTCCTTTAGCCTCCTTCTTTTAAACAAAAATATCCCATAAAATATTGGCCTTCCCTCTTAACATGTAGGTTTCTAACATGATGCGATTCTCAAGAGAAGTCTCCAAATGAACAAAAAATAGTATGGATATACTCAATCCATAACTATGTTGCCTCTGGCCCACCATCTCATGTAATGGTTTTAGGGTGCTATAGGTGAACCTCCATGGTTTGTTGAAACATACTATACAAAACCCGCCCTGGGTACCAATACATCATCTACATAAAATAGTAAAGAATCTCACAGAACAACTCCTCCTTATTATCTTGAATCACCATATCCTATTGCTCCAATCCTCTAGGAGAAATCTCAACAATTTCTTCTTGTCGCCCAGCCATCACAATTCTTTGTGGAGGAATTTATCAATAATGAAAAACACGGGCATTAGAAAAAAACCATTAATATTTTGTAATTATAAATGAAGGATTTTTTTACTTTCCAATAACAAACCATTTCACGCACATCACACAAACATGTCTGATCACACCTCACACACTACCCTCAATCATACCTACCAAGGGTATGGCTAACATGTGGTCACTAACTCACACCAATACCCTTATCAGGTATACTTCCTTAATTATTGTTTAACATTTTAATCCCATCATTTTAGACCATTTGTATAATATCATTAGACAATATTTTCACCACTTTTAACAAAGATAAATAAATTCTATACTATATGTTACACATACCTTTTTCATGTGTGGGTCCTACTATGATGCATGTCACTTATATACATAGGTGCCTAGATTGATGCATGAATGAACAACCTTGTTATATTCTAGACATGAGACAAATATCCTAAACCTATAACATTACAGCACATATGTATCACCCAATGGTGAAATATCCTCAAATGTAGTAAAACGGAAGAAGAATTAGAATTCATTACCTGCATGACATGGATTTTCCTTGTACCTGTGTTAGATACTATGAAGAAAAATCTCGTTACAATGGCCCAACACTATACTAATTTCTTGTATACCATACCAAATAGTAATAAAAAGAATGTAACTCCTCTAATACCACCAGTAGTAGAAGAATTAACCTTCCTAAGAGATAATTCTTTCCTCGATAAACAATAACAATAAGATTATCCTAAAAGGTCATATATACCTCCAAATAAATCTTATTAGAATGAAAAATATGATACGTGGTGGAGTGATAATGAAAAAACTAAAAGGCATGGAAGGCATCATTATTAGTCAGTTCCTCTGAGGTAGCTACAACAGATTCGATACTGTCCTGACTTTTCCAAAATCTCTAAAGGTATGAAAAATGAAGTGAAATATTACCCTCTCTCATAATTCTTCAATGTCATCATCTAGGTAAAATGAGTTAGAAAAAAATATCACATAACTTGAACTCTATTGTTTAGCTGTAGTGATTGGCATAATACTTCTACCTAGATGGATATGCATCCATATGTTTCTGGATAAGTTATACCTTCTATGAAATCTCCTAAATAATATGAGGTACTATCATAATGCACTCTAACCAATAATTACAATAGATTAAAATGGAAAGTAAATAAATCCTCATAAAGAACCATATGTATAGTAACATAAAAGATTTTTTATAAGATATTTTGAAAATATATGAGTATTTTTTTTAAATAACCGCCAAAATAAATGAGACAAGTCTTCAATATTTCCTCTAACACATGTATCATATGGTCGAACTAATCACAAATATATGGGTGATTGACTATAATTAAAAGTTATTATGAACATAGATACCTCTACATCCGCTTCTAGAACCAAGACAAAAAATGAGCATCACTATCCAATAAGATATTATGTGGAACTCCATAAAGGCGTATGATCTCAATGAAAAATATCATTCATAACTATCCCACTAAACTGTTTTATTGAATAGGTAGGAAGTGAGTGACAATTTTTAATTTTTCTATGTCACCCATACTATGTCACAACTATGAGGGGGTCCTAGGTAATCACATCACAAAATAAATTTAATTTTATCCCATTTCCAGTTAGGAATGGGGAATGTATATAATGGCCTTTCTGGATAGTGGTATTTCTCCTTTGCTTATTGAATTGTGAAAAATTGAGTAATGAAACCAACTATCTCCATTTTTATATCACTCCACCGGTATTTTTAGTGTAAATAATTAATCATCTTCCTCAAGATAGAATATACCCACCACGAAGAAGAATGAGACTCTCACATCAATTCCTCTATGTTGTCTATATAAACACAGACACATAAATGAATGCATGAAAATTAGTCATCATAAATTATCCAACTATTTGGTGGTTACTTTCTTTAAAATCACTCATGTAGTATCAATATTTCATGATCGAATAATTTTATAATAATCACTGTATCCAAAAGTGAAGAATTCATGACTAAAACTCCATGAATTGATAGTTTGTGATGCTCTTAGACATCTAATTTCATCATAGAAAGTGGACCATCAAATTCTAATTTCTACTATCCAATTTAACTATATGTGTCTATGTCTTCTAGCATATAGCATAAGCAATAGTATTTCCTTTACCACCTATATAATCAATCTCAGGGTTGAATGACTCTATGTATTCAATCATTATTTTTCTTTGAGATTCATGTCATATTGTGTAAATATTTATTTGAAGATTCTATGGTTTTTATACACAAAAAAACTCAATCCTAGTATATAATGACTCCAACAATACAAATCATGAACTACAGATCTTATCCCAAGATCATGCATTGAATTATTCCTCTCATGAGGCCTCAACAAAAAAAGTTTATCCATCATGATTCCATCTTCCTACATCAAAAAAACTCCAATAAAAATAATTTAGCCATTACTATAATCAATTTGTCCTCTACTATGTCTGGATAAAATTTGGATCAGCGGTGAATTCAACCTAACATTTTGCTTCTAAATGGATTTATTTCACACTATAGAGAATGAAAACATGACGCCCATCTTGTTCAAGAATATATTTTGTAAAGAAATACATGAATTTTTTTTATAAATCCCATATAATTACCATACATCCTCATAAAACTCCATATGTCAATGATTTTCTTGGTCTTCTCCAGGGAATCAACAACTCTCACCTTATCTTTATCAACAAATACTTTTTCATATGAGATAATTTGTACTTAGAAGTAGATCAAATAAATCCAAAATATTTATTTGATGACAATAAACAACACATGGTTCTATATCAGTTTGATAAAAATGATATCAATATAATAGGAAAGTTTTTCTCTATTGTGCATGCACACAAAGATGTCGTATATAATGACTACTAAGAATGAATCAAAATAAAAGTGGAAATTGGGATTCATATAATTGATTAATACTAATAGCATGTTTGTAAGACATCAATATGTAACCCAATAACCATTTAATAAATATATAATATATAATGTTGAATGAGGTGTATCTAATGCTTTAAAAACCATCTAATGGTTCCTAATATAAAATTGATAATGGAAAAAACCATTTCACAATGTAACTAGTTGAATAGGTCATCTATATATGGATGTGTATGTCAGTTCATAATTAAAATCTTGTTCAACCGATTTAATTTCCTACAAATCCTGATAATATCAATTTATTTATTTGAGAGAAGGATAGGTGAACCCCACTGGGAAGTAAAAGTATTTATAAAACCCTTATCTACCAAGTCCTCTAGCTCACTCTTCTCCACCTATAACATATTATTAGATATCCAATAAAAAGTAATGGATAATTATGTTTCTCCTAACAGTAGATTAATATTAAACACTTACTATCTCTCAGAAGGAAGTCTAAAAAATTATTAAGTGAATAAATCCCTCAAACAATATATTACATAAGAGATATCAACATTAATCTAGCCTTAATCATACATATAAAGCCTAGAGATCTTGGGCATCACTCTACCTAGCCCACGATACGTTGGTCAATATCAACCTAAATTCATATCCCATTCATTATTATGATTATAAATATGACCCTCATGTGATATGAAGGATACCCAATGATGGTGAAAATTGACATTAATATGATAAAGAACTGACTAGTCTATCATGATAATGATGTCAAAACATAATTTCTAAAGGAATAAGAGGTTCCAAAGAAAATGGTACACTCTTATCTGAAGGTAACTACATTTACTATTCTATACTCTCTAATGGAATACCCAAAAGTGTATTGAGTGGAATCATACCATATAAACACTCTAGCATGAGTCCAAAACTCTATGTAAAAATAAATTTAAGATAATTTTATGTATAAAATATATGAGAAACTAAAGAAGATGATACTAAAATTGCACCTCTAAGCACATATGTTCCGATACCATACACCATAGTGATCGACTATATTGCATATATTATTCAAGTTACACAACCCTTAGATTCAACCTAACTACCTCGGGTATCCCACATATTCTATCACTACAAATATTGTGACTAACTCCCTCAGACAAGACCACCTTCTTGGCCTTCATGACCGATCGTTCTCCATCTCCATGTCTGATGTGGACCCTCTGATCATGCTCTCGAAGGAGGTGGTGAAGATCTTATTTAACTTAAAATAGGATGAAGGGTCTAAAAATACCTCCTCTTATCAACCATCATTTCATATGATCTATAACCAACTGGAGATCCAAAAATATATGGCTTTATATGACCTTTCTTACTAAACTGATCTTAGATCACATTGTTACCCGGGTTCATGCTCTCACTACTTCTGCCTCTTGAAGAAAACACATTGAGACACTTCATGGTGGTAGTCAAATTAGTACTAGGTCTTGGAACCAAAAATCCCAAGATCACACACATAGCCTCTCTTAGGATACAATTAGTAATCAATTCCTAGTTTAGTATATCTGTGATAGAGGATAGATGAAACATGTTCACCTATGATCAAATAGAATTCTTCTGTTTATCATCAAAGTGAATATCCCTAGATAACTCATCAACAAAAAGGATTGGTGTAAAACAACGAAGATCCAGGAAATAAGGGTAACAGTTCGTACCCTATGAGACGCCACGCTCTAGGTGTATTAAATATATTTCTCTAACATCCATCAAACAGCTCGAGAAATTAATAATCATAGAAGGAAATCGAAAAGTCATCATAGTCCATATCTTAATGATGATATTCCTGAGTAATAAAAAAGATTAAATTATTTCATGATTCATGTAGAATATATATTATGAGATTCAATCTCCTCTCAGAATGTGTATCAATATTATTGATGCTAGGTAGAATGGAATTTAAAAAAGACTAGGTATCATAAGGACCACCATCCCTTGAAAAGAAGGGCACATTCTCCCAATGAAAGTCCCTCATCAACTCTAATATAGTAGGGCCAATTACTGGGGATCCCTACATAGTACTCTTGAGATGTAATAATCCCTCTCAAAAGGAGTAAACAATGATATTACTGGGGGTAATAGGAGGATCCAAAAGTGTCTCTACTGAAGGTAATAATGGTGGCTCAGGGCCCACCACCTCTAGATCATGGTTGTTTCCACACTCTTGGAAAATGAATCAGATTTGTCTTCAAACAATAGCACTGAAATTCACAATATATCACCTAAGATAACTTTTAAAAAGGTCCTTTTTTATAGAAATTAGAATATGATAGGTAAATTATTTCTAATATAACAGTCACACCCCATATTTCTCTTATAGTCAGGTATGGGTGATGTATACGACCATATGGGCTCATTGGAGATATTTCCTACTTCCCAATAAAAATTATGGTTCTAGCATAATTTATCTATTTTTCATTACGGATTCTATTATATAGTGTGTATAATGAATTTTATTAAGTAAAACACCCTTTAAATTGAATATTGATTCCCCATTTTACAACAACAAATTCATTTAATCATTAAAAATCAATAGTTAATGAAAATTTATATATATAAATTGTTATATTTAAATATGATTCTATTACCAAGTATTAATGTGGAAGGTTTTGTAAGTATTAATTGGAACGTAATTTAACTATAGCAATGTTTTTTCCCTTAGTCATCTGAATGCAACAAGTCCATATATGATGGTATCACTACCCTATTTAAAGTTTCCAATTTATAATGGAATTTACCCCTTATAAATTTTTATTGGAACCCATTTAATACCAACAAAAAATGTTTCATCCAATTAAACCAATAGTCCATGGATAAAACATGCCATAATATCTAAATTATGGTGCCACAATAATGCTATATGTAAAATCAACATTGACGATGATGTGGATTCTTTAATAAAATATTTCTTATCAAAACATTAACAGATCATTCAATCAATGAGAAATAATACTATAAAACAATGAAATAATCACATAATCATGGTATACAAGTAATAATGCTTAATCTATACCTAATCCTTACAAATATATAATGTGGGTCAAAATAAATAATTCAAGTCATGCAATTTACATGGAATGGGGTATGCATGGAAAGGAAATAATTTTTCCTACAAAGATTCCTTAGTTATGTACCTCATTGTACGATTGGAACATGAGTAACAATGAATAAAAATGAATAATATTGAATGCCACGTGTCATTGTTTTCTCCCAATAGTGATATCAAGTAAACTGTAATAGTTATAATCTAGAACAATAACATCTCATCCAATGTCATTTGTATTTCCCTATACGGGTGTTAGGTAATCCCAAGAACTTGCTCATTATAAATTTCTGACACATTTTTAGTCTCTGATCTAATAACCTAAATAGTAATAAAAATGTTAAAATAGTTCTCTAACACCACTTTTTGGTGTCCAATCAAGGCTCACATGATATTTTAAGACAAACATCTAGCCACATTTCCTCAAGAATGTCTCCACATATACTAGAGGTTGTTGATTTGGCAGGAGCTTATACAATTATATAGTGGGGATATTATACCCTCATAGTTAGTGTGTGACTCATTTATAACATAATAAAAATGAATGTGTTAATAATAGTTAATAAATAAATAATACACTGAGAAATGAGTAAAACATCTAGATTATATGAATTTACTATAAAAACCCATATCCTCTATCATATAGGAAATGATGCTCATGTCCTGGTGAAATAAAATAAGATGTGGTACATTGGAAACAAAAAGAAGTCATATACACATGATATAAAAAAAAGTAATGACCCAAAATCTATCCATACTAGAATCCCAAGAATATTCTTGATCATATACTCCCATACTCCATCATAGAATAATAAATTAGGCATCCAGAGATAGACCCTTCTCATTATCCCTACCTAAAATATTGATTTCTTTTTAGGTATGATTCTATGGCCCAAACTGGATATGAGATTTATTATATAGGACAACACAAATGATTTCAATAAAAAATATAGTATATGAATATAAGTTTTAATAGTGTGTAGATATATAATGTGTTCAGCTATAATTATAGGTGATATAACTATGTGTATAATCACATGATATAAAATGACGTCTGTAAATGGTGCATAACTATTTAACTAAGAAAATCATTAGCTACATCATATGATGATATATCCAGTCCTAGAAGACTATGATATTCAATGTATAGTCATGTATCATACCTATGAAGGATCAGATACAAGATTATGACCAAGGAATCATCTTTGAGTTTACATAGATTGTCTATATAAAATTTGTGTAATGTTTACCTTCATAGGTTAAGATACAGGTCCCATGGATGAATGAATCCTCTTATTTCCACAGAGATCATCCCTAGAAAAATTAATAAAGACTTTGTTGGATCTTATTGGCAATTAATGATGCATTATAATAATATTGATCCAAGGTAATAGTGCATGGAATCCACCATATTATATATAAGTGGGTCTTTATTGCCATATTGTATCTCCCATTATCAATATAATTAATATTTTTATTCAATGATCCATGTTATGGTCCATTACCTTATCAATAAAATATAAAATAATTATATTATAAACCATTTCACATACAAGTGATAAGGAAGGGGGTCATGATAGTTTTTATACATTGTATCAATTGAATTCACCATATTTAGTTATCTAATAAAATCAGAGAAAATTGATAAGATAGAGGTTTATATCAATGTCCATGAAACTTGAAAAATCAATTACATAATTATGAATAAGCTAATTTATTTTCTATTTCATTCCAAGACACCCATTTTCTACTATTTGACTACACATTTCATTAACAAATGACAAGGTGCTAAATAATATAATAAAAATTTGTTAATTGATGTAATTTATATTTAAATCTCATTAATAAATTGAGAGACTAACTCAACCCATGGTTTATGTAATCTTGATTAATAAAATTAACCCACCTCAATGGGGGTAAGGGTTGTGGTTGACTACTTGTAACATTATAAATGGGTTTAATAACATGTCCAAATCATTGTTTAAAAAATGTGTTTATATATTTATTAATTTAATGAGAAATGACCTAATGATCTAACTTGTAACACAATGGAGTGCGAAATAAATATCCATAAATCTAGGGAAAAGGTATATAGAAACTTATGTATACGGGTAGTTCTCCATTTATCATTTTGCAGACTTTAATTCATCCTAGAATGGGAGAAATCCGAGAAATAGATGAATAACCTTAATATTTATAATATTATATCATATATAAATGTAATCAAATATGGGGATATAAATATATATAGTAGGGTAACCTATTTATGTACTTATAGATACACTTTCAATGCAATATACAGTGGTCCAATCAGATCTCGGATGAGGGGGAGGCATCCAATCCAAGAAGCATGACATAGTGATGTTTCAATGGATGTGTGTTTTTGTTTGTTAATATGAATTAATGAGGAGTGGTAGGTTAAAACTCATTATATTAAAATAGTTAATTTAACAATAATTTAATGTGATACTAAGTTGGGGGCATGGTTGGCCAAACCACACAACAATAATGCACAAAAATAATCCAAGGGATCCACCCCGTTGCCTGGTTAATTACATGCATAGACCAACCATGTGCTAACTATGTGATTCATCTATACAAATGGTATATAGTATTTTACATGGGTTTATTTTTACCTTGTATAGTTTGTGAAACCAATCCCCTATCATGTCATAGATACACATTTGAGAAACAAAGTTACTAATAACTACGCACCAATCATGTACCTTAGGATATTTCTCAAAAAATAGGATCTCAAGGCTCTTAACAAGTCCCAAATTCTCATGAACACTCCTTAAATGTTACTCAGTCATTCATGAAAATAGGAATTAATTTTAAATAATTAAGGATAATTTGTGATGGTACTTCATTTTAATGCTAGTGGGAAATGAGTTCAATTTATTTCATCTATTAATATTTAAAAACTCAAATGAAAGAAAAAAGTTTATTTTCTTAAATTCAATGTTTGGAATTTAATTTTTTATGTCATAATATTGATGTTATGTACTCTCTGAGTAATTTATTTAATAACTTGTATTCTTATTACATAATGAGGATGTGAAATTGAAAAATCCTATTAACACTCAATAAGTATAATAATCAATTAATATAAAGTGTTATATATGTCCATATGAGAATACAAATTATGTTTTAGTAATATTTTAATTGAACTCTACGAATTAAGATATAATTAATTGAATATTAAATAATCTCAAAGTACCTAATTACATTTCCTGTAACATTTAATGATGCGATGACTTAATTAATTTTACGCTACATGGTTTAAAATGTCATGATTAAAATATATTACTAGAGATGACCATACTATTGGAATTACATACATTGTTACAAAAAAATGTAAATTTATTTTTAATATAGTTTCACCAATATTTTATTACTATAAAGTGATAAAATACTAAATCCCATTAAATGTGAATAAGATTCAAGTAATAATATTAATGACACTTATTTATATGATGATCATCTTTTCCTAGTAATTTTTTGCTGTGATATTGAATTTATCTTTGGATTTGGTCAAGGAAACTGAATTGGGATTCCCTGTCCATTATTGATGATGGTGTCTAATTAGGAAATTTTTTATTTATATGTTTTCCTTCATAATTATGTTACTATTTAAAATTAATTAAAAACATATTTAATTTTTATATATTCATATTGGTTTATAGATACCTTGTTCATTTGAAATATTTGGTGAAGAAAATGACTAACCTGATAGATCAACCATTGATAGTTACCTAGTGTAGGGATGTGTAATTTTTTCATATATTAATATGATATTGAGACAAGGTCAAATACATTTGGTTGTTTTTAGGATATATAGACACAATCTCAGTTATATAAAAACTCCCCAATATTCCTAATTTTTTGTACACTAGATGGGATAACCTCAAATACGACTCTGAAATACCATGAATTATTATAAGAACATATTCATGTGTTATTTAATATTTAAGTTATAGATCCATTAACTATAGAAAATGTAATAGGCTGTGGTAGTTTCTAAAATTACACTGAAATATCCTAATAATACTTTCATCCCATTTTATGGAAACAAATGTAAAATGAATTATAAAAGAGATATATAGTAATGGTTTTTATTAATTCATATATATCCGACATATTTTGTGGTATATTTTATTAAATCATAACTACTTATTTAAAAAAATGACCTCCACCTCCTTTATCCTTGAATCCCCCTACAACTCGACCAGACCCCCTCAACAATGACACCCTATAGCAATAGACACCACAAAATGGTTGGCCTCCTCAAAATTGATACCATCTTCTATTTAATGACAAATGAATTTGGAACCCCACCCTCCCTCTATGATATACTCTCCCCATAGAAAATACCCCCAATCCATTATTGAAAATTATGTATCTTATCTACTATACCTTTCTCTCTAATACCCTCTCCCCCTCACAAATACCCTCTCCCCACACTGATATCCTGGTTTTTAATATCATTTATGATTCATTCATAATATTTTCCCACTTTTTATGAAATTCATATATGATGAATAATTTCATGTGTGGTTGAAGGATCATTTTATTGTGGTCATTTTATTAATCAGTGACTAGTGGTGTGTTGTGTAATTATTTCATGAGAATTGATTTAAATTACATTACTATATTGATAAAAAAATCTTAGGGAAATACTTTCACAACCTAAATTGGGTAATATGGTGATGAAATTAGTACTATGTTATGATACCAAAATTGTTGGGAAAAATCCTTCAAGGTATCATTGAAATCATATTTGACGTGATTGTGTTTGTTGAAAAAGTGGACATCTGTGTGGTCATTGTTGAGAAAACAAGACAATTACATAAAAATTTGTTAACAAAGGGGATTTCAGGGTGGAATGTCGAGTTCAAGAGCTATGGTCAACGATACATGTTTGATTCAAGAACGTCGACAAAGGAATGAATGATCTGAAGGTGGTACAACAATAAAAGATACAAGGTGGTGCCATTTTCTAGTGTTTGCAAAAATTTTGGTCCTGAAAATCAACAAATAAAGACAAGTGGATTTTGGAAAAGGGAAATGCGCGCCATTGAATTGATGTAGAAGAAACTTGTGCACCATATGTTTTTCAAGATCAGAGCATCAAAATATGGAAAAGGAAAGAGCATCGCGAAGGTATTGGTGAGGTCATGCAGGTGACCTGTGCACCGTGAAGAGACATGCGCGCTGATGCTTTGGATGCTTGAGAACTTGCGCGCCAATTGTTTTTCAAGACCAGAAGATCTAAATATAGAAATCTAAAGAGGGTCATGTAGGTATTGGTTTGGTCACGCAAGTGACTTGTAGGGGAAGAGACATGAACACTGAGACTTGCGCGTTGAGGGGAGACTTGCGCGCCGACACATAGGTTGATCAAATGCCAATAAATACAGGACAATCCCTCCTCATTTTTAACGGAGTTCAACACTTATAAAAATCAGATATCCCATCACGCTGGTGTGGTGGTCACGTAGGTGGTGTGTGGTCGCATAGGTGAACTTGCACATCAGTGTTTGATGTTGTGCGCCGGTTGGTAGTTGCGTGCCAATATTGGCTTGGGCATAAAAGGTATTGAGTCACGCAGGTTTGGAGTTGTAGATGATTGTGTCACGCTGGTGGTAGAGGCATACATGTGCGCCAGTTGTGACTTGCACTCCAATACTTGTGTGCTGGGTTAGACCTGCATGCCATGTAAGGTTGATTCCCTAGCAGTGTTTTCGGTGTGCGTGGAAGCTGGAAGTTTGCCTGATACCTTCGGTGCAAAGAGAAATTCATCTACGGGTGAATGTTGGAATTCAACAGAGCATCCACATATAACATAGGATGTATTCATTAGAGATAATGACGAGTCCTATTGGTCTATAAAATGTGAGTGGATCCTTTCCGGTGAAGTGAGCAAAGGAAGAGGATGAAGCTGATCCTCTCCACCAACAGTCATCCAGCGAGAGAGAAATAGAGAGTTACCCTTGGGAAAGCTGTGAGATAACACTAAACTTTGTAAAGGCAGTGATCCTGGGATAGTGCGACTATGCCCGAACAATGTAATCCACAGATAGTGATGTTTAATGGAATTTGGTATGACCGAAAACTTCTCGGTGTATGCTCCTTGTACATAGCCCTTAGCGGTGAACCAAGTTAAAATTGCTTTGTCCTGTGCATGGTTTACTTTATATATATATATTGTGAAAACAGGAAAGAGAGAGAAGAGTGTTTTTCTTAACTATGAAAGAAGATATGAACGGGGTTTAATTTTAAATTTGTCATACCCTCATTCCCCCCCCCTCAGGGTACTCAGCTTTGTGGACCTAACAATTGGTATCAGAGGGAAAGGTTGATATTAGTTCCTCTCTCAATGGAGGTCACTAATCATAGAGGGATTTCAATCTTTGACGGATGTAATTTTTAGATATGGAAGAATCGAATACAACACTATTTATGATCATTGGGAATTGATGTGTTTTCAGTAGCTATGCATGGTATCACAGCTGATATTAATAATGGTGCATTTTCAGAAGCTGAGCATAGAGTGTTGGATGTGAATTCCAAAGCAATCAATGCCTTAGGGGGAGCCCTTTCCAATCCCATCTATACAAAGGTGATTTCATGAAAAACGTCACATGCCATGTGGGAAAATCATTTGAATATATATGAAGGGGATAAAAAGGTCAGAGTGTCAAAGCTGCAAGTGTTGTTGAGCAAGTGTGATGATCTGATAATGAACCCGAATGAGTCTGTTGATGCATTCTTTGATAGTGTAAATGTTGTGGTAGAATACATTCGAGTTCTTGGTGAAATTATCAAAGTCATAAAAATTGTGATGCGCATCTTGAAAAAACCTCCACCTTGGTTCAATCTGAAAGTTCTTGTTTTGGAAGTTAATGACCTGAAATAATTGACAATGGATAACCTGCACATCACCCTTTTTGCATATGAAATGATAAATTATGATAACGATGCTGTGGAAAATGGGAAATCTAATGAGGTGGCATTTAAAGCCATGAATAATATCACCGTTTAAGATTCTCGGGAAGAAGAAGAGATAGATGAGGTAATGTCATTCTTCTCCTCAAACCTTCAAAGAGGAAAAGGAAAGTTCAAAGGGAAACATCCTCTTGTTTGATTTAGATGTGGAAAGTTTGGACATCTCGCAGCAAGATGCCCCATAATGTTTCAAAAAGAAAATGATGAAGATGATGCTAAAATTCCCAAGAAGAAATCTTCAGCCTATGTGAAAGGGAAGAAGCAGTTCAAGAGAAATTATTTCAAGAAGAAGAATATTCTTTCACAAGAAATAAATAGTTCAAATGAGTCTGGGGTTGAAGAGGATGAGGAGATTGAAAACAGCAAAGATCGTGGAGAAAATGCTATAGTGGCGGTCGTCGGTAGTTCTCATGAAAAAGAAGAAACTGACACTGGAGAAGAATAAGAAGAAGTTAAAGGACTTGTTGATAGGGAAGCTGAACTGGAAGCATCTCTTGAAGAGATAAACGTCTGGAGAGCCAAATCAAAGAAATCCAATAATGTGGTTCATGATGCCAAACTCTATATGAAACAACAGGATGAAGAAAATTCTGAGTTATAAGAAGAAATTGAATGAATAAAATCCTCAACACCAGAGAGCTCAAATAATATTGTTGAGTATAAGCTTAAAATTTAGGAACAAAAGAAAGAAATTGATTGTTTGACTTACACAAGAAAGGGGCAGGTCAGACGCATCAAAGAGCTTGAAGAAGAAGTGGTCAGTCTACGATGAAAAATAAAGGATAAAGGAAAAATATTGTCCTCCAATGGGATTTCAGGAAAGTAGGTCATTCTGAAGACTCAAAAGGTGTAAGAGGAGCCTAGTTGTTCAGCAGGAAAGAAGAAGCAATTGATCTCAGATGTTAAGGCTGATTTAGGGCTTTGATAAGAAGAAAAAATCTGTGGCAATTGAAGTCAGACCACAGGCACCCGTCCTGAAATTGAAGGTTGTTTTGGGCACAAAGCAGAATCAGAATATTCAGAGATCCCAAGGGGAAACTCATCATTTTGAAGTAACATGAAGGAATTCACCTTATATCATTTGTTATTGTTGTGGGAAGATGGTACATTCACAGTATGTGTGTTCCATAGCAAAGAGATATCGAAGGGAACAAGAACAGAGGTGGAAGCCAAACAAGGAATGGTTCTCCAGAACATATTTAGAAGGACACTATTTTTGGTGAGGTGGATTTGGGAACATGGATAGGTACTGCACTTCGACCATACAAGGAAATGTGCCAATAAAGAATAAAAATGTTCGCAAGAATCAGATCAATAAATCAACATGTGAGTTAAAAATGAAGAACAAATTTGTGGCTTTGCAAGATGAAGCTTGTCCATCATACTCTGATAAAGAACAGAAGTCTCAATCCATGCCGAGTGTGAAAGCAAAAGTATGGACCAAGAATAAGAAAAATGAGAAAGCCATGGTGGAAGAAATTTCCCTTAAGGCATCAAATCGCTCAGGTGTATGGATCCTTGATTGTGGTTGCACTTCTCACATGATAGGTAATAAGGATATTGTTACAGGCATAAAATATGATAATGAAGGAGTTGTCAAATTTGGAAATGATGAAGTCCTGATGATTGTTGGCTCAGTAAAATCCATGTTTTGGGGAAAAGAAATGAGACATACTGATGTCATAGTTGTAGAGGGTCTTAGTCATAACATGCTCAGTGTCAGTCAACTATGTGACTCTGGGAACTCTATCCGATTTACCAAGAAGATGTGTGTGGTGAAAGGAAAAGATGGAGTAGTTGTTCTATATGGAAAAAGGAAAAAGTGAAATCTTTACCTTGTAGGTGGGGAAGAAGATACATGCCTTTTATCTCGAGAGGAAGAAAACCAGTTGTGGCATAAGTGGCTTTTTTCATCTAGGCCAACCATTCATGGAAAATCTTGTAAAGTGTGATGCTTCTAGAGACCATCCCAAACTATCACATGATCGCACTCATACGTGTGATGCTTTCCAACAAGGGAAGATCATCAGAAATACATACAGGCCAAAGGAACATAAAACAACTAGAGTACTTTAATTGGTGCATCCTGATGTATGTGGACCTATCTCACTACAAACTATAAATGGGAAAATGTATAATGTTCTTTTAATTGATGGTTATAGCAGAATGTTCTGGGTATTTGTCGTTACCCATAAGATAGAGGTGTTCAGTTGCATAAAGTAGTATAGGAGGGAATCAGAAAGGATGCTTGGACATAAAATTAAAAAGTTTTATACTGATAGCAGTACAAAATTCAAAAAAAGTCAGGTTGAAAACTATATCGAGAAACACGGGATAAGGCATAATGTTTCATCAGTGAGAACTTCCCAACAGAATGGAGTGGTTGAGAGGAGAAATCAGATCATCAATAATATGGCCAGAATGATGCTTATTGAAAAGGACCTACCAAAGAAATTTTAGAAGGATGCAATTTTGACATTGGTCTATATTTCGAACAGGTATCTGTTTTGTGCGAAGGAAGGTAAGACTCTGTATGAAATGTGGTATGGAATGAAGCCAACACTGAAATACTTTCGAATCTTTGGGAGTAAGTGCTTCATTCTCAATAAAGAAAATCACAAGAAGTTTGAGTCGTGAGGAGATGAGAGGATATTCCTTGGATACTCAGGGAAAATCAAAGCATATAAATGTTTCAACAAAAGGATGAGAAAAATTGTTGAGAGAAATGAAGTCACTATATTTGAAAATGAGCAGAATACTCAATGACCTATTCAATATTCTCTAGATGAAAGTAATGATGAGGTAAGAAACACAGGGGGAGCAGAAGTTGAAGAGGCTAACTCAGAAGAAGATACTGATGATTAAAAATAATGTGTCAAGTCTGTGTCTACAAGGATGCCAAAGAGTCAAGCTAAAATTGATAGACCGAATATCATTGGTGATCAGACAGCTCCAGTTTAGACTTGAAGAATGAAATCATTACAGAAAAAATCTTTTTTATCTCTGGTGGAGCTAAAACGTTTTTCCGATGCAGCTGAAGATGAAAACTGGGTTTAGGGTATGAATGAAGATCTTGATCAGATTGGGATGGACCAGACAAGGGAGATTGTTTCAAGGCTACCAGAAAATAATATCATCGGTACTAAATGGGTATATCGCAACAAGATTACAGAATATGGCACAATTATTCAGAACAAAGCACGACTAGTTTGTAAGGGATACTCCCAAATAGGGGGAAGAGATATTGATGAGACATTTGCACCAGTTGCAAGGTTCAATATAATCAGATTATTTTTTGCCATAGCAGTGTAAAGAAAGTTCAAAGTGTTACAAATGGATGTCAAATCCGAATTCTTGATTTGTGTTTTGGAAGAGGAGGTGTATATTGAGTAGCCATATGGGTTTCTCATTCATGAGGATGAGAACAAAGTTTTTAGGCTAAAGAAGGCATTGTATGGGCTGAAAAAAACACCAAGAGCATTGTACTCAAGGCTTTATCATTACTTGAAGAAGATTGGTTTCCAACATGGGGGAGTTAATTACAATCTCTATTTCAGCAACAATAGTAATAAAAGGATAATGGTGTTGGTTTATGTCAATGAAATAATATTTGACAGATCAGATGAAACTATGTGCAGACAATTTTTTTAATTCATGAAAAATGTGTTTGAAATGTCCATGATTAGTGAGCTAATGTTTTTACTTGGTCTACAGGTGACACAAGGAAGGAATAGATCATTACTTTCTAAATCCATATATGCCAAGGATATTTTAAGAATGATTGGCATGGAGAATTTCAAGGAGCTGAAGAATCTGGTTTCTACCTGGATGAAATTATCAAAAGATGGGGATGTCAAGGTAGTTAATATCATAAAATACAGGAAAATCATCGGAAGTTTGTTGTACTTGACTACAACAAGGCCTTATTTTGTTTTCTCCACATGCCAAGTAGCGAGATATTAGAGTAATCCCAAGGAAAGCCACATTCTTGCTGTGAATTGAAAACTTCGGTATATCAAAGTTACTATGAATTTCGGTCTGATGTATAATGACAAATCTCAATCATTGTTATTGGGTTACATATATGTAGATTAGGCTGGATTAGTATATGATATAAAATCAACGTCAGGAGGTGCATTCTATCTTGGTGGATTGTACATTTCTTGGATAAATAGGAAGCAATATTGAAATTCATTGAGCAGCGCAGAAGATGAGTATATTGCGGCCACTCAAGCATGCGCATAGTTATTGTGGATGAAGTTGTAGTTTGACGATATGGGAGTTGAAGTGAAGTCTTTGATCGAAATCCATTGTGATAAATCAAGTGCTATAAATCTCAGAAAAAATCTTGTCCATCACTCAACGACAATGAACATTGAGATAATGTATCATTTTATCAAGGAGAAATTTGAGCAGGGAATTATGATGTTGGAGTATGTGACTACAGAGCTACAGGTTGTCGGCATTCTAGAAAAGGCCTTACCCAAGGAAGCATTTGAGAGGCATTGACTGGCACTGGGAGTTTAGTCGACTCCCCGCACTTGAAAGAGTGTGGATGTGGAACACCCCCTCTCCCTGAGGTATGATGTGTTTTTCCCTAATGTGTAGATGTGTTCTCTACTCTGTTACAGACTGCAACGGAGTGACCTTTGGGTTCATTAACAAATGGGGAGAAAATAGTGATTGTCCAAGGGTGAGAAAGTGTGGAAATTCGATAAATCATGATAGATAGGGGGAGAAGCAGACAGCTGGAGCATCCAGAGAGGGGGAGTTGAAGGATAAGACTGATAGGGGGAGCATTTTAAATCTGACAATGCTAGAAGTGATCGATAAATGAATAGATATCATGACATTTGAGGATCGTGATAAAAGCAGAAGATTGATGTTGGAGAGTGGTAAGAATATTTCCAAAAATTGGTATCAATTTGGCAATAATTGGTATCAGTTTGATGTCAACAGTGGGTGTCAGAGACGAAGTGATTCATTGATGAACATTTCATTTACTCTTGTTTCCCATGTCGAGCACTACTCATGTGGGCTTAGAGTATGTGATTAGTAAATCCATGATCGCTATCAAGAATTGCAATAGGCGAATGATGGATGAAGAATTAATGATGTATGCTTTTATAGATGAGTTTTAAACAAAGCCAAATGGGGGGATTGTTGGGAAAAAAATCCTTCAAGGTATCATTGAAGCATTTTTTAGGTGATTGTGTTTGTTGACAAAGTGGACATGTGTGTGGTGATTGTTGACAAAGAAAAACAATGACATACAAATTTGATGAAAAATGGGATTTCATGGTGGAATGTCGAGTTCAAGAGCTATGGTCAATGATCCATGTTTTATTCAAGAATTTTGACAAAGGAATGAATGATCTGAAGGTGGTACTAAAAGAACAAAAACAAGGTGGCACCGTTTTCCAGGATTTACAAAAATTTTGGGCCTAAAAATCGACAAATGAAGACAAGTGGATTTTGGAAAATGGACATGCGCATCGTTGTCTTGAAGTAGAAGTAACTTGCACGCCATAGGTTTCTCAAGATCATAGAATCAAAATATGGAAAAGGAAATAGGGTCATGTAGGAATTGGTGTGGTCACGTTGGTGACCTACGCGCCATGAAGAGACTTACGCGTCGATGGCTTGGATTCTTGAGAACTTGCACACCTTTTGTTTTTCAAGATCAAATGATCAAAATATGGGAATGGAAAGAGGTTCTCGTAGGTATTGGTTTGGTCACACAAGTAACTTGTAGGGGAAGAGACCTGCGCACCGAGACATTCTCGTAGAGGGGAGAATTGTGTGCCATCACGTAGGTTGATCGAATGCCTATAAATATAGGACCACCCATCCTCATTTTTAACAGAGTTCAACAATTAGAAAAATCAGAGCTCTCGTCACACTGGTGTGGTCGTCGCGCAGGTGGTGTGTGGTCACACAGGCGGTGTGTGGTCGCGCAGGTGGACTTGCACGTCAGTGTTTGATGTTGCGCATTGGTTGGTAGTAACGTGCAAATATTGGCTTGGGTGTAAAATGGATTGGGTCGCGCAGGTTTGGAGTTGCAGAATATTGCGTCGTCCAGGTGCTAGTGGCAGACCTGTGCGCCAGTTGTGACTTTCACACCAATACTTGCGCGCCGGGTTAGACCTACGTTCCATGTAAGGTTGATTCCATGACAGTGTTTTCAGGCTGTATGGAAGCTAGAAGTCTGCCTGATACCTTCGGTGGAAAGATAAGTCCATCTACGGGTGAAAGAAGTTCTTCAATAGAGCATCCACATTCAACAAAATATTTATTCATTAGAGGTAATAAAGAGACCTAAAGGTCTATAAACTGTGAGTGGATCCTTTTCGGAGCAGTGAGTAATGAAAGAGGAATAAGGTGATCCTCTCCACCGGTTGTGAGCCAGAGAGAGAGAAACAGGGAGTGACCCTTGGAAAAGTAGTGATCTGACCCTAAACTTTGTAAAGGTAGTGATCCAGGGTTAGAGTGACTGTGCCCGAACCTTGTAATCCACACCTAGTGATGTTTAGCAGAATTCCGTACGACTGAAAACTTGTAGGAGTATGCTCCTTGGAAGTAGCCCTTAGCGGTGAACCAAGTAAAATTTTTTGTGTCATATGTATGCTTGACTTTCTGCTTATATTGTGCAACAGGAAAGAGAGAGAATAGTGTTTTTCTTAATAGAAAAAAAATATCAGAACGGGATTTAATTTTTAATTAGTCATACCCTGGTTCACCCCCCCCCCCTCATGGCACTCAGATTTGTGGACCTAACAAAAATTTCATTCCTTATTTCAAACTAGAGGAGATTTAAAATAATTAAGGTAGCTCTATATTATCATTATTCATTAAATGATTCCATTTTAGGATTTAATTCTATAGTAGTCTAGTATGACAATATAAAAATGTATTCATATATAATTTAAAATATACATTTATAGTGAATTATATAATAATGATTGTATGTTTTAGTGTTGGGATCCTGGAGATTTGATCCATATTATTCTTGGTACTCTCCCATAATTCCTTAAAATGGACTAAATTGTGAATATATTTTGATATATTATTTTATATATAACTGAATAAATTAATTTAAATGTAGTTAACATTGTGAATATTAAATGAATAATATAAAATTACTCATAAATTTTAAAATATTTTCACAAACTTGGAAAGGTACATTCCACATGAATTTTATATTTTTATAACATCATCTACTATATAATTTTATCAATGGGTGCTATGTTGTAATATTACATTGTATCTTTACATAAATTATTCATAAATTATATATGTGTATGTATATAAGGTCTCATTAATGTATGTAAGAGTACAAACTATATTTAGATGAAAAAATGTGATATTTTGTTTTCATTTATTTTAGAGGAGTTGGTTAATGTGCTGGGTAACTGTTAACATTTAGATGGATAAAATTTCAGTTTTTAAGATAAAATTTTAGTAATACATTTTTGTATCCTTATGTATTAAACTTATTTTACATCAAATTCCGACTATTTATAATTATTATACCCACATTAGATTTATATATTATATACGATTGTATGTTTTTTATTCATTATTTTTAATTTTGATGTCATTATAGTTTATGTTTCAATGATTATTCAATTTTTTAATGCACCTAATTATGAGTGATTCACTTTCTTAAGTGACTACATCAATATTAAATTTATTATATATCATGTATTATTATTTGATTCTAATTTTAAATTTTTTTCTTTTAATATATTTTTCTTATAAATTATTTTATGAAAATTTAATACCAGTTGATCAAGATAAGTTATTTTACCTATATTCATACCATTATATATATATGGTTTCACTCTTCAAGTTCCATAATTTTTAAAAAAATTAATTCCACTTAAAATTATTTATTTTTATATAATAATATATTTAAATTTTTTATTTGAAAATATTGGAAATCTTGTATAAATGAAAAAAATTTGGATAAACTTAAATAAATACACATCTCTATGTGTTTTGGGTTTGAACATGTTTTTCGATTTTAAAATAAAAAAATTGATTCATAGATATAATAATTAGATTCCAATTTACTAAATGAAAATTCATAAAACGGTTAAGTAAATATGAGTTCTTTGAGAACATGATATTGAAACAATTTTTCCCCCATTATATGTGTTGTATCTAGAATGAATAATTTATTATTAAATTTTCATTGCAGATATATGTAAAGTCAAAATGAAAAAGTTAATTCCGAAATAGGGGATAATGATATTAAAATCATAATAAATGATTCTTTCAGCATAGTAGGGAAACATAATTGAAACGCACGGCCGATTGTCGGCTATCGACCGGTCAAAGTTCCGGTGCTCTGCTAATGTGTATAGCAGCACTCGGGTTGAATCCTCGGTGATGGTACTTCGTAATAGTCGATTGTTTTTAGTTGATTGTATTTTGATTAGGGGGGTTTGTTTGCAGAGCTTAATTGAAATGTTTAATGAATGATGTTTAATTTAACAAGTTGATGAAGATTGGGGTGAGTTCATCATTAGGTTAGTTAAGCTTTTTATATCCTTGAGCTTTGCTTTATATTGCATTTAAATTAACACCCATGTCACAAGATGATGTTGATTATAATTCTTAAGTGTTAAGGCTTTAAACCAAGCCTTAACTTAAATTAAGGTTATAATCTCAATCAGATCTTATTTATGGTGGTGTATTTATGGTTCCAATAATCCATGGAAACCACATGTTAGACAAAACAAGTCATTAATCCATGACATGTTAAGTCCAACATACACAATGTTAATTCAAAGAATATTCATCGAGCAGAAGCTCTCAATCACTTAACATACGTAAATTATAACTCACCCCAATGATATATTTACTCAGAAATTTGGGTGATTAATAATATGGTTAAAATTATTATGATTATAAATTAATAAGATAAGAAAAAGAAAGGGATAAGAAAAGAGTGGTACGTCGACACACACACACGAACAATGATGATAATTAAAAAATGAACTTTCAATTGAATGAGGAATCTAAAGAAGGGAAGGGTATTGAACTGAATTTAAACTATTTTAAGAACATTAATATTAAAATACATAAGGTGGATGAGAATAAGAGATATTGAAGAAGTAACTTGCATTAAAACAGAATTACAAAGAAAGAGAATTACAAGATTACAAAAATGAAGAACACAATAGTAAGTGAAAACAAAGAGAGGAGGAAAGGTCTCTCAAGTGAAAACTTGAGTATGGCAGGTCCTCCCAAGCCTTTGAAAAAGCTTTGGTCGTGCCAATATGATCTCCTCTCTTCTGAAATGCCAACCCCTCTCAAGGAGAGAAGGAGAGAGTATTTATAGGCCAAGGAGTGGACTGTTTGCATTCCCAATCTGTCCTTCCACTTGCATCGCCAATTTGGAAATTCAGACAGCCCAATCTTCAAATATCTCCTTCTTCAAAGTTGTAGACAATAATGTTTGCCGACTACTCTCAAAAGTTGGAGTCATTTGGACGTAAGGATAAAAGGTTATGGCCGGTTGAATAAACAAACTTAAACTGTCCATTTCAATCCAGTCTTTTTGAAGTCCATAATGTGAAAGGGTTTTTTAATATTAAGATGCCTTAAAATCCGAATGGTTTCTTCAACAAAGTCGTCCGCCTACATCGCCTCTTTCACACTTCAAAATATTAGCTCACTTGGAGGACTACATCAGGAGATATGTCATGAATACTATACTGATTTTCATTCTCGTCCAGAATGGTGGGCTGGACTTGAAAGATTTATTTGGGCCCCTTGTACTTGGATTTGGGCCTTGAAATTTTTATCCAAGATTACATGTAGTGTCCCCCGAATTATGGTTGAGAGTTAAGGTTTTTGGACTTCTTTATTGAGCCCAGTAAATAAATCTTCAAGGCTGGCCCAGTTTGTTCACAGATTCTTTGGTCTTGTTTGTGAGGACCATATGACCCTTAAAATGGCAGAATTGGATCATGGTGCCTTCTAATGAAATGTTGTATATTGAAAGGAGAATCCTACAAACAATAACCACATAATTTGGATCAGTATAGTGATAGTTATAATTAAAACATTAAACTGACTCAATTTGACTACTTCTAAAAATGCTCAAATATTATACTTAATATTAAAACATTAATATTTCACACAAATTATGCAAATTTCATGTAAAATAAGTAAAGGGGGAATATAATAAGTCATGAAAATATTAATAACATCAACTCCCCCACACATAGATTTGCGCGTGTCCTCATGTGCAACAAATATAAAAACATGACAAAATCATTTTCACTCACCATCAAATATTAAAATTTTGTTTTCTCCAATCAGGGGAGGTTTAGACTATTTCACTCATCCATATTGAATTCCATCACAAATTTGGTTCACAATAATGCATCAGAAACAATTCATTTTTTTCATGTTCAAGGTTTGAATTGGAAAATGTAGGCACTCAAAACTTACTCCTCTCAAGATGATAAAAATGTATTTTAGGAGGTTCACTCATTCACCAACAAAAAGTGAAAATTAAGAGTTTGTAAGAGCTCTTAGCTTCCATTCCCAAATCTAATGTGTACAAGAATCAAGAGGTCTTTTAAGGGGTTTTTCAGTGGCTATGGGACGGTAGGTATATAATGTCCAAAGGAAAAGAGGGGTTAAAAACACCAACATGGAAAAATCAATGCACATTTTTTTGAAATTTGATTTGAAAGGAAATAGAAACACATATTTACAAGGGAATGAATGTGTGATGAATGAAAAGTGAGGGAGATAGAAAATGGAATAGGGTGAGATGATGGAATATGTACAACATCGAAGACTTCCAATAATGACACAATACAAGATGATTCAAGTGTTCTTTTTTTTCTTTTTTTCTCTTTTTTTCGAAAGTTGTGCTTGAAACAAGTCTCACAGTCATCTCCGAACCCATGTTTGATCTTCTCATGGAACTAATTTTAGTAGTTATAACACGATCAAAGGTTGATGATGAATGATTTTTGACCCACCCAAGACACAACCCATTCCTTTTTTTCATTTTTTTTAATATAATTTGTTTCATTTTTTTGAACACTTTTCAATGACTTTTTTACAAATGAAAATTACACATATACACCCCAAAGCTCACAGAATTACAACCTCTCCCCCACACTTGAATGGATGCTTTCCCTCAAGCATATGATGACACATTGGAAATCAATGAAAATACGCCCAAAAATGAAGTCCATTCCCCCCCACACTTAAATTTCAATAAATTGTACAATGAAAATCCATGAAGATATTGGGTGGGACAAGGTATTAGGCTTGTAATGTGGATATCAAAAGAAAGGTTTTCATAGGCTCAAAGGGGCTTTCAAAAGTAGGATCAATGTAAGGGTAATGGGAGGCTATTTGGCTATTCTGATTCTCATGTGGCATAGAAAATGCCTCTATCATATTAATGCACACAAAAGATGGAAATTCAGCTCGAAGGTCCACAAACTCAAGACTCACAATCAGTGGTGAAGACACACAATGAAAAATATGGCCATAAATGACCTTGGCATGAAGGCTAATGTTATTCCTCACGGTAGGGGAAAATCATTTTCCAAATCAAAAATTGAGCATTCAAAATGTGCTGGTTGTTGACACAAAATTGTTTACCCAAGTTTGAGATAAAAATTCAATATATTTGAGTTTAAAACAAGCCTTTTGACTCCCCAAAATGTTTGGACATAATTTCAATATTGGATGATGAGTAATTATGACACCCCTTTTTTTTGTTAATTTTCATTATTTTTAATTAATTTTTTTTATTTTTTTTTATTTTTAATGACACATCCACACAAAAGAGAAAATAGAAAAAAGGTTGTAGAAGAATGTTGTAAAAAAATGAGAGGGAGAGAAGAAGAAGAAGAAATAGAGAGAAGAAGAGAGGGAAGAGAGATTAAGGAGAGAGAGAGTTAAAGTGAAAGAGGTGCCCCCTGGTTTGGATTTGGCGGGTCTCCATCCAGTGGTGGTTCTATTGAAGTGGATGGGGTTTCGATGGAAGTCGACGTTGTTCCTGGATTGTGAGACCTCTCATGGTGATGCTTTAACCGATGTCTGTTAACCGTGAATGTTCTTTTTGAAGAAGGGTCTTGGACTTGCACTGCACCAAATGGGTAAACATTAGTAATAATAAAAGGTCCATCCCAACGAGAATTGAGCTTACCTGGGTGAAGTCGAAATCGAGAATTGAAGAGCATTACCTTTTCATCTTCATTAAATACCTTTCGAAGAATGTGCTTGTCATGGAGTTACTTTGACTTTTCTTTGTAGAGAATGGAGTTCTCATACGAATCGAGTCGAAGCTCCTCCAATTCAGTCAACTGCAACAATCTTTCTTCCCCAGATTTTTCACAATCAAAATTACAAGTTTTGACAGCCCAAAATGACTTATGTTGGATTTCAACTGGTAAATGACAGGCTTTACCAAAAACTAGCCTAAATGGAGACATCCCAATGGGTGTCTTATAGGCTGTTCGATAGGCCCAAAGTGCTTCACCAAGTCTATCGGGCCAGTCTTTTCTTGTGGGCTTAACAATTCTTTCAAGAACTCTTTTCACTTCTCTGTTAGAAAGTTCAGCCATTCCATTTGTTTGAGGGTGATATGCAGTGGATGTTTTATGTACAACCCCATTCTTTTTCAAAAGTGACTCCATGGTTCTATTACAGAAATGAGTTCCTAAGTCACTTATCAAAGCACGTGGTGTTCCGAATCGATGGATGATATGGGTTTTGAGGAACTCACTCACAGTTTGAGCATCATATTTCCTAGTGGGTTTGGCCTCGACCCACCTAGAAACATAGTCAACAGCAAGGATAATGTAGGATAATCCATTGGAAGGGGGAAAAGGTCCCATGAAATCGATGCCCCAAACATCGAAAAGCTCACATAAGATTAATGGCTTTTGAGGCATTTCGTTTCTTTTGGAAATTGTACCAAACTTTTGGCAAGTGGGACATGATTGACAGAACTCATGTGAGTCCTTGAAGAGTGAAGGCCAAAAGAATCCAGAATCTAGGACCTTTCGAGAAGTCCTTTGTGGTCCAAAGTGGCCACCTCCAGGCATTGAGTGGCAGAATTCCAAGATGGAGGATTGTTTAGTTTCATCAACACATCTCCTAATTACCATGTCAGCCCCGGTTTTCCAAAGTTTATTATCTTCCCAAAAATAATGCTTTGAATCACTTTTCATCTTTTCTTTTTGTTCTTTTGAAAAATATTCCAGGAAAACACCGGAAACCAAGTAATTGACAATTGGGGCATACCATGGTAACTTTGGAGTGAGAGAGGAGAGGTGTTCAGTTGGAAATTCAGGATCAATTATTTCAGAATGAGAAGAATTATAAATTCTACTCAGGTGGTCAGCCACAGAGTTTTCTTTTCCAGGTTTATCATTTATCACAAGGTCAAACTCTTGGAGCATTAAAATCCATCTTATTAGCCTTGGTTTGGAATCACTTTTCTTAAGTAAGAACTTTAATGCTGAGTGGTCCGTGAAGATGATGATTTTGGCACCTAAGAGATAGGGCCGGAATTTATCCAAGGCAAAAACCACAGCTAAAAGTTCTTTTTCAGTCATAGTGTAGTGTGATTGAGTTTCATCCAATGTTTTTGAGGCATAAAAGATGACATGAGGAATGTTTTCTCTTCTTTGACCAAGAACAGCCCCAATGGCCCTATCAGAAGCATCACACATCAATTCAAATGGTAAAGACCAATCTGGGGGTTGGATTATTGGAGCAGATGTGAGAGTAGATTTGAGTTCAATGAAGGCTCTCTTGAAAGCCTCATCAAAATTTAATGTGACATCATTTTGAAGTAAACGAGTGAGTGGGAGGGAAATCTTGCTGAAGTTCTGAATGAATCGCCGATAGAAACCGGCATGACCAAGGAAGGACCGAATTTCTCGAACTGATTTGGGTTCAGGAAGTGATTGGATCACCTCAATTTTGGCTGGATCAACTTGGATACCCTCTTGAGAAATTATGTGCCCTAGAACAATCCCATTTGAAACCATGAAGTGACATTTTTCAAAATTCAGCACAAGGTTGCACTTGACACACTTTTGAAGGACCAAAGAGAGTGAATGTAAGCAAGATTCAAATGACTCGCCATAAATGGTAAAGTCATCCATGAAGACCTCCATGAAATTCTCAATGAATTCAGAAAATATACTCATCATACACCGCTGGAATGTTGCAAGAGCATTACAAAGGCCAAAAGGCATTCGCCTATAGGCATAGGTTCCAAAGGTGCAAGTGAATGTGGTCTTTTCATGGTCTTGAGGTGCGATTGGAATTTGGAAGTAGCCAGTGTAACCATCAAGAAAGCAATAGTGTGACTTTCCGGCCAATCTCACAAGAATTTGGTCAAGGAAAGGAAGTGGGTAGTGATCTTTTCGTGTTTCAGCATTCAGTTTGCGATAATCGATGCACACACGCCATTTGTTTTTCACTCGAGTCGTGACCACTTCTCCATGTTCATTTGTGACAACTGTTATCCCGCCCTTCTTAGGAACGACTTGAATTGGACTAACCCATTCACTATCAGAAATTTGGTAGATAATACCGGCTTGAAGAAGCTAGGCAATCTCTTCCCTAACTACCTCAAGTATGAGTGGATTGAGTCTTCTTTGAGGTTGCCTAATTGGTTTGGATGATTCCTCTAGATGGATGTGATGCATGCAAAGGGCAGGGTTGATTCCTGGAATATCCTCTAGGGTCCAACCTAAGGAATTTTTGTTTTCCTCTAACACTTTAACAAGTTGGGACTCCTCAGTTTCAGAAAGTGAATCAGAGATAATGACAGGGTAGGAGGGATCATGGAAAAGGAATGCATACTTGAGGTGTGAAGGAAGTGGTTTTAGATCAGTTTCAGCCTTGATTTGAGAGCTAGACAAGTTAGGAGCAGGAGAAGGGATTCCAGATGGGTTTGGATCATTTTCCTCAACATTGTCCAAGGTAGAGCAGTAGAGATCAGAGTTGATGTGGGATTCAAAAGAGTTTTCAAGTTCCTCTAGATTGATGGAGTCTATGAATGAGAGGTCCACATCAACTTCACCATTTATGACTTTGTTAATCATGGTGCAGATTTCACAAGATCCATTATCATTATAACATGAAGAACATGGTGGATTGGGGTTCGATTGAATCTTAGAAGTGTCCTCAAAATCATGGATTGAGAATGCAGAGTGATCCTCAAATGGGTATCGCATGGCTTGGAAAATGTTGAACTTGACCAGTTGGTCACCGAATTCCATGGATAAGATGCCTGAATGGACATCAATCTTGGTTCTCGTAGTCATGAGGAATGGTCTTCCTAGAATTAGGGGAGATCGAGAAGAGGTCGTCTCACCTTCCATGTCAAGGACATAGAAATCAGCTGGGAAGATAAGATCATTGACCCGAACAAGAACATCCCCAATTATCCCCTCAGGACTGGTAGTGCTTCGATTGGCTAATTGAATGAAAACACCCGTTGGGTGCAAGGGACCTAGACCAAGGTTGGAGAAAATGGATTTGGGCATGACATTTATTGAGGCTCCAAGGTCTATGAGTGCATCATCAAAGTTGGAACTCCCTATTTGACATGGAACTGTGAAGGTCCCTGGATCTTTGCACTTCATGGGAATGGACTGCTGAGTTGAAACATTTTCAATGTTCTTAAGCTGTCTCTTATGGGTGCACAATTCCTTAAGAAACTTGGCATACTTAGGGATTTGTTTGATGGCATCTAAGAGGGGAATGTTGACTTCAAAACGTCTAAACATGTCAAGCATTTCAGGATCAGGTTCAAAGGACTTCTTAGGCTTGGATATGGCTTGAGGAAAAGGAATTGGGTTCCTTAGAGGAATGGAAGGAGGTGAAGGAGTGGATTCAAGTTCCTTTTCCAGTTTTTTGTTCTTTTCATTTTCTAGATCAACATCAAAAGGGGAGGTAGAGGAATCAGCATGGGGCATAACAATTTTCTTTCCCGATCTAAGTGCAATTTCACTTACATTACCCTTAGGGTTGGGTAATGGTTGAGCTGGGAGTTGGGATGAATTGGATGGTTGTTGCTGGCTAAGGTGGGATGCAAGTTGACCTATTTGGCTTTCAATGTTCTTGAGGCTAGAACGGGTGAAGGAAGCAAGATCCTCTACAGCACTTTCCCATGGTTGTTTAGAAGAAGAGGCTTGTCCCAAATTGGGTTGGCCTTGATTTTGGTTCTTGGGAAAGCGATTGTATTGGGTGGGGAATTGGGAAGGCTCATTAGGATAGTGGAATCCAGGAGGAGGATTGTTCCTTTGGGGTTGAGGAACAAAAGGATAAGGTTGATGGATGTTACCACCACTTTGACCATATTGGAACTGGTTTGGATTTTGATGAGGGAACTGAGGAGGATGAGAAATGGGATTACCATACCTCAGAGGTGGGTTAAAGGTAGAAGAGAAGGGCTCAGAGTGGGGTTGGTTGAAGTTTCTAACAAACTGACCTGATGGTTGAGGGTTGAAGTTTCGCTGAGCATATGCCGCATTGAGCTCCATTGGACTAAATGAATCAGATGGATCATCTTGAAGTTGTGGACATGTGTCAGTCAGATGAGATGGAGAGTTGCAGATTCCACAATTCTTGATAGGTCTAGGGAATAGTGACTGTGGAGAAGATGAGGTTGGGGCTTTGGCAGCCACCGCTAGTTGATGCACAAGACCTGTAAGTTCACTCATCCACTCAGTCATTTTGTTGGGCTCTATGGATTGATTCTCTTGGGTTTGTTTCACTTGAGCATGTGCTCGAGTATGGAATTTCTGCGTGTTTTCAGCCATGTTACTTATGAGATCTCTTGCAGCTGCAGGAGTTTTGTCAACAAGAGCACCGCCACTTGCGGCATCAATGAGAGTTCGCTCCATAGCCAATAACCCCTCATAGAAGTATTGGATCAGGAGTTGGTCAGGGATTTGATGGTGTGGACAAGTTTCCACAAGCTTTTTGAACCTCTTCCAATACTCATGGAGTGATTCATTAGGGAATTGACGGATGCCGCTTATTTCCTTTCGGATAGAAGATGTTCGGGAAGCGGGAAAGAACTTCTCAAGGAAAAGTCTCTTCATGTCAACCCATGAGTTTATGGAACCAGGTGGGAGGTAGTAGAGCCAAGACTTGGCAGAATATGCTAGGGAAAAGGGGAAAGCTCTAAGCTTGATTTTTTCTTCACAAACCCCTTGAGGTTTCATGGTTGAGCAGACCACTTGGAACTCTTTGAGGTGAAGATGAGGATCCTCACCAGCTAGACCATGGAAATGAGGAAGAAGATGAATCAAACCCGACTTGAGTTCGAAGTCAGCCTCTATGTTTGGATATTGAATACCAAGAGGTTGGTAATTCATATCAAGGGCAGCAAGTTCTTTTAGGGTTTGTTCCCTATGATTGGCCATATCTAATTCAATTGGTAGGGCAATGATTGGTTCTTGGGTGATTTGGTTATCCCTAATGGTCCTCCTAATTCGACAAAGAGTTCTATCAATTTCAGGGTCAAACAAATCTGAGGGATTGTTTGGAAGGCTACGGGGCATTCAGAGAGATTTTGGAAGAAAGAGGAAGACGGGTTTTTTTTTTCAGTTTATGATTTTTATGAGAAGACGGGTTTTTCTTTATGTTTTTTTTCAATTTTTTTTAAAGTTTATTTTTTTTGTGTTTTCTTGACAATAAACAGAAACTAATGACTACTTAAAGCACCATCCCCAGCAACGGCGCCATTTGAAACGCACGGCCGATTGTCGCCTATCGACCGGTCAAAGTTCCGGTGCTCTTCTAATGTGTATAGCAGCAATCGGGTCGAATCCTCGGCTATGGTACTTCGTAATAGTCGATTGTTTTTAGTTGATTGTATTTTGATTAGGGGGGTTTGTTTGCAGAGCTTAATTGAAATGTTTAATGAATGATGTTTAATTTAACAAGTTGATGAAGATTGGGGTGAGTTCATCATTAGGTTAGTTAAGCTTTTTATATCCTTGAGCTTTGCTTTATATTGCATTTAAATTAACACCCATGTCACAAGATGATGTTGATTATAATTCTTAAGTGTTAAGGCTTTAAACCAAGCCTTAACTTAACTTAAGGTTATAATCTCAATAAGATCTTATTTATGGTGGTGTATTTATGGTTCCAATAATCCATGGAAACCACATGTTAAACAAAACAAGTCATTAATCCATGACATGTTAAGTCCAACATACACAATGTTAATTCAAAGAATATTCATCGAGTAGAAGCTCTCAATCACTTAACATAACTAAATTATAACTCACCCCAATGATATATTTACTCAGACATTTTAGTGATTAATAATATGGTTAAAATTATTATGATTATAAATTAATAAGACAAGAAAAAGGAAGGGATAAGAAAAGAGTGGTACGTCGACACACACACACGAACAATGATGATAATTAAAAAATGAACTTTCGATTGAATGAGGAAGCTAAATAAGGGAAGGGTATTGAACTGAATTTAAACTATTTTAAGAACATTAATATTAAAATATAGAAGGTGGATGAGAATAAGATATATTGAAGAAGTAACTTGCATTAAAACAGAATTACAAAGAAAGAGAATTACAAGATTACAAAAATGAAGAACACAAAAGTAAGTGAAAACAAAGAGAGGAGGAAAGGTCTCTCAAGTGAAAACCTGAGTATGGAAGGTCCTCCCAAGCCTTTGTAAAAGCTTTGGTCGTGCCAATATGATCTCCTCTCTTCTGAAATGCCAACCCCTCTCAAGGAGAGAAGGAGAGAGTATTTATAGCCCAAGGAGTGGACTGTTTGCATCCCCAATCTGTCCTTCCACTTTCATCGCCAATTTGGAAATTCATACAGCCGAATCTTCAAATATCTCCTTCTTCAAAGTTGTAGACAATAATGTTGGACGACTACTCTCAAAAGGTGGAGTCATTTGGACGTAAGGATAAAAAGTTATGGCCGGTTCCATAAACAAACTTAAACTGTCCATTTCAATCCAGTCTTTTTGAAGTCCATAATGTGAAAGGGTTTTTGAATATTAAGATACCTTCAAATCCGAATGGTTTCTTCAACAACGTCGGCCACCTACATCTCCTCTTTCACACTGAAAAATCTCAGCTCGCTTGGATGATTACATCAGGAGATATGTCATGAATACTATACTGATTTTCATTCTCGGCCAGAATGGTGGGCTGGATTTCAAAGATTTATTTGGGCCCCTTGTACTTGGATTTGGGCCTTGAAATTTTTATCCAAGATTACATGTAGTGTCCCCCGAATTATGGTTGAGATTTAATATTTTTGGACTTCTTTATTAAGCCCAGTAAATAAATCTTCAAGGCTGGTCCAGTTTGTTCACAGATTCTTTGGTCTTGTTTGTGAGGACCATATGACCCTTCAAATGGCAGAATTGGATCATGGTGCCTTCTAATGAAATGTTGTATATTGAAAGGAGAATCCTAAAAAACAAGAACCACACAATTTGGATCCGTATAGTGATAGTTATAATTAAAACATTAAACTGACTCAATTTGACTACTTCTAAAAATGCTCAAATATTATACTTAATATTAAAACATTAATATTTCACACAAATTATGCACATTTCATATAAAATAAGTAAAGGGGGAATATAATAAGTCATGAAAATATTAATAACATCAATAATCAATAAAGTAACATTATTTTATTGAGTTGATGATTTGGTAGATATTATTTATGCTTTAAAAAATCTAGAACACCGAATTAGGATGATAACATATTAATGTATAAAGATGAGGAGACCAATACGTGGGAAAACTAAACCTTGTAAACAAATAAATTTTCAAAATTAGTTGCTGATGGAAATCAATAATTATATCAATGATGTGCCAAATATTCAAAAATATATCTTTTTTTAAGTTGTACAGTATCAAGGTTTTATATGGAATTAAAAATAAATAAATGACCATTATATTGGTAATATAGTGTGATGAATTATCTAAATCTAAAATCCCTTTATCATTTTTTCCATGAACAAGATAGAAATCAATATAAGATGAAATTATACAAATATAGACAAGTGTATCAGTGATTGTATGCCATAATCACCATTATTATGAATATCATGTTACATTATATGTTAACTGGATGTTCAAATATATTTAATTCTACAAAAAAAGAGAATCCAAAAATTGATAATGTTTTTATGTCACCTTAAATTAAATGTACGGTTAAAAATATATTTATGACATCATTAACCACATATCATATAATTTATCATGAATTCTATAAAAATAATGATGTGTTAGTGTGAGATCTGAGATATTCAAAGTCATTTAATACTGTTGATTCATTAAATTAATATTTCTATTCTAGCCCTATATATATATATGCTTAGATTATAATCTAGTAGATTTAATCCTTTTATATATTTAGGAAGTAGTTACACCATTTGTTTAGTTGTATTCATCCTTTATAATCTATCTCTATTGATGTTTTTGCTACATACATCATTTAATATATCAATGATTATTCCAATAAATAAAATTCATATAAATGACTTTAATTTCTACCTTCAATGTCATATTGAAGAATTACTTGAGTTATATAATGATGATATAAACACATATGATTCTAAAATCCCAATAAAATTTTAAAAATCATTCTACCCTTTTCTGTTCCATTATTTATTTTTTAGAGGAGAGAATATTTATTGTTGGAACATATACACTAGTTTGGATCATCCAATATAAAACATTGATTTAGATTCTCAACGTATAAATTATATTATACTGTTTTTTTAAATTTTTCATTCTCTCATCTATAATACAACTCACTGATTTAATTTTATCTATACATTTTATAGTGGGTGAAAAGATATGGGGATTCCATCAAAATTATTATTATGATCAAGGATCACGGTAATATTATAAAATATTGGTAGAGTATGGAAAATATATTTTTTCTTAATGAATGTGTATAAATTTATAGAAAACTATATGTTATAATTGGATAATATAATATTAGAAAAAAAGAATTTCCTGAAATTTCATATTGACAATTTAATTTTTTACATCATAGTATTGATATGAAGCACGTTGAGAAGAACATGTGTGATAACGTGATATTTAAATTTCTTAAAGAGGAGGGAAAATTAAAGGAAGATTTAAATTTTTTTAAGTACGTATTATAAATAAATATGAAATGTGATCTTTGGGGAAAATGATAATGGGATGTATCCAGAAATTATTTTCATAATGGAAAATCATTAGAATGATGTTTTACATCATGTTTTAAAGAACATAAAAGTCCCTAATGGATAATCTAGTAATATTTTAAGTTGATACGATTTTAATCATTATAAGAAACTTTGATATAAATCTCATTAATCTCACATATTTATGGATATGTTGTAAGATTTGTTAATGGATATTATATTCCCAGAAAAAATAACCATTATTCTAATAAAAAATTTCACATTCTTTAGATAGGTTTATTAGAAATCATTAAACGCAAGTGAATTGGATAAATTTTTGGAAATAATTTTATGTAAACTATTTTGTTTTTTGTTTTTCTTTCACTCATTATTTTTCACATCGATAATTCATTTTAATGATCATATTTTTTAGAAGTTAAAATTGAAGGGCTCATGCATTGTTATGGGATGTATCCCTTAGATGGGTATTTTATTTTAATATCAATTTCATTAAAAAATATTATTTTCTTACTCAATATGTGAAATCTTTGTTTATTAATTTATTTATGTCTTTCATTAGTTATCATGGTAATTTGATTCCTTATAGGAAAAATAACCCTCATCCCAAATGATCTGTTTTGTATGGTTACTTAGTGGAAGAGTATTTAACCTTCTATAAATGTTATTTGGATTTGCTAAATACACGAATTAATTAATTGGAACATGTTGATGATATCGAAATTCAATATTTTTTTTTCTAATAATGATTTCTAGTGTATCGAACATTAGTTTGATATGTTTTTAATGTATCTTCATTTTCATTAATAGATATATTTTTCAGACAAGAAAAAAAACACCTACTACTAAATATTAATATTTTTTATCCATATGATATAAAAATTATGGAAAAAATTAAAAATTCAACTAAGGAAATTAAATTGGAGTGAGAAAATAACAAATGTTGTTACCAAAGAACATATTCAATGTTTCCATGTTCTAACAGTTCTAAATCTATTTCATAGATTGAATATCTTAAAAACTGTCTACATTATAAAAAAATTATATCAATTTTATTATGTAATGAAAGATGAAAATAATGAATTTTTAAAGTATTTAATAATTTTATCTTGAGATCCTTTGAGTCATGCAAGGATATTCTATGCTTATAATATTTTAGGTTTCTTGTTTCTTGCATTTTATCATGAAGAAGGATTAAAAACACAATACATTGTCATATTAATTATTTCATAATAATTTTACTACAGAAATTTCGTGTCTATCTACTCCAATAGGATAATAATAATTATTTCTGGTCTAATATTAATGTGGTTCAATGTTCATAAACATTAGTTTTTTTGTAATTGGTAATTTCAACTACACTTCACATAATTCTATAATTCATGTTCATTATGTATCAATTTGGGACCGACTAAGGTTGATATTTTCGAATAAATTATTTTAATTATTTAAATTTGATATTTCATAATATTACATATCGCTTAGTTTGCAGATTTTTTTATTTAAGTGTCAATGGATAATTCATAAGTGGATATGCACACTATTTTCCATGAATGTATAAATTTCAAGATAAAGAAGATTGAGACTGAGGCTCATCAAATTAATGTGGAGCCCACAATTCAATACCAATTGTGCTATAATATTAATTTCTAGGTTGATAAAATTGTGGAAAAAATTTCATTAAATAGTGAAAAAATATTATTCTTTGGTTTTCATAGTGATCCAGGCATCCCAAGTTGATCATTAAATTATGGGTTAAATTTCAAGGCCCATAATGTCAACCCATAATCATAATAATAAATTCCAAACTGATGATTAAATTTTTAATAAATTTTTACCGTAATTAGAGGAAAGATATAAGAAACTTTTTTTATTATATGATACTTCAAAAATAAATTGTAGTCAATATTAAATATGTGCATCAATATGTGGAATGACTATAAAACATATTTTTTGGTCAACTTTGATAATTCCACTACCCTTTATTTTCAACAAAATTTTAACTATAGTAATTATTTGTGGTGGGATGGACTAATGGGGGAAATACCTAAGCCTCAAATATTTCCAATTTGTGTTGATGGTGGTGAAGGAATCAGGTGTTCATTTTTTCCTTTTGTTTTTATTATTAAAATGTCATTTTTTAATTGCTCGTTCATTTTTTCACATGTAAGTTATTTGGATCACCTTAGTTAGTTAACGAATGTTATTAATATTCACTTTTTATTTTCACTTTCTTAATGTGATAATACCGTTGAATCATGTTTTGAATTTATTTACTCCAACCGATCTGAAATTTCTGACACAATGGTAGAGTGTTTGTTATTACTTTTTATGACTTCTTCAATCCCACTACTATAGGTCATCTATTTGATTCTATTTATATTTTTGAATCAATTTAAGGTTAAACCATTTATAGTTTGATCCTAGCTAGTTTATTAGGGATATATTCAATTTTATTTAACATGATTTAATACTTAAATCAGAACAATATTTTTTGAGTTCCATTCGATGAGTTATTTTTTTCTTAGTTTATTAAAACTTTTATAAAGACACATTTTGTTTTATATTAAGATAAAATTAAAAAGATTTATCATTAATGTTATACTCTAAGTGAATTATTGTTTATCCATTAAATTTTTTAGGGTTTAGATTGTTTTATGATGTTTGGGAATTATCCTACTTTTCCATACATCCGGATTTAGTGATATGAAGGATTATTTGAAACAAATACATCTAATATAACCTAAAACAAAAACATAGAATCATATATTATTTATTTATTAATTAAAACTAAATATTTGTTAGTTTTTTTCATTTATTTTAATAAACTCATTTGTTTTTAAAATACATTAAAACCAAATATTTGGGCACTTCATAACAAAATCACCCACATAGAATGAATGTGTATTTTTTTTATCTTCTTAGGTATATTTTAATTTTACCCATTATGTACTATAAAACAAAAATTATAATTGTATGTTAAATTTTGGAGAGAATAAATTTGGCACCATTACCTGGGACCCATGTAGGATATCTTCGACACTCACCCTATATTGTCACTTCTATTTTTCTTATCTTTTCCACTTTCTATTTTTGTGTGTCCTGAGAATATAGAATCGAAATTTCAGTCTTTTCAAATGGATTACCCTTAATATTAACCAATTATAATACCATGATTTCATATAATGGATACTAAATAATGGGAATACCCTAAGCTACGGAATTTATTTTATGAAACCTTGAATGATTACACCACACACTGTGAGATGTACAATCCTTTGGATGATGAATGCTAAAGGGATACATTTTCAACCCTATCAATGATGGTTTAAGAGTTAAATCATAGTGAGTTTCATGATTTTCAAGATCATATAAAATATTTTACATATAAACTTCTTGTATAATAGTGTAATCAATTAGAGAAATTTAATTATGATGTTTTATCATTGAGGTTAGAACTAAAAATAATTAAAAAAAGTGAGTCACCCATCGTTACATTGAATATCACTTACTTAACCTTATGTGGTGTGTCATGTTTCCCACAAAAATCACATGAATATATATTCAAACAAAAATTTGATTTTGGAATATCTAAATAAGATCGTAGAATATTTATTTGTTGTTTAATTAAAAATAGAGAATATATACGTTATTCAATTGGTATATATTTGACTTTTAGGATTCAACCCCACAATTAACTTCCATTAACTGTATTTTAGAAGAACATATCAATGAACACATAAAATAAATCAGGAAAAGTTAGGTTGTTCCCATTCCATTAATTATTAAAAAAAGTTCTTTGGAAACAATCATCAGATCTAAGTGAAATAATCTCGCTTTTTAAATCTCCAAATCAATCTAATGTACTTTTTATTAGTTTAAACTCAAGAATAAGACATCTCCATCCACCATTAACTTTTAATTCATTTGGGATACCCAAAAAAATTATACTTTATATTGGTTCTTCCCTTGAATACAATAAGGATATAATGGTCCTCGATGTATTATCAATGACTATAGATGAAATTGAATCAAACATATATAATATTCCATGTATTTTCCTACTCATTGGACAGATATTATTGTATGTGAAATAGATTCTAAATTTATTTATCAATCTCAATCTTAAAGAAGTCGTGAAAGATGCAATCCTTAAACTTTTGTAAATTGGTATTTCTATGTTTGGGAGTCCTGGTCGAGCTAATTACATTAAACTAAGAACATTAGAGGAAGAAACCTTCCTTATGTGTTAGTTTTTTTTAATTTAAGTTTATTTTCTTGGTTTTTGTGATTTTTTCAAAGGACCCCAGTGGTATTTTCAGTGTGATCATTTTTTTAAGATTTAATAGTTGAATCATTATATTATTTTCACATGAAATATATGGCTTCAAAAATTAAAACCTAATTATAATTCATCTCCAAGGATTCTATTTGTGACATGATATCAATGTGATCAATTGATTATTAATGGGTCTTCAACTTCAAACTATGTTATTTTGTTCTATGATTTAATTTCTAATCACATTCTCCCCCTCATTCATCCTGTTTATGAAATATCTCTTCTATTATCATTAAAAATTGATATTGATGTCTTTATATGTTAGGGGGAGTGAAAATATGATATTAAAAAACGGGTTTTTTAGGAAAAAATAAAATTAATTATCCTTTCATGAGTAATTTTGTATTGTGAAACAAGGAAATTGATGGTCAGATAATTTTTTATTCCTTGGTTATAATTTTAAAGAATATTTATATGACCATATATTCTAAAATATGTGGTTTTATATTGTTTTTTTAACTAGTAACAATTTGAACGTAATGATAAAAATTCAAAAATTTACATATATTTGATCTTGGGTTTGTGATTGATTTTTTTCATCCTTTCCACCGTAGCGTAAGATTTTGGTTCATTTTAATTTTAATTTTAGAAGAAAATAAATTAATGAATAATGAAATTGTACAACAACATCTTATTAATTTTTGGAGTATAACACTTGGGGGGTCTTGATACAATGGTTTTCTTTCCAAGATTAGGTCTTTAAATATCTATTTGAAAGAATGTAATTGATAAAATTTTGGGCATTCAACACAAGGAGGTCTTGACACCCTAGATGTATTTCCTAGAGTTTTTCTTTTCTTCTCCCTTTTGATTCAAAAATAAATCTATAAAAAATATATAAAAATAATAATATTCTCAAATTAAGTATTAATGTGATTCCCACCTAGAGCTTCCATTTATTTTCCCTGTGAACAAGAAAATGGATCCCTAATATTTTTCACTGCACAAAATATCATTATATATAATTGAAATCGGATTAAATGTGATGGTTAATTTGAACAGTATAATGGGCTTGGTTAAGAAATATTCTAGTCAACCGATCATAATAGTAATTATTTTTATAGGTTTTTTTATTTTCATGGCATGATGTTTTTTTATCATTGTATGTTTAATTATTTTTGCAAAAGGAAATTTTATTATCATATTTTTGTGATACATTATTTCTTGAGACCAGTAAATAGCATGTTGAGGGTGTAATTAATTACTAAAAAATGTTAATATTAATTATTTCTAATCTAATATTCATGTTCTTAAATTTTTATAAATATTAGATTTAGTGCATTAGGTAATTTAAACCTCATTTCACGTGTTGGCACAATTCATTTTTATAGTGCATCTATATGTGCCAAATTAATCTTATGATTTTGGAATAAATTATTTTAATTAGTTTGTTTTTATATGAAATTGCATTATTTATCAAATTCTTGTAAAATATTGTCTTTTAGGATTAATATATGATTCATAATGGGATATAGACATTTTTTCCATGAGTGGATAAATTTATTGATAAAGATGTTTGGGCGCTTGGCCCATCAAAAAATTTTGGAGCCCACAATACAATCCCTATAAAAAAATTTATGATATAGATAGAGACAACTACATGGAACATTTTATTAGTCAATTAATTGATCTAAGTCTGATGTTTTCAAGGTTCTATTAGTACCCTATGTTGAAGATTAAATTATCGGCCATATTTTAGGGCCCCTTAACGTCAACCCAATTATTTAATAATATACTATGAATGGAATATCCAATTTGTATAAAATTTCTAAAATAATTATATTATATCTAAAGGAAAGTTTTTTTCTACTATGACCCTCCAAAAACTAGTTTCACTCACTGTAATATTTTCACCTTAACATGGGTGGTGAATCTAGATGTTATCTTTTAATAAATATTGGGAATTACACTTTCTTAAATACGTAACAACCTTTTGAATACCATAATTAAATACGGTGTGATTGGATGATGGAGGCTCTACCGAAGGATCAAATAATTCCTATTTATGGTTTTAGTGATAATAGAATTGGTTTTTCACATTTTTCTTTAATTGTTTTATTATGCTGTTATTTTATAATAATTTATTCATTTTCTATCAAGTAAGTTACTCAGATAACATTATTTAATTAATGAAAGGTATTCTTACTCCCCTTTTTCTTCCTTTATCTTAACAGGTTGATACCATTGAGTCAATTTATGAACATATTTAGACCAAAAAATATGAAATTCATCACACAATGGTGTGGTATTTGTTATATCTTTTATGCACTTCTTTAATACTTATTCTATTGGAACACCATCATCTTCAATTAAGAAATATACATAAATTGAATTTGAAATCTTATATGGTTTGACCCTAGGGACCTTTTTGGGAATTTATGTAATTTTAATTCACATCCTTTAATATTTAAATTAGGTCACTTTTTTAATTGTTCTATTGGCTTAGTTATTTTCTTCTTTTTCTTCACCAAATTTTATGATGACACATTTTTAGTGAAAGTATTGTCCAATTCATTAGAGTGATCTTTAAATTGACACTATAAGTGAATTTTTTATTATCAGTAGAATTTTTGAGGTATTTAATTAGTGAATGACATTGTGGAATTATTCCATTCTTTCGATAAAACTAGAATTAGTTATTTAAAATTTTATATGAGAACAAATAAATCCAATCTATCAAAAGAAAAAATTGTGGTTCATCTCATCATTCTTGATTTATTATATGTAAATATTTTTGTGTTGTGTTCCTCTTATTTAAATAAATTAATTTTTTTTAAATTCACCAAATCATATTGGTTTTTAACTTCATATCCAAATCACCCCTAATTGAATTTATGGGTCTTTAGGTTTTTTATTAGGTCCTAGTGGGTTTGACCCCTACATGTTTTAAAATGACAAATTATACATATATGTTAATTTTTAGAGATTCTAATTAGTTTTTATTGTTTAGTGGAGTTATTATGATAAATTTTCAATTGTATTATTTAAATGTAACTGGGTTAATATTAATAGTGGTATCAAGAAAGATTCATTATAATTTACTTATTAAAATATCTCTGAGTTGATCGATACTAGTGAAAGGAAAGAACATGATCGATATATTATGGATTCCCATGAAAAATTTATATTATGTTGATCATATAGTTGATATTGTGTGAATGGTTTCTGTCGATATAATACTTATAGACATGTATGTTATGGGTGATGAAGGTAAACTAATTTATGATAGTGAACACCATCAACAAAAATTGTATGGATTCGGTTGTAATTGGTAATATTGAAAATTAGAGTCTTTTGAGAGAGAGTGATGTAGATAAATAACGAACATAAAAAGTAGAAATAATGTTAATAATGTAACAAGATGGAATCCTAACCATCTAGGAATTTATTTTGCAAGATTTTTCTCACATGAACAAAATTTTGTAATTTTTTCTTAAACTAATAAATACTAGGACTATTTTTTATATTACCAATTGAAATGAATTTTTTTAATTTTGATTCTCTATAAAAGGAGTAGTGATATTCCCCGTTATACATCATATGGTTCACATTCTCCCTATACGACACCAGGTATTGTTCATCACATGCCTTGCACACTTTTTTGACAACATTTAATATTATCCTTATACACATTCATCTTCATATTTTATATTTACAAATTATGTCCAAAAGTTTGGTGGGATACCTACAATGGATCCATCTGGTAATCTATTAGCCAGTTAGTTCCCATTGAGAGGTTATTAATGGGTTATAGTCATCAGTATGTAATTCAATGTGACAACATTAATTTCTACAATATTGAAATAATTGTATAATTTATATACTAGGAAAATGGAAATAATATTATAACAGATACATACCAAATGAATCATTATTTTTGGAATTTCACTCTATTGGATTCAGGGAGGGATCTAATTGACACTGAGTAGGGGGTGAATTATTGTCAGTAATTAAAAAAAATAACAATTTCATTTATCTCTTTGATTGGATAAGGTGAATAGATTCTCTTGTTTTCTCTCTCCTCGCTTTCTTCTTTCTTATAGCCTTATAAACCACACACATAGAATCGGTGAATTTGTTTTCAAGGTTATCCTATCTATATTAGAATGTTAATACATGGTGTGATCTAGTTAAACCCATCCTCCACATAGCCCACTTTTAAAACCCAAGAGGTGTTACACTATTGCCTCTCAAAAAGGTATATTGTTAATTGTGTGCACTTTTTTGTGCATCCTACACTCTGGTACATCACATATATTAAAATTTAATATAATGGAAATAAAAAAGTACTCTAACCCTAATATATATTGTTTTCTTATTTTTGATATAATTCTCCTTATTCTTAAATTACATTGAATTATATCTCTTATTTAGTTTCAACAATCAACGTTATACATAATATTTTATGATCTTCCATAAAGCCACAAAATAATATGAAATTGATTTTCCTTACAAATTACTCTTCTTCATTAATTATTATTCTATTTATAAGCATATATGAGTGTGTTGATCTCTTTTCACTCTAAGATCATTATGATCAACTCAGATAACTCGTTTTTTACTTATTCTTCTAGTGTAAAAAAGACATAAAAAAATACATTATTCGATTTTCCCTAATTCTCCCTTTCTTATTCTCTTCTAAACAGCATTCAATTTTATATTTATTCTTCCAAAATTTTTAGGATATTTTCTAATTACTAGATATACTTCATTAAACTTTTTCAATACCAGTATATATTTTCTTTATATTCTACAAGGGATGAAGAACTCCAACATCTAATAAACCTTTCATAAACAACAAACATTGTGTATATGTATATCATAGTAATAACTAAAACATCATTTTAACCTACACATAATGTTCCCTCCCATATTCTCCCGAATAATTTCATCTTCATAACTATCCATAACCATTATAAAGTTATTCATTAAATTAATTCAACCATAATGAAATCTGAATTTACTTCACATTATTTCTAGATATTACATTCATCATAAGATCTTTAAATTAATCACAAATAATGATTTATGGATCATTATCCATATATTGTGACATTATTCACTGAATTCTTGTCTTAAATACATCAATAATATATATTCATCCATAAATTTTCATTTTTGTTCCCCAAAGACTTGTATATTTTTCATCATTTTTCTCCATACTGTTTCAAAAAACTAAATTGTATCAATATTAATTACCAATCATAAAAAATTTTATATTCCACATGTGTATGTGAAAATGTTTCCTGAATTTTCTTCAATATTTCCCAGGTAAGCTCACTCAGCCTTTGTTTTCATAATTCATCTTCCTAATAGTAATTAATTCATTTCCCTATTTTCTTTATTTTCTGCCTTTAGGGTATTTCATGAGAAACATAGGGAAATATGAATGGTGGTGTATGTATTTTGGATAGATAATAGATCTTTGAATCATAGATGTATTTTTTTCACATAAATAAAACGTCTTTCATGCATGCATGTTACTCTTTATGCACAAAACATCATTTCATTTGAACCCAACCAGATTCATAGAATGATGGGTAGGTGAACACAGAATCTCTACCTTCTAGATATCTATATAACAATCCACAAACCTGAAATGATTCCATGTGATGAATTGGAATGTTTTTCTTATATCATATTTTTGATAGCTCTATAGAGCTCATGGAAGCTCTTAGTAGAATCATCTCCAACCACTACACCCCAGCAATTACTCCTCCCACTATAGTAGTCCTATGGTAACACACTGTTCAAAGAAACTACCCTTAACTATTAATCAATACAATCAAATCATTCAAAAATAATAATAAATGTATCACATAATCATCAATCCCCTAATAAAGTGACATAATATATAGGGTGTCTATCTACTTCATGTATTAGTACTTCATAATCCATAAATAGTACATCTTTATTTAACATAAAAGAATATTATTCAATATTAGTGGGTTATCCAAAAACATCCAACAATTGGAATAACATCATTATGTTATTAACATCAATATAATACCATCAAATTGAATACAGATTCTACTTCTAAAATATTGACTACAAAATATTCCATTATTATTTGTTGGTCAGCAGACATATAAAAATTATATGTAAATATGTGACATTAATTATACCCCCCGGGGATATAAACCATTCACTAAACATTTTTATCTTATTTATTAATGACAAATAAAAATTACTTTGGAAAAGTGGCATAAATTCCTATTCAGAAATGTGCCATCAAAAAATCCACTATAATACTACTTGTGTCATAATCAGTATATAAAACAATAGTGTTTTATCTATCAAACAAAGATAACCATTATATATATGATGGAATGTGAAATAATAACTCAGCATCATGTTTTAATAGGTGTCTATTGGAATTCCATTCTATGAAAGCTGATTTACATAAATTGAAATGAAAAATAAAATCAACCTTGAACTCATGCACTCACTTCAACAAAAATATTAAAATCATAAATGTATAAATATAAATATTTAACCCAATACATGGAATTTTCATTAAAATATCACTTTAATATCATTTATAAATTTAATTTTCTCCCACTTAATTTTGTATTTGGGAATTTTTTTAAGGATGTGATAGTTTAGAAAAACATACATTTTCAATTTCATTTTCTTCAATAACATCCTAGAATAATAAAATGAGTATGTAAAAAATAGTTATAGGAGAATATTTATCAACCATATCTTTGTATCCATAATAGGGGAATCATTTTTAAACACCTTCATAATGTTCATTCTCTTGAATAATGGATTTCAATATGTTCTAATTTTGAGAATATGCCATAATAAATTCTTTTATGTGGTGTCCGTATTTTAAAACATCCACATCTTTATAAAGGATAATCTTTTTTAACATATAATATTGATGAAAATAAATATATGATCAAAGAAATATAGTATATTCCTAATCCATTCTAACATAATTTGATATGAATCAATAATTATTATATTCTCCCCTGAGTGTATGATTTCACTTTAATCCCGTGCAATTTTATCTGAAATACAACACATAAAATGTTATAGAAATAAGGTGGGTATTCTTGTTCCTCACATTGAAAATAAAAGTTGATATTTTTTAAATAAATTTTCACCACAATATTCATTAATCAGGTATTCACATTTCATGTTCAATTATAATTTATTAATATAAACATGGACCTCATAATACCTTCAATTTCATTTTGGGAGATAGTTCTTTTCTCTTAATCCATAAAATAAAATTCATCTCCTAATGAAATAGTCATTCTCTTCACGAATGATATTTGTGTTGAATGTGTTGTTAAATAACCCCAAAAGAAATACAAATTCTAAATATTTGATCTTCTAAATTCCCTTTTTTTCCATTTATTGTGCTCCTTTCAACTTTCTCTCTTTCTCCAAATATGTTTTCAAAATTATAAGAATTTCATTTGTTATACTGATAAATTTATTAGTGGGTCCACATGTATTCACATGAGTGTTATTCTTATAATAAATTTAAATTGTTACACTACCCCCTAGTCTTTTGACACATGATTTGAATCTAACTTGAATTCAACTTGTTTAATGGTGCCCTTCCAACCATCTTCTAACACTTCTTTAGAGAATTCTGTTTTTTTTATTCTTAAAATGTTTTCCCAATGATGGATATTATTTATTCACAAACTCTTATGGTAATATCTACCTATATTCATTTTAAAAATGTTGTGATGATAATGAACCAAAATTGTGACCATAACCTCTACCAATATTACAATGATAATTAAGCACATCATATATTATTCACGTAAAATATTTTTTTGGGGTTGTTGAATCTTCGTCCTCTTTCTCTACCTTAGATTAGGCTTCCATTGAAAATAAAAAATTAAGGTATTAAAAAAATATTATTCATAATACATGAATCAATTATATAACCATCATTCTCCCATAAACCATGGACCTCTTTATCTTCTGTTTGATGTACACAATTTCTTAGATAATCTACATTTATTTTTTCGGGTATTCTTTACCACCTATTGGGCTCTTTTTGTGAGATCATCTTCCAATAATCATATTTTATCCACCATGAACATGGTTGTTGGTTTATTCCCATTTTTATTGATGCATAATTGTGTATGTTTCTTTTCTAACGAGGGACATTCTATCAAAATAGATTTTGTAATATTATTATAAAAATAAATGGATGATATCATTTTCTTCATAATTTGTTGATATAACCCATCATGAGATGTAATGATATTCATTCTTGACGATGGTAGAATAAAATTAGAAGAATCCTCCAAAGAACACTATGTAGATGAAAATATATAATTATTTCATTAAGAATTCTTAATATTAGTCTTTTCAATATTTTACAATTTCATTTCAAATTAAATGCATTTCATATTAGGAGAATTATCTTGATCTTCAGTAATTTAAAATATATCATCATATCCCATCCTCATATTATAAAAATCCACATCATATAGTCAAACCAATTCTTGTAGTAGTTATTTGAACTCCTTGATCCTCTGGGATTTGATATCTAAAAGTGAATTCCTTGAATAAATGGTATTTTTCATTATTTCATCCAATTTGTATATGATAATCACAATTTCATTAGTTGACTATTTCTACACTTATACTATAATAAACCCCTATTATTTAATCTTGTAGAATGTCACCAAAATTTACTCTTAATAATATTCATTGATAATAACTTTTATTGATATCTTAATGAAACTAAGAGATATTTCTATCAAATCCATCTCACTGTTAACAGAAACACCTAAAATATGGGTCATATCTTCCTACTGGAATTTAAAAAATATAGAAATAAATGTAATTGTTTCTTATGGAAATTAATAAAGAATATATTTTAACAACAAAATAAAAAATATATTAACTTGTTATAAAACTGACTTGATTCATGGTTTAAATAAGAATCATCACATATGTTGGAATCACATTATCCCGTTGACACCTCTTAGGTCTTAATGTGGTCTATATCTTTTGTGATAATCTGAACAACAATTTATTCACTTTCAAACCCAAATATTTCTTATTTTCATAGATAAACTAAATATTTTTACCCTTTTTATAAGATGAACAAATTTTTCATCTTCATATTATCTTTTTTTTCATGTTCATCAATGTCATTGTACAAAAATAATTTTAATATATAATAGAAAAATATTATCCAAAAATAACGTCAATATAATTTCAAGAACAAATATTCAAATATTTAATGAAAAAAATCATATAGAAAAACTAAAATAAGTATACCTTTCAATGATAAATATTTTATGATCCTAGGAGGGATATGATGAACTCTGAGGGGGGGGTGGGGGTTTAGTGTATTTCCATTTAAAAACAATTATATTATTATCCCATTTAATTATACCACTATCACAATTTTTAATGAATTTATTATTTAATTATATCTCCCTTCAAATGCCTTATTTTTGGTACATTCAAACATACACAAAAAAATAGGAATAATGATTTACATGGTTCATCCCTTAGAATGAGGACGATAATCCATACATGATCTAGTAAAACTCATGGGAAAACAACCCTTTAATGAAACCCTATGATAATTAAAATATTATCTCTATATTGTTTATAGTGTGTCTACCGGACACTTGTTTTTTGTTTACAAAACATAGTTACATCCTATGAAAGTACAATTTAAAGTATTTGAAATAATAAGATATCCAAAAATCAATGATAAATTCTTTCTTATTGTTGATATGTTTCCCCTTTATCCTCCTCCCTTGAATGATAGAATCTCACTTGTATACCTGAACAGAAAACTCTACAGACAACCTATTCTTAATACCATATTAGTCACAAATTGGTATTAATCTACTAATTCTGACACTTTACTATTCTTCTATTCAGAATATTATTCTATGAAAATGGGAGTGCATAGATCTATTTTTATCAATATTATCATTAGGACCAACTCATATGACTCTTATTTTTTTATTTTATTCTCTCTTCTTATCTCTTTATTCTTTAGTGCATAAAAAACTACACCAGATCACCTTATTCTTCTTCTTCTTTGAATTATTATGATATATGTGAATGAAAATCATCTTGTATTTATTCTTCTTTAATCCCAACTGATATTTCCTTTAGTTTATCTATCATATCAGCAACTCCAATATATGTCACCCCATTGTTTAGTAGCCTGAAATGTATATATGTAAATTATGATAATAACAATACTGTCAATTTTTTATCCATGTGATTTTCTCTCCCATTTAATCTTCCACAATTTATTCACCATAGTTTCACATAATTGCAACACATATTATTTTTTCCTTTTCATTCCGATATAAATAAATATTGATTATTTTCTCATTAATTTTTAATATTTTTACTATATACTCTCTCAATATTAATCATGATTAATATTTCAGAAATCATTATCTACAAACATGATATTCTTCATTGAATGATTGTCTTATTTTTTTCATTGTCATTAATTATTCAATAATTCATCATTTAAATACCTCCAATGACATCCATATTCATATTTATATTTCAACATGTGGTTTTCAGTAACCATAATGTTTCAATCATCATTAAAAATAAATATAAAACTTGTATACCATGTCTATATATATACATGAATTTTACATTTTTTAGTTCCTTGCATATAATCTCACAAATCCTCTAATTTCTTTAGTCATACTCTTAACATTCATTCCTCCATTCCTCTAGTTTGTCTCTTCTTTCCCTTAAATATTCTACATGATCTCTATAGTAATCCTTACTTGGTGGTTTTCGTTTTTGTGGTAGTGAATAGATAGATGAATCATAGATGATTCTATCTTCAAGTAAGTCATTCCTCCAACATACATTCAAGTAAAAATGTATACCTAATACATCATTTCTTTTTTACCAAGCCAAATTTACAAAATGATAAATAATTGGGCATTGTAGATTGAGATAATGGAAATATAAATGAAAATCCATGATCATGACAAGATTCTGATGAGTAATAATTCGACTTGTGTATATCTCATATTCATGATATATTCCCTTATCATCCAAGGATCATGTAATATCCTTATGGTAGTGTCTTCTATCAGCACACCCCATCGGTAGCACCACATACCATCAAACTCCAATAGTAGCACCTTGTTGTGTCACCCCTATGGTAGCTCAACCTTTTAGATCCAAGCCTTATATTTTTTTATCACCCTTTAATTATACAAAAATAACTGAAAATAAATGTTTTATATAATCAAGAATCCATGAAAAAGATAAAACAATATATATCCTCGTTCACTAATCCATGATTGGGTTCTTTTTCATTCATAAACAATACATCCTCATTTAACATACAAGATTTATATTTAATGGGAATGGGTTATTCAACAACCTCCAATAATTTAAATAAAATCATCATATTATTTAATTCAAAATATATAAATAAATTTTAAAATACATTAATCATCCAAAAAACTGACTAAAAACACTAACATAAAGTTATTTGTTACTTTTAATGAATATGTTGTACCCACATAGGATAAAATATAATTTTTAGTGTAATTCCTTTAGAATTGTTCATTGGAAGTTTCAACCTTTTATATTTACTATTTGGATTGGTTACACATTCCATTATTCAATAAAAATTATTTTTTTCTCAATGAAAGGTACTATAATTATTAATTAAACATATATGATTATATTAGTTAGTGTTACTTATTGTTTTAAATATTTAATAAATTTTATGTGTCCATTTATTAATGAAGTTCAAATTTTGGGTTCCTGATTCCATTTTAGGTATATGAACTTTAAATAATTTTGGAAATATAAAATAATTTCTAGTGGTGATTATGTCATGAATTCAATTCCAATTATCCACTGTTGTCATTGATGTCTGAGAGGATCCCCAAAATAATGCTTAGGGAAAATGGAAAGCATGTATGGACTGGCATTATGTCAACTATCATAAGTCGTTTTATTAAATGTCATTATATTGATAAATATTTTCTAATAAAATTTCATGTAGTATTAATACATTATTTATTTAGTAAATTTTCATTAGATATACCACCAACCAATAGAATAAAATATTTCCCCACACTTCTAGATCATTGATTTTCATGAGGAAGTAACATATAATTGTGACATTAAATTTATTATAATATATTTATATAACACATAAATATTTTTTTTGTAATATTTGTTTTTAAATTTACTAAAACTAGGAATGAATTATGTTCATTCTATTGGAAGTATACATCTGTGGTTTGATGTTCAAAAAAACATATATATGTATTATCAAAAAACCTCCACAAAACAAAGGGATAATCAGTTTTAATTCTTACATTGTGTTACTAATTTACATTATAATATTATTTTACTCAATTTACACTGTAATATCAATGAATCGTTGGACTTCAATACTTCCCTATCAGTTTCAGTATCATTGGTGGATATCATGGGCTATGTTCTTATAAAAGAAAATTCAGGCCAGGTCAGGGGGTGTGTGGTGGGCCATCTCTATCATGGGTGTCCATTAGGGTACATATTTATTCATTAAATATGTCAATAACGAGGGACATATTTGTTTTTTTATCATGGTGAAAAAATAAATTTATTAATTGAAGAATAACATTGCATATTAGGAATCACTAATTATTATAAAAATATATTGGGTCTTGTAATTAGAATTTTCATTATTTATTGTCTTTTAGAAGATAACTAGAAATAATTTCAAACCTATAGAGACCCTCATCAAGAGACTATGACCAGTAAACTTCATAAATTTACACTTATATTATTCATTATGGTAGTTATTTTTTGTTCAATAAATAATTAAAATGCTTATTATTGCCGAATTATTATATAATCAATGATAGTTTTTTAAAGGATCTCAATATAAAATATTTTTTTCAATTTATGATTCAATTATTGACATAGAATGAAAAAATAAATTCAATTAATTAATTTATATTCTTGTGTGTCAAAATATCTTATTGATTTATTCATATGATGGATGTTCACGATGGGATAGTGAACATTTCCCTTTTCAATTTCAGAGTCTCTCATTGGGATAATTTCATAGAAAGGTTGGTACGTTTTATAGTGGAGTTTGATATTAGTGTTTAAATATTTATTATTATATAAAATATGTCAACATCCTACTATTAGAGCCTTGAAATAGGTTAAATTGAGTTTAGATTTTCATGCATCATATAGTGGCTCATCAAATTTTTTTGGTGTTTCGCATTTCATCCAATTAGTCATTATTGTTTCATTAAATGACATTAATATAGATAAAATTATATATAATTGAAATTGTAAGTAATTTATTATTCATAAACCATTCTAATTATTAGATAGTGGATAACTATTTTAAATATAGGTAAAATAGGTAAGAAGTGAGTAATAATGTGACGAGTAGTATTATGACTGAGTAATAGAGGGTGAGGGGAATTAAACACATTACTGTGTCCAATAATCATGTTTCTTTTGATATTTTTTAAAACATAGCATTCTATATTATACAATTTAATTATATATTGTGTAATATTAAATGATTTTTTTCATATATAGAATTTATTACCATTTATATTGAATTGGTTATACTATATTAGATTAATTTTTTGTACATAATTATAATGTGTTTGTTTAGGTGGTTCTGATACCAATGAATTCTATTTTTTCTAAAACTATAATACAAGACGGGGTTTTAACCACTGCTATATAATTTTTTAGATTTTTGATTGCCTTCAATTAAATTGAGGTGGTTAAAACTACAACTAAATATGGTAAATTTTCAAATTTATTTCTGGTTTAAAAAACTGCTACACATTTTCTCTCAAAAAATAGATTCCGGTTATAAAAACTACAGTAATATTTTTCCCTATTAGAAATTAACGATAAATATAAATAATAACATAAAAAAACCCATAATGAAAAAAATAAACATTAAATATTTAAATACATACCATTTCAAGATAGAATTAAAATCCCACTACTAAAATGAAATGTAAATACCACAATATGATGTTTTTTCTATAGTGATTCATTGAATATATGTGGATAAAAATAAATATATGCCTATGAATTTAAACCTAAAATGAGATGGATATAAAAATGTTATTAAAAAAGAGTTGGTGGGATAGTTTTTATATCATGTTTGTTCATAAGTATCTAAACTCATAAATAAAATAGTTTTAAATCTATATTTTATAAATGTAATAATTTTTATTAATTGTTTATATCATGAATATTGATATTTGATATGAAATTAGGACAATTTGAATTGTTTATCTCAGTTTCCTCTAACAAGGTTTATGAAATTTAGTTCACAACATATGGATAAATTAAATTTCAGGAATATAATTGGAAAAAGATTTAAAAATAAAAAATAGTGGGATATTTATGTTATTGAAACTATTAAATTATAAAAAATTGTAAAATATTATAAAATTAAACTATTATGACTAATTTTTATTTATTTTTTCAAATGAAGGATAATAAATATTACTATAGGTATAAAAAGAGATTCCACATAATTTCTATCTATTAAATTATTTTTCCGGATGGATATTTCTTACCCAGAAGAACATGATCAATATATCACTACGTCATACTAGAAAAATAGAATATTTTATTTTGATGTACTAGATAAAGGGTGGACTGTATTTGTGAACATGAAACAAGGAGACTTATATTATATGGGTGATTTTGTGGAATAATTATCTTCAATCAATAAAAATGATTAGTAAAAATACTTTGAACTATTTATCAATGATGACAATAAAAATACTGGTCATTCAATAGATAATAATGTAGGAGATGTAATGCTGAACAATGATAATGATTTGACCATTAAAGGATAAAATAATTTCTTTCTTATTTATCCACTAAATTATGTATTATATTATTTTTTTCTATATTGTGAATATGATATCCTTAGTAATTTTTAAAGATTAATATTTTTTATCTTCATAATTTTTAAATTTTAATTTGGTTAAAATATTACATCTAATTTTTTTACTTTTTTCTATAATAAATTTTTTTAGGAAAAATATAACAGTGATAGAATTTTATCGATGAAATATATTCCACAATAAATCTAGAAATCGTCGATTTTTTTAAATTTTTACTTTCAATTTGTAACTAGATTTCCCTATGAATCCACCATGATGGGATATTGAACAACCTATGAACCCTCCTGATATCATCTATCATACATTATATATATACATATACCCTATCATAGCACTATATTATTCCATCATGTTCTGTAAGATACATTTATTTGTTGATTGAATACAAGGTCACTATGGTAACCTCAAGAGGAAATAATTGGTTTATAACGATATGTATGACTTTTATTATAAAAAAATATTATCACTTTTTTTGTAGGTCAATTTTTTAAAAAATAAAAAAAATGATAATTTCAAATTGAAATAAATTAATAATAATGAACCATGGAATCATAATGGATTGAATATAGAGATGTTATTTGATAGATTTATGGCCATGGTGGAGGATATTAGGAGAAACTTTGTTCAGATCTTATACTGAATTCAGATCAAATGATAATTATAATTAATTATTCAGATTAGAGATATATTCCTCTATCTTGGAAAATAGACTTATTTTATTCATATTTAATGTTAATATTAATATATTAACCATAAAATATTAAATTTAATGTCATTATATAATAAAATCTAAATAACTTGGATTATTTTTTTAGAAAATTTTATTATATTTTACAATTCCTAGTGTTATCAAAAATATTTCTTAAAAATATTTTTGGAGGAAATGGAATCATTTCAAATTGATACTGTAGAATGAGTTCAGTGATACTTATTTGAGTGTCCAATTGATATATTATGGGGTACCTAAAATATCACCTCAGGAGAATTGGAAGGTTTTTCATGATAGTTATCACCATGACATACACATGGTATTAAATTATATCTTATTATATTAAAATGACTTTATAACTATTATTAGATTTTTGAATATTTATTCTAGGATTTTTCTGAAATAATGTAACACCCCATGCTTCCACGTTACGTTCCCCTTCGAATAATGCAATAGATTTTGTTGTACACAACTTGGAGTTTTAACACACCAGGACCAATCAAACTAGCTGTTACGAACATTAATACCAACTTTTTGAAAGTTAATTAATTTTATTTTTCAAAATAGAATTCATTTTTTATTCATAATATCAAAAATATCTATGGGTGAATTTTTGGTATTTTTCTAAAAACTTTCAATTTTTGATGAATCATAAAAACACTACGTAATTGTTTTAAAAATGTTTTTTAATTAAATAATTAGTTATTTTATTTAAATTTATGTTAGGTTAAAATAGATACATAATACATATATATGGTTAATATAATTCATTGGATTAGTTCTACAATAAGTTTAGATATAAAAAATTATATTGAACTTTTTAATGACTTTTACCCACATTCTAGGAGCATTGGAAAATTTCCATAAAACATACTTTTATCACATCTATGTGTTGAATTTCAAAAATCTGAGAGACATGGTTAATATCATTATGTAAAATGTGGTTCAATAAGATGAAAATATTTATTTGTGCATTGTAACTTTTCACTTTTATTTACCATGGTTAAAAGTAAAAAGTGTAATTATGGGTGAAAATGATATTAAAATTAACCTAAGACATGTTCTAATTCTATTTGATAAGTGTAATTCGAAAAAAACCTTAAGAATAAAATATTATCTTCTTTGGTCCAATTGGATTAGATTAGGACATTTATTATTATTTTATCTAAAGTATAGTTAAAAGAGTTAAATTTAAAGTTTAATAACTAATCTATTTTTAATATAAATTTAGACACAATATAAATTCAACTATAAATATTAATTATGAAGTTAAAAATATTTCTTACATAATTATATTTTATTTTTAATTTTTATTCATTAAATAATTTAATTTATTTATGACATAATGATGATGTAGTAATTACCTTATTAATGAATTATTAAATTAATTAATATTATAAATATCCAAATAAATATAAATTGAGGCTTATGATGAGTTACCCTAATTTTATATTTTAAAATGACATGTTAGGGTTTATTGAAATAATTTTATTCAAAGTGATAATGTTTTTTTGGATTTCAAAAAATTCAAATACTAAATAGTGTCAAAATTTACATAATTGTGTTTTTAAAAAGGTACTATATTATTAATTGAAACAATATTTCTAAAAATATTAGGTTCGTCCAAAGGACTTAGATAATGTTATATATATTAATAATTACTTACTTGGGGTTCTCATGGCTTGTTATAGTACATTTATTAACAATATAATGTAAAAATACAAAAAGACATGGTAAATTTCATACTATTTAACAAAGAGTTTAATATAAAAAGATAAGGTTAATATGGTGACCTAAAACTATCTAAAAACTGTTGTTTTAGAGTTTTTCGACCCATACCCACCTTATCCTAAAAAAATTCAGTTTTGGGCCATTAGAATCTGAAAATTATTTTATTATAATATATTATTTCACGATTTTCTTAAAGTGACCCCCACATCTCTTATAAATGGTTACTTCCCCTTCACATAATTTCACACCTCCTAATTCATTTGTCTCGACCAAAACCTACACAAATATCTTTCCATGTTCCCTCAATTCAACCTATTGGCCTTACTTTGATCAGAAAGCTAACATAAAAAGTAATAATTTTGCCAACCACTTTCAAGTAATTTTCTTCTACCACTTCCTCTTTGATTGTTGTTTCCCTAGAAAAAAATAAATCAAGTACCTTCTACATACTATAAAGTTATTATAAATATGGTATAACTATATTCGTTATTCTATCCATTATATAAATGACAATGTCACCATACGTGCGTACGTACGACTTACCGTCTTCACGTCGTGATGTAGTTTGTTAATCGAACACTACATTATTTTGATGGGTACAATAATGAGTATAAATAGTGTAAATGAAAAATTTAACATGTTAATTATTCTGTATATATGATATACCATATAATTACATATGATTTCACCATCAATATAATCATATTCTCGGTCGTCCGTACGTACGGATTACCGTCTCCACGAATGTGATGAGATTCATTCCCCCATTGTAATCATTCAAGAATAATTTGCATTTTATGATAAAAAATAATGTTGAAGAACTTAATATAATTATATATATGAATAAAATACATCCTATTCATAACAAAAATGGCTTACATAACAAAGAATATAAAGGAAAATGAATCATTTAACACCCGAAATGAAGATACTATGGAAATATTATTAACAAAGAAATATTAGAAGATCATATATGATATTATATTTATGTATATTATTCTTGAGTAATTTAACAACAATGATTTAAATATTACACAAGTGTTTAACATACCCTCGACCAATGAAAAATTCAACATAAGGGTAAATTTTACAATATCTTTACCTTTCTCAGGTTTTTAACATGTAAGTATCTACTGGGACCTCATTCTCATCCACATCATTGTTTTCATAATATTTTAATTCAAAACATTTTTATTATTTACAAGACTATGGGTTAAAGTCATTTATACCCCTGTTTTACTTTTTATAAAATGGTTTGAATGTAATCATTCTGTTATTTTCCAAACAAGGTCCTTTACAACCTTTTCAACCATCTTTATGAATGAATGTTTTTCTAACTTATATGATGGGTGCAACTATTTTCTTCAATAATAGCATCATTGAATCTTCACATACAAGATTATAGGAATATTTTCAAAATAAATGTTCTCTATTATAATTATATGACTTATAAATGATTTCAAAATATAAAGAGATATTTCTCTAAAAAAAATTCATTTCATCTATGTCAACATCCTTTGATGGATTTTAAGGTTGTTTGAAGTGTATTTATTATGATACAAAACCTTCACATTGTACTGAATGTTTTGTGATATGTTTTATTGTTCAGTTGTTATATTTACACCGTTATGGGTTTATGGATAATATATTGACATTTAGTATGGTTGTTTTAATACTATTGGTTATGTTATGTTTATAGCTTTTCATATGAGAAATGCATTGGACTTAGTAAGTGATGGGTGGAGCCCACTATAGCTCCTAAACACATCGGTAGGTCTCATAAGACAAACTAGTGTCTTGGCTCAAGCCCTTCACAAAATCTTATTCGTAGTCTTTGTACAGGGCCTTGACTATGTGGTTATGAAGTCTAGAATTATGCATTCCATTATTATGAAATCGGCTATTGATATTAAATTTGATTATTTGACAAGTAGAATATCCATGTGAATAAGTAGATGGGATTATTTGATTTATCATTTCTGTATCATGATTATGTATAAGTGTACAAGTTTATTGTTTTAGTCTTATACATTGTCTTAAATTTTTATACATGTTTATTAATTTTTCCGCTATATCGTTATCCTTAATGTGCATCTGAGCTAACCACCTTCTATTTTTTATTTTTCCAGGTTGCAAAGAAGTATATTATAACTGAACTGTAGGGATAGTCTAAGGGATATGAATGTGGTCAATGGAAAAATTTTTGTTGTTGTTTTTCCTTTTATAATGTAATGTAAAACTTAAGAATATACCTAGTACTTCTAAGGCTACTAAACTGATTGGTATTTTAGGATTTGATCCCTTGTGATCATGATAATGTTATTTTATAATGTACTAAATCTGGGTAACTAGGTTTGGGGCATTATAGTTGGTATTAGTGGATGTTTAGTACAATCCTTGTAAGTTACATTTAGATAAGCTCTGATTAGATCACATTACCCTAATATAGAAATTTTGGATTAGTATTCATGATCTTCTTAGAATTTTTGTAACGAAGGGATTTTTTGTATTTTCCAAGCAATAAATCCTTGTCTAGATATAATAAGGTAGAGGAATCTTAGGCATAGATGTACCTAGGAGTGAAAACTTTGACAAGGAGTTTCAGGCTTGACCCGAGGTATCTCGGTACATGATAATGGGCCTTGTTGCACTCTTGGTTATAACATTACCAGGGGATATGATTTAAAAAATTCACATTTTCATTACAAACCATTATAAAGGAATTATGAGTATACATCTCTTTGAAAAAAATCGTTTTTATGATTATATATTACATCCAAAAACTGTTCTATTTATGTTAATTGTTTTACATGTTTGTAATTATATATTGTGATTCATAAACTAATATAGTGTTTTCTATTTTTAGAAATGGAGCCTATTGGAAGGAATGGAACCTATATCAATTCATTTAATCCATGAAGAGATTTCCCTCCTAATCAACATAATTAGAGTATACCTAGTCATACAACTGGTGTTGATCAGCTTATCACTATACTAGGACAACTCACTTAGGTTATGAATAATAACCTTACCCATATAATGCCCCCTGATCCACAATGTAGAGGATGAATGTTAGACCTCTTAATGAGGAAACAACCACCAATATTCAATGGGAGTACAAATCCATTAGTATCCGAGCAATGGATAAATTCCTTAGAAAAAATATTTCATTATTTGGGGAGTAGTGAAAGGGAAAATGTTATCATGGGTATTTATCTCCTCACAAGAGATGCATATCGATGGTGGCCATTAATCCAAAACAAAATAGAAGAAAATAGAGTATTAAACATGATATAGAGGGAGTTTAAATATATTTTATTAGAAAAATAATTTTCTGGGTAACATCGATCCAACATGGAAATACAATTTATAACTCTAAGGCAAAAGAAGGAAGAGAATGTCTCGAAGTATATGGATAACAATACAGGGTTAGCAAGGAAGGAAACAAGTTATATACGTAACCCAATTATTATTATTTATAGATTCATTGATGGGTTAAAAACATTTCACCATTGAACATTAGACTCACAATCCTTCTCATAGTTTGAAGATATTGTCTCTTGCACTATCAATACAGAAAAGTAATTCTCTAAGTCTTATGACTTTAAATCCAAGAAAGGGAAAAAATAGATCTTCTAAACACTTTGGAAATAGAAATAAGGGGAATAAGGGAATATTTGAATATCCAACCTGAAGTAAATTAAAGAAGAAACACCTCGGTACTTTCTTGAAGAGAATGGGAGTCTATTACAGGTGTGGTGGAAAAGGCCACCAAACTTGTGATTGCAATGAGAAAAAAGAGGTTGTCATTTTTTAATGTTATAATTGTGGAGAAAAGGGTAATTATGCTAATGAATGTCCTAAGAGCTAAAGAAACATACCTCATGAAAGGCCAAGGGAGAAAGGAAAAGCTTATGTGATCATTACTGCAAAGGTGGAAGATCCAAAAGATGTGGTGGCAAGTACTTTAATGGTTTCCTCAAATTTAGCAAATGATTTATTTGATTCTGGATCATCAGATTGTTTCATGTCTTCCTTGTTTTCTAATAAAATTAGATATATTCAATTAGAATTAACAATTCAGTTGTTAGTCAAATCTCCTAAGGGATGTTTCACCATAAAATGTTTCTTGAATCTATTCTCATTAGGGAATATAAATGTTCTTTATCTGCTGATCTTATTATCATACCCATGATTGAATTTGATATAATCATCAAAATTGATTGGATTTTGGACCATGATGTAGATATTTATGGTAAGAAGATGGAGATTACAATTTCCAATGACGACAAGGAGTGCCTTATCTTAAGAGCATAAAAATCACCAACTGATTCTTATTAAGATCCACCCCCAGTTTCTCTAATAAATGAAATTATAAGGTAGAAAGAGAATGAAATAACTATGGGTTAGGAAATGAATATTCAAAATAAATGATGTACTTATTGTGTAAGAATATGGTGATTTCTTTCCAAGGGATTTACCTAGAAATCCTCTAGAATGAGAAATTGAGTTTTTCCTTGATTGAATTCATAGTTCAAGGCCCATATCAAAGAACCCTTTTAAAATAGCCACTGTGGAATTATAGGAACTAAAGATACAACTAGAGGAATTTAGTAACAATGGATTTATTCACACTAGTGTTTCACCATGGGTATCTCATGTCCTTTTGTTAAGAAGAAATATGGATCTATGAGGTTGTGCATTGAATACAGGGAGATCATTGCTTTAACAATAAAGAACAAGTATCCCCTAACTTTCATTGCTAATTTATTTGACCAACTTCATGAATCTCAATATTTTTCGAAGATTGACATTCTATCTGGATATAATCAGCTGTGTATAAAAAGAGAAGACATTCCAAAGACAGTATTATGAACTATGTATGGGCATTATGAGTTTACAGTAATGCCTTTTGGATAGACTAATTAAACCTCTTTTTTCATTGATCTAATGATTATATTTTTTATGGAATATCTTGATGACATTGTAGTGGTATTTGTTGATGATATCTTTTTATACTTTAAAATCTATGACGATCATGAAAATCACATGCACATTATTCTGAAAACCCTCAGATGAAATAAATTATACATGAAGTTTAGAAAGTGTGAATTCTTGCTTCAAGAGATTTCCTTTCTTAGTTATATTATCATTAATGATGGAATATATATTGATCCATCAAAGACTCAGGCAATCCCTGAATGGCTAGTACTAACGTGTATAACTAAGGTATGCAGATTTATTGGTTTAGCAGGTTATTATCAATGTTTCGTTCAAAAATTTTCCTAGTTGGCTAACCCATTAACCAAGCTCACATATAAAGGGGTTAAATTTGTTTTGTCATCAGAGTGTGAAGAATGTTTTGAGTAACTAATGAACATATTATACAATGATCTTTTCTTGACTTGACCATTAGGGGATTATGGGTTTGTCATATATAGCGATTCTTCAAAGAAATGACTTCATTCTGTCCTTATTGAGAATGATAGAGTTATTGCCTATGAATCACAACAGAAAAAACATCTAGAGAAAAACTATCCACCTCATGATTTTGATTTCGCAGCATTAATCGTTACTCTAAAAATATGGAGACACTATCTATATGGTGAAAAAAGTGAGATTTATACAGATAAAAAGATTCTGATGTATACTTTCTCACAGAAAGGACTCAAAATGAGGAAAAGATGTTGGATTTAACTATTCTAGGATTATGATTGCACTATAAACTATCACCCATGGGAGGAAAATAAGGTGGATGATGCTTTGAGTAGAAAGGATCATGGACTTTTGAACAAGATGAGAGTTGACAAGGATCCTATTTTCATGGATCTAGTAAAGATGGATATGGGAAACCCCGTTGAAGTTGAAACATCAATAATTTTTCAAATGGTTTCCAAACCTTCATTACAAGAATGGATAATGTGTTCTCAGACTGATGATGAGCAGTTTTAGTAGAATATTAAAGTTGTGAATGATGGGATATTGAGTGAATTCATATATAAAATTGAATTTTGAAATTTGGGAACGGACATAGTGTTCCAAACATACCTGATCTAAAAAGGGAATTTTTGGATGACTCTCACAGATCCAATTTCTCAATACACAATGAGATAATCAAGATGTATAGATATTTTAAGGAACATTTTTGGTGGGATAACATGAAGAGAGAGATTGCTGATTTTCTGTTAAGATGTATGGTTTGTCAACAAGTGAAAGTTGGAAGGCAACAGCCTGTAGGAGTCATGAAACATCTTCCCATACCTAAGTAGCAATGGGATAATATTATGAAGGACTATGTCATTGGGCAACCAAAGACTCCAATTAGTAATGATTCAATATGGGTCATTTTTTATCGTCTTACCATGTTAGTACATTTTCGTACGATAAGATATGATTTTCCACTTGAATGTCTGGAAAATATATATATTAATGAGGTTGTAAGACTCCATGGTGTACCCCTATATAACATTTCTGATCTTGATCCCCATTTTACATCAAGATTGTGGAAAATTCATCAGAAGGGTTGAGATACTATTCTTCATTTGAGCACTCCCTACCCACCACAAACTGATATACAATCAGAACGGACAGTTCAAACCTTAGATTACATGTTGAGATATTTCTCACTTGACTTTCAAGGTATGTGGGATCAATATTTACCTAGAGTAGAATTTTCTTATAATAATAGATTTCATTCCTGTATTCTGATGACAACATATGAAGTGTTATATGGAAAGAGATGTCACACCCCAACTTGTTGGGATGATGTTTTTGAATAACAACTCATTGGACCATATCCTGTTGGGGAAACAATGGTAAAAGTGAAGATAATCGAAACCCACATCAAAGCATCCCAAAGTAGGAAAACGATATATGCCGATAACCGAAGGAATGATTTGGAACTTCAAGTAGGATACCATGTTATCATGAAGGTATCTCCATGGAAGGGTGTAATCAGTTTTGGTAAGATGGGTAAATTGAGTCCCTGGAACATCAGACATTTCGAAATTCTAGAACGAATTGGAGTTGTTGATTATCGTTTAGAAATTCCTCCAAGTCTCTCCTAAGTTCATGATGTTTTCCACGTATCATTGTTGAGAAATTACATGCATGACCCAATGCATGTACTCACCTATGAGTAAATTGAACTGGAACCTAATCTGTCTAATTGTGAAGAGCCTGTCAAAATTCAAGATACCAGAGAAGAAGTGTAGAGAAACAGAAAGACTCTTCTAGTAAAAGTTTTATGGAGTAACCATAAGATGGAAGAGGAAAAGAGGGAACCTGAGGAAAAATGGAAAAGAACCACACAAATCTTTTTAAGAAATAATATTCTAGAAATGTTGTCGTTGAAATTATTTTATGGAGGGGAGAATGTAACAGCCCAAGATTCCACAGTATGTTTCCTTTTGAATAATGTTGTAGCTTGTGTTGTACACAACATGGAGTTTTAACACACAACAACCAATCAAACTAGACGTTACAGATTGGAATACCCAATTTTTGATATTTTATAAATATTATTTTTCAAAATGGACTACATTTTTTGATTTGAAATATCAAAATTATCGTATGGTTAATTTTTTATTTTTTTCTGAAAACATTCAGTTTTTTATGAATAGTGAAAAACACTGCGTTATTGTTTAAAACATGCTTTTATTTAAATAATTATTTATTTTATTTTACCGTCTTTTACCGACCTTCTAGGAGCATTTTAAAATTTTCATAAAACTTAATTTTACCACTTTTGTCAGTTGAATTTTAAAAATCCATGAGACAGTTAATAACTGTAAGTAATATGTGGTTCAATAAGATGAAAGTAATTTTTGGTGAATAGTAACTTTTGACATTTATTTACCATGATTAAAAGTTAATGGGGTAATTAAGGTTAATAATGATACTATAATTACCCTAGCACATCTTTTAATTCTATTGGATAAGTATAATTCTACCAAATACAACCTTATGAAAAAAATATAACCCCCCTTGGTTTACATGGATTAGATTATGACATTTATTTTTATTTTATTTAATGAAGAGTTAAAAGAGTTAAATTCCAAATTTAATAACTGAACCATTATTAATATATGGTCACACACAATATAAATTAGACTATAAATATTCATTAAAAAGATAAAAATATTTACTACATAATTGTATTTTATTTATATTTTTTAGACATTAAATAATATAACTATATATGACATAAGGATGATGCAATTATTAATTTATTAATGAAATATTAAAATAATATATAATATAAATATCGTAATAAATGTCAATTGAGGATTCATATGAATTCCACTAATTTACTAGGTTAATATGACATGTTAGGTTTGATTAAATAAATTTCATTCTAAGTGATAACATTTTTATGGCTTTCTAAAAAAACAAATACTAAATATTGTCAAACATGACATAATTGTATTTTTAAAACAAATACTATATTATTAATTGATATAATATACATAAAAAATATGTTTCATCCAAAAGGATTATATAAGGATATATATTAATAATTAACCACTTGGGATTATCATGTCTAGTAATAGTATGTTAATTAACCATGTAATATAAAAATACAAACAGACACGGTAAATGTCAAACCATTAAACTAAGAGTTAAATCTAAATAATAAGGTTAATATGGTGCCCTAAACCTATCAAAAACCAATTGTATGGGATTTTTATATGCCACATCAACCAGATATTCTAAATAAATCATTTTTGATCCATTAAAAAACTGAAAATTATTTTGTTATAAAATAATATTTCAAGCTTTTCCAAAAGTGGCCCTCACCTCTCTTATAAAAGGGTACTTCCCCATCTCTTAATTTCCCACCTCCAAATCCATTTTCCTTGGCCAACCCCTGCCCATATATCTTTCCAACTTCCCTCTAATCAACCAATAGGACTTACATTGATCATAAAGCCAACCTAAGGAGCCCTTTCGATAAACTTAAAAAGAAACACCAGAATAAGAGGTAATAATTTCACCACCCACATTCAAGTTCTTTTCTCTTCCCACTTCCTCTTACTTTGTTATTTCCATAAAAATAATAACACATCTAGTATCTTCTACAAAATTTTATCTTATTATAAATCTGGTAAAACCATATTCAATATTCTATCCATCCTATAAATTACAATGTCACCATACGTGAGTTTGTACGGCTTACCGTCTCCACGTCGTTGTGTAGTTTATTATTCAAACACTTCATTATTTGGATGGGAATAATAATGAGTATAACTGATTTAAATAATAAATCTAACATGTTAATTATTCTGTATATATGATATAAATCCAATTTCATACGATTTCATCATCAATATAATGATATTGTTCCTCATGCGTACGTTTGGATTATCATCCCCACGAACGCTATAAGATTCATTCCCCCATCATAATCCTTAATGAATAATTTTAATTTTATGATTAAAAATAATTCTTAAGAGGTTAATATCATTCTAGATATGAATAAAATACATCCTATTCATATCAAACATGGCTTACGTAACCAAGCATATAATAGAAAATGAATCTGTTAACAACTAAAGCGATGATACTAGTAAAATTTTATTAACAAATCAATATTATAAGAACATATATTATATCATATTTATGTATATGATTCAAGAATAATTTAATAACAATGATTTAACTATTATACAGGAGCATAACGTACCCTTGTCCAAGGAAAAGTACAAGGTAAAGGATAATTCAACAATCTCTTTACTTATCCAAGGTTGTTAATAAGTATGTATCTACTAGGACCTATTTATCATCAGAATCAGTGTTTTCTTAAAAATGTAATTCAACACATTTTTACTATTTACAATACTATATGTTAAAGTAATTTATACCTTGTTTTAATTTTTCTGAAATGTTTTGAAAGGAATCTTTCTGTCTTTTTCCAAACAAGGTCCTTTACGACCATTTCGACAAAATTAAGGAAAGAATGTTTTTCTTACTTATACAGAGGGAGTGGTTATTTTTCGCCGTAATAACATTATAAAAGCTTCCAATACAATATTATAAGAATATTTTCAAAATAAATGTTTTATTTTATAATTTCATGACTTCTAAATGATTTCAAAATATAAAGAGATATTTTTCCAAAAATATTTTGATTTCATATTTGTCAACATCCTTTGATGGATTTTAAGATTATATGATGTTGATTTATTATGATACAAAACTTCCATATTTTATTGAATTATTTTGTATATGTTTGACTGTGTATGTGTTATTTTTACACCATAAATGGTTTATAGACAAAATATTTACTTTTCGTATACTAGTTTTTATACGAATGTTTATGTTATGTTTAAACCATTTCGTATGAGGATTGCACTAGACGTAGTAAGTGGCAGGTGGAGCACACTATAGCTCCTAGATTCATCATTATATCTCAGGAGACAAACTAGTGTCTCAGGACAAGGCCTTGACAATGTCGTTATGATGTTAGGCATTATGCATTCCATCTTCATGATATTGGATATTGATATTACATGTGATTATACGACTAGTAGTAAATCCATGTGAATAATTAAATGGAAATATTTGATTTATCATTTCCATATCATAATGAATATTAAGTTTAAAAGGCTATTTTTTATTCTTATACATTACCTTGCTTATTTATTTTTATTTATAAAAGTTTCGGCGATATCGTTATCCTTACTGAGCATCTGAGATCACCCCTTTCTATGTTTCATTTTTATAGGATACGAACAAGTATATTATGGCTGACTTGCAGGGAAAGTCTAAGGTATATGAATGTGGTCAATGAAAAAAAAATTGTTGTTTTTTATTTTATAATGTAATGTAAAACATAAGAATCTATTTACTATTTCCAAGGCTACTAAATTGATCGGTCTTTTGGGATTTGATCCCATGTGATAATTCCAATGTTATGTAATAATTAACCGACTCTGGGTAACTGGGGATGGCGAATTACAAATAATTCATTGAAAAAAGGGAAATAATTCATCCCTTACATATCTCGTCCATTTATATTTTCAAGAAAATGATATAACATGTTTGAATTATCATGATTTTTTTTAAAATTATAAATAATTGTGTTTTATATTTTAAACAATTAAATTATAGATAATTTACATAGATTATGGTTATATGAAAGAAGGATACTTGGAATAATGATATATTTTCATATGAAAACTAATAAATGTTTTTTGAAGGATCTTTCCAATTAATTTTATAGTTCATGCTTTTACCATAATATATATATTTTGTTACATTTAAATAAATTTAAATAATATTTGATTCATTAGTAAAGATAAAAGAATTTTTGGATTATAACCCTATAATATCCTATTTAATCAACTAGGATGATCAAAGAGGCTAGGTCCTTGGGAATGAACAACCATTCATGTATGTGGGTTTGGTTATGGACCATCTCCATTTTATGTCTTTCAATGATCGTTGGGATCATTATTTTGAATTTGTATCTATTTGAGGTTTTTTTATTCCACTTCCACCAAAATCATAGAGTAAATTTATTTTTTTGAAGATTAAAATTCAATAATAGGATAACAACATCAAATAATAACATATTCATAAAAACATTCAATTTTTATGTTCATCCTTCTAAAAAATAATTAATATTGATAATATTCGATGATTCTTGGAAATGCACCCTATAATATGGTCTCACTGATTGGAAAAATTGAGTATGTAATTATTATATTTTTTTTAATAATTTGGAACAATATTTTAATTTATTGATGTCAAAATGTCAAAATAAAATAATTTTAATTTTTAATATATTGTTTCATAATAATTCTAAGTAAGCGTGGAGATGAATATGATCATTATTTTTCATAATGAGGTACCCCTGATGTAGAATAATTTTGAACTCCATAATTTCCATATCGTATAATGTAACTGCCACTTATAAAAAAATTTGTTTTGTTAAAAAATTATGTATTTATAAAAAAAATCATTTGAATGACAGTAATATGAGATTGGGATACTTCATAATGAAATTATATATATGATTTGTTCTGGATTATTTCATAAAGTATGATATTATTATTGATAGAGGGATAGAATAAGGTTTTTGTGTATGTATTGAATATAGACTATATTGAAAGAGTTAAAATTCGGCTATTTGTTGGAATGGTGTAGCCCGATCCTTTTGGTTCAGTTACCCCAATTACTAGCATACCATACTATATAACAAATAGCAACCACCATGGTTAAATATCTATGGTGAAGTCGTCGAGGGATATGGGGATAAGAGTTCCCTTGATAAAGGGTTTGGGGTCGAAGGTCCCCAACCCAAATTTTTTTTAATTGTAAAAAAATTCAATAATAATAGAACTATAAACTACAGACATTGTCAAGACATAGTAGTATTGTCTAATTAGACACGTTATTGTTTCAACATGTGAAGGGATACATTGTTAGGATATTATATCTTTATGGATTCCCAACCACTATTTACAATTTAATTATGTACTTTCCATGTGTTTCGTCGCACTATAGAAATATGGGTTACTATAACACTATATTTCTTTATTAGATCATTTTATATTGGGTTTGTGTGTGTGTGAAACATTAATTTTTATCCAGTAATTCTGGTCCTAAATATAATGAAATTTCTACCTGTCCAGGGATATATTGATCATTTCTAAATCCTAATAAATCTATTTTTTAATTATCATCAAATAATTCATTGGTTTTTTTATCCCTTTTACTCTTATTTCTATTTTTTTGTTATTTCTTCTCCAGGTGATTTCGCACGTGGTATCTTTTTATACGATATCCATAATCCAATTGATGTGTTTTATTCCTTGAGGGTATGTCATTAGATATAATTTATGAAATCATATCACTAATTCCATTATAATATTGGGATATATGATATTTTGATATCCTAATACATTTATATAGATGAATTATCAACAAATTTAAATTATTATAAATAAACATTCAAATAAAACATCCATGTATATTTATGACACAAAGTGAAATTTCATAGGATGAAATGATTAGGAGATTATTTTATCATATATGAATTTTTTATTTCTGTAAGGATTTAACATAAATTTTTGTAATGTTCAAGAAACATTATTTAATGGTCTGAAAGAGTCATAATGTCTATATATAATGACAGTTGAGGCATTCAGTTTATGTATATGGTACACTATTAAGCCTAATGGTCGATACACCCACCCTCTTGAATATCTTTTCCACTTTCTACTTTTTCCACTCATGATTCTAAAATGTCATTCAAGGAAGGAGGGTTTTGTCAAAAAACAAATTGTGGTTCTGATCAATCCTTCCATACCAAATAGAGGACAAAGTTTGTGGCCAACTTCATAGGGATCTCCATCCATAATATTATAGAATACAATAGCAGATTCTGTCAATTATTGATGGGATACATTTTGAAAAAAATTTATAATTTAGTCCTGGATTAAATTTATAAAATGATGATATTTGGATTATAGGTTTTTAATGTCTTTTTTTCCATTGAATTTTTTTTAAGAAAATTGTATAAACCTTTTTATGGTATTATAGATTCACAATGCTTCATAATTCAAGAGATATTTTTTAAAAATAGAGAAGTCATATATCATTTTTATAAGAATTCAAATTCATAAAAATAATTTCTAAATTACAATATAGCTTGTCTTATAAAATTAGATATCATAATATGTTATTGGGTAGTTCTATATGATATGTCATATCATATAATGTGATTATGTTTATATGTTCTGCTTACATTATATCAAAATGTATGATAAGGGTAATTTTAAAATATAGTGGCACTGGTATGAACATTAATTGACAGTGAAAAGAGATCATCATATCACTATTTCAATTAGGTGATAACGTAATATATGATTCCCAAGCACCAAAGATTAATATTGCATAGGTTGTATATCCTAAGATCATATTTACTAGCACTTCCAAGTTATTTGTTTTGTAGGATATCATGGATTATCACATTCTAACAGGTATCTATCATAAAATGTTATAGATATATTAAAAATGTGATTTTCTAGGGCCTACTATCAATCATGGATGTTTATTAACCAAAAATTATAAAATACAATATATATATATATATTGAAAAAATGTATTTCTCTATAGTGAATTCATTTATATCATTTATAAAATATTTACAAAGGATGGAAAATATTTTTTGGTCATTTAATTAATTTATTAAAATTTATTAATTTAGTTAAATATAAAATAAGTAAAATAAATTTATTAAATGTTTATGAAAAATTAGAAATAAATACACATAATATTAATAATAAATGTTAAGTAACTTTTAAAAATTATATTTAAATCTTCTTAATTTATAAATAAAATTTTATATGAAAATAATAAGGGTAATTTATAAAGTATATATAAATTAAAAAATAAAGCTAAACATTAAAGAGTTAGTATTTATAATTAGGATTTATTAATATTTATAATTTTAAAATATTCAAAATAAAATTATTAGTTTCTGAGATATTTTATCTATAACACTTTGTTTTAAAAATTGATAAGCCCAAGCATAAATAACATTTAATATTTGATATTTTGATTATAAAATTTATTTATATAACATAATTGGAATATAAAATAATATGTTTCCTTTAATATGATATATTTATGGTGAAAATAAATAAAAGTACAATATAAAAGAGATCAACATTTGAAATATATAAAAATATATTTTATTAATTTTATTAAAAAAATTACATAATGCAAGGTTATATTACAAGGTTTTAAAATTCCCTTATTTATAAATTGGTCATATATTTTTCATATTATGTTTAAATATATGAATTATTCATCTTGTGAGTTTATGGACTACATGAATCATGAATATATTTGTTATATTATGAATGGACGTATGCCTTAGTTTAATGTGTTAAAATACTTCTATAAGTTTTCATACAAAAATATAAAAAGTTACATGCTAGTCAAGAAAATTGTATTTGTAAAGTCCCCGGCTTGATAAAAAATATATCTAGTTCCTTGTGATAGGACTCCATAGGATAATAGAAATTTATCCCCATATTCCAAAGGCTAAAGAATAGTAGAAAGATTTTAAATAAAAACATGGTGATATTAGACCTTCTTGTTATTGAAAATCCACAACAGAAGTAACATCATTAAATAAGATAATAAACAAGAACAACAAATTGAAAACATAAAAAAATCCCACACGTAACCCTATACACCTGAAATAAAAATATTATGGGTACACTACATGTCACGAATTCATAAAAATAAACACCCAATTACAAAAACCATGAAATTTACAGATAGCTATCATCATTCCCTACACGTTCTTAAAATCTCATGCTCCCTCTCTTAATAACACACCCATACCCACTACTATTTCCCCGTCCAGAACTAATTCTAGAAAATAAGTAGCATCTTCTCACATACCAAAGTGCCACAGAGGCCCAAATAGTGTATTTAGATACTAAGTTGCAGTAAATAAGAAATGAAATGATTTACATGTCTCAAAATTAAGAAAAAATAAAAAAACCATTTTATCCATTAAGATTGCAAGGATCAACAAGCCAAATAAAATATCTCTTCTCTCATTGAGATCTGAATTCATAGAAAAAGTGGTTACCCAATTTTTATCACATGGTATAATTCACTAACCATATCGTTCTTCAGCTTACCATAGAAACATGTTCTAATAATCCAGCGATGTCCACACATTAGGTATCATGTAGCATTAGTCTAACATCGTAGACCATGCCCACATTAGGAGCATAGAACCATAGTACAGAGTCTTAATAGCTACAACCTTAGAAGCATAGATCCTTAGTGCAACATACTAATTCAACCAATGTATCAGTGGGCCTATAGAATCTGTCCAACCCTACCTAAATGAAGAGCCCTGATCCATAAGTTAGGATAATAGAGCCTAATTCCGACATCATATCTCAACAATACATCAGGGGGGGGGGCTAGATAATCATTCTAGCCATACACATGGGAGTAAAGCTATAAGAACCTGGTCCTTATTTTTGAGGTATGGGTTTCTTCCTTTATCTTTTTCATAAGGGTTTTTTAGATAATATGGAAAATGGGAAAAATATCAAATTTTGTGGATACACGCCCTGTACTTTTCGACATGCCATGTACTTTGGCCGTATGGGATGAGTACATAAGGTGTGTAGGCCTTTCGGTGATGAAGGGTGTAAAAACTAACTACACACTGTGTAATTAGTATTTAAATTCAATGTAATCAGTCTACAGGTGAATAGTAAGGTGGTGGAAGCATCCTCCAGTAGAGCGACAGTATACGCCGTGTAATCCGGAACACACACCGTGTACTCGGGATGACAGATGAACAATGTGGCGGTGAAAAGTAACCACCAGAAGAAAAATTAAATGATGGGAAGTACACACCCTGAACATTAGAGTACACGCTGTGTAGTTTTTTTTCCCTTAAAACAGGAAGTATCCTCCTCATTCGGTAGAGGAGTCATTGAGTTAGTTTTGGAGCCTAGAGAGGACGCTGGATCATTAGAGATCTCCATACCGCACACTAAGAATCTGATTCCTACATCACTGATCTCCATTAAACCACACGGGTAAGCCTTTATTTCTCCTTGAGTAGTTATTACCAATTCTTTCTCAAGGGAATGTAATTTTTTTTGAATGTGTGAACATTTATCCCATATCTATGTCATTCTTGGATGACTTGGGAGGAATCGTTCACGTATACCGATCAGAGACGATCGAGGTTGGTGTTCTGATGTTTATTTTCAACTATTGTGTTGAAATTGTGTATCGTTGTGCTACTCACCCATGGTTGGGGTGTCGTATGGTTGAGGCCTTTGATGAAATGATATCTATAATTGTAAAGATAATATAATGATAAACTTAAACAACTATTTTGGATCACTGCTTGGATCCAGGACCACCCCGGGGATACATTCATTAGTTTACCAGATTGGCCAGGATACCCGAGGGTATTCCATGATTATATTGTGCATTGAATTTTCTTGAGAGAAAGTTTTTATAAATTGTTTGTTTATGATTTCGGCTCGCCCCAGTTCCTTTAGCCTAAGGGTAGTTTTCTACTAGCCTGTGGGCAGTTTTCTCATGGCATGTGGGCAGTGTTTGGTTAGCTTGAGGGTAACCTTTGTTTATGCTTATGGGTAGTAGTTTCTGTTCTTGAGGTCCATACCATGTATGCCTTAGGGCAATGATAGTTCTTCCTGAGGGAAACCACCTACGAGTATTTCATTATGTTACCTGAGGGTAAGGATAGTATGTCTGAGGACACGGCTATTTAGAATATTAACCATGGTGATTTTCTATGTTGTACCAGCCAAGATAAAGAACAAGCATAGAGGTGATAAGTAATAATTAAAATGGAAATAAAATTGTTAGTGATAGTTACTTTTGAGTGCTTACTAGTTTATATATCTAATTTTTCACACTACTGTTTTAAATTTTCACTGACAGTTGGGGATGGGACTTTGGTGGGTGCTTACTTGGATTTATTTCTCACACCCTGTTTTGGTCATGTCTCCGGCCCAAAAAAACTATATTTTTGTAAGTGTTTACAGATGAAAGTGTCCTGATACATATACATGATTGTAGCAGAGGAGTAGGGGAGCATGGGAATGAGCTTGGTCTTGCTATGCGGCTGTGTTCTTTTCAATCTATTTTGTTCTGTTTTGTTCTATTTTATTTTTGTACCTTGTACTTTGAGTTTTATTGTATTTTATTACAGTGTATCCAGTTTTGGCTTCATTAATAGAAATACTGACAAGATAAATTTTTATATATAACTGTTGGTTATCTTTTACTACAGTTGTTCACTTCTAGTTTATATTTTTTACAGCTTCCGCTGTTGAATGTTATGTTTCATTTTCTGATGTGATACACATTGAAAAATGGGGGCATAGTTTCCCCACTATCAGACCTGGGCCCTTACAGCTAGTCGGAAGCCTCTGGCATTTGTGGAAATGCACTTGAGGCCATGTGACCAACCAGGTTCGGGGCACCCATTGTGTGGCACCTAGATCCAGGACGTTACAAAGTGTTATCAGAGCAGTGTCATTTCTTTGACTTACCGTTTGGATCTTATAGTTAGAGATAGGATGGAATTGGTATTTGTTAATAATTTGTGCCCAGGAGTAGCTAAACTGTGTACAGGGAAACGCCAATTTACCTCGTGTTGCAATTTTTCTTGATTTTTCACTTTTACAGTTGATTTTATTTTCACCGTTGGGTGACGCACTTGTGTTATGCTATTTATATTTTTATGTTGGGTTATATTTAGTTGCAACCTGATGAGATGAGGGTATTCCATCTCATGCATCATTTTGGAACATATTAGAATTCATATGTCATGCATTCTTTCCATGCCATGTAGGTTCATTAGAAATTTCATGTTGTTGTGATAGTTTTTGTGCTAAAAACGCATGTTTTTGTGATAGCTACTTTGATAAATACCTACTATTTGATAGGGTATTGTTTTGTGTGGTTGTTGATAGAATGAACGCCAAACATTGGTTTTTGGGGATTATGGGCCTTCAATAATTGGAATTTGGTGGATCATTGAAGAGTTTACTTTGTTATAACATGTATAAGATTCCAAGATTTGATTTGTAGGGAGTATGGGCCCTCATGGATCAGAATTTGGAACTTAGGTGTTTGTTCAATATTTTTCTATGTTTTGGAGTAGTTTCTGAGGCTTGTTATCTGGGAAACCCATAATACAATCCCTTTAGTTCATTGGACACATGTCGTGTGTTCTTATGTTCAGGAAGAAATTGAATTTTTTTTAGTACACCCCGTGTACCCTAGGTACACGCCGTTTAGTCTCATACAATGTCATAGGCCGTGTGGAAAGAGACACGAGATAGGGATGTTTTAGGGGGAACACGCCATGTACAAGTTTTACACGCTGTGTAGTGTTGACCCGATGTTAGCCCGTGTAACTAACAACACAGATGAAGGTAACCTTAAGACATACATGTCATTTCTACCTTGAACATGTCGTGTAGTCTGTCCCATATACCTGGCCGTGTCACTAACAATATGGGTCGGTTTTATCTTTCTTTGTACACATAGAGTCTTTTTTGGAACACACTGTGTAGTGTGACCTAGGTGCATAGGTCGTGTCACGAAAAACATGGCTTGGTGAAAGCTTGTAGAGTACATGTTGTGTACTTGTGGGAAATGTCGTGAAGTCTTGATTTAGGAGAGCTGTGTGGCTTAGCCGTGTAGAAGGACTCGGGCGGGGAAGAAAGATTCAAGTACACATCGTGTATTCAGAAGACACACTGTGTGTTTGGGTTGTTACACGGACAGTTTATGGAGGAGTACACGTCCATGTGGATGTGTTGTAATAAGACACCGTGTAGTGTATATACACTCCATGTAGTCATGTTTTTTAAATCATGAACGCTTTCTTTCACCTGATCACTTCTTGGTCTCCTCGTCTTCAGTCATTGTTAATCATGTTCTTAGGTGTGCGTCTGACTTTTTAGAGTCATGTTGCTGAGATGACCATTGGCTGTTCTCTAAGAGAGCAGCAACGATTATACTCCTGAGATGGTATTCCATGGGCTTCCATTGGATCCTCCAACAGTGCCAGATTCAGCACCAGCCGTTATACCGGAGACAGGAAAGGATGTGATGTTCTGTGAAGGCATCATGTGGTTCATGAAGACCTTCCAAGGAGCACCACTTGCCACCACATCTATGGAAGAGCTCACTCATATCTTCTAGCAGAAGCATCTGACTACATTTTTAGAGGATATCAGACTACAGGCTGCGGACTCATGGATGGATTCATTGCAGAATATTTATGAGCATTTAGAGATTCATCATGGGTGGAGAGTCAATCTCGGTACATACATGCTGTGTGATTCTGCAGAGAGGTGGAGGGATGTTACCACCCAGACTGAGCATTACTGAGACAAGGCATGGGAAGATTTTCAGACAGTTTATGAATCTGCAGTGGGGCGCCATGTCTGTGATGGATTATTCTGCTCCCTTCACCGAGCTTTAGAGTTTCGCACCCGTTCTGGTGGGTGATGAGAAGTTGAGGCTAGATGCTTTGAGTCTGGTCTTCGGTGTGACATTCGAGAACTAGTGAATGTTTTCATGTTTCCTACTGTGCATGCTATTTGAACCAGGTAGTGATTACAGAGAGGAACCTACAGAACGCTAGTGGTGTGGGCCAGGGCATTCAACACAAGTTACGGGTACTGTTTCTACTGGTAAGAGGAAGTGGAAAATGGAATTCTCTCACGGTGGTAGTTTTATCCAGAATAATAATTCATTTTTATAGGTCAATTGCTACCAGTGTGGTAGAGAGGGAAACAAGAGACCTCAGTGTCCATGTGACCCAGTGGAGTGTCGTGCTTGCGGCAAGATGTGTCATCTCCAGCGTTTTTGCAGGGTGTTTCCACCAGTGGCTAGTGAGAGGGGTTTTGTTCAGACATCGCATACAGGAGCAAGATCAGCAGCTTCTTACCAATCAGAAAACAGGAATACGTAAGGGCATATAGGCCGAAACGGTGGTCATGGCTGTGGTATCCAGACACCAGGATCTCATAGGCAGCAGGGCAGATCAGCTCAGGGTAGCCAGGCTGTATCGCAGGTCTGCGGCACTGGGCAGTTATTTGGGGTGCAACATACCCAACATGAGCAGGATCCTAGACCTTCCACTTTCAGAGGTACTATTCTAGTTTCTTCTGTTTTATCTTCTACACTTTTCGATACTGGTGCTAATCATAGATTCATATTAGTGGTCATTGTGGAGAGCCTTGGCCTCTATGATTCTTCTTCTTCTGATATTATGATGCTAGAAACTCTGTTGCGAGAAGGGACGACAGTTGTGCATCAGTGCAAGGGGTTCCCCCAAGAGTTTTGTGGGTGTCACTTTCTATGGGACCTCTATATCTTAGAGATGAAATCTTATGAAGTCATTCTTGGGATGGATAGGTTGATTCCCATTCAAACATTTTTCGATTGCTATCATCACAGGGTAAGTTTCACGTCACAAGAGGGAGGAGAGATTCTATACAAGGGTGAATGAGATGTCTAGGAGAGCCGAGCTGGACCAGAGCATTGTGGGTGAGGTGGAGTCATAGCCTATATTGTGTATTTATATTTGGATTATCAAGGAACTTGTAAGAAGGATTTCCCTCCCCTGGTTGATCATTTTAGGGTTGTCTTCCCGGATGACATTTCAATTCTACCTCTGGAGCGTGAGCTGGATTTCACTATTGATCTTATGCCAGATGTAGCACCAATGTCCATTCCTCCTTATAGTATATCCACTCTCGAATTGTAGGATCTCAGGAGGCAGTTAGATGAGTTGAAAGAAAAGGGTTTTATCCGACCCAGTACTTCTCCTTGGGGTTTTGTGGTCCTTTTTGCGAAGAAGGCGGATGGTACCCTCAGACTCTGCATGGATTATCATAATCTGAACTAGTTGACGGTTAAGAACTGATATCCCTTGTCGAGTATTGATGATCTTTTTAATCACCTTCAAGGAGCACGAGTGTTCTTGAAAATTTAATTGAGATCGGGATTTCATCAGTTGCACGTGGGACCATCGGACATACCGCTTACAACCGTTTGGAGCAGATATGGTCTTTATGAGTACTTGTTCATTCCAGTTGGACTCATGAATATGCCAGAAGTTTTCATAGATCTGATGAATCATGTTTTCCCCCTTATCTGGATTCTTTTGTGGTGGTATTCATGGACGATATCATGGTGTAATCTCACACTCGACACGACCATGCCTACCATCTTGAGATTGTACTGAGTATAATGAGAGAGAATGATCTATATGCTAAGATCTCAAAGTGACGCTTTTGGATGGACCAGATTCTCCTCCTAGGTCATATTATCTTTGAGGAATGAGTTGTAGTAGACCAAGAGATGGTGAAAGAAGTAGAATCTTGGGAGCATCCTAAGAACGTGTTTGAGATATGGAGTTTCTTAGGGCTGGATGGTTACTACAGACACTTCATCCATGACTCCTCCCGCTTAGCAGTGCCGTTGAAGGGATTGACTAAGAAGGGTGGGAAGTTAGTTTGGACAGAAACTTGTGAGACAGCCTTTCAGGAGCTGAAGGGAAGGTTGACATCAGCACCAATCCTGATACTTTTTGAGCAAGGGAAGAGCTATACTGTTTACTGTGATGCATCTGGTATTGGGTACGGAGTAGTGTTGTTGCAGGGCAATCAAGTCGTTGCGTATGGGTCTTGGTAGTTGGGTTCACATGAGAGAAATTAAAAGATGCATGACCTCGAGTTGGATGTAGTTTTTAATGTGTTACGTTGTTAGACACATTATCTCTTGGGAGATAATTTTGTGGTTTTCACCGACCAAAAATGTCTCAAACACATATTTACTCAGCGTGCCTTGAATCTAAGACAGAGAAGGTGGGTCGAATACATTCAGTCCTTCAACATTGAGCTTGCCTTCAAACCTAGTAAGGGTAATGCAGTGGCTGATACATGAGTAGGAAGACACAGACACAGGCAGTGCAGGAGGCCAGTAGTGAGTGGAAGCTTATGGATTTGTTCTCTAAGATGCATTGGGAGGTGCTTTATAGTCTGGGGAAAACCTATTTTTCATCCTTAGCTGTGACATCAACCCTCCTGGATAGAGTTAGGATGATACAACTATCACTTTCAGAAGGCCTAGTTCTATGGAATTCATTAGAAAGTGAGGACCCTCCTCCAAGTTGGACGATAGGTGATGATGATGTATTGTATTCCCATGGATGAGTGTGGGTTCTAGGGGATATACATGATGATTTATTGTGGGAGTTTCTTGATTCATCTTGGGCTGTTCATCCCAGAGTTACCAAAATGTACCATGACATGAAACATCAGTATTGGTTGCCTGGTATGAAGAGAGAGATAGTTGGTTTCATTACCAGATATCCCACTAGTCTGTAGGTGAAGGTGAAGCATCAGAGGACAGCCAGACTGTTACAAAATTTACCTATTCTAGAGTGGAAATGGGATGTTGTCATGATGGTCTTCATTACTGGGTTTTTGAGGTCACCTCGAGGAAATGATATCGTGTGGGTTGTTGTGTATAGACTTACGAAGGTGCCCCACTTTTTTCTGATCAAGGAGAGCTTCAGTGTTGATGAGCTCGGGAAGTTTTTTATCCGAGAAGTAGTACATCTTCAGGGGGTCCCTCGTTCTATCTTTTTTCATAAGGACTAATTATTTACATCTCATTAATTGTAGATTTTTCAGAGGGTACTGAGATCACAGCTGCTTTTGAGCATAACATATGACCCTCAGACCGATGGACAGTCATAGCGTACGATACAGGAACTTGAGGACATGCTGTGTGCATGCATCCTATACTTTCAGGGCTCTTGGGAGAACCATATACCCCTGGTCGAGTTTTCCTACAATAATAGTTTTTAGGAAACTATTGAGATGGTATCTTACTAGACTTTATATGGTAGGCCATGCCGATAACCTTTGTTCTGGATGGTGGAAGGTGAGGTAGCTTTACTGGAACCGTGTCTTGTTCAGGAGACTTCAGAGTAGGTCCGGTTGATATAGAAGCAGCTGGCTACTTCATAGTCTCATCATAAATATTATGATGATCACTGCAGATGACCCTTGGAGTTCTTGGTCAGGGTTCAGGTTTTCTAGCATGTTTCACCGAGGTTGGGACACATGTGGATCAAAAGACAAGGTAATCATTCACTGAGGTATGTGGGGTAGTTTTAGATTATGGAAAGTGTCAGGTCAGTTGCCTACTAGTTGTAGTTACCATAGAGGTACTAGGCCATGCACGACGTATTCCTTGTATCTCAGCTGCAATATTATCACTCAGACCCATCTCACATTTTTCAACCCAAGGTGGTTAAGCTTCTGGTCGATGAATCCTTTAAGGAGCATCCGATTTGTATTGTTGGCCGAAGCACGAAGGTACTTTAAGGTGTTAGTTTCTCTCATATGGGTGTTATGGGGTCATGGCCACGTGTAGGATGAAACATTGGAGTGGGAGACCGACATACATGCTCAGTGGATATATTTGTTCACATTTTTATCTTCGCCACCCTTGGAAGGGAAATTCGGGGAAGAATTACTTTAAGAGTGGATGTTTTTAAGAACCTAGTTCTTATTTTCGAGGTACTAGTTTTTTCCTTTCTATTTTACTTTAGTTGTTTTGAGAAAATAAGGAAAATGGGGGAAAATCCCAAATTATGTGGGTACACGCTGTGTAATTATCAACACGCCATGTACATTGGCCATGAGGGGTGAGTACAGAGGGAGTATAGGCCTGTCGGCGATGAAGGATGTAAAAACTGACTATATTCCATGTACTTAGTATTTACGGGTTGTGTAATCAGTCAACAGGTGAATAGTAAGTTGATGGAAGCAGCTGCCAGCGGAGCAACAGTACATGCCGTGTAATCAAGAATACACGCCATTTACTCATGTCGATGATTGAATAGTGTGGCAGTGAAATGTAGCTGCCAGAGGAACAGTTTATTGATGGAAATTACACGTCATGTACTTGAGAGTACATGAAGTTTAGTTTGTTTGTTTCTCTTAAAATGGGTAGTATCCTCCTAATTCGGCAGAGGAGGCTTTGAGTTCATTTTGCAGCCGGGAGAGGAGGCCAGAGCTTCGAAGATCTCCCGACCGCAAACCGGGAATCTGAATACAACATCATCGATCTCCTTTGAACGGCACGGTTAAGCCTTTCCTTCTCAATGACTAATTATTACCAATTCTTTCTCACGGGAAAGTTATTTGAGTTTAAATGAGTGAATTTTTATACCATATCTACATCTTTATTGGACGATTCGGGAGGTTTCGTTCATGTATACCGGTTAGAGACGATCAAGGTAGGTGGTCTGATGATTATTTTCAACTATTGTGTGGAAATTGTGTATTGTTGTGCTAAACGCCCATGGATAGGGTGTCATATGGATATTTCCTTTGCTGAAATGATATCTAGAATTGTATAGGTAATCTAATGATATTTTTAAACTGCTATTTGGGATCACTGCTTGGATCCAAGACGACCCCAGGGGTGCATTCCTCGGTTAAGTCGTTTGGCCAGGATACCCGAGGGTATGCCATGATTATACTATTCATTTCATTTTCTTGAGAAAACTTTTATATAAATTATTCGTTTATGATTTGGGCTCGTCCCGATTCCTTTTTCCTTAGGTCAGTGTTTTATTAGCATGTGGGTAGTGTTCTCTTAGCATGTGGGTAGTGTTTGGTTAGCCTGAGGGTAACATTTTTTTATGCCTGTGGGCAGTAGTTTCTGTGCCTGAGGGCCATACCATGTTTTCCTGAGGGAAATGACCGTTATTCCTGAGGGGAATCACCTATGGGTATTTGATTCTGTTACCTGAGGGTAAGGATAGTTTGTCTGAAGACACATCTATTTAGAATATTCACCGTGGTGATTTTTGATTTTGTACCTTCCAAGATAAATCATAATCTTGGAGGTGATAAGTGATAATAAAATGTAAATTAAACTAGTATTTATTTTTACATTTGAGTGCTTACTAGTTTACTTCATCTACTTTATCAAACTGTTGTTGCATATTTTCACTAACAGTTGGGCACATGCCTTTGGTGGATCCCTATAGGGATTTGTTTCTCACACCCTATTTGGGTCATGTCTTCGGACCAAATAGACTATATTGTTGTAGGTGTCGATAGAGGAAAGGGTCCCTATAGAGGTACATGTATGTATCAGAGGAGTATTGGATCATGGGATGGAGAATAGGCTTATGATGCTGTTGCGTTCTCTTCACTCTGTGTTGTTCTGTATTGTTGATGACCTTATACATTGAGTATTATTGTATTGTATTGCATTGTATCCTGTTTTAGCTGCTTTCAATGAAATAGTGACATGCATTGTTTTTATATATAACTATTGGTTATCTTTTATTGAAGTTGTTCATTTCTAGTTCATATTGTTTACTGATTACGCTATTGAATGTTACGTTTCTTTTTCTACTACGCTACAATTTGACAAATGAGGGCATAATGTCCCCACTATCTGAACTTCTCCCTCGCTGCTAGTCGGCAACCTTATGAGTTTGGGGAAATGCGTTTGAGGACTTGTGACTAACGGGGTTCGGGGCAGCCATTGTGTGGCACCCGGATCCTGGAATTTAAAAAAGCCCCATTCCAATTCCATACTCATTAAAGATACCACCAGACCTTGTGCACAAGATTCTTTAACCATTTTGGACATTCTCCATTTAAAGTCTTAAAGCATTTTTACTACAAAAATTTACAAATCAAAACTAATATAACATGTTCACATTATAAAAAAATACCCCACCATTCCAAATTAACAATTAGAAAATAATTAACATCAAATTCCTTTCACATCACATGATAACAAACAAGTTAAAATACTAATTTGAAATCATCTAGAAGACACCACATTAAAATATTGGTCATTGACTTTCAAAAATTAATCCATGACAAATGGATTTAATTTCCATTTCCGACAATTTGAATTAATCATTAAGGCATTAAAAAAAGGAAACCATGACCTAATTTCCAATAATCGTCTGAAATATACAATGAAAACAACTTTATAAATCACCTTGAGGTCAAATCCTCCTATTAAAACATTTCCCACATTCAAGAAATAATATTACTCAATTAAAACGCAAGTAGATCATTATCCAAAACACATCATTCAATCAATTTCAAAATCCTCCAAGGTATTTCACAAAACTGATATGAAAACACTAAAATTTCCCCATTTGAACAATTCCCATAAACCAATTTAACCCTAACAAATTATGCATTTTTGAATTTCCCTACCTTAAGGTTTACCCATTGAACTGAAAATTTCAACGGTTTGATAGACCAAATAGATAACCCTAATTCCAATCTCAAAACATAAATGGACTCAATGGTTCTATAAACCCACCTCAAACTAAGTCCCAAATTACATTCCTTATTCAGAGACATAAAATCACAAAAAATAACTACATTGGAAAAACAAAATACGCATATAAACAATAAAACAATAGGAGAATGCTTAAATATCACAAACCTTAAGCTCTTTTAAAATAACTCATACAATCATGAAACATGAATCAAGATAAAATTTAAACAAATACCATGATAAAAAAATCCTTGAAAAACTAGGGTTTAGAGCTTCAAAATGAGAGGATGCAACATAATGGTCATATTCCAAAAACTGAAGGAATGGATTTAAAGGCTTACCGAAAGATTCGATCCACAACCACAAACACTCCAAAAATAATAAATTCGAAGGCAAAGAATCCCTTAGAATTCCATGAGAGTTTTCCCCCTAAACTATTGGAGGAAGAATAGAGTATAAATTTAGATTAGAACCCTTAAATTCCAATGGGGGAATTGTAAAAAAACCCCATTATATAGCCTGCATTGTTTGGCAACAAGATTGGGAAAACTGTGTACTAACTATACAGCTCCCTCTCTCCAAGAGGATGTCTGGTTGTGTAGTTTCTAGGGAATCCTACATGGTTTTATTGACCTTGTGATGTCAATGTGGTATTTCTTTGTACAAGCTCACATGGGTGGTCCTTAGTCATGGGAAATTTCACCAACCATGCACCATGCCCTTCCAAGGCATACAATTGTGCGGAATAGTAAAAACTAACTATGTGGAAATAAAGAAAACTATACTGTCTGGAATTAATTCTACCAAATTCACATCTCAAACCCTTAAGACACCCTCTAGCCTCCTTATTTCAGGATAATAACTTCATTGGAAAAAGAAAAAACTTGGATGGGCCATATCTCATGTAACGCCCTGACCCCATTTACCTAGAGTCGGTGCATTATTACATAACATTGGCATGATCACATGAATGATCAAATCTCGAATGACTGATTGGTTTAGTATCCTTGGAAACACTAGATATATTCATAAGTCTTACATTACATCATAAAGTGAAAAACTACCACAACAACATATTGTCTCCATATTCCACACTCATATCCCCATATAATATCCCTGCAGGTCATTCATAATTTACTTCTTCATACCGTGGGAAAAATAAAACATAGTAATGGGGTGAGCTCAAATGCCCAGTACGGATAACAATACAGCGGAAACTTTCATAAATAAGAATAAACATTTAAGGCAATGTATAACTAAAACAAAAGCCTTTTAAACTCGAACTTCAACATAGTATGGAAAAAGTAAAATGAAATAATGCCATTTACTTATTCACATGGATAATCTACTAATCGAATAATCACATGAAATATCAATAACAACTTTCATAATGATGGAATGCATAATGCCAGACTATCATAACCACATAGCCAAGGCCTCGTGCCAAGACTACAAATAAGATTTTGTCAAGGCCTTGTGCGAAGACACTATTTTGTCTCATGAGACCTACCGATGCATCGAGGAGCTATAGCGGGCTCCGCCCGTCACTTATTAAGTCCAATGAATTCCTCATATGAACAAGTTTAAACATAACATAAACATTAGTATTAAAACTAGCATACGAAATGTCCATACTTTAACCACAAACCACGAATGGTATAAAAATAGCACATCCACAGTAAAACATAATCATTCGATACAATATGGAAGATTGTATTGTATCAGATTAACCTCAATCAAGAATAATGAAGGATGTTGACATAGATGAAAATAATCATCAAAAATATTTGAGAGAAATAACACCTTTTTCTTGAAATCATTTAAAAGTCACAGTATTTGTCAAGAAGCTATTTAAAAATAGATATTTGAATCAAAGTGTCTCATACCACTTTGAAACATTTTAAAAGGCGTTTTAATTTTAAAAAATTAATTTTCATATTAATAAATCCTTAAAACCATTTTTAAAACATGTAAAATAATTAATAAGATTTAGAAAGACAAATCCTTAAAACATTTGAAATTATGATCTTGATAAAGAGTACCTTTCACAAATTTTTAAAATATTCATTTTGAAATCATTTAAAAGTCATATAATTATAAAGTAAAACATTTACATTGAAAACATTCTTATAAACTTGTAAGGGAATCTTTGACGATTTTATAACGGCGGTAAATAGCCGCACCCGCCGTATATGTTTAAAAAACATTCTCACCTTAATCCTGTCGAAAAGGTTAAAAAGCACCTTGTTTGGAATACGACGGAAAGATTCCTTTATAACACTCTTATAAAAAAGTCAAAAAATGGTATAAATGACTTTAACCCATATTCTTGTAAATGGTGAAAATGTTTTGAAATACATTTTGAAGAAACATGGATGTGGATGATAAAGAAATCCCAGTAGATTATTACATATAAACAACCTCGGATAATGGAGAGATTGCGAAATTAACCCTTACCTTGTACTTTACCTTGGTTGAGGGTAGGTTAACCTCCTGTATAATGGTGAAATAATTGTTATTAAAATATACAAGAATCATATTTATCAATATGATATCATATATGATCTTTTAACACTGCTTTGTAAATAATGTCTTAGTATTATCATCGTTTTGGGTGTTAACTTACTCGTTTTATTTTATATGTTCTGTTACATAAGCCATGTTTTTCATGTATAGGTTGTATATTATTCATATACAGAATTATATCAAGTCCTTAAACATTATTTTTAAATTATCAAATTATAATTATACTTGAATGGATACGATGGAGAATGAATCTCATCGCGTTCGTGGAGATGGTAGTCCGTATGTACGCACGAGCGAAAATATCATTATTTTGTTATTAAAATAATATATAAATGGATGTTATATCATATATCAAGAATCATTAACATGTTATATTTATTGTTTACATTAGTTACGCATCATTATTATACCCATCCAAATAATAATATATTGAATAACAAATACACCACGACGTGGAGACGGTAAGCCGTACGTACGCACGTATGGTGAAATGTTATTCAAATGGTGGATAGAATACTGAATATGGTTGTACCGTATGTATAATAACATCACAATATATATATGATACTGGAGTTATTATTTTAGAATGGTAATAACAAAGGAAGAATAAGTGGAAGAAGAAAGGAACATGGAAAAGGGTGGTGAAATCATTACCTCTTCTTCAGGTTCTTCCTTTTGATTTGATCAAAAGGGCTCCTTAGGTTGGCATTCTGAACAAACTAAGGCCTCTAGGTTGTATTGAGGGAAGTTGGGAGTGTATTTGGGCATATTTTGGCCGAACCAAAAGGCCGTGAATGTGTGAAGAAATGAGAATGAGGAGTGTCCTTTTATAAGAGGTGTGAGGGGCACCTTTGGAAAAGCTAGACTTATTAATTTATAATAAATTCATATTCGATTTATAATGGCTCAAAAGTTTGTTATATAAATTTTAAGGTGGGGATAGGCCTAAAACCACTCATCCAATAGAATTTGGATAGTTTTGGGTTACTAAATCAACCTTATCTTTTAGTTTTAACTCTTAGTTAATTAGTTTGACATTTACCATGTCACTTTGTATTTTTATATTATATAGTTAATAAGCTTACTATATACATCCACGCGACCCCCCAAGTGGTACATTAATGATACAACTATCACGATATAAGTCTCTTGGATGAACCTTATATTTTTAGGAATTTAATATCAATTAATAATATAATATTTGTTTTAAAAACTCTTTTATTTCAATTCTGACACTATTCAATAGTTGATTTTTGTGAAACTTATAACAGAATGATTAGTTCTAAAAAAGTCAATTAAATCAATAATAATATGTCCTATTATCCTATAAAATTATTTTAATTAATTAAAAGTCTCATATTATATTTATTTGGGTATTTATAATATCAATTATTTTAATTGTTCACTATTTTTGATAATTACTGTATCATCATTGTGTCATAAATAAATTAACTTATTTAATGTCTAAAAATTATAAATAAAATATCATTATGTAGGAAATCTTTTTATCTTACTAATGAATATTTAAAATAGAATTTATCTTATGTATAACTCTATAGTAAAAATGTTTTAGTAAATAAACATTGATTTTAACTCTTTTAACTCTTCTTTGAATTAAATAATAATAAACGTCCTAATTTATTCCAAGTGGACCTAAATGATAATATTTTATTCCTAAGGTTGTGTTTGGTCGAGATACACTTGTCCAATAGAATTAGGACATGTTTTAGGGTAATATTAATATCATTTTTACCCTTAATTACCCTATTTACTTTTAACCGTGGTAAATAAAAGTAAAAATTTACTATTCACCAAAAATTATTTTCATCTCATTGAACCTCATTTTACTTCTTGATATTAACTGTGTCTCTCGGATTTTCTAAATTCCATTCACAGAAGCGGTAAAATTAAGTTTTATGAAAAATTCAGTTTTTTTAACTACCACTTAGTAGTTTCACTATTCATTAAAAAATGAAGTTTTTCAGAACAATGCCAAAATTTCATCGTAAGCTATAATTGATATTATGAATTCAAAAATGATGTCTATTTTACAAAATTTTAAAAATATACGTTGCATTAATTAATTTTATAATTAATTCCCGCTGTCACAACAAATAGCATGTTTTTAAGAAACAATATATACCAAAAGATTGACAATTGTTTAGGTCCAATTTCAAAGTGAAATTAATTATAATGAATACCATTGGATAAATGGTAAAAATATATTCTAATTATAATTTAAAACCACTCAATAATATAATTTATCTCTATAAATTATTTTTATTAAAAAATTAGTTTTTAAGTATTTTTCACTATTCATAAAAATTGGATGTTCTCAGAAAAATACCAAAAATTCATCTTACGATAATTTCAATATTCTGAAACCAAAAATGAAGTCCATTTTGAAATATAGAATATATATAATTTCAAAAATTAGGTATTACTACTCATAACGGCTAGTTTGATTGGTTGTGGTGTGTTAGAACTCGATGTTGCGTACAACACACGCTATTGCATTATTCAAAGAGAAGCCTACCGTAGAAGCATGGGGTGTTTCATTTTAAATTTTTGATGTCCCCATTTAGTCAAAAAGTTTAAAATATTTTATTTAAAAATGGTTCACTATTAAAAGTTGGTAAAAGTGCAATACTGAAAATTAATTTGTTCTTTCATTATTTCTAAGAAACTCATAATATGGATTCTAAAATTATAAGGTTTATATACAGTTTAAAATTTAGTTAATACTATTCATAACCTATATTTAATGTCATGTTTGGTAAGTCATGGTGCGCTTGAACTCGGCGTTGCGTGTAGTGCAAGTTATTGAATTATTTTGAAGAATTTACACACTATGAAATCTTGGGGTGTTACATCCTCCCCTCCTTCAATAAATTGCGTCCTCGCAATTTGAAATTGGTCTTCGAAAATAAAAGGTTGAAAATAAAAAATATCTTTGTGGGAAAACCCACATCAGAAATTGGGTTACTAAAATTTAGTCTTAATATGAGGAAAAGAGAAATGAAAGGGTCACTACCAAATTATGATCTCGATTAAGAGAACATTGGTTGAAATTAGAGACATATAATTGGAGGAAAATGTAAATATTTATAGGTAGTGATTGATGTCATCAATCAAAAACAAGTTTAAAAATGATGTCCATAAATTCATCAATCTATGATGATTTGAAATACCATCGGTATAACAAAACATAAGGTATTAGGATAACACATTTTTCGTTTTAGGATTCCATAAATAAAGTATAAGAATTAATTTCTTCATAGAATAAGAGAAGAAGAAAAAATATATTCTTGACAAGTAGAGTTCCATCCTTTAACTAATTTCTACCACAAAATCATCATTCACACTAAAAGATAATAGAACATAAAAATAATATTCTATTTATCCAATTTATATAGGGTTAAAAAATGAATTTATAATTCATCTAGAAGAACCATTAAAAAAACGTCATTATTCAATCCAGGACATCTCGTGGGTCTGTGGTAGGTGATACACACTTGCCACCCTTCGGTTGTGGGTTCAAGTCTCGTGGCCTTATCAGACGCAACGGGTTGTCGCCCGACCTCCGGGTTGTCCTTTTATGGAAATACAAAATAATCCATACTAGAACTATCCAAAATACTTCAGTCCAAAATTTATAAGGAAGGTAAACACAATAAAGATCCTTTTTTTTGCGTAATAACATGTGAACATCTTCATCATGCATTCTTTTAAAACACTACAACATCCTGAATTACCATAAAACCTTATTGAATACATTCATGATCCCTTGTTCCTTAAAGAATAATAGATATACTCCTTCAATCCAAAAATGTTTCAAACCCCAACAATGATGGAATATACAAATCATTAATCAGTTTCAAGGTAGTCAAGAATATCCAATATAATTTATCCAAATAAATCATGTATTATTCCAAAATTACTACCTCAGTATCAGAACTATATTATGGTTTATCATTCTCTAAAAAATATATTTTAAAAAAATTTATTCTGCTATTCAGTCACTTTCCATTGTTCCACACAATCTGAAGTCCTTAATGAAATAGTACTGCAGTACAATCCTTATATACTCCATAATTATTATAACAAGTAAATTATTGATACAACACTCAAATGACATAATCAACACAAGAACTCTAATCATTCATCTTCATTGGTGTTAGTATCATAACTTGATTATTATCCAATAACATCATTTGAGTCATAGTCTGATGACTGGGACATAGGTTCGCGTAGTGTCCAAACTCCTTGAAAATGAAGCATTGTACATTTGAAACTATTTTCTTACCCTTGCAGTCACGTACTTTGTGCCTTTTTCTTCCACACTTATAACAAACTCCCATTCCTTTCAGTCAAGTTCCAGGGTGTTTCTTCCCACAGTTATCACATATGGGAAAATTCTTCTTTTCCCTCTTCCCTTTATCCATCTTTCTCTCTTCCATCCTTTTCTTCTCTTGCTTCCCTTCAAAGTCATAGGACTCAGTAAACTCTTTACTTATCTTATCCACACATGATACTATTTCTTCATATGATGATAATACATGAGAGACTATTTCCCTTCTAAATAATTTCTTCATACCATGAAAGATATGATCCTTATTAATCATTGGATCATACATATTACTGGAGTTCACATTCCTTCTACTAGGCGCCATTTCTATACAATAGCATAAAATTGGTTAGTTTATGAATTGAAATAAATAATTCCTAATGAAAATTGAACAGTTTATGGATATAATCCATAATCATAATAAAAAATTCTTTGAGTAAGTATATACTCATGAGCCCTTCATAATGGTTTGTAAATAAAATTAGAATTATCCTAAGCATATCCCCCAGGAGTGTCATAACCAAGAGTGCAACAAGGCCCGTTGTCGTGCACCAGTTCCCATTCGAGTCTAGCTCAAAGAGGTGTTTTCGGGTTTTACCCCTAGGTACATCTTTTCCAGAGCCGCCTCTACCAGATCGTATCCAGACAGGGATGTATTGCTCGGAAAACTCACAAAATCTCTACAATACCAAAATTCTAGGAAGTTATTCTATACTAATCCTCAATGTCCATCTTAGGTCTATGTGCTCTAATCAGAGTTTATCTAAATCTAGCTTCCAAGGTTTGTACTAAACTCCTCTGATACCAATTGTAACACCCTAACCCCAGTTACCTAGAGTCAGTGCATTATTACATAACATTGGCATGATCACATGAATGATCAAATCTCGAAAGACCGATTGGTTTAGTAGACTTCGAAACACTAGATATATTCATAAGTCTTACATTACATCATAAAGTGAAAAACTACCACATCAACATATTGTCTCATTTTCCACACTCATATCCCGATATAATATCCCTGCAGGTCATTCATAATTTAATTCTTCATACCCTGGGAAAAATAAAACATAGAAAAGGGGTGAGCTCAAATGCCCAGTAAGGATAACAATATAGCGGAAACTTTCATAAATAAGATTAAACATTTAAGGCAATGTATAACTAAAATAAAAGCCTTTTAAAATTGAACTTCAACATAGTATGGCAAAAGTAAAATGAAATAATTCCATTTACTTATTCACATGGATATTCTATTTATTGAATAATCACAAGTAATATCAATAACAACTTTTATAATGATGGAATGCATAATCCCAGACTATCATAACCACATATCCAAGGCCTCGTGCCAAGACTACAAATAAGATTTTGTCAAGGCCTTGTTCCAAGACACTAGTTTGTCTCATGAGACCTACCGATGCATCGAGGAGCTATAGCGGGCTCCACACGTCACTTATTATGCCCAATGCATTCCTCATATGAACAGGTTTAAACATAACATAAACATTCTTATTAAAACTAGCATACAAAATGTCAATACTTTAACCACAAACTCTGAATGGTATAAAAATAGCACATCCACAGTCAAACATAATCATTCGATACAATATGGAAGATTGTATTGTATCACATTAACCTCAATCAAGAATAATGAAGGATTTTGACATAGATGAAAATAATCATCAAAACTATTTGAGAGAAATATCCCCCTTTTTCATGAAATCATTTAAAATTCACAGTATTTGTCAAGAAGCTATTTAAAAATAGATTTTTGAATCAAAGTGTCCCATACCACTTTGAAACATTTTAAAAGGAGTTTTAATTTTAAAAAATTAATGCCATATAAATAAATCCTTAAAACCATTTTTAAAACATGGAAATTAATTAAAAATATTTAGAAAGTTAAATCTTTAAAACATTTGAAATTATGATCTTGATAAAGAGTACCTTTCACAAATTCTTAAAATATTCATTTTGAAATCATTTAAAAGTAACATAATTATAAAATAAAACATTTACGTTGAAAACATTCTTATAAGATTGTAAGGGAAGCTTTGAAGATTTTATAACGGTGGTAAATAGCCGCACCTGCCGTATAAGTTTAAAAAAACATTCTTACCTTAACCCAGTCGAAAAGGCTAAAAAGCACCTTATATGGAATACGACGGAAATATTCCTTTATAAAACTCTTATAAAAAGTCAAAAAAGGGTATAAATGACTTTAACCCATATTCTTGTAAATTGAGAAAATGTTTTGAAATACATTTTGAAGAAACGTGGATGTGGATGATAAAGAAATCCCAGTAGATTATTACGTATAAACAACCTTAAATAATGGAGAGATTCCGAAATAAAACTTTACCTTGTACTTTTCCTTGGTTTAGGGTAGGTTAACCTTTTGTATAATGGTGAAATAATTGTTATTAAATTATTCAAGAATCATATTTATTAATATGATATCATATATGATCTTTTAACATTGCTATGTTAATAATATCTTAGTATTATAGTCGTTTCGGTTGTTAACATATTCATTTCCTTTTATATGTTTTATTAAATAAGCCATTTTTGTCATGGATAGGTTGTATATTATTCATATACAGAATGATATCAAGTACTTAAACATTATTTTTAAATTATCAAATGATAATTATACTTGAATGGATACGATGGAGAATGAATCTCATCGCGTTCGTGGTGACGGTAGTCCGTATGTACGCACGAGGGACAATATAATTCTTTTGATATTAAAATAATATATAAATAGATGGTATATCATATATACAGAATCATTAAAATGTTATATTTATTATTTAAATGAGTTGCACATCATTATTATACCCATCCAAATAATAATATATTGAAAAACAATTACACCACGACATGGAGACTGTAAGCCGTACGTACGCACGTATGGTGAAATTTTATTCAAAGGGTGGATAGAATACTGAATATTGTTGTACCATATTTATAATAACATCACAGTATATATATGATACTGGATTTATAATTTTATAATTGTAATAACAAAGGAAGAAGAAGTGGAAGAAGAAAGGAACTTGGAAAAGGGTGGTGAAATCATTACCTCTTCTTCGGGTTCTTCATTTTGATTTGATCAAAAGGGCTCCTTAGGTTGGCATTATGATCAAACTAAGGCATCTAGGTTGTAGTGAGGGAAGTTGAGAGAGTATTGTTTCTGAGTTTGGCCTAACCAAAATGCTTTGAATGGGTGAATAAATGAAAAGGTTGAGTGCCCTTTTATAAGAGGTGTGAGGGGCACCTTTGGAAAAGCTAGAAATATTAATTTATAATAAATTCATGTTCGGTTTCTAATGGCTCCAAAGTTGATTATTTAAATTTTAAGGTGGGTATAGGTTGAAAAAAAATCAACCAATAGATTTTATACAGGTTTGGGTTTCAATATTAACCTTATCATTTAGTTTTAACTCTTAGTTAATTTGTTTGACATTTTCCATGTCACTTTGTATTTTTCTATTATATAGTTAATAAACATACTATATACATCCAAGAGACCCCCCAAGTGGTCCATTAATGATTCACCTATCATTATATAAGTCTCTTGGCCGATCCTTAGATTTTTATGAATTTAATATCAATTAATAATATAATATTTGTTTTAAAAACTCTTTTATGTCAATTTTGACACTATTCAATAGTTGATTTTTGTGAAACTTATAACAGAATGATTACTTCGAAAAAAGTCATTTAAATCAATACTAATATGTCATAGTATCCTATAAAATTAGTTTAATTCATTAAAAGTCTCAAATTATATTTATTTGGGTATTTATATTATCAAGTATTTTAATTTTTCACTATTTTTGGTAATTACTGCATCATCATTGTGTCATAAATAAATTAGCTTATGTAATGTCTAAAACCTATAAATAGAATATCATTATGTAGTAAATTGTTTTATCTTTCTAATTAATATTTAAAATCGAATTTATCTTATGTATAACCATATATTAAAAATGTTTTAGTAAATAAACTTTGATTTTAACTCTTTTAACTCTTATTTGAATTAAAAAATAATAAATGTCTTAATCTAATCTAAGTGGACCTAAATGATAATATTTTATTCCTAAGGTTTTTTTTGGTCGAGATATTGTTGTCCAATAGAATTAGGACATGTGTTAGGGTAATATTAATATCATTTTTACCCTTAATTACCCTATTTAATTTTAACCGTGGTAAATAAAAGTAAAAAGTTACTATTCACCAAAAATTATTTTCGTCTCATTGAACCACATTTTAATTCTTGATATTAACCTTGTCTCTTGGATTTTTGAAATTCCATTCACAGAAGCGGTAAAATTAAGTTTTATGAAAAATTCAGTTTTTTTAACTACCACTTAGTAGTTTCACTATTCATCAAAAATTGATGTTTTTCAGAACAATGCCAAAATTTCACCCTAAGCTGTAATTGATATTCTATATTAAAAAATGATGTCTATTTTAAAAAAATTCCCATAATATTAGTTGCATTAATTAATTTTATAATTAATTCCCGCCGTCACAACAAATAGCATGTTTTTAAGAAACAATATATACCAAAATATTGACAATTGTTTAGGTCCAATTTCAAAGTGAAATTCATTATAATGAACACCATTGGATAAAATGGTAAAAATATATTCTAATTATACTTTAAAATAACTCAATAATATAATTTATAACTATAAATTGTTTTGATTAAAAATGTTTTTTTAAGTATTTTTCACTATTCATAAAAATTGGAAGTTCTCAGAAAAATACCAAAAATTCTTCTTAGGATAATTTCAATATTCAGAAACCAAAAATGAAGTCCATTTTGAAATATAGAATATATATAATTTTTAAATGTAGGTATTACTATTCATAACAGCTAGTTTGATTGGTTGCGGTTTGTAAGAACTCGATGTTGCGTACAACACATGCTATCGCATTATTCAAAGAGAAGAATACCGTAGAAGCTTGGGGTGTTTCATTTTTAATTTTTGATGTCCCCATTTAGTCAAAAAGTTTAAAATATTGTATTTAAAAAGGGTTCACTATTAAAATTTGGTAAAAGTGCAATACTGAAAATGTACTTGTTCTTTCATTATGTCTAAGAAACTCATAATATTGATTCTAAAATTATAAGGATTATATAATGTTTAAAATTTAGTTAATACTATTCATAACCTCTTTTTAACAGCTTGTTTGGTAAGTCATGGTGCGCTTGAACTTGGTGTTGCGTGTAGTGCATGTTTTTGAATTATTTTGATGAATTAACACACTATGAAATCTTGGGGTGTTACATCTTAGGGTAAAGATCTTACAACCACCCCAACCTATAAGATATCATCTTCGAGCTATATTAAAAAACCTCACCATGCCTCTAAAACTAAATGTTGGTACAAGATACCCAGATTTCAACTACAATATCCTAATTTTCCCCTTGTACCCAACCATCCTATAAACACTCTCAGACCAAAGAAATAGTTTTTCCGTGATGAATTTTTCCATCATGATTATTAATCATGATCCCAGTGATATTTAAAGGACACATCAATATCAAACCTAACATAAACCACAAGAAATCCATTGGGATTCCAATGATACATTGAAAACATTGAAACGTAAGGAAATGAAATGCATAGAATCATAACACAATGTAAGATCCATTCAGCACAAAACATGCCTGATTCTCTGCACAAATAACTTGGCACCATCTCATCACACTTTTAAAAATTCAAGAATGATTGATGCCTGACATCACCCACTAAATGCACAATATTCCCAGCACATTTCAGGGCATATTTCGTTTCCCATAATCGAGGCCCCAACGACCTCATTCCATATTCGAATACCTATAACACATCCAAGACACAACCATCATATAAATGTAATCAACTGATCAAAACCTGAGACAAGACCCACCACCATACAAGAACACCATCAGGGGACTTACCTAATAACATTCAACCTGAAACACTAGTTACATCATCAACCATCCACTTACCCACTATGCTACACCCCACCATATGCTTTATCTTACCACAAACATATTCAATTTTTTGGAACCTCCATCATCGAAAAGGAACACCATTGCATCAAATGAAACATAAAAAACATATATGTTGTGTTTCCCAACTCACTTCACCCAAACATCCACAAGAACAACATACAACAATGACATTTAGCCTTTCCATCAAAACCACCTGAATTCGACACACCTCCAGCATCCATCATCAACTAAGGAAAACATTTCCCTTCCTAAAGACAAATTTAAAATACCAAAACGTGATTATCATTGAAAATCAGTCACCAAAGGTGGTTTACAAGTCCCTACATTCATTCCTTTTTCAATGCCAAGTAGATCCATCCACAACTGACTCAGCCTAGAAGTGCCTAGATTCACTGTTGGATTGCCACTACATTACATGACCAAGATTCCTTCCCACATAAAAATATACCTAGGTCTCACAAACACATATATCCATTTCCAATATAGACATCCCAGGAGGATATAGAAATAAACACACATTTCCATGAATTTTTGTCATGACTTATCATATCTACAAAGGACTCTAACATTGGAATATAAAATTTGATTTAGAATCACCCTAATATTGAAGCCAACAGTTGGATTGATCAACCAATACATCATACATATTCTTGGACTTCCATGAGTAACCAAATAATGTTCCTCATAGAGTTCTTATTGGCACCCAGATGCCACCATGAACGCTCCATGGTTTTCCTCTCACATCAATGAAAACTATATTTCTCCCCACCTTTGGAGAGTCATTTTTTCGGTTCTTCAAGTACTTACAACCACAATGGATTGTGATTAAATCATAATCTCAACCAAAATACATGGATGTGACTATCAATATGTTCCCATAACATAAATTAAAACATCAACCATTGTGTGATCCTGGATTAAAAAGATGGAACCCAAGACATTCGTCGACATTCAGTCCATCCCGAGGACCCCACGTACCACAAGTCGATGGTATACTTTCCACCTTCCAACTCTACATATGCAACTTCATTAGTGTAACCACCAAGAGGCCCCATATTCAAAAAAATACATTTAGGAATCTTTGTGTAAACTCATATCTATCTCAGCATGTCTGGGATGATGTAGTATATTGGAAATGATCATCATTAGTCAGAGTACCCAAATAAGTCATCGATGAATGCCACCACAACTATCAATCACCAATGTCACCAACCTCCAAGAGGAAACCTTAACCATCCAAAAGTATTAGGCTTCCCTACCTACCAATGTATCACCAATACTAATTCCTCACAAATCTAAAGGGATATCCAATAAAAACTCACAACCACTTAACAACCATATTCCAATGGTATAGAGACCCAAGCCATGAACATATGACATTACATGATTTTAAGCATAATTATAGATCACAGTACAAGCCAAGGATCATGATGTATAGTGTATTTAAAGACTAGGTACTTAAAAATTCAAACATGGGACTAAAAAACACCATTATTTAATCTTCATAAAGGGATCCTAACTTCCATTGTTGTCATACATCTATATAGGGTACCCTGGGGAATTCATAAACAATGGGATGGGTGAAAAATTCTAGTAATTGAGTATACATTAGAATAAGGATTTATCACGTGGGTTAGAAGGCATGAAATAATGATAAAACAATTAAGGTTACAAATGGAATCATAAATTATAATCATGGGATAAAATAATCATGGAATCATAGTAATGTGACAGCAACATAAAACATGACTTTAGTATGAGTCAAGGCTAACTTCCAAGATCGTTTCACGTAGTATCACAAACTAAGGTGAACCACCAACACCATAACACATAACATCTCGAGAGACTTATCTTTACCCAATGCATTGTAATGATATTTGGGATCACCCATATTAAGTTTTTAAGGAATATTCTTTTCATATAAATAATCACACATTATCAATTTTACATAATCATAAGGATTACCCATGGAAAGAATTTGGTACTATAATAATGACATGAAGCATAAAAGATGGGCGTAACATGAAAGTGTCCATTAAAAAAGAGAACTAGATTATACATGGATATTCATAGAGGTAAATATATATGAATCATAGTGGGTGATTTAAATTAGAAGTGAAAATATGTAAGAATATTATTCTTGAAATTTTCACATAAAAACAATTTTGAGCGGTTATAAGGAAAATACTTTAAAGCCTTTAAAATTGAAAAAGGAAAAATCCTTTATAAAAAACTTGAAGTGATCCCATAGGGATTTTAAAATAGAAATTATTATTTTTTAAAGACATTTTTTGGTTAAATAATAAGATAATGTGCACTTGAAATCAAGTAAGAATTCAGGAAGATCCTTAAAAATAGGTTTTCTTATGGGGACTTATTGAGGAGGGAATCAATTAAAATCATGTATATCCCCGAAAGAGAAGGATGAATGGATCTTGTTTCATGGGTCTGGGTAATTCACATAGAATTTATAATATGAAAATAAGAATAATTGAAAACATCATTTAATTAAAGAAATATATAAAAACCCAAAATAATAAAAGAGATTCGTGTTGAATCCCTCGCGGAAATCATCATGGTATCGTGTGTACTTAAGAGGGATTAATGGGGGATTAATGGGTTTATCATATTTAAAAATCATTATGAAATTATGTGGATGTTCTTAATCATACCCCATCATGAGTAATTACACATAAAAGGGGGTAACATATATTACAATCTTGAATAAAATTAAATTAGAGAGGATCTGTTACCTTGTATAGGAAGGTGTTATTCTCTTGTTGTTACTGAACTAAATAAAAAATTATTATTATTAATTAATAATTAAATAAACCATTCTATATATATGAAAAATTTTAAAATATTTAGAAATTTATTTCCTCCCATTTTGATTTTTTTATGCAGTTCAATTTCATTGTTCCGGTCTGTTTCTTACTTTGGTTCAATGATCTGTTCACTTATATTATTGTTTGGATAAAAAAGTCTGATGAATGTGGTTTTCTAGAATTAATGTTATATTTTATTACTGAACATCTATAAGGTCACATTATTGAAAATTTAATTTGGTTACTTTGAGTGATTTCATGTCATTAAATAAAACTTTTTTGATAACCTTCTGGGTTAATTGGCAGTTTTTGTCCACAATGAACATGTTTTGTATTATAAATCAAAAAAATGTCTAAATAATGATTACATCACCATAGATGAGATATAATAAATATTTTATGTTCTGGTTCAACCATGAAAATGGATTTATTACCACAACTAAATATGGTAATATAAATTAAAAACTCATTGTCCTTGAATGTGGTAAATTAACCCATCCCGGATGGTGTCTTTACCAAAAAAATAAAAGAATAGTAAAGAAGATATGATAATAAATTATTACATCATAACAAAACATTCAATTGTATGTAAGGTACTGGATTTTTCATAACATTTGGATGATGAGGTGTAAGGATATTAAAGGAAACAATTTAAAATGAAAAAAAGAAAAAAAAAGAAAAGGTGAATTTACCTCTTGATTAAATCTTCCTTGAGAGCCTCTTAATGGGAGGGGGTTGGGGATTTTAAAGATACCAAGGGATTTTTTATGTGGAGAGTTTCTTTATAAGAGAATTGGGAAGAACTTTGGCCTGGGACTAGGGTTGAGGGGAGTAAAGAGAAGAGATAATGAGGGTGGTATTTATAGTGGATGAGAGGAGGGTCTTCATAAAATTGTAATCATTAGTTTAACGTATTTTACTACTCACCACAATTTAATGTATTTCAGAAAATTCACAAAAAGTCACCCTATCAACTTTTCGGAATGTAAAATCCAAAAAATAACTCAATTTTTGAAAAATATGTTTCAAAAAATGATTAATTTAATTTTTAGTTAAAATCACAATTTACTCAAAAAACAAAAATTTTAAAACATTTATTTTCCTATTCCCAGATATAGGTATATCATACATCAACATGAATAATATATGTATACTATCATAAGTAATGTTACTATTCATTATGATATGCCACTATTCATAAGGGTATCATTATTATTTATAAGGGTATGTTACTATTCACCAAAAAATAAGTTGGTCATATTAAACTCCATATAACTTACTGATAAAAACAGTATATGTCAAAGTTTCAAAATTCATTCTCATATGTGACAAGCTTATGGTTAAAGGTCGCATAGAATTTAGTAGTAAATTATGTTGTGATTTCATGTGACTATATGAAACAATTATAATAATGAAATTTCTTTTGAAAACTTTGTGTCGTTACATTCATCCCCCTGTAAGAATTGTTTCTGTCGAAACATTGTTTTACATTCTAGACCATAAAAAGGTGCGGGTACTTATCCTTCATTTCCTCCTCCAGTTCATAAGTTTTCACATTTACTTTGGGTTTTGGTATAGTATTTTTATGAGGTGGTTAGTCTTGCTATGCAGAACATTATCCCTACTATCCAAGTTCTTCACTAGATGCTCCTCATCAAAAAGATCAATCTTCAACTATACCACCTCTAAAAAAGTACACATGAAAGGTCTGATATGTACTTAATTAAGATGGATACATGAGGGACATAGTTTACTTTGGACACAGTATGCAGAAGTGCTAGTCGATAAGCCATATATTAGACACGATCAAGGATCTCTAAGGGTCCGATGTATATGGGACTTAGCTTCCCTTTCTTCCCAAATCTCACGAACTTATTCCACTAACATACATAGAGAAAAACCAAATGTCAAACTTTGAACTCAAGGTCTCATCGATGATTGTCTGCATAACTATTTTGTTAACATTGGGAAACCATGACATTCTATAGAATAGTTATCACCTTCTTCAGGATTTCATTGACCATTTGAGGTCCTAGTAGCTTACACTCACTAACTTCATCCCAACTCACCAGTTTCAGCATATTTTCCCATAAAGGGCTTCGTATGGTTAAATTCAGATTCTAGATTGAAAACTATTGTTATAGGAGAATTCAAATAGTGAAATATTTTTGTCCCATATTTCTTTGAAATACATAGAACATGCTCTCACCATACATTTCAATGTATGAATAGTTCGCTCAGATTGGCCACCATTTTGATGATGATAGGTTATACATAATTTTATTTTAGTGTTTAGAGAATGTTGGGGACTTTTTCTAAACATCAACCTGAATCTCAGGGCTTGATAGGATACAATATATAGGGGTAATCTATGTAGCCTTACAACAACATTGATATATATTAGTGAAATTTGATATAATGAGAAGTCCTCTCAAATCGCGATAATGTGAGTTGTCTTCATAAGATAATACATAATGACTTATATAGCATTATTTCTTCTATATGTCCTTGGATATATATTGAAAAATTCCATGGTGATGTTGTCCAAGTTCCATGTAGGTATGGGTAGAGTTTGCATCATCCTCCTTGACTTCTGTCTTTTATCCATCACTTGTCTACATACCATGAAATTTGATGTATACACAGTAATATTCTTCTTCATATTAACCTATCAAAATTTCTCTGGGAGATCTTTATACATCTTTGTGCTCCCTGGGTGAATAGATTAGGATGAGCTATGTGCCTAATTTTGAAGCTTCATCTTTATCTTTGGAGTGGATGGTACACATAATCACAACCCAAATATTAAAACTCCTTCCTCATTATTTGTGGACTCTCAGGATTTCCCATTTCTAATAGCTACCACCCTTTTCAGAATTTCCCCATCATTACTTTGAGCATCCATTATTTCTCCCTAAGGGATGGTTGAGAAATAATTTGAGAAAGTATTGATTATATAACTTCATTTATGATCCCCAAGTTCATCCTCATCAAATCAAAGATGATCTAATCCTTTTCAATTATAAAAATTGATTAAATTTCATTACCTTTCTTTGTTAGAGCATCTGCCACATTGTTTTCCTTACCAATATTGTAGTGGAATCAGTAGTAATAATCCTTGATGAGATCAATCAAACATACCTATCTCATATTAAGATATTTTTGGGTGAATATTTATTTGATACTCTAATAATAAATATATATCTCAAACTTATCCCATAGAGATAATGTCGCTAGATTTTTAACATAATGAATTGAACAGCCAACTCCAAATCATCTGTCGATTGTTTTTCTCATGTATATTCATCTTCCATGATGTGCATACTATCACTTGATTGTTTTTCATTAGCACACAACCTAGGACAATCATTGAATCATCACTTTTCACCATAAATAATTCTCCACATGTTGGGAGTGTGAGTATTGGTGCAATGGTAATACTTTTTTTCAAGTCCTTAAATCAGTCTTCACATTCCTATGTCCAGAAAACCATTACCCCCAATCATGTTAGCTAGGTCATTTTGTTTGAAAATCCTGAAATGTTCTTCAAAAGTTGTCCACAATACCTAGATACACCTAGAATGATGTGCATCTCCATTACCGATGTTGGCCTAGGCCACTATTTAATTGTCTTTGTATTGGAAGGGTACATAGATATTCCTTTTCTGGTGAAAACATGCACTATTAATGACACAACCTACATTTAGAGCTCACATTTATTGTACATTGCATACAACTTCTCCCTTCGAAAAGTTTTTAACATGGTATTCAAATGCTCCTCATGTTCTTCCATCCTCTTAGTGTATATTAGAATATCTTCAATAAAGAAAACCAAAATTATTTTGAGGTAATATATAATGACTCTATTCATTAAATCAATGAATTTTTATTTATAATTATTGAGTCCAAAGGGAATCACTATGAACTCTTATTGTCCTTACCTCGTTTGAAAGCAAGTCTTGGGAATATCCTCCATTATCACCTTTAATTTGTGATATCCCGACCGAAGGTCCACCATAGATCAATAACTAGCCCCACAAAGTTGGCTGAACAAGTCATCAATCCATGGAATAATATAATTTTTATTTTATTGTTATTTTATTGATCTCACAATAGTCAATTAATAGGAACAATGATCAATCCTTCTTCTTTATGAATATGACTGGCACAACCAATTGTGAAGAACTCGGGAGTATAAAACCCCTCTCCAGATTCTCCTGCAACTACTTCTTCAGCTCCTCCAGCTCTACAGTGCCATTATATAAGGCTAATTTGATATTTGATGAGATACAAGAATAATTTTAATTGAGAATTCAACCTCACAATTAGGATTAATGGCATACTACACTTTCGAATATACATTACTGTATTCTCTCACGATAGACATGTTCTAAAGCACGATTCTCTCCCATTTCACAATCATTTGTGCTAGATATGATTTCTTATAAATATTCAATATCCACAATTGAGATGATGATTCAATAAGAGACTAATATTCTTTCTTATAGTTGTATAGATTTGGAGTATGCTTCGACATGTGAAGAGTGATCTCCCTTTCCCGATAGTTGATGTTGGCTTTGTATAAAGATAGTTAATCCATGCCCAAGATAGCGTCAAAATCATCTAAATGAATTATGACAATATTATATGGGAGGTTTTGTCCAAAAACATTATCTGGGGAGGATTTATAAACCATGGACAAAATAATTTCTCCATGCAATGTTCTGATAGGTAACTTATCCTCCAAATTTAGAGGTGGTGTTTGAATATTTCTACTAAACTTGAAAGATATGAAAAAATTATTACTTCCAGAATCAAATAGTAAGTTCGCTATTCTTGAAAGAAAAACTTGCATACTTTTCACCACATCATTGTCCATCACCACCTCAGCAGTAGGTATAGAATAATCCCTTCCTTTTTTTCCATGGAGGTTTTTGTTGATAGCCTCTAACAACCCTCAGAATATAGAAATTGTTAGCATAACGCCCAAGCTCCTTGTAGTTGTAATAATGCACTAGATACTATGTGTTGATATGAACATTCATTTCTTCTACCTCATTAACTGGATTCATTATATTTCTTTTTACAGTTCATAGAAAGATGTCTCATTCATCCACATTTGAATCAACTCTTGGTTCACTTTAGATAGTTCCCAATAAGCTTCTTCCCACAACATTAACAAGTGGAATTTTCGGGAGTCTTTCCATCATGGGATTTGTTTACTGAATCTCCAATTATGTTCTCCATTTTATTCCTCTTGTGACTAGGACCACGAGACAACTATGAGTCTCAAATCTCTATTTCAACATTGAGTGCACAATGGACAATCTCTACATAAGGGTCGAAGTATCAAATTTCAATCTCTTTTCGTATACTCAGATTTAGTTTACAAAATAAGTGATCCACCTTACTTTTAGTGTTTATGGAAAAGCCAGATAAGTACCTTTAAATACTTGTAATGATTTCATCATATTCCCCGATCAACTCATATTTATTTTTCTCGAGTCCTAGGAACTCTCACTCCATATTGACATGGAGGGTTCAACGAAAATATTTACTGAAAACGTCATCTTGAATTCCTCCCAATTAATGGAATCAATATCCCATTTGGACATGGTATTCTGAATTAGTGTCCAAAAATGATCAGTTTACCCATCAAAACAATAGTCCTAATGTACAAATATATCTTTTTCCATGAACTGGAGGATGGTGAATATAATTTCAATGGAGTTAATACACTACTCTGTTAGGAAGGGATCAGATGATTTACAAAGCACGAGATGCCTTTTCAGCATGAAGGATTCTACGGAAACATGATCTTTCCTTGGAAAAGGAGGTAATTCCACTTGATTCATGTTATTTTTCAAGACATGAGATACTTGATCAAGTACAGTTATTAACTTTTGATCACCCATTGCCACCATATTAGACATATCATTAGGGAACTCTTCCTGTTGCTTATCACATTAGTTTTTAGAATGTGTTCTTCTATTTCATGACATTATCTATGAAAAGGAACGTACAATTAGAGTGCTTTAATACATAGTTATTGAACATAAAAATGTAACTTTTGAACATAAAAGAGAAACTTGTAATGGATAAGTATATCCCAACATGCGATTCCTTTGGTTAAAATCATTGTTATCCTCAATCTATTTCATAACTTATATTCTTGTTGGATTTTTTATTCCTTAATAATGGTTTATACTAAGATAATTAATTTACCAAAGAATATCCCCTGGGACGGTAAAACCAAAAGTTCTACATGGCCCGTTGTCTGCTCCAATATACCTAGGTCAGGCCCGAAACTCATTGTATGAGTTTTCACTCCTAGGTAAATCTGTATCAGTGACACCTCTAATGGTTTGTGTCCAGATAAGGATTTATTTTCTTGATAAACTAGATACTATATAAATACCAAAATTTAGGGATGTTTTCTTATACTTAGTCTCATCCTAAAGGTTGTCACTAAGTTAATTTATTCCAAATATCCAAAAATAATTAGAAAATTCTCTAATTAAAACTATATAATTACTAGCCTTCTACATATTACATTTCATAATTTTATGTGTAAGTATTCAACAAAGTACAAGATAGGGATCCAGAAGTCTAGAGTCTTTTAAGGCTTGGTACATAAAACCTAAAACATGGGACTAAAAAACTTATTTATTTAATCTTTATAGAGGGATCCTAACTTCCATTATTATCATACATCTACATAGGGTACCCTACTGAACACATGAACAAAGAGATGAGCTAAAAATCCCAGTATGGGAGTATTCATAAAAATAAAGATTTACCACATGGGTTAGAAGGCGTGACATAGTGATAAAAAATCATGGAACATTTGTAATCAAAACATATAAAAATGGTATCATATAAACATGGAATCATACTATTCTAGCAGAAACATTAAATTTGACTTTAGTACAAGTCATGTCTAATAGCTAAGATTATTTCACATAGTAGCACAAGCCAAGAATAACTACAATGACCATCGCACATAACATCTTATGAGACATAACATTATCAAATTCATTGGAGCGCTATATGGGCACACCCATCTTAAATTTTCAATAAATATTTTTCCACAAAAATAATCATACACAATAAATCATACACAATCTTAATGATTACCCATGGAAAGAACAAAAAAGATGGGCGTAACACAAAATCATAAGAAACATCATAACAGATGGCCGTTACAAAAAAGTGTCCATGAAAGAAGGGAACTAGAGTACAGATGGAAATTCATCGGGTAAAATATATATGTATCATGGTGAGTGATTTCAAGTATATGTTACAACATGTTAGAATACTATTCAATTAAATTTTAGTATAAAAACATCTTTGAGCGGTTTTAAGGAAACCTCTATAAAGACATTAAATTAGAAAACACAACAATCATTTTAAAAAAATAGAAGTGGTCCCGGAAGGGTTTAATAATAAAAATACTTATATTATAAGGATGGTGGTGTCTTAAAATATAATATATAGTGCACTTGAAATAGGGTAAGAATTTGGGAAGCACCCTCAAAACATATTTGCTTATTGGGAAGTATTGAGGAGAAATCACTTAAAAACATGTATATCCCCAAAAGAGAATGATGAATAGAACATGTTACAAGGGTTTGGAACATTAAAATATAATATATAATATGAAAATAATTATAATAGATAACCTCATTTAGGTAAAAATAAAGATAAAGAAACATGAAATAAAAAATGAGGTTTGGGTTGAATCCCTCATAGAATATCAGCATGAAATAATGTGTACTTAAAAAGGATTAATGGGTGATAAATGGGTTTATAATTATTTAAAAATATTGATGATTGTATGGGGGGAGTTCGTAATCATACCCCATCACATGTAATTACACAATAAAGGGCATAACAAAGAAGAAAATCTTGAATAACAGTGAAATAGAGAGGATCCCTTACCCTATGTCCGAAGGTGTTCTTCCCTTATTATTAATGACCAGAATAAACAAATTAGGTTTATTAAAAAATAATTATATAACAATTTATATATTTATATTATTTATTATAATTTTATTAACTTAATTTATAACAATTTTTATTGGTTATTAGGTCCAATTGCATTGTTCGGGTCTGTTTTCTTACTTGGTTTTAATGATCGGTTCACTTATATTCATGTTCAGATAAACATGTAAGATGAAAATGTATGTCCAGAATTGAAGTTATATTTTATTATTGATCAACCAGAAGGTTAAATGTTTGAAATTTAATTATTTTACTTGTAGTGAAGTCTAATTATCATATAAAACCACAGTGATAACCTTTAGGGTTGATTTGTGGCTTTTGGCCACAATGAACATGTTTTGTTTTATAAATAAAAAAATGTGTACAAAAAGATTATAGAACCATATATGATAAATAATAAATATATTATTGTTTTGTTAAACCATGAAATTTATTTCATGAACATTATTGAAGATATTAATAGAAATTGAATACCCATCGTCCTTGAATGTGGTAAATTAACACATATTGGATGGTGTCTTCACTACTAAAATAAAACAAGAGTAGAGGAGAGAAGATAATAACTTATTACTATATAAAAAAACATTCCAGTGCATTTAATGTACTTTATATTTCATAAAATTTGGATGATGAAATTTAAGGATAGAAAATAAAACAAATGAACCTGAAAAGAAAAAATAAAGAGAAGAAAAGAGGAATTTACCTCTTGATTCAATCTTCATTGATAGCCTCTTAAGGGGAGGGGATTTGGACTTATGAACTTACCAAGGGTTGTTGGGAATGAGAGAGGATCTTGGGGAGATATTTGAGAATAATATAGGAAAGTAAAAAGACTTGAAAGGCGTGAAGAAAATAGGTAAGAAGGGTTTGTATTTATAGTAGAGCGGAGGGATTTAATAATATTATAATCATTGGTTTCTTATTTTTACATAAGATAAACCATAGTGATAATTCAATGACCAATAATAGTAATAAATTCATGTGGGTTCTATATTTGGGTGTTTACATCACTTATGATGTTAGTAAAAGTGGTTTTAAAATATAATTTATTTATACAGTAAATTAATGTATTTTACTATTCACCAATAAATTAATGTATTTCAGCAATATCCCAAAAATTCACCTGATCCATTATTCAATAAGTATAATCCAAAAATGAACATTATTTTTCAAAAAAGATGATTAATTTAATTTTAAAATAAAATCACAATTTACTCAAAAAAATCAATTATAAAAGATTTATTTTCTTTTTCCCAAATATAGGGATACAATAATTACAATTGAATAGTATTTATATACAACCATAAGTAATGTTACTATTCATTAGGGTATGTCTATATTCATAAGGGTGACATTACTATTCATATTGGTATGTTACTATTCACTAAAAATTAACCTGGTCATATTAGACTCTAAATAACATACTGATCGTGACTATGTTTCTCATATTTTCAAAATTCAAACCACATATGTGAAAAAAATATATTTAAAGGAAAAATTGCACTTAGTAGTTCTTTATGTTTTGATTTCATGTGATTAAATGACATAATTATAATAAGGATGTTTACATTCAAATCATTTGGTTGTTAAAAAGGGTTCATGACCCCACATTCTGAAGGCATGAATTCCATCACACCACTCGAGTTCTTATAGCACAACAATAGCAATTGTCATGAAAACACCAAGATCCATCACACTGATCCACAACCTGTTGGTCCCATTCATAAAATACTCTTCACACTGGTTTCATAGAAAATGGTATGTGCTTGTCTTGGGTGACCTATTCATAAATCTTGGGTGGATTTGTGTATTTATATCATTTTCCCAGCACCAGGTACTCAAGAGAACCCTTTAGATCCTGCATTTCCCTGCGGTCACCCACTGAACCCGACTCTTTATCACATGAGCTATACCTCACTAGAGTAAATCCAAAACACAAAATTACACACAAGACCATGACCAATGGTCAGTAAACTTCATTATACCGAAGTTATTCAGTACATTTTTATCAAACAATCAATATATTCTTTCAGACAATCCCATCCATATGACCAACCCTTACACTATAGGTCACCTCCATATCCATAGTGTGTGTACCTACTTTTTTGACCCTTATCTCATCGTCCCACTTCAACCAAAATCTTTCATGTGCCTCCCTAAAAAAGAAACCAATGAAAAAATATGAATATTCACTACGAAACTCAATGTCACACACTATGCATTGATTCCACATCTGAATTAACAACTTGTTCTCCCCAATATAAGCCACCTAATACATAATTTCACCCTCTCTCGAGGTTACCTTCAATTTTCCAATAATCTCATATCATAACCCCAACTTGAGTAATATAACCAAAATTATTTAGTTTTCCACTTATACCTATAAGAAATAACTACCCTCAGAAACACTCTTGGTGTGCCACTATCAATATCTAAATGTATACTAGGTATTGACGTAGCTAAGGACACTACAACCCCAGATGGCCCCACTCATGAGTCACACTAGATGGAAAAAAATTACCAACTCCATAAACTAGAGAAACATCATCAAAATGACATTGGATATGTGTTTAATACATTACCATCAAACCTCAAATAACTCACAAATCACGGACAACACTCCAACCCCGTTCCGAAACACATTGAATCAAAGGTTCATAAGAAATCATTTACTCTAGGATTCACACCAAGGATACCCACACATATAAATGAATAGTATAACCCAATCACCAAATCTGGGTTCTAAAACACAACTCTCAGGTCAAAAATCTCAAGGGTTTCCCACCGAAATTACTAGACAATATCTTATAACGTAAAGGCCAAATAAATACATAGGATTCAAAAACAATTTCTCTTTTACCATAAGTCAATTTAAAATGAAGTCTCATGACCCATAACCAATGTATCAAACTAGGGAACTATTACTTCTCAAACCACCAATTCAAAAGGTCAATAACCAACACAAATGATACTCCCCACTAGTGTCCCTAAAAGTTCAAACATTTCACATTTCTTCTTTAATAAAATTTTAAATTTTAAGAACCTCTGAATTCACATAAAAAATAATTAATTTGAACCCCCGAAGGATTTAATCATTCCATAACCTTTTTTTAACCCACATTTCAATATAGCCCAACTTTATTCAATTTCACATTGGGGAACATTTTCAATAACAAACATTTCAATAAAAGGTCAACAGGAATTATCCATTGGAATAAAAGTACACTACCAGTATATTAATCCCAAGACACTATCAATCAAAATAATCTTATCGATGACCAATCAATCCATTGTTCCTAGAATGATGCATGAGAAAACTCTTACCTATTTAAGGCCAAGATTTAAAACCTAATTATAGGCCTCTTTCCAATAGTCCATGAGCCTAAATCCCATCACAAACCATCAAATCCAAACAAAAATTCATCACATGAAGCATAACTCATAAACAACTATAACTTAACAAATTTATAACATCATTCATAGCCCCTAGTAATCTAGAATTCCTATCAAAACATGTGTTCACAATGCACCATCCTAGTATCCATCTCATGCTCTATATCATTCATATATCTCTAGTTTACCAATCCTCAAATAATAAAATAACAAAAAAATTAATTGCTCTAATAGCACTTTGTAACATCATCGACCAAGTAACCAATATATCTAGTGCCTCGAGTTGGGTCAACAATATATTTTAGTCATTCCTCCTAGTATTCTAGAAGTTGTCGAATAGCAGTTGACTCAATAGAAATAAATTTGGAGACTATACCCGCTTATCATAGTTAGGACATAGTAGAAGTAACATAAAAAAATAATTTAACCAACCTGAATAGTAAATGGGGATCCTATTAAAAATCATAATATATAATAAATTACACATGCTATAACAATAAATCTAATAAACTGCATCTCAGGCTATCATACAAATAAAGACTCTTTTACAAAATCCATTAAATATCCTGAAAATGGCCCTCAATCCAAACATAGTCCTAACATCCCTTCTCAATCCCTTCTTGTTTCACAAAAACCAAATACTACGTCCCTACATTGAACATATTCTATAAACTAAGTATCATATTCTTGGGTACCCATGTTCTAGGGTGACCTGAGTAGGGTGTGAGTACAACTCACTATACCACCATGAATTGTGTTTATATAAACAAAAAGGTTGTAAATAAGTGTTTTAATATAATATATTTCAATAAATACGAAATTAAATAAAAGAAAATGTCTCAAAATTATGAAGTCATAAAATAACTATTTTATACATTAGTTTCTCTAGGGTAAACCAACCCTCTAAAACCATTATGGTCACAATGGTAGCCTAAGCCCTTACATAGGGGGTAGCACACCTTTAATCAGAAGGAAGAATTAACTAACAAACCCATTCTTAAATTTAACTCATAGCCTTGGTCTTATAATCAATCAATGCCCAGACATTTAGGATCATATATCTTCAGCCTAACATACCAAACCATGCCAAGTGTTTGATCGTAGAACCTATGTTCATCAACTAAACTATGGAATTATTTGGAGAATAGAGCATCATTATAATATATTAAGTCAAATAAATAATCAGTAGACTAAGATCATAAATCTAATCCATCCCAAACAGTTACCCTCAGTCCAGAAGTTAGGATTTTTAGAGCCTCATTCCAACATCCTAATGCAACAATACATAAGTGGGTCTTAGAGTATATGAGATTCCCTAACCAAGGGAGTAGAGCCTCTATCTAATACTCCACTCATACAACTTACTGCTAGTCCATGTACACATGCATCATTAACCATTTTATGCATTTATCATTTATATGTATTAACCCACTTACCATGAATACCAGTTAAAAATACTAAATAGTTAACATGTTCACATTATACCAAACACCAACTTTTATCGTATTAACTAAAAAAAATTAACATCAATTTGATTTCATGATCCATGATAATTTTGAATTGAAAATACCCATTTAAAATCATTTTAAATTCATCCCATTAAAACATGAGTATTACTCTTTGAAAAACTAAACCATCCCCTCGAGATTTCATTTCAATTTCAAAAAATTTCAATTAATCATTAAGGTATTTTCACCAAAAAAATTGAACCATGATCACATTTAAAAAAATAATTTGAAATATATAAAGAAAACCACTTTCAAAATACCCTTGAATCAAATTAATCTTATTAAAACATTTCATACCATAAAATATCATATTATTAATTTCAAACCATAGATGGATCAAATCTAAATCACATCATTCCAACCAATTCAAAATCCTAATAGGAATTTCACAAAAATAGAATAAAAAATGTTCAACTAACAATTTTTAACCATCCCCATAATGAAAATTTACCCTTAAAAAATATTAATACTTATAATTTCATTACATTAATTTTTTCTCTTTCAACTCACCATTTCCAAGGCATTGAAATACCCCGTGGTTAGCCCTTGGTACCATATCAAGTAACCAATGGACCAAATGGGGTATGAAAAGGGTTTCAAACCTCGCACTAAGGAAAAAATTAATTTCCATCTCCAAAGACACAAAATCAAATAAAATTAATGCATCTGGATATCCACATACACGTATAAAACATTGTCATAATGGGAAATATATTTTAGACCACATACATCATGCTCTTAGACATACTCTTATTAAATACAGACTCTTGATTCAAGTTAAAATAGTATCAAATTTCAATATAAATAACACCATGGAAAAAGGTTTTAGAGATTTTGAAGTATAGGAAACAACATATTTGGACTCTTTGATAAAATGGAAGGAAACGTAGTCAATTACATACCTAGAGCTTTGATCCACATACAGCAACACACCAATAGTATTAACATTGAATGAAAATTATCATGTTCATCATCCATGTTTATGGAAGAGGAATGGGGATAAATTAAGGATAGAACACTTAATTACTATGAAGAAAAAAGGTAAAATTAACCATTCTAATGGCCTGTAGGGTTTGTCCACACTTGTGTCCAGACCTTCAACCAATCGTGTAGTTCCCTATGTTCAATTGGTTCATGGGTAGAACTTTTTTATGGGAAAACTACATAGTTTTACAAACCATGTGGTAGCCAATCAAAATGGATCTCTCCAATCTTGCATTATTGGTCCTTCTCTATGCATGGTTTAACCAACCCTACACCATCCCCCACTAGGGCACATGGTTATGGTGCATGTTTAAAACTAACTATGTGAAAACAATGAAACCAAAAATAGATAGAATCTGTTCTTCTTATTTCAAAATATGCACCCCTGCGACACCATAATGTATCCTCATATCCTCAAAAAAAATCATTGGAAAAATTTCAAATTGGGATATACCTTATCATATTTCTGGGATCATACACATTTCATTTTCTTCTACCCTAAATTATATACTATATAAAGTTATGAGTTTGAATTAAATGGTTGTTATTGTTTATCTTTATGAGGTGCTATAATTATGAGGCAATTTTGGTCTATTTTATCAAAATTTTCCTAGCCTATAGGTACTTTATGTTAGACTAGTGTCCTTCTAAGAATGTTTTCCTTATCTCGAATAGTAAATGTTGACAATCTATAACCTTGATCAAACTCATATATAAATTGTTTATTTAAAAATAAATTAATCCTTTAAATGAAATAGTTATTGTATACCATATTTAAATGATAAATTTGAATATGTATTGATATATTTGGATTTTTTTTGTCCTACTAACATAAGATATGATTTATCTAAATTGATACATCAATGTGTGTTAAGAATATTGATTTCAAGGAAGTAATATTATTTCAAACAAAATAACTGGAATCATGAATATTTATTGATATAACATGAGATAATTGGGAGATATTTAATCCCCTATAAATATAATAAGTGTTGTATTGCTTCCAAAGAAGACAATTATAATGGCCATGATCAGCCATTAGGTATGTACATTAAAAATTAGGGTGCCCCTAAAGTTTCAAATGTATGGAATAAACGTTATATGAAGACCCTTAGAGTTACTTCCATAATTTTTTTCAAAATATTACACTTTTATGAGAAACCCATAATATTCTGATACTTAAGGAATGGTGATGTGATTATCTATATAATGGATTGGGAAAATTTTTTTCACCTCAATTATCCTAGAATAATATGTTCTTTACTTTCTTACCTATACATCTAAAGAGATGAGATTCATAAAATATTATGGTAGTTTCTTAATGGATTTTAGATATTTCACTTCTAATGAAAAAAATGTATTTTAAATGGGGTCCTTATTTTAGTTAGAACATATTTTATAATATCCTTTCTTAAAATAATTTAGAACATGATACTTACATGATAAAGGTTTTGATGTACATAAATTTTATCATTAACATCAAAAAATACTTTAAGATAAATTATTTAAAAGAGTGTTTTATTGGATGAATTCTTTATAATGGTATAAAAAATAACAATCATCCTGGAAAAAGTAAATAAATTCTAGTTGTTAGGGTAACCCCTTATAGAATAACAAAATGTTAATGTTATTTAAAAATAGAATCTAGAAAGTTGTGAGAATCATATTTTGATTCAATAAAGGTATATATGGAATTGTATTTATGATGATCACAAGAAATTTATACATTACTTATATACTCAATTTGGTTGAGTGTGAACATGGAAAGAATAAATTGATGGTTTTCTATAATGCTTATTTAAGTCATAAAGTTCATTTTTTAATGATAATAGTAAATATTATAACAATTTGAATGAGTTCACTATATATAATCATATTTTCTAGATGATTGTTTAATATAAAAATGGGGGAATGTTATATCTAAGTTATAGTTCTATTTTGATAATATATGTGGGAAAAAGGTCTAACAAAGAATATAAACATTGTTTAAAAATATACAAATGATTCTTCAAGAAGATAAAAAATCCAATTAATGGATAAATATTTTTTTGGTATGGAAAGATATTATTTACATGTAATGTAATTATTTAGTGTACCTAGAGAATGTTAGGATGCTATATGGAAATTAAACATTAGGCATCATTGATATTGAAATTATTTCCTTTGATATGAAATGTATATGATAACAATGTATACATTACAAGTGTATTAAATATAAAACTTTTAAAATTATGGAATTTTTTTTTAAATCATAAATTTTCAATTGAACTAATGGAGCGAAGGATTTATTAATGTAACAAATTTTCCAAAATCAACATGCCTGAGCCATACTGTCTAAATGCCTCATGAATTTCTCCTTATAATAAATATTTTATTAACTAGTAGTGAGGTTATGAATTTTATATGTGGAGAGACTATACCCATAGTATCTGTAAAGAAAATTATAAATAATAAAATTGAATAAGAAATAGTAAAAATATAAATTCAATAAAAATTGGAATAGAAATCATCACAGATCATACAGGATAATAAACCATGCTCCCTAAAGGTTCCGAGTGAATTAGACTTTGATCATTAAATGTAAGTAAATAAAACACTTCATACTTGGAGAGTTCATATTGGTTCCTCCTATGATAAACATACACTATCTCTTATCCCCATTTCACTAGGCCCTACCCTTTTATATATCTCTGGAAAAAAAATTAATGTGTATGGATATTTTTTGTGTGGTGTGAGTATAAACTCAGTGGGACACCATCAATGAATCCAAAACATGAATATCCATGCATATGAGTACATTTCATTATAATATATAAATTTTAATGTAATAAACATACATAAAAGCATGCACTATGAGGCTCTGAACTAAAGAGTCCTCTATAAACCCCCAATTATACATTGTTTTGAACCATGTTATAACATAGTCATAGTTCCAGTTTCATCCACAAGGTCTCTATTTTTATCCTAGAGACACCACAAGGAAATTGAGGCTCGAGTCATGCCATAAGGCCATTAAGCCCCATCTCACACTCTATCAGTCCCCAAGGTATTAATATTATAACACTACCTCGGATCGGGCCACAATGACTTCAGGTCCCAAAACCATGACTTGGGTAAAACCTCAAAGATTTTGTAGCCCCTCTAATATCTTATTCCAGAATCATCATTGTTTCTTGTCAACACAATCCCCCTATAAGGTCTAACCAAACATAATGTTCCACCTACCATTTTCTACTTGTATTGAAACCCTTATTTGTGATACATCAAACACACTAGTAAAAAAAATTAGGAATAACATGAATTATAATAATTACTATTAGTAACCATATAATAACACATGTAATCAAACACAACCATGGGTATCAAGAGATAATAATGCACAAAATTGTGCTAAAATATGGAATGGTATAAATTAGATAAGAAAAAAACATCACGTCTTTCCATAAATCATAAAAACAACACATACAAGGTAAGAGACATTTTACATTATGTTTGTCGACATCACCATCATTATTTCTCAAGAGTTAATCACCTGAACCACATTCATAGCAACAAAAACTAAATCACATGACAAGGCTTCAAATAATAAATTCCAATAAAACATTACAATGGTTCTAGAAATACCCTCACTAAATAATCAAGCGCATGGGGGGGTATAACCCACACTTACCCATTGATAATTTCCATTACTGTTAGTCTTCATGTTTAGTTGGAGGCTGGAGGAATTCAAGGTACAATGAGGGAGAAAAAAAGTAGAAGAGGAAAGGAATTCACAATTTCAATTCAAGGAAAAGAGCCTCCATCACCAAAGTTATGATTCATTCAACTAGGTAAATAAAATGGGTTGAGAAAAATGAGTTCAACCCAAAAAAAATTTAATGCAATAATGGAAGAATATATCAACCTAGTATTATCCAAGGAGAATATGGGATCTATCTATATTGAAGGAATAACCAACGAGGAATGAAAAATAAATAAATATGGGAAAATGAGAAATTAAAATATTAGTAAATACCCATAATAATGATAGTATGTATTTCCAATTTGAGATGTCTGTGATTTGATGAATAAGGAAATGGATTCATCCATTTCAAAAATCCTCCCAACTACCACCACACCCTCTACCATGGCTTCCACTGTGGTTGCGGTACTCATAAGCATAGATACCAACAAATCCATCCCAAAAATATGAGGATAAAAATTTTCCCATTTTACCACATCATGGAATCCAAAAATTTCATTGTGAGTTCACCCAATCCCTGGCCCATTGGTGTTTCCCAAGTACCTTATTCCTATGGTCACACCCATTTTCCACATTTCTCTCTTTGCACCGTTATCACCAGAAACCACCACGGCCGACACCATGGCTATTGTGTTGCCTATTATAGATAAAATGGTATCCAAAAGACCCAAAGTAGATAAAAAATATGATAAGGTACTACCCATACACATAATAACATATAAAATAAATAGAGAATATAGAGACAATGCTTAACATTTTAGGTTAATAAATTATAATACATTAAAAAATCCCCCTCTTGGGATTCTCATCCTCGAGTGGCATCTCTAGAGGTCCAGATGAAAAAAATTGGTCTGTTGAGATTAAAAATTAGATTTCCACTCCCATGTATCCTCCTGGACCCTTCCATGCTTTTATAAGATTGAAATAACTGGAACCATCTTCCCCCATAGAACCATGTCGCTCTGGTCTATAACCCACACCTAGCACTCCACAGATGATGTGTATGGTTCCAAATCAATATCCTGGTAGTCGATCACATGAGTTGGATTAGGAATATACCTTTGAAGATGAGAATCAAGGAATACAACATGCATACCATGATAATTTGGAGGAAGGACAAATCAGTATGGAACTACACCAATAAATTTTGTGATCTCTAATGTTTCAATAGACCATGTTTCCAGTTCATATATCATCGATAAATAAAAATTAGCCTACTAATTATACACTAACATGAAAAACGATTCACCAATGGTGGAATAAATTTTTTTATCTCCTCTGGTTGACATAAAATTATAACAAACTTTCATAAATAACCCACAACATCATGACCAATTGTGTTCTCTCTAAGGTCTCTTATACCGTACTAAACTCAACAAAAACTACCTTTGTCACTTTATTCCAACATAATGTCCAGTGATATGGTAATCCATATAGAGCCTCAAAAGTTTCCATGTGAATCAATTCATGGAAACTATTTTTGTAAGATTAATGCACTAAGGACATGTTCTCTTCTAAAACTCCACTAGAGTCCAAAATTCATGACCGAATAACATCCTCAAGGATCTAATAATCCACTATCATTTTTCCTCAATCTGTTGAAGATGCATCATATTAATCTTCAATGGAGTCAATAAATACTTTTATAAGACATTCCAAAACTATAATATAAACCATATGTTCCTATCTGATGGGATATCGTAATGCACTCTATGTAGTAAAGAAATCTCTTGGACATACAACCTTCTTTATTTATTAAGATATTGATTCCCTCAATTTTGAAATGAAATGGGCCACATTATTTATCTGATCAACAATCTCCCAAATTGTATCATGAATCCATAGGGTCTAGGGTAGAATCATAACATAGTATATTTTCACATTGTCCCACTTCCACAACGACATTGGTAGTGGGATCCGAAAACATCAAGGATACACATACTCATTAATTTACCCACTAATAATTATGGAATCATGAACAAAATATTGTTATGTACCTCAACATATTAGGACACCAAAACTTACATTGGATGGAAGAGTACATATTCATCATCATTGGATTAACATCCCACTTTATAGAATAGAAGTCCCTCATAAGAATCTTCCTTGAGGAAACTAACACTACTAACCTCCCATGGGTGTACATCACATCACCCACATATAAGGATTAACCAGGAATATAATTCTACCACACCAAGTATTCCTTTGTCACCATACATTCGGTGCCTTACTCTTTACAAGCTTTCACATTTTCCACCATAGAATTTTTGATAAACAAAGGTCCACATGACCTTACACCAATATTCTCAAATTCATCCACAAAATAATATACTATAAAATTAAAAAAAAATTGTATTCCTTATATGGATTCCACTCTATAGGATCCTATATATCCATAGTTTTCTTACCCATACCATTAATAATGAAATAACCCTTCCTTTGAGAATTTCCAATATCAAATTTTATTGTTAATATGAACCCCACTAAACATATATCAATCAGGATTAGATATATATAATATAATATATATCATAGGATCTTATGCTCTTTATATAAAGAAAATCACATTCAGAAGAGATATTTCCACTAACATTTAATAGTGCAGACCACAACTTACAATTCCAAGACAAGGATTTAGTAGCTCTAATCCCGGGTTCATATGTGAAATGACTCATAATCTACTGATTGGTCCCTCTACCTTATCATGAATCCCAAAAATACACTTGAGGTGTAACGACCCAAAGTTTTTCAATGGAAATTACCTTCTTATATTTATGTCCTTAAATTACCTAAAAAAATAACATAATGAACTACTAAGTGATAAGTGACCTTTAAACATATGTTTTCTACTTATGTGTTTGGAATTTAGAAAATTCGGCATACACTGTTGTGTTTGAGATGTTTTTTGGATTCTAATAAGAAAAAATTAATTTTTTGGTGAATATTAACCTAACCTAATGAATAGTAACATACCCTTAAGAATAGTGATATACCATAATGGATATTGACCTCACCTTTGATAATATAAAAATAATATTCAAGTTGGAAGTAAAATATACCTATGTTTTAGAATGAGTTAATTCATGTTTTAAATCTGGTTTTTGGTAATAAAATATGATTTTAATTAAATATTAAAATAATCATATTTAGAAAATTAGTTTTTTAGTATGGAATTAATTTTTGGATTCTAAATTTCAAAAAATGTTTAGGGTGAATTTTTGATATTTTTCTGCAATACTTGAATTTTCAATGAATAGTAAAATACAGTAATTTTTCGTATATATACATTATAAGCTAAATAAACTATTCCTATCCTCATGGCTGATGTCACCACCCATGGTTAGAATTCACATGACCCATGTACTATTCTTGGTCATTGAATACTTATTATTCTTTGTCTTGGAAAGAAATAATAAATTAATGATTATCATATTATGAAATCCCTCCTCTCCTCCACTATAAAAACCCCATCCTCTCCCTCTTCTCTTTACTACTCTCAAGCTCCAAGAATTCTCTAAATTCTACCCAAATCTCTCCCCAAGGTCCCCACCCACGTCCAAAATCTCTGAGCCTCCTAAAAATACAAAAAACCTCTCCCCTTAAAAGGTTCTCAAAGGAGGAAGCCTCAATAGGTAAATTCCTCTTCCCAAATTTCTTCTTTTCTTTTAAGTTATTTTCTTTTTAATTTCTTTCCTCACCTCCCTTCACCATAATAGTATGATAAATCCTGTAGCATACATGTACTGGAATATACTCATGCTAGTGGTATATTTCATTATCTTCTCTTCTTTCCCCACCCTTTAATTTTGAAGAAATGAAAGCACCGTTTGAGATGTGCTAATTTAGCACATTCAAGGAAAAAAGTTTATCAATTTCTATTATTATCTTTAATTATGGTCATGAAACCATTTTTGTTATGGTTAAACAAGATTATTATATAAGTAATATATCCCATTTTTTGTTTTTTAATCTTTGGTTACAAATGGAATTAATTTATAAATCAAAATACATTATTTGTAATCAAACCCACCGAATAACAAAAATGGTAATAAAAAAGGTTATATATGTAATAATTCAACATCAGTCTAAGTATACTAATTAAAATTAGAACCGTGTAATCTCCTGGATATTAAATAAATAATATAACTTCAATTCTGGACAACCACTTTCTTCTAGCATATAATCCAAACATGAATATAAGTGAATCTATCTTTAAAGCTAAGTAGACAAATGAGCTCGAACAATGAAACTGAACCTTATAACTAATCAAAAAGGCTTTAAATGAACTAAGAAGGGTAATAATAAATAAATTAAATATATAAGATTTTCTGGACTTATGAATTAATAATCATAATTTGTTTATTCCGGTCACTAATAACAAGTGGAGAACACCACCACATTTAAGGTATGGAATCCTCCCATTTTCTCTATTAATAAAGATTGTCCTCTATACTTTACCTTTTTATGTGTACTTAAAAATGATGGGGTATGTTTAAGAACCTCCACCATAATTCCTTCTGAATTTATAAGTGATGAGAAACCCCTTCTCTCTCTCATCAAGTCCTCTTAGGTACACCCGACACCATGTCGATAAAATAGTAACGAATTCCACCTGAACCCTTTCTGTTCTTTCGGGTTGCCTTATCTTTCTTTAAAAATGGGGTTATATTTTCTATCTATGTGAGTATTATTAATTCAGGTAATTTTTACAAGATTATTATATCAATACCCTTTCATCACATTCTTTCTCGGATATACACAATTTTGAATGATTCCCTCCTTAGAACTTTCCGATAAGAAAACCTGTTTTAAGGGGACTTTCCAAAATATTTACCAAAATTTAAAGTGCACTCTATCCTATGTTTTAAAACACCATTGTATATATTAAATCATATTTTTTATTATGAAAACCTTCTTGGGTCAATTCTGGTTTTATATAAAATAATGTCCTCTTTTCTATTTGAAAATATCTATAGTGTTTTCCTTAAGACCGCACAAAATTGTTTTAATGCTAATGCTTATAAAATGCATTTTTTGGTATGTTGTCACTTATATTTGACAACACTTACCAGGTTATATTCCTATATTACCCTATTAATGTCCATTTATGTTATAATCCTTTCATTTCGAGGACACTTTCGTGATGCGCCCACTGGATATGTTTGGTGTCATGATTGTGGTACCCAATTCTTTCCATGGGTACCCTAATGTTTATGTATGGTTGATTATGTATGATTATTTATGTGGAATTAATATTAATGCATATGTCGAGATGGGTGTGCCCAGATAGCACTCAAATGCATTGGGTAAGTTTAAGTCTCATGAGATGTGATGTGAAACGGGATTGGCGGTTAGCGTAGACCCGTACTGAAATGTGAAACGGGATTGGCAACTAGCCTTGACCCATTCTGAAATTAGAACCGGGATTGGAGGTTAGCCTTGACCCGTACTAAAGAAATGATTTATGATTATTCCACATTTATATGATTCCATGTTCAAATAATCCCATGCTTATATTAAATAAGTTTCATGCTTTTGATATCATTATGTCATGCCTCCTAACTCATGTACTTGAGATGTATCCTTATGTTCATTTTCTTTCTGTGCTTTTTAGCTCATCCCTTTGTTCATGTGTTCCCCACGGTACCCTATGCAGATGTAAGGGCTCAAAGGAATTTAGGAGCTCATTATGGAGACTAAATAAAGATGTCTTCTTTTTAGCCCCATGTTTTATGTTTATGTACCTAGTCATCCAAGACACTAGACTAAACGATCCTTGGATTGTATTCTGATGGTTACTTATGCTTTTAATAATGAAATGTTTTATGTAAAATTCTTGGGTCACTATATGAGGTGTCACTATAAATGTTACATCTAATCCTAGTCTCTATCCAGGTCATAGTCTAGATGTCATCAATTGTCTTTTTCGGTATATTAATGATTTTTCACAATGAAATATCCAATGAAACTACAGTCTATTTTCAATACCCTTTATAAGTTCTTACAAATGTTATAAGTCATATATAAACCATATGTAATACCCCTCTAAATAATGTAATACTCAGATCTCCTAAAATTTTCTATGGAATTTATGAGACATCACCACATAACATTCTCTGGTTAGAAAAAAATTCCCACCTTACAGATCACATTCCCAAAGAACCATACCTCCTGATTGTGAAAGTGAAACATTGATGATTTTAACTAATGATGATGTTCCTAAAGTATAACCAATAAAAAATTGAGGATCCTAGTATGAATTTTTGATGTTTATGAGTAAATGATGATATCTTCTACACATAACATAATGAATGAGTTGATATATGGATGACATATCCTATTCATGAGACTCATGAACGCTATTGGCATATTTTCTAGACCATAACGCTAGAAAAAATTATAATGTATTCTCTATCTACTCTAGAATATTAACAAATTAATATCCTCTTCTTTTTCCAATGTTGATTGTAAAGATAGTGTAATTCAATCTTGGAGAATAAGTGAGTTCCCCCCCCCCCCAGAATTAAACAAGTCATTGATCTAGGAAAATTGGTGTCAATTCCTTATAGTTACATATTTTTGCATCCAATAGTCCATACACAACCATATAATACCAAACAACTTTTTGTGAAGAACACGAGATCACCCTTGGGGGATGTTCTCAATCCTACAAACCCTTTCCACCCAAATCCTCAATAATTACTTTGAGCTTCTTCAACTCTACGGGTACTACAAAATATGGATAAATTTATATTGTCTTTACCCTTAGAATGATATTGATTTTAAATTCAGTTCCTATATTATAAGAGATACCAATAAATTAAAATGAGAAGACATCTCAAAATATACCAACCACTAGAGGAAAGGAAAATGATATTACTAGCTCTAACAAAAGAATCATGCCAACTTCTTGCAGTGTAATATCTCCAATATTGATTAGTTTTAGTGCCATTATTCCTACCCCAACCATACATTCATTAGTTATCATAACCTTTTCAACTTTTTTCATAGAAATAGACACATGTCTACTGTAGTAGTTGATATATGCTTGAAGACTAGTCAACTAGTATATGCTGAATATCACCTAAAATCTAGTAATTTCAATGATCATGAAATAGAAAAGGTATTAGGATTGAAACCCCCATTGATTTTACTTTTTAATTACCTAACCCAAATCCCCTATTCTGAGCCTAAGTGAAATAAGGTTTCAAGGGAACCCCCCTATGTAATATGTTTCCAACTAGCAAGTTGTGTTTAGTTACATCAGTGGAGAGACTATTCCTTATTTATAGTTATATAAAATTAAATAATAAAATAAAATAACATAGTCACTTAAATAAGTAGTACTATAATATATGGCATGGAAATTATCTCATGTGATACATAATAAAAATCCATGGACCCCCTAAGTTAGTAGGTCAAAAGAGTGTGAGAATGAAAGTTAAATAAATAAAACAATTGAAAATCACTTCAGGTTAAATCCTTATACGACTTTAGATCCAAATGCATTATCTCATATATCCATATCATTGATTCCATTACCTTTACTATATCCCTGACCATAATGTCTATATGCGCATTGAGATTCCTATACTGGGTGTGAATATAAACAGACTACGACACCACCAATGCATCCTTGACATGATTTTGATTGCATAATACTGTATCCCATAATATTTGATGAGAATGTAATCAATAAAATTACATACAATCGTGTATAGAGTTGTCATGAACTATCCAAGCATCCAAAAACCCTTGATCATTCCTAATTCATCTCTATGTTGTAACATAGTCATGATAGAAGTCATTAACTAAAGGCAACCACAAGGTTACTAAATATATCCCACAACAACTAAGAGGCTAAATTGTCTTGGTTCTGGACACAAGACCATCAAGACTAGTCTGCCTCATGGTTATGCTAAATGTTCATCATATTATGACACTACCTCAGGTCATTCCACACGGACATCATGTTCTGACCCTATCTAATAGGTCAAACCTCAATGCTATTTTACCATTTCATATGCCTCTATTACCCGTCTCCATAATGTTTTAAACAAAATCCCCCTCTATGTGAAAATCAACCTGTAAATTCCACCATCAGTCCGATAATAAATTAAAAAAAAATCCAAGGTGGATACATTACACACTCTAGGCATATCACATTTTAGAACAAAAAACATAATAAGAGTCATTATCATGGAAAATATAAACAAAAATTTTATCATAATCAATCGTGGATCTCATGGAATATGTACACACACACAAGCAGTCAAATCTAGCATGGTATAAAAACAATTTTCACACAACATCATATCATGCTATTAATAATATACAAGATCGCTTCTTGGGAAAAACATAACTCAAGGTTACAAACATCATCATCATGATTTATCTTGATTATCTTCACCCAAACAATGTTCATGTAGATAGGTTCAATATTACATTCCAGGAGTTCCAATAAATGATTCCAATCCAACATGACATGTGTTCTAGAATGAGGCTCAAAAAAATCATGCCATGGGGAATAGAACTCATACTTACCTATTGAAAATTATCATCATTGGTAGTGTTCAAGTCTGATTATATAAGCAAGAATTTATCACATAGGGAATGGAGAAAAAATTTATATAGTGATTCATACATTGTTTGGATTCAATAATAGAAACCTCCATCTTCCATGGTTTGCCTCTTCTAGTAATTTCTGAGAAAACGGTTGAGAAAAAGGAGATCAAACCCAGAAACAAAATTAATGAATATGTGGTTAACCAACTCACACTAGGTTCATCCAAGGAGCATTAGGATGTTATCTTCATATGATTAACCAATAAAGAGGTAAAATTGATTAATGTGGAAAATATTTGTTGAAATAACATTAAATACCACTCTTAATGGCCACATGTGTTTACCCATAGATCTAGTCCAGACATGAGGATGAATGAGACTATTATTTCCATTTGAAAATGTCACATGACCCCTACTATAGTCTCCACCAAGGACTTGTTGTTCTGCATCGTGTTACCTGACACTGTTATCTATATGGTCTGTTGCAAAAAAAATTCATCTCTTTCCTCACCATAGCCTCCAAAACATGTATAGTATGGGCTCCTAAGCTTTGGAAATAGGTGTTACCGGATTACACAACCCCTAAAACCACACTCATTTCTCCATTGTTCTCTTTACATTGGGGCCGCCAAATACCACCACGTACTACACCAAAATCATGGTGTAAACTTTTTGTGTATAAGGGTCTCTAAAAACCAAATATCATTTCAAAATATCCAAAATAATTACCCAAATATTTTGCAACCTTAAAATTAAAAGGAGAATGTGAAAATAGGTATTTGCATGTTAAGAATGTAAAATATGATATTTTTCACTTAGTAATTGAATGGATGAAAATTAAATACCAATAGTAGATAAATTTTATTAAAATATATCTGTAACTTTCTAATTTTATTATATAATAAGCAAAATTGTTTTTCCAGGAAGAGTTTTCAAAATGTAAGAAAATTGTTATATTCAATCGGTTTAAAATATATTAAATTCTATAAAATTAATGATAATAAGATAAATATTAAATAATTTATATATGATAAAGGGTTTATCCTACTAATTTATAAAAAATGATTAATTGATACTCCACCACCAATTTTTGGAATATTTATAATAACAATTATTCAATAATGAAAAATGATTTATAAATATAGAATGCTATATATTATATGGATATAATAGTTTATTATTTAAATATTTTTCCTAAAGGATGTAATTTTTATTTACTAACATAGATGTGATTATGTTTTTTACATGGTATTCTGAAAAGAGTTTAGGATTTGTTATTAATGGAAAATTAAAATGATTATATATTGTTACCAAAATTATTTCAATTAAAATATTTTTTATAGTCGGTTCCGAGGATTATGATTGTGATGAAAATAATGGGAGTTTTATGTAAAATGTAAAATTTCAAAAAAAATTAATATATGATATTTAATAATAAAAAATTGTGAATACTTATTCAAAGAGTTTAAGACAATTAATAGGTTTCCAATGTCTCACCATTATTAAAAATTGTTTTTTTAAGATGTTAATCACTATATACATTAGTGTGATAATTTAGTCAATTTATAATTTAATTATTTTGAAGGAATTACGTAGAGATTTAATGATCTTAACAAACCCTAAAAATGCAGCCATCATAAGTCTAGTATAGTACTAAACCATATGTAACATGATGAGAAAATGATTTATGCATCGTTTTTATAAAAAATTTGAAGAAGTTATGGATACAAAATTTATCATGTTATATAAAAAACTAATATGAAATTTATTCTTCATTCATTTTTATATGATATGTTACGTAAAGTGAATTGATAATTGAGATATAAAAGAATGATAATGTGTTATTTTTAACCAATGGACATCATGGAATGATAGATTTTTTTTATGAAATGTAAGAGATAGTTTGTGTAGAATTTGGTAATAATAAACATAATGTTTTCATGTGGGGAAAAATAGTTCGTTTACTCCGTTGCCCATCTAGTATAAAAAATATAGTGTCATACACTATGTATTTGGTATACTTGGGGTGAATTAATCATGTCATGGTCTAGAGATTATACTATATGGTTTTCCCTATCATATACGGATAATTTTATCTATTCCTATAATTGATAAACACTAGAGTTGTGTACACCAGATTGTATATAGGACATGTGATGTAGGTATTTATTTTGGTGAGGGTAATGTAATGTAATCAACCTCTTAGAGGTGAATGAAAGGTGATGTATACTCAAAGAAAAAATATCATATGAGTCCCTATATGGGATTGAATGAATCAATGTAATTCACATGAAACATTTGAGACACATAGTTATAGATATACATGAGTTTGATTGATATCTAATTAGATACCATTATTGCTTGAGTATCATTGACTCTATTAAATATATTTATCATTGGTTACATATAAATTCCAAAATTAATATTTCTTTTAATGTAACAAAGTCTCATGTGGTTACACATTTTCTCTTACATAATGGGTATCGAGTTTTATGAAGATCATAGATCTTTTCGAAAATAGTTTTGTGTTAAAAAAAATGAATATGGAATAGATTTTCACAAGGTGTTTAATATGTTATGATAAAAATTATTTTTTTGAAATATTTAAAATGGTTTTTTAGATATATCCAAAAAGAATAATTGATATGGATTAACATGTTAGTATATATGATTAAATATTGGGTTGAGTGATGTAAATTCTATGGGGATTTAGTCAAAATTGGACATGAAAGATGATATACCAAAATCTTCTGTGCATATAATTAATTTATTATATATTGAGTAATATGATATTACTATATCACATTATATTATATCCATGATAAAAAAATATTATTTTGTACCTTGGATGTATATTTTTTGAAATTATATAGGATATTTTATCATTTATTTAATAATAATATGATTACATATGATATTATTGATATCAGAATAAATTGATGTGAATGAAACATAATATTATTTATAAGGTTAAACAATAATTATTGATTAAATATTACATTGATGGATATTTCCTGTTGAGAAATTTTAAATAATGGAACACATTGGAATTGATTATTCCAAAGGTTTTGAATTATTTACAACTGGAGGATTTCACTCGAACATTATGTAACATTCAAGTCAATTTTATACACGACCCAGGAGTGCCCTAAGAATTACACATTGATATATAAGGCATTGATTTCATGAATTTAATACTATAATAACCCTTATATTGATCCTCCTTCTCCCATGAAGCTATATTCCACATTCTTCAATTAACACTCAAGATACTATTATATAATTAAAGATTAGAGGTTCTAGTTTTATTTTTTTGGGTGATTCATATCAGCCTGGGGATACAGGTTAGATGAGAGAGTAAATTGGATACATTTTAGGGATATTCATTAAGATTGTGATAGAATACAAGATCATTATACATCAATATTTTAATTTACATATAATGTACATCATTTATAGTTTAATATGGTTTTAGTATCATGTATGGTGATCTTTGGATTAAAGGGTTCTAACATCTTCCAATTTATTGATAAATTATTTTTTCATCACTTGAAAATAAATAATTATGATATCTGTTAAGACACATATAAAAAATGAATATAATTTCATTTGGATTATGAATATCAGAGGGAGTGATATTGGATATCTCTCCACTACCATAGCCATATCGCACTTTGTGATATGGTGATATCACAAGTTCTGTGTATCCTTCTTATTATATGATTTATATATAAATAAAACATTGTAATGTTATAGAAAATTTATCTATATGAAGCTATAATTATTATTGATGTGTTATATGATGAAATGTATGGGATAATATTTCATGTGTTTTTATGATAAATTCATAATCAGTCAAAAAAATTTAATGTTGTAATTGTTTTCTATTTACACAAAAACTATGTAAAGTATGATTAAATATTTAATAGTCCTGGGGAATATACCTACAACCTATATAAATTTTATAAAGGCTTTGAAATTTTAATACATGATTAATTTGTAGATTATATGAAGCCAAACCCTCTACCCCATCTTCATAATCCTTGAGAAATACTACAATATCATGGTGTGAATGATAGTCCAACACAATTATTGGCTAGTTCTATTCATCTTATAGATACATAAAGGTATAAGGATTTTTTTTGCTTTAATCTTATTTATGATTATCAAAATTATGTGTAAATAAAATTTATTTCCCCCCAATTGTATATGGTACACACATGGACATAATTTTATATAATATATTATTTTTTCGTAGCATGAAAATTATGTGTTTTGGGATTCTTGATGACTTGTTCTTTAAGAATATATATTCGTAAATCATTTTAAACACATAAGGGGAGTCAAAGACTTGTTTTAATTCTATAATTCTTAAAAGTTTGATATCAAAATACAAAAAAATAGGTATCTTTTTTTGAGGATATGTTGGATAACGTAAATAATAATATATAGTCTGATATTTGGTTTGTTTTATGATGCATGATATCATAAGCTACTATAAGATCACGCAATATGGTATATTCTATCAATTCTAGTTAAAGAATATAATTTATATGGGTTTCAAAAAATTAAAATGTACTATATTACAAGTTATAGTCTAAAATGACACAAAAATACCCAAATTTAATGTCAAAAATGGTGAATTGCATCATGTTTAAGATATTCATGCATGTCATAAAATGAAATATATTTTTAAATTGAACAATGATTAATGATATAATTATATCACAAAATATAATAAATTATTGTTGATTATATATCACAGGCCATGAAGAAGTAGTAAAAAACGACACATGATCTCATTCAATATCACGAAATATAATATTATGTATATCATTAAATATGATATATATTTTTTTGAATTTTTTATAATTTTAAATTATTATTTGAATCAGATAATTTATAAATTTTTTATAAATTATGTAGAATTGTATTATGGGATATTTATTTAATTTATGAATTTTTTGTTAATTAATTTAAAAATTATATATAATTTTTTATTTTATGTTAATGAAATAATTGATAAATAAATATCCAAAACAATAATTTTTAATATAAAAATATTTTTAAATTATATAAAATGGATTATAATATTATATGAAATGTTTATACAGTAATTATAAGGTCATTAAAAAAATTATTAAAAAAATGAAAACATAAAAAAGTGTATAGGAAATTTGGATATGCACAACTACATTATACTATTTATTTGAGAGAATGACATAATAATTGATTTTTGTAAATATTTTCAAACAAATACGGTTTGAGAAAATTAATTTATTGTAAGTAATAATGTTTTAAAAACCCAATAATTATAATTATGCCTACATATAAATAAAATTATTTAGCTAAGATAATTAGATAATTAAATTCCTCAATGTAGTAAGTGTTATATTACTTTCAATGAAATCACATTTCAATACCATGATCATATAAAGGGTTAGGTCATGAAAATGATGGGGGCCCATGGATTATGTTATGTAATAAAATCATGATATAGGTGACCAAAATAGTTTTGTACTTATTCTTAATGTCTTATTGGGTTACACATTGTCTGTATACTATAACGATTTGGATACAAGATGTACATAATTATTTTTATCCTAACAATGTACTTATCTAAATATTTTTACAAATGAAATATTTATATGGGATATAAATAACATAACCACATACCATATATAGTCATGCATTATGATAATAGATTATCTTGGACATGACATGATGGAATATAGATCAAAATCTTCTATATGGGATGATAGATGTAATGCCTCTTCTAGGATAATAAAACCTCAACCAATAATGGGGATTCCAGGATTACTCAAGAATCCCTCCAAACATTATAGAGGCTTCCAACTAATGTAAAGTGTCTATAGAAAATTCTGGGAGACTATACTCTTACGACAGTTAGATACAATTACTGTAAATAAAAAACATTCTATATAAAACATCAATGTAATCATAAGGAATTATTTCTAATGTAAAACCATCATCAATAGATACATTAAGATTTCATTAACATAAATAATACCCATGATACACCATCTAAATATTCATGTTATATCAACAAGTTCTAACAAGGTCACTATAATACCTTAACCCATGTTCTTTAACAAATGTAGGTAATATGTAGTCTTCCATAAGAACCTGACCCCATGCCCCACCAATCAGTGAAAGGACCTAATAATAAATCCCAACCACTACCCTACCAATCATGATTTGTACCTGTATAGATTTCTAAAATCATATCCAATAAAATATCTCTATAGTATCAATTGTGTAGATAAATCACACCACATCACACACCGTTTAATGTACCACCACTCTCTTATTCATGGCGAGGTTCCATACTATGCCACAAATCACGTCTCACACCACTACACTCTCACATTTTTTAAGGTCTCATAAATATCCTCATATAAAATTTCATACCACCACACTCTCACTCTGGGCATACTTTCATATCATACCACATATCACATCTCATACCACAACCCTCTCACTAATGGAGAGTTCTCAATACATCATTATAACATGGTTATAGAATACTAATATAAAAAAATATTGGATACATAACCCCAACCATATCCCTCTTCTAGACACACTCACACCTTCCCACCTAGCTATATACTAGAGAGAAGAATATACAACTCAACATTACCCTCCTTGACCATACTCATAACCCATAGGCATCACAAACATAAATTATGGCTTCCCATTATCTGAAGAAGATCATGGGCCCTTAGGTCTTACCCAACTCAAATCATCACATTATCATATTGTTGTTCCTATATTATGTCTTTCTCTGGATAACCATCATCTAGTTGTCTTAATCCTTACCAGTACCCTTATATACCAAGAGGTATCTCAATACATGCTCTTACCTCATTCCAACACTTCATATATTGTAATCCCATATGAAAACTAACCAACACCCCCATAAGGATATACCCATATTCAGCCCATGATCATTCCAATCCCTGAATTTTAAGGATACTTATTGAAGCTTTATTCTCAATCCCCAATCCAACATAACTTCCCTATGAGTTTCATTATAAATATATACCATACATAACTTCCACTACAAATTCTCTAAATTTTTGAATTCTCTCTTATACTACCGAATCACTTGGTTACATCAATCTCAATAACTCATCCTATCTCACCAAAACCATTCCTACATCTTAATTCTCCCAATCGATAAGTCTAATTATCCCAATCCCATTCCCATAAATTTTCCCATAGAATTTATATGTTCTGACATCAAATATAAATATTTCCCAAATCATCTTCTTGGATGATCTTATTCCCCTCAATAGATCTCATTCTAATTATAAGGCCCCATCCTTAAACCTTACTTAATCTTGAGTTATTACAAGATTACACATTGAGGATCTTTTCAGGTTTAGTGTTTTAGAGAATTAGATCATGAAACATGCATTACATTCCACATTTAAAAAAAGGGGTTACATAAAAGATAGTATTCATTCTTCCCATCAACGGAAACATATTGAAAATAAAACATGGATTCTTTCTTGACACATCTTTGACACTATCATCACATCATGTACCTTTCCCTTGACCTGTGAAAAACATTTCAAAAACATGGGATGAGCATAAAAATCTCAGTAAGGGTTATAAAAATATGGAAAGGAACATGAGTTCATATATACATAAGAATGAAATCATACTTTACCCATAAAACATAGGCACTTTAACATACCTCATCAAATCATGAATAAATCATAGAAATCATAAGATATAAAAGTAACTTGAGGCATTCATAACATTCTTACGTAGGGAGTAACCCTCTTGGTTACGTTTGGAATACCCATCACAGTATATTCCCTAAATATCTTCGGAGAAACCTTAACGTTTCACTCCTTCATGTTACCCAATGCATTGGAGAGCTATATCGGGCTCACCCGCCCTTAGTTTATCACGGAACCACCCGTTTTCATAACAATGCCCAAGAACTATAACATAAACGTATCACATAAAACATGCATAAAAGAAACATAACATTTCCACCTTTCAATAACAAGATATCAATACAACACATTGATATAAATACATTATGAAAACCATTTTCAATACCACAATAAAAGACAATTAAAACATGGTATTTATTTTTCTTTTAAAAAGAAGGTATGGCTTGTAGAGGAAGCTGAAACTCAAATAATGGTCACGGCGGCGGAGAAGCCGTTGTCGCCGCATACATACAAAAAAACATTCCCTTTTGTCGTTTAGTAAAACGCTTTATTTAAAAAAATATTCCTTTCAGATAAATGTAAAAGTCAAAGGGGTTTATACACCGTATAAATGAAGTTTGTGTATAAAACAAAATATGCCTCAATGAAAGGAGATTGAGACAAAGTCCCATACAAAGATGGTATCCTTGGATTAAGGATAAATCAATTACATAATTATGTGTGACAAACTAATACACCAAATATAAGTGGATATTAAGTGTAAAAAAATCAGAGGTTATTCACACATATTCATAGAACGACATATTCAAGGAGTATAAGCTTATCCTAAAGAATCGAAATTGGGTTAAGAAGTTCCCTTGCAATAATTAGACAGCCTAACAGTGTCACTTCAAAATTCAGAAAAAGAGTTGATGAGAGATAAAAAGGGCATCTCATCACTTGGATATAAAATTTACATCAATAAGGATATAGAAGAACATATCCCAAAATAATATTATATGAATTAAAAGACATAACAAAATAAGTCTTTTAAAAGAGGAGGGTGAAAGGTCCCCTTACCGAGTTGGGAAACTTTCGAAACGTACACCCCATGGAAGAAGGGTCATGAAATGAAGATGTGAATACCCATAAATGAAATTATACTAAAAAAACTGTATAATAATGGGAAGTACATACACCACTCAAAGGAAATTGTGGCAAATGTAGCATAAATCTCACGGGAATAAAAGTGAGATGGTAAATCCCTTACGAAAACTCGGCACCCTAGCGGCGGCACTTAAAACTTCTAAAATGGATTGATGAGAGAAAATAGGGTCTCTCATCATATCAACATAATGTGTACAGAAAGAGTAATAAAAAATAACATCCCCCAACATAACAAATAGGAGCTTAAAGGAAGTGACATAAGGGAGAGTACTTAAAAAGAAAGATAGAGGTTAGATCTCTTACGAAAATTCGGCATCCTAACGGCGCCACTCAAAACTTCCAAAGTGGATTGATGAGAGAGAATAGGGTCTCTCATCACATGAACATAAAAATTACAGTAAGTGTAATATAAAATAACATCCCAATAACAAGAAAGATGATATTTAGAGGGAATGACATAAAAGAGTGTACTTAAAAAGAAAGAGAGGAGTAAGATCCCTTACCTCAAGTCCAAATTGTCTTGTTCGTTTCTTTATATTCCTGAATAATAAACTTTGTTCAATTAATAATTGCCTAAGTACATCCTTTATAGATTATTATTCAGTTCATATCACATATTATAATGTTATAATAATTGTTTAATAATGTTAGTTCATATCAGACGTTTTTGTCGATGTTTGGTACATGAGTCAAAAATGAAGTTGTTTGAAAAAAGATTTCCCATGCAGTTATAAGTAAATAATTTCCAGAATAGTATTAATGATTAAAATATCATATATATCCAGTAAATATTCATTTCATACTATTCCATATCATTTGGAGATAAAAAACTAAAAGCACCATTCATGGAGACGGTAGGCCGTACCTACGCATGAACGCTACTTTCATTTTTTAATATATTAATGGAATTAAAACAAAATGAGAGAGATATTTATATGTTATAATTCCATAATGATATCCATAATTTTTATGTAATTTATTACATATATATCCATTATATATATGTACTTATAGTATTACATAACATTTTGAGATAAGAAATGAAATGTACCGTTCATGGAGACGGTAAGCCGTACGTACGCATGAACGCTACTTCCATTTCTATTTCATATTTAATGAATTTAAAACATAATGATACATAATATTATTTTAATTCCAGTATTGTATCATATATAATATCATTAAATATATCCTTTATACTTACCACATATGGTATTAACGAATCAAATCACTTTGAGGGGGCGGTAGTCCACATTTCCTTAAATGAAGATATCGCGTTCACCCATAATGGAAACCATAAAGGTATGCCCAAAATGAAAAATACAGAAGCTTAAGGAAATAATAAACATATTATATAACATATATAAATATAGTGTCATCTTAATGGCCACCATTGAAGGTGTTAAAAGAATGTTCAACAATCATCGTTTCGGGAAGCTGAAATTCACCATCCACGGAAACAGTATGTTCTTTAACCATTAGCTGTAGGTGTGTGAAAGTGTACCTCGAATCCTTATTATAACAACATCATAGTATATTGATGATACTGTATTTGTTACAAAAGAAATGAATAAAAAGAGTTTTGGGGATTGGAAAAGCAAAATAAAACAAAAGTACTCAAGTGAAGACATTACCTTAAAATCGGGTAACTCCCTTTGGTTTGAGTTCAAAGGCTTCCTTGGGAAGACTTATGCCCAAAGTGAGGCTTCAAAGAGTAAGAGATGAAAGTGGACAGACAAAATGGGAAGAGGTTGGCAGAGCCAAAGGCTTTGGGAGAGTGGGTAAGGAGGTGGGGGTGGGGGCCTTTTATAAGAGGAGAGGAGGGGCACTCTTGGAAGGTAAAGAAAAATCACTTTATTTTAAAATGGTATTCGGATTTAAGAGGTCCCACATTGATGTTTTTCGAGGATAAGGTGATAAGGGTTAGAAATCCACTCATAAAAATAGGTTTTTGACATGTTTAGGTCTTATATATTACATTATCATTCCATTTTATTTAAATCGTTAAATAATGAGGTCATCGCTGCATCATCATGATGTCATAAATAATTTAATATATATAATGTCTAAAAATTATAATAAAAATACTATGATGTAGGAAATAGTTTTAGCTTTATAATGAATATTTATAGTCAAAAATCGGATTTCTATAACCCCATGTAAAAATTGTTTTAGTAAAACATTTCATGTTTGTCTCATTTTTACTTTAACTTTAAATAAAAAGATATTAATGTCATTTTCCAACCAAAGTGGCTTCATGGGGTCCCCAAGTTGACACATGGGTTGTCTTGGTTGGCCATGACACATCCAATGAAGTTAGGACATGTGTCAAGTTCATTTTATATTATTAAAACATTATTTTTACCTTAAAATACACTAATTACCTCTAATCGCGATTAAAAACTTAATAAGTTACTATTCACCAAAAAAATTATTTTTATCCCATTGAACCACATTTTACTTCTTAATGACAAACATTATGTCTGATTTTTGAAATTCAAAACACAAAGATGGCAAAATTTCATTTAAACGGAAAAATCAGTTTTTATAAGTACCACTTAGTTGTTTCAGTATTCATCAAAAATTGAAGTTTTTCAGAAAAATCCCAAAAATTCACCCTAAGATATATCAGATATTCCGAATTCAAAAATGAAGTCTATTTTACAAAATTAAAAACATATAAGTCACATTAATTAAATTAATAATTAATTCCCGCAGTCAGATCAAATAGCGTGTTTTTATGAAACAATAAGTATCAAAAGATTGACACTAGTTTAAGTCTAATTTCAAAGTGAAATTAATTCCAATGACCACTATTGGATTTAATGGTAAAAATATATTCTTATGTCACTTTAAAACCAATTCAAAAGATAATCTAATCATATAAATAATTTAGATTAAAAAGACGTTTTGAATTAAAATACAACATCTTACACTATTCATTAAAAAATGAACTTTATCGGAAAGATACCAAAAATTTACACAAAGTAAATTTTGATGTCCCAATTCATAAGAAGAGTTTTATTTGGTACAAAAGGATGTATAATAGTGAACAAAACTATATTTAATGACGGTACTCCATCAAAAGGCGATAAGTGAACCTTTAGTGAAAACTAGGGCATATACGCCTAAAATTGAATTCTTTCTGTATTTTAAGCCTTTATCTTTTATTGGATAAATGTAAAAACAATAAAAAAACATATATAACCATATTTTAGTTATTTCTATCCATTCCCGCCAATACAATGGCTACATGTTAACTACCATTTAAAATAATATTATTTTATTATTAGAGTGCAACGTAAGATTCCCAAGAAACTCGTTGTTGCATGTTGGGTACGCCATCGAGCATAGAGTCCCCTTTAAAGTCATATTAATATTTTATTCACAAATATGGATAACTATTAAAATGTCATATTCTTTATTTACCAGGGGTGTTACATCCTTCCCCCCTTTTGGGAATTGCGTCCTCGCAATTTTAAAATTGCGCTTGGAAACATCCTTGAAAGTCTCACATCGGAACAAGAGTCGGTAAAAAATCACTTTAAAATAAAGGAAGATAAGTACATAGGTCACCCGAGTTAACCTATATGTAGAAAAACATGGACATGGAAGAAAAATCAAAGGGTCATGTTCTTGAGGGAGAGTGATAGTAAACATGTCTAGAAGAAAGTTAACCATAAGAAAATCACAAACTTGTGATGGGCTAAACGGTATTCGATTCCCCAGTAGGAAAATTTAATAGACAACATTTTTTTAAGTTACTTTTTATTGAGGAATTTATTCATAAGGAAACATAATCACTTATCATGTTGAATTTCAACTTTTACTAGATTCCTTAATCAAACTCATATTTTTTTCCAAAATACGAGTATTTAGGGAGACTTGTTCGCATTAAGAGTACTATAATCAACTTCTAGAGAATCACCTAATCCACCAAAGGGAACTATATACTTTCCATTTCTTTAGGCTTTAACGAAAACCAAAACAAAAAGGTTAGTACAAGGTCAGATAATCCAGAAAAGGATAACCCTTTAAAAGGAAAATCTATGCTTAATCTCCAAAATTTTTCCAACAAAACCCAAAGTTCAACTAGGACCATCCGATAAACAATTTGTCCCTAAAATTTTTCAATGTAAACCAATCTAAGATTGAAACCCTAATATTTGAAGGATTTAGTCACATAGTCTTCCAAGTTAAATCGTAACATTTATCTCCAAACAACATCAGTTGCTCCTAAAGTCTCGTATTGAAAGTAATTAACCTAATCACATATCCTCCATGATAGGTTAATAATTTTCATAAATAACCCAAAATCAACTTACTCTTAATTCATAAAATCATCTAACTAAAAAGAATCGGTCAAACTAACCAGGGACTTCACGTAGTCCATTGGTAGGCGATAAATACCAGTCGCACTTTGGTTGTGTGTTCGATTCCCACAGCTTTGTTCGACGTGATGAGTAGTCACACGGTCTGCGTGTTGTCCTTTTTCCAAAACTATATAATTCTTAAATCATTCCCCAAAAGGGATAAAATCATCAAAAATAACCATAACATAATTTAACCTCAATTTTATCTCATGCCTTTCACTTCCATTATAACATATAGTAACCCATAATTACCTCAGAAGTAAGGATCATATAAACTCTAATGGTTAGAACAACAACGAGTTTCCTCGTTGAATCCCCCATTTTATCTAGTATCTTAATCATAGAACCACCACAGTTTCCTTCAAACCTGTTGTCTCTTTGGTGCCTGCTAGATCCATCCATTAACTAAAAATAGAAATGTTAGTGTGAGTATATCAACAAAACCATCATGTACTAATGAGGAAGGTAAACACTAAGATATACTTACTCATTCACTTTATCTAAAACTAGGACTCTTTCTGAAGTCCTAACCATTATGGTAATGTCACTTATGCTTAAAGAATACCCTAACCTCTAAAGTTATCTAAACCGACACTTGATACCAACTATAAGGCCCCAGCATTAAACATTACTTAATCTTGAGTTATTACAAGATTAGACATTGATAATCTTTTCAGGTTTAGAGTTTTAGAGAATTAGATCATGAAACTTTCATTACATTCCACATTTAAACAAAGTGGTTACATAAAAGATAGTATTCATTCTTCCCATCAATGGAAACATATTGAAAATAAAACATGGATTCTTTCGTGAAACATCCTTGACACTATCATCACATCATGTACCTTTCCCTTGACCTGTGAAAAACATTTCAAAAACTTGGGATGAGCATAAAAAGCTCAGTAAGGGTTATAAAAATATGGAAATGAAACATGAGTTCATATATACATAAGAATGAAATCATACTTTACCCATAAAAAATAGTCACTTTTACACTCCTCATCAAATCATGAATAAATCATCGAAATCATAAGACATAAAAGTAACTTGAGGCATTCATAACATTCTTACGTAGGGAGTAACCCTCTTGGTTACGTTTGGAATACCCATCACAGTATATTCCCTAAATCTCTTCGGAGAAACCTTAATGTTTCACTCCTTCACGTTACCCAATTCATTGGAGAGCTATATCGGGCTCACCCACCCTTAGTTTATCATGGAACCACCCGTTTTCATAACAATGCCCAAGAACCATAACATAAATGTATCACATAAAACATGCATAAAAGAAACATAACATTTCCACCATTCAATAACAAGATACCAATACAACACATTGATATAAATACATTATGAAAACAATTTTCAATACCAAAATAAAATAAAAGTAAAACATGGTATTTATTTTTCTTTTAAAAAGAAGGCATGGCTTGTAGAGGAATCCGAAACTCAAATAATGGCCACGACGGCGGAGAAGTCGTTGTCGCCGCATACGTACGACAAAACATTCCCTTTTGTCGTTTAGTAAAACGCTTTGTATAAAAAAATATTCCTTTCATATAAACATAAAAGTAAAAGGGTTTTATACACCGTATAAAAGAAGTTTGTGTATAAAACAAAATATGCCTCAATGAAAGGAGATTGAGATTAAGGCCCATACAAAGATGGTATCCTTGGATTAAGGATAAATAAATTACATAATTATGTTTGAAAAAATAATACACCAAATATAAGTGGATATTAAGTGTAAAAAAATCAGAGGCTATTCACACATATTCATAAAACAATATATTCAAGGAGTACAAGCTTATCCCAAAGAATTGAAATTGGGTTAAGAAGTTCTCTTTCAATAATTAGACAGCCTAACGACGTCACTTCAAAATTCAAAAAAAGAGTTGATGAGAGATAAAAAGGGAATCTCATCACTTGGACATAAAATTTACATCAATAAGGATAGAGAAGAACATATCCCAAAATAATATTATGTGGATTAAAAGACATAACAAAATAAGTCTTTTAAAAAGAGGAGGGTGAAAGGTCCCCTTACCGAGTTGGGTAACTTTCGAAACGAACACCCCATGGAAGAAGGGTCATGAAATGATGATGTGAATACCCATAAATGAAATTATACTACAAAAATTGTATAATAATGGGAAGTACATATACCACTCAAATCAAATTGTGGCAAATGTAGCATAAATCTCACGGGAATAAAAGTGAGATGGTAAATCCCTTAGGAAAACTCGGCACCCTAGCAGCACCACTTAAAACTTCTAAAATGGATTGATGAGAGGAAATAGGGTATCTCATCTTATCAACATAATGTTTACAGAAATATTAATACAAAATAACATCCCCCAACATAACAAATAGGATCTTAAAGGAGGTGACATAAGGGAGAGTACATAAAAAGAAAGAGAGAGGTTAGATCTCTTACGAAAATTTGGCAGTCTAACGGCGCCACTCAGAACTTCCAAAATGGATTGATGAGAGAGAATAGGGTCTCTCATCACAGTAACATAAAAATTACAGTATGTGTAATAAAAAATAACATCCCAATAACATGAAAGATTAGATTTAGAGGGAATGACATAAAAGAGTGTACTTAAAAAGAAAGAGAGGAGTAAGATCCCTTACCTCAAGTCCAACTTGTCTTGTTCGTTTCTTTATATTCCTGAATAATAAACTTTGGTCAATTAATAATTGACTAAGTACCTCCTTTAGAGATTATTATTCAGTTCATATCACATATTATAATGTTATAATAATTGTTTAATAATGTTAGTTCATATCAGACATTTTTTCCGATGTTTGGTACATGAGTCAAAAATGAACTTGTTTGAAAAAAGATTGCCCATGTAGTAATAAGTAAATAATTTCCAGAATAGTATTAATGATTAAAATATCATATATATCCAGTAAATATTCATTTCATACTATTCCATATCATTTTGAGATAAAAAACAAAAAGAACCGTTCATGGAGATGGTAGGCCGTACGTACGCATGAATGCTACTTTCATTTTTTGTCATATTAATGGAATTAAAACAAAATGAGATGTATATATATATGTTATAATTCCAGAATGATATCCATAATTTTTATGTAATATATTATATATATATATATATCCATTATATATATGTACTTATATTATTACATAACATTTTGAGATAAGAAATGAAATGTACCGTTCATTGAGACGGTAAGCCGTACGTACGCATGAACACTACTTCCATTTCTATTTCATATTTAATGGAATTAAAACATAATGATACATAATAGTATTTTAATTATAGTATGGTATCATATATAATATAATTAAATATATCCTTTATATGTACCACATATGGTATTAACGAATCAAATCACTTTGAGGGGGCGGTAGTCCGCACTTCCTTAAATGAAGATATCACGTTTACCCATAATGGAAACCATAAAGTTATGCCCAAAATAAAAAATAAAGAAGCTTAAGGAAATAATAAACATATTATATATCATATATAAATATAGTGTCATCTTAATGGCCACCTTTGAAGGTGTTAAAAGAATGTTGAACAATCATCGTTTCGGGAAGCCGAAATTCGCCATCCACAGAAATAGTATGTTCTAGAACCATTAGATGTAGGTGTGTGAAATTGTAGCTTGAATAATTCTTATAACAAAATCCTAGTATATTTATTATACTGTATTTGTTACAAAAGAAATGAATAAAAATATTTTAGGGGGATGGAGAAGCAAAATAAAACAAAAGTACTCAAGTGAAGACATTACCTTAAAATCGGGTAACTCTCTTTGGTTTGAGCTCAAAGGCTACCTTGGGAAGAATTATGCCCAAAGTGAGGCTTCAAGGAGTAATAGAGAGAAGTGTAGAGACACAATGGTCAGAGGTTGTCCGAGCCAAAGGCTTAGGGAGTGTGGGTAAGGAGGTAGGGGTGGGGGCCTTTTATAAGAGGAGAGGAGGGTCACTCTTGGAAGGTAAAGAAAAGTCACTTTATTTTAAAATGGTATTAGGATTTAAGAGGTCCCACATTAATGTGTTTCTAGGATAAGGTGATAAGGGTTCGAAATCCACTCATCCAATATGTTTTGGACATGTGTAGGTCTTAGATATTACATTATATTTCCATTTTATTTAAATCGTTAAATAATGAGGTCATCGCTGCATCATCATGATGTCATGAATAATTTAATATATTTAATGTCCAAATATTAAAAAAAAAATACTATGATGTATTAAATCTTTTTATCTTTCCAATGAATATTTATAGTCAAAATTTGGATTTGTATAACCCCATGTAAAAATTGTTTTTGCAAAACATTCCATGTTTGTCTCATTTTTACTTTAACTTTAAATAAAAAAATATTAATGTCATTTTCCAACCAAAGTGGCTTCATGGGGTCCCCAAGTTGACCCATGGGTTTTCTTTGTCGGCCATGACACATCCAATGAGGTTAGGACATGTGTCATGTTCATTTTATATTATTAAAACATTATTTTTACCTTAAACTACACTAATTACCTCTAATCGCGATTAAAAACTTAATAAGTTACTATTCACCAAAAAATTATTTTTATCCCATTGAACCACATTTTACTTCTTAATGACAACCATTTATGTCGGATTTTTGAAATTCTAAACACAAAGATGGCAAAATTTCATTTAAACAGAAAAATCAGTTTTTATAAGTACCACTTAGTGGTTTCACTATTCATCAAAAATTGACGTTTTTCAGAAAAATCCAAAAAATTAACCCTAAGATATATTTGATATTCTGAATTCAAAAATGAATTCTATTTTACAAAATTCAAAACATATAATTCACATTAATTAATTTAATAATTAATTCCCGCTGTCAGATCAAATAGCGTGTTTTTATGAAACAATAAATATCAAAAGATTGACACTAGTTTAAGTCTGATTTCAAAGTGAAATTAATTCCAACGATCACTATTGGATTTAATAGAAAAAATATATTATAATTTCACTTTAAAAAAAATTCAAAATATAATCTAATCATATAAATAAATTAGATTAAAAAGGCATTTTGAATTAAAATACAACATCTTACACTATTCATTAAAAAAATGAACTTTATCGGAAAGATACCAAAAATTTACACAAAGTAAATTTTGATGTCCCAATTCTTAAAAAGAGTTTTATTTGGTCCAAAAGGATTTATAAGAGTGAAAAAAAACTATATTTAATGATGGTTCTCCATCAAAAGGCGATAAGTGAACCTTTAGTGAAAACTAGGGCATATACGCCTAAAATTGAATTCTTTCCATATTTTAAGCCTTTATCTTTTATTGGATAAATGTAAAAACATTAAAAAACATATATAACCATATTTTAGTTATTTCTATCCATTCCTGCCAATATAAAGGCTACCTATTAACTACCATTTAAAATAATATTATTTTATTATTAGAGTGCAACGTAAGATTCCCAAGAAACTCGTTGTTGCTTGTTGGGTACGCCATCGAGAAAAGCATCCCCTTTAAATTAATATTAATATTTTATTCACAAATATGGATAAAAATTAAAATGTAATATTCTTTATTTACCTAGGGTGTTACACTAATACCTATATATTATACCATATTAGAAAATCGCACTTGAGGTCCCTCCAAGTAATTCCAAAATTTTATTAACTTGGTGGCGTAGTGATAAGGAATCTTTTAACCTTAAAACTAATTAATTGAGTCCATAAATTATTACAAAAATTCTTAACCCTACCTTATTTATAATCTCAGAACACACCCAAATTTTTTTAGAAAGCTCAAATAATTGGAAACCTAACCCCAAAGAAGAGATATTTAAGGTACATGTATACACAGAAATATTTATGTATTAAAATGACCTCAAAACTCTAAAATAGATAAAACTTTGTTAATCAATGACTCATCAAATCTCACACCAATATTTGATCATGTTTCTCATTTCATAATACTCATAATGTTGATTATAAAAATTTCTGGATATTTGAAAATTGTAATAATATATGGAATAATTTACAAAAAACTAAACGATTATAATTATGTTGTTTTAGAATCAGGAAATCTGATACCAATGAACCAAGGAATAATTCCTTGGATATGATTTAGTGATGGATGAAATCTAAGAGAAAAACAAATAATCAACATTATGAGTATTGTGAAATGAGAAACATGCTCAAATAAGTGATGGATGAAACAACATTTTACCCATGAAGGGTTCTGGATATGATTTAGTGATGGATGAAATCTAAGAGAAGAACATAGTTTCCACCCTATAATCCAAGAAAAACAAATATATAAAAAGTTAAATCATTGAATCGAAAAACAAACATGAATGATTATTACAAATAAGACCGTCTCACATGATTCCAAAATGTTGTCCACACCACCAACCACATTTCCACCCAACCATAGTTTCCACCATTCAAAAATCCTCTATCACAAATAATACATCACATTCATCTTTACGCAACCTTGATTGATGCAATTGAGAAGATACCCTCCTAGAATATTGGAGTGATAGAATTGAATCATAACCAGGGGACAAAGGATAATGTGTTTATTAGAAAAAAATCCTTGAAATCTAGAATCGTAGTAAGCCATATTAATCCTCAAAACCAAACTAACAAAAAACAAAAAAGAATAACTAAAACCTACAATATGACACTTATCCTAGGTCACTGATGGAATCTCAACTTTAACATACCATCCTAACAAAAAACTAGAAATAAATTGGGTTGAAATGTATAATTATACAATAACATCATAGGTATAGTGTATTATGACTTCCCTAAAGTACCACAAATTTTTGAGAAAAAACAGATATAACTAATTGAGTGATTGTTCAACCGGAACCACCTCATTATTCAAATCTTCCAAAACAACCATCTCACTGATCCAAGGATTAAATTTTGTGAAATTGGTGAAGAAAAATAGCATAGGGGGATAGGTGACACTTCCAATTAAGAATACATCAGTGGAAAAACATCAAAATCCTATATCAATAGAATGTGGAATAAGATTTCGGTCAAAAAATATTATATTTTCCTTGAATAATTATAAATTAAATGAGAAGGGAATGTGTGATCCACATAGATCAGTTGGGTTTGGTGGAAATTTCAAAGAGTGGAGGCCAAGATCTGTGATACCTAGAGATAACAATTCCAATATAATTACTAATATATGATATAAGAGGTAACAAGGGATTCTGATTAAGAACTATAGGTGTTCTAAGAAGAATAGAAAATGATAGTGATTTTGACTCAGATCCAAAAAACCCAATTAAACTAAAAAATATAATAAAAAGCTATATTTGATCCATGGAAATATAGATTAAACTCTACACCTAGTATGAACGTAGAAACTAGGATGAGAATGTAAAGAGAACTCATATTCATGTCGAATTGGAATCTATGTGCAGTATTCCATCGCCATGGATCATACTACCCTACATTTCCCCCAACACTCTCAATACCAATCTGAATCCAAATTCTAAAAATACCACATCCTCTATGATTTAAAATTAACATTTTCTCTATAATACCCAACCCATAATGATTATATAAATTGTAAAATTACTATAATATGCCTTTTCAATCCTAAGATGTTTCCTGGAATCCCACAGAATCTTAGACGGCCAAACAAATATGAAAAAAATAAAATCCTACAGGTCACAACTCCTCCTTCAACAATAAATTTTAAGGTAAATGGTATTTCCAACAAAAACTCATAGTATGACACCCCATAGGAATTAATTATCATCTAAATGATATATCTGACCTAAAAACTAATTATTATACCCAAATATGTGTAACTAGTCCCATCAATACCCCTATTAATATTTTACTCAAAACAAACACCAACCCACCATCGTATCTCCTCATGGTCCACGATTCGATGCCTCTACCCAAAGTTATTATGGGATCACATGAGCCCCACCACAACAATTCACCCAAACTTGACCCTTAAAAACCACTAAACACAAATATTATATCCACTGTCAAAGATGAATCACCAATTCTGATATGGTTTCATTACTAGATAGGATTAACCATGAAAACATCCCAAACCCCATAAAAGCTACCAACTTTCCATCTATGCTAAGTATTTCAAAATCTTTCCACATAATTCAAGGTCCTCTCAAAGAAGACTGATGTGACATTCCATAAAATAGTATTTTCCATCCCATAATCCATCTTACACAACCATACTTATGAAACAAATGTCCCTCTTATTCCTTACCCACTTGATCATGGGTCATAAAAACTATACAACTTTAACACACAAACCTAACGTCAAGGACTTAAGATATCAAATGTCCCCCAATGATCCTCACATGATCCAACTACACCTTTGTTGAAATATCTAACTAGTACCACACACCATCTACTACGGGACAGTAAAATTGACCCTCATAAATATTCTAAGGTAGTTTTAACAACCCTCAGTCATTATCACACATTTCCATATTATAAACAGTGTTATAATAAATTCTCCAGATCATATCCAAGTAATATATATTAGTTTCTTATTTTACAGAAGTGAATACATTCCCCCAAAACCATCACTAACCGATGATACTCCACCATACATAATCCTTACCCCCCTTCGCAAAAAACTCATGTATACATAACCAATACCTCTCCATGAGTTCATGACCATGATATCTAAAGAATAACATTACATCACCCCCATAATAGTTTTACTTGGAACTACCCATTATATATGTTTTCTAAAAATGGTTTATGATTCAAGATAAACTACATATAAATCATTACTTATTGATCTCTATATACTCACATGATTGTTCTCATTAAATGACCCATCCATTCTCCCATACACCATAACATTTTAAAAAACCCGATTTACATTGAACAACTCTCAGGAAAATTCCATTCAGGTTTGGAAAAAAGATCCTTCAAGAATATGAAATTACCCAACCTAATCTTTGAAGTATAATAATAGTCTTAGAACTGACTCAAAACTCATCTATAGCTCTAAACTAAATCCACATGTTATTACCAACCTACCCATGCCTAGGAATCTGATATAAAACATAATAATCTGTCTGACTATCCATGAGAATATCTCTATTACTAGATAATCTATACCTCATCTTCTCAATATACGTCTCATCTCACCATGAAAATAATTTGATGAGAATGATATTCACATTCTTCCATACAATGAATTATAATAAATCAACACATTATAGAATACTATAGTTGATCTCTTAACATGAATATCTACTAGATAATTTGGATACAAACCCTACTCAATGAATCTAGATTAATATATCGCTATAATGTAAAAATTAGATCCTATCTACACACACTCAATAGTCTCATCAACCAAAACGTGTGTGGAAGTAAAAAAAATGACAACCCAGGCACTCGAAAAAAATGCCCAATGCATGGAATCTCAAATCCAGAACAATAAAAAATTGGGTTGTCATTTAGAATTACCATTTCTGAAAATATCATCTCAAGAAAAGAAATCACACCAAAATAATTATATCCATCTCAATTAATTTGATCACAAACAATTAATTATTTTTTAAAATAATGAATAATTTATTATTAATCATTTAGTTATTTAGATTTTTTTATTTTTTATCAAATCTATTTTTCAATTAAACATTTTATAAAACCATATTTTGACTTTTGAAAAACATTTTGCCCAAAAAATATGTAGTTTTATTTTCCATCATACATACATGATTATGAATGATGCAACGACACAAACCCTCATGTAACCCTATGCCTTATATAGAAAATAATAAATAATATTGTAAAAATTGGAAATCATCCTAGTGTAAACACCTCAATAATAATAGTAAATAATTATAAAGAACCATTAAAATTTATATTAACTTGGTATTTATTTATAAATGATTTAGTAACACCCATAAAAAGGTCTATCCCATGATTTGACAATATCCTGCACACAACTTTTATCCTCGCATAATATGTCAATAGAAAACAATTCTATAACAAAAATTCATCTAACAAGATAACCATCCTTTACACAAAACTAGTGGTTACATTGGACCACAACCTTTTCTCCTCATATGTCATAGGCTTCCTACAAGTAGAGATATTCTATCAAAAATTCTAGGGGACATTACTCTCAATAAAATCACATATAATAATCATCAATAATGAAATAATTATATATATCATCATAGGTAGAATATGTAATTAAAAATAAATAAAAACCATGATTTATTTATTATATCAACATGATATCATAAAATTGTTATTAATTATCATCATACAAACACATCCCCAATGTAAGGGCCTCTATGTTGGTTTACCTTGTAAAAAATAAATGGAAAAATATTTGGGGAAACTCAAATATTAAACGTACGTCCCTCCACAAATAATTCTCCCAATATCCGTCCTACTACTCTGAATAGATCCATTCCAAAACCACTAACATCAATGATAATCTTACTGAATGTTTGTGAACTAGGGTTCCCAAATAGGGTCTGAGAATAAAACATATAAGGGCCCTAAAACACATTCTATATACACATGATCATATATAGTTTACGAAAAATGTGGAATAATAAAACAAGTGACAATATATATTGTTCAAGTAGTCACATCATCTCATTATTTTCTAACCAAGACATCAGGACAAGAGACCCAAAATACATGGAGAAAAATTAGATATGTGTCATATTTAAACACAACTTACCCATATACAATATCTCTCAATGAAAGGACCTATAATGGGATCTACAAACCTAAAATATCACTCAGGGTTGGATCTAATAGTTATTCATAATTTCATAACCAGTCAAATAGTAAAACACAAATTACTAGGGATGAGGTTTCACATCACATCACATACCATTTCTTATACCACTACTGTATCACATAGTGTGAGATCTCATTGTACACCATTTTTAATAGCACATTCCACAAAACTCTCATTCATGAAGATGTTTCCAATGAAACCTCGTATAATTAATCACAACAGCAGCCTATCACTCAGTGAATAGTATCAAATTGCCCCAATTTGATATCTCATGAAAAAAACCTCTCATTTAGGGTGATGTATCATCACTACTATAAGACATGGTCACAGAATAAAAATATAGGAAAATTTCCAGCATAACCCTATCTCTTTACCCTAGATAAACGAACCCACATTCCTACCTACCAGTAATTTTTCTAAATGGAAACACATAAAACTCAGTATCTCCCACTTTGACAACTCTAATCACTCAAACCATCACTAACATCGATTTTTTATGAATAATCTCCCAATATGATTATGAGCCTTTGGACCATACCTAGTGGACATAATATCCTCACCTGAAGATCATATTGACAATATATAACTACTAGGATTATAACTATGTTAATATCTATAGAATATTTAAAAAAATATCCACACATAGAGGTGACCTATTGTAAGCTCAGATACTTTTACAACACATCTCATGACTTAATACAATACAAAAACTACACTATAACCTATTGACATCCACCTATAGAAATAAAAATATATTTCCAAGACAATTCTATTTTATTTTTATCTTATTTTTTTTCTAATCATATAATACTACCTCTCTTCCCTGGATATTATATGATCCAATTAAACCATAAATAGGTTACACTAGGATCACTCTAAGTGCATAAAAATTCACTCTCATAACCCAATCACATATTTACCTCAAACCTAAGGACTCACCATAGAAAACTAGACTGAATATTGTATCATACTTTTCTCCCTTGATCAGTCTCATGGTTCCAATGATATTTCCCTAGAATTTCCCATACCATATTCAATGTTTAAAACCAACCTGAATTATTACCCTTGTAATATATATTGAATCACTTTATGATCTCACTATAGTTCATTCTAGTTAATCCCCGTATTACCATACAAACAAATACAAACTCAAATTCCCTTATGTAATTACAAACATCATGCCCCTTATTGATATATACAATATGAATCTGTCAACCCTAAAAACCATGATTGAAACACTGAAATCATTATTAAAATACATAAACCTATAAAATATCACATATCAGGTCTCCCTCAACCTTGTTTTCATAGTTTCCACACCTAGAATCCAAAATACCACTACACAAACATACAAGTCACATGTATACACAGATATGGTTAAGTATTAAAGGGGATAATTTTACTCAAAATAGAGTTCCCTGTATTAATAAAATCATCATCCAATCCTAAACCAATCTACAACAGGCCTCAAGATCCTATCTCTTATATGAAAGTTCATACAACTTATTATAAACATTTATTATTAATTAAAAATTTTAATTCAATGTGGCATAATTTCTAAATACTCAACTAGTAGACATTAGTGCATGAATCCTTAGAAAATGACATGCCAATTACCTATAGAATGATCCATGGAACTCTAAAAAATACAAGACTCTTTGTTACACACCTAATTAATCATAAAATTTAAATTAAATAAATGAAACCAATATATATTCTCATCACATATCTTAACATCCCCAAAACTCTAATAACATCTTGTGTTTTCCTCCTTAATATTACTCTATCCATCCCATAATAGAGACCCAATATATTAGTGTGATTTCATCATTCCTCCATGAAATATAACATAAATTCATGATAGGACTATCTCAAATAAGAGTAATATGATGAATAAAAATATTTTGAAAGAGATTACCTCCATTAGGTGTGATGAAATTTCCTCCAATTAGATTAACAACAAATAGAGATGTGTGGGGATCAATAAGGTGAAATAGAGGGGGGGGGGGGGCTGGGCCAGATTACCTCCTAAATACATAACTAGACGATGATGTGGGTATATCCAAAAATGTTAGGTCTTTTGCTTTAAAAAATAGTTATATAGGTTTGTTAAGGTGTGACCCCATGGATTAGTGTGCAATAAAATACCTCTGGGGTTATGTAGAAATGTCCTCAATTGTTTCTTGATGCAACATGGATCCAAATAATATCTCCTCAAGAATATATATATTTTACTACTACATGGAAAGTCATTTATGGAACAATCAACCTCCTAGGAGAAGATTGAACCCCCCCCCCCCCCTATAGAACCATTAATGGAATAACCTTCATTTTCATAGCATGAAACTCCCCCCTGGGAAGTAGTCATGATAAAATATATAAATCTATGGTTTGATCTACCACGACACTATATTTTTAAACTTATTAATCAATCATTATATGCCATAATGTTACTAGTTTTGGTGTGATCGACCACATAAACAAAAACCCCACACTTTGATAACACTATACCATAACATACTTCACTCCACCATGGTGAAAGCATCCTTGGTACACTAAAACCCATCCAATTACTATGAGATCTTCAACCTTCAGCTTAACCTACTCTTACATCAAGTCCATCTCCTAAAAATGAATCATATAGTTAACTAAAATACTTAAATATGTGTAAAAATGTTTCTAATAGATGTTAATACCATAGAATACCGATATGGACTATATTTATAAATCAATTACATCATTCATGACTCTATATTCCAATTTCCCATAAAATAAAAAATTCATAAAAACATAGGTTATTACAATTGAATTAAAATTAGTAATCATTTTAGTTGGATCAAATGTAATAAAATTGCAGAATAAATTAATTTTGAGGATTCCTTTACACTCTTCTTGTGATTTGAGTTCTCTCAGGTCATCCTCCTACTTCTATGGTTTATCTTTCCTAGTGGTGTAGGATATCTCAAAGGGGAGTTCATGTGATGGATATGTCTTCATGATTTCACTTTTGTTTTAACATGAATTTCATTAATGACATTTTTGGTGACAGTAAATCAAGAAAGTATAATGTTCTTCTGATAGGGTTATTGTGAGTTAGATCACTCTGGATTTGACATGACCTATTTATTCTTCTCCCTCCAATCATCCATTTGTGATGAAAAAATTGATTTAATCAATAAGTGATTGGTAGTTGATCTTACATCCTTGGAAATACCCATATTCAAATCTATTAAAATCTCATTTTTCTAAAATATAATTGGTTTGGTTTTTCTTCATCATTTGATTTTAGACATTTAGGGAACTATTTTTCGAATATATTTGGAAATGTTGTGTGATATAGAAGATAACGGTGTTTGAATATTCATGTGGTGATAGTGGTTTATTTTTGGGTAGTGGTGGTATCATTTTTCCATCACAAATGTTTGATAGGAAATGAGGTGATTATGTTTATGGAATTCCTGGCTTTGAGAAGAGAAGGAAGTGTGACCTCAGAGATGGATGGATATTAGGTGGTCAGTGACATTTTTTATTATATCATGGGATAGTAGTATGCCTTTAGGAAGTTATGACTGAACTATTTTGACATATGAGGTTTTCGGGGAGGGTAGAGAGGGTAACTAGCATTCACTACAGGTACTTACAAATTTAGATTGAATTTCCCAATATTTGGGCCTTCAAGTTTTTTCTTCTTTTCATTCAACACCAGGTCTGAAATTCAGTATTTTCTTTATACTTTAATCTACAGTTACTTCGATTTAGTAATGGCAGGTGTGGAAAGCACTGAACATTTGACCAAGGTAATCGAGATGGAATTTCTAATAAACATTAACAGGTCAGTGGTGTTGACTTTTGGGAATCTGTTCGGGTGCTTATCATCCACCATTGTATCCCCCTGGTCTATCAATGTTGGTTGGATGGTTTCCAAGGAACAAACCTATCATTTTTTGGTTCCATTCATAGGATTCATAGAAATAGGTGGGTGGTGCAAGTGATGTACACGTTGACATCATATAATGGGTGGATCTAAAGAGAGATGGGTTTTTTGATACCCACCTTCCATCCCTACATACAATCTCTAAAAGGAGTGGTTTCTGTCTATGATTTGTTGACATTCTGGATAAAATGGTTCATGGTAGAGGATGCATCTTTCAAACTGGGATCATGGTGAGATTATCACTAACATGGGGAGTAATGAGACATATGAATGGTTACAATTCATATTGTAATTTTCCCACTTCAAACCTTTCTAGCATGTTTTGGTCATTGGGCCATTGTGAATTTTGCCCATGTTGTTTAGTCTTCCAGTCTGCTAAGGATTTTAGACATGTATAGTTTACCATACAACACTATCTATAAGAGGTATTTATCCTTTTTATTTAATAAATTAGGCATCATCCCCAGCCTGTTCTAATAAGAAATTATATATTAAATGAATGTAAAACAAGAAATTATGGTGATAGAAATATCAACTATAGATAAATACCAATTTCACCATCAACCATGAGTTTGATATCAATCCTAAATAATGAAATATTAATAGGAGAAACATTATAAATTGTTAAAAAAAGTAATAATTGTTTTAAAAAAAATTAAAAAAATATGCTGCAGAAATAAATTTCTAATTCTCCAGAAATTGAAATTGTTAAAAAATTTATTCTAGGCACATTTGATTGGGCATGGAGAATTTTAATAAAGATTCAATAAGAATTTTTTAAATAAAATATGTTTGTAAAATTACACTCTCCATTTATATAATCATTATGATTTAATACATTAATGACATCACGTTATTGATGGTTACATTAATTTATTTATATGACAACCCTGGTTTTATTACAAACTTAAACTTGATTTATTACATAAAACCTTCACTTGATACAACAAGGATGATCGAGAGGTCTTGTGTCTTTGGAGATTAGGAAACATTCCATAACAACTTAAAACATGAAATACAACATCTTTATTAAAAAATTCCATTACATGACTACTATATTCTCTCGTACTTAGCATTACATGGGATAACCGGAGGACATGCATAAGAAAAGGATGAGCCATAAAGCACAGAAAGGGAATAATCATGGAATAACAAGAAGAATACAATACATGTTAAAAAATATCCATATCAATATATCACAAGAGATGCATAAACATAAAGGCATGATAAAGCATGATAATTATAACATGGAAATGTGGAAACAACACTTAACATGGAATTATCATGAGCCAAGGCTCATTGCACATAAAGCATGAGTAAAAACTCATTACACTTAAATTAGACTGAGTAAACACCCATTGAAAATGACGTATCATGATACTATACTTTACACAATGCATTGGAGCACTATAAGGGAGCACCCTTCTTAAACATATCATTTCATGCATAAGTGTGCCACATGGATCATATAACATGGATTCATAAAACATCATCATTTATTCAATGACAAAGGAATGTGGAATTAATATATGAAACTATATAATCAATAAGAAAATGTGCATAATGGTGAATACCCTTGATAGAGAAATGGTCATGGTATTCACTATAGAATGACATTTGATTTGAAAATTGGTGCAATTTCGACAGCGTAATGGTGTGACGTAAAAATTCATAAAAATGGTTGATGAGGAAGAAAGTAGTGTATCATTGTATTTAAATTACATGGACAGTAAGGTGGTCATATAGATACATGTCCCAACAAATGTAATGGAATTTAGATTCATGATAAAAAATGATTTCTTGAATGTAAATGAGGAGATTGAAATTCCTTCTAGAATTTCAGCGTAGAAATGGGTGTACATGGGATGCATTTAATGAAAGATAAATGGATATCACATAATTAAAACATAGAAAATGAAGTATGGGGGATTTTATAAACCATAATACAACATTTATAATTGAAAATAAAAGGGCATAACAATTTAAATAATATTGGACAAAAATGAGAAAGGAAGAAAAAACCGTTACTTGGAGGTGTGCATCCAAAGGATTAAGAGAGTCTTGAGATAGGCTTCATGGGATCCTGGGGAAACTTGAGAGTATTCTAGGAAAAGCAGGGCAAAGGTCGGACGAACTTAAAAGGCACTGAGTGAGGAGAAAGTGGGAGCTCTTCTGGTTTATATAGGAAAGGTGAAAGAATTTTTTATTATTTAGGGTTGGGACTCCTCACATTATACTAATTCAAAACAAAAACCAGCCCATGGGTTTTGCCCTTTTTTTATTCCAAACGGGTGTGGAAAAATATATTTTGTAAGGTAAAATTCAGAAATTCTTAAAATAATGGGGTTTCTTATGTGGAGGTGAGTCACACTCCCAAGGAAAATAATTTAAAAAGACAAGATGTTTAATAAGCATTGAAAGGTCCATTACTGCTTTGTAAAAGAAGTAAAACAAACCCAAAATTACATTACTTAAATGGTAAGACATATATTGGCCAAACATAATCCTTATAGTATTTTATTACATCACTATTGGTACATTATGATGTCATAAAACATATTATATATTTAAAAGGTATTGAATTTATACCCATAAATTTGACTGTCTCAGAAAATTATGAAAAATTCACCATTGGATAATTTCAATAGCCTGATTCTAGATATAATATTTATTTTATCTAAATAATTTTCTAAATGTGTTAATTTTCACTTTTAATAAAAAAACTGACATTTATCGAAAATTCACTGGATTGGAAAAAATGGCTTTCGAACCTTAATAAAAAATAAAATTGCATTCATAAAATTATACAACAATTTATATTTAATAAAATTTAATTTATTTATAATAATAATATTTTATTAAAATTTTATTTCATACCAAAATCTATTTATTCTAAAAATTAGATTTCTTATTTGAATATTAACTAAAAACACTATTTTAGCTTTAAAAACTATTTAGAAGGTAACCAAAATAACATGAAAATATATTCATTATTATATAAAAATAATAATGTACATAACCATACAGCTAAGTTATTATTACATAACCCCTTATAACACCCTCATAAGACCTAGGGGTAATGTGTGCGATGGTGAACGACTCTTGGGTGGCTCGGATAACATTGCTTGGGTGGTAATCTCTATCCACTTCCACTTCTATCGTAGACGATCCCACTCGAGCTAAAAATATTCAAGATCACATTGGGATTGGTCAACAATGAAACCCACTGATGACACATCCTTTCCGAGTTCTAAAAAATGTGCTTCCTATAGGGCACTTCTAATGGATGAGTCCATCGATTAATTTTCTTGAGTAAATTGGATTTGTTAAAGCCCTATATTCATATTAATCATGTGATCACTGTTCAACAGCTTTATTAGCAACAAACACAATTCTTAACATAAAACCAAAGAAGATGACATTTTATATAAACATTTTACAAAAAGATACATTTAATTAGATAAAAAGGGATTTACATTAATGAATGTTTGGGTTGTACAATTTATCTAATTATTGGTCCACTTTTTAATTATTTCTGAATAAATTTCATAAATAATAAAAAATTACAAAAATTCATTCAAATTTTATTAAATTATTGAGAAATGATGATTTTGGAATGATATTTTAGTTTTTTGGTTCAATATATACTTTATAAATGGGTAAAAATTTAATCTAGAAGAAGAATTTTGGAAGGAAAAATTATCATATTGAGTCATTGAAGCCTAACAATCATATGAGTATGCAAGGGAAATGATTCAATTAGATAGGATTTTTTAAGATACATAATGGTTTTTCAAAAAATTTGATAGATTCAATGATAGGTATTAGTGTAATAGAATCAATTGTCTCATTTTCTAATGGTATATGCTAAGAAATATAGGTTTTATAATTATTGTAAAAATATAGGTGTAACAAATTTATGAAAAGTAAGGGATATATCATGATGTATGAATTAAAAAAGATAAATCAAGAAGTTTCCATATTGAGAACATCGATTCTAGTAGTTCTATAACCACAATTCTCTTTATTAAACACATAAATATGATTTATTATATGAAATATGTTAAGAAAACATTTTAGATTGATATGTCTAGTGTATTTTGAAATTAATAACATTACATAACAACTTAGAGCATAAAACCCATCATCTTTATTGAGAACTTATTTTGCATGACAACAACATTCCTTCATACATGGCATTGCATGAGATAACATGAGGACATGCTTAAGAAAAGGGTGATCTATAAAGAATAGTAAGGGAGTAGAAAAGTCATAACATGAATAATATAGTACACGTTAGGAAATGAGAATATCAATGGAGAACCAGATAAACACGAACATAAAGGCTTGATATATCTTAATTATTATAACATGGAAATTTGGTAAAAAATAACATGATATTATAATTCTCTAAGGATAATTCCACATGGAAAATGAGTAAAAACTAATTAGATATGAGTTATCATGAGTAATCCCTCATTGTAATTGACTTATCATGATACTAATATTTACCCAATGCATAAGAGCGCTATCTGGGTGCACCCTTCTTAATCATTTAATTTCATGCATAAGTGTGCCATATAAATCATACAATATGGATTCATTAAAAATAATATTTTATTCCATAATAAATTAATTTTGAATTCATACATGAAAATCTATAATCAATAATTAAATTTTCATAATGTTTTGTAACATTGATAGATAAATGGGAATATTATTTACTACATAATGACTTTGACTTGGAGAATCGCGGTGCAATTTCGGTGGCATAACAACTTGACATAAGAATTCATTAAAAAATTGATGAGAGGAAAAGGGGTGTCTCATAATATGTACATGAAATGGAAAGTATGGGGTCATATATATACATTTCATAATATATGTAATGCAATTTAGTTGCTTCATATAAAATAATTTCTTGAATGTAAATGAGAAGAGGGATATTCCTTACAGAATGTCGGCTAGGTAACATGCATGCATGGGATGAATTAATTAGTGATAAATAGGTCTATAATATTTCAAACATAAGTAGGGTAGTTTGGGGGAGGTGATAAATCATGCCCCAAGTTATTTAATTGAAGAAAATGGCATATCATTATAAGAATATTTGGACAAAAATGATAAAGAAAGAAAATCATTACATGGAAGTGCGATCCAAAGGATTGGGAGAGGCTTGACAGAGGATTCATGGGTGATTGGGGAACCTTGGGAGTATACTAGAGAGAGGATTTCAAAGTAGGGACGTTTTACAAGGGTTTTGAGTGAAAATATGTGGGATCTTGGTGGGTTTATATAAGAAAATATAGAAAATACTTTATTAGTTAGGTTTTGGACACCACATTTAAATTAATCCAAAAACACCAACACATTGTTTTTTCACATTAGTTTTTCCAAAGTGGATTAGAACATATTATTTTATAATATTTATTTTTGAAATTCTTAAAATATTAGGCTCTCTTATGCGGAGGTGAGTCACACTCTCAAGGAAAACATTTAAAAAGTTAAAATGTTTTATATGTTTTGGAGGGTCCCCTAAAGCGCCATAACATTAATCAATCAAATCCGAAATCAAATTTTTTAAAGTTAAAACATATATTAGCAGATAATAACTTTTATAGTATTTTATTATATCACTTTTGGGTCATTATAATGTCATAACAAACAATATATATTTAAAAGGTATTTAATGTTCACCCAAAAATTCGACTGTCTCAAATTATGAAATATTCACCATTGGATAATTTCAGCATCCTAATTCCAAAAAATTCATGATATCAGATATAGTAGAATACAAATTATTGATAAAACATGTTGATATGATTATAAATTTCTAATATTTATTTTTCATCCACATTTTCATGATTCATGGTATTTTTATATATAATCTTGCTCATTATTTATCGATCGTGTTATATTTTTTCCCTCATCTTCTTGTTGATATGCCTTCTAACAACAAGATTAATGTATCCCATGTTTATTACATTACTGTGATCATTCTCACCCCTTCCCATTAATGTATGATGCCAATATATGAAATATTGAAAAAGAAACATTGGTCTATCCCCTAAATATTCGTTTCATGTGGAATATAAATATGTTTTATGTTTTTTTGTATTTTTCCCTAATTTCAATGAAACTAAATTTAAAAATAATGTTTTCTTTATTCCATGTAATTAAAATTATATCTTATAAAATTATGTTATTCTAAAAGGAATCCCAATAATGAATTTATAAAATTTTAGGATTGCGATATCCATCTATCGACCTACTTCGGTCTTGGGATGAACTCCCCAACACCCTCTTTCAGCCTTAAGATAACTTCTCGTGTATCCTCTTCTAGGGATAGGCTAACCTATTGTTTACCCTGTGAGCTTAAATAGCATCAATCATTACACAAATAATTGGAGGGATATATAGTTCCCACCCATAAAATAATGTATAAATTTATTTCCACAACATAGTAGAACATTCATCATATTATAACCCATGAAAATCAATTGGTTCCAAAAAACAACTCATCAAAACATAACCCCAGGAAGAGAAATTTATTTCATAATCATTTCACCATTTAATAATAGCATAACCCATGGAAGATATATTTTTTCATAGATATTTCATCATATCATAACCAGTGTAAAATAGAAATGTTTCATAATCATTTCATCGTATCATCAAAGAATATCTCATAGGAAAGTAAATGAGTTTTGTAACACCCCAGGATTTCAATAACTTACACAACCGACAACTTCGAGTTCAAGCGCACCACGACTTACCAAATTAGGCGTTATGAATAGTATTACCCACTTTATGAAATTTTATAAATTTTATCATTCAAAATGAACTTTATTTTTGGATTTTTAATATGAAAATTATCTTAGGGTTAATTTTTTTACTTTTCTGATAACATTCAAAGTTTGATGAATAGTGAAAATTACTAAATTTTAATTAAAACCAACTTTTTTAATAAAAATAATTAATAGTGATAAATTATTAATTTGAGTCTTTTTAAAGTATAATTAGATTATATTTTTACCATATAATCTAATTTTGGTCATTGGAAATAATTTAACAATTAAACTAGACATAAGAAAGTGTCAATCTTTTGATAGTTATTATTTCTAAAAAACACGCTTTTTTGTTTTGACAAAGAGAATTAATTTTAAATTAACTTCTCCCACTTCTGTGTTTTGAATTTAGAAAAATGGATTTCATATTTAGAATCAGGAGATCAAATTTTTGTAAATAGGTAACTTTTAACTTTACTAATTTTGAATAATTATTTCGGTAAGTATTTTATTTACTATGGTTAATGGGTAAATCCAGTAAATAAGGGTAAGAAAATAATGATATAGTATTAATAAATTACCCTAAAACGTGTCCTAACCCTATTGGATGATATATGTTTGACCAGGGTCATCTTTGGGTTGATTTTCCGACCCCATGGTGTAACACCCCAAGAATTCATAATGTGTTATTTCTTCAAAATAATTCAATAACTTGCACTACACGCAACACCGAGTTCAATTGCACCATGACTTACCAAACAAGCTGTTCAAAAGAGGTTATGAATAGTGTTAACTAAATTTTAAACTTTATATAATCCTTATAATTTTAGAATCCATATTATTAGTTTCTTAGATATAATGCAAGAACAAATTCATTTTCAGTATTGCACTTTTATCAACTTTTAATAGTGAACCCTTTTTAAATACAATATATTAAACTTTTTGACTAAATGGGGACATCAAAAATTTAAAATGAAACATCCCAAACTTCCACGGTACGCTTTTTTTGAATAATACAGTAGCGTGTGTTGTACGCAACCTTGAGTTTTAACACACACCACAACTAATTAAACTAGTCGTTGTGAATAGTAATACCTACTTTTTGAAATCATATATATTCTATATTTCAAAATGGACTTCATTTTTGGATTCGGAATATCAAAATTAGCCTAGGGTGAAATTTTGGTACATTTCGGATAACTTTCATATTTTGATGAATAGTGAAAATTACTAAATTTTAATTAAAAACAACTTTTTTAATCAAAATAATTAATAGTGATAAATTATGAATTTGAGTGGTTTTAAAGTATATTTAGAATATATTTTTACCATTTAATATAGTGTTGGTCATTGGACATAATTTTACAATTAAACCGAACATAAACGAGTGTCAATCTTTTGATAGTTATTATCTCTTAAAAACACGCTTTTTGTTTTGACAGCGGGAATTAATTTTAAATTAATTTCTGCCACTTCTGTGTTTTGAATTTAGGAAAATGGATTCCATATTTGGAATCAGGATGTTCAAATTGTGTAAATAGGTAACTTTTATTTTTAGACATTTTGAATAATTACTGCGGTAAATATTTTATTTTACCATGGTTAAGGGTAAATCCGGTAAATAAGGGTTAAAAAATAATATTATAATAATACTAAATTACCCTAAAACGTGTCCTAACCTTATTTGTGGACACATACCCGACCATGGGCATCCTTGGGTCAATTTGGGGACCCCTTGGAGCCACTTGTATGTGGTAGGGACACATTATATTAATAAAGTTAAAATAAAAATAAAAATGGAATAAGCTTACATCTTTTAGAAGAACAATTTTTACATAGGGTTATACATGTTGGATTTTCGATTATAAATATTCATTAGAAAGCTAAAAAGATTTCCTACATGATGATATTTTATTTATAATTTTTAGACATCAAATATGTTAAATTATTAATGACACAATAATGATGCAATGTTTACCTCATTAATAAATCATTTAAATAAATAAGATTATAATGATTAAAATATTATCTAAAACCTGTCCAATTCTTATTGGTTGATGTTATTTAGAAAAGGAGTCATCTTATCTTCGACCTCAATTATTTTTGGACCATTACAAACCGAATTTAATTATATTATAAAGTAATACTTTCACTCTTTCCTAAAGAGCCCCTCCTCTCCCTTATAAAAGGAGACCACTTCTACTCATTCCTCACACCTCTCAAGCCACTTGGCTCGGCCAAACTCTGCCCACATACTCTCCCAACATCCCTCACTACAACCTAGAGGCCTTAGTTCGATCAGAAAGCCAACCTAAGGAGCCCTTTTGATCAAATCAAAAGGAAGAACCCGAAGAAGAGGTAATGTTTTCACCACCCCTTTTCAAGTTCATTTCTTCTTCCACTTCTTCTTTCTTTGTTCTTACCATTCTAAAATAATAACTCCAGTATCTCACATATATTGTGATGTTGTTATAAATATGGTAGAACCATATTCAGTATTCTATCCTCCCTTTGAATAACATGTCACCATACGTGCGTACGTACGGCTTACCGTCTCCACGTCGTGGTGTAATTGTTATTCAGTATATTATTATTTGGATGGGTATAATAATGATGTGCAACTCATATAAATAATAAATATAACATGATAATGATTCTGTATATATGATATAATATCCAATTATATATTATTTTAATATCAAAATAATGATATTGTCGCTCGTGCGTACGTACGGACTACCGTCTCCACGAACGCGATGAGATTCATTCCCCATCGTATCCATTCATGTATAATTATCATTTAATGATTTAAAAATGATGTTTAAGGACTTGATATAATTCTGGATATGAATAAGATACAACAAACATGACTTATGTAACAAAACATATAAAAGAAAACGAGTAAATTAACACCCGAAACGACGATAATTCTAAGATATTATTAACAAATCAATGTTAAAAGATCATATATGATATCATATTAATATATATGATTCTTGTATAATTTAATAACAATTATTTCACCATTATACAGGAGGTTAACCTACCCCAACCAAGGAAAAGTACAAGGTAAGGGTTATTTCACAATCTCTTCATTATCCGAGGTTGTATTATATGTAATAATCTACTGGGATCTCTTTATCATCCACATCCATGTTTCTTCGAAATGTATTTCAAAACATTTTTTACTATTTACAAGAATATGGGTTAAAGTCATTTATACCCTTGTTTTACTTTTTATAAGAGGTTTATAAAGGAATCTTTCCGTCGTTTTCAAAACAAGGTCCTTTTTAACCTCTTCGACAGAATTGAGGTAAGAATGTTTTTTTTAACTTATACGGCGGGTGCGGTTATTTTCCACCGTTATAAAATCGTCGAAGCTTTCCTTACAAGCTTATAAGAATATTTTCAAAGAAAATGTTTTATTTTATATGGATCTTAAATGATTTCAAAATAAAAAGAGATATTTCTCTAAAAAGTGTTTTGATTTCATCTATGTCAACATCCTTTAATGGATTTTACGCTTATTTGAAGTTGATTTATTATAATACAAAACTTCTATATTGTATTGAAGTTTTTGTGATATGTTTGACTGTGGATGTGCTATTTTATACCATTCATAGTTTATGGTGAAACTATTGACATTTCGTATGCTAGTTTTAATCCGAATGTTTATGTTATATTTCAAACTTTTCTTCAGATGAATGTGCTAAACAAGTATGTTCCGGGTTGGGGACCGGTAAAAGTAAGCCCTCCAGGTCGGGGACTGGTAAAAGTAAGCCCTCCAGGTTGGGGACTGGTTAAAGTAAGCCCTCCAGGTTAGGGACTGGTAAAAGTAAGCCCTCCGGTTTGGTGTCCGGTTATTAGAGGCACTCCGGGTTGGTGTCCGGTTATTAGAGGCACTCCGGGTTGGTGTCCGGTTATTAGAGGCACTCCGGGTTGGGTTCTGGTTAGAAGTAACCCCTAGGTCTTGGGATGAGGCCTAGACAATGAAATTAACGTTTGACATTATGCATTCCAACATTATGAAAGTGGTTATTGATTTTTGCATGTGATTATTCGATTAGTAGAATATCCATGTGAATAAATAAATGGCATTGTTTCATTTTATTTATGCCATACCATGTTGAAAGTTCAAGTTTAAAAGGCTTTTATTTTAGTTATACATTGCCTTAAATGTTTATTCTTATTTATGAAAGTTTCCGCTATATTGATATCCTTACTGGGCATTTGAGCTCACCCCTTTTCTATGTTTTATTTTTCCCAGGAAGTGAAGATGTAAGTTATGAATGACCTGCAGGGATATTATGAGGGGATTATAGTGTGGATTTTGGAACATTATGTTGTTGTAGTAGTTTTTCATTTTATGATGTAATGTAAAACTTATGAAATATATCTAGTGTTTCCAAGGCTACTAAACCAATCGGTCTTTCGAGATTTGATCTTCTTGTGATCATGCCAATGTTACGAAGTAATGCACCGACTCTGGGTAGCTGGGGTCGGGGCGTTACAGTTGGTATCAGAGGAAGTTTAGTACAAACCTTGGAAGCTAGATTTAGATAAACTCTGATTAGAGCACGTAGACCTAAGATGAACTTTGAGGATTAGAATAGAAGAACTTCCTAGAATTTTGGTATTGTAGAGATTTTGTGAGTTTTCCAAGCAATACATCCCTGTCTGGATACGAGCAGGTAGAGGCGGCTCTGGCACAGATGTACCTAGGGGTAAAACCCGAAAACACCGCTTTGAGCTAGACTCGAACGGGAACTGGTGCACGACAACGGGCCTTGCTGCACTCTTGGTTACGACACTCCCGGGGGATATGCTTAGGATAACTCTCATTTTCTTTACAAATCATTTTGAAGGGATTATGAGTATATACTTTCTCAAAGAAAACATTATTATGATTATGGATTATATCCATAAATAGTTCAATTTATGTTAAGTGTTTTATAAGTATGGGATTATGTATTTTGATTCATAAACTGATCTAGTGTATGCCATTATTTAGAAATGGCGCCTAGTAGAAGGAATGAGAACTCCAAAAATGCACATGATCCAAAGAGAAGGAAGGATCATATCTTTCATGGTCTTAAGCTAGAATTTATAAGAGAAATAGTCTCCCATGTATTATCATCATATGAAGAAATAATATCATGTGTTGATAAGATAAGTAAAGAGTTTACTGAGTCCTATGGCTTTGAAGGGAAGCAAAAGAAGAAAAGGATAGAAGAGAGAAAGATGGATAAAGGGAAGAGGGAAAAGACGAATTTTCCCATATGTGGTAACTGTGGAAAGAAACACCCTGGAACTTGCCTGAAAGGAATGAGAGTTTGTTATAAGTGTGGAGGAAAAGGGCACAAAGTACGTGACTGCAAGGGTAAGAAAATGGTTCCAAATGTACAATGCTTCATTTGCAAGGAGTTTGGACACTACGCGAACCTATGTCCCAGTCATCAGACTATGCCGCAAATGATGTTATTGGATAATAATCATGTTATGATACTACCACAGATGAAGAGGGATGATTAGAGTTCTTATGTTGATTATGTCAATTGAGTGTTGTATCAACAATGTACTTGTTACAATAATCATGGAGTATATAAGGATTGTACTGCAGTACTATTTCATTAAGGACTTGAGATTGTGTGGAACAAAGAAAAGTGACTCAATAGCAGGATAAATTTTTGGAAAATATATGGTTGAGAGAATGATAAATCATAATATAGTTCTGATACTGAGGTAGTGATTTTGGAATAATATGTGATTATTTTGGAAAAATTATATTGGATATTCTTGACTACCTTGGAACTGATTAATGATTTGTATATTCCATCATTGTTGGGGTTTAAAACATTTTTGGATTAATGAAGTATATCCAGCATTCTATATGGAATAAGGGAGCATGAATGTAATCAATAAGGAATATGGTAATACATGATGAAGGTATTCATATGCTATTACGGGGTAAAAAGGATCTATATTATGTTTACCTTCCTTATGAATGTTGGACTGTGAGTTTGGACAGAAGTATTTTGGATAGTTCTAGTTTGGATTATTTTGGATTGCCATAAAAGAACAACCCGGAGGTCGGGCGGCAACCCGTCGCGTCCGGCAAGGCTGCGAGACTTGAACCCGCAACCAAAGGGCGACAAGGGTGTATCACCTACCACTATCCCACGAGATGTCCTGGATTAAATAAAGTAGTTTTTTTAAAAGATCTGGTAGATGAATTATAAATTCGTTTATTTTGGAACCCTCTATGAATAGTATAAATAGAATTTTTTTTTTTTACGAGTGAATGATGAGTTTTGGTAGAAATTTATTAATGGATAAAACTCTAATTATAAAGTAAGTATATCTCCTTATGATCTTATCCAATCTCATAAATAAATTCTGCAACATTAAGAAAAGGAACTTAGAACAAAAATGTTGTCCTAGATGGTACCTTAAATCATCACTAATTTATGGCTTTGGGATTGTTGGCCTTTTCATAGCCATGTTCTCTACCACTCTCCATCAGATAATTGATGGTTAGATTTCTCCTCCATATCCATATTTTCCTACATGGAACCCTAGTATGTGTTATTTTCGGTAATCTTCATACCTTCCACTCTTTATTTTAAATAGAGGCCTCGTTAATTCATTTTTCGATGTGGGATTTCAACTAAGATATTTTGAAACGTCAAAAATGTGTTATCCTAATACCCTATGTTTTGTTGAACCGATGGTATTTCAAATCATCATAGATTGATGAGTTTAAGGACCTCAATTTTATACTTGTTTGTGATTGATGACCTCAATCACTACCTATAAATATTTACGTTTTTCCTCCAATTATATGTCTCAAATTGCCACCAATGTTCTCCTAATCGAGATCATAATTTGGTGGTGACCCTTTGATTTCTCTTTTCCTCATATTAAGACTAAATTTTAGTAACCCAATTTCCGATGTGGGTTTTCCCACAAATATATTATCTACTTTCAACCTTTTATTTTCGAAGATCAATTTCAAATTGCGAGGACGCAATTTATTGAAGGAGGGGAGAATGTAACACCCCAAGAATTCATAATGTGTTATTTCTTCAAAATAATTCAATAACTTGCACTACACGCAACACCGAGTTCAATTGCACCATGACTTACCAAACAAGCTGTTCAAAAGAGGTTATGAATAGTGTTAACTAAATTTTAAACTTTATATAATCCTTATAATTTTAGAATCCATATTATTATTTTCTTAGATATAATGCAAGAACAAATTCATTTTCAGTATTGCACTTTTATCAACTTTTAATAGTGAACCCTTTTTAAATACAATATATTAAACTTTTTGACTAAATGGGGACATCAAAAATTTAAAATGAAACATCCCAAGCTTCCACGGTACGTTTTTTTTTGAATAATACAGTAGCGTGTGTTGTACGCAACCTTGAGTTTTAACACACACCACAACTAATTAAACTAGTCGTTGTGAATAGTAATACCTACTTTTTGAAATCATATATATTCTATATTTCAAAATGGACTTCATTTTTGGATTCGGAATATCAAAATTAGCCTAGGGTGAAATTTTGGTACATTTCGGATAACTTTCATATTTTGATGAATAGTGAAAATTACTAAATTTTAATTAAAAACAACTTTTTTAATCAAAATAATTAATAGTGATAAATTATGAATTTGAGTGGTTTTAAAGTATATTTAGAATATATTTTTACCATTTAATATAGTGTTGGTCATTGGACATAATTTTACAATTAAACCGAACATAAACGAGTGTCAATCTTTTGATAGTTATTATCTCTTAAAAACACGCTTTTTGTTTTGACAGCGGGAATTAATTTTAAATTAATTTCTGCCACTTCTGTGTTTTGAATTTAGGAAAATGGATTCCATATTTGGAATCAGGATGTTCAAATTGTGTAAATAGGTAACTTTTATTTTTAGACATTTTGAATAATTACTGCGGTAAATATTTTATTTACCATGGTTAAGGGTAAATCCGGTAAATAAGGGTTAAAAAATAATATTATAATAATACTAAATTACCCTAAAACGTGTCCTAACCTTATTGGTGGACACATACCCGACCATGGGCATCCTTGGGTCAATTTGGGGACCCCTTGGAGCCACTTGTATGTGGTAGGGACACATTATATTAATAAAGTTAAAATAAAAATAAAAATGGAATAAGCTTACATCTTTTAGAAGAACAATTTTTACATAGGGTTATACATGTTGGATTTTCGATTATAAATATTCATTAGAAAGATAAAAAGATTTCCTACATGATGATATTTTATTTATAATTTTTAGACATCAAATAAGTTAAATTATTAATGACACAATAATGATACAATGTTTACCTCATTAATAAATCATTTAAATAAATAAGATTATAATGATTAAAATATTATCTAAAACCTGTCCAATTCTTATTGGTTGATGTTATTTAGAAAAGGAGTCATCTTATCTTCGACCTCAATTATTTTTGGACCATTACAAACCGAATTTAATTATATTATAAAGTAATACTTTCACTCTTTCCTAAAGAGCCCCTCCTCTCCCTTATAAAAGGAGACCACTTCTACTCATTCCTCACACCTCTCAAGCCACTTGGCTCGGCCAAACTCTGCCCAAATACTCTCCCAACATCCCTCACTACAACCTAGAGGCCTTAGTTCGATCAGAAAGCCAACCTAAGGAGCCCTTTTGATCAAATCAAAAGGAAGAACCCGAAGAAGAGGTAATGTTTTCACCACCCCTTTTCAAGTTCATTTCTTCTTCCACTTCTTCTTTCTTTGTTCTTACCATTCTAAAATAATAACTCCAGTATCTCACATATACTGTGATGTTGTTATAAATATGGTAGAACCATATTCAGTATTCTATCCACCCTTTGAATAACATGTCACCATACGTGCGTACGTACGGCTTACCGTCTCCACGTCGTGGTGTAATTGTTATTCAGTATATTATTATTTGGATGGGTATAATAATGATGTGCAACTCATATAAATAATAAATATAACATGATAATGATTCTGTATATATGATATAATATCCAATTATATATTATTTTAATATCAAAATAATGATATTGTCGCTCGTGCGTACGTACGGACTACCGTCTCCACGAACGCGATGAGATTCATTCCCCATCGTATCCATTCAAGTATAATTATCATTTAATGATTTAAAAATGATGTTTAAGGACTTGATATCATTCTGGATATGAATAAGATACAACAAACATGACTTATGTAACAAAACATATAAAAGAAAACGAGTAAATTAACTCCCGAAACGACGATAATTCTAAGATATTATTAACAAATCAATGTTAAAAGATCATATATGATATCATATTAATATATATGATTCTTGTATAATTTAATAACAATTATTTCACCATTATACAGGAGGTTAACCTACCCCAACCAAGGAAAAGTACAAGGTAAGGGTTATTTCACAATCTCTTCATTATCCGAGGTTGTATTATATGTAATAATCTACTGGGATCTCTTTATCATCCACATCCATGTTTCTTCGAAATGTATTTCAAAACATTTTTTACTATTTACAAGAATATGGGTTAAAGTCATTTATACCCTTGTTTGACTTTTTATAAGAGGTTTATAAAGGAATCTTTCCGTCGTTTTCAAAACAAGGTCCTTTTTAACCTCTTCGACAGAATTGAGGTAAGAATGTTTTTTTTAACTTATACGGCGGGTGCGGTTATTTTCCACCATTATAAAATTGTCGAAGCTTTCCTTACAAGCTTATAAGAATATTTTCAAAGAAAATGTTTTATTTTATATGGATCTTAAATGATTTCAAAATAAAAAGAGATATTTCTCTAAAAAGTGTTTTGATTTCATCTATGTCAACATCCTTTAATGGATTTTACGCTTATTTGAAGTTGATTTATTATAATACAAAACTTCTATATTGTATTGAAGGTTTTGTGATATGTTTGACTGTGGATGTGCTATTTTATACCATTCATAGTTTATGGTGAAACTATTGACATTTTGTATGCTAGTTTTAATCCGAATGTTTATGTTATATTTCAAACTTTTCTTCAGATGAATGTGCTAAACAAGTATGTTCCGGGTTGGGGACCGGTAAAAGTAAGCCCTCCAGGTCGGGGACTGGTAAAAGTAAGCCCTCCAGGTTGGGGACTGGTTAAAGTAAGCCCTCCAGGTTAGGGACTGGTAAAAGTAAGCCCCCCGGTTTGGTGTCCGGTTATTAGAGGCACTCCGAGTTGGTGTCCGGTTATTAGAGGCACTCCGGGTTGGTGTCCGGTTATTAGAGGCACTCCGGGTTGGGTTCCGGTTAGAAGTAACCCCTAGGTCTTGGGATGAGGCCTAGACAATGAAATTAACGTTTGACATTATGCATTCCAACATTATGAAAGTGGTTATTGATTTTTGCATGTGATTATTCGATTAGTAGAATATCAATGTGAATAAATAAATGGCATTGTTTCATTTTATTTATGCCATACCATGTTGAAAGTTCAAGTTTAAAAGGCTTTTGTTTTAGTTATACATTGCCTTAAATGTTTATTCTTATTTATGAAAGTTTCCGCTATATTGATATCCTTACTGGGCATTTGAGCTCACCCCTTTTCTATGTTTTATTTTTCCCAGGAAGTGAAGATGTAAGTTATGAATGACCTTCAGGGATATTATGAGGGGATTATAGTGTGGATTTTGGAACATTATGTTGTTGTAGTAGTTTTTCATTTTATGATGTAATGTAAAACTTATGAAATATATCTAGTGTTTCCAAGGCTACTAAACCAATCGGTCTTTCGAGATTTGATCTTCTTGTGATCATGCCAATGTTACGAAGTAATGCACCGACTCTGGGTAGCTGGGGTCGGGGCGTTACACATGGAGCCACTTGTAAGTGATAATGACACTTTATATTAACTAAGTTAAAGTAAATACAAAAATGACATAAGCATATATCTTTTAGAAAAAAAAATATTACATAGGGTTATAAATGTTATATTTTAATCTAAAAATATTATTTAGAAAGATAAAAACATTTCCTACATAGTGGTATTTTATTTATAATTTTTAGACTTTTAATAATTATATTTATTTATGACACAATAATGATGCAGTATTTTCCTTATTAATGAGAGAATCAAATATTTTATATTATAAATGATAAAATAAATATAATTTGAATGTTTTGATGCCATACACGACTTTTATGGGTTACTATGACATTTTAATGTTGATTGAATACTTTTTTTTGAATTAATAATGTTATTAAGATTTTAAAAAAAATAAATTTTTAAATAGTGTCACAATTGACATAAAAGTGTTTTTAAAGCTAATATTATATTATTAATTGATATTCTATGCCTAAATATCTACGGTTCGGCAAAAGGAATGATATAATGATAGTTGTATCATTAATAGACCACTTGAGGGTCTCTTGGAAGTATATTGTATGTTTATTAACTATATAATATAAAAATACAAAGGGACATAGTAAATGTCAAACTATTTAACTAAGAGTTAAATCAAAATGATAAAGTTAATATAGTGACCCAAACTGTCTAAAACCTATTAATTGATTGGTATTAGATCTATACCCACATTATCATTTGAATAATCCACTTTGGAGCCATTATAAACCTAATATTAATTTATTATCAAATAATATTTCTAGGTTTTCCAAAGGTGACCCTAACCCCTTTTACAAAAGGTCAATCACCCTTCTCTCTAATTCACATATTCAAAGCCTTTTGGCTCGGCCAACGCCTACCCAAATATTCTCTCAGCTTCCCTCACTTAAACCTAAAGTCCTTAGTTTGAACATAAATCCAACCAATGCATCCCTTTTTATCAAATCAAAAGAAATAGCACGAAGAAGAGATAATGTTTTCACCACCCTCTTTCATGTTCCTTTCTTCATCCACTTCTTCTTTCTTTGTTATTTCTATTCTAAAATAATAAATCCATAAACTTTTATATACTGTGATGTCATTATAAATATGGTACAACCATATTTAGTATTCTATGAATCCTTTGAATGACATGTCACCATACGTGTCTACGTACGGCATACCGTCTCCATGTCGTGGTGTAATTGTTATTCAAAACATTATTATTTGGATGGGTATGATAATGAGGTGTAATTGAAGTAAATAATAAATATAACATTATAATTATTCTTTATATTTGATATACCGTCCAATTATATATTATTTTAATATAAAAAAATGATATTGTCGCCCGTTCGTACGTACGGATTACTGTCTCCACGAACGTGATGAGAATCATTCCCAATCGTATCCATTCAAGACTAATTTTCATTTGATGATTAAAAGTAATTTTTAAGTACTTGATAACATTATTTATATGAATATGATACAACCTATCCATAAAAACCATGGCTTATGTAACAAAACATATATAAGAAAATGAGAAAGTTAACACCCAAAACTATGATAATACTAAGATATTATTAACAAAGCAATGTTAAAAGATCATATATAATATCATATTAATGTATATGATTCTTTTATAATTTAATAACAATTATTTCACCATTATATAGGAGTTTAACCTACCATAGACCAAGGAAAAGTACAAGGTAAGGGGTTTTTTATCTCACTTTTTATTCTGTGATATTTCCATTGTTCACCACTTATTTATTGCATGAGGTGTGTGTACTGCCCATGATTGTATTCATTGTGTAATATACTATAATTTATGGGTTTTTACATCATCATTGTATGATACATATTTCATTGGATTTATGTTTTTTAAGTTACCAAATTGGTAAGGGAATTACAAATTTCAAGTTCCACTCATTCGGCTTTACGCATACTTTGTTGATTATTTTACTCCAAGATTATGTGTGAAATCACTATTCATTTTCATATGTCATAATTTATACTCCCCTTTATTTGGATATACTTTTGATGCACATAATCACTACATTTATAAAATCTCATGTCGTCGATATGAACTTGATAAGAGTAATATTAACTCAATCTCCATTTGTTGAGTTAATTATCCAATTCATTGGTGCTGTTTTTACAAGAATACGTGTGAATGTCCTCTGATTGGTTTACACTAAATATCCAATAATATTGAATGTATTTCTATTTTTCACACATAATTATTCCTTTGATTTATCCTTATCTTAAGGATATGCTCTTAATATGATATTTCATCTCAATTTACATTCCAATGAGAGTTATTTGTTTTTATACAACAATTCACTTTTATATAGTGTATATAATGTACTTTAACGTAGTATATCAAGAATAAATTTATTCTAATGATATTATAAAGTTTTTATCACCTCAATTATTTTTATTCAAGTGTCTCTATTTTTGTTAGGAACTCAAACTAAAATATCATTTTAAATGTTTTAATGATTTATTACTCTAAATCTTTCTCATTAATGTCCATGCATTGAAAATGGTTTCAAGGATTTATTTATATGAACATTAATATTCTAAAATTAAAATTCCTTCTAAAAGTTTCAAAGTGGTATGGGACACTTTTATTTAAAAATCTATTTTCAAACAGCGTCTTGACAAATAGTGTGTCTTTTAAATGTTTTCAAGAAAAAGGGGGATATTTCTCTCAAATAGTTTTGATGATTATTTTCATCTATGTAAATATCATTCATTATTATCGATTTAGGTTAATTTGTTACAATAAAATATTCCATATTTTATTGAATGAGTTATGTTTGACTATAGATATGCTATTTTTAAACCTTTCATGGTCTGTGGATAAAATATTGACATTTTTTATGCTAGTTTTAATACGAATGTTTATGTTATGTTTCAAAATTTTATATGAGGAATGCATTGGACTTAGTAAGTGAAGGGTGGATCCTGCTATAGCTCCTTGACGAAATGGTAGGTCTCATAAAACAAACTAGTGTCTTGACACAAGGCCTTGGCAAAATCTTATTTTTATTCTTGGAACAAGGACTTGACTATGTGTTTATGATAGTCTGGAATTATGTATTCCATCATTATGAAAGTGGTTATTGATATTGCATGTGATTATTCCACTATTATAATATCCATATGAACAAGAGAAAGGCATTACTTAATTTTATTTTTTCTATATTATGCTTAAGTTGAAGTTTAAAAGGATTTTTCTTTAGTTTTACATTGTCTAAAATGTTTATGCTTAAATATGAAAGTTTCCACTATATTGTTATCCTTACTGGGCATCTGAGCTCACCCCATTCTATGTTTTCTCCCAGAATGTGAATAAGAATTTTATGAATGACCTTCAAGAATAGTATGAGAGGATATGAGTGTGTTCTATGGAGACTATGTTGTTGTATTTTTCCATTTTATCATGTATTGTTAGACTTGTGAATGTATCTAGTGTTTCCATGGCTACTAAACTATTCGGTCTTTCAAGACTTGATCTTTTTTTATCATGCCAATGTTATGTAATAATGCACTAACTCTGGGCTTCTAGGGTCAGGGCGTTACTATTGGTATCATAGCAAGTTTAGTACAAACCTTTGAAACTCGATTTAGATAAAATCTAATTAGATAACATATCCCTAAGATAAACTTTGAGAATAAGTATAGAAGAACTTCCTAAAATATTGTTATTGTAGAGATTTTGTGAGTTTTCCCGGAAATACATCCATGTCTGGATACGAGCAGGTAGAGGTGGCTTTGTCACATATATACCTAGCGGTAAAACGAAAACATGGCTTTGAGCTAGACTCGAATGGGAACTGGTGCACGACAATGGGCGTTGCTGCACTCTTGGTTACGACACTCCTCGGGGATATTATTAAGATAATTTTCATTTTCATTATAAACCTATTTGAGGTATTTTAATATAAGATGAGAATAAATGACCTTGGTTAATCTAAAGGTGTTTGAAATTGAAAATATGGTGTCAAGATATTCTCTAAATGATTTTATAACTATTGTTACTCACACAATGATTTCTAGTTTTAGTCAATGTCTGGATTCCAAGGAATTCATAGTAACTTTGAGAATGATGTAAAAGGTGGGACAGGTGGTGGAAATGAGAAAAAAATGGAATTTTGATAGGTGTAAAAGATATCATGTTCATGCCAATTCATTTTTCCAAAAATATGATCAAAAACATATATATTAACCAACTCCCAGACTCAAAAAATAGGAGAAAAGTGTTGAATGATAAGAGCAACATCAGTGGAGACTTTGGAGAAAAGAATCCTAAATTTCCATCATGCATGAAATGTGGAAGGAGACATCTATGAATGTTTCTCAATAGAACATATAAATTCATTACATGTGGGAAAGAAGGACATAAAGTAAAAAATTGCGGAGAAAAAATGAAGAGTACTATGGATGAAAATAAAAATGGTTCCAAGAATCCATTTACAGTCATTTGACGTAAATGCAAGGGACCTGGACATTACCCGAGTGATTGCCCTATTCTATAGGATATTTTATTGGTCAAAGAAGAACCTATAAAGAAATAAATGGTTGGAGAAATTTTTTAAATTATTAGTGCTCCTTACTGATGGGATTACTTTGGAATAATTTTCTCTTGTATTTTTAACTCTGTAGTTTATCATGTGAATGTGATATTTGAGGAAGACTTATCTTTTCTATTGTGGATATAGTTATAAATCACCATTTGTTTTTATATGATCATTGGGTTTGAAGCAATTACAGGTTATTATATTTTGGGATGAAAATGCAAGGTATGAGATAACATTTGCGGTTAAATTATGTTATGGTTATTTTGAGGAATTTATATCATTTTGGTAATGTTAAAAAATATAGTTTTTGAAAATGTACAACATGCAGACCGTGTGACAACCCGTCACATCAGATAAAGCTGTGGGAATCAAACCCACAACCAGAGTGCGATTGGGATTTATCACCTACCACTAGACTATGTGAAATCCCTGGTTAGTGTGACTAATTTTTTTAGTTAAATGATTTTATTGGTCAATAATATGTTGATTTGGGATCTTATTACATATCAAATGAATACCCTTGGAATAGAAAAATTATTTGGTGATTAAGTGATAAATTTTATTTTGTAAAACTCTCACTTTGTTGGGAACACTATATGCCCAGGGAAAATAGAATACTATAGGATTTCATTTGTGGAGTAATGGTAGATTTTTATCTATATATTTACTGTGGATTTCTAGTGATTTGGGTTATTTAGCAAAAATTATTAACCTATAATAGAGAATATGTTATTAGGTTAATTACTTTTAATTATATGAATTTAAGTGTAGTTGATTTCATTTGGAGATACAATTTAACGTGGAAGTCTACATAACCAAATTCATCTATGTTTTGGGTTTCAATATTAGTGTGGATTATATTTAAGTATTTTTAGGACAATTGTTTATTGAATGGTATTTATTTAACATTGAGGTATTATTGGTTAAAATTTAAAATTAATATTAGTGTTTCTTCCTCTAGAGGAATATATTTTTGGGGGATCATCATACCTCTTACAAACCATTTTGGTTATGATTAATCTCTAAAGACAGGTTAAACATATAGTTTATCCTTTGTGGATCGTGTGATTCTCTAGAAGTTTATTCTAGCTCTTCTAGTGTGACCATGTCTTCTGGAATACTCATCATTTAAAAAAAGAGTTAGTGGTAGAAATTTATTAAATAATGAAACTATACTTAAAAAGTAAGTACATTTCTTTTTGTTTTTATTCAATATCATAAATGAATTCCTCGTCTTTATGAAATGTAACTTAAAACAAAAACAAATGTTGTCCATTTAATTTTCCAACTGGGAAACTAATTACCATTTGTATCATCAAAAGATTGTGGATTTATTATTGTTAACATTCTCCTGATCATGTTTTCTATCCCTCTCCATCAAAAATTGACACTTTGTTTATCATCCATATCCATGTTTTCCTACATGGAATCCTAGTATGGGTTTTCTTGGGTGACCTTTGTACTTCTCTTTCTTTTTTTAAAGTGATAATTTTATTGACAATTTTCCGATGTAGGAATTTCCATTATATTTCCAAGACCAATTTTAAAAATTATGAGGAAACAGTTTATTGAAGGAGGGAAGAATGTAAAACCCCAATATTTTAATAACATACACTTCCTGCAACTTCGAGTTCAAGCGCCCCACAACTTACCGAACATGCCATTATTAATAGTAATACCCACTTTTTGGAATTTATATAATTTATCATTCAAAATGAACTTCATTTTTGTGTTAGGAATATCTAAATTATCTTAGGGTGAATTTTTGGTACTTTTCTAATAACTTTTATATGTTGATAAATAGTGAAAATTACAAAATTTTTATTAAAAACAACTTTTTTAATCAAAATATTTAATAGTGTTATATTATTATTTTGAGTGGTTTGAATGTATTTTTAGATTTTATATTTACCATTTAATCCAATTTTGGTCATTGGACATAATTTCACATTTAAACTGGACATAAGAAGGTGTCAATCTTTTGATAGTTATTTTTTCTTAAAAACACGTTTTTTGTTTTGACAACAGGAATTAATTTTAAATTTATTTCAACCACTTCTGTGTTTTGAATTTAGAAAAATAGATACAATATTTAGAATCAGGAGGTACAAATTTTGTAAATTGGTAACTTTTATTTTTAGATATTTTGAATAATTATTTTAGAAAATATTTTATTTACCATGGTTAAAGGGTAAATCTAGTAAATAAGGGTTAAGAAATAATATTACAATAATATTACATTACTTTAAAATGTATCCCAACCCATTTGGTTGATACATGTCTGAACATAGGCATATTTGGGTCTATTTTGGGATGCCATGGAGCCACTTGTAAATGATAGTGACACTTTATATTAATTAAGTTAAAGTAAATACAAAAATGACAAAAGCATATATCTTTTAGAAAAACAATTTTTACATATAGTTATATATGATATATTTTCGACTATAAATATTAATTTGGAAGAGATAAATATTTCTTACATAATGGTATTTTATTTATAATTTTTAGACATTGAATAAATAAATTTATTTATGACACAATATTGATGAAATATTTTTCTTATTAATGAGAGAATCAAATAATTTGTATTATAAATATTAAAATAAACATAATTTGAAAGTTTTGATGCCATAAACGAATTTTATAAGTTGATATGACATGTTATGATTGATTAAATAAATTTTTTTGAATTAATAATGTTGTTAAGACTTTAAAAAATCCATTATTAAATAGTGTCAAAATTGACATAAAAAGTTTTTAAAGAAAATATTATATTATTGATTGATATTATATTCCTAAAAATCTAAGGTTCGGGAAAAGAACTTATATAATAATATTTGTATCATTAATGGACCACTTGGGGGTTTCTTGGAAGTATATAGTATGTTTATTAACTGTATAATATAAAAATACAAAGAGACATGGTAAATGTAAAACTATTTAACTAAGAGTTAAATCAAAACGATACTGTTAATATAATGACACAAAACTATATAAAACATATTGGTTGAGTGGTCTTCTACCCATACCCACCTTATAATTTAAATAATTCACTTTTTAGCCATTAAAACTTAATATGAATTTATTATAAAATAATATTTTTAGCTTTTTCAAAGTTGCACCTTACCCCTTTTATAAAAGGGCACTCACCATTCTCTTTAATTCACACCTTCAAATCCTTTTGTATCGGCCAACACCTGCCAAATTATTATATCTACTTCCCTCATTTCAAACTAGAGGCATTAGTTTTATCATAAATCTAACCTAAGTATCCCTTTTGATCGAATCAAATGGAAGAACCCGAAGAAGAGGGAATGTTTTCACCACCCTCTTTCAAGGTCCATTATTCTTCCACTTTTTCTTTCATTGTTATTTCCATTCTAAAATAATAACTCCTATATATTCTATATACTATGATGTTATTATAAATATGGTACAATCATATTCAGTATTCTATCTATCCATTGAATGAAATGTCCTCATATGTGCGTACGTACGGTTTACTGTCTCCACATTGTGGTGTAATTGTCATTCAAAACATTATTATTTGAATGGTTATGATAATGATGTGTAATTGAAGTAATAATAAATATTATATTATAATTATTCTGTATATATGATATACCATCCAATTATATATTATTTTAATTTCAAAATATTGATATTATCGCTCGTGCGTACGTACGGATTACCGTCTCCACAAACGTGATGAGAATCATTCCCCATCGTATCCATTCAAGACTAATTTTCATTTGATGATTAAAAATAATGTTTAAGGACCTTGTATCATTATTTATATGAATAATATACAACCTATCCATAACAAACATGGATTATGTAACAAAACATATAAAATAAAATGGGTAAGTTAACACCCAAAACTACGATAACAGTAAGATATTATTAACAATGCAATGTTAAAAGATCATATATGATATCATCTTAATGTATATGATTCTTGTATAATTTAATAACAATTATTTCACCATTATACTGTAGTTTAACCTACCATAGACGAATGAAAAGTACAAGATACGTGGTTTCTTATCTCACTTTTAATTCCGTGATATTTCCATTATTCACCACTTATTTATTGCATGTCATGTGTGTACTACCCATGATTGTATTAATTTTGTAATATACATTAATTTATGTATTTTTACATCATAATTTTATGATCCATCTTTCATGGGATTTATGTTTTGTAAGTTACCAAATTTCTAAAGGAATTACAAATTTCAATTTCCACTCATTCGGCTTTATGCATACTTCATTGATTATTTTACTCCAAGATTATGTGTGAAATCACTATAAATTATCTTATATCATAATTTCCACTCCCATTTATATGGATATACTTATGATTCACATAATCACTCCATTTATAAAATATCATGTCATCGATATGAACTTGATAAGAGTAATTTTAACTCAATCTCCATTTGTTGAGTTAAATATCCAATTCATTGGTGTTGTTTTTGCAAGAATATGTATGAATGTCTTCTAATTGATTTACACTGAATATCCAATAATATTGATTTTATTTATATTTTTCACACATAATTATGTTGTTTATTTATCCTTAACCTAAGGATAAGGTCTTTATAAGATATTTCATCTCAATTTACATTCTAGTGAGAGTTATTTGTTGTTATACACCAATTCACATTTATATGGTGTATATAATGTACTTTCACATAGTATATCATGAATAACATTATAATCCTGATATTATAACGTTTTGATTACCTCAATTATTTTTATTCATGTGTCTCTATTTTGGTTATGAACTCTAACTAAAATATCATTTTAAATGTTTTAATGATTTATTACTCTAAATATTTCTCAGTAATTTCGATGTTTTAAAAATGGTTTTAAGGATTTATTTATATGTACAATAAAGTTTTAAAATTAAAATTCCTTTTAAAATTTTCCAAGTGGTATGGGACACTTTGATTAAAAAATCTATTTTTAAATGGCTACTTGACAAATAGTGTGTCTTTTAAATGTTTTCAAGAAAAAATGGGGATATTTCTCTCAAATAGTTATATTGATTATTTTAATCTATGTACACTTCATTCCTTATTCTTGATTGAGGTTAATCTGTTACAATACAATATTCCATATTGTATTGAATGAGTTATGTCTGACTGTGTATCTTCTATTTTTATACTATTCATGGTTTGTGGATAAAGTATTGACATTTCGTATGCAAGTTTTAATACAAATGTTTATGTAATGTTTCAAACTTTTATATGAGGAACACATTGGACTTAGTATGTGACGGTCTGAGCCCGCTATTGCTCCTTGATGCATTGGTAGGTATCATGAGACAAACTAGTGTCTTGGCACAAGTCCTTGACAAAATCTTATTTCTAGACTTGGCACAAGTCCTTGATTATATGGTTATGATATTCTGGCCACAAGCATTCCATCATTATGAAAGTGGTTATTGATATTGCCTATGGTTATTTGACTATTAGAATATCCATGTGAATAATTAAATGGAATTATTTCATTTTATTTTTCCATATTATACATAATTTCATGTTTAATAGGATTTTGTTTTAGTTATACATTGCCTTCAATGTTTATGCTTAAATATGAAATTTTCTGCTATATTGTTATCCTTAGTGGGCATCTGATCTCACCCCTTTCTATGTTTTATTTTTCCTAGGATGTGAAGAAGTATTTTATAAATGACTTTTAGAGATAGTATATGGGGATATGATTGTGGTCTATGGAGACTATATTGTTGTAGTTTTCCATTTTATCATGTAATGTAAGACTTATGAATCTATCTAGTGCTTCCAAGGCTAATAAACTAATCGGTCTTTCAAGACTTGATCTTTTGTGATCATGCCAATGTTACGTAATAATGCACCGACTCTGGGATTCTGGGGTCGAGGCATTACAAGTTTCATAACAAGTTTTTCATAGTATAACCCATGGAAGGAAAACAGGTTTTATTAAAATATTATCATCATTAAAAACTAAAATAAAAGATAATTTTTGTTTATAATGTTCATATCCCAATAAAATCATATGTTATGTCAACGGATGTAATTATAAAATGATCTTGAAAGATAAACCACTTAGAATATTTCTTGAGGAAGATAAATTTTCATCCAAAGTTCTTTTTTAAAATATAAAAAAAAATTGGAAATATTTTTTTCAAACATACTTCAAACCATATAAATAAATCTTTAAATAAAATTAATTTCTAGACTTATTAAAATTTCATACATGTCTTATATCTAACAACAATATTTATTTCCACATTTTTAGTAAAATTCAAACAACCATCATTTAGAAAATGATAAGAATATTCATTTAAAAAAATTAAAAAATGGGTAATAATATATTTAATAAAAAAACTAAAAATTGTCAAACTAAATTTGAAAACATTTTTAGGAAAAATAGCTTTGGAAGCAAAAGGGTTTCCAATAGGGAAAATAAATGTAAAAGATTATTCTTAAATACATTCTCCTAATTATTTAAACTAAAAAGAGTAAAAAATGGTAATATTACATAAAAATATCCTTAGTAACCAGATTATATGAAAATTCATTGGAATTATTGAGAGGTGGATCATAATAGTTCAACTTTGGAGTCAAAATCATTAAAAAGAGAGATAAACAATGGGATTGTAACATAAATCCATTTTCACTTTGGTTGTAATCTAAAAAATAATCCTCATAAAAGAATATTCCCAAATTAATATGTATTACTCATAATTTTTAGGATAATCTTAATAAAATAAATTCATGTATATTATATACACCATATAAAATAAATAGGTTTTTAATATTGTGTGTCTATCTCATAAGTAAAAAGTGAGACATAAATTCCTTATAACTTCAGTAACAATTTGAATCATAATAACCAAATAATAATAAAATAAAATTAAACTATAGATATCAAAAATAAATAAATATATTCATGATATAACATGTCATTGTTGTAGTATATACACCACAAAAAATAAATGTACGGCGAATTTATTATGTATCCCAGAAACAAAAGAGAGACTTTATTTCTAATATATTAAGACGTGAATTCCTTTTTACATGTTTGGACCTTCTATATAATAAATACATTTTTATTATAAAACTATTATAGGAATAAAATAATATATATTATACAATATATTATTTACATATGACCATCCATTGTCCATTTATTACAATTTCTTTGTTAAAATCATGTTTTGGGTAAAAATCGATTTATTTTTTGTATACCTATTGATCTTTTATTTTAGTTTATATTATTGTTACGATGGTTATAACATATAAAAAATAATATTCATAAAATAATTATAATATTTAATCATTAATTATACTTTTAATATCAATCATTAATTATTGTTTTGATAAATGATGTATGTTATTATCATGGAGACGGTAGGTCATATATACGCTTGAGTAACATTTAGATTATTATGATATCATTATGGAAATGTGGAAAGTAGTATTTTATACTAAAATATTTATCATAATATCATAAATAACATATCATTTCTTGAAATATTGAAATTATTATCATTCATGTGGTTTTGTGCTGAAAAGAGAGAGTCATGCCGCTTCTTGAAGTCGGTAGTCCATACCTTCAAAAATGATGGTATCATATTTATGTGACTAAAACGTTATGAAATAAAATGATATATTATATATTATCAATGATAAATATGTCATTAATATCATAATTAATACATTTATATCAAATAAATTCTTTAAAAATATACTTATTACTCTCTATATAAACCATTAGTGAGAAATGAACTATATCGCTTCGTGAGATGGTATTTCGCCATAAACATGAATTATGTTAACATATCCTTAAAGGGATGGAATGTTAAAATGTACATATTATATAATTAATATAAAGGTATAAATATTTTTTAAATATCAATTGTATGTTGTATATCCATTATAAGTCCCTAGCAGAAAACATTTATAAAATCTTTAGTTAAGTCTAGAATTTATGTTCCTTCACATTCAAGATATTTTTAGGTTTAGAGTTGTAGATAATTAGGCCATAACTATTACATAGAAACATAGATATTACAATTTAGTCACTTCTACAAATTTTCTATTTTTTAAAAAATAAATCCTCTTTAACAAAAAACATGATTCTTTTTTCTTGAAAAAAGTAAACTTATCATTCATCATTAAATCCACCTTTCTCTTACCCATCCTTACAGCCTGTGAAAATATTGTAAAAACATGGGATCAGTATTAAAAAATAAATAAGTGAAATAATATGTGGAAAGAAAAAAAAATTTCTATTAGTACTTATAAACCCACAAAATAATATACTTTTCACCCATAAAACATAATATCATTAACTTACAACATGAATTAATTATATTTTTGAAAAACTCATTTGTAATCATAAATCATAAAGGTAACATATGGAATCCCTATCATACATACACTGTATCTTTTATAGATACATAGGGAGTAGCATTCATGTATTCATTTGAAATAACCATCATATTATATTCCCTAAATATCTTACTAGAAACCTTATTTTTTAACTATGCCTCATTGCCCAATGCTTTAGAAAGCTGTCACAGGCTCAACTAGACTCAGTTTATCATGGAACCACTCATATAAGTAAAAAATGCACAATAAACTAAACATAATCACAACACATAAAACTAGAATAGAGGAAAAAAATGTTTCCACATTGAAATCACAAGATATAATTTATAGATATTGACAAAATCATTTCCTTCTCAAAACCATTTTCAATAACATAATATATAAAATGGGAATATGGTATTTATTTTTGTTTTAAAACATTATGGCTTAGAAGGGATTCCAAATATCAAATAATGGTCATGGCATCAGAAATGTTATTGTCACGCTGTATGTTAAAAATGAATCCTTTTTTTATTTTGTAAAATTATTCGCTAAAAAAGATTTCTTTTTAAAATATTTTAAATTTATTTAAACTCAAAGGGGTTTATTATACATTGTATAACAGAAGGTGGTGTATGTTACCAAAATATTCTTCAATTAATGGAGAATGATATGAAGTCCCTTACCTTGAGTCTGACTTGTCACGTACAATCATTATATTCTTAAATAATAAACATTGGATAATTTATACATTATTGATAACCGTTTTAATTTTTTGTATTCCTTTTATACCACTTGTTACCTAAAAATAATAATTACATAATTACCTATGTTCATATCAGATGCTTTGCCGATATTCATTACTTGACTTGAAAATGAACTTGGATTGACGTTAATATTCCTTGTGGTCATAAATCCATCATCAAAAAAATAATATTCCGGGAATAATAATCTCTTTTATAAATAAAATATACTTTTTAAATCAAACCATTCATTTATGGTATGAAAAATGAAAAATGTTATAATAAGGGAGATGGTAGGTTCTACGTACGCATGAGAAACCTTATAAATTTTTCATTAATCATTATCTAAATAAGGTTATTATTATTTTATACTTTTATAATGATAATAATATTATTAAAATTATAATAATAATTTCAATATATTTATATATATTATAAAAGTTATGTGGTGATTATAAACGATTCACGTTACTTTGTGGAGGGGATAGTTCGTACGTACGAATGAACAACATTATCATTTTTATATGCATTGAAAATAATAACATAATTAATATATTATTATCTTATAATGATTAATATTTCATGAATATCATATATTAACATTAATTACATTGTTATAACTAATCATGAGAGACTATTGTGGAAAAAAAATTAGATCAGTTTGTGGAGATGATAGTTCACATGTATGCAAAAAAAAATAATAAATTTCCTATTTAATGGATGTGGATATGAATTAAGGAAATGATATTAACATAATAAAGTATCAATATATTGAGTATAATTTATTTATTATTACATCTTTGAGGAAAAAAATTGAATGAAGTGGAAGAAGAAATAAAATATAAATTCTTAATGAAAATGATACATTTACATTGATTAATCACATTTGAAAAAAAAACATTAACCTCTCTAAGAAGGATTTTATGCCTAAAATAATGCCTGAAGAATGTGAGAAGTGATTCATAGAAGGATTTCTGGTAGATCTCGACCTAGAAAAAAAAATTCATGGAGTGTGAGTATTAGATAAGAGTGGTTTCCTATTTATATTAGAGGGGAGGGGAATCCATGGAAACTCCAAAAATATTAAATTAATATTAATTTTATTTTAAATCTAAATGACTATCATAAGTTTTTTTGACTATATGATGAATTTGGTTCAAAAACCCTATCATCCAATAATTTCCAGACATGTATTTTTTTAATTTTCAACTATATTCTTTCGACTTAACCTAAATTAATCTCTATCAATTTTAATTCTGGTAACAACATTTTAAACATTATGATTTATACATTTTACTTATATGGGGTCAGCTTTCCATAATTGGAAACTTATTGAACAAATCTACATTTTAATATTTGCATTGTGATTTTTAATAAAATTGTGATTTTTAATTAATTTAATAAATTATTCATTTCATAAAATATTAGTAATGTCATTTGTGACACTATTCATTTCATTGAATTTAAATAAATTCTAGAAGAAGAGATAACTTTAAAAAAACAATTTAATAGACATGCAAAATGTTATTAATGTCATAATAAAACCCAAGTGGCATCCAAATGTGATAGTTTCGGTCTAACTGTTTTCTTTGTAGGTCATAAGTTGTCAAATTAAGTTAGTACAAGTGTTTGGGTAGTTTTATATTATTATAATATTATTTTACCCTTATTTACATGATTTACACTTGAACTTTGGTAAAACAAATATGAAACTTAATGTTTGACAAAAATTATTTATATCTTATTAAATGACATTATCATACTAATTACAACCAGGTATATCCATTTTTAAAAATTTAATTCACAAAATTTGATAAATTTGTTTTAACAGTAATTTTATTGATGGATTGAGAAAACTGGTTTTTAAAAAGTAAAATTCCTCAAAATTTTGACATTTTTTATATTAAATTTAAATGTAAAATTACATCTAATGTAAAAAAGTCGATTAAATTATATAAAACATAATCTAATTATACCCTATAACCATGTAAAATTATCATCTAAAATATAATTAAATTAGATGAAAATGCGGTTTTGAATTAAAATGCAGTATTTTATCACTATTTATTAATAATAAATTTTATAACATTAATACCAAGAATTCAAACGAAGTGAGTTTTGATGTCTTTATTCTGAAGAAGGAGTTTGTTTTGGTCAAATAAAACATATAAAAGTCATAAAAACAATATTTAAAGATTTTTCACCATTAAAAAGTATTAAAACACCTTTTAGTAATATTATAGTGTTTCATGCTTAAAATTGGATTCATTCTCATTTTAAGCCAATAAAATTTATTAGTAGAAAGTAAAAATAAATAATAAATAGGTGTAAACATAATATAGATTGTTCTTTTAATTTAAACAAATATAATTACCTATTAATTCCATTTCAAAAAATAATATTAAAAATATATTATTTTTCTTTATATCTTATTATTGTTTACAACATAAGATTTCAGAGAAACCAATTATTCTGTATCGGGTATTCTATGGGACATAACATATAATTTAACGTAAAATTAAAATTTAATTAATAAATATTAATAAATATTGAAATTTATAATTCAATAATTAGGTCTGATTTCACATCCATCATCATTCCCTACTATGAGACGTTCTCATGGAAAAATTAAATGACAGCGGTTTTCTTGGTGGTCGTCCGCCATACACATGAATGATGATTTATTAGCCTGTTTTATAGAAGTAGATATGGTTTATGTTAATGAAATTAAATTAAAATAATATATATATTTATATATATATATATATATATATTATGATTTTATTATTTCATAATGGATTAATAAGAAATTATGGTCGATGAGGTTGAAATTAAATAAAAATTCTTATATACGAATGTAACTTATTTTCCGGGTAACCTCATATGATAGATTTTGATACATCATAAGTTGGATTTTTGAATAACATAAAGTCATTAGGAATTCAATTATGAATTAGGTAAGTATCTTGGGTAGTTCGAGGTAGATCTAAAAGGTTTTTAATGTATTAATATAATATTAGAGTGGTTGGCCTTCTATAAGTTTGCTGAGGAGCAGGATTATAATTTTTGAAAAGAAAACGTTTTACCCAAATTTTTCATAGGAAAATAGGGTAAAAATGGATTATTCTAGAACCAAATACATTATTAAATATAAATATTTTTATATAATAGATTTTATAAAAAAAATATTTCATTATAACACTTATAGATTTAGATTAACCACACAACACACTCATTTTTACCTTAACCACATTATTTAATTTTTATTTTCCTCCCTATTAATTTTTGGGAAAATTAATTTGATCATATTATATATTATTAATTATTATTTATTCAAATATGGAATCCATTTTTTGAATTTAAATTCACATAAGTGTAAAAATTTTATTTAAAATAAACTACATATATGTGAGGAGAAAGACGTTTTCAATGAGAAAATGCTCAAACATTTACAAAGATTTTATATATATTTTCAATATAAAAGTGATTCTGATGAACTAAATTATTTGATATATATATATATAATTAACAAAATTTATTTAAATATAAATTAAAACAGTATTTAGATTTATAAATTTTTAAACGAATATGATGTTTTCAATTAAAATTTATTATTTTTAATTATTCATAAAAAATTTAATCTTTTCAAAAAATTATAATATATTATCCCTATGATAATTTTCATATACAGATTTAATAAATTAGGTTTATTTTTTCCAATAAATTTTCTATATCTTTCAACAATTTCTTTTTAAATATGTTCCCAAAAAAGTGAAAATTTGTTTTACCGAAAAATATAGTATTTAAATGTGAAATCAGGTATGTTCTTATTTTTTCCCAAAAAACACAAAACATGTTTTTCAAATAGTTTAATGAATATTTACTATTTAATTATAATAAAAAAACCACTTCAAGTGGTTTCTTAAAATCTTATCAAGGTAAAATTTGATTATTTTAAAAAAACATAGCTCTACCGAAAAGGTTTTCATTTCTTCCAAATTGTTTTTAATTTTTCTTTTTCATTGATTGGTCACTAAATAATACATTTTATATAAATGTGTAAACCATATGTTTTCATAATTTAGTTATTCTTATTAATACCCTATCTTCCAATGGAAATTTGATAACTATCATACAATGATATTTTAATATTATGACATGTTTTTTTAAAACATAGTGTCGCATATAACAAAAGAAAAACTGATCATTACATTTAACAAAAAATATAAAAAAGAATAAAATAAACTAAGGAATTATATATCACTAAATATTGTGGTGGTACACAAGAATGATAAATTTAATAAAATATATAAATATAAATATTTCATTAAAAATTTTCATAGAAGTTACATAAAAATTTATGAAAAATTTGGTTTATAATAAAATAAAATAATAAATTTTAAAAATAATCATTATGTCTTTCTGAGAAAACTATACATTCCATTGAGTAATATTTTATTTATAAATGTCACAAATTTATCTATGATCATTGTCTTATTGTATTATAACAATTTGATATTATTTCTATGATTTTGAGCCTATGATGGACATTTTAGATTAAACATCACCTTTTAAATTAGAAGCATTAACTTATTGTAATTTTGACCACAACAATTGTTATATTGAAACATGTATTAATACTAAAAGTAAAATGTAAATGATATATAAATATAATTTATTCTCATAAAAATATGGTCTTATATTCTTAAAATTGATCATCGGATGAGTGTTTAAAACTAATAGCTCATTTTAAAATTTAAATCTTTCACTTTCAATAAAACCAGTCACATCACACATCATACTGATATACAATTTATTAATATTATTAAAAAAGGAATCCAAGATAATTATTAGGTTGTTTGACAACAAACATTAAATATTTTCTCAGTTCTGAGTATGTGATGTTTTGTTTGGACTTCATTAACACTTAAATTTAAAATAAACATTTTCTATTATTATAACTACACTATAATCGTAAATGACATGTGTTTTATTCATGTATTCGAAAATTAATAAATGATTATTATTCTTTATCTTCATGATAATCCAATATAATTTTATTAGTATTATGTATGTGATATGAATTTTCAACTTCATTGGTACTTATTATGGAAAAATACACATAATATCATTTTCACTAGATTGAGCTTAAAAAATACTTTTTATTTATTTATTGGGGTCAGAAATGAAAAAATGAATATTTTTAGAGAGTTTCATGATAATATTACATCATTTTATAATTTATTTGAAATTAATTCACATTATAAACTAAAATATAACTTCAAAATTTAAGACACACGCTTTTACTAATTATGGTCATGGTGTTTATCGAAATGATATGAGTCACATTCTAATTATTAAAAAATGAATCGTGGATTATTTTCTTATGGATTCATGAAAATATGAGTTCTTTTATCACTTTTCATTATGTAATTCATTTATTGAAATAAAATATTACCTATTAATTAAAAACATGAATTGTAATCTTACCAGACACAACAGATATCATAATGATAAGAATTTCATTACAATATGTCCAAAATTAATCAACTATCATATTTATATATTTTTATTATGGTTTTCCTATATTTATTATATTTTGAGTATGTTATTCTCATTTTTAACTTTTTTAATGGTTATAATGGAAATATACACTTCAAATGTTTTTCCCTAGTGTTTGATGACAAAGTGATCTCATTTTATTGGTTTTGAGAATATGGAATATTCTTAAAATTAAAATGTCACAATTGAATTAAAAACACAAACTTTTTATTAAAACAGTCCTACCAGGGATCAAAGATATACTTTTAGGTTTTGATCATTATATACATGTCGGGAAAAAAATTAATGATTTAAATTTAAATAATGAATTTTCCGTAGTTTTAACAACAAATCAAATTATAATAACATCTATTTTATTATTTTGGTTCAAAAATAGTGAAATAGTTATTTTCATAGAGTATCACTCGTATCATAATTCATTTGGTCAGATTCAAGAATGTGATATTCTTTTTGAATTCGATTATTACATATATGGGAACAATAATTTATACCATTACAATGGGATTACTAGTTACAATGATGTGAGGTTCATTCATAAAAGTTATCAATGATTCAATGATAATTTTATTATTTGGTCATTAGAACCCAAGCATTATTTTCTTGATTTTGAACTTTTGTTTCATGTTTAGAACTAGAATGAAACATTTAATTTTCAAACATTAAATTTTATTACATTTAACTAAAAAAATATCCTTAAATATAATATTTAATTATAATTTAAAGACACGAATTTTAGATTATTACAATTAAATGAATAACTATCATTGTCTATTAGAATTTAGTAGTATTATTATATTGAATGTCTATATTTAAACTTAAAATAAATATATTAATAAACACATTATTTCATTACATGGAACTAAAAACTTGGTTCTCTACTCACCATTGGATGTTAGATTTAATGAAAACGATATTTTAATATTTCTAATATAATAAACTCTGATATAACTTGTTAAATAATTAATTTATATAAATTAGTGGTAGATAAATATCCTTTTAAATATTTTATAAAATTTATGACATTACATAACAAATCCATTCATCCATAATTGAAATAAATTCATCATCTATATATGAAAAAAGAAAAGAATTATCCAAATATTACTGAAAACATATAAATAAATAAATTGTTAAATAATACATCCACTGAAATTATATAAATTCAAAATAAGATACGTATAATATACCCCTTAATGCTATTTGATTTTCCTAATAGAATATTAAATTTTTTATAAATTTAAAAAAAATCATATATATTTGTTTATTTTAGACACATTCAGAGCACTGAAAATTATTAGAAGTATTTAAAAACAAATTCTATTATATTGGACTCATAGTCTGTATAACGCATCAAATTTTTATATATTTTAGTTAATTAGTGTATTTGTGTGTTCAGTTTTACTTAACCCTTTATATATTTTTACATTAGAAGCACAATACAAAATAAAAAACGAAATTTAATATATATTACAAAACATATAAATAAAATACTATAAAATTTGGAAATATAATGTTTACTTGTTAAATATGGATATCTTGTTAGAATAATTTTTCATATATACTAAAATTATATCCATAAAATGTATCATTAGATTAAAAAGATTTATCAAAATCAAATTCTAGTACATATGGGAAAAAATTTAAACCTAATTGAGTACTACATATTAAAAAATTTATATGACAATTTTAAATTTATACAGTTTTACCATTTCATGTTAGGAATTAATAATGGATTCTTATCTATTTATTATCCTTTAAACGCACTAGAAATTATTTATTAAATACTTATAGTTTTATCGGCATTCATTTTTATTTCTTCTACAAAATAATAGCGTGGAGTTAAAAATATGAAAAGGTGGTCATGTTTTCTAGAAAGAATAAAATTTTAAAATAAATATCTTGAATAAGAAACAATACATTTTAACGAAAATAGAGATATAAGAAAAATAATTTGAACTAACCTTTTATAAAATATACCACATATATATATTTATAATGGATGATCTTAAAAAATCATGTTGTATGATTTTATTTAAAATGGGAATAATATAAAAATAAGAAAACTCTTTTTTATGGTTTAATTCTATATAATCAAAGTTTCATGTATTCCTAATTTTTTAATATAAATTTAAAATATTATTTAAGGAAAATATATATGAAAATGTTTTAAATAATGTTAAATTTAGGTACAGTGGCATCATTCATCATGAAATAATTGATACCTTTAGTTTCCATAACAATGTTTTTTAACTACCCATCTCTCATTACATATATTAGGTTGTCATTTTTTTCATTAAAATAATATGAATAATATATAATGAAAATGAAATGCCCATTTCTAGTAAGGTGTGTCAATAAAATTAATCGATCATTCCACAAATATTCAAACATCATATTAAGTCATTATAACCCCAACATCATCAATGAGAAAAGGTATATTAGCTTATAGCTCAAGATATACAAGAATCCTTACACTCAAATGGACTTCTATTAATGTAATATTTTGGTAGGTATCACTTGGAATATTGTATACTAAACCACTAGAAAAGATTTAGTGGTGGTGTAGAGACCCGTATCTTGACGTACATGGAAATTACATTACATTTGCAGAATACTTAGTACATAACAAAAACACACACTAAAGGATCGTAATAGTTTAGTGTCTTTGGAAACTCAGAACGTAATCTTCTAATCGTGGTGAAAGTTCTTCAATATCTCCCATAAAGGTCATCCCTTTTTTTTACCTAAAACCTTTCTTTATATCCTGGGGAAAAGAAAACATAAAAGGGTGAGCTCAAATGCTCAGTAAGGGTAAACAAAAGAAATATCAATCACATCATATATATAAGAACATAGCTTTTGGAAATCTTAACCTGCAAAAAGCTCATAATATCATAACATGGGATAAATCATAGAAGTGAAATGTAATCCCAATAATCATAACTTAAAACATGAAACTTTGTGGCATACACACATAATCATAGAGAATCATTTCTTGTTAGTCAAGACTCAATGCCAAGACTATCTTAGTGGACAAAGTCCCTTTCTGAATCGAGTAACCCTCGTTTCAGTCCTGTTTCACTGAACCGGTATAACCTACCATTTCAGCCATGTCTATCTCATGAGATATAAAATTTTTACCCAATGAATTGGAGGGAGATATAGGTCCCACCCATCTTATAATGAATCCTTTCTTATGTGTGCCACATAATCATAAATCATACATCATCGCATAACCCATGTAATAAAAATGGGATTCTTAAACAACATGACATCATAAAACAATTCATATAAGATAAAGGAATTCATAAAAATGTTTCCATCAAAACATAATCAAATCCATGTAATAATAGGGATAAAAACAGAACCCTTTTATTATCTTAGATGGAAAATAATTTTGATAAAATACTTGAAATGAATTCTTGAGGAAAATATCCTTTCTTCTTCAAAATCAATTTCTTTTCACAAAACATCATGCAATTTTAAAAGAAAGATATTTTATTGAAAATAGTCATGAAATTTTTTGGAGGAAGCTTCATGAAAATAAGGCTTTATAAAACCGTAAAAATCCGTTTGTGCCGTATAAGTTAAAAAAAACATTCTTCATACTTTTGTCGGAAAAGTCAAAAAAGTACCTCGTACGAAAAACGACAAAAGATTCCTTTCATATCCTTTACTAAGAATTCACCGAGGGGTAAAATTGGATTTAAACAATTATAGGTGGATGGAAATAATATTACATATTGAGGAAACATGGATGTGGATGATAAAATACACCCCGGTAAATACTTACGAATAAACAATCTCGGATAAAAATGAGATTGTGATATTTCCCTTACCTTAGGTCCGATTTGCTTTGTTCGTGTCCGAAGCTCCTGTATAATGGTTTAAATAATGTTATTGACTTATTCCAGAATCATACATATTGATATGATATCATATATTATTAGCTTCTTGTTAGTAATATTTCACTGTTACTTGTTACTCGGGTCTTTATAACTTTTTGTTCTTATGCGTGTTTTGTTGAATAAATTCTTATTCTTATCTTTAGGTTATAGATAATTCATTTCCAGAATGGTATTAGTGTAGTATATACCATATTCATTCATTCAATTCATTTATATAATCATTATGAAATGAAGATCATGTAGAACGAGTCGCATCACATCGTGGAGACGGTATTCCGTTCGTACGCACGAGTGATGATATCGTTCCTATGATCGTGGAATTGTATTGGAGTATATATATATATATTATTTCAGTATCAATATTACTTAATAATAATCATATATAGTTACTCATTACACCATTATACCCATCCTTGTAAGGTGATGGTGGAAAATAGATTACACCACGGCGTGGAGACGGTATTCCGTACGTACGCACGCGCGGTGATTTCATTTTTCCGTAGGATGGATAGAAGGTGAATTAGGGTTGTTTCATATTTATAATAAAATATCAGTATGTAAGTAATACTGATGTAATTACTTTATCATGAAACAACTAAAGAAGAAGAAGTTGAAGAAGAAAGAAATTGAAAAGATCGGTAATGGATATTACCTTTTCTTTGGAACGCCTCTTTGAATCCTCCACTTAAGGAACTAAGATTGGTCTTTGGAGAAGACCAGGACCTCTAGGATTATTCTAGGGAAGTGGAGAGGAGAAAATGGCAGGGGTTGGCCGAGCTTGAGTGCTCAATTTGGTATGAGGAGGAGGGGGAGGAGGTGCCCTTTTATAAGGGAGGAGAGGGGCACCTTAGGAATATCTCAAAATATTATTTTATATTAAAGTCAAAATCGGTTTATAATGGTTCCAAAGGGTCTTATTTCGAAGCTAAAGTGGGGATGGGTCGAAATCCTATCAACCAATAGGATTTAGACAAGTTTAGGTTATTATTTTAACCTTATCAATTAGATTTAACTCTAAGTTAAATAATTTAACATTTACCGTGTCTTTTTGTTTTCTTTCACTATATGGTTAATACACTTACTATAACATGCCAAACGAACCCCAAATTGTTTATTATTAATATATATATCATTATCTAAGTCATTTGGCCGAACCTTAGATTTTTAGGAATAAAATAACAATTAATAATATAATATTTGATTTAAAAACTATTTTGTGTCAATTTTGACACTATTTGATATATGATTTTTGGGAAAGTCATAACAGAATTAAATGTTCGAACCAAGTTGATTAAATCAACATTAATATATCATAGTAACCTAGAAAATTAGTGGAATTCATAAAAATTTTCAAATTACATTTATTTTGGTGTTTATAACATCAATTATGTCAATATTTCATTAATAATATAATTACTGCATCATCGTTGTGTCATAAATAAATTAAATTATTTGATGTCTAAAAATTACAAATAAAATACCATCATGTATGAAATCTTTTTATATTTCTAATGAATATTTACAATCGAATTTATCTTATGTATAACCCCATATTAAAAATTATTTACTTATTAAACTTTGATTTTAACTATTTTAACCTTTCTTTAAATAAATTAATAATAAATGTCCTAATCTAATCCAAGTGGGCCTAAATGGTCATATTTTATTCCTAAGTTTGTTTTTGGTCGAATTACACTTGTCCAATAGAATTAGGACATGTGTTAGGGTAATATTAATATCATATTTACCCTTAGTTACCCTATTTACTATTAACCGCGGTAAAAAACGTAAAAAGTTACTATTCACCAAAAATTATTTTCATCTCATTGAACCACATTTTAGTCCTTGATATTAACCGTGTCTGCCGGATTTTCAAAATTCTATTCACAGAAGCGGTAAAATTAAGTTTTATGCAAAATTCAGTTTTTTAACCTACCACTTAGTAGTTTCACTATTCATCAAAAATTGATGTTTTTCAGAACAATGCCAAAATTTCATCCTAAGCTATATTTCATATTCCAAATTCAAAAATGAAATCTATTTTACCAAATTCATAACATAGAAGTTGCATTAATTAATTTTATAATTAAATCCCGCTGTTAAAATAAATAGCGTGTTTTTAGGAAACAATATATATCAAAAGATTGACACTTGATTATGTCTGGTTTAAATGTGAAATTACAACCAATGACCAACATTGTATTAAATTGTAAAAATATATTCTAAATATACTTTAAAACCACTCAAATTAATAATTTATCACTATTAATTATTTCGATTAAAAAAGTTGTTTTTAATTATAATTTAGTAATTTTCACTATTCATCAGAATGTGAAAGTTATCCGAAAAGTACCAAAATTTCACCTTAGGCTAAATTCGATACTCCGAATCCAAGAATGAAGTTCATTTTGAAAAATAAGATTTACAGAATTTTAAAAAGTGGTTATTACTATTCATAACGGCTAGTTGTAATAATATTTTAATAGCATATCATTGTTTCGTGAAACTCAGTATTACGTACCACACACGCTATCGAGGAAGGTTGCGATTGCGTGTAATGCAAGGCAAGTCAAGGATGCGTGTTGTGCAAGCTCCTTTTGGTGTAGCGTACAACACAAGACATTTGTGAAATAAAAAATAATATTTTTCATAAAATCTCGGGCTGTTACATTCTACCCCCCTTAAAATGAATTTCGCCCTCGAAATTCATCGGGGTTATAAATGGTTTACTATTCGAAAGTTTCTTTAATAGAAACCCACATCGTAAAAAGGAATACCAAAACTTGGCTTTAATAACTAAAGTATGAAATGTAACGATTACCCAAATAAACTAATCACTGGGTTTCCACATAGGTGAAAATATGGATATGGAAGAGAAATCTAACCATCATGTTCTGATGGAGAGTGGTAGAGAACATGGCTATGGAAAAGCCAGTAATCACAAATCCATACATTTGTGACGATCTAAGGTACCATCTGATTCATCAGGTATAAGAGAACTAGGACAACATTTTTGGTTTTCAAGATCATTTCCCTAAAGTTAAAGAATTTGAATTAGAATAAATACTTACTTTATTTTGGTACAATCTCACTGTTGTTCGTGCCTTTAACAATTTCCACTTCATCTCTTAAATAAATGACGTTGAATTTGTTATTCGTGAAGTGTTAGCAGATCATGTGATAGAATGACGGGTCATTCCATCTGTCTCAAAAGGTTAGCAAAATTTATATACATAAGTCGATCTATAGTGGGATTAATCATATATGGTTCCTAAAATGGGCTTATACTTCATATATCATACTGCTTAATATAATAACACTAGTTTCTACTAAACAAGGACTTCCTGTAGGTCAGTGGTAGGCGATAAAGGCCAGTCGCACTTCGGTTGTGGGTTCGATTCCTATAGCCTTGTCCGAAGCGATGGGTTGTCGCCCGTCCTGCAGGTTGTCCTTTTTCTAAAACTACGTTACTATAACATCCCATCAATAATATCGAAAATCTTCTATCCTTAAACAATACTAACTTATGTCTAACATAATCCAGTCTAATCTTTAGGCTTATACATAATACTGCAGTCCACACTCATAATATAGTGACAACGATTACCAGAGATTTAATACTGTCGTTGATCCCCACATATCATAAGATATGTCTTGTTGGTCACATTCCAAACATTCAAAGTCCTTAATCGTGTATTCTCTTGAATACCTTAGTGAAAACATGAGTGCAGTTAAAAGTTAACACTTTCCACATACCAAAATCCTCAAAATTCTATATACTCAAACCATGATATCACTTAGTCCTTATATCAATCATGAGCTCATGAATACTGTTAAACATCTCGTTTTCTCGTTTTCCCTTCATTATGCGCATATCATCTTATTTCCAAAAATATCTGAATAACCTTTCATGGATACTTGTAACATTAATCAGACAACAGTGTAACAATCCTTACATGTCTCTTTATTCTAAAGTACCATGAGATTACTTATACAACATTACACATGATAAACATGTAATCATTCCACTACATTCTTAAACCATTGACTGTGCTTCAACAATTCTTTCATCTCACATATCATTTGTAGTCTCTTCATCATCATCCACATAAATACTTCCCATACGACCATACTGATTATCTTCATGAGACTTTCCCTTAGGGCATTGGTTTGCATAATGCCCGCACATTCCACATTTAAAACATTTAACCATTGTTGATGTCGTAGCAATACCATTATCATCATCCATGTTGTTAACTGAACCTTTTCCTTTGCATTTACTTGCTTTGTGTCCTTCTTTTCCACACCCAAAGCATCTTCCAGTTCCCTTGAAACATTCTCCTTGATGCCTCTTCCCACATGATTTACATAGGGGAAATTAAACTTTCTTTCCTCTATGATCATCATGAAACTCCATCTTTCTCTTATTAGCCGAGTCAGGAAACTTACCAAATTTTACTTTATTGATCAGATTATGAGATTTCGGATTCGGCATAATAATGATGTTTGGACTTCCAAATCCCATTTCATTTGATTGCTTATGAAGAATATCATTCCATTGTCCATCATATCCTCCATTATCGTGAATCATCTTGTTTCCAGCCATTTTCTAAAACCCAAAAAGAATAGTGTTAGAGGAAAAAATCATGCTAGGGAAAACAACATAATAAAGGGGGAGTACCTTCAATATCTAACATCTTAGGTTTAATTCTATGATCGTTAGCATAATTATAGTACTATAACCTATACGTATACTTAATCTTAGAGACATCCCTAGACACACCTTAGAAATATCTCTTGGGATCTCACTAAAGTTCTCGCATCCTAGTTTCCAAAGGTTGACTAAACCTTTCCTCTGATACCAACTGTAGAGACCCGTATCTTGACGTACATGGACATTACATTACATTTGCGGAATACTTAGTACATAACAAAAACACACACTAAAGGATCGTAATAGTTTAGTGTCTTTGGAAACTCGGAACGTAATCTTCTAATCGTGGTGAAAGTTCTTCAATATCTCCCATAAAGGTCATCCCTTTTTTTTACCTAAAACCTTTCTTTATATCCTGGGGAAAAGAAAACATAAAAGGGTGAGCTCAAATGCTCAGTAAGGGTAAACAAAAGAAATATCAATCACATCATATATATAAGAACATAGCTTTTGGAAATCTTAACCTGCAAAAAGCTCATAATATCATAACATGGGATAAATCATAGAAGTGAAATGTAATCCCAATAATCATAACTTAAAACATGAAACTTTGTGGCATACACACATAATCATAGAAAATCATTTCTTGTTAGTCAAGACTCAATGCCAAGACTATCTTAGTGGACAAAGTCCCTTTCTGAATCGAGTAACCCTCGTTTCAGTCCTGTTTCACTGAACCGGTATAACCTACCATTTCAGTCATGTCTATCTCATGAGATATAAAATCTTTACCCAATGCATTGGAGGGAGATATAGGTCCCACCCATCTTATAATGAATCCTTTCTTATGTCTGCCACATAATCATAAATCATACATCATCGCATAACCCATGTAATAAAAATGCGATTCTTAAACAACATGACATCATAAAACAATTCATATAAGATAAAGGAATTCATAAAAATGTTTCCATCAAAACATAATCAAATCCATGTAATAATAGGGATAAAAACAGAACCCTTTTATTATCTTAGATGGAAAATAATTTTGATAAAATACTTGAAATGAATTCTTGAGGAAAATATCCTTTCTTCTTCAAAATCAATTTCTTTTCACAAAACATCATGCAATTTTAAAAGAAAGAGATTTTATTGAAAATAGTCATGAAATCTTTTGGAGGAAGCTTCATGAAAATAAGGCTTTATAAAACCGTAAAAATCCGTTTGTGCCGTATAAGTTAAAAAAAACATTCTTCGTACTTTTTGTCGGAAAAGTCAAAAAAGTACCTCGTACGAAAAACGACAAAAGATTCCTTTCATATCCTTTACTAAAAATTCACCGAGGGGTAAAAATGGATTTAAACAATTGTAGGTGGATGGAAATAATATTACATATTGAGGAAACATGGATGTGGATGATAAAATACACCCCAGTAAATACTTACGAATAAACAATCTCAGATAAAAATGAGATTGTGATATTTCCCTTACCTTAGGTCCGATTTGCTTTGTTCGTGTCCGAAGCTCCTGTATAATGGTTTAAATAATGTTATTGACTTATTCCAGAATCATACATATTGATATGATATCATATATTATTAGCTTCTGGTTAGTAATATTTCATTGTTACTTGTTACTCGGGTCTTTATAACTTTTTGTTCTTATGCATGTTTTGTTGAATAAATTCTTATTCTTATCTTTAGGTTATAGATAATTCATTTCCAGAATGGTATTAGTGTAGTATATACCATATTCATTCATTCAATTAATTTATATAATCATTATAAAATGAAGATCATGTAGAACGAGTCGCATCACATCGTGGAGACGGTATTCCGTTCGTATGCACGAGTGATTATATCGTTCCTATGATCGTGGAATTGTATTGGAGTATATATATATATATTATTTAAGTATCAATATTACTTCATAATAATCATATATAGTTACTCATTACACCATTATACCCATCCTTGTAAGGTGATGGTGGAAAATAGATTACACCACGGCGTGGAGACGGTATTCCGTACGTACGCACGCGCGGTGATTTCATTTTTCCGTAGGATGGATAGAAGGTGAATTAGGGTTGTTTCATATTTATAATAACATATCAGTATGTAAGTAATACTGATGTTATTACTTTATCATGAAACAACTAAAGAAGAAGAAGATGAAGAAGAAAGAAATTGAAAATATCGGTAATGGATATTACCTTTTCTTTGGAACGCCTCTTTGAATCCTCCACTTAAGGAACTAATATTGGTCTTTGGAGAAGACCAGGACCTCTAGGATTATTCTAGGGAAGTAGAGAGGAGAAAATGTCAGGGGTTGGCCGAGCTTGAGTGCTCAATTTGGTGTGAGGAGGAGGGGGAGGAGGTGCCCTTTTATAAGGGAGGAGAGGGGCACCTTAGGAATATCTCAAAATATTATTTTATATTAAAGTCAAAATCGGTTTATAATGGTTCCAAAGGGTCTTATTTCGAAGCTAAAGTGGGGATGGGTCGAAATCCTATCAACCAATAGAATTTAGACAAGTTTAGGATATTATTTTAACCTTATCAATTAGATTTAACTCTAAGTTAAATAATTTAACATTTACCGTGTCTTTTTGTTTTCTTTAACTATATGGTTAATAAACTTACTATAACATGCCAAATGAACCCCAAATTGTTTATTATTAATATATATATATCCTTATCTAAGTCATTTGGCCGAACCTTAGATTTTTAGGAATAAAATAACAATTAATAATATAATATTTGATTTAAAAACTATTTTGTGTCAATTTTGACACTATTTGATATATGATTTTTGTGAAAGTCATAACAGAATTAAATGTTCGAACCAAGTTGATTAAATCAACATTAATATATCATAGTAACCTAGAAAATTAGTGGAATTCATAAAAATTTTCAAATTACATTTATTTTGGTGTTTATAACATCAATTATGTCAATATTTCATTAATAAGATAATTACTGCATCATTGTTGTGTCATAAATAAATTAAATTATTTGATGTCTAAAAATTACAAATAAAATACCATCATGTAGGAAATCTTTTTAGCTTTCTAATGCATATTTACAATCGAATTTATCTTATGTATAACCCCATATTAAAAATTATTTACTTATTAAACTTTGATTTTAACTATTTTAACCTTTCTTTAAATAAATTAATAATAAATGTCCTAATCTAATCCAAGTGGGCCTAAATGGTCATATTTTATTCCTAAGTTTGTTTTTGGTCGAATTACACTTGTCCAATAGAATTAGGACATGTGTTAGGGTAATATTAATATCATATTTACCCTTAGTTACCCTATTTACTATTAACCGCGGAAAAAAAAAGTAAAAAGTTACTATTCACCAAAAATTATTTTCATCTCATTGAACCACATTTTAGTCCTTGATATTAACCGTGTCTGTCGGATTTTCAAAATTCTATTCACAGAAGCGGTAAAATTAAGTTTTATGCAAAATTCAGTTTTTTAACCAACCACTTAGTAGTTTCACTATTCATCAAAAATTGATGTTTTTCAGAACAATGCCAAAATTTCATCCTAAGCTATATTTCATATTCCGAATTCAAAAATGAAATCTATTTTACCAAATTCATAACATAGAAGTTGCATTAATTAATTTTATAATTAAATCCCGCTGTTAAAATAAATAGCGTGTTTTTAGGAAACAATATATATCAAAAGATTGACACTTGATTGTGTCTGGTTTAAATGTGAAATTACAACCAATGACCAACATTGTATTAAATTGTAAAAATATATTCTAAATATACTTTAAAACCACTCAAATTAATAATTTATTACTATTAATTGTTTCGATTAAAAAAGTTGTTTTTAATTATAATTTAGTAATTTTCACTATTCATCAGAATGTGAAAGTTATCCGAAAAGTACCAAAATTTCACCTTAGGCTAAATTCGATACTCCGAATCCAAGAATGAAGTTCATTTTGAAAAATAAGATTTACAGAATTTTAAAAAGTGGTTATTACTATTCATAACGGCTAGTTTTAATAATATTTTAATAGCATATCATTGTTTCGTGAAACTCAGTATTACGTACCACACACGCTATCGAGGAAGGTTGCGATTGCGTGTAATGCAAGGTAAGTCAAGGATGCGTGTTGTGCAAGCTCCGTTTGGTGTAGCGTACAACACAAGACATTAGTGAAATAAAAAATAATATTTTTCATAAAATCTCGGGCTGTTACAGGTGGAATCCAAAATACATGGGTCAAAAACAATTTCACCATAAAATACATAAAAAAGTAAGTAATAACTTCTTTTTTCTATACATATATTTGAAAAAAAATGTTAAAAAATTGAGAACCTCTAGTCTGTAAGACTTCTAAGTGGAATATTTACCCTTAAAACTCCATATTTCTAAATTTGGCTATAATGGTTGGTTTTCAAATTATTATGGTTCAATTATTATCATAATTTTTTTCATGACAATTTCCTTTTATTCAAAAACTACATAATTTTTTTATGAATTTTATGTGTAACTCTAGTGGTTCCATATTGTTATCATTCCTTAAAAATCAATTATTAAATTATTCACATAGTGATAATATTAAACCTACCACTCTTATCTATATATATTGATCCATAATATGTGAATCAATTAAAATTATTTCTAGTGGATGACATATATTTTATTTAATCCTAATAATTAAGTACATATAATTTTTCATTATATTTTTTAACATGAAATAAAGGTAAATTTATCTTTATTCATTCATAGACATTTATCCTATACTTTTTGAGTATTTTCATAAATAAATTTAACCCTCATATTAACATTATCTACCTTCCACACTATATGATGCAGGATTGAAGTGGAATGTGGGGTTTGATTGACCAATACAGATATCAACATATTAACATCACTAATTTTTAAAAAATAAATATAATATGTTAAAAGAATTTTTAAATTTATTTTAAAGTGCCTGCAATTTTATGCTAGTTTTTTGGTATGGGTGTGATGATTTTATATCACATGGTTGTTTATATACACTACATTCATGTTTTAATAAATTACTATATATGAAAATATATTTTTAGACAATCTATGTTAAATAAATTCAAATCACTTACAATTTACCTTCAAAACAACTTCCTCATATCAGGTAATGAAATAATTTTATGTTTCATAAGTGATAAATATTCCATATAATGTTGGTTTTTTGACAGTTAATGTTCCAATTAAAATATCTCATGTACTTAGTTCGAAATATTATTTGAAAATATCTATAGGTATTTGTAATAAATATTTAAATAAATTTTTTTCTAAAATATTCTAGCCTAAATGCAATATCCAAAAAAACAATATACACTTAAGAGATTTATCTAAAGGGAAATTAATAAAAAGTGTAGCATTAAGATATTGAAATATCCCCCCAAACAATATTCTTCATAGATGATACAACACAATACCAATGTAATGTTTCAATTGAAATATTCAATTTGGTAATAACCTCAACATGAATAATGAATATTGATATATTATGATTAATTTTTTCAATATATTCATTAAATATAACATATAATTTTCCACAATTTCTTTCTTTAAATAAATATTCTAAACAATTATATAATGATGATCCTATTTTTCATATTTTCGAAAAGTATTATTATATTCGTCACATTCCATGTCCCTAAAATATATATCATCATGGTGAGTAACATCATTACGAATAAAATACATCATCTATAGAACACGTTAAAAAATAAATTATTATATGTAAGATTTATATTAAAAGAATAATATAAAAAATAATATTATATATATATATAATTATAATGTCAGAAAAACATTTATTTAATAATATTATTTTATTAGATGTTTGAAATTTTTTAACACTATCAATTTTTTAAATTCCCTCTCAATAGTTACCACTAACTTACATGAAACACTATCCATTATTTTCCCCAAAAAAATTAATATAACATCACAAGGAAAGGATCATTCTATGAAAAAAATAACAATTATTCTAAAATTTATTTTCTTTCTAAATTAATAATTGAATATTTATCATTTATATGATCGTATGTATAAACAATATATACTTAGTATAGTGCCAATGTGGTCATCTCATCCTTTTTTACATTATGAATTTTAATATTTTTAATTCATAATTTTTAAATTTCTTTTAAAATACAATTATTGAACCATCTGCATCAAAACAATCCATGTGAAATACTGTCTATTCTAACATTAATATTTTTTTAATGATCAAAAGGTAATAGATATATTCATGAATTTTATTTTTATTCATGGAACCCAATACATGATTCAATATAGCCACAATAGTGACTCCACTATTTTTCAATGAACTATGTCAATCATATTCATGTTTATAGAATTCATAACAATTATTTATGAAACCATTGAATGAAATTACATTAACTCTTTATTCTGTGGTAAACAAGATAAATTTGAAAATTAGGATTTTTTATTTATAGTTAACTATTATTAAATATAGTCTTAAAAATATTAATAAATTTCTTGGTTATGTCTATTTGATACCCAACCTCAAATCCCTCATGGATTTAATTTTAGACCATTGTTCATAAGATATTGAATGTATATCATAGATCATGATATATAATTCATAACATTTAAGTGATATCTTTAAAAATAAATAATAGATATTTTAAAAAAAAATCTTAAAATCCCCTCCCTAATGATGCACCCTTTGTAGTGATATTTTGGAAGACCACTATAATCAATAACGGATTGGTATTCAATGCATAATTCAAGGGATTACTTAGAAATATACCAATACATAAAATAATCTTCTACCCATAGTCAAATTTTTATATGCCTTTCAATATCATCATATATAGTTCTATAGATTATATGTTTTTTAAATATATTGGACAATAAATTCATATATCCCATGAAAAATCAACCATCATATAAAACAGAAATATCATATAATTATGGTAAGAATTAAATTTCAAGTTCTCATAATGTGGAAATGATTACTCATTCCATTTTTGGAAAAATAACTGGGTCGATGACATTATAGATATGTATTTTAAAAATAAAGGAATATTGGTAATTTTGTGTCAAAACTTTTTCAAAAATACCACATTCTTGAAATTTTATAAATACGATAATGCCATAATTAAAATTTTAAAATTTTAAAACACTAAAAGATGTTTTGCCTAAAAGAGTGTGAGCCACATAAATAATAAAAGTTCACCTCCCCTTATCCACTGACACCAACTCTTCTGAGATTCACATTTCAATTATGGATAGCCTAACCTTAATAGGCTATTTTTTATTCCATTTTTTATTGACAAATGTTCTAATTATTCTATAACATATAATTTCATCAATATACATGACATCTAGAAAAATATTGATATACTAACTCTTTTAGTATGACAGTTAACAAAATTGATCACTACTTCAACCCATTATTTGAATGATTGTAGATAAATTATTACTAAAATCATTGGTATTACACCATAAAATATAAATTTATTCATAACTGGTAAAATAATAATTTAGAATACTTAATTTTTAGTTAATATAAAATATTTAAACCCATGATCAGTATCAATGAAATTGAGTTAAAAACCTTATATGTTTATGGAACACATTTTTCATTACATTTTATTACCTAAGTGATTGTTCACCATTATAACACAGAAAATACACTATTTTTTTAAATTATGTTCATAAATATACCATAATAAAGAAAATTATTTTTCTTACCCAAAATATGACTTTCAATAAAAAAATATTATTTCCTACGAGTAGTGTACACCATAACACTAGTATACCATAAAAATTTTAAATCAATAATTAGTAGAGCTAATTAACTTCATGTATCATTGCCGATTTTTTTAGTCTTGAAATATAAAATAAATACATAATTTAAATTCTTATCTTGTTTAAAAATTATGGTGAATCATAATTTACTAACATAATGAACCATTCATTGTGATTATTTTAAAGAAAACTATGATGATTAATTTATAATATAGATAACACAAAGTTTATTTTAAAATAATCATTACAAATTTTTGAATAATGTTTTTTAATTTTATTCCATTGATGATAATATATAAGTTTATATACATTAGAAAAATTCAATTTGTCTATATATGTGAAAATTAAACACGTTTATAGACTATAAACATTCAGGTAGTCACTATTATCTTTTAATGATTTTAAATTACTACACATTTATCAATAGTCGATATTTATTTTTCATTTACTGATATACATCACATAGGTAAGACCCCGTCATTGTCCTTTATAGTACATTCTATGGGAATTGTAATTTTTTAGTTTTGTAAGTAGTCCGTTCAGAGAACTGGGGTACATATTAATAATTCATGACTTCAAGAATACTAGGATGATATTTTTTTATTTGTATTGATAATTGATAGGTTCCTTGAGTTCTTGGGAAAGTATTTTGATATTCAAGGGAAACTTTGATTTTTTTTAAAGGAATTTTCCCTAGGGATTTATTTGGATCACACAATTTTGGGAAAACCATGAGCTTACCCTTACATGGTAGAGTTGTTAGTTAATGTTACTACATGCATGTTTAGTACATATGGTTAGTGCATGGTAAGGGGTTAATTGTATAGATATTTGAGGAAACTATGTGACATTGATTTGTTTTGTGGTATATAGTTTTCTTGGAGACTGACTTCACAAATAATCAAGAGGGGGTGAATTAAGGTCTTTAAGTTTTTATTACATAGAATAAGACCCTATTTGAGAATATATTTATATTTTATATTTTCTAAACACATTCGACCTAATGAAATATGAATACACAAAAAAAACATGATGAAGATATTTATAGTGGTACAGAGCATAGAAATATCCTAGTCCATTGAATAAATATTCAACTCCAAAAGCATGTTGATTTCCATTAAACTAGTCCTTTTACCAGGGAATTACAGTACTTTTTTTATGTAATTCATGACTGAGCACAACCATTTTGTATTGTCTCAACTTTTCTCGAAAGTATGTACCATTATTTGTTGTTATATTTTAATTTGTAGGCTCTTATAATGTTTTATAAGGGAATCAAGGAAATTTTTCAGTGTTTGGGGTGGTTTGGAGCTTTGATTTTGGTGATGGTGGGCTGGGACACATAGTTAGTTGAAATTGGGATTCTCGGTCCACGCAGATTCTCTAATAGTGAGGCTGATGATAGTGGGGTGATGGTGACCACACTATTCATTAGCCACCATGCAACCCTATTAGCACACCCATGTTGGTGATCTATTGTTTTTGGAAGATTCATTATTAAAGGGATTCACACTGTCAACCAAACAATTCACCAAGCGAATACTATTTCCCATTAAAGCATATCGTGGACCATGTTCTACGCACGGTTTATCCAACCATATTTACAACCTGTTTGTCTATATTTTATGGGCGGTTTTATGAAAATTTCCTTAAAATATCTTACATTAAACCTGTCATTATTCCTCCCTTTTATCCATTATACTCCTCCTTTAATCACTCTCCTTCCTAAAAACCTATGTATCAAGAGATATCCTCCATCCATCATGTATTTATTTTATCCTTGCATCCTTCAGGAAGCTAGAGGTAACAATTTCAATCCTCTCTCTTATATTTAGTGTTTATATACCTCAATAATTTTCACTTTTTGGAAAATACAATTTTCCCCATTTTCAGGGTATTTGATTATTTCTTCGATATCTTCCATTCTAGATCTAATGAAATTCTAAAATTGGATGAAGGAAGAACAACAAGGATAAGTTAGGTGTTCGATGTTATTTCCCCTTATTTCATTACAATGCCCCACTTCTATAGTTGTTCTATGAGGAATACTTTTCCAGTGTTTCTTTATAATTTCGGATTAAATTAAATTGAAATCCATACATTTCCAAATGTTACCATAGCAAGTAGTGAGTCATCCCCTTGGGTTGATCTTATTGAGTTAATCCAATCCAATGGGTGTTCTCTAACTTTGATTCATTCATTTCCCATTGCATAGGTAGTTAAAAAGACCCTTGAGGGAGTTTTATTAATAATTTATGTCTTTAATTCATAAAATCAATTGAATGATGTGCCATGAGGTAGACACAACACCATATTCAATAAGAGGTTTACCCATTTAAATACCATGTCCACCTTGCTATGTTAGGTTATAAATTCTTATTTTATTAAATGGTATGGATTTTTTGACTAATTAACATATTTATCTTAGGTTGAAGGAGATATAATGGGTTTTGAGTTAAGGACCCATTAGATGAGCTAATCATGCCTTAGTTATAATTTTCTAATTCTTTGTAAAAATGTTTGGGGTAACACTGGGTATACTTGGGGTGGGCCTGTTGTGTGTTTTCTATTCTATCTATAGATGAGTGAAATAGGTTCCCTAGAGGAGACCCCATGGATAAGCTTGATGGTACAATGGTTTTACCATTCCACAAGAGAGACTTAAGCCCCTACATTTGATACCAGGTACAAAATCTCAGCTTAGTTCATGCAGTCATCATGGCGGGCCTCGAGTGACACTTGGGATCATATTCTCAGGTCACCTTGGATGGATTCTCTTAGAATTAGACTAATATAGATCCTCTCAGGTGATAATATGAATTATCTTAGAATTTGATGTAATGGGTTTATGGTGACTCCCAATATCTTACAAAAAGGATAAATTGAATTTGAAGTAAATTCAATTTTTTTAAATAAGAAGTGAAAATTTGAATTGTGAAATCTAGGGACATGTCCACCAAGCCCAATCACAATCTAGGGAAAAATCTAACTTATTATACTTGAAATAACTCATATTACTAAAAAAATAACCCTTGGTTTAAACTCAATAGATTTGGTCGAGTAGGTAGAACTATAAGGATGTCATAATGGTACCCAGTCTGGTTTATTTATTCATTTATTTTTATAGTCATTTAATTATTAGTGCCTATATTAAATTTTATATTTCATGAGATGGATTATGCTATAAACCATTGTTTTCAACCTTATGAGGTTGTATCTCACAATCCCCTTGCACAAAATTTTGTATCCAATAGTACTTCATGACTTCCAGTGTTGATAAAGAGAAGAAACCAAATTATGATGTTTCATTTACAACATTAGGACGAAGTATGTGTATGAGGACAGAGTCTATGCTTGAGATACTAGTTGTATCAGTTTTTTTCCTTTTCATGTATTTTTTTATCATGTGGTATATGTTTGAATCTCATGTCCTCCATTCACACATTTTTATAAATAAAATACATGTCATCATCATCACATTGTATCTATTAATTATTCAGTTCCCACTTATTGGTAATTTAACATGCATAATTTTTTATTATTGTTTAATTTATATATATCTGTTGATACTTCTTTCGCTACGGTGGGTTATTGGTCTGATCATATATAATTCCTTTCTTTTATTTATTCTTTATATTATATTGTTTTGAACCACTCAAATTAATGAGGTCACAGTCTTGGCATTGACAAACCCTAGGCCCTCACTTCCAGTTGATACCCTGTATCATTTGTGGAGGTGTTGTTAAAGACTTGTGGCCACCGTCTCATGACACCATTAAGTGGCATCTGAGGCAGGGTGTTACAAAATTGTATCAGAGGTTTCATTTCATTTGTTCATAATTTATATGTTTATATATGATACATGTATATAGAAATTTTTTAAGGAACATGTTCCTAGGAATTTCTCTCCAATATATTGCAGAATCCTGAATTACCTGGGATGGGTAAATTTTGTTATTGTGTGCATTTTTATAATTTAATATATTTCATTGTTGGGTGATTCCATTTTTTGTGATTCTATTAATTTTTTTATTATTAATATTTGTTTTTCGCTATTGATAGATGATATGGGAGGATTTTAAATCCATTAATAATCCTTTGAACTACAGGAATTAAAATTCCATGAATTATTCCATTCTATATCTACTTATTTGTGTGCATTCCCTATTTGCATGTTATTGTTGTATGTGACTTTTTTTGTAAAATGTATTGATTTAATTATTATATATATAAGTGTAAAAATATTTCCTATAGGCCTGAGAAAACATAACTAAAATGGAAATTGTTTACCTTAATCTAAAAGTGGGTTCTAATATAGTTTAATGTAGACACCTAATTAATTTAGTTTTGGAATGTTAATACATAGACCATTGGTCATATAGGATCGAATGTGTTATGTTTTTGAATAATTGGCTACCACCTTTCAGTTTTATGGTTTTTGGGGCCTTATTGATTAGGAGTGATGATCTATCTAGTCTAACCATTTAAAGGTTTGTTAAATATATATATATATATATATATATGTGTTAAAATGAACAAAGATTTAAAAATGAATTGGTAACTTATATGTTTAATAAGAGGCCATGACCCTTAACCAACATTAGTAGTGTGAAGTTGGTAGTGTATCACATGATCCGTCTTTGAATCATTCTTATCACCCAAACCTTACCCCAGGAGAAAGAATAAGAGTGTGTTTATTTAGCAGTATGGTCTTTGGTATCTTATTTCTTTATAGTTTTCCCTATCTATAACAAATAATATTTGAATGTAGATCTTATAAATGTTAGAAATATTCCACAGTAACAACCTTGTGTTGTTTGAAAATAGAGTGGTTAGGTGCATAATCTATAGTTGGTGGTCCTTGAGGCACCCATAGTACCACATATAGTTCCACCTGAGTCACCTACTACAGATATTCTACTTTGGGATGATTCTCAATTCATATAAATACATTTCCCCATATTGCAATAATTATAGGGTTCTCCCCAAACTACACAAACTGTTGAAGAATTGACCAGGGAGTTCCAGTAACAACATCCTACCACCTTATCAGGTGATGGTGGACCTCAGGCTACTAAGTCATAGATTGAGGTCATTACATTGATCATCAATCATATTGATATTCCTCTGGACTATATGTTTAATTTCATAACCTATATTCTATGTGAATTTTCTATGAATTATTTGGATGTTAACATTCAATCAAGACAACATTGTGGTATGGTGTTGAACGAATTCTAGATAGCCTTTTATGTATTCTTCTTTTTGAATATCATGCTCGAGAGTTCCTGCACCTTCATGAAGGTGACGTGATAGTGATGAAATTATCAACGTGTTTCATTGAATTATAGTGTTTTCTATATCCCTTGTCTAGTGAAGAGATGACAACTACTAGAGATTTGTGGATGAGATAGCATACACCATAATCTTAGAGGTTAATGTGTTTTGGATGTCCACTATTTCAGATATAGTGAACCAAGCATTCATCACCAACAGAAACATGTGGGTATTAGGTGACATGAAACAAGTGTGTTAAGATTCTAGTTAGAGTAGTGGTTTATCCATCAGAGGATGTTATTTTTTTAGGTTACACTCTATCGATGTACTATACTAGTGGCACACACCAATAATGATGTTGTGTTTCACCGGCGTGGCATCCAAGGACCATACAATCACTATTGTTTGAAGAACCCATTCGAGTTTCTGGCATGTGATTGGATGGGTCACATACAACATTTCTTCTCATCAAGATTCATAATTTACTTCCCAATTTTGAAAATATTTATAGAAGGCATTGGGTTCATATGTACTATTGAATATATTATATCACCTCCATACTAGCAGCCAGTCTATCTAGACAATATGAGCATTATAGGATATCCTTTAGGTATAAATCCATGATTTTTGAGGTTTATGGGAAAATATTATTTTATTGGTTTATTTTTACTACAAAAATATTATTCATGAAATGATTTAGATGGCTCTGTATGAGTCTCTTTAGGGTATTCTATTCCATGCACCACTTAATAGGCTATACGAATGTGAGGTAGCTCTACTTGGTCCTCTTCTCATTCAGGAGACATCAGAGCAAGTCCAGGTGACTCAAAAGTGTTTGGAAACAACTCATACAAGGTTCAAGTACTATACTAATCATTTCTATTGACCTATAATGTTAGTGGTGGGACATCGTGTTTTCTTTCTTGTTTAACCTGTTTTGGGTCATATATTAATCCAGATACAAGGAACGGGTTTGTCTCAATATATGAGGATTTTTTAAACTATGAGAGCATCAGGCTAATAACCTATTAGTTTCTATTAATTCCCCGGTATTTTTCCATGCATGATATATTCCACGTATTTTTATTTTTAATTTTCATGCCGACTCATCTCATTGTTTTGACCACGATGATGATGAGATAGTGGCAGATGAAATTGTTGATGAGAATCTAATATGTATCATCAATCAAATCATGATGTCTTTCTAAGGCCAATCAGTTCCTCCCACCTGAGTGCTATGTCATCATGGCCTTGAATAAGAACTTATCTAGAAGCTTGAGGTAAATGTACATACGCAGTGGTCAAAATTCATCACTGATGTTATATTATTAGGCTCAGAATTGTAACTCGGTGATGATTTTTCTTATGGTGGGGAGGTTGTAACCTAATTGATTTACTAAAATTTATGGACCATATGATTTTGATTCATTTTCCATTTTTCATCAATTATATTGTTTTTATGGGGGTCAAGAAGGTCTTGGAGGTGTGTGGGGATCGTTCGGAGCCTCATGCCTTGATTTTGTAAGAGGCAAACGAAGCCACAAAGTTAGTAGAAATTTTTTTCCCATACAACATATTTTCTCTAACCATAAAAAGTTAGACAGTTTTATCTAGGGGATAGTAGTTCTTTCTATGACAATGTGACCCCATAAGTATGCTTGTGTGGGTCATCTATAGTTTTTAGAAGAGGAACTTTTCTTAGGTTATACACAATTAACCATACTATGAACCTAGCCTATGTGGGGTACCCATTTAAGCATATCCAAGAGCATGGATGGAAAATAGTTTTTCAATTCTATATAGAATAAATACCCTCTATTTTTATGGATGATTTTACAAAAAATAAACTAAAATGTTTTACGTTAAACCATTCTTTCTTCATTCCATTTCCCTAACAGACTCCTCTTCTAACAGCTCTACTATCGCAAAAAACATGTGGATTAAGATACCTCCTCCATTAGTCATATGTTTTTCTCATAGTGGGATCCAATGGGAATCTAAATGTAAGCTCTTTGATCATATCCCTTCTATTCAATGCCTCTTTTATTCTATTATTCTATTTCTTAGTGTAATCACTTTTTCCCATTTTCATGGAATTTGATGATTTCATCGATATCATCCATTCAAGATAGAATCAGATTCCAGTGTTGGTTGAGGGAATAGCTAGGGGATAACACAGGTGGCTTGTGTTATAACACCTTGATTTGTTGCATTCTATAACTTTCTCCATCATACCGTAATCCATACCATTGCGATAACACCTTATAATTGTTAACTAAATTAAACTGAAATTATTACATTGCTAAATGTTACAATAACTAGTTGCGAATCAACCCCATGGGTTGATCTCTATGAGTTATTCCACCCCAATCAGTGTTCTCCACCTTTTATTATTTCTCTTAACATTCATTATATATTTTAAACATCTATTCCGGGGTGTAAAAAACTTATTAATGTCATGAATTCATAATATAAATTAAATAGAATAATGAGACAAGAGTTATCCCCAACACCACATACATTAATTGGTTTACCTAATTAAATACCATGGAAAACGTATTATTTCATGTTATAAATGAATTTTTTATGTAAAAGGTATGAATTTTCTAGCCAAGTCATGTCCTTATCTAGTGATGAGTGTCATACGACATGTTTTCATTAAGGAACCCATCAGAGTGGATCATCATGCCATCATCAAAATTTATTAATGATTTTTAAACACACTGGGGGTGACACTAGATATCCCTAGGATGGTCTCTCCATGAATTATTTACTGTACCTCCAGAAGTGTGACACTAGTTCTTTAGTGGAGACCACTTGCAAAGGATAGATAGCATGATGGTTGTTCTATCTCGTGAAATCAACACGGTCCCTTACATGTGATAATAGGTAAAGACTCATATACTAGTTAATGTAGTCATTACTCTAATCCTAGATTTAAACTTTAGGTCCTATTAGTGGGTGACCATGGATTGAATCTCATAAAATTCTAATGATATTGAGTCCCTATTGTGATATAAGGGATTATATCAAAATTAATATGGACAATTAAGGTGACTCCAAATATGTTATAAAAAGTTTAAATTGAATTAAAAAGAATTTGAAAGTTTTAAAATTAGTAAACCTTTTAGTTTTTAAATGTAGGTCCATGTCCGCCCATCCCAAAAACAATATTTAGAATAGTTCATCTCCATACACTTTACGTCACTCACTTTACCTTTATATGATCCCCGGGTTCAAAAATACCAGCTTAGGCTGTAGCATGTAGAAATGGGTGGGTGTCATAATGGATCCTTGTCATATTTATTTATTTAATCACTATTTCATTTATGTAATTTTTAAGGCACATTTTTAATTTTATATTACACAAGATAGAATGGTCTAGAAACCATTAGTGGTGGCCTACTTAGATTGTATCTCACACATTTCATTGGCCTCTAATGGAACCCGATAATACTATCAAGTTTTATTTTTGATAAAGGGAAGCGTACACCTTAAAATGATTTATTTATAGTATTAGGATAGAGTACTGGGGTAGAGGATTGAGGCTATGCTCGAGATACTATCTTTAGCATTTTTTGGCTATTTTATATTTTGTTAGTATGTTGTATATGTTTTTATCCTTTATCCACCATAGAAACTTTTTTTAAAAAAATGGAATGGAAGTATCGATATTTTTTATTTGATTATTATTCATCTTCTTCTTATTAGTTATTTATTTGTGATGAATTTTAATAATTCTTCTGAGGTTTTATGTATGTTGATAATTCTTCTTCTAAGGCCAGTTACTATTCTGCTCATATATTGTCTAATTGTTCTACTTGTTATTATTATTTATATTATTTCCATCCACTCTGATCAATGCGGTCATAGTCTCCCCATATATACATTATAGGTCCTCACTACTACACGACAACCTCTGGAGTTTGGGGAGGAACGTATTAGGTTTTGTGGCCACCTTCATGAGTCACTGCTAAGTGGAATATAGGGGGGATGCTACACATTAAACATTTGGTAAAATATTATGTGCTTTCAGCCGTGCATTAAAAATTAATTAATAGCACAAAAAATCAAGGCCCATTTATCCGGAGCAGTCACACAAAATGGGAGAATATACATAGAGTTTACATATAGGATCAACGTTATAAGATATAGTGGAATAGAATAAATTTTTAGGAGATGAGATAAGAGAAAAATTTATCTCATTGAGGGTCTTTAGAACCAAAATGATGATGATTTTAATTGTGTGTCTATAGATAATTTTTATCTTCTTCACCTTATAAAATATATATACATTAATAAATATTCTAGAGAGTTGATAGATAGGAGTAAAATCACTTCGTTTGATGTCATTATTCTTTTCATCACAAACAAGAAAAATAATGAAGAACTTCTATTTCAATCAAACATAATCATATTTATATAATCTTATATTGGAATTAAATTCCACATGACCTTTTCATTTAAGAACATTGATAATTGTAAAAACCACTAAATTTTCCTCGAACTTATCTCTTCTTTTGTAATTATATATTTTTATAGTAATTTATACAACTGGAAAATGTAACCAATAGATAACTCATGAATGAAAACATTAGTTTACATCAAATTCAAAGAAATGATAATATAGAATTGGTTGTATAATGACATAGCCAATTCGAGACCACCACTTACCTGAAGTCTAGAGATTTTAATTTATGTATCCAATGACTCTATGTAGTCATTATCCACATAGAAAAATTATCAATGTGGTTGAATTTTGGTTGGCCTTTGTAATTTAGTCGACCTTCTTCAAATAGACCTATTGCTGATGTTGCAAATTTTACATCATTGAATTAATTACATATCCATTTTGAACCACAAATACGATTTCACAACAAATTCAAAACACATAGTTAATTAATCTATGTAACCAATTCAACTATATGATTACTCCTCATAACCCATTCACATAGTCATTTGATCCATGTATCTGATTTATCATGTTGGTTATTCATCGATTTGGATGATTACTACAAATAATATTTCATGGCGATTCCATTTCATTTAGGTTTTTTCTTCATTTAGGCGATTGATATGACTGATTGACAGATGTATCCATTTAACCACATACCAGAAAGCCTCATTAATATGATTTTAGATACTTAGTACCATTTTCTCCAAACATACATAAATTCTATATTTCAACAAAATGAAATAAAATAATGAAAAATCATGAGGAAAACATAAAAAAATAATAAATTACATATGAAGGGTATATGAGAACATCAAAGCCTAAAGTACATGGGATATTTTTGAACAACATTATATGTGGTGATAAAAAACCCATGAAATGTCTAACATGAAATTTATATAGGTTTTAAAAATATTTTCAGGAAAACAAAATAAAATATATATTTATTTGAAAATATTTGGTTTTTCATTTTCTTATACCGCTTAATTAGATACTTCATTCACATTATATGCATTATCCTCCTTAGGTAAAATTTTCCAATTTATTAAACTTCTACCATATTAGTGACATTAGAAAGAAAGGATATGGTGATTAAACACACTCTAAATTTAACACATATATTTATAAAGTGAATAAAAATAGTGATTAAATTAAATACGGATCATGGTAAAACATGAAATATAATAATATAGTGAATAAAAAAGTAATAAAATTATATGAAAATAATCTCGATAAAATAGATTAAATGAAAAAAATCACTAATTTTCTCATAATAAATGGATATAATAAATGTATTAATTATAAATAATGATATAAATTTCAACCACCCAACAACCCTCCCAAATCACACATTTAATAGACTATCTTGAAAACCTAGGATTGTATAGATGCTCAAACTGAGACAGTGTTTTGGGTGGTGAATTTATGAATGAATAAGAGGATTTAAAGGTATTATTAGGCTCCATCAATGGTGGAAACACTAGCTTCCCATTTTTAATAGATTCATGGGTTTTAAATCCAACTGTTGATTTTCTATCTTTAATGTTGTCCAGGTATTCTAATAACTACTTTACATTTTCTTAAAGAAATATTTAAATCATTTCAGACCACAATAAAATATAATTCATTTTATTTAATTAATTATATATTCTTTTCAATGTAATGGTTTCAATTTATAAATTTTAAAATTTTATGCATTTTTTATTGTCCAACTATTTGGATGAACAATTAGACAAACCATATATAAGTTTTACTGGTGAATATAAAAATTTAGATAAAATAGTTTCTCATGGTTAGAGCATGAATTATCAAACTGTGTGAGAAACTCATGCAGTCACTCAGTGTTTCCGAAAAAGGTTGCATTTTTTAAACATGATTGGAAAAATCGTGTGCCAAAACTGTGCAATCAAACTAGGTTTCATAAGGATATAAAAATAAAAATAAAAATAACAAACATAGAAATAACCATCACCACCACATTCCCCTCTCCTTATTTGACACCCCCTTCTACTCATACGGCATGAACCACACTCCCAACTCCATCACATATTTCAATACCCTCTACTGGGACTTCCTTTTTACATAGATATCCCATATTTATTCATAATTTCTATTTAAATCCTTATAGAATGAATCTTTATCCTTCCATATCTTCTTTTCATTCCTTCTTATCCCCTCCCTCATAGTGTTTCTCTCATGGATAGTACCTAAATGGTATTATAATTTTGATTTTATATTTTTTTCATTTTCTAGGGTATGTGATGACCTCTCCTTGTAATATATAACCTATTATTGAAGATTCATATCCTTTTAGATATGATTTAATCATTTTGGGGTATGTTTTTCCATGCTCAACCTTCAAATTATTGGGAACATTATTTTTAGATTCTATGTTCTTAGGGTTTGGGGGATCGATTAAGGTCCCTTCTAGCCAAATCTATTAAAGGTAGTGGTATTTCCATCTTTTTTGGGAATGGTTTCATCCATGATTATACTTTTACTAAATTTTAATTTATAGTTTTTTTGATATTTGAGTTCCAAGTATTTTTTTCTAGTGCATTTTGTTCCATTATCCATGAGGGTGACCTATGCACCCACTTTTTACATATTCACTAATGGTGAGGGTAATATATATATTTCACCTATGGTTGTTTATATTTATCTAAATCTATATATAAAATAATATGTGTATAAGCTTAGAAGAGTGGATTCATATTCCCTTCATCCATACCAGCGTTTTTGAGGTAGGTTCCCTAGGTCCAAGCCTCTAAATTGAATTTGTTGGTTACTTTTGTGATTTTAAAGGGTTTTATCATTAATATATAATATTTTTATGCTATGAAAAATGTTTTTGATTCTTGGTATGGTATACAACATATTTTTTCCCTATTTTCCCTTAATATTTAACATGTTCACCCATTCCTAAATTATATTTTTATGATTTACTAAAGAAATTAAATATTATAAATACTCAAATGAGTCATAAATTATTTTTAACATGTTTATTTTAAATTATAAATGATTTTTGGTACCTTAAAAGGGTTAATATAAACTGTTAATGGTGTATATGATTTACAATGTGATCCAAGTTTGTTTCCTAAATGATCTAGAATGGTTTGTGGGTGTTTTCAATGATGCTTTGGTTTGTGTGAAATGTTTGTTAAATTGATTTTACCCTTTGGTTTTGTCAAAAAAATATTTTATACATGTGGAGGACGTCATTGAATGATAGAGAATTTATGTGAGTTTTGAAAATGGTGGATTTCTATGATTCAACAGATAAAATAGAGCACCTGGGAATCCAAGGTATCAAGCTGAGATGCTTTGATAAAGTACACCATTTGCGTCGTCTGGGAAATGACACAAGCTCTCCAGTAAGTTTACACTATAAAAATATCTAAATAAATTATGCTGACTTGGGGACCACAAGAAACTTGGGTGTGACCCCTAAAACAGATCATGTACTAGAACATTCTATATGGATTGATCACTATGTTACAAGGATCTGAGGTCCCTAAAACACTTGATGATTTTGGATTTTCCCAAGGTACTAGATATCATTTACCCCTTTTTTCTATGGTACTAATTTATTAAACGTTTTAGGATCATTTTTCTTTTTTTTAAAAAATAGATAAAAATATAGTCTACTACATACTATTGTATATAACCAAATGATAATATTCTCTACTGTATGCACATTTATGTAAATAGGTTGTTAGAAGAAATGCAACCCAATCCTAAAAAGGGTTTCATGTTAAAAAATAAAATTATTTTTTTATAAGATCTATCATGTAACATGTTTTGGAATATCTAGAAAAAAATATTTTATTTATTTATATTACCAAACTATCATGACATGGTTTTATATTTTAATGTTAAGGCATATGGAATACAATATAATAGGATTCCTAATTAGTTTAAATACTCAGGCCTATATATCTTTATTTATTTCTCTTTTTCTAATGCTTCTAGATCAGATTTAGTCACCATAAGGTGACATTATTTTGGTGGTTGGTGGTGATATGTAAAGCCACATGGTGGTATGTGTAGTATTATTTCATTTCAATAGCATGTTCAATATTATTTATTCATATTCTAATTTATTTTATTAGTGTTTTAATATTCTAAATCATTCTTATTTGACTATACATATTTCCTTGCACTATTTTCTATTTCAAGAGGATCCAGAATGCCTATTGGGCCCTAATAATAGACGACATGGGTGAATGGATAGTGGTTTACCTAGGTTGGTTTTAGATAAAAAGGTATCTGAGAAGACTTGTTTTATTTTGAATGCTTGGTATATCATAGATAGGATTTTTTGGGATCAACTGGTGTGTCATGGTTTAGTGACTGATCACCACCATTTGAGATGATACATGAGTCACCATTATTAATTTTTTCGAGTATTTATTTTTTTGATTTGGGTTTATGATGTTAATATTATTTTACATTTATTAGATTTTGTATATTAGGAGATTAAATTTTATGTGATTCAGTACCCAAAAAAAATGATTACATTGAGTGGTGACCAAGTGGAGCCAAATTGAATGGTTCATTATTATTCCAGTGGTCGGTGAATGCTTAAGTCATGGTGTGTTAGACCATGTGGTTAGATTATGCATGAACAATAGTTAAATATTTAAGTTATTTTGTTTTTGGTGATACTTTGGTCTTATTTGGTTTGTGTATTTATATTTTTAGAGGAAATTTATTTCTTAAAAGGATTTACAGAGTGAAAATTGGTTTTAAAATGGAAAAATAATCTTTTTTAATGGGATTTTTGGTTTCAAAGGGGAAGTAAAAGTTTTGTTTTGGTATTAAATGTGATTATGTATGATGTGAATTCATCCAAGAGAACATGAATTGGGAAAATGGATTGAGAAATAAGATTTTTTTTAATAATTTTCTACTAGTGGAAATGATTTTAATATCAGAAGGGTGAAAAATTCCAATATGGATGAATTTTGAAATGATGATTTTTAAAAGATGGTTCTCTGCTTGTTTCGAGATGATTTTGTGGTTTTTTCAGTTTAGATCAAGTTTTCATTTGATTTTTTTTGTGATTTGTTATTTTATGTAATAGGAATTTTGTTTAAAATGATAATTGGTGAGGATCTTGTTCAATTTTGATCTCGTTATATGCTTTATGTGTCTTAGAGTATGCCCTCCAGAAATCCCGTGAATGATTCTAAGGAGTCTATTCCCATCATTAGACCCACCTTGAATCCTAGTGATGTGGTGGGGCTAATATATTTATTAATCAAGGTCTTTTCGAGGTTGTAGAGTTTATTGAGGAATTTGAGAGTTTCATGTGGTTTTATGGATAAAATATGTTCTGTTGGTACGAGTTGTCTTATATATGTCCTAACTAGACCAGTGGAAGGTGATAATTCCATCCTTGTTATGAGTTGGGATGTCATGAGAAATATTCATGACCAATTTCGTATAGGTTTTTATACATGTGGAGGTGAAGGAGAAAAATGTTCCAGAGATCATTGATGCACAATAAGGCCAACTTATGGTTAATGGGAATGTTAACCATTTCTTTGAATTGGTTTCCACTTCTCTAGAGGTAATGTTGAATTGTTACTTGTAATCTTTTCTTCTCATGTGGGTTCTTCATATAATTTTTTAGGATTTTTTTCTTTATTCTAGGAAATTTTTAGAGTGAATCATATGGTAGTTTATATTATGGTTTCTTTAGCTACATGTAATGGTTTCTCATAGAGTGAGAAATGTGAATTAGAGGGAAAAATTATGGTCAAGTCACCTTTATGAGTTCATGCATTTCATTCATTTGAATACTAACTTTTTTTACCTAGTGTGGACTATTTGGGTACTCTAATACTTCTTTTCATAATGCTTGGAAGGGTTTTCATCAATGTGGTTTCTTATAATACATTAAGAAATTATGAAGCTTTCATTTCAGAAACAAAAATTATTTTCGAGGGACTATCAGCTTCTGATTGTAGTGTAGTAAATGCTTCAAGACATAGGGGATCCAAACAAAGTTCTAATAGTGAATATTTTCATGTATTTTAGTATATTCTAGGTGTAAGGGATGTGCAACCTTTATGTTTTCTCTGATGTTGGAGTGGTTACCATTAATTATATTCTCCTACATGGATTTTTTGTTCTTGGGAACCTTTCATTTTGGATTTCACATGGGCCTTATTCTTAAAATATTTGTGGTTGTGAATTCTAAAATATGAGCTATTAAATGGTTTGTCTTAAATTTAATACATTTTACTTTTCATGTGGTACTCATTTAGAGATACAGGTGTCTTGAGAAGTTATGAATTATGGATTTTCCAGGTTCCTTGTTCAAGACTCTATCATTAAACCCTTGTCATGTTGGTTGGAGGATTCATTGAGTATTCCACATTGTCAAACCAACTTTATATATAGTTAATTAATGTTAGGGAGAACCACTAAGGCCCTTATAGATTATTTCCCCTAAATTGGTCGAGTGTGCCTTGTGGACTTGGTAGGTCAAACAATGTTTTGTGGTTTAGTTAGGTCCTTATCAGTTTTGAGACCAGATTTTGTTCCTCATTTTCATTGGAAGATTTCTAGGGGTTCGAAGTGTTAATGGTGGGAAGCATTATAACAACATGATAAGGGATTTTTATTATTTAATTATATTTATTTTGGAAGTTCAGGTTTTAAATTTAGATATCTTGAAATTTTTTGTCATATTTTCTTGTGTAATGGTTTGGCTCTAGTATTTTCAAAACAAAACAACATTTGGGCGAGCGAATATGTCTTTCTGAAAAAATGGTTTCATATAGTTAGCGTATGGTTTTCAAAACAATTAGATTTCTTGATGATGCCAATAAACAGAAAAAGGATGGCACAGAGTTTGGTGAACTTGGTGAAAAAGGTGTTTTTTCCCATGAGGTGTTTTTTTAAAATATATAGAAATAACCATAATAATAATAATAATCATCATCATCATCATCATAACCACCCCCTCCCCTCCCCTTCTCATGTGGCATGAAACCCCTTCACTGTCCTACTCATGCAGCCCAAACCCAGCTCCCCTCTCCCTAACAAATGTGTTGTCACCCTTCATAGGACATCAAATATCATTCAACTTATCTATATTTATATGATATTTTAGACTAATAAATTTTGGAATTATCTCATTCTCCTTATATTTCCTCTTTTATTTATTTATTATCCACTTCCTCATTGCACTCTACTCATGGATGAACCTTATATGGGTTTTTTATTCTGATTTCTTATGGAATTTATTTTTTAGGGTATTTGATGTCATCATTGGGTCTCATTCAACCAGTGGTTGGTGATTTATAACCTTAACACTTGGATTTTTTATTCTTGAGGATGTTTTTTCTATGGTGAACCATTTTATTTTTGGGTATTATTTTGTTGATTATTGGATATTTGGGAACATGAGGCACATTTAAGGTTGGTTCTAGCCAAGGTCACTAAAGGATTAGATTCAACACTAGTATTTGGGTAATGATTCTTCCATTATTATTATTTTTTGAAATTTAATTCAAGGCTTTTGTGATTTTCAATTTTCCCTAAGTATTTTATAGTGAAATTTGGACTATCATTTGTGAGGGTGTCCTAAAAACATATGAATGGTTAAAGAAAAAATATATACACCCTTTATACATATTTCCTTGTTGAGATAGAAATTTATAAATCTAAGCTTGGGGTATTTATATAGGTGTTTTTGTGTGTGTTTAAGTTCATGTGAGTGTAAGTGTTAAAGAATGTATTTAGACTCCCTTCATCTAAAGAATCATTTTTAAGGTATATTACCTATGTTTGATCCTTGAAAATGAATTATTTGATTTTCAATGGGTTTCTAGATGGTTTTTTTAATATTATATAACATTCTTATTAAATTAAACACGGTTTGGATCCTTGGTAATGGATTTTCTCAAGTTTATAATGTTTTTCTAAATTTTTTAACATGTACACACCTTACTAGACTATGTGTTGATGTTTTACCCATGATGTTAAATATTTCAAATACACAAATGGTATTATAATGATTTTTAGCACATGTATTGGAAATACTAAAAAAAAATTCCCTTGACCAGTTTTCCATAAATTCTTATTAATGAAATTACTTCTAAAGAGAAACAAGGTAGTTTACAATATTATTTAGAATAGGACATGGATGTTTTCAAGGATTTATTAGTGTGTATGAGATTGTTTTGAATTGGATTTTCCCCAATGGTTTTGCACTAATATAGGGAAAGAAATTTTGTGTTTGTCATTTACTTATAATTTCTATACATTTAAAAAGGGAAATTTTAATTTTTCCAAATAAAATAGAGAACATCGGAATCCAGGGTATTTAGGTGGATTTATATGTATGTTTAATCTATTTGGGCCTACTGGGAAAATACATGAGGTCTCCGGTATGTCACACTACAAAACCAACTATATGAATGATTATGACCTATAGATCGATGGGACCTTGGATATGACCTCCCCAATGGCTCATTCATGATAGATTTCAATAAGTATTTTTCTCTAAGGTAGGTATATCCTCAGGCCCCAACAACATTGCTATATAGGGATTCTCCTATGGTTCTTTCTATCTTTTACCCATTTTCTTAATGGTACCACTTTATTAAATTCTTCATGATTTTTTTTCATTTAATTTTTAATACATTTAAAATGATGTTTCACTTTTCATAGATGTTTAGGACCTAATGATATACATCCCTATTGAATTTTACTTTATTTTAATGGATTTTTGAAAAAAAATGTGTCCCCTTTGTAGAATGGTTTTCAGAGAAAAATAGAAAAATGTTTTAACATATTATCTATCTTGTTACATGTTTTGGAATATATAGAATATTTTTTTTTATTTATTCATATTTCCAAACTAGCATGACACGGTTTTCTTTTTAAAGGTTAGGATTATGGAATAGTTTATTTGGGAAATCCTACTAAGTTTTAATTCTTATTAATATATCTCTGTCATTATTTTAATATTTTTCTGTTATTTATAGCTCAGTATCAGTCTCCATGGAGAAATATTGTTTCCATGGTTGGTGGTAAAACTTAGGGTCACAAGGGGTATATCTAGTATTATTTAATTTCTGATGTTGTTTAGGTACATATTATTCTTGTTTTATTTAATTGTCTTTTTTATGGGATAAAATTTTAGTTATTGAGTATACCTAATAAAGGGAACTGGTGACCAGCCCAAGAGGATCAGTAATGTCTCTAGTGCCTTTTCAGGGGCCTTATCAGGTTATCGGTTTGGGTTCGACTCAGGTTAGTTATTGAGAAATCATATGAACTCATAGAAATAAAAATCAAGTTATTTAGAGGTAACGCCTTAATAATATCTTTAAAAAGACGAGGAAGCACCTACATTTGATTTCTCATCCCTGTAAACTCTATTTTGATCATCAATAGAAATATCACATTATCGGGCACCTAAAATGGTATATCAAGGATATGGATAAATATTTATTATTCCTCTTAGATATTTCAGAGCATCCATACAAATTTTAAATCTTTTACTAATATCTTGATTAAAAAACATTAAAATAGAATTAGATTATTGTTTATGAATTTGGGAAAATAATGATAACCCGTTGTTCATTATTCGCTTAAAATATTAAACATGGAAAAATGAACAAATTTCAGGTTCACTGAACTAGGTAGTTAGATGAGAACATAATGAAGAAATTGGAACTCCAAAAATCAGTGTCTCTATAGTTCAAAAAGCATAACCATATGCACTGATTTTTCATTCATTAATAGATGGAATCACCCATTATATCTGACTAATATATTTCACTAACCATTGAGCTACATATTAAACAAAACTAGAATTATTTTGAGAAAATAAATCACTAATAAGATCAATTGATATCTTATGTAAAACTAGAGAAGTTATTATAGGGGTAGATATAGGAGCTGTTTAACATTAGGAATAATACATGAATCTTTTAGAGTAAAATCCCTTTTCCTATAAGGGAAATTGAATCAACTAGTATATATCCAGACTCCATCAAATTTGGAACCTCTTATTAATAGTGAAAATAAATTCCTTAAAATCACTAATAAACCAAGAAATTTTTTTCTAGCATTGATGATTCCAGTTTACTGGATTTATTTACTAAGAAACAATTCCTTTCAAATTCTAAGAAAGATCAAATATATCATTTAGTTTCCCACCAAATTATTCTTCAATGTATCCAACCATTTTATTTTTTGACGTATCGATACCAATTCTAAAATATCTAATATCATATATAATTTCCTTGAACACACACAAAACATCTATCTTAAAAAATTGTAATATGACAGATGTGGACATGTAGCACTGCAATGATTGAATCTAAGAAGACAAGTAATTCAGGCTAGATGACATTTGATCAAATTGATCCTTGAGATCTGATACCATGGACTGTTTTGAGGTGATTATGATATGGGGTAAAAACTCCTTGATAAAATAAAACTATCTTATAACTATATTTTGTTCTGTGTGAATGATCTCTTTTATCTCTAACATCGAAATTTTAGTATCCTCAAAAACATCACTAGACATATCATTGGTATCATTGGATGACTTTGAATCATGTCACTTTGAGATGGAATAAGGACACCCATGTCATTCACCTTATATATTATTGAATAAACTTCCCTATGTTTATCTCCTTGTGAATTCTAGATCACAAAAAATATTACCACTCACTTCGGATGTAATTGGTTTCATTGAAAGAATGGGTTAGATAATTTTTATAAGATCTCAAAACTTCTTAGATGTATAGATTATTTCGATTTCAATTTAGGTCATTTTTTATTATTAAAAATTTTCATAACCTCTTATAAGTGAATCATGAGTTTCAAGACTCATTTGGATCCAAAATCATTGAGTTATAGAGAAATTATAAACATAAAATAGTAAGTGCATGGTTAGTAATAATAGTGAACCAGAAACCATGTGATGTTGTGATAGAGGATATTCAAGGACTGCACATGTTTTATATAACTATGAATTATTTTTCATGTAGGGTATTTTCCCTGGATAGTGAGGTGTCCAAGGTAAGATTATGTTTGTCCAATAGTGTGGCCAGACACTAAGACCTCTAAAAAAGTTGTGAGATTACCTTTTACCCTTAATTGTTTTAAATTCATACCCCTCAATTTCCTTCCTCTATACGTGTATAGAATTTCTTCTCATACATTTTGAGCTCTTCTAATCCTAATGATAGTCATTGAATCCATTATTCAATCTTCAATCCAATCCTTTTTTTCTATCTCATTAGATCTCCACTGGTAATCTCTCCACAGTTTTTATCCTTCCTCATGTTATCTACATTCGATATATTTCAATTTTTAACATTCTCATAAACCCTATTTAAATGGAGTTTTTTATTCTGTTTTCATTCGATATAGACCAAAACCATGTCTGATACTAGATAAGTGTTATACTATATGCATATGGTAGGTGGTCTATACCGTCTACCATAGGTTTTTCGGTTTATTTGACCATTGTTGTTGGGTATGACATCAGACCTTTGAGTTTTTAATCTTATATTAAATTATAAGTATTAAATTAGGTATTTAACCTAATTTGGGATACCCTCATTGCACATAATCCTGGTTCTAGGTTGTCACCCTCAACCCGAGCATCCCTTCTGTTGTTTCCATTTACTTTCCCTATGTTAAACCACATTATTGGGAGTGTGAGCATTTCTCCATTATAATGAGAGCCTATTTAAATGTAAATGAGATAGTTTGTGATGATCATGCCTCATTTTCCATATTATTAAACGATATTGATATGGTTAAGTAGTAAGTTTCATATAAGGATGTGTAATGATATGGTTATTCTCTAGTATGATTTCTCTTATATGGATAATTGTAATTGGGAATCGAAACAAACATAGACAATGAAAATTTATATTCTTTCTTGATGATGTAAATATTAGTATGTCAATGATTTATTATGAGGTTATGGGACCTGTTACATCTCAGTATGAAACCAAATTATTATGAATTTATGGAATGTTTGAAATTATTATATGGAACTGACTAGGGGGTTATGGTATATCCCATGTAACCCTTATGTATGATTATTACAGTGTATAACTGGATATGGTATTGAGGTATGGTACATATGAACCCTATGTATGATTATTATGGTATGGAGTTGGAAAGGTTATTTAGGCGGGTCACCTGTGACCCCAATGTATGACTATTTATGGTATGCAACCATTAATATTGATTAAGGTATGGAACTGGTTAATACCATATACATTTTCATCTTATGATATAGGTATCCCATTTTATATGCCTTGGGAACTAGCCCATGTTGTTCTAGTACACTTTTCATATGTGTAATATGTTAAGATAGTTATTAACTAATGTTAAAACTTAATATATATATTGATACTAATATATTATCTTCCCCACATACATAATATTTTTCTCTTGGAATTGTAATTTTTTGTTCACTTTACATCATAAAAATTATACATGAACATGGTTATACTATATACTCAAGAAAGGTATTTTTTAGACACCTATGAAGGTAGAAAACTTGGTATATTACACACCTTATTCAGTCCACCAATTAGTAACAAGAAAATATCATGGATACGAGGATGGAAATGGGAAGGCAATTGGTTTCCAAACCATCATTGATTTTACCATGGGAGTGCGGGAGAATAGGACTGAGCGGTTTCTCTTGATGTTGTCTCGATAGAGTTATTTAATCTTTTTGGTTCACTTAATATACATGTTTTGATGGGTTCCATCTACCATGTATTATTATTCCTTTTTGTATATAGACTTGCAATTACATCATATTCTATATAGAACTAGAAATTTATATTAATGGATTCTTTATCAGAATTATCTGGATGTTTTTATTTTGTTGTTCTAGTTTTCAATTATTATTCTTCCATTATTAACCATTTATTAAACTATTGTATTACTCTATTAATATGTTATAGTCTCTCCACTGTACCACCTTATAACCTCTCAACTTTTTGGAATCCTCTAATGTATGGGAAGACGTTCTAGGGGCCTTATGACTTTTTGATTTTGACTATTTTTGGATGAATCTTGTTCGGGATGTTGCATTTTTGATCAACTATGTCTCAGTTGTTAAGATACAGACTAGCTTGTAAAAATAATATTTTAAATAATATTTTTCCATAAGTTATATAATATCATCAATAATAGATATCAACTCCATTTTCAACCCATTATAATCTCCCTTGATATTATCAAACTCAGGGAAAACAGTAAACGAAAATATCTTCATACTATAACATTCATATCATTTACTAACTGATTGTGCATCCTCATGCGTGAAAGGAGTAGTAAACATCATAGTATCAAAAATGAACTAAAGCATCTTCTAAAACTATATATTAAGCTTTATCTCTTGTTTTATATGATTTTGGAATGATCAGAAAAACTATTTGTGCCTCAAGAACAACTTAATCTCTTGTATCAAAATCTGACACACTAGGTAAAATCTCTACTAGAATCCACTCATGGGATACAAAAACTATCTCATCAAATAGTGAATCATACTGAACAGACTTAGAAACATAAATAACATCATATTAATGCCGTTTTTAAGGATATTCTATAGTATATTTGATTTATGAGAAAATGATGGTATGGTAAAGATTCTATTATCTTTTTCACCTCCTAGTAAGTCACTATATCAATTGGATCTATAACCCTTGGCGATGAGGTTTGGGATGGATATGAATGAGCTACACCTTCATGTCCATCATGTGTTAATGGTTTTAAAGATGCATCCTAATATTAGAAAATAGTATTCAATAATAAAATTGAAAGGTTATTACTTTTATATAATTTCATTTCCACTAACTCATTGAGATCAACACATATATATTTTAACATCATGGAGATTAGATTTCCTAATGAATAATATTCCATCGTCCCATTCTATTTACTATAGTGATGCACAAACCACATTACATACTTTGGAATATTTGTATTGATATTTTCAACTAGGACATATAACAGGTACGTATCCTACACCTTCTCTATTTAACCTCCTCTTAAGGAAATATCAATCATGATGAGAATAAAATACACTATACATTCATCTTTTAAATATTTTATTGGATTATTCTCAAATTAAGTGGTTCCAAATAAGAATAAGAAAACCTCAATTGGTACTCATGTACATACAGCAACTAGAGTCTATCAAAAATTCAATTCTAGATAATGGGGACAATGAATTATTTCTTCTGTTTATATTGAAAAAATATTCACAACATTAACAATGAAATTTTATGATAGAGCATCCTCTTCTTAACCTAACTAAAAATATATAACCCTCCAAAACTCTTTCAATCAATCCATAAGAATTAAATATGACATATTTTAATAAAAAAACAAACACCCATCCATTAAACTCAGATACTTTCTCCTGTAGCGTCTCCTATGACGTCAACCAACTCAAATTGATGACATTTCCAGCTATCATGTTATATGTCACACTTCCTAACATAGCTTTATTAGAAGAACCCATGATTATATCATCTATATGCATGGTCTTTCCCATGTTGGAAGGTTTCTATAAGGTTTAGAAGGAATTGATAGAGGTGAGGAAGAAAAAGGGTGTTAGTTATCCTTCTAAGAGAAAGTTTGTATGTTAATATATTAATTGATGAGAGTTGATTGGACTATTAGGTCACATAACAAATACATAAAAGGGTTACATACAGAATTTATGGTTTTCATTTAATTATACCTAAAATAAATAAATATATATATATAATGGAATGCATTTTTTCTAAAAAATGCATCTTGGAAAATTTAATTAATATAAACCAAAAAATAAAAAATAAATTGAATATAATAACATATATTTTTTAAATTAGTAAAATACATAAGAAAAGGAAAATTTAATGAAAATAGTAAATTAAAATCCTTTAAATTAAAATAACACCATTTATATTTTGATAAAATCATAACATTCATATGAAAGGGGATTATTTAAAATATCTACTAATTGTTTCTCAATAAAGAAACATTCAAGAGTAATATCACCATTTTGAGCATGATCAATTTAGAATTTATTTCTAGGGTCTATGTGATTTTTTATAGAATGATTTATTAGATTTTTTCAAATTTTGATTTAACTAGTTTTATCAAATTCGATTGATAAATGATTATAATTGAATTCATAATCCACTAAGGTGTGTTTCATCTATAATAAGTTTTCACAAAAAGTACTAGAGAGTATATATTCTCCTTAAATATTTTAATATAAAACCTTGTTTTTTTACTAGATTAAGATACTAGATATTTTCCCATAAAAATGATTGGTCATGTGGTACTCTTCATAATAATTTACAAATACCATTGCTGAAATATGTAAAACAAGTAAAATTAAAATAATAATTTTCTGGAAAAATTAAGTATATATAGAATTTACAATTTAAATGAATTAATTTTTTTTTTGGAATTTATAAAATGAGATTCTATGTTATTACATTAAAATATACCATATAACCATATTTATAACAACATTTTTGGTCTTCTAGAGGTAAAATAAAGTAGATTCACAATTATTATGCATGATATCTTTTTATAAATTTTTAAATCTATAAAATAATTATACTCACCCATAATTCTCATTTATAATACTTTTTACATGATTTTTTATAATTAATTACATAAATTTTTATTTTTATAACAAAAAAACACATCATCAACATATATCTGGTCTAGATACATATTTGAAGAAAATGTTTTGTTAAAAAGATTAGTATATTTCACTTCTACTAAAAACCCAACTGCTAAAAAAAGTACCTAGATTTTCATACCAATATATTCTTACATTATTGAGGCTATAAAGTCAACTTGTAAACTTGATAAATGAATTTTGAACAAGATTATATTGAAAAAAAATTAGGTTTTTCAATAAAAAAATATCTATAATAAAACCATTTAAGAAAGTATATTTTTATTTCATCAAATAAACATTGAACTCGACATGCGATTAATATGTTAGAGTAATTGAAATGGATTTTAATCTTTCACTAGGTGAAAAAGAGTCTTCAAAATCTATACCTTTTTATTGTGTAGAACATTTATCAACTAATCTAGCCTTGTTCCATGAAATCACACCATTATCAACCTATTTATTTCTAAAGAAAATTGGTTCCTATAGAAGCATAGTAAGTGGGTCAATCAAATAATTCCAATACATTGTTCTTATTGAACTAGTTTAATTATTCTTGAATTTATAAATCGAAATCACTTCAAAAAATTATACCTCTATGTCATAGGTTATATTAGATAAAAAAGATAAAAAATTTATACAATATTTCCAACAGTCTTTCTAGTCCTAATCTCTTAATATAATCTTCCTACAAAAATTTCTATGGTATGTTTCATATGGGTTTTAGTAAATATAGTGTATAAAATTTTTGTTCACAAGAATTCAACCATTTCGGATTTGGATAACCATAATCAATTTACAAATATTTATCCTTTTATTGACAAAGAGAGTTTCCAATGTCATGTTTTCAAAAGAATTTATCAGCATATAAACATCAATCATTTTTTGATCAAAATGAACATATTCCTTAAATTTCACATGATTTGATTCCTCAACAATTGATGGCCTTTTATTAAAATATATATGGTCCTTTTAAATATTATAATATTAAACAAATATTCTATTATCATTAAATAAATAGAAACCTTAATTATTTATGAAAAATTTTATTAAATAAAATACATTACAATGTCTTAGTATTCTACATTAAATCCATGATTCACTATTTTCATCATTAAATTTTTCTATACACAATAATATGAGATTTAAGGTATAAAGATTCTTTATTATGGGAGATTTATAAATAATAATTTTATAATAGAATATAAAATATAATGTATTTGAAAAATATTAAAATAAACTTCATTATAAAAGTGTATCATATCGGGATTAAATACTTCTATAGAATTTTTTTTTATTTTTAACTGGGTTTAGATTACAAAATCATCCAAATCCCATGACATTGCCTTTATAATTATTACCAAAAGTAACCCAGCTTCCATAAATTATTTATAATGAGTGAACATAAGATAAATATCATCTTATATGTCCGGAGAATAAATTGTCCACATAAAATTTCTTATTTATAATCCTGCAATTTAGTTATAATAATGAGAAATTAAACAAGACAAAATTTTGATACTCATATTCACTTGGGTCCAGTAATGATAACAACTAAATATTTTAGAAAAAAAAAACTATTTGTACGGTTCGTAAAATAAAAAAATAAATTCTGACATACATTTTATAATAAAATCATGTTCGATTCCACAAAATTGAGGGTCTCTTAAAATAAAAATATTATCATAGTTCACTAACTCTCTACAATGAAAATGAGTTACTTTAAAAAAAAGGTATCTGTATAACTAGGTACAAAAAAACATATAAAACTTTGGTTTCTAAAATTTTCTAATAATTCCAAATTTACTTTGCTAAGAATTTTTTAATAATATACTTCAAGTGATTTTAATTTTTTTTAAACATTTGTAGTATCATTAAAAACATGAACTTGTATTTTTTGGCATTCAGTATGTCTACCATATCTATCACATTAATCATCATAATTTTCATATTTGGTTTTAAAATTAGAAATATATTTTTTAAAGTCCCATTTTTCATTTATAAAAACATCATAAAATCTTTTAATAGTTTTCTTTTTCTTTTTAAAATATTCATGTTGGTTTCTAGAATGATATAATTGTAATTCAATTCTTAATACTAGCAATTTTAATTTTCATAATTAAATTCACTATCAGAATAATAATAAAAATTTACCTCATCTATGCTTTTCAACAAGCACTTATTAGTAATTTTATTAGAAATTTGATGTTCTATCTTTGAAGATGTATCATCACTATAATAATAATAAGTTCACCATTTTTTATTCTTGGCACTCTAAGATTTATTCTTATAGTAACATTTATTTAAATTGCATTTCATAGTATTTTTTTCCTACAACTAAGGATTGTCTTTTTTGATGTGATATATCTTCATACCCTCATAAAATCTAACTTATTTAATGATTAAATCATGATTCTTATACTTATTTTATGGTTCCTATAAATAGCTTCGCTTCTATTATAACATTAAAAAAATCTTCCAAAATAAGAAAGTTCACTTTCTAAATAATTATATGAGTTATCTTTATCTGTATACTCATCCATTTATATCACTTTTCATTCTTATAATATTTTGAATTTAAAATTTTTAAAGAATCATAATCCATCTAAAAAATATATTTTTTCATTCTTTAGCTTCCACATCATCCTTACACAAAACAATAGTTCCGAAAGGATCATTTATTTTTAAAATTTGGACCTCCGTCGATTTCCTAATTGAAGTAAAGTTCTATCTTGGGGGTATAATTTTAAGGATTTTTATAGTGTGATCGGGTTACAAAATAGGTGAATATAAATAATCCCCCTTATTTACAACCTTATTAAGTTTTCTATCGAGTTGGTTGATTCTTTCTCCTTCAATCATTCATAAGGAAATAAAATTAATCTTTTAAGTACTATATCAAATATCAATAACAATTTTTATTCAACAATAATCCCCTAACATTGTAATCCATATTTGGTGAGCTGTTTCGCATTTTGAATCTTAGTTAAACTCATCAGGACATATTACATGGATGATAGAATTAATTTAATTCTTCTTTATATCAAAAGTGGAATAATTAGAAATATACCATGTTTTAGTTTCTGTTTTTTGAATATTATATGGATTCACATCTTTTATATAATCCTATAGACCAAGGTTATTTAGACAAATTTTCATATTCTTCTTCGATTAAGCATAATTGACACTATTAATGCAATGGTATCTTATCATTGACATACCATATATGATTCCTATCATAACATCCATTTTGATAAGTATTTTTATACTTCAACCATTAAAATATAAATCAGAAAGGTTATGACATTTGATACTAATTATTGGTTAGATTCTGAAAACACTATTAATCAAGAGGGGGAGGAATTGAGTTATTGAAGTTTTATAATGATACAAACCCCTAATATTTAAATATTTAATTTCTTTTTATCCTTTATTAATTCATATAAATATCATGTATACATTTCAATAGAAAATTGATTAGATATAGTAGTTAAAAAGTTTTATGGGGAGCATAAATCTCACCGCCCACTCCACAAACACTCTACTCCATGGGATATATGATTTTCACTAAACTAATCCCTTTATTGTGGATTTATAGTCCATTTCTAATTATAAACAGGAATTCATGAAATAATATGATATTTTGTATAATATTGTGATCTTTCAACCATGCTCCATCAAGTATCTACAGACCCAATCCTTCATCGATCTTTTACCAAAACCTTCACACCAAAAGAGACAATAAATAGAGAGTTTACATATTAGTCTAGAATATTTAATACCTAATTGATATCAGAGAAAAAATCTATTGTAAAGATGATAAATAATGAAATTAATATTGGGGAGAGTCCTCAGAAACATTGAAAATATCATCTTGATAGCACCATTTTATAGATTTCAATCTTATTATTCTTTGATTAAAATATAGAAGAACTAGAAAATATTTAAAGGGAGTCTATAGATAAAAGTGTAGGTGAATATTTTTTTTATCAATATTATATTCTTCACAAGAAATAAACAAATATGTAGAAATTCCTTTTAATCAAACAAATTTAGATCCATAATATCCAAGCATTGAAATAAATTTAGCACAACCTTTTAATTTAAAAACATATACAATAGTACTAAACATTAAATTATAATTGTAATTAACTGTGATCATGCTATTTGAGTATTTTAATAATTATTTTCAACGTAAAAAAAGAAACTAAATAGCTATGTTATTTATGGAAACACTAATTTCTATTGAAATCACACTAATGGTAATAAATAATAGGTCCCACAAGGATGTTCCCAATTTAAAATTACCACATAAGTGAAATTGGGATACATGAATTCACATAGTCGATTACTCCACATAGAAATTCATTGTGTAGTTGAATTGTCCATATAGTCAATTTTTATGCCTTCTGCATGTAGCTAAATCTCATTATGAAGGATTCTTACTAATGTAACCAAATTTGACATAGATAAATGAATTGTGTAGCCATTTGGAACCATGTAGATGATTTCACCATGAATTCAAACCATGTAGTCAGTTACTCCTAGTAACTAATTCATAATTTCAGTTGATCTATGTATGTAGCTTCTCATATAGGTGATTTGTTGATGTATGTGATTTATACATAGTTGATTTCATGATGTAGCTATTTCACAAAGGTTTTTCGGAACCATAGAAAATTTAAATTTCTAATTGATCAACAAATCCATTTATCCATGTACTTGAGTACCTCTTGTAGAAAATCTCCTATACATAAGAAAATTGCCCTTAAATATACCAAAATTGAATATTTCTACAGAATGAACTAAAATAATAATAAAATATGAAAAACTCATAAAAAATAAAAAAAAATTAATTGATATCATCCAGACCTAATATACATGGGATATATCAAAGAAATATTATTAGTAAAATCATTGAGTATATTTTGTGAACAAATATAGGCAAACTGTGTGAAATAAAAAAAATCAGATGTAAAGGCATTTTTCATAATTAGTTCACGGTTCTAAAAATTGTGCTTCTAAAATATGCACTTCAGTTATACTTGGTCAGTTCTTACTACACGGTCAGTGTATGGTTTGGAAAAACATGCGGTAAAACGTTTTGAATCATGAAAAGTTGCAATATTTGGTTTCCCCCTTGGGATTTTATCCCTCACCACCCTCTTTCTCGTTACTTATGTGGGGCACCAACAAAGGGCTTCCCTCCATTTATTTTATTACATTCAATATGATCAGGGATCTTTTTTAGGGATTTTATTCATTTATTTGAGGAAAGACTCTATCCCCTCTTTAAATTCTTCCTTCCACTTGATTATCTTTTATTTGTCATCTCTTTGGTTTTGGGTTTGTAATTATTTCCACCAAAGCATTGTGGAAATTATCCTACTTCGTGGAAATTATTTTCAAAACACATAAGGGACTTCCCAAGTGGATATATTAAATAATTTTTCATAATTCTCCATGAGGCATTTCATGCCTCTGTCTTTTTAATGTTTTTGTCTAAAAATAAAATAAATTTACTAAAAAATTGAAATTTTATATAAGGGATTTTTCTAGTGTTAGGGTTGGGGTGTTTATGGTCTCTATGCTTGGTGTTGGTTTTAATTTTGGTGAAATTATTTTTTTCAAGTCAGTAATTTAGAAATTATTCAAGTAATATATATTTTAAATTATTTATTAATTTATATGATTTGATAAATTGAATTTAATATTTGATTATAAAAGATTAAAAAAAATTAGATTTCGGATCATGGGATATGTGGTTGTCTGATTTTGGAGATTTAGATAGCCAAGGTAGTGATGAATTTGTAATGAATTATAAGGTAATTTTTTCCCAATGTAATACTATTATGTTTTAGAAAATATTACCCTTTAGAAAAATTATATCATTTATATATTCTGTTACATGCAACACAAAGTACAAATGAACTGCAATATACAATTCAAATATTATGATGTGACAGTTTTCACATATCTCTTATATTGGAGTGTATTAATAGAATAAATAAAATATTTAAAATTTATTATTTAGTTATGAAAAAAATTATATCATTACTTATCAATTTATATGAAATAAAATAATAATAATTTCAAATTAAAAGAGATATTTTTCTGAAAATATTATTTTTATGTTAACAGATTTTTTTATCAAAATAAATTAAATTAATAACTATTGTTGATAATTTTTCATGAAATTAATATATTATATATTCAATAAAATGTTTTGACATTAATTTAATACTTTTTTGGGATTAAATAAGAATACACCAACTTTTTGTCTTTAAATTTATTTTTTCTGAAGAAGCAATTTTCATTAGTTTTGTTCAATTTATTATAAAATTATTTTTTGAATATATAAAAAATGGCATTTATTAAATGGATTACTTATTTGGAATCATTATGTTAAAATCTACTAAATATATTGCTTTAATTTTTGTTCAATAATAATAGTAACTATTGGAAAATTTATCACCTTAGTGAAGTATAAATAAGGATAATCCAGGATAAAACTTTGTAATAAGGAAATAATTTTTCTTTAAAATTCATATTAGAATAATTTTGTTTTACCCTTTTCACCTTAGGCTATAAATTTATTTTTTAAATGGGAAATTTTCTTTGAAAATTTATAATATAATATTTAACAAAATAAAAGTTACGAAATGCCACTTTCTTAATTTTAGATATCCAGTATTTTCCCCTACTAGGATAAAAGTAAGTTATGATGAAATCAGCATTCATTCATTGATCATAATAAAATTATTTTTATTATTGTAATTTATTTATAATTTTTACATATTAATTAACTAACTTGGAGTCTTACACAATAATGAAAAATTAATTATTCAATTAATGAAAAAATTATATAAATGATATAAAAAATTTACAAGTGATATAATTTTATTACGTTAATGCATTAGATGAGTTTTGTAGATTAACCATTTAAGAGTGAAATGTGGTTAATGCAATTAAGGCTAAAAGTAGTAAACCAAGGACTTAATAAAAAATACAAGGTTTAAAATGACAAAAAAATGTATCAAAATTTTGTTAGTTTACGTTATTTAAAAAGAAATTATTAATAACAGTGTGCTAAAATTTTATAATGGGATCATATATGATATTTTATGACTTCACGTGAATATTTTATATAAAAAATAAAATTTTCAATGTTTATAGTGGATTCTAGAGAGCTTTTAGAGCAATTTAAACTCAAAGTAAGAAATTTGGACCTTACTTTAATCTCTCTAAGACACATGCCATATTCACAAATTATTTTATTATGTGGTGTACATATTTCTCATGTATTTTTTTATGATTATTATTATGAATGGTATAGGTATTTATATATCCTTGTATGTTAATATATTTTATGGGTCTTAATATTCAAATGTTAACAAAGAGGTATAGTTTTTATGTAACAATCTCATTGTTTTTTGGGATTATATACGATTAAGTTTTCAATAATGAAATATTATGATATAACTCTACAGAAACTCATAAATTTTGTTCCAATATTTATATATCCTTATAATACATATTTTTCTCCCATTTTCCCACTTTGAGTACTCAATATTCTGAATGGATATTTTGAAGGAAAATCGACTTTATTTTTCTCATCATTCAAAAATCTTATTTAGTTCAGATACATTTTTTTTGGAATAGTTTAAAATAATATTTAAAGTATTATCCTATGATTTTTAAAAATAATTTTTACACTTGAATTCATTTTTTTAATTCATCATTTGTTCATTTTCTTAATGAGGTGGGTTTTTTACTTTTAAAAAAATTAATAATAGAATGATTTATTTTCACTTATATGAAAGGTATTAAATTTACCACTATCATGAAGACTTGGTAATTTGAATCTTCCGTTATTGGTTTCCATGTATTATTTCAAAGAAAATTTTTTTCTTTAAAATTAGGGAGATTTTATGATTTTAGAGATGTTATTTCATTCTAAAAATATTATTATACAAAAGAAATATTATAAGTTATCTTATAAAGTAATTGATGATTATTATATCATCTTTTGATGTTACTTATAAAATAATGAGGATATAATTCATGGATACCATATACTTTATTTATCTATATGAGTTATTATTATGATAAAATTAGGAACATGCGGCTCATTATATTTTCAGGAGTAATGAAATGATGAATAGATGAAATTATTATGAAACCTGTTTATTTTAAATGTGCTAAGGTATTAAGAATTATTTATGAAAACTATATTATTTTCATGGGTTATGATATGACAAATATTTTTTGATTTTCTGTTACATATATGTATAAATTTAATAATGTTATGTCTAGGCCTATAATTATATATTCCTATAATGAATTTGGTAATGGTAGACATATCCTATGGAATATTTAACTATAATTGGGAGTGAACCTAGTTTATTAAGGAAATATGTCCACTATGATAGTAATGGGAGTAAACCTTTTCTACTATGTTAGTTTTGGGATTGAACTGAATCTAATATTATTATCTCAGTAGTTATCCTTTTAAACAAAGGATATAAGTTAATATGATTTTATGTATGACATAATTCCATGTATAATGTAAATTGTATGGTCTCATGGCTCATATTCTTTGATTCTATAATGATTCAGGTATTACGAACTACCATGTTAAATCCCATGACTCAAGATTATAATCCCAGATATATAGGGTATGATTTGTAATATTATTATCATGTTCTCAAGACATTATACTCTTGTTATTATCAAGGTATCTTTTATATATCCCTTTTCCCTTTCTTAGAATCTGACCTCACCCTTATATAGGGTTTCACTTATGAATAACTTTGTCATATATATTATAGTTAATTTAAGAACCATTTTCTTATGTTCACAAGTTTCCAAAGGCATTATACCTAAATGATTGTGGTTGGGACTTTTATGTTATATAATTAATATTCATCTAATGTGTTGTGGTATAAAAATATTAAAACAATGGGTCATTATATGTGGTATTAGAGAAAGGTTTGGTTGTCCTCTTCTGACTATGATGATAAAAAACTTAATAAGAACATAGGGTATAATTATAATTATAAGATAATTTCCAAAAAAAATTGGTACTCATCATGGTTGACCTAGGTCAAACCATACGTATCAAAGATTAACAGAGGGTTTCTTGATTTTGAAATCCAATGAATTATTTTTTATGATCATGTGGTTTTACAATATGACTATTATTTCTCACACTATGATTTTTTGCTTTAATAAATGGTTTTAATTTAAAGGAATTATTTGGATACTAAAAACATTGATTTTAAAAAGAAATTATTAATAACAGTGTGCTAAAATTTTATAATGGGATCATATATGATATTTTATGACTTCACGTGAATATTTTATATAAAAAATAAAATTTTCAATGTTTATAGTGGATTCTAGAGAGCTTTTAGAGCAATTTAAACTCAAAGTAAGAAATTTGGACCTTACTTTAATCTCTCTAAGACACATGCCATATTCACAAATTATTTTATTATGTGGTGTACATATTTCTCATGTATTTTTTTATGATTATTATTATGAATGGTATAGGTATTTATATATCCTTGTATGTTAATATATTTTATGGGTCTTAATATTCAAATGTTAACAAAGAGGTATAGTTTTTATGTAACAATCTCATTGTTTTTTGGGATTATATACGATTAAGTTTTCAATAATGAAATATTATGATATAACTCTACAGAAACTCATAAATTTTGTTCCAATATTTATATATCCTTATAATACATATTTTTCTCCCATTTTCCCACTTTGAGTACTCAATATTCTGAATGGATATTTTGAAGGAAAATCGACTTTATTTTTCTCATCATTCAAAAATCTTATTTAGTTCAGATACATTTTTTTTGGAATAGTTTAAAATAATATTTAAAGTATTATCCTATGATTTTTAAAAATAATTTTTACACTTGAATTCATTTTTTTAATTCATCATTTGTTCATTTTCTTAATGAGGTGGGTTTTTTACTTTTAAAAAAATTAATAATAGAATGATTTATTTTCACTTATATGAAAGGTATTAAATTTACCACTATCATGAAGACTTGGTAATTTGAATCTTCCGTTATTGGTTTCCATGTATTATTTCAAAGAAAATTTTTTTCTTTAAAATTAGGGAGATTTTATGATTTTAGAGATGTTATTTCATTCTAAAAATATTATTATACAAAAGAAATATTATAAGTTATCTTATAAAGTAATTAATGATTATTATATCATCTTTTGATGTTACTTATAAAATAATGAGGATATAATTCATGGATACCATATACTTTATTTATCTATATGAGTTATTATTATGATAAAATTAGGAACATGCGGCTCATTATATTTTCAGGAGTAATGAAATGATGAATAGATGAAATTATTATGAAACCTTTTTATTTTAAATGTGCTAAGGTATTAAGAATTATTTATGAAAACTATATTATTTTCATGGGTTATGATATGACAAATATTTTTTGATTTTCTGTTACATATATGTATAAATTTAATAATGTTATGTCTAGGCCTATAATTATATATTCCTATAATGAATTTGGTAATGGTAGACATATCCTATGGAATATTTAACTATAATTGGGAGTGAACCTAGTTTATTAAGGAAATATGTCCACTATGATAGTAATGGGAGTAAACCTTTTCTACTATGTTAGTTTTGGGATTGAACTGAATCTAATATTATTATCTCAGTAGTTATCCTTTTAAACAAAGGATATAAGTTAATATGATTTTATGTATGACATAATTCCATGTATAATGTAAATTGTATGGTCTCATGGCTCATATTCTTTGATTCTATAATGATTCAGGTATTACGAACTACCATGTTAAATCCCATGACTCAAGATTATAATCCCTGATATATAGGGTATGATTTGTAATATTATTATCATGTTCTCAAGACATTATACTCTTGTTATTATCAAGGTATCTTTTATATATCCCTTTTCCCTTTCTTAGAATCTGACCTCACCCTTATATAGGGTTTCACTTATGAATAACTTTGTCATATATATTATAGTTAATTTAAGAACCATTTTCTTATGTTCACAAGTTTCCAAAGGCATTATACCTAAATGATTGTGGTTGGGACTTTTATGTTATATAATTAATATTCATCTAATGTGTTGTGGTATAAAAATATTAAAACAATGGGTCATTATATGTGGTATTAGAGAAAGTTTTGGTTGTCCTCTTCTGACTATGATGATAAAAAACTTAATAAGAACATAGGGTATAATTACAATTATAAGATAATTTCCAAAAAAAATTGGTACTCATCATGGTTGACCTAGGTCAAACCATACGTATCAAAGATTAACAGAGGGTTTCTTGATTTTGAAATCCAATGAATTATTTTTTATGATCATGTGGTTTTACAATATGACTATTATTTCTCACACTATGATTTTTTGCTTTAATAAATGGTTTTAATTTAAAGGAATTATTTGGATACTAAAAACATTGATTTTAAAAAGAAATTATTAATAACAGTGTGCTAAAATTTTATAATGGGATCATATATGATATTTTATGACTTCACGTGAATATTTTATATAAAAAATAAAATTTTCAATGTTTATAGTGGATTCTAGAGAGCTTTTAGAGCAATTTAAACTCAAAGTAAGAAATTTGGACCTTACTTTAATCTCTCTAAGACACATGCCATATTCACAAATTATTTTATTATGTGGTGTACATATTTCTCATGTATTTTTTTATGATTATTATTATGAATGGTATAGGTATTTATATATCCTTGTATGTTAATATATTTTATGGGTCTTAATATTCAAATGTTAACAAAGAGGTATAGTTTTTATGTAACAATCTCATTGTTTTTTGGGATTATATACGATTAAGTTTTCAATAATGAAATATTATGATATAACTCTACAGAAACTCATAAATTTTGTTCCAATATTTATATATCCTTATAATACATATTTTTCTCCCATTTTCCCACTTTGAGTACTCAATATTCTGAATGGATATTTTGAAGGAAAATCGACTTTATTTTTCTCATCATTCAAAAATCTTATTTAGTTCAGATACATTTTTTTTGGAATAGTTTAAAATAATATTTAAAGTATTATCCTATGATTTTTAAAAATAATTTTTACACTTGAATTCATTTTTTTAATTCATCATTTGTCCATTTTCTTAATGAGGTGGGTTTTTTACTTTTAAAAAAATTAATAATAGAATGATTTATTTTCACTTATATGAAAGGTATTAAATTTACCACTATCATGAAGACTTGGTAATTTGAATCTTCCGTTATTGGTTTCCATGTATTATTTCAAAGAAAATTTTTTTCTTTAAAATTAGGGAGATTTTATGATTTTAGAGATGTTATTTCATTCTAAAAATATTATTATACAAAAGAAATATTATAAGTTATCTTATAAAGTAATTAATGATTATTATATCATCTTTTGATGTTACTTATAAAATAATGAGGATATAATTCATGGATACCATATACTTTATTTATCTATATGAGTTATTATTATGATAAAATTAGGAACATGCGGCTCATTATATTTTCAGGAGTAATGAAATGATGAATAGATGAAATTATTATGAAACCTGTTTATTTTAAATGTGCTAAGGTATTAAGAATTATTTATGAAAACTATATTATTTTCATGGGTTATGATATGACAAATATTTTTTGATTTTCTGTTACATATATGTATAAATTTAATAATGTTATGTCTAGGCCTATAATTATATATTCCTATAATGAATTTGGTAATGGTAGACATATCCTATGGAATATTTAACTATAATTGGGAGTGAACCTAGTTTATTAAGGAAATATGTCCACTATGATAGTAATGGGAGTAAACCTTTTCTACTATGTTAGTTTTGGGATTGAACTGAATCTAATATTATTATCTCAGTAGTTATCCTTTTAAACAAAGGATATAAGTTAATATGATTTTATGTATGACATAATTCCATGTATAATGTAAATTGTATGGTCTCATGGCTCATATTCTTTGATTCTATAATGATTCAGGTATTACGAACTACCATGTTAAATCCCATGACTCAAGATTATAATCCCAGATATATAGGGTATGATTTGTAATATTATTATCATGTTCTCAAGACATTATACTCTTGTTATTATCAAGGTATCTTTTATATATCCCTTTTCCCTTTCTTAGAATCTGACCTCACCCTTATATAGGGTTTCACTTATGAATAACTTTGTCATATATATTATAGTTAATTTAAGAACCATTTTCTTATGTTCACAAGTTTCCAAAGGCATTATACCTAAATGATTGTGGTTGGGACTTTTATGTTATATAATTAATATTCATCTAATGTGTTGTGGTATAAAAATATTAAAACAATGGGTCATTATATGTGGTATTAGAGAAAGGTTTGGTTGTCCTCTTCTGACTATGATGATAAAAAACTTAATAAGAACATAGGGTATAATTACAATTATAAGATAATTTCCAAAAAAAATTGGTACTCATCATGGTTGACCTAGGTCAAACCATACGTATCAAAGATTAACAGAGGGTTTCTTGATTTTGAAATCCAATGAATTATTTTTTATGATCATGTGGTTTTACAATATGACTATTATTTCTCACACTATGATTTTTTGCTTTAATAAATGGTTTTAATTTAAAGGAATTATTTGGATACTAAATTTGAAAAAAAAATATATTTAATATCCTCCATAAAAACCAAAATTTTTTGGGATATTGAATACAAAATTCAATTTTATATACTCACACATCTTTCTCAATCTATGAATCATGCTGAGCATCCAAACAAAAAGAGGTAGAAATAACATTTTATTGAGTCTTTCATGGGGCTCTGCCCCTACATTTTAGTGGTTCTTCTTATACACTAGTAGCAAGGAAATGGATAATTATGAGTGAAAAGATATTTTTTATTCTCTTTTTTTCATTTTATGGAAAAGAGATTATGGAATCCTATAATTTGGAAAGGGAATCTGTTCAATAGTGGAATGATATCAAGAACACAAGGAAAATGTCAGAAATTGACCGCATAAAATGGAATGAGTTTAGGAGCTTATTTTTCAACAAGTACATTCCCAATATTCTTCATAAGAAAAAAATAATGAATTTATTATGATAAAGTAAAATGATAGTGAATCCCATAGTACCAATATTATAAAAATTTTGAGAATTTTTTGGTACACTTATGGTATTAACATCCAACCTGAAGGTATGGTTGATATACCATTAGTTCGACTAAAACCAATTATTATTATGGTTTTATCCATAATACACTTCAATATCCATGTAAAAGTGTTTATATATGCAATCAATGTATAAATAGATATTGGGGTTACCTAAAAAACACATATTTTTTATATGAAAATAATTATAGGAATTTAGAGGAAACTCTAAGAATCATGGAGAAAAGAATTTGAGTCTTCCATTTTTCTTGAAGTGTTGAAGTAAAAAATAGGGAAAATTTTCTAAAGTGGACTGGTAAAAGATCTTATTTTGAGAGGATTTTTTTCTGGAAATTTAATGCTGAAGTGATGTGAAGAATTTATTTAATCATGCAAATAAAGATAAATCTCAACAGAGTGAGAAATCCACACTCAAGGTTTTAAAATATAATAGGTATGGGTATTATGCTATCTTCTAAAAATAAAAGTATTTTAATGATGATGATTAATGAAAAAAACCTCTTAATTCTAGAGATAAAGTAAAATATCAGGTGATCTCCGCTAGTGATGTGGATTATGACATCATATTGGTCAAATTTACACTTACAAATCACTCAATAACATATAATTGAATATTTATTTCTAGATCTATTCACTATTTTATATCCGATTAATGTTTTATGGGTATTGTGATACCACCTAAAGTATTATTAGTTTATTTAGTAATAAATACCCATAATAGTAAATTGATTTTATATTAGGTATATGATTAATATTAGTTGAAATTTATGTGAATATATATCCCCCAAATCAGAGTATTCTCCCTCTGATGGAATTTGATATAATTTTTATAATTTATTAGATTTATTTAAAAAAAATCAACATCATTAATAATGGTTGTTAATACAAATTTAAAATTTTGAATCAACCTGTAATCTTATATCAGTGATATGATAAATATGAACTTCTATTGGGAATCAATTTCATTGAATTGGTATTGATTCATATTCAAAAGTGTGTTCTCTCTGGTTTTTTGGAATATAATCAATAGCAATGATATTCATATTGTATGAGAGTTTATTAATTTCATTATCGAATAATTTCCTACACTTTCACTTAATGAATAGATTTATTTATCAATAAAACTCATGTAAGGTTCTACATATATATAAAATACACCATATTCGATGGATCTAATTAAGTAGGAGTAATTGAAAAATAAAATCCAAGAGAACCCTGACAATGGATTCATCCATCCATGTGTGCGACCTTAAGTTGAACCCATACTTTTTTAAGAAAAGATATGGATCAATGAAACATTTCCTTGATTATTAGGAACATAACAAGATCAAAATCAATTATCAGTATAATATACCCCATATAGATGAATTGTTTGATTAACTATGCAGAGATTAGTTCTTTTTAAAGATTAACCATCATTTTGGATATCATAAATTGAGGGTCAAGAAGGAGGATATACTAATGAAATATTTCCATACAAAGTATGTAAATAATGGATTTATATTGAATCTATTTGGTCATATAAATTCCCTCTCTACAGTCATCAATTTAATGAATATAATATTTAGATATTACCTCAAAGAAATTTGATTGAGTTAATATATATTCTTTAATTTATAATTTGAAAAAAAGAGAATGAAGATCATTTGAAGAATATTCTGAGGCCCCTGAGGAAGGAGGTGTTGTATTAAAAATTGATCAAGTGGAAATTTCAGCTTTATAAAGTTCTATTTTTTTCCATATAGTCCCATGTGAGGGTATATTGATGGATCCATAAAAAATGAATGTTTTTTAACATTGTCCCAAACCAATCATTATGACTGAGGTGGATATTTTTCTTGGTTTAGATGGATATAATCAATGGTTTTTTTAAAAAAATCTCATTAGTATGTAATCCACACATTGTGTTTACTCTAAAGGGAGCAAGGATCATTTCTTTGATGAATTTGTGTAAAATTTAAAATAATCTAAATAGAATTTCGGGCGAGTACGCCCGTTCTAATATTAACCTATAATGGATATGGGTTTTTAATTTATAGTGATGCATCAATGTATGGACGAAGAGGTGTGATCATGTATAATATTGTGGTGGTACCATATTAGTCAAGTTGATTGAGTGTTCATGAAAAAAATAACCCATTATCGTGATTTAATGTAAGTTGTAGTAATTTGTGCATTAAAGATATAGAGTTACTAGATTTATATAAAAATCGGTCACATATATATTGATCATAAAATTTAAAAGTATATTTCACACTAAAAATTGTTGAATATATTATAGACAATATGGTTATAGGTGATTAAATAGTATGATTGCACTGATACATTACCACCCTGGGAAATATAAAAATGTAAGATATGCTTTAAGGTGAAAGGATCACACTAGCTTATCTATAATGAGGATCATAAGAGATCCAATATTTCATTATTTACATAAGAAATATCTGGAAATATCGAATGAATGGATGAAATATTATACTTATCAAATGAGTTTTTAATCATATATCAATTTAAGGGTTAAAGATTTTCATAAGGATGATGTGGAACTATAAAAGAAGATCAAAAATATTTCAAGGTTCAACTTGATTATGATGGATTTATAAGGTTCAAGAACAACATATGTGTCAAAAAATTACTTAATATTATGAAGGGGCCATTGTATGTGGCTCATACTTCATCATTCACTAATAATCAATGAATAACAATGATTTATAAGGACTTTAAATCTTATTTATGGTGAGAAATCATATAAAAGAGTTTGTTCACAATAAGAATCCTTGTGCTTCATTTATCATTAAGTTAAAGCTATGATAAAAAGGTCCAATGTAATATTGCAACCATTACCAACACCAAAATGGAAAAAGGAAACCACCATCATGGATTTGTTCTATAAACTCCCCAAAACATGTAAATTTCATAGTTCTATTTTGGGTTGTAATGGATCACCTTTAAATTCAGTAAACATAGCTACTATTAGAGAATATTTCTATCATGATAAAAATTCCATAACCTACATTAAATTAGTGTTAAGGACACATAGAGTGCCATATTATATTGTCTCTAATTGAGATGCATGGTTTACCTTGAAGCATCAGAAAATTATTTTGTAAGCTTGAGATATAGAGTTAACTTTCTTAATTTTTAATCATCCACAAACGGATGTCTATTCTGAGAGAAATTTTAAAAGCCTAAAGGATATGTTAATAATGTTTTTTTTGAATTAAATGGTTGTTTAGATCAACAAATTCAACTATTAGAGTTTGGTTATAATAATATATTTTATTATAGTTTTAAATTTGATCCCCATATATCCATCTATGGAAATAAGTGTAGAAATACAACATAATAAAATGGGATTGGAGAAAGAAAGCTATAGAGATATCAGCTAGTTGGGGAAATATAAGAGAAATTCTGATCCATTCAGCAATATGCCAAAGTAACTCATAGTAGAAATAAAAGTTATAATTACATTTATCAACGAAATATGGCATTAAAAGTAAATGAGAAGGTATTAATATAAATTTCACCATGGAAGAATTGTATGAGATTCAAAAATAAAGGAATGATGATCCCAGGGTATATTTCCACTTTTCATATTCTTAGTCAATTTGATATGGTAGCATATCACATGGCTATACCACCAAACCTATCGCAAGTTCATGATGTGATCCATGTTCGTATCTTGATAAAGTACATACCTAATCTATCACATTAACTATAGTAAAATATCATACCACTAGAGAATAACATTTCCTATATAGAAAACCTGGCGTAAATATTCTATCATATTAACATAGTGATATGAAACACGACTAATCACCTAGTGAAAGTTCTATAGAGAATCATAAATTCAATGTTACTACATGGGAACATGAGAATTTAATGAAAAAAGAATCATTTATTGTATCAATGTAACAAATTTTGGGGGTGAATTTTATTTTAGGGGTAGAGTATAACACCCCATATATTTTATAAAACATATCTATTTTTAAAAAATTCTATGAAAGTTTGGGTTTTGTTGTACATTGTTCATAAATGAACCACAATGTTCTATTACAATATTCTAATGTGATAGTTATAATCGAGATGTCGTATTGTAGAGTATTAATATGACTAACTAATTATTCATTATTTATTATTTACATATGAATAAAACTAGTTTTTTTCTTATCAATACACTATAAATAAAAATAAAAACATTTTAATGTGAAATAGATTTATTTATGAATACTATTATTCCATGAACAATGTATTTTTATCTTAATAAACGAAATTAATCACTATTTGTTGATGATAATAATTAAATTTATATGTTATATTTTTAATCAGATGTTTTTAATTCTATGTAATTTTTTTCTAGGAATAAGATATTAAACCAAGTTTCATTATTAAAAATACATTTTTCTAAAATCAGTTTTCACCACATTCTATATGCTTATTTTAAGATTAATTTATTGAAATTATATAGGTTTTTTTTATAAAATTAATTCCATATTTTTAATACATATTTTTAAATTTTCTAAATATTTCAATTATATTTTTGATCAATAAGAATAGTTACCATGTTGAGATTTATCACCATATTATGTAAATCATGTTAACATACATTTAAACCAAGTTATAATTCCATATTTATTATCTTAATTATTATTAGATGAAGTTAATTATACCTTTATCACCTTAGTATTCAAATATACTTCTTATACTACAAATTTTATGAAAATTTCATATATAATAATTAAATCAAGGAATGTTTCAAATTATTACTATCTTTCTTTTAAATAATAATTATAACAATACATAAAGAAAAAAGAATGTAATGGACAAATAAAAATATATATTATTAGAATAATAAACTTATTTCATTATTGAAATTTATTTATAATTTTTATATCTTAAATAATTACCTTTAATTCAAACACAATACTGAAACATAGTCTATTAAATTAATGTAAAAATTATATTAAAAACATTAAAAGATATATAATTTGACTGAGTCAAAGTTTTATACGAATATTATAGATTAATATGGTATTTTATATTAATTTTAATGTATTTTATTCTAAATAATCAATTTATTTATTCATTTGAATAAAAATAATATGAATTCTATGAAAATTGAAATTATTGATACTTTAAGAAAATTATATTTTATTAGATTGTTTAAATAGTTAAAATCATGAAAGATGATGAATGTGATTATATATGGTATAAAATATTATCACATGTTCATTTATGACCAAATTTTCACAATATTTGTAAAATTATAACCCTTTGAGTGTGAAAAGTGCATCGTCCCAGTTACGATTAAAATTGGTTTACCCTACGGTCAATCAAAATGGTAGTCTAAAATGACCCAAGAACATATAAAATTTTTATTTTGTTATGATATTAAAACCCCATGTTATATTAAATTATCATAATTATCCTTTTAAAGGAATTTTTTCTATATTATATCTACATTATAATTAAATCATTTAAAAAATTCAAAAATTGACTCTCACCTCATTTATAAAAATTAACCTTTTCCCTCACTTTTGTAGAAGACATTCATCCATATATCTCAAAAATAACATAAAAAAAATATATTATAAAATTAATTATACAAACTAAATAGATTCATATATTCACAAAATATCAACCAAAATGTCCTTAAAAGAGATATATCATAGTTGTTTCAAAGAAGATGTAATCTCCAGTACTGATCAATTTATATTAAATTTTCCTTTTAACTAATCTAAATATGTTATATTTTTAATATAAGAAAAATTAATTACAAAAACTATTCATTATTTATATTATAATTATTAATCCACCTTCATTCACCCACATTCTATCAAATAGGACGTGAATGTGTCACTTGTGAGTGCGTATGACTTACCTCCTTCACGTAACGCTGCTATAAATTTTTCAAAACAATATCTTATGGATGTTTATTATCATGGGTTTTATGTTTTTATAATATATTAATGAAATATTTATTATTATATAATTATTTTATCATAAACACATCCTTAAATTACAAAATATTGGAAAATGATTATGTCGCTCATGCATACGTGTACATTGCCACCTCTATGAAGTAATGTGATTTATTTTTCAATTCTATTTTAATTATATGGTAATAAGGTTATATTTAATTAAATTATATATATATATATAGTGATTAATTTTTATTTACCTTTATTTGGTTCATCCATCAAAATGTGAAAACAATGTTCATGCAAATATACCACCTATCATGTCTATGAACGGTGTAATTCAATTTTATATATCTGAATTTTATAAATGATTATAAATATATATTTATGTGTTTATAAATATATATATATATATATATATATGTTAATATTTTATTTTTACCATGATTGAAACTTTTAATATGATTAAACCATGATCAACGTACAAGTATCAGAAATTCCCAACTGAAATTCTCATGATGAATGAAACATTTCAAACATAAAAACATTTATTTTGAAAAAAGTATTATTTTAAAAAGTGTTTTGAAATTTTATAAGGGTAATATATGATATTATAAATTTTTACATTAATATTTTATAATATTTCTATAAATTTAAATTTATTATACATGAGGCTACTGGGCACTGAAAGCATGTCAAACTCAAAGTAAGGGATTTTCATCTCACTTTTATCTATGTGTGACACATGACATATTCATTGATTTTTTATTTTATATGTTTCTTATACTTAAAAATTATTTATTTTACTGTACTTATTATAAATTATATGTGTATTGACTTATCCATATATACTTATATTTTTCAGGGAATTTTTTATTACGATGATTCCAAATTAGTAAATGTTTTATGTTACAATCTCATTATCTATCTGTATTTTTTATAATTAAGTTTATGATGATGAATTTTTATAATGAACTACTCAATAAACTTATTAATTTTCATCTCATCTAGTTATTTTTTTAAAAATACATGTTTTCATATCATTTTTCTCACTAAAATTATTCAAGAGTCTAAAAGAACATTTTTATTTAAAACCGCCTTTAATTCTATATTCGGTCAAAATTTCTTTTACTTCTAAATATATGTTTTCTTAAAATATATTTGAGATTTTTTTAAATTTTATATGATATTTTTTATCATATTTTTATCTATAATTTAATTTTTACAATATTTTATTAAATGTAATCTTGTGTACTTTTCCCAAAAAATACTATTCATTTTTGAAAAAATTATGAAAGGAATGTTTTCTTTTAAATTATTTGGCATGTATACAACTTCCTAGCATCATGAACATTAAATTATTTGAATCCTAAATTAAAATTTTCTGTATATTATATTGAAATAAAAAATATATTTAAAATTAAGATATTTTTTTGATTATAAAAAAGTTATTTCAAAGTTAAAAGAGTATTCTACATAAGAAATATTCCAAATTGTCTTTTAAAAGAATTCCCACTCTTGATAACATTATTTTATGTTGATTATTATCTATTAGGAATATTAAAACATTTTGGTGTCAAAATCTTGGAATGGGAAGCATAAACGCGAAGCCCTTGGGGCTGCTATGGGAAGCTCGTCTGTGGAGCCCCGTAGCACCACGGTCGGCGTGAAGCCACCGCCTCTATGAAGACGCCATGGTGTAAAGAGGTAGGAGGCTCCGTGAGCAATATTGATGTTTGCAATGCTTCTGTGGAGTAAAAAGGTGGGAGGATCTATGAATTGGAATGAAGATTGTGAAGCAAACTTGGAGAAAGGTGGTTGGAGGATCCTCGAACCAAATTGACATTTATGAAGATACCTTGGAGAAAGGAGGTGGGAGGCTTCACAATTACAACAAAACACAGTTCGTCTTCATGCCAAGTGTTTTCTACTTCATGGAACCTCTTTCCTATAAATACTTGGCTCCTCTCGATCAAAATGGATGTATCCTCCGTCCTTTTCCCTTCTTATCTCTCAAATTGCAAATCAATTTTTTCTCTGCAAACCTTGAGCTCTTCAAGGTACATTAGCATCGTGAAGTGGCATTACATCTGCTTAAACTCAAACCCTCCTCAAATAGGGAAACCATTCATAGATCCCACGGGCCATCGCAAAGGAAGGGGATCCCCAATGGGACTCGGGTCTTTACAGAGCACTTATGCTTTTCAAAGTACCCTCTGTGATCATGTAACCCACATACTAAGGATGGGTAACCATGCTGCGCGAAGCACAATTCTTCTCAATTCTACACTTCTCCTGGAACCATTGAATCATGAAGAACTACCCCTTGAAAGCATTTCCACTTCACGAAGCACCTACCATAAGCACATATTCCCTATGCCTAGGCTAGGCCACTTCACTTCGTGAAGCATACCCCCTTGTGAAGACCCATCCCTACATAGAGCACCAGATTTTCCCAAGGATTCATCATGTGATCACATTTTCTCCGCAGCTCCTTGTCTTGTGTGACCCTTCAGGTTTTCATGAAGTTATTTCAAGGCCCTTGTATTGTGCTTCCCATTGTGTTACATCGCCTCATGCTTCTTTGCATAGGAATGCTAATGGTTATTTCTTCTTTACATAGCCATGCTAAAGTGGGCCCCACTTTGGATCACTCCATGACACCCCAAAGCCACGACATTGTTGATTCCCTCCCTCCCTCAAGGGCAGTTGGGTATCATTTATCAATGTCCTCTAGGGTGCCGAGTGAACTGCCATCAAAAAAGCTATTGGAAGTAAAATTTACAAGGGCCATCATCCTCATAACTTGACGTCAAACTAATGCCCCACCTCGTGCATCTTACGTGTGGTTACCCACCTCATAAATTCTCCACATTTTCTAGTTTCCACAAGAGTGAAATCTTCCTCCAATGGAATGAGATCCTTTTTTCATGAGTGGCATCTATCAGCGGGGGAAGGCCAACCATCTTCGTGTAATCCCCTAGCATTTCATGATGGGGTCATCAAGTCTTTGCTGCAACTTGTTTCTCACACTGAGAATGACTCATGTGGGCGTAGACTAAGCATCGAACATGAAATCCTTGATGGGATTCCTTTGATTGTAAGCCCCAACACCTTCCTGAACTACGTGGAACTAGATACTTGACAAGGAAAGGTACGTAGGAAGACTCCTTGAGGTTCAATCCCAACAACCATTGATCCTGACCACTACACGTTGTTTCACAAACAATATCTTGAACTACATGGACATTGATCTTTTCCAAGGCAAGGTCAGTAGGAAGCCTCCCAAAGATTCTAGCACAACACCCAATGGTTCTAACCATTCTACATCGGTCCACCCCTATCCTACATGATGTTAAACTGTACCCCTCCTTTTGTCTTACATGACTCTAAACTTTCCCCCCAATCAGCAGTAATCCATTGTGACCTCTATCCAGTGGTAAGCCATTGTGACCTCACCAAGCGGTAATTCATCGTCAACCATAACCTGCGGTAAGATGTTGTGAAACCCAACCCGTGGAAAGCCATTGTGAAAAACCGATGGATGGTATACTATTTTCAATCCCAAACAGTGGTAAGACATTGTGTTTCTAATCAACAGTAATCCATTGTAGTCCCTTTTGTTGGGACCCACATATCTGGTATACCCTCAAGCGTCAGACCAGCCTTTGGATAATAACCACCAGTAAGCCCCAGCATTTCATTGGGTCGATGTCCCCTTTGAACACCCTGATTCCTTACACCCATATTGAACTATGTGGACACTGATTCTTGACAAGGGAGGGTACGTTGGACACCTCCCTGAGAATCAATCTCATCACCCATGTCTCATATTGGTCTTCCCCATGAGCATATGTGTTTCGAGAAGGTCATGCCCCATCCCAAAGGTTCCACTTCCCCTGAGTCTCCCCAATATGGGTCACCTCTTTAGGTGTCACATTGAATCACCGAAAAATCTGGATTTGATTCCCTACCACAGGGATATATATGATGTCTCTTTGAGGCCCAAGCCAAACATCATTTTCTCCCTCGCATCAGCTACATCTCGATCTCTATCCACTCTATAAAATCCACATACATCTTGATTCTCACCCAAACCACCACATATTGGTGAAATCTTGTCACCCACTTTCTCGATGCTCCCAGCATTAGTGCTCCATCTTGGGGTTTCACCCATTTGATCCATTCTAGTCAGTGTTCTGATCAGTCTGATCCATTTATGGTAGATGTTAAACTCGAATCATACCATTTTTTAAGCATGGTAAGCTAATGAAAACCTCATAGAAATTATTATGGAATATAATTTCCCACATTCTTCATGGTATTGATATGGTTTCAGCTCCTTGAGAAGCCATGTCATAAGGGGAAGAAACCCAAACATGCCGGTGTTCCAGTTTCTAGACATTCTAGTGATGTCCAACATGACTACTCCCCTGGCCAAAGTTTTCTGCCCTAACCGGACCCCTAGAATTTCTCTGACAGAAGTAGTGTAATTTACCTGTGTCTATGAAGACATTACACTGGGAAGAGTTTCACAAAAATGTCTTAATCTATCAGGGAGACCTGAAATACGTAACGAGTTCCAATGAGGAATCCACAGAAGGAGGAGGTGACATCCCATAATCCAGTTTTTATCAAGGATCTGATGTCCTTGAATAAGAGATGGATGCTTCCCACATTTTGAAAGCGGGAATGCAGCGGAAAAAACTGTGTGACCTTGACAGATGGGTGTGCGCGCCTCGGTGAATGCATTGGAAATAGAAATGGTGAACCCAACATGAAATTATACTCTTCAATGTAAAGATTAGTATAATTCGAGACATTAGTGGACTTGCGTGTCACCGGATCCAACAATCTGCAACCCGGTCCCGCTAAGAAAAAGTGGGCCTGATATGAAACTCGCACAAAGTCGGGGTAGTTAGAATGTTGGACATCTTGATCTGTGGCACTCTTAGCATGTATCCTTCTTATTAGTCATGGGAGACATAATAATGTTGGGGGCATTGGATGTCAATTTACTTTTTGAATCAATTATTGTTTAATATCACTACCTTCCAGGACCCATGCTGTCACAATAAGAAATCATTCACCACCCATCAACCGACGTAGGGGCAGGGGAAATGTCAACATAGTAGTCCTGTGTGGATCCATCTCTTCTACTAAAATTTCAATGCCCCCAAATACTGTGTTCTGATTCCTTATCTCCCTGTAGAAATTCGTTTTGAAAATGTTGATAAATGACCTCGTCCACCGATATTAGGAGGAGGGGATTATCCTGAATCAGGATATGGCCCACTAGGAATTAGAGGCACTGGTGCCTCATCACTACCACATCCCCTAGGGGCTAGAAAGAGAGCCACTACTCCCCACTAAAACACAAAACTTTTTCTAGAGCCCCTCCCACTAACGCTTCGATGACTCCCTCCCCTATACCGACGAGGTGGGGGATGTATGGACCAACCCGTCCAAGATCTCATTCCTGGGGGCCCCAAAGAGGGACCCACTAGTCCACGACAACCCTGCCACCTAGCCCCAGTAGTCGTGGAGCATGTAAGCATTGTTCCTGCACCGCCATCCCTAGTCCAGCTCACTCGACACCAGCATCGGGCACTGGCAGAGGAGGACGCCCTCCAGGGGGCATCTATGTTGGCAACTACCATCACTCTGGCCACCCTAGATGTATATCATCATCCCCGTGTGTATGATGAGTTGGGGACCTCATACACTCGGCCCAGATTGAGGCCCCAACCACCCCACGAGCAAGCTGGGTTGACACTAATGGCAGCTGGCATAGGGAGCTCCCACCAAGAACCGACAAGCAGTAATGAAACCCAGTACAGAGGTCCTCCCCGTATCGCTGGAATTGATTACATAGTTCCTACCTAATTCAATTATCGTCATGGTGGTCCCCCACGTGCCACCTTCGATCGTAATGAGGGTCCTCCCCACAACAGTGACACCTAGTACGAAAGCCTCTTTTGTGCTCATGACATTGTTTATTGGGTCATTCCTCCTGCCACAGGCCGCTGACATGGAGATGTTAAACATCTGGTCTATCTCTAGCTCGGGGGGGCACCCCCATGTCCTTATAGCGGCTGGTGAATGTCCTCCTCACCTTAGAAATCATAGGAGGGAAGGTCGACCTCACATCATTTTCACCCAGCACGGAGGTTGTACTCGTGTTCGTCATGACTAGTATGAGGAGGCTCCTCACAATGATACTATTAGGGGAAACAACCCTATAGGTCTTAACCATGCTCCTACGTGCTCTAGTAGAGATCCTACCAGCTTTAGTACTTTCTACAAAGATTCCCTCTGAACATCAATCATCAGACACGGAGGTCCTCCATGTCTTCCCTTTGATATCTATCCAGGTGCTCCTTGCACCCCAGCTCACGTAGGCGGAATTCCTCTCGGCCCCAACACCAGTATGGCTGAAAGTTCTCCTCACTCCAGAAATCAACCTAATCTTGAAGATCCATCTAGGGGTAGAAGGTCGGGCCGTCGCTACCTTAAAAAGAACATCGGTATTATTAAGACAGAGAATAAGCCTGTATGATTCTCATATTCTAAGGTAGAATACAACCCAGCAATGGAAACCTCTCCTAGATCCTCCATGTCAAGGATCAGGGCAGGAACAAGGTGCATTAACCCCATAATTATAGAATATGAGGTCCAAAAGATCCCTGCCTCCCTCCACATATACATCCAGGTGGATGAATATTTGACATCTCCCCATGGTATGGCCAAGAAATCACACCATAATCATAAGAAGAACTCTCTACCTCGATCAGAGATCATAAGGAGATATTCTGAGGACAAATGGATGATGAGCAGCAGCGTGGTCCATCACCAATATCCATGGTCCCTATTCTAGAAAATATTTTCTCTGTACCATCTTTCTATGATGTGGTGTCCAAGTCACTTCACTCTTTGTAGGATATCCCAAGATGCATCAGTTTGTAAGCTTTCTCTCCATATTTTTCACCGAACAGCCTACCATCTTAGTGCTCGGCTTTATTAACGCTACTACTTCCCCTACTACCTCTGGTTGATGAGTGGGGTAATGAAGGGCCAGACCCCATATTCAAGCCAAGGAGCATCGGTGATATTCTCATAGTAGACTATTTCCTAGAGATGTTTTGGCTAGTTGCATCACTAAATTTCAGGGCACCAGAAGCACTCACATAGGAGGAGGTTGGATTCTTTATCCAGACCCTCTGGACAACTCATTTCCATCTTCTTCATTGACAAGTGGCCTACCATAACAGTCAATCACACTTAGAAGACATCGTCCATCAATGTTGTATGGATTATTTGGCAACACATCCTATGGCCCTGTGCCCTGAGTCGCCAGTCCGTCATAGGACCCTCCCACAAAGATGCGTCCAGATTCCAAAAGTCCTCCACATGATAATCAAGGAGGTTTCTCCCCACATGAAAATATATGGTTGGGGGTAGTACACAACACTACATTTTAGTTCTATCTGGAGCCACCCCAACATGCTAGGAGATATCGAGGATATGCCTCCAGGTAGGGTCATGGTTAACATGGATGACCAACAATGGGAAGAGAAAGAGTTAGAGCTTCCCCAATAATTCCTACCCCCTGAGGGAGTCTAACACCTATTGGATCCAGTAGGAATGATAACATTCCAATAATGGATTTTATAGTGTCTTCATGAACCAACTGATTCATTATCCCTCAGTCAGAATCCTAACAAGGGTATGAAGCACCTAGGAGCCACCAAACCCTTCGACCTATCTAGCTCAATAAAAAAGATGGATGACGATCTCGAGAAAGACTTGTTGCATCAATAACTTGTGGAGAATTAAAATATGGTTGATGACCTCCTTGTTGAGTGTGTCATAGAGCGACGACCAAACTATAGAGATCCTCAACCAGGACAGTATGGGAAGACACAACTTCCCCTAGGTGAATTGCCTCCAGGTGACCTTAACTGTCCTTCCCCCACAGACAGGGCCCAAGCTGGAGCCTATGGAAATAGGTCACATTAAATATCACCAAATCCACTTGAACACCATGACAATCCTCAGGACCACACTTAGGTTACCCTAGCTACTCCATAGGTCCTTCCACCTGTCACTACATGAGCCGTTGGTCCTGCTTATCATGTTGATGAACCCACCAACGCATTGTTGGTTAGGGATCCCCATCAAGTCAAAAATACCCGGCCTGATGATCTCATGGGGGTGCTCATTGACTTCCTTGAGGAATTGTAAATGTGATAGGTTTAAATCCCACCTGATGGGAAGCCATATCTGACGTGGTTGGATGATATGCGAGCACCCCCGTGTTTTATAAATCCCACAATTTCCCCCATAAATGGTATGGGTGGAACATTGTAGCATTTTTTCCACATCATTTCAATGTGTGGGCCCATATTGGGAACTCGAGCATAAGAGGAGGCTGCCAAACTCTGTTGTTTTGTACATACATTGGAAAGGCATGTGTTTTTTCTGGTACAGCCAGCTACCCATTAGATCAGTAGTTTGTTGGGAATATTTTTACATGAAATTTATTTTCCAGTTTTGTACCACCACTAAGTAGACATGTTTTGTAGAGGTCTTATGGTGCAAACAGAGGCCTGATGAATGTGTCGCAGACTTTGTCACCTGATGGAAAGGGCTAACATACTCCATCAACATTCCACTAACTCAGGAGCAAATACTGATAATGTTTGTGGGGAATTTCAAGACAGAAATAGTCCCCTATGTGATCACCATGAACTATCTTATTGGATTTCATGACTTCTGTAAAAATTACTAGTGCCTAGAAGAAGCCTTATAGTAGGGCAAGAATTCATACTCGCTGTCTCGTGCAATCTCCATGAGGAGGGCCGCCATGGTCGAATTTTTCGTGGTGGCTCAAATAGAGCCCCCAAGAAACTGAAGATGTTACCAGTGAAGTTGCCTCCCTAGCCTCGTAGAGGCCCTCCACCTCAGGCATAGCCTCCAACCCAGCAGCAACAACCTTAGAACTAGTAGGCTCCCCCACACAACGTGCTGGCACTGCCCAGGAGAGATAACTAGGCTCCACCTCAACCATGGGCTCCTTCATCCCCTCGTCGGTGCCAGGCTCCCAAAGCCCCCTTCCCAGAAAGGAGGAACCAGACCTAACTAGTAATTTTGGATTATATACCCAATTATTTCCAAAGATTCTTGGAATAATGGATTGTATGTTTGCCTGAATGTAGGAGTCCAGAAGTGGTGAACCTCCCTGATCACCTCAATTACTACCCATATCCCCAGATCTTGTGGAACACCATCAAACAGTGCTATGTGTTTAAAGACTGAGTTCAAGACCAGGTAGATAAAAACATAGTCCGGTTAGATCCTGCTCCAGTATAGGTGGAATGTGTCTATGTGATGTTAGGTCATATCAATGACAGCAAAGGGGAGTGGCATCAGGTTTCTAACTAAGGTTCCCAAAAGTATAATGATTGGAAAGCTCGTAAGATAGTCTCTTATTTCCATGGTATTATTCATGCATTACCGAATCAATCCGAACCTTCAAAAGACACCATGCCATCCAACACCAGTACTTTTTTTCAATGGGTCTATTGTCCTCTTCCTAGAAAAGAAAGCATCTGTGGGGCAAGGAAAAACAAAGTCCCATGCTGATGTCGTTGTCAATCCATAATCTCGGAATTTTCATGCCACCATAGATGGATATTCCACCCATAATATATCTAGTAGTGGATCAATCTTCAATTGACAGTCAAGGGTATGCCTTAGTTAACACCATAGAGCTGATAAACCCCAGCATGATTCCTAATGGGGAGGAGCGCTAGGTGGATCCTCCGAATGCTCCCAGTCATCGATAGCGATGACGGAGAAATGGAAATACGAGTAGTCCGAGGGACTCAGTCAGTACTTCCAGACAGACTTTTCATGCCACAAAAACTAGATAGCAGACCTAGTATGAAGCTTAGCATGACCAAACATCTCATCTACAGTCATCAGATCTGCCTTCTCCCCTATTTGTGTTTCTTGATCAGGCAGAGCCAGCTCGACCACAACATGACCAGCCAGGCTCTGCTATAGTTCGGTCTCATTCATCTTGCCCTCATCTGGTATTCACTACACATGCATTGAATAGAGGGCAGTGGGATATTCCTAGCACCACTCATCCATCGGTCTATCCAGCGGGGCCCGCCATTCCACCTGTCATAGAGTGACCTATTATAAGAAGAAACTAATGCTTGGTATAGAAGTATGATGTCTGGAAATATCATTCCAGTATTCTAGGAAGGCTCTCCAACCTTGAGGACCGTCACCTATCTGTATATATGCGTGATTCCCTCACTGAAACTTCATAAAGCCCCCTCCAGTTCGAGATATAGGTAGCGGCTGTAGAATCCTTCCATGCTGAGGTGGTCGAGCTTGCTGAATTCCAAACCATCATCTCATTCTATGGAAATAATGAATTCACCAACCTTCGAGGCAAAATTTTCCCACTTTACATCACAATACAGTTTAACGGCATGGAGGTTCGTCTCTGTCTTGTTGACATGGGCTCCAGGATCAACCCAATCCTAAAACAAACACTACGAAAATAGGGGTTGTCTGAGGAGGAACTATGTCTCTCTAAACTGAAAATACAAGGCCATAACAGCATAGAATAGACATCGGTCAGAAAGATTGACCTAAAATTCAAGTTCGGTGGTCTGGTATCTAGCACTGAGTTCATGGTTGTTTCATAGGGCACTGCCTACAATGCATTGATGGTTTGGCTATAGCTCCACCTGCATGCGATTGTTCCTTCATTGTATAACCAGTTCCTTAAGTACACCCTTAATGGATGAGTAGGCATACTCTATGGTGGAGCATCTCCCTTTTCCACTTTTGATGCACTTAACCTGGTCGTTGACTATTACAAAAGTAAGGAAATGCATATTCATGAAAACGAGGTTGAGTGTGCTACGGCTGCGACTGACCTGTGGATAGATCCGGATGATACCTATGTCTTTCCAATCCAACGATTTGAGGGTACAACTCTGGACATGGGAAAATGCTTCTTTTGTTCTAGAACAAGGGGGAGAACATTCCCCAGTCTAAGAAATGTTGGAAGATCACCTCATACTCAAACACAAATCATTCTTGGGTAATCCCAGATCCCCCTACTCCCATAAAATTTCAGTGTGTCTACCCCATGGAAAAAACAATATGTCATACTTCCTCGTTCCATCGGAGTGGGATAAACCATCTCAAGACGATGCACTAAAATTGATTTGATATCATCAATCGTGTCCCCTTGGTCTGAAGACAAGATGGGATATGATCAGTAGCTTTTATTTTTCTGGTTTTGACAGCACGAGAGTCCCCCGATGTTGCGCCCACCGCCACTCTGGTTGGTACGAGTCACCCATCAGGATCTATTGACTCATAAGAAACTCTTCCCAATGAGGATCCTTACTCCCTAAGTGATGAATGTGATTCATATGATGCTTCTCCTTCCATTGAAGAAGGAATTTCCACAATGGTCAATCAATTAGTACATGTGAACCTCTGTAGCAAGGCGGGCACAAAACCCACACTGATTTGTGCCGCTATGCCCCTCGAGGAGCAACAGCAATACATGGGATTCCTCAAGAAAAACTATGACATATTTTCCTAGAGTTATGATGAGATACTGAGAATTGATCCATAGGTAGTATTCCACCATCTTTGCCTCCTAGAAAATCACTTTGGGTTTTAGTAGCCTCCTAGAAAGATTCACCCTTCTCACCGAGCCATGGTTGAGGCAAAAGTGGATAAGCTCATCAGATCCAATTTCATTAAGAAGGTACAATACCACAAATGAAAGCCAAAATTGTTCTAGATAGGAATAAGAAAAAATATATCAGAGTCTGTATTGACTTCATAGATCTCCATTTTTAGTGTCTGTAGAATTATTTTCCTCCTCTTTTGATAGAATTTTTGATTGATGCTATAGCTGAGTTGTAGGCCCTCTCCTTCCAAAATGGGTACACTGGGTATAACCAGATCTGAATGGCTCCTGACGATGAGGAGTACACGACCTTTAGGGAAGGGAAAGGTACTTTTTGTCACCAAGTACTTCCCTTCAGTTTGAATAATACAGGTGATACCTACCAATGGGCTATACATCACATGTTTAAGTCGATCCTCGGGACATTGGTAGAATGTTATGTAGATGATATGGTCATCAAATCTCACCAGCATCCTGACCATATCAAAGAACATTAGAAAGAATTTTTCCTCCTTCGATATCTCCACATAATGATTAACCCATTGAAGTGAACCTTTGAGGTCACCTCTATAAATTTCTTCTGTTTCATTGTCTGATTAAGAGGAATCCAAATCGACCCGGATAAGATCAAGGCCATCAGACAGATGTCTCCTCCAAGAAACCTCTAGGTCCTTCGAGATTTCTAAGGCCACTTGGCCTAAATATTCCGATTCATCATGAATTTTTATGGAAAGTGTAATCCCTTTTCTTGACTCATGAAGAAAGGCATTGTCTGCCCGTTGGATGAAGAATGATAGATTTCCATTGAGGAAATCCAGAAATACCTGCTCCATCCACCATAATTAATGGATCTTGTCTCCAGAAATATATTGGTCCTTTATGTGACTTCCTTAGAACTGTCTCTTATCACCATTCTCACCTAGAAGAACAAATAGGGGACAAATAACAGTGTCTATTATCTCAGTCACAGGCTCATTGATACGAAGACCAGATACTCCCCTATTGAGAAGAGTTGCCTTGTGCTGGTATTTGTATTTGAAACATTATGACATTACATGTCGCCCTATGAGATAAGGCTGTTGTCCCGGGTAGAACTGCTGAAGTACAACCTGAATTGTCCCATGTTTAAAGGTTTTCTAGCTCGATGGGAATTAATCCATTAGCAATTCGACATCAGGTTTTTCCCTCAAAAACAAATTATGGGGCAAGTGTTCGCAAACTTCCTTGTCCCCAATCCAGCTCTAGTGGACCAGTCCATGGATCTAGATTTTCATGATGAGACCATTATCTCAGTAGACCAAGCCATGTCTTGTTGAAAAATTCACTTATATCATGCTTCATGAAGCCCTACAGGTAGAAGGATCAATGACCCCAAGCTCAATAGTGTAGGCCTAGGTATTTTCTTCATTACCCCTTGTACAATACATTCTTATATATTCATTCCTATTGTCATAAGGTAGAACAAATAATGAGGTGGTGTATCAGGATCTCATTATTGGCCTTGATATGGACCTCGAGATTGATGTTCCCTAATTACATGTGAAAGGGGACTCCGAACTAGTCATCAAGGTTATCAACAGTGACTATGTCGTCAGAAATCCAGAGCTCATACCTTTTCTGGAATGCACGCTCCAGCTAATAGTCCAGTTCCCATCTCTTCCAGAAGTCACTCATGCCCCTTGATCTTAGAACGGTCGATTTGAAGCCTTTTCCAGCCTAGCTTCATCACTTGTAGAGCCGAAACATACTGACTTGACTATCCATGTGGGACACTGGGGAGAAGTCGCCCCTATCACTCCAGATGATGATTACAGCCTTCAGGTGAGCAACTTGAATGTCGACACCTCCACGCCAGGACCTCAAAGTCCACCAGATGTTGTGATTAAGGTGACTCCCAACTAGAGAACCTCCTTTGTCGAGTATCTCCAAAACGGTAATCTCTCGGCAGATCGGGCCAAGCACGAGCGAATCTGACGTCACGAATTACAATTTACCATCCAAGACAGTCCTGGTTGTGAGAATATCCTCTACAAGAACATTTTTTTGGGGTTCTCCTTTGTTGATTTCAATGATTTTAGATTTCCCAAGTCATCCAAGAGGATCATGAGGGTTTATATAATGATCATCAGACCTTGTCGAAACTATCTCACCAGATCTAGAGACTGTGGTATTTTTGGCTTTTCATTATCCATGACTGCATCAAGTTCGTCAGAATGTGTCATGCGTGCCAAATTCATGCCAAATTTATGCATCAGCTTCCAAAGCCTATCCACAATACCAAGTACTCCTGGACATTTTTGGTCTAGGGACTCAATGTCTTGGGACCATATCCATCGGTGACAGCTCGCCAGTGCAGGTTCATCGTGACCGCTACAAATTTATTCTTAAAGTGTAAAATGGACGCTCGGATCAAGGAGTTCTATGCCCATTCCATCATTGAATTTGGGAGCTCCAACATAATCTACCAATTTGGAGTCCCTCACATCATCCTCACTGATAACAACCCATAAATCATGTGTGGATTAGCTGATGAAATTGTACGCTAATTAAAACATCTATTTTAACCATACCTCCCATTATCATGCACAAGAAAATGAACTGATTGAGGAATTCAACATAACCCTCTCTAACATTCTAAAAAATGACGGTTCAGAATAAGAAGAGTTTGTCGGGTGAGATCCCCAATGCCCTTTGGGATTATTAGACGATGAATCATAATTCCACCTAGGTGACCACATATTCCCTGGTTTACGTAATGTATTCCATCCTGCCCATCGAGATTCTTTTTACCTCATTGTGCACAACTATATTTGATCAGAAAGCACTAGATCAAGTTGATGCAATCTGTCTGGCTGAGTTGGAAGCGCTCAATGAGAACAAGCTTCATTCCCTACACAATCTAGAAAGGCATCAGAATTAGATAGCTAAGGATTTCAAATAAAATGTTCGCCACTGCACATTTTTGCAAGGTTACATGGAATTGGAATTGAGAACGCCATTGATACCTGGACGAAAACCACCCAACATGGAACCCAGGTAGGAAGGTCCTTACATTATTCACAAGGTTTATAACAATTGTTTGTACTCCCTGATTACCATGAATAGTGAGCATATAACTCCTCCCACCAATGCCAAGTTCGTCAAGAAATACTTTGCCTGAGAAAATGTGCTTCTACATGACCGTAAACTATATGGTCTTATATGAACATAAAAAATTCGGTCCATACTACAAGGCATTAAAATGTGCGGCTCATCTGAATTGATTGACGTAAAACTATTCAGAACTTATCCTACAAGATGTTGAACTATGAGTGGAAAATGTACCTCATGTTATGCATAAAATTAAATTGTAAGTCAGTCCTACACGACCTTAAAATATCTTTTCTTACATGACCTTAAACTATCATGTCCCCCATAACATTAAATTTTGGGTCTTCCGACATGATTTTAAAATGCAAGAACTACATATGCCTTGATACACATTCATATGGGACACGTAGGAATGGTCAGAATCTTCATCCTGAGTCCAGCCCCAGTTTCCCCTATAACAATCCCCCTGGGTATAGTTCTCTTGGAGGATCCTACATGGTATCGTCTAGGCTACTTTGGCCCCACTTATGTTAGGATTACGATGATCTCACCACATGCTTCCCTCCTCATTCTTCTATTCTCCCAAGTCCTCATCACACGATGCTAAAATACATGAACATCAATAACTACGTATGGATTGATTCCCATCCCCATGGGATACATAGTAACACCCAGATATTTTGTTTTTTGGCCCAGCCCCAATGCCAAAATCTCCCCTCGGGTCAGAAAACAAGGTGTGGTGCCATCTTTTTAACTCTTATCCCTAGAGATATCAACCTATTTCACCATCATGCTGGACATTAAATTTGATGGGCACATTTAGCCTCCACATACTCCCTGTACTTGGGACTCCATCTTCTTTCACAATCCAAAAGGACCCCCAAATGGTACAGAAACTTTTCCTAAGGTATCTCCTACCATTATAGGCCAACTTCTTCAAGGGTTTAAAAAAATACAAGTCTACTGTTGTGAATATGGTCCGTATTTGACACTCTTTTGTTGTCCCCACTTTAGGTCACACGATATAGATAATGTGTTTCGAATTGGGTCAACAGCTATCCTTTGTCATTATCACCACCCCCATATGTCCCTAACATTGAGTGTTGTGGTTCATTTTTCCCTATTGTCTCCTCAAGCATCAATGTACATCAAGTAGTAGTCTGAGTACAGCTGTCGTACCCTTATATGATGTTTATAGCCTAATCCTACTCCTTCTTTATGACACTGAGAATTGGTCATGTGGGCTTAGGATATTTGGTAAGACAATATCCACATGATGGTCAATTGTTTCTAGTTGTCCAGGACTCCCAACCATAGGTTTTTGAACCCTTTGTCCTCTTAGCCAAAGTTCTCATCTAGGATTATGTGGTGTGGTATGGGCTCAGATTATCATTAACTTTGGTCTTTTTTACCATGCCAAACATATCCCCTTGAGACATGCCTCCTTCATCTGTCATCCTATCCGCAAGAACTGTCCCTGTCATGGTTTCTGTGACCCGTAATTTGGCTTTCAAACATCCTCTATATGAAAAAGAACCCCTGAACAGTGTAGATTCTTGGACCAAGGGATCTTCTACCATTACAGGAAAATATCATCAAGGGTTTCAAACAACTAATTAATACAAGGCTGGTGTTGCGAATACGGACAACTGTTGACGCTTAATTTTCTACCACCAAATCACGGTCACACAAATATGGATACTGTATTTCAAACATAGTCCACGATTATCCTCAATCAACATTTTTTCTTTGTGGTTTTCCATAGGCACAATGATTTTCCCCATCAACTCAGTTTTCCCATAAAAATGAAATTTAACTACGCACCTATGTTCTAATCCCTATGACCTTAAACTAAGAGCATCGTCGTCCTCACAACAAGATGTTAATAGTGAGCTAGTTAGGACTTCTCATTTTTGGTCCCTCAACCATTTCAGTCCCTTGTCCGATGTTTTCATTCGAGATTGTATGATGTGGTATGAGAATATGCCCAAAATCATCATAGACATATCATCACGCCATACACATCCCTCAGTGGGGTAACTTTCCCCTATTTTTGTCCTTACTATATAACATTAAACTGCGCATCATGTTTCCTCAGAACTACATATGACTTGATTCCCATCTTAATGGGATACGTAGGACTGTCGAAACATCTAGTCATCTTGTCCAGCACCATTTCTTAAAAAACACTTTATCATTCTGGTCGCTTGGCCTTATTCCTTCGAGGGGAGGGGTACACGGTGTGGTATGGGCTTATGTCCCCATTCATGTTGGGTTTTTAACAACCACACAACATACCTATCTCTCCTAAGCTCTCATTGATCCCTTTTCCTACACTTATCATTTCATGTTAAATGATCTTATGTTGAGCCCCTCGACCATCTTCAGTGATTCATAAATGATCCCAGGAGTACTCAGGTTCAAAATCTAGAATGTCGGATTCAACCTAGACATGCTTTCACCCATTTTTACATATTTGTGTTCCCCTTAATTTGGGATTTCATCACCTTTCACATCTAAAATGACCTCTAAATGGAAAGGATGCCCAACCCAAGGGCTCTCCTACCATTACAGGCCCACCTCATCGAAGGGTTTCAAATAAAAAACTAATACATGTCCAACATTGCAAATATGGTTAGCAGTTGACACTCATTTGTTGTTCCCATTCATGATCACACAACATGGATACAATGTTTCAAACTTGATAAAAAATTATCATCCATCATCCCTCTATCCCCATAAAGCCTTAAATTTCGGTTACATTATTCGCATCATCTTCCACCCCATCATGTTCATGTTGAATTTTGACACTCCTGGTGCTATCCCTCAATGCACATTTGCACGTTAGGAGGACAAACCTGTTGTAAGGAATCATTCGGGGCTCCATGTTGACTCACCCTTTAAGTGTTCCCCTTGTGTTGCGAATACATCTTTTTCCCTTGTTTCCCACATTGAGTTTGACTCACATGGGCCTAGGGATCAAATCGAGGCATGCGCTCTCTTGGAAGAGGTTTGATTTTTCATGGTCCATTCTCTAAGACTTAAAACTAAAATCTCCTTACACGTCCTATCCATAGAACTATGTGTGTCTTCATTCCCATCCTCAATGGATATGTAGGAACACTGGGACGTTTCGTCCACATGTTCATCCCCATATTTTCTAACCTCTGCTGGCCCCTCGACCCAACGATTCTTCTTCAGAATCGCTCCTGGTGTGATACACACCTCATCCTCATTCACATCAAGTATACTTTATCACGTCATGTGGATTCCCCATATAGTCTCACATGAATTTAAACTATTGTGCCTATATTTCCTGACATTAAAATTCCTGGTTGGTCCCACCACATGACCTTAAAATGTGACATTATCATCCTGGACGCATGATGAAAAATGGCATTGTATCATTGTGTCCTTACCCAAGAGGTCATCATGTTCGGTATTGGTTATCCACCATACCATTTTTCAATTCCTACATATGGATTGATTTCTATAGCGATACCAGGATTGTGTGTTATATGTTTATCGATTCAAAAAAAATACACTCATCTATCCTAAAGGAAAAAATACGATTTATCAAATACGACATTTTTTAGTGCGAGTTCAAGACCTGCATGACCTATCCCTAACACTAGTTCCTTACCACTCTTGTCTCTAGAACTATGTATGGATTGATTCCCATTTTCATTAGGTATGTAAAAATTCCCTGGCACTTTTCCTTGAGCCCAGCCTAACATTCACTTTTGATCCCCTGAATTAGAAATTTCCAGGGTAGCACATTGTGGTGATACAAACTCATAATGTCCTCATTCACGTCGAGTTTAATAATTACTTCATCATGTGTCTCCCTCCTTCAGTTCCATCTATGGTCTGAGATCCATGGCCAAAAACTAAAACCACTCAACGTCCTTGCTCCAAGACATTAAACTACACAACATCTTCCCAAACTACCTATAGTTTGATTCCCATCCTCATGGGATACGTAAGAATTCCCTTGCATCATGTCTTAAGGTCTAGCACTAGGAATCTAAAATCTTACCCCCTCTCTTTGGCCCCTTGTCCCGAACACTTTTGGGAGCATGTGGTGTGTCAAGCAACTCTTTGGTTCTCCTTCACATTGGTATTCACAATAGACTCAAATGGTTTTTCCCTTCTCTTTTCTGATTCTAGTATGAAATCTATTAGCCAAAACTACGATCTCCATATGAGAACTATGCCTTAGTTTGGCTACTTCCCCGCCATGCACACAATCTATTAAATAAATCACCCCATTAATGGCCCATCCTATGAATATAATCTTGAAGCGTGCAACCCCATGACCCTTGTACTTGGAAATTGACTTGACTCCCTATATCTGTTATTTCTTATTATCATATTAAGATGCATTGTGACAAAGAGTCTGAAGTGTGGAATTTTCACAGGGACATTCTTGAATTCCATGTCCAAGATTTTGTAGCCAGTAATTTATACCCTCATCCTCTTCCATATCTAAAGGGACCCTCTTTACGACCTGGTCTCATGCCAAATTGGGCTACCTACTATCTTGGGCCAATGTCCATGAGGACCTCAGATGACATTTTCGAGAGGTCCCGTTTTTCGAACATGGTCGTTGGTCAACCCCCATTTTTTTGTCCTCGTTCAGGGCTAACATGATATGTATGATGTGTTTCTAACATGGTAAATAGTTATTCCCTATCATCACACCACCATCATTTTGTTCTAGACATCGACCATCATGATTCACATATTTCAACTCCATTATGTTCAAGTGGAATTCCAACATACTAGACATTACCTCTGCATGCACCTTGGTGTGTTATGTAGGAAGGTCGATATTGGGGATTCATTCCCCTAGAATCCCATTGCCTCTAATGTGTTCCTACAAGTACTAGGAATTCCCCATCACTACTCCTTTTTTCCCACATTGAGAATAACTCGCTTGGGATTAGTTGTTTTGGTAGGATTTGTACTAGTGTATTCGATCTACAAATTCCCATCATCTTACATGACATTAAAATGCACTCTCTGAATAACATGTGTCTTGATTTCCATCCTCATGGGATATGTAGGAGCACCTAGACAGCCGGTCTTGGGCTCATTCTGGTTTTCTCCTTCAGTCCCTTGATCTAAGGATTCTTTGAGGTGTGTGTGGTATGGTATGGACTCTTATGGTCCTCATTTATGTTGAGGTATGTAACACACTGCACATTTCCTTTCTAGATAGACATGACCTCAACGCATGATAATAAACTATAGTTCTACGCTGAACATATTCAGTATGCCCCATGCTATTCATAGAATTCACTAGATTCCATGATCGAGATTCTTTCCCCTATAAGTGTTTTCCTCCAGCAAAGCCTTACTTAAAAACTAATTTGGCTGGATTCACATACTTATCGGATACGTAGTAATGCCTAGGAATTCCTCCATAGGCCTAACCTCAGGACCATTAACCCTTCTGGCTCATCGCCCCAGATCATGATCCTTGCAGTATGACCTTTAAATTATATACCATGTACTCATTGTACTATTCATGAAACAATGTGTCAATCATCATTATTGGTGTGATGTAAAACTACAATGCATTCCATGTACTTTCTAGAGAGGGAATGTTCGGAAGTAAGATTGATCCCTGATTAGAACGATGCACCCACATAACTTGTTTCCACCACAATTGCATAATTTCATGAATATTGGACTCCATATGAAAAACCAATCACTCCACCCTCCATGTTGTGCATACCCTTTATTTGGACCCTCACCCTCTTTCACATCTAAAGGAACCGCCTAATAATATGCATGCTCAGACTTTAGATCACCTACTATCCTGGGATAACGTTATGGAAGACATATGGATGACATTTCGAGTCAGGCCCCATCTTTCGAACATGTTCCGTGGTCGACCCTCATTTTCCATCCCCATTTCAGGCTATCACAATAAGAATATTTTGTTTCAAACATGGTCAAAAGTTATCCTTCATTGTAACTCCATCCCTATAGTGTTCCCAATCTTGGGTATAATGATTCACTTGTTGTAAGGACCTAGTTGGAGTAAAGAACCACATAGAGGGGGGGTGAATCAGTTGTACCCTTTTTCTTATTTTATGTTCCCTGACTAACCATTGACTCTAGTTAAAGATAAACTTCCCTGCTGAAAAACAAAAAAGAACACATCCAAAAGGAACCCAAAAATCTACAAGGTTCACAATTCAATAAGAATAGCTACGCCCTTGGTATGGTTGGAAACAATCCAGCACCATACAATCCACTAAGAAAACAATCATTGGATTACAACGAGTACGATATACCCTTACACTCATGAAGCACTGTGAAACAATCACTCCAAATCATGTGCACCCACATAGAACAATATGGAAAATTATCTTTTCTTGTAACAACTTATGTTACCTGCAATTCCTTTTTAATACACTAGTGTAAGCAATTTCAGTACAAATCTTTACTTCCCTACACAGAACAAAGGCAAGGACTCCATGGACTTGAGATAGATCAGTTACAGTCTGAACTTCCCATTCCGAATCTCCACTCTGAATTTTCGTAATCTGATTCTTCAATCTGAATCTTCTTTAGACTGAGAAACTCAATATGGTGACAGCCATTTCTAATTCCCCATTCCGAATCTCCACTCCAAATTCTTCACTCCGAACTTTCTTCTTCACTCTAATTCTGCAATCCGAGTCTTCCTCAGTCTGAGAACTTCAATAAGGTGACAGCCAGTACTGATTCTCCATTCCAAATATCCACTCTGAATACTTCACTCTGAATTCTTCAATCAGAGAAACTCAATACGGTGTCAACCAGTATCAAATTCTCATTACAATTGAAACTGTAATGAAACTCTGTCGGCCAAACAATTCTTCCACTATCTTGATTATCAGAGCTTCTCTCTCTAATTTTTCATCACACTCTTACTTACCACCTGGATATCCTTTTATAGGTGCTCCAAATTATACTTAGGCGGGAAACCAAAATATTTTCCTACTCACTTAAATTCACCCAAATCTGAATTTCTCCTGAAATCTCAAAGTAATTAAGACTTGGTCAACGCTTCTAGAATCTTCTCGAATCTTATTCCCCTTTACTTGATTTATAGCTTTGGCCTTTTCTGGATCTGACTTTGTTACACAAATTTCTCGGAGTCACATTCTCTGATCCACTGATCTATCTTCTCGGAATCATATTCTCAGATTCACCCTCCTTGATTCTTCAGCATCACTTTCTCAGATCCACTCTTCTTGAGTCTTCAGCATCACTTCAACTCTCAGCATGACTCTTCATCGCTTCTTCGGCATGACACCATTTCAATTCTCGTTATCACTCTTCATTACTTCTTGGTATGGATTTTCGTTCCAACTTCACCAATTATCACCATGACTCCGCACTTCTGGATACGAACTTCAGGTTCAGAAAGTTGACTCCGAACTTTCCGCTACGAACTTCTTCTTCAGCAAGTCGACTCCGAACATTCCACTACAAAAATATTCTCAAGAAAGTCAACTCTGAACATCTCGCTACAAACTTCAGGATCTCAAAACGGCTCTTCCAGATTCTCAGAACGGCTCATGGTTCTCGATACGACTTCTTCAATTATAGATATTGGAGATTTTGAATTCTCGGAATGACTCCTCCATATCTCGGTATGTCTTCACCACCCAAATTTTTCTTGCATTATGAGTACATGCATATACTCAAAAATTACAGTTACATAACATCAAAGCATAGTCACAATTAGGGCCTTCACATCTCCTATCAGCCAGCTTTCAAGAATTTTCAATTTCCCTATTCCAAACGTCTCAATTTTCAGACTCTAAATTCACAGACTCTGAGTTCTTCGATCACCAGGTTCTCGGTTTTGAACTCCTCATTTTTCAGACTCCGAATTCTAGACTCTGAATTCTTCGAACACTAGGTTCTAAATATTCAAAATACTCGATTCTGAATCTTCAATCTCCTAGCTTCTGAATTATTAGAAAATAAAGATGTCTTTCCTTTATGAAATCTTCCTCAAGGTCAACAAAAGACAATCCATGCAAACCATCCCTTCCTTCTGCTTCGTCCTAACAATCTCCCCCATTGGATTTTGTTGTCAACAAAGTTATCATAAATCACTAAACTTTGTAACCTCAAGAAATGGATTACTTATCAATAATTCTAAGCCTACGTGAGCTAACTCATTGTAGGAAACAAGAATCATTGACAGCAAAACCATGTTGTCCATAGGTAGTGAAAATGGCATCATCAACATCATACATCTTCAACATCATACATCATCAGCTTCATACATCCTGTAAAAAACTTCATGTTCATTCATACAACCACTCTAAAAAACAGTTAGAATCATTCACATACACAAACAATACTTAGTTCACAGCTTACCCACAACTCTCTCTTTAAATAAATAGATTTATGATACAAAAAACTTCTCCCCCATGAAAAAACAATCCAAAGGTAAGAAGAGAGAGGGGACAGAGAAACATACCTTAGCCTTGAAGAGAAATAGGTTGGACACCCATGTTCAACCTCAAACTTGAGAATGATTCCTTCGACAAGGGTTTCATGAAAATTTCAGCAACTTGTTCAGCAGATGAAATATATTCAAGTTTCAGTTCATTCATTTCCACATGCTCTTTGATGAAATGATATTTGATGCCAATATTCTTTGATCAAGAATGTTGGACTGGATTCTTGGTAAGATTAATTGTGCTTCAATTATCACAGCTTAAGAGAATGGAAAACTTCATTTCAACTAACAAATCTTCCAACTGTGTTTCCATCCAGATAAGTTGAGTAGCATCCATGGTGGTAGCAACAAATTCAGCTTAATCTGTACTGAGTGTCATAGAATTCTTATTCTTTGAGTGCCAGACAACATAACTTTTTCCCCTAAAGAACACTCCACCTGATGTGGATCTTCTATCATCAACATTTCCTTCCCAATCTGCTTCTGAATAGCCAAAAAAATCGATTTTATTTGAGCCACTATACTTGATTCTAAATTCTGATGTGCTTTTTATGTATCTGAGAATTCTTTTTCCAGAAATATGATCTGATTCTTTAGGAGCACTCTGAAATCTTTCACATAAGGTAACAGTAAAAACCATATCTCGTCTTGATACAGTTAGGTATTACAAACATCCAATCAGCTTTCGATATTCTTTCTGATCATCTTCTTTTCCATGATCATCTTTTCTTAGCTTCGTTCCCATGGAGATAGGAGTTGATACAGGTTTTTATTTTTCCATCCCAAACTCTTGAAGAAGTTCTTTTCCATAATTTTTTTGGGAGAGAAAAATGAATTATTTCTATTGAAAAATTTGTAACCCAAGAAAGTATCTCATTTCACCCAACATGGATATCTCAAAGACATTCTTCATTTCTTCAGAAAACCTTTCACATCTTCTTTCATAATTCCCATAAAAAATAATGTCTTCAACATAGACACTCACAATGAGAGAAAGATCTTGGCATTCCTTGATGTACAGATTGTTGTCAACTCTTCCTTTCTTGAATTTCATCTTTTTTATTCATGTATCCAGCTTGGAATACCATGCTCTTTGAGCTTGATTTATCCCATACAAGTCTTTATTCCACCTGCACACATAACTTTCATTCTTCCCAATAACAAAGCCACATGGTTGCTCAATATAAACTTCTTCTTTTAGATCACCATTAAGAAATGTGGATTTAACATCCATTTGAAAGATTTTTTAGCCTCATTGTGCAGAAATAGAAAGAAGGATTCGGATAGTTTCTAATCTGACTACCTGAGAAAAAGTTTCTTCAATGTCAATTCCTTCAATCTGAGAGTAGCCATTGCAAATCAATCTTTCTTTATTTCTAATAACTTCACCTTCTTCATTCAACTTGTTCCGGAAGACCCATTTGTGCCAATAATGTTCTTACTTTTAATCTTGGGTACGAGTTCCCGTGTGTCGTTCTTTTCAATCTGATCCAATTCTTCATTCATGGTTTGAACCCATTCTAGAGGCTCAAAGTCCTCTTTAACATCATTTGGTTCCACTTTGGAATAAAAGGAATTATGTGATATAGGATTATGTGTTTTTCTTATTTGAACCATGTGACGCTGATCACCAATAATATTCTGATCTTGCACTTGTTTCATCAGCATTGGATAAGTTTTTCGTGTGCCTTCCTCATCACTTGATATGGCTGAATCCGATTCTTCATCTTGATTAGGATTACAATTAATTTCATCCTTATCAGAATCGTTAACTTCATTTTCCTTATCTTCCTTGTATGTATGTTCATGATTATCATTTCCCAGAGTTTCAATGACTTTTACATCAGTTGCATCCACAATTCTTCTTGTTTCTTTGTTAAATCATCTATAACCTCTTCTTTCTGGTGCAGATCAAAGAAAAATTCCATCTTCTCCTTTCTGCTCAAAATTTCCACTGCTTCCACCTTTCTTCATTATGATGCATGGGCTCCTAAAAACTTTAGCATGCTTTATACTTGGAGTAATGCCATAGAAAAGTTCATATGGAGTATTGTTTGATTGAGGCTTGTAGAAACATAGATTTTTAATATAAACATCTGTACTTGTAGCTTACCTCCAAAAGTAATGAGTATGGCCATGTTCAAGCAACATGGTTCTTCCCATTTCCACCAAGCTTCTCTTCTTCCTTTCAGTAACCCCATTTTGTTGAGGTGTATATGGAGCACTATATTCATGTTGAATCCCATGATTCTCAAGATAGTCTTAAAATTCTTCACTTCTATACTCACCACCATTATCTGTCCTCAACTTCTTCATAGAGTACTCACATTCTTTCTCAAATTCCTTCTAAAGCTATTAAACATTTTCAGGGCATTTGACTTGTTCTTCATAAACATAACACATCTAATGCGAGTAAAATCATCAATAAAAGTAATTAAGTACTTGTCTCCATTTGTTTATTGTTTTCTTATTGTCCCACATATATCAAAATGTATTAGTTCAAGGGGTTGTTTAGAACAAATGCCAACCTTATTATACACAACACTTGTAACCTTTCATTTCTGACAGGTAGTGCAACATCAATCTCTTCTTTTAGGAAAATCTAGAATATCTCGATCACTGTCACATTGAGATAACTTGCTCATATTTCCCTGACACATGTGTCCAAGTCTTCTGTGTCACAACTAATTTTCATCCACTAAGCTCATGTATCATGAGTTTTCTAAATTTCCAACCTGAAATAGATTTCCTTTTGTTCATTGTCCTCCTGTAACAATCTCCCATTATTCTTCACTTCTCACAATGAATCAGTCTTTCTTGAAGATAACTTTGTTACCCTCGTCACACAATTGTGATACACTCTGCATGTTGTGCTTCAGCCCATCAACATACAGATTTTTCTTGGACTTCAATTTTTCCTTCCCAATGATGGCTGATCCAACACCTTTGATTTTTAAAGATTCATCATTGCCAAATGTCACAGTTCCTTCTTTAAACATTTTCACATTCTTTAGCAACATCAAGTCTCCTGTCATATGTAAAGAACACTCACTATCAAGTATCCATGGTCGTTCTTCCATTGTAACTTTTAGAGCAGTTTCAACAACAAGTGCTTTTTCTTCTTTCACTTATTTCTTTTCCTTCATCTTCTAAGAATTAAGAACTTTTTTTTGAAATTTTAAAAGCACAAGACATCCTTTTGCAAGATGTCCAGGTTGATCACACGTTTCACAAATAGTCTCCAGAGGCTGGAACCTATTTTCTGTCTTGACTTCATTCTTCTTAACTTTCTTCAAGAAAACCTTTTCATTCTTCTTCCTTTGAGGAGATTGACTCCCCCTCAATCTCCTTCATTCATAACATGTGGGGTGGTGGTAAAAATGTTTATTGAACCAAAACAAATCCGTTGTATGCCCAAATCCACCACAATACCAACAGTACCTATAGAAGGAGTACCTTCCTCTAATGCTTTTGTTCTGATACTTATTTTTTTTCTTTCTACATCCCCCCAACCATTCTTTTGTTAGCAAGACTGCCCTGCTGGAATTCTGATTTTTCTTGTTTTTCACCACTGTTAGACTTAGGTTTCTTTGAAACATCAGAGTTCCCAACAACAATGGTCATGGCCACATTAATAGCTTTCACATCTATCTTCTTCACAGCAACCACATTATTTTTCTGTTAAATTTTCTTAGGATTTTCTGGTTGAGAGATTTCACGTATAAAATTAGTTGAGTTTTGAGAACATATGTTTCCTAACTCAACTTCTGAGAGCTTCTATTTTACGAGCTCTAATTATTCCTCTTTTCCCTTCAACTTTACTCTCATATGATCATTTTGATTTTTCTCATCCTCAAGAGACTTCTTCAAGTCCTCAAGCTCTTTTTCATGTTCTTTTGTATCATTGGCTTGATTGGATGCAAATGAACATTCATCTTCCAACTTTTTTTAAGCTTATCCAACCTTCTGATCTTCCGTCAACATTTCTTAAATTCTTCTTTCAGATGAATCTCAAGCTGAGTTTCTTCTTCTTCGGAGATTATCCTACCGAAATCCTCATTATTCACTATTGGAATGAAAGTATTCTCAACACCATGCTCAACTGATTTTTCGGATTCATCACCACTTTCTTCATCTTCTTCATTTATGGATAGGAAGCTTTTTCTCTTGGATTTGAAGAACTTATTTTCTTTCCCGGACTTTCCTTTACAACCCTGCTTCTTCCATAATTTTCTTGTCTTTCTTTCTTCTTCATCACTGTCTTCTACATTTTCCCTTCGAGGACAGTTAGCCACAATGTGGCCAATGCCTCCACATTCAAAACACTTCAAGGGATGTTTCCCTTGTATTTACATGTGCCTCTTGTAAGATTTTTTGAAAACAAGGATAAAATATCGTTAAAATTTTTACATACTTCACATTTAGAGTCAGGGTCACCACAATCTTCTTCAGTCAAGATCTTATTACACTTTTCCTTCTTCATGTCTTTGAAATATAATTTTATGTCAACCTTTGTCTTGGTATTCATATCCTTTTCCCTTCTCATCTCGTAAGTAATGAGTGTGCTATGAAAATCATCAAGAGATAGAGTCTCTGAATCTCTATTTTCAAATGAAGACACCTTCACATCAAATTTATCGGGAAGAATCCTCAATATTTTTTCCACCATAGTAGAGTCTTTCAGATCTTCACCAAAATATCTGATGGTACTAACAGTATCGTTCACCCTGGTGAAGAAATCCCCAAGAGATTCATGCTCTCCCATCTCAGGACTTCATACTTCAACCTCCAGATTTAATGTTTTTCCTTCTTGACTTTTGTATTGCCTTCGTATATGTTTTTCAGTTTGTCCCATATACCTTTGTCTGTGGTAACTCTTTCACTCTCAATAACTCAATTTCAGAAAGTGAAGAAAATATATCATTCTTGGCTCTTCCATCATTATCAAGAAACTTCTTCTCCACAGGTGTAAGTTGAGCATTGTCTTCAATGGGGGGAAACCCAACTGTTGCAACTTCAAGAACTTCATAACTAATAGACATGAGATACAGTATCATTCTATCCTTCTAGATGTGATAGTTATTTCCATCGAATACCAGAATGCCTTTGCAGTTCACACAATTCAGATTCTCCATCCGCAAGGAAAACAAAGGTAACCTCCCTTTGATACGAATTGAATGGACCTAGTTAGAGTAAAGAACCACTGAGGGGGGGGGGGTGAATCAGTGGTACCCCTTTTCTTATTTTAATATCCTTGAACAAAGTTTGTCTCCTATTAAACATAAAATTACCAACTGAGAAAAAAAATCACACAACCAAAAGAAACACAACAATTTACAAGGATCACTATTCAATAAGAATAGCTACATCCTTGGTGTGGTTGGAAACAATCCAGCACCACACAATCCACTAAGAAAACAATCCTTGTATTACAATGAGTAGGATATACCCTTACACTTGTAAAGCACTGTGAAAAAATCACTCTCATGCGTGTGAACCCTCTTAGCACAATAGGGAAAATTCTCTTTTATTGTAACAACTTATGTTACCTGCACTTCCTTTCAAATACACAACTATAAGAAAGTTCATTACAAATATTCACTTCCTTACCGAGAATAAAGGAAAGGACTCCTTGGAATTGAGATAGATCAATTACAATCCGAACTTCCCATTTCGAATATCCACTCTGAATTTTCCCATTCCGATTCTTAAATCTAAATCTTCTTTAGTCTGAGAAACTCAATATAGTGACAGCCAGTACTGATTCCCCATTCTGAATCTCCACTCTGAATTCTTCACTCCTATTTTTCTTCTTCACATTGATTCTTCAATCCGAGTCTTCCTCAATCTGAGAAACTCAATACGGTTACATCCATTACTGATTCTCCATTCCGAATATCCACTCTGAATACATCACTTTGAATTCTTCAATCAGAGAAACTCAATACGGTGTCAACCAGTATCAAATTCTCATTACGATTGAAACTGTAATGAAACTCTGTCGGCCAAACACTTCTTCCTCTCTCTAGATTATCAGAGCATCTCTCTCTAATTTTTCATCACACTCTTACTTATCACCTAGATCTCCTTTTATAGGTGCACCAAAGTATTCTTAGGCGGGAAACCAAAATATTTTCACGCTCACTTAAATTCACCAAATTCTTAATTTCACCTAAAATCTCAGAGTATTTAAGACTTTTTAAATACTTCTAGAATCTTCTCAAATCTTCTTCCCCTTCACTTGATTTATAGCTTTGGCCTTTTCTGGATCTGAATTTTTTACACAAGTTTCTCGGAGTCACATTCTCTGATCCCCTCATTTGTCTTCTCAGCATCATATTCTCAGATTCACCCTTCTTGATTCTTCGGCATCACTTTCTCAGATCCAAGCTTCTTGAGTCTTCAGCATCACTTCAACTATCGGCACGACTCTTCATTGCTTCTTCGGCATGACACCATTTCAATTCTCGGTATGACTCTTCATTACTTCTCAGAATGGATTTTCATTACGACTTCACCAATTCTCGGCATTACTCTGCACTTCTGGCTACGAACTTCAGGTTCAGGAAGTCGACTCCGAACTTTCCGCTACAAAATTCTTCTTCATCAAGTCGAGTCTGAACATTCTGCTACTAAGTTCTTCTTCAGCAAGTCGACTCTGAACATATCTCTACGAACTTCAGGTTCTCAGAACGACTCTTCCAGATTCTCAGAATGACTCTTGGTTCTTGATACGACTTCTTCAATAATCAATACCAGAGATTTTGAATTCTCTAAATGACTCCTCCCGATTTTAGTATGTCTTCACCACCCAAATTTTGCGTTCATTATGATTACTTTCATATACTCACAAATTTGAGTCACGGAACAGCAATGAATCTTCACAATTAGGGCCTTCACTTCTCCTATCAGCCAGCTTTCAATAATTTGCAATTTCCCTGTTCTGAACTTCTCAATTTCCAGACTCCAAATTTACAGACTCTGAATTCTTCGATCACCAGGTTCTAGATTCTGAACACCTCAATTTCCAAACTCCTAATTCCAGACTCTGAATTCCTGGAACACCATGTTCTGAATGTTCAATATACTCGGTTCTGAATCTTCAAACTTCCATCTTCCAAATTCTTAGAAAATCAAGATGTCTTTCCATTGTGAAAACTTCCTCAAGGTCAAAAAAATAAAATCCATGCAAACCATCTCATCCTTAATCTTATTCCTAACACTTGTTCCATCCCCATTTTGTTCAGAATGATTCTAATGCCCCAAGAATTTCCCGGATCGTGCACCATAGCACGTTGGGAAGATGAAACTTTGATTGTTCTGAGACATTCAATCTCCAGTGATGCCTCTCCCTTCCTTCCCATAAATCCATATTGGTAGATCAAACTTCATATCCTCTTATGTTGGTCTTAACTCTTTTATTGGGATGGAATAACAAGGTGGTCATCCCTTATATATCACATTGGGATCGACCCACATGAGCTTATTGATTGATCGTTGGTTGTTCCACGAACGTAACGGTGATGCAATGGAACTAAAAAACAGAACTCACATGAGAATCCTAAATAAATAATCAAAGCATAAATGTATGTTCAAACATTACATGCATCATAGCACCTGAGGATCGACCCCTCCCAATGACAGGTTGACCTCGTCAAAATTGTGTTGTAGCTCCGCCACCATCTGGCTTGTAACATCGAGGTGTCGTTGTTGCCTTTTCTTTTCTCACACCTCCTTGATAAAAATAGGGTGTAGTTCGTCAGTTGCAATCCGTCCCTCCCTTCGTTGGTTCGAATGGTAGTCATCTCTGTGGAGGCTTGATTCGTGTGCCCTTTGGCTACAGCCAACTGGGCCTTCATACGTGATATGATCTCTGATTTCACAGTTAGGAAATGGGAATGCTCATCTGCCTGAACATGCAGCCATTGAATGACTTTATCAGCCTCTTATATCCTCTTGATGTTCACTGCATTTCTCCGTAGCCAGTCCATACAAATTCATTGGTCGTATTCTTGAATCTTCTCCGCCATGAGATCTTAGACGATCATGTGGGGATGCTACGCATCCACTCCCCCAATGCACAGTTCAGGTAGCCAGGACCGAAGCCTTCCCATATGGTCTATCCATTCTGCTTGAGGGGTGTCAAAAATGAAGCGCTTAAGTAGCTTCCATGATCAGCAATAGGAAATTTTTCTATCCTCATCATCAAAGGTTGTCTCATCCCAATCCATTTGGCCCGCAGGTTCATATGAAAGACATGACCCCAATAACTCGTCAGTGGGGTCTGCATCAGGTGTCTGATCGGGTATGGTAGGACCCGTGCTGTTTGATATATCTTCATCATCGAATCCTACAACAATGATCTCAGGCTATGTCCGGCTAATGGTCCCACTAATGATCGGGAGCACTGTATCTTGGTCTGTTTGGGAATCCTCTTCCACGACCACTAACATTCCATTGGTAAAGGCACCATCTAGAGTACCAACCAACCATGCCAAGGTATCCCATGCCATCTGAAGAACTGAGCTTTCCAATAATTTCACAAAATTTAGTTAACCTAATCAATGGGTGTTGGGCATGAATTTCATAAAGGAGACTTACAGAGATTGAATTGTCAGTCTAAATCCTAGGTGGTTGCTATTGGGACCCTAATATTTCATCCTCCGTATATTGTTGGGTACTTTAAAAACTTTGGAATAACTACCCTAGGTGTCTTAGCACCTCTTTACATGGTAATTTCTATAGTTTCAGGCATATATCCTGAATTCACTACAGTTAAATCTAATATAGGGCAGGAATGGGTTTTTCATTTGAGGCCCTCTTGAATAGTTCATATATTAGTGGGGAGTCAAAATTAACCTCAAAGTAGTCCATGGGTAAGGGACATAGAGTTTTACCTAGAGATCCTCTCCATACTCTTCATGTTCTGGGTCTAAATCCTCAACTTCACTCTTTTTTTGAGGACCCCCTCTACCATCCTCTTTCCCCCTAGGAGGATTCATTTGATTCTTCTATCAGAGGGAAGTGATCCTTCAATTCCAAAGTCGATAATTGTGGAGGGTCCATTTGATCTATCAATACTATTATCCAATCCATCATTGGACGTGGGGCACTGTCGGAGTTCACAAAGTCCTCCAACTCGGCCAGGTATTGTTTTGCCTACACCTAGGATACTGAATAGCTGACCCTACTGGGACGATCCCCAAAAAATTCATCGTGAGATGGTTCATGTATTCCCAAATCTTTGATGGGTTGAGGAATTTCCATGTGACATCCCAGATGTCTCAAGATTCTGGGAAGACAACATTCTTTGGCATGTCTATGTGGCACAAACGCTTCCCTGTATCCCGGGTGGATATCTTATGGAACCCTTGGGGTGGCCTACCCTTAGGATGACTCTTCTCCTATGGGACCACTAGGTCTTCCACTACCACCTCCCTTTTGATCATAGCAGGGCTCACCACCACTACAGCCCCGCCACCCTGAAACGTCCTCATTGCCTTCATGCCTTGATTTTGCACCATTTAAAGGGTCATCTTGGCTGGAAATGTCCCCACAACACTCAAGATGGATGGGATGAAATTCGATCCTAGAGGGGAAATGGGGATTAGATATCCATATATTCCCATAACATACACCTCAATCCACCCATACTGAAGGTGGAATGGCCCACATAACCTATGTGGATTCTTTCCCTAGCTGATATGCCACAACATCTTGTACAGCTTGGCGATCATCAGGATCTCAAGGTTCACCTATCCCCATATCACTAACATGGACACCATGATAAACATACTCGATCTCCCGCCAATATTTGTATCTCTCACCATTAGGATCCAACTGCAAATGTGCACCGTAGCGAATGCATCAAACCTCACTACCGGCTACTGCTCGGTAATGACATTGAATCCCCACATCTTCCATTGGCTATCCTCCAAGAGATGCCAGTATGAGTGCACCTTGACTCATTAAGCCCCCTTCAAGAAAGTCTAAGGATTCACCAGGAACAACATATTATCTGAAAAGTTCAATAACTATGTAAACAACTATTGGAAAAGGACCACCATCACTGACTGCTTGTCCTCTCCTAGAATTGGGTCCATTAATTCCATCACCTGTGGTGGAATGTTCCCTGGATCCTCCCACGCACCCATAACCAGGAGGAAGTCATCATATATCTCCCCCAGTGTTGGGACCTCTGAGATATGATGTAGGTCCCAAAAACTGATGTAGACCTCTCTATAGTGCAAATGGATGGTATCGCTAATCAATTACTATCATCTCATCATCTCTGGAAACAGCTAATTTGGTTGATAAATATGAAATTTCGAGGCCCATGCCACCTCATACAGGCCCAATATCCTCATCCCTGGCCTAAATTCTTTGCATGAGTTACCTAACTTATAGGCCCAGGCCCAGTCATCTATGAAGTTGCTGCCCTAGTGTTGATCCCACTCATCAGACTACCCCTTCTCTGGGTTTCCCAGAGCTAACTTCATGATAGTATGGTATAGTGGGGGATATTTCTATGGCTGCAATTCCTTCCCATCGACGTTATTCACAAGATTGTACAGACAATTGTCATTTATAGGTGTGAAGTCCCCCTAGGTATGGTCGTCAGCTGCCCTGAACAACTGGTGTGGACACAACGTGCTCTTGAACCTATAAGTTGGTACGTCCCTACTCACTTCAGGGATGAGGAAGTCATCCCATAGGCTAAATCCATATAGAGGCAGCCTCCAACACAGTGGATAGTCCTTTTGACTCTATGATAGTTGTCCTATATTTAAATCATGGTCAGAATGGATTCGTACAAACTCCCCTATACCTAAGTTATCCACTATTTCCTCCCTCCACGCATCATCTGCAGATACCCGATTGGAAGCCTCCTGGAGAGCCATTCAGTTTTTGGAAATTTGTTTTTTTATGTTCTGGTTCGTGATGAACCTTCGCAAAGAACATCTGCGAAGATCATCTGTGGAGCTTTTTCCTAGTAAAGGAAATCATGGAGCCCTTCCCTAGCCTTCAGGCGCCAGCCGCAGAGCGCACTTCCATGGATTCAAAGACTTGTTGTGCACCACAAAGTTAAAATCCCAATTCGCAGAGTGCAATCAATGATTTTGTGTATCTTTGAAAATCAAGAGCGTTAAATGCCAAACCAGAGACGGGAGAAATGAAAACAAAGAGGTAACCCCCCCCCCCTATGTGTTGGCCATGAAACCATGCGCTTCACGGCGCGACCGACCGCAGTGAGATTTGTGGCACACTCATCCCACGCATCGCCTCACTGCCTTGAGAGCATCCTTTGTGAGCATTCTTATCAATTGACTATGGAGTATTGGCGATTGGCCCTCAAACTTTGGCCCAATTTTCTCATCTTCTCCATGTAGGAGGGGGAATTTTTTGGCATAAAATTTTCAGAATGGGAAGATAAAAAGTGAATCCCTTGGGGCTGGTTTGAAATGCTCGTCCTTGGAGCCTTGTAACACCGTGGCTGGGAAAAAGATACTCCCTCTGTGAAGCAGCGGTGAAGCAAACTGGATGGAGGTTCTACGAACCAAATTGAAATTTTCAAAACTACTATGGAGTAAGGATACTAGAGGCTCCTCGAACTGGATTGACATTTTTTAAGCCTCCATGGACCGAGGTGGCAATAGGCTCCATGAATCGGATTAACGTTTTCGAATCCACCACGGAGCAAAGAAGAAGAAGGTTCTGCGAACCAGATTTTCATTTTTGAAGCCACCATGGAGCAAATAGGTGGGAGGCTCCATGGTTATGAAAAAATTACACATTTCATCATGCCAAGTGAGCTTGGATTCATGATGCCCATTGCCTATACATATTGGGATCCCTCATGCCCAAAGGATGGATCCTCTGACCTTTCACCTTCTTAGCTCTCAAATCACAATGAAATTGTTTCTTTGTGAACCATGATCTCTTGAAGGTACTTTAGCATCATGAAGTGCCTTTCCCTTTTCTTAAATTCACTCCCTCTAAAAAGGGGGATGCCCTTCGCAGAGCCAATAGGACTTCCTGATGGAAGGGGATCCCTTAGGGGAATTGGGTCTTCACGGAGAACATATTCTTCACAAAGTACACTTCAGGCACATGTAACCCATGTATTTATAGATTCGTCCCATTCTTTATTGTTTTTTAAATGGAATTTTTTGTTTATTACCTTCCCATGCTGAATATTAGTTATTTATTTATTTCAATGGTATGTATTATATTTCATTAAATATTACATATTGATTATTATTAATTTATTTATTATGTTTTACTTGCCCTTATTGGTCATTTGAGATCCCCCTTATTATGTATCATTTTCCAATGTTTTGAAGAAGAAATATATTAATAAGATTTTAAGGACACTATTTTATTTGATTATATATTTTATATTTTATTTTATTTCCCAATGTAATATGGGTATCATGGTTGTAACCTGGTTCTCTGAAACTACTAAACTGATAAATCTTTCATGATATTATTCCATAGAAGCATACTAATGTAATAAAATAATGCATTATCTCTAAGCTTCTAGGTTCACCGTGATACAGTTAGTGTCAAATGAAGTTTAGAAAAATCCTTGGAAACTAGTTTTACAAATAATATATTAGGTTACATGACACTTAGATGGATGTTGGAGTTATGTATAGATAAATAGTCTAGAATTTTGGTAAAGTGAATATTATTTTGGTATTCCTTATAATACTTCACTATATGGATACTAAAAGTAGATGACTTTCGAGCCCTGAGGTACCTTTGGGGTAATAAATATGAAAATTTACGTTGGGAATGACTTGGCATAACATTATACAACACAATGGGCCTTACTATGCACCTGGTTTGACACACCTGAGTGAAACACTTATGATAATCAATTTTTTCGTCAATTTTTTTTGAAGGATTTGATAGTAAATACATCCCAAAAGAAACCATTTTTATGATTATGAGATTAACTATGCATAATTTTCTCAATTTATGTTATGTTTTATTCCATATTTCTAACTGTAAAAAAATTCATAATTTTATTAGGTAATCGAGTATAATCCATTGTTTAGAAATAGAACTAGAAAGGATGAATGGTATCAATACACCAGTAACATGTAGACATTTCTCTATTGAGGAAACCAATATACCTAGTACTAGAACAAAAAAATTATAGATATATTAGGGATGCTTAATCAGGTTATGGCACTTAACCTTTCCTGATGGGGAAAAAATTTCCCCAATGAGATTATCAAATATTGGATCACTTTTTGAGATATATGCCACCATGATTTACTGGGACTACTATTCTAATTAAATTTGAGAAATGGATTAATTATATTGGAATGATATTTATGGATTTGGGATGTAGGGAAAAGGAAAAGGATACAGTTGAGATGTGTTGTCTCAAAGGTGATTCTAATCAATGGTGGTATCTGAACCATAATACTAGGGTGGATGAAGAAATAGAACCAATAGATGGAAAAAAATTAAGCATACATTATTAAACAAATACTTCCCCCATGAGAAACCAAATTATATGAAAGGTAAGTTACATAGGAAAACAAAAAAAGTTTAATAAGGTGTTTCAAATAATGATTCTACATTTAAATGGTTATCCAGGTATGCTATAGATTGCATAGACAACATGGAGTGCAAAATGTATTACTTTTTAAAAGGGATTAATCTAAGTCTATAAAGAGCCCTAGTATCCCTAAAATTTTCTTCATTTGATGAAATAGTTTTATGCTTGATGAATAAATAGATATAATTAAATATGTATTATGGATTTCAAGTGATTTCAGAGAATAAGAGAAAGGCATATCAGAAAATGGGTAATGGAATGAAGAGAAAGAAGGATTTTACTGCATGTCATAATTGTTGAAAGAAAATTTCTAGTACTTCCTTGATGGGGATGGGAATTTTTTATAAGTGTGTATAAAATTTCCACCAAGTTAGTGATTGAAAGGGAACGAAATAAATTTCAAATGGGTAGTGCTTCCACTATAAGGAGACTGTGAACAAAACAAATGAATTCCCCAAATGGGTAGGGAATATACTATAGAATATTCCAAGGCATAATGGTCAATCATATATTATTGATACCCCTGAAGAGGAATGACCAATGAGCAGAAGTATATACATCCTTGACTGATTTTTTAAATTAATTAATTATTGATGTATTTGTTATAATATTTATGAAGTATGTAATGATTATACATTAGTACTATATCAATAATGATTTGATATCATATGTTTAATGGTACCAAGAAAGTTTATTTGGTATCAAGTTAAAAATTCTTTAAAAAACACAATTTTGGGAGAAATGTAACACATCAAATTTCCTCGATGTTAAGACAATGATTCCAGGATAAAGAGACGATTGATATAAAAAAATTAAATTAGATACTAAAAAAATTCCTGGAAAGGATTCTAATTTTTTGGACCAAATACCTGGAAGGGAGATATGGCTAACCATTTTTGAAATGTTTGATGGTGATCGTTGGATGATGTTTTAGAGATTATTATATTAATTCACTATATGAAGCATATTATGATATGATATGATGTAAAAATAGTTAAAGGTGTAATAAAACTAAAATATTTTGTTTATTGAAATGTCTATTTAATTATATTCATAAAGGGTGATAGAATTTTGGATCTCTTGGAAAATGTTCTTCAAATAATAATGGTTTCTTAATACGTTCAAAACCAAGGAATCAAATGGTCTATTAGATCATTGTAAATTTATGGTTTGGGTTCCATAAAATTTAATTTCATTACATAATTTCTTATCACCAATTACTATTTCTATTTAGAATTTCTTCAATTTCCATGTTCTTATATCCCACTTATGTTCTGCTACTTGTGACCCTAGTTATTTGACCTTCATACATCCCTTTCTCTCTTATTAAGAAGATTTTTTTTGTTAATCCTATTTATGATTTCGGTTTTTCCAAAAAAATTATTTTCAAATATAAAACCCTATATAACTAAGATCAATTTTAAATTGAAAGGACACAATTAAATTTTGGAAGGTAGAGTGTAAAACTCAAAGACTTAGCAATATTTTCCTTTTATAATAAATATAATTTTTTCCTATATTTATTTTATATAATTAAATTTTAATACTATTTTATAGGAGTGCTATATTTTATCTCTCACTAAATGTAAAACTAAAGTTAGCTTATGTTACATATAAGAAATACTTTCATTGATTCCATTCATAACACGGAAGACTGAGTTATACTATAAAATAATATATGGTAAAAAATATTATTATTTAATATATTAAGATATAAACTATCCCTTAAATTTATGGTAATTAATGGGATTTAATAAATTAATAAAATATATATTTTAATTTATTTATATATATATTAATCACAAGTGAATATAGAAACCACATAAACATAAAGGTAATGATTTTAAAAAACTATTATTTTGGGAAAAAAGAATTTATTTTAATAAGTTTAATTAATTAATATTTTTGGATTATTTTAAATAAATTAATATACATTATATTCAATAAAATAATTTTCACATTTATCCAATCAATTTGACAGACATATGATAAAAATAAACTAATTATTACATATAAAAACTATATTTTTATAAAATCTATTTTAATACAATTGTATGATGCACATATTTTGAAAATGAATTTTGAAACTTTTATAAATCCAATATAACCAAATAATCCTCATTATATATATATGAATATTTTGATAAAGTTATGGATTATTTTTGGTCATTTTTTAAGAACTTTCATTTTTATGAATACTAAAAAATATAAATTTTAATTCAATAAACTTATTTTTTCTAATTTATTTATAATGATAAATTATATTTTTTTATCAATTTAAAAGTATAATTAATGAAATTTTATATAAAATATTCCAATTTATTTCATATTAATCAATTTCACATTTAAATTGGTTATAAAACATCAGAAATATCGTACATTTTTACTTTAAAAACCCTCAAAGTTGTCCCGTCTATGGGAATAAATTTAAATTAATTTTTGTCAATTTTTTTTAATTTTAAAATATAGATTCCATATTTGGAATAATCATAATTTATAATTTCCAAAAATTTAAAATTAGTTTTTTTACGCCAAATATTTTTAAAAGTAATTAAAATTAATTTACTTGATTTAGAGAAAAAATAGCTTAACATTGGACTGAAACATAAACTTAAAGGACATAATGACCAATACACCTATCCAAAAACCATTTTATGTCCATATGTTGACCCTATAATGAATTGGGATTATATTTTCTATTCGTAGAGACACATTACATATGAAAATTGTGGGTGGAACTCCCACTTTAAAAATTTTCAAGAATGTCAATCCTCCTCTATAAAAAGGAACTCACCCATCCCCAATACTCACACCTCTAAATCCATTTTTCTCACAAAAAATCTACTCAAATAATCTATAAAAATCCATCCCCTAGTCCTATAATCCTCAATTATAGTATAAATCCATCCAAGTAATCCATTTGGTGAAAACAAAAAAGAGTCACCAAAATAAGAGGAAACATCCTTCTTCGAGTAATTTTGTTTTATTTTCATTCTCCACACCATAAAAAATTCTAATTAAATTATTATATAAATATATAAGTATTATAAATATATTATGATGTTTTTATTCTTCATTTTTTATCTACACTTAAACACACATCCATCTAATGGGTAATGAACTTTTTGTTCTAGTGTATAGCGAACTACCGCCTCCCTAAATGATCAATATTCATTTTTCCATTACCACATCTCATGGTGGGAATTATGATGGAAACTATTTATATATATAATATATGTGATATTTCTATTTTATTCATACATTTTTAATTTTTATCTTACACGTACATTAATTTTTTCAATTTTCGATAAATATGAAATGTCATTTGTGGGTGTGTGGACTACTGCCTCTCCAAAGTGATGTGATATGTTCACTAATTTCATGGAATTTGTTTAAGGTTGGTTTCAATTATAAATATGTGACTTTGTGAAATATATATCATATGAATTACATATTTATGTTTTTATAAATATAACATATCATCTTCTTTATTTCCTTTTTTACACGCTAAAAAGTTGATAACATTGTCCATGGACGTGCAGATTCCCACCTCATCGACGCGATGTGATTTCCATTCCATACTGATAATTCTATATAAAGGTACATATGAATAAATAACATTGAATTTTTTGTATCAGTTTAATTATGGAATGACAAAATTACACTTACCTTCTTTCTATAATGATCATTGAAATCTAGGAACATTACTCATGTGAATGTATGACCTATCATCTCCATGATTATAACAATTGTTCATTTTTTATAAAAATATATCATGATTGGTTTTAAATTTATAATTTATGTGTAAAAATTATAGTTATTTATTGATTATTATTCCAGTGATTTTTATATAATGACCCCTTTTACGAGAGTCGACCTACCAAAGTCGTTTTTAAAACATGTATCAAATTTGGTAAAAACACCGGATGTAAACATAATTGTTTAAGTATTTGTAAAAAACATTGTAATGATGGAATTAAAATTAAAAATAAACAATGAAATGTTTAGTAAAAAATAAAATAATTCACATAATTTTATTATTTGGAATTATAAAGGCACATGTGGCAAATATGACTCAAGGTAATGGATTTTAACCTCACTTTTTACATCTATGATTTATAAGTCATATTCACCAATTACTTATTTTGTATAGTGTATATAATTCCCATTTTAATATATTATATCATGCCTCTTTTAAACTTCTTTTTATTTGAATCTCTCAATAAATTTAATCCTACATGAGGCTTATGATTTAAATGTTTCAAAGTGGTGTAGGATACCTTTGCATGTTTAAATATTATTTCCTTCAATAGTAATTTTAATGATATTTAAATGGTATTTCCCATAATTTAAATAAATAAATAAATAATTTCTCCTCCATGGATAAATTATTTTTAAACCTATATTATTTATTTAATATGGACATTTCATGATAAGGAACATCTTTTATTAATTAAATCAATTTTATGATATATGAGGAATTTATTTGGCAATGCAAGACAAGGGTTGGGAATGGTTTTTAGTAATCCAATATATGAATTGGTAGTCTAATGGGAAAATTTAACTTGAGAAAAACCTTCCATCTAGTAACTAGTATGTTTTAAACAGTATTATGAATTGTCTTGATTGTATAGTTAGGGTTAGAAACCCAAATTGTTTGGAAACAATTATGTTTTAAAAATTCTTGTCAAATTTTTTGACATTAGAGTTAAGTTTGGACAAAACAAAAAAGTTTCTAACCATTATATTGTAAATAATATTTTTAAGGTTCTTTCTGTTAATAGTTCCATGTAACTAGGAAACATGTTGACAATAATTATGCATTTTCATTATTCAGAATTCAGTTATTATTTTTCCACCAGTTTTTTTCTTTGAAATATCCATGGATACATTCTATTCTAAATTATTAATTATATGGTATGTGTTTCATCATCTTGCCCCGCTATATTGATTATTAATTATCATTTTATATGAATGGAGTTTATTATTAATTATATACATAGCCATGTTCATTATTCTACATTATTACTTGCTTTTTATATACCATTAAAAATCATTTGATCTAACCCTTACAATGTTTCTTTTACCTGGGTTGTGAAGAAGAAATCATTAAAAAATAATTCAAGAATTCATTTTATTTCATTTTATTATATTTCATGTTTTAAATTCTATTTACTAATGTAATATGGGTATCATATAATTAAGGTGGTTTTCCAAAACTTATAAACTAATTGTTCCTTTAAGATTAGATTGCTTTTGTTCCCACAAATGTAATAAAATAACAAACAACATTTGAGATTATGGGGTTAGGGTGTTACATGTTATTGAGGTGATTCAATTAATAATTGTTTTTACGGGGATAATTTGATTGTTTGATTGATTTTCTTTTATTGTGATTGTTATTATTTGGACACCATAGTGAAATTCTTTTTAGGATGGATGATTTTTGTTGGAAACCTAGTTTTTGAAGAAAAAATCAAGTGATGGCATTAGATGTGTGTAAAATGGTATATGGAAGTTATTTTTTATTGAAATGGATTGTTAAGCCTATGGTTTTTAAATGGGTTAGGTTTTTATGATATAGTAAAATGTAAGGAAAATAATTTTTTAATTTATTTAAAAAATTTATTTAAATATGGTATTTGTGGAAATAGACCATCAAGGAAATGATTTTTTATATTTTGTTTCTTAATGGAAAATTCCTTGGATTATAAACATTTTTTTGGAAATATCAAGTGAGTTTTTTATAATATAAAAATATTAGTGGATTTTATAGTAGGAAACTGGTTCATGAGTAGACCGAAATGCCTTGGTTTTTTTATTCTTGAATGGCGGTGAACCAAGTGAATGATTTTTATGCTAAAATCGGAGTCAATCATATATTTGGTATCTTTATAATTAAATCATGTTGAATTGACTATTTTATTAATTTTCAGTTGACTTGGTTTGAACCTGGTGATTTAATCACAATCTTTGAATGTATATATTTTTTAATTTTAAAAAACCCATGTGAGGGTGGTATATTTATTTGTATTAGTTGGTGTAGAATATAAATAGGAACTAGTGCTTAGGTCGAGGGGTTTCTTATGTTTCCAGTGGTTGGTTGGGAGTGACCCAAGAGTTTCCCTCAGGCATTCAGTAATTCACTATTGAATAGTTTTGAGATATTCATGTTTAGAGATATTAGGATGTAAAATGATAAAATTTTACTTGGGTATCCATTTTAATGATTTGGTTGGGTCCATGGTTTGGAAAAATTTATTATGAGTTTTATTAGGTGAATCTTATAGTGTGGATCATCTTTTGTTGAACCAAATATTTGAAGTGGAGTCTTATGGTGGGGCACACAATTTGCCTCCAGATGATTAAATCTTTAAAATATGGTTTTTTTGATATATATGAGTTTATTATAACATTCAGGTAATTTGGGATTTGATTTTGGATTCATATAGATAATGATAATGATGCTCGTATGGTTGTGGTATCTTATCGATTATGGGTGTATAGCCATCATGTCGAAAGAGTCCCCATTGCAATGGGAAGTATTGATGGATTTTTGAAATGATAGTGGGAATCTTGTGAGATGTTATACATTATTAGTATTGAGGTGTGGATTGGTATGAAGTATGATTGATGGAAATAGACTATAGATAGTCGTAGAGTGATTTGAAAGTGAGTTGGATTGGTGGAACATCACTTCTTGTGGGTATAGAATGATGGTTGGATGGGTCTATTGAGGATATAATGATAGAATTTAACAAGGAGTTAGAGATATATTCTATTGTGGGTGATTTTTTGGTTCTTTTACCCCACTAGGTTGTAAATAATTATGAGTGAGTAATGTAGTGATGCCTCAGAATGTAAGAACTTCTGTTTTTTATGAAATTCAGCTAAAATTAGATTGACTAATGATATTGAATAAATTGATATTGTGTGTTTTAAATTTAATTAAGAACATCTTTTGGGACATCTTCCAAGGAGTTTTATGTCTTATAATGCAAATTTTGTATAATATTTGGAGTAATCTAAATTTCGATTGGTGTTAAGATGTTGAAATCTGTCTGATGATTAGAATTGAGATATAGAAATTAGTGGTGATCTGCTGACCAGGTTTGGTTAGGACCATTTATTGAAATATTTATGAGTAATCATTAGTAATATAAGGTTTTTGGTGGGGAGACTATAAAACCTCTTCCTTTTTTAGATAAATATATTTCGAAAGAATTGGAATATTTGATTTTGGTGAATGATGCAATTAAAGAATTGGGGTTTAGATCAAGAATTCAAGAGTTTAATTATCTCAAGATAATCCATTGGTATATGGTTTGAGGTATGAGTAGATCCTTGGGGGTTTAATATATTTTTTTGAATATTTAGGTGTTATTTTCATGCTTTGGAGGGGAATTTTTCTTGGTGCATGTCTTGTGTCACACCATTTTGTGAAAACCATGTGGTTACACTTCCACATTAGATTTTTCAGATTATTTTATAAAATGAATGGTTAGAATTCATGGTTAGTGAACAATTAAGGTTTAAAAATATATAACTAATAGGAAATAATGTATCATGGAATTTTTCTATGGAATGGAACACAATTGTCTCATGGTTTTAGACACAAAATGAAAAATAAAAAATTCAGTTATAGAGGTATTTTGTAATGTTAATTTGTGGTTTGGAAGACCATATAGCCAAATAATATGATGTAGGTTTTCAAGGGAATATCCTAAAACATGGTTAGTGAATGGTTTTGAAATCAATGCATTAAAATTATGAATTTATGGTGTCACCCCTTTGGGATTTTATCCCTCACCTACCCCTTTCTCCTCCCTTGTGTGTGCATGGACAAAGAGATTCTCCACCCATTGTTCGATCTTGTTCACTTTTGTTATGGTTTTATTTTTTATTGTTTCATTGGTGACATGAGGTGAAACTATCTCCCTATCCCTTTTTTATTCTTTCCACTCATTTTTTATTAATTTAGATCTTTTCTAGTTTAGTGATTATGAAAATTTCCAATAGATCATAGTGGGAATTATCACAATTCCAAGGAGTTTTTTTTTTGATTCTCATAGAGTAGGTCTTGAGAGGATGTAGTCAATAATGTTTTCATAATTTTTTGAGGTCTGTCATACTGTGTTGTATTTTAAAGAATTCTACTTAAATTAAATTAAATTAGATTGATTATATAATCATAATTCATTGTTAATAATTTTCTCCAAGAAGGTATTCAGGATTCATTATAGACCCAATATGTTTGGATGGCTTCTATTTTAGTGTGATGATGTTGTGAGATATGTAATTTAGCAGTTATGACTATATGGTTTAAATTTTGAATTAATTATTAATTGTTTAAATTGTTTAAATTGAATTTTATTATTAAATATAAAATATAATAATTAATTATTTGAGATGTCAAGGCCTAGAAGAAGAGTGAGATTGATGTTAGAGCTTGGGTGATCATAGAAAATGACGGTCAGTTAGTGAATTAAAAAAATTGGATTGATTGAACTGGGAAAACATTACATCATTATTTCTCTTAGTCTTTCAATGTATTTATATTTATCTTCCTTTATGACTATATTTTCCTACATTTTTAATATGTGTAATCTTACCTATAATGTATGGATGGTATTTCATCTTCCTAAAATTCAACATGGATTTTATAGCCTGCTAAACAATTGGGGGTGGTACCCTTGTCAGATTAGTTTTGGTGTCCCTTCTTTTTATTCCCTCGTGGCATCGGTTTTCCTTCATGTTGAAAGGTTTTTTCCTATTTAAAATTTGTTATAAATTTTTTTTTGGATCAAGAATGAATTTAAGAGAAATGGTTATATGTGGAATTGGTTTTTCAAATGTGATTTCAAAAAATATAATTTTTTTTAAAACAAAAAATGTGGGTATTTTGGATATGATCCTTCTATATGTAAAATTTTAGGTTATTACTTTTCTAAATGATTCTCAAATATGTTTATGGTTACTTTTTAAATGATTTCTAAAATGGGAATTCCTAATATGTTTTGGTTCATTTGACCTCAGGAGGGAAAGGACTAATTCTTATAAATAAATATTACATCCTTGTGATTATCATTAATGATTTATTATAGATTTTATTTAGTACATGTTGATCCATGATGTGTGCATAACCCTTTTATAACTATGTTTGTGATGTCAAACTAGTGCGTTAATCACAAAATATGTGATTGTTCCCCCTAAATAGAAGATGTAGGCCTTAATAACTCTAGTTTGTGGTGAGGGATTGTAAGACAAGATGATGGAATGTGATCAAGAAATGGAAATAATATTGTGGAACTGAAATAGGGTGTCATTATTGTAATGTATTCCTAGAAACCACGTTACGTTCCATTGTTTTCTATTATCCCCAAAGACGGGTGTTTGTGAGATATGGTAAGAGTCAATTATGGTTCCACCTTTGTACCTGCATCTTAGGGGCGATCAGGTGTGGTTTTATTGGTAGTGATAGATCAATCCTTTTAGGGGATACCCTCTATTATGTGGGATGGGTTGGGTCAGATTGTTGACCCCATCTAGACGAGCCTTGTGAGATGATTTTATGGAATTATCTTCCAACTAATATGTATATGTTATCCATGGGATTCCTTGGACTAAAATTTTGGATCCAACCATCATTCTATATAAAATTTTGGATTCTCATAGAATAGTTCAATGGAATCATAAAATGGGATGTAATTCTTTTTATGTTCTATACAGGTCTGATTTTCATTGACTTTTACTAGATTATTAGTATTGATAAATGGGGTGAGACCATTACATGTGGGATATAGGTTTGATTTTCTTTTCACTGGTATTTCTACTAGGAATATGTTTTTGAAAATGAGACTACTTGATTGGACATGGGATGATTATTTATTGGCATGATTTTGTGATATTATCAAAGACACTTTAAAACTAACCAATCTCAACATGATATCAGTTATTGGTGTTAGGATATGATTTTTTCCCTTTTAGGGATAATTCTTTGTAGAGACATCTAGAATTGGTTGAATTAGGTATATTTAAGGTTTTCAGTTGTCTTTATTACACTTAATGACCTAACATTTATATTCGATATGCTTTCACCTTATTTTTCTTGGTAGATTTTTTGTACATTCATGAATTCAAAAATTCATATCTATTTCATTCACATACAATTTTTCACAACATTAATTAATATTTTCATGGATTATAGATTCTTACTTGGTCATTCGACTCAACCACAACATGTCTAGATGAGCTGGGTTTCGATGTGTGATGGTAGATCTTCTTATTTTCTATCCAGACAAAAGTAATTCATGGATTTGGACACATAATATTGATATAGGATTTCTTGGGAATTAATGACTAGGTAGGGTAAATTGTGTGAGTTATTCTAAGAGGATAGTGTATTTACTACTCATTTAAGGTTTATTATATAAAACCTAACGTGTCTTATTTATTTAAATATGTTGACTACTTTATTTTTTATCTATTTTTAATGATCTGTTATGTTTGATGAATAATATAGGTGGGTTTAGTGAATTATATTCTATAATATAGCGTCCCATGGAGCTCTCTATTTTATGTCTATACGTATTTTTGGATTTATGATATATGGATGGGCCATGCTAAATTTTTTGTAGAATTTGGGCATGAACCACAAGGCTATACATTAGATGCATATCCTCTAATAATGAAAGAACATTTCAAGAAGTGAAATCACGTCATTTATCACCGAATTTCAGGTTATATAATTTTATAACTTCTCATAGAGTTATATATTGTATTAAAATAATATATAATGAAAAATATACTTGTTTTTTAATTAATAAGATAAATTTCATAATCTCTAATTTTATCTTCTTCCAAAGTTATCATTTCCTCAAAATGATCTATAAAGTTTTTTACACTTTTACTAAAATAAAATGATTCATAAAATTTATTTTCATTCCACATGGTGAATACATACACGTTATCTCAATATTTGGTGTAACAAACTACCCTAGATAAACCTTCAATTTCACATAGGCCAACCCTCCCAAAGGCTCGATGTATAATCTTGATCTCAAAAACTAAGGGAGAATCCATAAAGATATCAAAAACACCAACAAAAAATCATGTAACACTCTAAAATACTTAAACTAATTTAACAAACTCCAACAAGGAATCAGAATTTTGGTATCTACATATTGGAAAATCTTTCCAAGTAACAAATATTTTTAAAATGTAAGTCCAATGAAAAATAGTATAATAAATCAGAATTAGGATAACTATCCATAAACATCACCATAAAAAATTTATAATTATATTACATTGAATATTAAATTAAAAGAAGAATAAATTTGATAGAATTTTTTTAGTGGATAATAAACTATCAACCTAAGGTGAACATTAAGTCTAAAATTACATTTGAACCTTCTCATTATAACCCACAGTCACTACCTAAAAATCCCATTACCAATATATGATAAACATTTATAAGTTAAATCACTAAAGGAGAATATCAATTTTGTATATATCAAATATAAATAGTTATAAATAAAAATTAATGTGACGATGTGGGATATGAGAAATACCCCAGAAGGATACAAACAAGAGTCAATGTAAGTCCTATTATAAGTAATTAAAAAAATATATAATTTTATCTATAATTACAAAATGGGTTTTAAATGATACACTTAGAAACTAAATCCAAACACACTTAATTACCTTTAAGGAATCCATTTCATTTATATAATCTAAAAACATAAGAATGAAATTTATCTTGTACACACATCAAGTATATATAAAATGCGTTTAGAGGTAAATAAGCTATTAAATAAGGAATATTTTAAAATAATAATAAAATTTAATATCAAAATTTAGATCAAGTCACAACACAAAGTAACACGCATGGAATTCTAATTTCAATTATAATATACATAACCAAGGACTTCATTAACAGAACCACACGTCAACCTACATTGAGAACCACCTAATATATACCCTAAATTACCATTGTCTTCATTGGGTAGCAAACCAAAAGTGAGAGAAAAAAACATGTTAAATGGAATTATCTATATTAAACACATATATAATGAAATTTTCTCCATTAATTTCCAACATAGTATTTGGGGATCCCATGTAAACCATCATATCCAAAATTATAATTCCAATAATAACATATAAAAATGCTTAAACCATGCCATAAATACCATTTACAATCAATCCCCTTTCACTAACATTGTAAATATGTAATAAAATATAATGTTTTAGATTTATAGAAATGGAAATGAATGGGAATGTGTTTAAGAATTTAAAATCAATAAATAATAATAATGATAAATTCACATACCAATTTTCCTATCATGAAGTCCTTATAAATCATATAATGATTTGATATCCAAAATGAGTTTTGAAAAAACATTTTATAAACCTAGATGAATTAAAAAATATATTTTAATCATTATAACAAACACCTTATTGGAATAAACATTCATAACAAAATTATATCCATTGGAAACCATTGAAACCCCCTTTTAATGTGAAGGTGAAAATCACCCCAAACATTTATAACATTTAAAAATATATCATAGATTTCATATATGGTAAACATTCACTTGAAAATTAATAAGAGAAAACAAAATAACTTATAGTATGAAAAATGATAGCGGTTACATTGAAACACATAACTGAATCCATGAAACCATATCCACTATCTTCTCACCATTAGGGTTTGGGATGGTAAAAGTTCCTTAAAACCCCTATGAACTATGAACCTCGTGATTATCCTAACCTTATCTTAGGTCATGGCCATCATGGAAAACTAAGGATAGTAAAATTGAATAATATGTACAAGCTTAGAAGGGAATATGATTTTGAATGCCAAGGAAGATGGAGAAGGGGATTTCATTGAGAATCTTCATAGACTAAATGAGGATTACAAAGGAGAGAAAGTGGAGTAAAGAGAAATTGATGGGGATGATCTCTGTATGAAGGATGATAAAATATAAAGGAAAAGTATTTCAAAAATATTAAATGGATAAAATAAAATATAAATATAAAATTTTTGTTTGGATACTTAGTTTTCCACATTAATTAGATGGTCGTTGGCCAATTGTGTAGATGATTCTAGAATCTACCTCTACCCTTGCATTGTTGTGATGCATTATTTTCACTAACCATGTGATAACTATTTAAAAATCATTTTCCAATAATTTTATACATTCATAAATATGAATCTATAAAATAATCCTAAAATAAATAAATAAAAAATACCTGAAATTGTGGTAATTACTATTCTCCCTACTAGTTCACTTTCCACCAATAAACATTTCTTCAATTTCCTTAAATGGTAACATACTCTTTATCTTAGGGGATATAGAAATATATTTAATAGTTTAAAATAACAAATATTTTCCTCCACCTTCTATATATCAGTTGTTTTTAAGGATCTCACCACAATATATATTTTTCCTTATACAAGAAAATCATAATCCAAAATAACCATCCAAAATACACAAAATCAATATCATTCAATAACTCAATTGTCAAAAAATCATAGTTCACCATTAAAATTATATGATTTATCTCCCAATAACCTAATAATTTTTTAATTTCAATTAGTATAATATTATTATTAGTTAATATATTATCCCATTATTAATATTACTCTATATAAAATTAATCTGATATTGTAACTAAATTATTTATTTCTTGAAAAGGTTATAATAATTCCCTATTATAATGAGAACATTGAAATTATATGAGAATATTATTAAGCCTATTCCATATTGTGTAGTTGGGATTTGTATAATCATACAGAAATGATGCTTGACTATTAGATGCCTGAGGCTTAAAAGAGGATGAGAATTTTTCTCATAAAGTTTACACATGGAAATATCTACGAGGGGAGGTTATGAGAATAGACCTGCCAATATGAATTCTAAAATTTATATGGTCCATTGGATATTGATTTCTTAAACCATGTTTATTGGTCTTTAGAATTTATGTTATTGTTAATTCTTATCAGGATTCTCATACTTTGAAGTATATTTGAAAATGATCATGACATATTCTAATGGAAAATTAACATATTTTGGGTGCATACAAAGTGATATATCATTTATTCAATAAGTCAATAAATGTTGTTTCCCTTATATGTTAATAAAAGATGATATATTTGGAACATTTATTGAAATAGAACTATGTAATTAAATACTTAGGAATGATAGTTCATCTACAAGTTCATTTTTGGGAATCAAAGAAATTTAAATGAGTCATAATATTTAATGACATAAATCAGCCAACCTTCTTCTTGAGATATCAAGAAAAAATCATTATATTACACTGTAAGAATTCAGATATAGTTTCTTTCAACGAAACATTAAATTATTTCTCTATATCCCATGAAGTTTATTTATTTTCTGATCTTGGAAATTAGGAATGTTTACCAAATTCCCTTGGGGAATGTTCCTATATGGTCATACACTAAATGTATCCAAAATCATAGTAAAATTACCATGGAATTAAATATTAATAATATATATTATTCTCACCATTTGGAGGAATAATTACTCAGTTCATGTTAATTGAATAAATTCAATCATTGTTATCTTGTTTTAGAATATCTATGACTTGAATATTAAATAATTTTTTTTTTGATATAGTGAATATAATTATAATATATATAATTTCCTAACAATGTAATAAATATTTATTAACTTGCGTCAATATCAAAATAATTATTTATTTTAATGTTTAGTTAATATAATATTTATTTATTTATCGAATGGAAAATATAATGATATATATTTATATAAATAAATATTTCTTATTCATGTTTTGATATATTTCAAGAATTATTAACAATAAAATTTAAATAGACTAAGAAAAATTAAATATTAATTTTTACGGTAAGCTGAAACACCTCAGCCCCGACTACTTGAGTAGCACCCAGACATGAATTCTTTAAGACATTAGGTTTTCCTCATCGTATATTAAAGATTTTATACTAGTGTAGAGGTCCAATTGTAGTCATGGGGAGACTATGTGCTTTAAATAATTCCTAAGTTTTATGCATGAATATAAAAAAAATATTCATCATCCGTAAATACGATGAACATATAAAAACATGTTGATGAATAAAAAAGGATAAAAACAAACGCCATTATCCTAAGTATAATGTATTAAATATATCTACATGATAAATCAAACAAAATAAAGAATCATCCACAAATAACTATAGAGATATCAAACTTTCATACAATGATATCACATCCTAATAGATCAATATTCATTTCATAACGTAACTATCCTCAACATTATTGTTTAGTTATACTATATTTTAAAACATGGATACAGAAAAAATTGGTTCATAAGTGAACTAAGTAATCTAAAAATAAGCTTATCATAACAAGATTCTTTCTTAGACCTATCATACATACTACCTTTCTTTATTACCCTGTGAATGGAACCATTGGAATGGGTAAGATCATATGGTCAGTAAGGGTATATGGAGGAGATATCAGTAATCACATAAGAATAACACGAGAATAATAACATGAAAAAAAGATCATAACATTTTAAGACCATAAACTTCATATCATAGATCATAAACCACATTCATCAAAAAAATCATTATATTTTATATGACATAAATCATAATGGAATCAATTGACATGTGCCACACAAGCATAAAATTGTCATAAGACATGGATTTATGGAATACACAAAGCATATTAAAATAATTTCATTAGTCTTCAAGGATAATTTCCAATAATATAATAGTAGAATGAGTTCACTACATAATAAATAATAGTAATCAAGGTACACTCTCAATACTATCATAGTGAACAAATTCCCTTACTGTACTTCTTTCACTGCCTATTTTAGTTCTATTGATCTCATGAGATATCAATATTTACCCAATGAATTAAATGGTTATATATATGAGGCCCAAATATCACAAAAAGAAAATAATTCATAGGTGTTAAACTAGATCCTAAAAAATTATCTTACAATGAAATAGGAAATGAAATGTATTTCATAAACATTTCATTATTACATAACTTGTAGAAATGAAATGGGTTTCATAACCATATCATTATAGCATAAATTATGGAAAAGGAATATGATTTCTGAACATCTTTCCAACAAAAATATAAAACATCCATATAAAAAATATGTATGATATCATTTGATCATAATGCCATTATATATTAAGAAACATTAATGTATTTAATCTTAAATGGAAAACTAATTTTGAACTATCAATTGGAACATTTTTTGATGAAAATACCCTTTAAACATTGAAATCAAAAATTTGAAATATAAAATTTTCCCATATTTTAACAGAAACATTTTCATTGATAATAACCATAAAATGTATTAAATATGTTTCAAAAAATTTATTGAATATTATTTCTGAAAATTCATTTCATATTGTGTACATTAAATAATGATACCTTTCCCATTTTCAATAAAAAGTGAATAGTGCCTCATTCAAAAATCGAAACTAAGATTTTTTTTAACCATTTCTTGAAAAAGTCAAAAAAGAGTTAAAATTATTTTAAATAATCATTGGCTAATATAAAAAAAATTTATTTCAAACTTATTTACAAATCATGTCAATTGATGAAAAAGGGTTTCCATCCTAAGAGACAAATATAGTAAATTTTATTTAAAATATTCTATTGATATCTTGAGTACTTAAACAGATGAAAACGAATGGAAATAATCTATTCGATTGAAATAATTGGAAGAGGATAAAATTCAATAATTTATTTAGAGTTTTATCATTATATTTTATTATCGTATTGTTCATCAAAAATAATCCTAATAAATAATTATATTGTAATATAAAACCTTTACCACATTGGAAAATTTTGAATCGTAAGCCCTATGAATGAAAAAACCTTATATAAATATTTATATACCATAAATTAAAAAATATTAAAAATAATAAAACACATTGTAAGGTATTGTATTCACCACATAATAGAAACAAGTGGGGAATATGCCATGTGTCACATAGTGATAAACGTCAGACGAAAATCTATTACCTCAAGCCAAAACTTTCATTGTGCACATTAGAAACTCTTATATAATATATATGATTTTACAATAAATTTATTTCAAAAATAAATAAAATTTTTCATACCATATATTCTTTTATTATAACCTTTAATCATCTGTTTTTTATAATTCTATATTAAAATCATGTATTCGGTAATAACTGCTTCGTTTTTCATTAATATTTGTTTTAAATAGATTTTTCCCTTGTAATTTGATTAATATTAAATTATCTACAGAATTTTATAAATGATATAAATATCATATATATTCCTTATATGTGTATTTAGAGTAATAATAATAAATTGAGATAGTAATTTTATTACACTATTGATGGGGAAGATAAGTTATATGTATACAGGAATGTTGTTTCCATTTTCTTAACAGATGGGAGTAAATAAATATAAAAAATAGGCCATGTTTAAAGAATAATGTTTAGGTCATATATATCTAATATATTAATTAAATCTATCCCAATTTCATGAATGTCAAAAATAAAATAAAAAACAAATCACATCCCATCCCATCGTGTAGGTGGTTTTCCACACGTACAAATAAGAAACTATATCATTTTCCAACACAGTTTAAGGTAGGAATCTATGTGTTCTATTAAAATTCACTATATATAATTGTGTAATAAATTATATATATATATATAAACACTCTCTAAATCTATCTTCATATTCACCTCTGATAGGTGGTTGTAAAAAATGAAATACAAAGGTTCTCAATGCGATTTTCCTCCATACACATGGTTGGTGGTTTTCTTTCTCATTTGATGGAAGATGATATGGTTATATGTCATTATATTAACAGAACATGATATATTTATATTTATTTTAACAATTTTATTATATCATCAAAGTTGAATTAGGTTTTTATTATTATAATAATAAATATAATAAAAACACTTGGTTAAGAACAGTACGAATTCTTCAGACAACCACCTTATGTTTTCACCAAAATACTTTTTTGGAAGAACTAAAAAAAAATTATTGATTGTGGTTTTTTTATTTGGTGGTATTTTAAACCATCTTCATATGGATTCATGATGGTTTCAAAAAACCACCACTAAAGTTGGCATTAACATCCAAAACATGTTGTTTCTGTCAATTTAGAGGGGGATTTTGGGAACCATCATGAAACAATTGACTAGAGGCATTTTTATTGTTTTTAGTGGCAGTTTCACCTCTGACAAAATACTGATGGGATACTAGTATTTTAAACCTTAGTAATCCCCTCAGTATTTTTTAAAGGGAATACTTCAATAATTATTTATCTTATAACATAGTGGCAGTTTAATCGGCCGCTAAACAACAAATGGGCAATCATAGTGGTTTTTTAAACTATTTCAATAGATTTATTTTCAAAAATATTTCTTCTATAGAAATAGAATCCCATAATAGTAAAAATAAATAAATCTTACAATATAAAAACAATAAACAAATTATTCTAGTATAATATAAATAGAATCATAACATGTTAAGATCATTTTTTACAAAACGATAATATGACAAATTCTTAATTCAACAAGGATAATAACCATTAATCAATTACCATATATAATGTTACTTTATATATCACTTGAGTATATTTTGATGGATATTACCAGTAATTTGGACCTCATGAAACATAAATGATATAAAGGAACCAAATATGGGTGTTTGTAATCATGTGATGGACTGGTGAACTATGTTATAAACCTTGAATTGCACCTTGATAAATTATAGAATTTTATGTTATATAAAAAGTGGTAGTATATTTATGAATTAGAAAAAAAATTAAATAGATCGGTTATGTGATTTCAGCTACCAAATCTTTTTTAATATTTAGGGTTGGGTATTTTCTAACTTGTGATAACACTTGTTCTTTTATGTTTTTTCTTTCTATGTATAATGTTATCATTTTCAATAGTGAGTCGTTAATTTTTTTCTTAAGATAATCTGTGATTGGATTTTATATGGGTTCCTTGAGACATGAGTTGGGTGGTCATGGAAAACATTAGAATTTGGTTTTATATAATGGTTTTGAAGATTGGGTTGGTTGATGATGCCAATGATATTGGAATCTGTGATGGAAATGTGGGTTGTGTGTTCATGAAAACCAGGGACATGTGACATATTATCAAGAATATCATGTGTTTTGGTTCTAGAATTTATTCTATCTATGAATATGAACATTGTGACAGATTATGTTATATGAATAGAGTAGGGAAATCAAATTGACCATAGACGTGAGTTATATACTTGGTCATATTAGCAAGCACATTTAAAGTTCATGTGAATGTGTATGATGATATTTTATTATAATAAATTTCTTATATATGTATAATGAATTTGTTTAGATTTCGTAGAAGAGATAAATGATATCCTAAATAAAAAAGGTATGTGAATATAAAAGAAAAATTAGGAAAATGATTTATAAATTATAAACAAGAACATTGAGTTCCCACTTGGAAACCTGCCTTATTTGGAGGAATTACTACTTCATCATTAAATAAAGAGATTTTAAACATGTGATTTCATTTTCTTGACCATAATACGGACCAATTATTTATTAAAAACTAAACGTATTGTGTTTCATTCAATGATTACTATAGGTACCTTTTATATATTAGAATGACTATAATTTCTTAAAATACATATTCTTTGATCTATAAGGATTATAATTTTATATGTAAGGTGATTCAAAATTCAAAAAAAGTTAAAAAAGTACATGAATTATTTCAAGAAACCACTTATGTGATAAGGTTTCTTTATATTTTATATAGAATTTATCACATTAAAATTTTCATATTGATAACTTCATAAAGTGTACTTTAAAACCCCAAAAATACCATCACATGAGCTCTAAGGGTGTGATAAAAAATTTGAAGTTGATAGTGGTGATTTATCTAGTATGAATATTGAACCCACTTGGTTTTCATTAAATTTTATATCTATTAATATGAAGGTGACATAGATAAACTCAATATGTACTTTGGAGTACATCCTTTAAGTAGTTTTGAGTACCCAATTATATTGATGAAAATAGAGTTTTAACTTCTCTCAAGGTTTATCAATACATAATAATAGTAAATAGAATTTAAGAATTTAATTCCATTAATTATACTACATGAATAATAATTATTTGTAAATTCATCTAAAAGATGATGTAGATGCTTCATCTTATAGAATGAAGATATTCAAGATAATCATTATATAGAATTATTGTGGTAGATTATTGCATTAACTGGTTTTTAAGGTAACATTATAGTTAGAGAAGAATTTTTTGGAGTGTACAGACAGATGGACATTTAATCGTTTTGATTAAACTAGTTTAAGGTAATATTTACAAGAGGTGAGTGAAGCTAAAAATCTATATGATTTCACAGATAAAAAATTACACGTGGTGTGTATATATGCAAGCTAACCAACTTCTATTGTTTTCTAAGTTGTACTCGGTGAATCAGTAAGTGGAAGTAAGAACTGGCTATAGTTAATAACATTTTGGAATGATACTATATATTTTGAAAATAAAAAAAGAGGTTTAATTTAAAGGAATACTAAAAAATAACAAAACATGAAGAGCCTAAGAATACTTATTATATTGTAAACTTCGAAATAAAACATAAAAAATGACCTAAGCATATAGATTTTTGGGATATGTAAGAGAAATATAGTTATCCCCACCAGAAACAACATCATTGTTTTTAAATCACCTTATTAGTGTTAGTATGTTATATGTTTTATTACACATCATCACTAAATCCAACTTGAACCCTAATCAGTACATGGTGAACATCGATCAATGTTGTCTCTGTCTCTATCTCCACTTCCTTCTACCAGAACCTGTATGAAAATTTTCTTGAAAATTAAACATTACATTATAATTAAATTTTTATTTTAAACCCAAAAAAATATTTTATACAAAATTATTTTGATGTTGTGTGATTAACCTACTCAGTAACATCTATTAACACAGTATCACTGGTGAAAGATCCTTTAATCATCTAATATTTCTCGATCAATTCATTTAGAATAGAATCATCCCTTTCATATTACATTTTTATATGATCCCCCTATTCAAAATTTGTGATTTTCATTATAACAAACTCTGTGTAAGAATCTCAAGGTATGGAAGAAAACAACTAGGATTATATTTTGATGCAATAAACAATGGCCTTACAAAGACAATATATGGAAATGTTCCCAAACTCATCCTAAGGACATGGCTAGGATGATCCTTCCCAAGGACATGACCAACTGGATCCTTCTAGGAAACCAAGAAGAGGTATGAGGTATATTCATCCCATAGATATATTATCTTTAAGAATAAATTAAAAATCATTCATATTTGTTGTATTACATATTAACATAGTTACAACTAAAAATATGTTATTACAATTAAAAATTAATTTGTACCCTAACTTTTTTGGATGGATCAATCAAATAACATCCATAGTATTTGGTAAAAACATCCAACCAAAGATCTGTTTATGGGACATGGTTCCATAAATTCATGTAATTCATTAAAAAATATAGTGAAAATATTTAATAAATGAAATAAATAATTTTATTATATAAATTTTTAAACCAGTGAAATTATTTTCAGATTTGACTTGTTTCTCGAAAAACTATTTGAACTAGAAGTGTGGGGGATTATTTATATAGTTGAATTGTTATATTATTTCATTAAACATACTAAATTAAATAACATGCAATTTTAAAGTAATGTATCAATTGTAATCTCTCAACTTATACATGTATATATGTCAAATGAGATTAATATAATAATACATATATCAATATAACATGCTTCTCATGATGATGGATATCAACGAACAACTTCCATCACTATCTTGGTACTTCTTTAAGTACATTATCATAAATATAATGATTGGTCAAGTATGTATCATTGAATTCATCTGATAATATCTATTTAAGATCCTTCTGATTCTTACAAAAATTAGTCGACATCCACTTTTGTGTGATAAGACTAGTAATGGTAAAGTGGAATAACATTTGTGCAATGAGATTAATTTGTAAAATATTAGAATTTAATTGCATAATTATATTAAATTATACCATAATGTATTAAAATTATGTTTATATATGAATTAAAGACATCCTTTTTCATGATTGATACATATACATCCAATTGGAATAGGTAATCAGAAGGGTTACTAGCTCCAACAACATTTGGCCTAGAATCTGGCCAGATAATCCTAGGACATCATCCTTGGGGACCCCATAATTGTAAAATGGTATGTCTATCTTCAATATGTTAATATTTCCAACATCTAAACTATTCATATTTGTTTCCATAGTAAAAAGTTTTCATATTTTATGACAAAATAGGTGGTAGTATAAAAAAATTGTGAAATAACTTTATTCATAATAAAATTTATACCAATAACTATTAACTTCCAATATCCTGTCAAATGAATAAGAGTCATAACCTTTTTCATCACTACTGAGCCTATTTAATGGGGAGGAAATGTCCAAGATAGTGATGGGATCGAGAAGGAGGGTGTGACAGATACGGACAGAAAATATGATTTTGTGAGAAACACTGAAGGGGAGTAAATAGAGAGTGTCTTGATTACTGTATGGAGGGAGACTTATAGATCATCATATATCTATGTGGTTGAGGTTACATCAGTCAAGAGTTAGCTTGGATCATTTAAATGCTTTTTCCTTGGTATTCATTTCTTTTAATCAAATAAAATTAACTTGGGAACAAATATTTCAACAAACATATGCAAAAAAATAAATTAGAAATGATAACATATGCATAGTACTGAAAAATAAAATATAAATTGCTATGATTTTGAGTGAAGGAACATATGACATAACAGGTTGATAAATTAATGGAATAATACACACACATTCATTTTTCCTTCAATCATGTCTTTATCTTGCCTATAATTACATCATCTACTTCATCCACCTTTTAATGACAAATATTTTCAATATTGTGATGGAAATTTTTGTTTCTTATTATGGATAAGATTCAATATCAAAGGTAAAATATTCTACTTCATCAATCATATCATACATGTATCTTGGTTTTGTGTGAACTGCTATACTCCCTCCTTCACCCATGACATCATCGATGTAATATATAATATTCTATTATAATAAGAATAAAAATTGATCATGTAATTCAAATTCATCAATATCCATCAATCATGATATGTTTATAGATGTAAATTTTAAGAAATCTCTTTAAAACCCCTGTGAATATTGACCACTTTCATTGGAATAAAACACCTCAAAATGCCCATTGTAGTTTAATTTGATAATATCGGTAAATTTTACATAGTATCCCAATTCAGAAACTATAAATATACCAATATTTAGTGTCTAAAAAAACTCTTCTTAATAAACTATATATAATTTAATTCCATTCAAATTATAAACGATAAATTTAATATCCTATTTTAGAAGACCTCGAGCCACAATCATCAAATATTATCTAATATCATCCCACTAATTAGAATTAAATATTTATAAAATTTAATATACATTATTAGAGTTAAATAATATGTGTTAACATAATATATGTATTGTATACTATATTTATGAACTTACACGGTGTGTTAACCATTCTAAAAATATTTATTAATAGATTCTATTATACCATTCTCATTTTGTGTCCAGTTTCTTATTCTCGTATTTTTTTGTACTATATAGTCTTCAATAAATGGATCTACAATTTAACTATTCAAAATCACATATCTATGTTCCTGTAATAATTCAATTTCATTCAGTGTATCATTTTAGATCCTCTCAAAAAATTGGCCAATAGTAGGGTGTTTTTTATTTCCCTAATTGTTTATATTGATTTGATGTTTCATCAACCGGTCCAACTCCATTGAATATTTTATCGATATCATCAAAGTATCTTGAAAAAAAATAAAAATCACCATTAAAAAATAGTAATTAGAAATTGAGACATTAGGTTGATAGTTATTTTAACATATGGTTTAAATGATTAAGATATCTATGAAAAAAATAAAAAACATAATTATTTATTTATTTAATGAAAATATTGTTTTACTTAAGTTAAAAAAACATATAAATGAAGTACCTAGAAATTGGATACATCCATCGATAATGTATGGGGCCTCCTAATTTGGTTTCCCCGAAAAAATTCATAGATAAAAGAAACATGATTGTAAAACATTGAGGAAATATAATATTCATTTCACAAGGTCTCAATATAAATATTTCTTGAAGGTTTTTGTGATAAGATGGTTATAGACTTTATTCACATAGTTGATGGATGAATGTAAAAAAACAAAAGTACAATAGTAGTAACCTTTTCTTGTAATAATTTTTACAATTCTAATGGTAGTAACTGATATAATAAAATATTTGAATCATGAATTTTCAATCCATTTAACCTATGATTCGTTAAATTGAAACACCTTGAGATGTTAATTTAATACTAATAAGATACATTAACATGTTTTAAAAATAAATGGAAAGTATCCTTATCAATATAATTAATTGAAAAGGTTTTTAGATCATATCATTTATTATCATCGGGCTAGATATCATCCTTAATGCTAGTTTTTTATAAATCCTTCGAAGTATTGAGATGTCCTTCAATTATCTGTGATCATTAAGAAATGTGAAGGTAAAATTATGGAAAACATTCTTCTCAACATGAATAACATCAATATTACATCCCAAAAAAATTAAATTCCCTAATACTGAAATTTGAGGAATATATTTTATTTCTTAAATTGTTTTGATTCAATTTCACTTGATGATGTATTTTAAACTCATTTCTCACTATCATTAAAATAAAGGACCTTACCAAATTTTGTTTCATCATTTCAAACATGTTCCAATATTTCAGAACCTGTCAATAACATTTGATATGGTCTATGATCAATAGAACCAATCAGTTTTTTCTTTTTCAACTGAAATCTATGAGATGCATCATGAAATATTCAATGAAATATGATGCACCATTTTTTACAGTAAGGTAGTCATTTGGTCTCAAAATAAAATTAAAAAAAAAGTAAAATCCAAACCCATTTAATTCTTAAAAGTGGATAAGCTCCCATGTCTAGAGAAGTCAATAAAGGTCCACATTAGAGCATCATACATTTTCAACACTATTATATAAGTTTTATTATATGAATTAGCACCATTGATCCATAAATCTTGTAATTATTCATTTAGTGGATTTTGAGTATACATCAATATCATTTCCAAACGTTTTTCAACCAACAATGGTCATTGAAATGATATTGTACATTTTTTACATACACATTTATGAACATATATTATAAGGGATCAAAATAATATGCCCCATGGTATAACTGGTGCTCAAAGTAACAAATAGATTAAATCCACCAGCAACCAATCCCAATAACACATTCTTATAATTATATGTTGAAATTGGATGTAATGAATTAAATTTATTCCATGATTTTGAATCTATTGGATGTCTCGTTTAAAAATCATTGTTTTTATATATAGAATTCCACTTCACGTGATTTATGGTTTTTGATGACGTGAATAATATTTGCAGTCAATGTTTTAAAGGGAAGTAACACAAAACCTATAAAGGTGTGTCTTTTTATTCTTTTTTATAGTTGTCTATTGATTCATACATCTAATAAGAACCATTTACTACCATATACAAGAAGCACATTTTTTTAATCACATCTCCTTGAATGCTATCCCCAATAAATAAAAAAATCATTAGGACAAGCATGTATTTTTTAAAAATTGTGACTAATATTTTTAACCGATTTTTTAATTATACAAAAATACAGGGGTGGATTAACTCTAGGAAATGCATCACCAAAAAATTCCAATATCATAGAAATATCCTTATTTTCAATTCTATATAGGAATTATATATGGTACAACATTAGTAAAAAATAATGTTTTGAATATTTCAAACATCCACCATACAGATCTATGTTTCCCTCATTAACTAAATCATGAAATGCATTTGAACATTTAGTCATGTTCTCTCTTACATTAGCCTTTTAAGAATCAATAGGAGGACCCAATGATATTTTACAATTTGATATGGTGATCTTATAATCCAAAAAATATCATTTTCATGTTTCTAATTGTAGCACCACTAAATGGTTCTTCTAATTTGTTTTAATGTTGATGTTGTTGTCTTAGAATGTAAAAATTATCATTTTTATTGTTTCCTAATTCATTTTCCATTTTCGATGAAGTTGGACCTCAATCTTTTGATTGACATCAATTCTCAAACATTATGTAGCATTCGATTCTCCATTCCAAATCCCACAAAAATTTTAAGCAGGTAATTACTTCAATATCAAGTGTTCATAAACATTATGTATATTCGTCCATATTCTAAATTTATATTTAGTACATGGAAAAAAAATTCACCATCATAGCGTTGATTAGAAATTGAAAAATATAAAATTTCCACCAAACCCTTAGCATACCGAGGTGTGTTCCTTGGTAATTTGATTCATATTTTGTCCATTTATATCACAATGTTCCTACTCATTGTTAAAAAAACATTAAAACAAATAAGTATTACTAACTTTCAAAAAAATAAAATTGAATAAAAAAATAAAATTGAATAAAAAAATACATTTCAAATATTTATAAGAACTGTCATATATTATCTGAAAAAATCAAAATTAAAAGGAAATCAATTGTGGATAGTTTTATGTAAAATAGAACAAATAAAATTACCATGCAATAATTAAGAAACAAACAAAGAAGAATCAACAAGAATCATAATTTCATGGTATCACAATACTCATATGGAATAACTATAGTAACATGGGGCTCAAGAGGGTCTCCCAAAGTTATAAAAACACTTTTCATAATGTGTCAATTAGGACTTCCAAAAGATCTTTATAAGACAATACATTTTCACAGCATTTGAAACCAAAATTTAAAATGTAATTTGAGATATATTTATTAAACAACATATTGAAAAAAATTTATAAATCATACTATTTTGATAAAAATCACTTTTTATAGAAAGAAACCTCGCATTAAAGGTAGTCAGCTGGTGTTATGAACCAGTTTTTCAAGACTAATCATTCCCCCTTTCAAAAAATTTCCACCCACCATTAGACTTATTGTCCCAAAAATATTTAAAATAACTTCAATGTTCAACAATCTTCAGATACTAAAACAATCTTCCAAAACAACACACACACATTTTAAATAGAAAACATGTTTCAAACACACCATTAAATAGTTAAAAACAATTTGAAAATTGACATGGAGTATAACAACCACTTGGAATATGAGCTAGTTCTATGCCATGTACATAAACCATTTAAAACCAATTAAAGACCAAAATGGATTTACTGAACAAAAAAATCACTTAAGAACCATTTTTAAGAGGTCCACATGAATATTTTCACAAGTTATAAGCATGTGAAACGTCTATGACCAGAAAAAAATCCATTTTTAAATTCTTTATATCATACAAAAAGTTTATTAAATTATTCTAAAATAATAGTAAATCATTTATAATTATCCCAATAAATTTGAAAACATTCATTACAAGGGAATTATTTATAAACTATTTCAAATGTAATTATCATGGGAATTGATAATAAAACCTCTATACATTTTTAGGGTGTACATAAAAAGCATACCAAAATTTTAATTTAAAAATAAATTTAAATTCTGATATAAAATCCATAAAAAATATATAACATCTTGAAAAATAAAATTACATTAAAATTAATTAAAATAAATATTGAGAAAATATTATGTTGATAATAAAATTGAGAGTATATATAAAATATTATTGTCAATTAAAAGAAAATATTTAAATTAAATAAATATACTAGAATAATATTACTATTAATTGAGTTCATATATAGAAAATAAAAAACACATAAATTAATCTTATGGAATATATGTAAATAAATTCAAAATATAATGGAAAATGAGAGTGATTCCCTTTACTATAAGTCTACGAGTGATTCAATTAACTTCAACCTCCTATGTCTTATAACATAATTTTCTAAAAAATAAAACAGAAATATTTTATTGTTATTTATATTATTTATGGTAATTTGTATAATTAATAATTACTATTTCATTATAAATAAAACACATATATAAATGATAGTTTTAAGAATTCTAAAATTTTTGAAAAATTATAGTGTTGATTATTTTTTCTTTATAATTTGTTTTTATCACCTAAAAGAGGACAATTTGAAAAAAAATACATATTAATTAATTATATATACTAATGTAACAATAAATTATGGTAGTGATAATTAAATAATAATGATCATCCTGTTATGTGGTAAACATTATATAAATGACAGTGTTGAATGATGATATAGATAAGATATACGTACTATTGATTTTTTATATAAATTTTATAAAGACATGATTAATTTATATTATGTTTATATAATTAAAATTTATAATTTAAAATATATATAATAGGAAGTGAATTAATAATGGAAGACAAGTGTGAGAGTTTCTACATCGTATATAAATATAACCCATAACTATTTTCCTTACTAAGAATAGATGGGTAACACCCCAGCCCAAGTGGCCCAAATAGTTCTTAGGTTAAGATCAAAACATCTCCTCGGATGAAACCCATTTTATTCTAGATGTTTCCAAATACCAATGAGGAACTCAAAAAGTCATTGAGAAACTATTCCATCAGTGTAATAGAGAACTAGGCATGAATGAATCTATAGAAAAATTAGATCAAACTATCAATTTGGGGGATAAACCCAATATCATTAATCATAAAATAGTTATCTAAGAGATCCCCCATTATGTAGCATAAAAAATATATAACTACCTACAAGATGCGTTAATAATAAATAGTTCAACAATAATACCAAAACAATATTATAATCCAAAATAAATAAAAACGAAATGCTTCACACTATATAAAATATATTAAGCACAATTGGAAATAATGATATAGAATTGCATCTGTCCAAACACAAAATGTATATTTAGTAAATTGTTATCCTCTAATAACCAATTAAACCTAAACCACCTGAATTTATCGAAATAATTAATTAACCTAAAGGAAACCAAAATATTACCCTTGTACCTTTGAGACTTGAGTGATGTATACAAGTAGGATAATGTATTGTCAATCCAATAAACATCCTCTTAAACCTAGACAACACAAAATCCACTTCATTAGAATTTCTCTGAGCCTTAATCCAAACCCAAAAATGGGTTGGGGTTTATGGGAATTAGAAAAATTGAGATATGTAGGAAGGGAATAAGTGGGAGAATAAAATAGTAAGAAATGAGGGCATATAACTATTTGAAATAAATGGGATAAGGGGTAGTTGAGGGACAAGGGGGTCTAGCGGGGATGTTTCTTGAGAGAACGGGTGGAAAGGGGTGAGGTAGAGGGGGGATGAGCAGGTTCTAGGGATACTACAGTGTCAGTGAGGGTGAGGAAGAGGTAATTTACTCAGGAGGCTTAAGGGTGACTACAACACTATATCAAGCTCAAGCTCAGGGAGGGGGCAAGGGCTTAGGGGGGTTCAGGCTCAGGTTGCTCAGGGGAAACTAGAGCACAGGTTGGGTTGTTCGGGCAAAATCAAAGAGTCGGCGAGGGTTTGAGGGGAATGGGGTAAACGGTAGCCCTGGATTGGTGTGAAACATATTAGTGGTTAGGGGTTTGGTTTGGGGTGTCTTTTGAAGAATATTATGTCTCTGGAAAAGTTTTATTTAATAAATGGATAGCATATAGTGGTGGTTTATGAAAACCCACCACAAAATTCATTCAACTTTTTTAGTGGGGATTTAATAAACCACCCCTAAAAAGTGTAACTAAAAGACAAATTTATTGTATTGAGGTTTTACTAAAATAATCCCTTATGGATGTGGTGAGTGAATTGACAAATTTCATAAAGGCTTGTCTCAACAAAAATTATTTTGCAGTGTGAAGAGGAGAGAAGAGGGGATACCCTTTTATTCATGGGGGAGAGGACACGTAAGGAAGTTTATCAAAATTAAATGTTATACCCTAATTTTACAGATCTCAATATTTCATCAAAATAATAATTTGAAATGTTTTTAGGCTATTTGTACCCTTATTTTTTAATTTAACCTGGTGGTACACCCATTTTAACATTAACTATAGTAAATAATTTTCAAAATTTCACCTTTACTTATGACCAACAAAAAATTTGGCCTTATTATATAATATTTATTATTCTTACACAAAATATGGAATAAATTTTTCCAAAATAAATAATGAAAATTTTAAAAAAACAATTTTAAATTAAACCCACAAACATGACAAAAATCGGTTTTCCAAAGAAAATGTTTTCATAAGTATAGAATGCTTTTATATCAATGTTTAACATAAAATTTATTCCAATGACCAAAATTGGAATAATAATTATAATATAATTAAAATTATATTACCTTTATAATCATATTAAAACAAAATGTAACTTTTAAATGCTTTAAAAATGGAATTTCTTAAATTAAAATCATTATTTTCACTATTCATCAAAACGTTAATCTTATTAAAAAATTACCCAAATGTAAATTGAAGATAATTTTTATATGTTGATTTTAAAATATAACTTTTCATTCAATTTAATTTTCAAAAATATACAATAATTACTTCTATTATTGATTTATAAAAAGAAATGAGAACATTTTTGTAGAAAAAGTATTTTCAAAGCATATATGGACTTTACTAAAAATGAGTACTCTTTCAATAATATGTTTAATTTATATAAAACCATTATACATTGTTTTCAAAATTTGTTTATTCATATTAATACTTTATATTTAATATCTATTTTATAATAATATTTTTAAAATCAAATATTTAATATTATATAAAGGTTTGTTAAACCTCATTGTTTTGTGTAATGTAAGCTATCATTCAAATTAAATCTATTTTCAAAATAATATTTCTTAATATCTCATGGTGTTACATTCTACTCGATTTTAAATTATTCTTCCCCCATAATACCATAACTTTTTTGTAAACAACTATGTATATTATGCCTCATCATATCTTCTAGTTCCTACATAGTTTCTTCATGTTATTGGTTTCAACACAAAACCTTGAGCAGGTGAGTGGTGTAGTTTTTTAGTACTTTATCTCTATGATATATAATCACCATGGGTTTTTCAAAAATAGAAAAATTAGGATATTTTTTATGGAATATGATTTCAGTGCATATGAATCACCAAGTATACACTTCCTCAGGAAAGATAAATGTAACACATCATGGGCTTCAAATAGGTTTGGTAGAATCACCAAGTAATTAAAACTAAACCTACCCAATCAAGAATAAGGAAATTTCCAACATACCCAGGTATTATCTTTACATTAATCATGAATATCACAAATTTATTAAGTAGATAAATTCACATAAATATATCCCGACCAACTTCAAATTCCAAACCCTTTCTACAATTACCTCAATAACTTTTCAGTTAACTGTGCATTGAACATCTATGTTTACGAATGGCTCAAACTTAATCAACCACTTCCTTATCTAGATCAGGCCCAATACTACTATTTATAATAATTTATCCCAAAATGATCGATGTTTACAACTATTTCCATAGAATACATCATAAGGATCCATCTGAATACTAAATTGAATGATATTGATTTAAGAAAACTATAATAGAGAAAGGCATTGATCATAAATGTGATTAAAATTAATAAAACAAGATCTAAGAATATCCTCAAGTTTTTTATTTATTCAATTAGATTTTACAGTTTCATTAGGATGATATAGTGTGTTAAAACATGACTCCAAATCTTGAACATATTGAAACAAACATTATCACTTTGAGGTAAACCTCATATCCGAATAAGATATAATAAAATGTGGAACTCCTTGTGACCTTACCACTTACATAATGTATATACTTTTAATAATATATAGAGGTAGATCTTCTCTTATAGTGATGAATTATGTTGACTTCATGAGGATATTGCCTACCACCCATGTCAGATTTTAACTTTTAGAAGTTTTTCGGAGTTAGATGACAAAATCCATGGTGTCTTCTCCCATTTCCTTCTTGGTATGCGTAATTTTTGTATCATACCCTTAATAGTGTTTCTCCTAGCCTCAACTTGATGACATGCCAATCACTGAGATAAAAACACTTCAATATCTCTCTTCATTTTGTCCCAAAATAAATACTCTTTGAATTCCGTATACATTTTTTGTACTTCATGAACGAATAGAGAATAATTTACTATAAGCTTCATCTAACATATCCTTCTTCAAATCTGGTATGGATGGAATAGGTACACAGTTTATGAACCATATCATTCCAATATAATTAAGTTCAAACTCAGAAACATTTATCACCTTCTTCAATAGATCTCTATCTTCCTTATGTGTATCTTTTATCTTCACTTGTATAGATGGTTGAACACATATTTGAGAAATATATGATTCGACACCTACCATCATGATTCTTAGATCCATCCATTGAAAGTATATATATATTGAATATTTTATGGTCCTCATATAAAATAGTCTATCATTATCCTTTTGACTAAAATCATCAACCACCCTTTTCACATTCATAGGTTGTCAATGTATCTGGCATCCATAATCTTTAATCAGCTCAAACCATCTTCTTTGGATAATGTTCAAATCTTCTTGTTTGAATATTAACATTAAACACCTATGATCAATATATATATATATATCACACCATCATCCATGAAGATAATACATCCATATATTTAATTCTAAAATTACCACAGATAGCTCTGAATCATTATTCGGGTAATTTTTCACATGAACCTTTATTTTTCATGAGGCATAAACTGCAAATAGTTTATTATTCATTACATAACTTCATATTACCTTCTTCAGTGCCCAAGTATATGTTACAAACTTTTATACACTATAGGGGTGTGTAACAATAGGTTCACTGACTGACCATTTCTTCAGATCCTTGAAATTTTACACACATTAATTAGTCCAAAAGAACTTGTCTCCCTCTTGAGTTAACAAAGATAGTGGAGAAAGTCATGAAAAAGTCTCCAAAAAAAATTCATAGTATCCATCCAATATTGGAAAAATTTCGATCGCAGTCATAATGGCTGGTCTGGGAAAACATTCAATAACTTCATCCATTGATGGATCAATACATATACCCTATCTTGTGATAATATGACCCATAAATGAAAATTTGTGGAGAAAAAATTCAAAATTGGAAAATGTTTCATACAAATAATACATCCTTGGAGACTTTATCATAATACCAAAGTGGCCTTCATTCTCTTACTTTCAATTTGAATATATACATATGTTGTCTATAAAGACTACCACAAAGTTGTCAAATTAATATCTTAAAACACTATTCCTTATATTTATAATGATAGTATGGGAATTAGTAAACTAGATGATATCACTATATATTCATTGTATCCATACCTTGTGCGGACTTTCATCCTGGTAATATCATCCTTTTTGACCCTTAATTGATTATATCCATATTGAAGTTCTATTTTTGAGAAAAATTATGTTCCATTTAGTTGATCAAACAAGAAATTAATATACCACAAAGAATAATTTTTATTGATTATGATTTTATTTAATTCTAGATAATCAATTGATAATTACAATGATAAATCATTCTTTTTAACAAAAAGAACTGGTTCACCCAAAGGTTACACACATGGCCAAGAAATAACCTACCAATATTATCCAAGAGTTTCTTTTTCAATTATAGTATCTCAATCAGGACCATTATATAGGGACACTTGGAAATATGTGTACGACCAAGTATAATTTCTATAGAGAACTCAACCTGGAGATTTGGTGTAAGACTATGAAAATATTCCCAAATCAATATAAAACAACCCGTACAATTTGATTATCATTGATGTATAGTTTCACCCTAACCATGTGAGAAACAATTCCCCTTTTAATATGTATCGAGACCTATATAATATATTTTATTTTGATTAAATGTTCATATTTATCATTACACTAATAAATGATCTTGGGTTGATCGATAAAAAAACATGACATTCCTTCCAATATAATTTATGTATGATTTATCTAGATAAATATAATCCAACACTAAGATAACAAAAAATTAAACTATAGGGATAATATTTATATTTTCAGGTTGTATATTTCCACACACTTCAACTAGAAAATAATCATAGACTTGAGATGAGATCATCGCACCCTTATGGGTTTTAGCTTCTATTTAATCATCTAATAATGCGTTTAGAATTTTGATACCCTTATAGGGTAGTTATGATATAAAAGTGTTGGTAGATATAGAGTCAAATAAGACAGTAGTAGTTCTAGAGTGGTTGGTAAGTGAACCTTTCGCCACACTATTATCATACCCCACATCAATAATACTAATCTACCGAGATTTCCTTTTGTATCCTAGCTTAAGAGTTTTCTAAAATTGATCATCATCATTTACCTTCATATTTTAGCACATGTTTACAAAATTATCATACTTGTTACATTGAAACATTGGAGTTTGGGTGGTTCATTATGTGTAGCTTTCTCTCTCTTCATTCCATTAGCTATGTTCTTCCTATCACTTTGACATTCAATTTCTGAATGAATATCCTTTCTATAAAAAAAACATTTACCTATCCCATTATAAAAAATACCTCCATATTTCCTTCCAAAAATAGTGAATGATGGAAATATAGTCTCTATATCTCCATGGTTTTTTAACGGCATGACCCCAATTACCCTGAGTCAGTGCATTATTACAAGTCATTGGCATGATCACAAGGGATCAAATCCCGAAAGACCGATCAGTTTTTTAGATTTGGATGTAAAAGATACATTCTTATGTTTTACATTACATTATAAAATGAAAAACCACAAAACAATTGTCTCCATTGACCACATTTAAATATGTTACAAAATACCTACAGGTCAGTCATTATATAAGTCATCATATCCAAGAAAAATAACACATAGAAAGGGGTGAGACCAGATTCTCAGTAAAGATAATGATATAGCAGAAACATTCATAAATAAGCATAAACATTTAAGGAAATGTATAAGACCAAAAAAATCCTTTTAAACATAAACTTAATCGTGAAATGACAAAGATAAATCAAATAATTCCATTTATTTATTCACATGGATATTCTACAAGTTGAATAATCACTTTTAATATAAAAATCCAATTTCATAATGATGGAATGTATAATGCCAAACTTCATAACCACATAGTAAAGGCCTTGTTCCTAGACTACCAATAATATTTTTTCAAGGCCTTGTGTCAAGACACTGGTTTGTCTCATGAGATCTACCAATGCATCAAGAAGCTATAGCGGGATCCACCAATCACTTATTAAGTCCAATGCATTCCTCATATGAAATGGTTTAAACATAACATAAACATTAGTATCAAAACTAGCATAAAAATGTCAATAATTTATCCATAAACCATGAATGGTGTAAAAATAACACATCCACAGTCAAACATATCAAACAATCTTCAATACAATATGGATGTTTTGTATTATAGTAAATCAACTAAAAACAAGCTTAAAATCTATCAAAGGATGTTGACATATAAGAAATCAAATCTTTTTTAGGGAAATATATCTTTATATTTTGAAATAATTTAAAAGCCATATAATTATAAAAGAAAACATTTATTTTTAATGTATTAATATAATATTCTACAGGAAGCTTTGATGATGTTATTATGGTGGAAAATAGCATCACATTGCGTATAAGTTAGAAAAACATTCTTTCCTAAATTTTGTGGAAAAGGTGATAAAGGACCTAGTTTGGAAAACAACAGAAAGATTCATTTCAAACCATTTTATAGAAATTAAAACAAATGTATAAATTACTTTAACCCATGGACTAGTAAATAATAAATATGTTTTGAATTATATTTTAAAAAAACGGATTTGGATGATAAAGATGTCCCAGTAGATAATTATGTATTAACAACTTCGGATATGTAAAGATATTTAGAATTAACCATTACTTTGTAATTTTCCTTTTTTGAGGGTACATTAACCTTCTATATAATAGTTAAATAATTTTATTAAAATTATTCAAGAATCGTATACATAAATATGATATCATATATGATCTTTTAATATTTCTTTGTTAATAATATTTTTTTTGTATCATCATTTCGGGTGTCAACTGATTTTTTTTCCTTTATATGCTTGGTTATGTAAGACATGTTTGTTATGAATAGGATGTATTTGATTCATATCTAGAATGATATTATATTCATAATAAATATTTTTAATTATAAAATGAAAATTATTCTTGAATGATTACAATGGGGAATAAATCTCATCGCATTCGTAGAGACGGTAATCCGTACGTACACACGAGCAACAATATCATTATATTGATTGTGAAGTCATATGTAATTAGATGGTATATCATATATAAATAATCATTATAATTTTAAATTTATTATTTACATCATTTATAATCATTATTATAACCATCCAAATAATGAAGTGTTTGAATAAGAAACTACACCACGACGTGGAGACGATAAGCCGTATGTACGCACGTATGGTGACATTGTCATTTATTGGATGGATAGAATAATGAATATTGTTGTACCATATTAATAATAATGTCGAAATATTTAAAAGGTGTTGGATTTATTATTTTGGTATGGAAACAACAAATAAAGAGGAAGTGGAAGAAGAAATGAACTTGAAAGAGGGTGGTGAAATTGTTACCTCTTCTTCGGGTGTTTGTTTTTTGAGTTGATCAAAAGGGATCAATAGGTTGACTTTATGATCAAATTAAGGCTTCTAGGTTGAATTGAGAGAATTTTTGAAGATATTTGGGAAGTTTTTGGCCGATCCAAATGGCTTTGGATGTGTGAAATTAAGAGAACGGGAAGTACCCTTTTATAAGAGAGGTGAGGGTCACTTTTGGAAAATCATGAAATATTATTTTATAATAAAATTATTTTCGTTTCTTAGTGGCTCCAAAATGATATATTTTGTCGATATGGAGGTTATGGGTCTAAAACATCTCAACCAATACGTTTTAGACAGTTTTAGTTCACCATATTAACCTCATATTTTATATTTAACTATTAGATAAATATTTTCACATTTATCATGTCTCTTTGTATTTTTATATTTTATGGTAAATAAACATAAAATAAAAAGCCCAGAGAAACCCAAGTGGTTCATTTTTAATATATATAGTATTATATAAGTTATTTGGCCAATACGTATATTTTTATTAATATTATATCAATTACTAGTATTGTATTTGTTTTAAAAACTCAATTACATCAATTTTCACACTATTTAGTATTTCATATTTTTGAAAGCCATAAAAACATTATCGCTTCAAATAAAATTTATTTTATCAACACTAACAAGTCATATTAAGAAAAACAAATTGTGAAATTCATCAAAAGCCTCTATTTACATTTATTTGGATATTTATAATATCAATTATTTTAATATTTCATTAATAATGTAATTATTGCATCATCATTATGTCATAAATAAATTAAATTATTTAATGTATAAAAATTATAACTAAAATATTATTGTGTAAGAAATATTATTATATTTCTAGATAATATTTATAGTCAAATTTATATTTTGTGTAACCCTATATTAAAAATGATTACGTTATTAAACTTTGAATTTAACTCTTTTAACTTTTCTTTAAATAAAATAATTATAATTACCCTAATCTAATCCAAGTGAACCAAACGGTATCATATTTTATTCCTAAGGTTATTTATCATTGAATTACACTTATCCAATAGAATTAGGACATGTTTTAGGGTAATTATAATATCATTTTTACACTTAATTTCCCTATTTACATTTAACTATGGTAAATGAATGTCCAAAGACACTATTAACTAAAAATTATTTTCATCTTATTGAACAACATTTTAGTTACTAATATTAATCAAGTCTCTCAGATTTTTGAAATTCAACTCATAGAAGATGTAAAATTATGTCTCATGAAAGTTTTCAAATTCTCCTAGAAAGTGGGTAAAAGACAGTAAAAAGTTCAACAAAATTTTATATATCTAAACTTATTATAAAATGACTCCAGTGAATTATATTGAAAATATATATGTTTTATGTATCTATTTAGACCTAAAATAAATTAATATTAAATAATTAATTACTTAAATAAAAAGTTGGTTTTAAACTATAAGGTAGTGTTTTTCATTATTCATCAAAAATTGAATGTTTTCATAAAATACCAAAAACTCACCCTAAGCTAATTTTGATATTCCAAATCCAAAAGTGAAGTCCATTTTGTAAAATAAAATTTATAAAATTTCAAAAAGTTGGTATTACTATTCATAATGTTTAGTTTTATTGGTAGTGGTGTGTTAAAACTCCATGTTACATACAACGCCAGATATTGCATTATTCATATAGAAATGTATCGTGGAAGCTTGGGGTGTTACATTCTCCAGTCCTTAAAATAGTTTCATCTCAAAATTTCTAGAATATCATTGAATTAAAATATTTGGGTGGTTCTTCATCATAACTTCCATACATTCCCACGTTGCCTCGTTCATCTTATGGTTTCCCCATAGAACATTTATGAGACGAGCTGTCCAGTTTCTCAGCACTTGTTCTCTAGTATCAATAATTTTGAAAGTCTATTCATAAAAAGACAGATGAAGTTCCGGTAAAATATCATCATAGGTGAGTACATGTGTTGGGTCAGGAATGTAGTTTCTTGACAGTGATATGTGGAACACATCATGAACTTTTAAGAGACTTGGAAGCATTTCCAAATGGTATGTTACAACTCCAATTTGTTCTAGAATTTCGAAATATCCGATGTACATGGGACTCAATTTACCCTTCTTACTGAAACATATAACACCCTTCCTTGGAGATACCTTCAAGAAAACATGGTCTCCTACTTTAAATTCCTAATATTTCCTTCGATTATCAGTATATCTCTTTTGCCTACTTTGGGATGATTTGATATTGTTTTGGATAACCTTCGCCTATTCTATTGTTTCCTCAACAATTTCTGGACCTACGAGTTTTCATTCACCAACATCATCCCAACAAGTTGGTGTGAAATGTCTTTTTCTGTATAATGCTTCATATGGTACCATATAAATACTTGAATGGAAGCTATTATTATAGGAAAATTCTACCATAGGTAAATATTTATCCCACATGCCTTGAAAGTAAAGTGAGAAATATCTCAACATTACTTCTATGGTTTGAATAGTCTATTCTGATGGTCCATCAGTTTGAGGGTGGTTGGCAGTTCTCAAACGAAGTTCAGTATCTAGGGCCTTCTAAAGACATTTCCTGAATCTTGATATAGAACAAGGATCACAATTAGAAACAATCGATAGGGGTACTCCATGAAATCTTACAACTTCATTAATATATTGTTTTTCCAGAAGTTCTACTTGTAAATCCTCTCTTATAGAATGAAATGGTGTTGACTAGCTTGGATGACCAACAATGACCCACATTGCATCATTTCTTCTATGAGTTTTTTATCCCCATGACAAAGTCCATCATAATATTATCTAATTTCCAAAAAGGTATGGGAAGTGGTTGCATGACTCTTCAAGGCTATTTCTTCCCATATTTCACTCGTTGACAAACCATACATCTTGAAACAAAATCAGCAATCTCCCTCTTCATGTTGACCCACCAAAAATATTCCTTCTAATATTTATACATCTTGGTGCTCCCAATGTGTATAGAGAAATTAGAGCTATAAGCATCATCCAACAATTCCCTTCTTAAAATAGGTAAGTTAGGAACACAATATCTCTTCCCAAATTTCAAAATTCCATCTTCATATATGAAGTCACTCAATCTCCCATCATTCATAGCATTAATATTCTTCTGAAAATCTTCATCATTATTTTGAGAACTCTTCATCCTTTATAGAAAAGATAGTTTGGCAACCATTTGAAAAATTATTGATGTTTCACCTTCCATGGTTAATCCCAAACCCATCTATACTAGATCCATGAAAATAGGATCTCTTTAAACTCACATATTGTTCAAATATCTATGATTCATTCTACTCAAAGCATCATCCACCTTATTTTCCATCTCCGGGTGGTATTATATAGTGTAATAATTATCCTTGAGTAGTTCAATCCATCGTCCTTTCCTTATGTTGAGTTCTTTCTGTGATAAAATATACTTCAAAATCTTGTCATCTGTATAAATCTCACATTTTTCATGATAGAGATAGTTCCTCCATATTTTTAAAGCAATTATTATAGATTCTAACTCAATATCATGAGTAAGATAGTTTTTCTCATGAATATTTGGTTGTCATGATGCACAAGCAATAACTCTATCATTCTACATAAGGGCACAACCATGTCCATTCTTTGAAGCATCACTATAAATAACAAACCCTTTGTTCCATGATGGTTGAGTAAAGAAAATATCATTTACTAATCTTCTCTTCAGTTCTTCAAAACATTCTTCAAACTCTTTTTCAAACAAATTTAACCCCTATACGTGTGAGCTTGGTTAATGGGATAGCCAACTAAAGAAATTCTGGATGAAACATCGATAATAACCCGCTAAATGAATAAAAATGTGTACCTAAATTATACTCATATGTGCGGACCATTATTGTATTGCTCTTTCCATAGAAGAATCAACATAGATTCTATCCTTAGAGACAATATGGCCAGAAAAGTAATCTCCAGAAGCTAGAATTTACACTTGCTAAACATTTCTTATAATTCATTTCTTCTAAGAGTCTTTAGAATAATGCGCAAGTGATTTTATTAATCTTCATTTCTTTTTGAGTATACAAATATATCATCAATAAATACCACTACAAATTCATCAAGATATTCTTTGAAAATATTGTTCCTTAGATCAATGAAAACATAGGGTGCATTAGTCAGTCCAGAAGGAATTACTGTAAACTTGTACTACTCATAACTGGTTTGAAATGCAGTCTTTGGAATGCATTCCTTCTTCACACACAACTGATGATATCTAGATTGATGGTCAAACTTTGAAAAATATTGATCTCATTGAAGTCAGTCGAATAAATCATCAATGTGAGGTAAGGTATACTGGTTCTTTTTTGTTATAGCATTGATCTCCCTATAGTTAATTCACAACCTCATAGATCCGTCTTTCTTCATAACAAAAAGGACAGGGGATCCCCATGGCGAAACACTAGGGTAAATAAATCCCTTGTTACTAAACTCCTCTAGTTTTTTGTTTAATTCCACTAATTCCATAGTGTCCATTCTATAATGGGTCTTCATTATGGGCCTTCAACTAGGAATTAAATCAATGGAAAACACAATTTCTCATTTTGGAGGATGTCCATGGAAATCCTCCATAAGGACATCTGTAAAACCCTGAGATTTTATGAAAAGTATTCTTTTTAATTTCATTGATGTCTTGTGTTGTAAGCTACACCAAAAAGATATTTCACTACAAGCATCCCTGACTTGGCTTCCATTACACGCAATCACGACCTTCCATGATAGTGTATGTTGTACGCAATACCGAGTTTCACTAAACACTGATATGTTATATAAACTAGCCATTATGAATAGTAACACCAAATTTTTGAAATTTTATTTTTCAAAATGGAATTTATTTTTGGATTCAGCATATCGATATTAGACTATGGTGAAATTTTGGTATTTTTCTAAAAACTTTCAATTTTTGATACATAGTGAAATCGTTGGGTCACTATTTAAAAAATCCGACTTTTTATTTAAATAATTATTTATTTTATTTAAATTTATTTTAGGTCAAAATTGATACATAATACCTATAAAAGATTAATGTAATTCATTGGATTCATTTTATAATAATTTTAGATATATAAAAATTTCATTTAACTTTTCACCTTCTTTTACCCACCTCCTAGGAGAATTTTGAAATTCACATAAAATTTAATTTTACAGCTTCTGTGAGTGGAATTTCAAAAATCGGAGAGACACGATTAATATAAAGGACTAAAATGTGGTTCAATGAGATGAAAATAATTTTTGGTGAATAGTAACTTTTTACTTTTATTTACCACGGTTAAAAGTAAATTGGATAATTAAGGGTAAAATGATATTATTATTAACCTAACACATGCCCTAATTCTATTGGATAAGTGTAATTCGACCATAAACAACCTTAGGAATAGAGCATGACCATTTAGGTCCACTTGAATTAGATTAGGACATTTATTATTAATTTATTTAAAGAAGGGTTAAAATAGTTAAAATAAATATTTAATAACTAAATTATTTTTAATATAGCTTTATACATATTATAAATTCGACTATAAATATTCAATACAAAGCTAATAATATTTTATACATAATGGTATTCTATTTTTAATTTTTATACATTATATAATTTAATTTAATTATGACACAATGATGATGCAGTAATTATATTATTAATGAAATATTAGCATAATTTATGTTATAAATACACAAATAAATGTAATTTGAGACTTTTTATGAATTCCAATAATTTTATAGTTTAATATGACAGGTTAGTATAGATTTAATTAGCTTTTTAGAACTAATAATGCTGTTATTATTTTCACAAAAATCAATTACCAAATAGTGTCTAAATTGACATAAAATAGATTTGAAAACAAATATTATATTATTAATTGTTATTATATTACGAAATTATACAGTTCGGCCAAGATACTTATATCATGATACGTGTATCATTAATGGACCACTTGGGGGTCTCTTGGATGAATATGTTATGTTTAGTAACTATATAATATAAAAATACAAAGTGACATGGTAAATGTCAATCTAAATAACTAAGAGTTATAAATAAAAAGATAAGGTTATTATAATGACCCAAACCTGTCTAAAATATATTGGATGAGAGGATTTCGACCCATACCTACCTTAGCTTCTAAATAAATAAATTTCTAGCTATTAAACACCGAATATGGCTTTATTTTAAAATAATATTTTATGTTTTTCCAAAGGTACCCCTCTCCTCCCTTATAAAAAGGGAACCCCTCTTCTCTTCACACCATTTTGAGCCTTGAAGATCGTCCAAACCCTGTCCATTTTTCTTCTCCACTTCCCTAGAAACATTCTTGAGGTTCTGGTCTTCTCAAAAGACCAACTCTACTTCCCTAAGAGATGCCTTAAAAGAGGTGTGTCGAAGAAGAGGTAATCTCTTCTTCCGATTCTCTCAAGATTCGTCCTTCTTCAACTTCTTCTTCATTATTTGTCTCATTATAAATAAATAACATCAGTATTATTTATATACTGATAGGTTATTATAAATATGAAACAATCCTATGTCACAATCTATCTATCCTATGGAAAACGAAATCACCGCACGTGCGTACGTACAGAATACCATCTCCATGTCGTGGTGTAATATGTTTTCGACCACAAACTTACTTGGATGGGTATAATGGTTTAAATAAATAAATATATATGATTATTGTAATGTGATATTTATTCTGAAATATTATACATACACTTCAATAAAATTCCACGATCAATGGGAATGGTATCATCGCTCGTTCGTACGTACGGACTACCGTCTCCACGACGTGATGAGATTCATTCTCCATGTTAACAATTCATGAATGATTATAAATTATATATAATAAGTAATCATGAAATATATGACATAATAATGATACTGGATTTATGTATATATATATGTATGTCATCTACTTAATTCCATTTAATTCAACAAGGAAATGAAAACAGCGTTCCTGCATACGTACGGCCTACCGTCTCCATGAACAGTGTATTTCAATCCATTTATCAATCTATCATATACATATATATGTATATGATGAATATATATTATATATAAAACATGTTTTACATTATGGAACTAATTAAATCAGGATATATGTGATAATATCATGAACAACAAGTCCAAACACGTACGAGAAATAAAACGATTTTACCCAAAACGCTGCTTTAACATGGAATTTACAAAAGAACGGGTAATATAAAGTCATAAGTGAACCATTAATGACATCATAACAATGAATATGATTCTGTAATAAGTCAATGAAATTATTGAAATCATTATACAGAAGGTTAGGATATGTACAAAGCATATAAGACCTAAGCTAAGGGATAACTATTCCAATATCATTCTTATCTGAGATTGTTATCCGTAAGTATTTATTGGGGTTATTGTTATAATCCATTCCCCTATTTTCTAAAAATGTTTTCATTTATTTTTATTGTCATTTTTACCCATTTTATAATTTTAACACATGTTATGAATGTAATCTTACTTTTGATTACCACATGGAGAACTTTATGACCTTTCTGACAAAAGTACGAGAAGAATATTATTTTTAACTTATACGGCGTGAACGGATTTTTACGGTTTCATAACGCCTCATTTTCATGAATCTTACTCTACAAGATTTTATGACTATTTTCAACAAAATACTTTTCATTTAAAATTGTATGGAATTTTTTGAAAAGAAAATGATTTTCAAGAAGAAACAATATTTTCCTCAAGAATTCATTGCAAGTGTTTTATCAAAACCATTTTCCATCTAAGATGACATTATTTCATATGTGTATATTTCAAGTATAATGTCTCTATGGTTTACATGGTTTCACTTTTCTGATGATGAAATATCCATTTGTTTTATATGGATTATGTGATGATGGGATGATGTTTATGAAACCCATTTTATTCGTTGGGTTATTATGAATGATGTATGATTATTTTGTGGAAGAAGTAAGAATGATTTCATTATGAGATGGGTGGTACCTATATCTCCCCCCCAATTAATTGGTTAAAGATTTATATCTCATGAGATAGACATGGCTAGAATGGTAAGTTAATCTGATTCAGTGTTACAGGACTGGAATGAGAAGTGAACTCGATTTAGAATGGGACTTTGTTCACTATGATGGTCTTGGCAGCAATGCCTTGGATACTATTGAAATAATAACATGTGCTTAATGGATGCCACAATTACATGTTTTATTACCATGCTAGTTTATCATGACTAATGTTCCTTTATGATATATTCCTTGTGTACATCCAAGATTTATGTCGTTTCTCATGATTTTGATGTTTAAATTTTATGTTCAAGATTTTGCATTAAAATGTTTATGGATTGTTTTATGGTCTCTATGATTACACTTACTGAGCATTTGAGCTCACCCTTTTTATGTTTTATTTTACCCAGGATATAAACAATGGTTTTAGGTAAGAAAACAAAAGAGGAAGATCTTTATGGGAGAATTTGAAGATCTTTAACCACGATTAGAAGATTAAATTCTGAGTTTCCAAAGACACTAAACTATTACGTTCCTTGTGTGTCTGTGTTTGTTATATATTAAGTATTCCACAAAAGTAATGTAATGTCCATGTATGTCAAGCTTTGGGTCTTTACAGTTGGTATCAGAGGAAAGGTTTAGTCAACCTTTGCAAACTAGGATGCGAGAACTTTAGTGAGATCCCTAGATATATTTCTAACGTATGTCTAGGGATGTCCCTAAGGTTAAGTATAAGTATATTTTATAGTCATAGAATTATGGTAACGATCTTAGAGTATAACCTAAGATGTTAGAAATTGAAAGAAATCCCCCTTGATTATGATTTTGGCCCCTCACACTATTTTTTTGGGTTTTAGAAAATGGCTTGGAAGGGGAAGATTCACAATAATGGAGGATATGATGAACAATGGAATGATATTATTCACGATAAACTAAATGAAATTGGATTTGGAGGTCCACGTATCATTATTATGCATAAATAGTAATCTCATAATATGATCAATAATCTCAACTTTGGTAAGTTTCTCGACTCAGCTAATAAGAGAAAGATGGAGTTTCATGATGATCATAGAGGAAGGAATGTTCAATTTCTATCATGTAAATCATGTGGGAAGAGGCATCAAGGAGAATGTTTCAATGGAACTAGAAGATGCTTTGGGTGCGTAAAAGAAGGGCACAAATCCAGTAAGTGAAAAGGAAAAGGTTCAGTTAACACCATGGATTGGGATAATTGTGTTGCTACGATGTCAACAATGATTAGATGTTTTAAATGTGTAATGTATGGTCATTATGCAAACCATTTCCCCATGGGAAAATCTCATGAAGAGAATCAGCATGGTCATATGAGAATTATTTATGTGGATGATGATGAGGAGACTACAAATGATATATGAGATGAAAGAAGTGTTAAAGCTTGGTCAATGGTTTAAGAAAGAAGTGGAATGATTGTATGGTTACCACAAGTTATGTTTTATAGGTAATTTAATGGTACTATGGAATAAAGAAACATCTAAGGATTGTTACACTATTGTTTTTCCTAAAGTATTTGAAAGTATATGTTGAATGGTACTGGTAGCCATGAAAGGGTATTCAGATATTTTAGGAAAGAATATGATATGCACATAATTAATGGATAAGGAGGAAATAATATGTTTGATAGTATTCATGAGCTCATGATTTTTATAAGGACTATGTGATATCATGGTTTGAGTATACAGAACTTTGGGATTTTGGTATTTGGAAAGAGTTAACTTTTGACAACACTCATGTTTTCACTAATGTTCACTGGGTATTCATTTTTCAAGAGAATACATGATTAAGGCCATCAAATGTTTGTAATGTGACTAACAAGACATATCTTATGATATATGGGGATCAACGATGGTATTAACATGCTTGGTATATGAACTCTCTGTTATCATTTTCACTATAATATGAGTTTGGACAACAGTATTTTGGATAATCCTAAAGATTGGAATGGATTATTTTAGACATAAGTTATTATTTTTTTAAGTCAATAACTTTTTTGATATTATTGATGGAATGTTATAATAATGAATTTTTAGAAAAAAGGACAACCTGCAGGACGGGCGACAACCCGTCACGTCGGACAAGGATGTGGGAATCGAACCCACAACCGAAGTGCGAAAGGCCTTTACTTCCTACCACTGACCTACAAGAAGTCCCTGGTTAGTAGAAACTAGTTTTATTTTATTATGCAGGATGATAGATGAAGTATAAGTCCATTTGGGAACCATATCTGATTAATCTCACCATAGATGGACTTATGTATATAAATTTTCCTAACTTATGTTTGAGACAGATAGAATGACCTATCATTCTACCGCATGATCTGCTAAATCTTCGTGAAAGACAAATTCAACATCATTTCTTAAAGAGATGAAGTGGAAATTGTTCAAGGAATGAACAACAGTGAGATTATACCAAAATAAACTAAGTATTTCTTCTAATTAAAATTCTTCAACAATAGGGAATGGATCTTGAAAACCAAAAATGTTGTCCTAGTGCCCTTATAACCGATTAATCAGATGGTACCCTAGATAATAACAAATTTATGGCTTTGTGATTGTTGGATTTTTCATAGCCATGTTCTCTCCCACTCTCCATCAGAACATGATGGTTAGATTTCTCTTCCATATCCATATTTTCACCTATGTTCTCCTACGTGGAAACCCAGTGATTAGATAATTTGGGTAACCATTACGTTTCATAGTTTAGTTTTTAATGATAACTTTTGGTATTTCTTTTTACGATGTGGGTTTCTATTATAGAAACTTTCGAGTAGTAAACCATTTATAACCCCGATAAATTTTGAGGGTGAAATTCATTTTAAGGGGGTAGAATGTAACACCCCGAGATTTTATGAAAAATATTCTTTTTAATTTCATTGATGTCTTGTGTTGTACACTACACCAAAAGGATCTTGCACTACAAGCATCCCCGACTTGGCTTGCATTACACACAATCGTGACCTTCCATGATAGCATATGTTGTACGCAATACTAAGTTTCACTAAACAATGATATGTTATATAAACTAGCCATTATGAATAGTAATACCCACTTTTTGAAATTTTATTTTTCAAAATGGACTTCATTTTTGGATTCAGAATATCGAAATTAAACAAGGGTGAAATTTTGGTATTTTTCTGAAAACATTCAATTTTTGATGAATAGTGAAAACACTAGGTTACTATTTAAAAAAACTGACTTTTTATTTAAATAATTATTTATTTTATTTAAATTTATTTTAGGTCAAAATTGATACTTAATACTTATATAAGTTTAATTTAATTAATTGGAGTCATTTTATAATAATTTTAGATATATAAAAATTTTATGGAACTTTTCACCTTCTTTTACCCACCTCCTAGGAGAATTTGAAAATTCACATAAAACATAATTTTACCACTTCTGTGAGTGAAATTTCGAAAATCCGAGAGACACTGTTAGTATGAAGGACTAAAATGTGGTTCAATGAGATTAAAATAATTTTTGGTGAATAGTAAATTTTTTATTTTATTTACCACGGTTAAAAGTAAATAGGGTAATTAAGGGTAAAAATGATATTATTATTACCCTAACACATGTTATAATTCTATTGTAAAAGTTTAATTCGACCAAAAAAACCTTAGGAATAAATTATGACCATTTAGGTCCACTTGGATTAGATAAGAACATTTATTATTAATTTATTTAAAGAAGTGTTAAAATAGTTAAAATCAATGTTTAATAACTAAATAATTTTTAATATAGGGTTATACATAAGATAAATTTAATGATAAATATTAATTAGAAAGATAAATAAATTTCCTACATAATGGTATTTTATTTATAATTTTTAGACATTATATAATTTAATTTATTTATGACACAATGATGATGAAGTAATTATCTTATTAATGAAATATTAACATAATTGATGTTATAAATACCCAAATAAATGTAATTTGAGACCTTTAAGGAATTAAAATAATTTTATAGTTTAATATGACATGCTATTATTGATTTAATTAAATTTTATTGAACTAGTCATGCTGTTATGATTTTCAGAAAAAATCAATTACCAAATAGTGTCTAAATTGACATAAAATAATTTTTAAAACAAATATTATATTATTAATTGTTATTATATTCCTAAAAATCTATGTTTCGGTCATGATACTTATATAATGATAGTTGTATCATTAATGAACCACTTTGGGGTCGCTTGGATGTATATGGTATGTTTATTAACTATATAATATAAAAATACAAAGTGGCATGGTAAATGTCAATCTAATTAACTAAGAGTTAAAACTAAAAGATAAGGTTAATATAGTGACCCAAACCTGTCTAAAATCTATTGGATGAGAGTATTTATACCCATACCCACCTTAGCTTCTAAATAAATCAATTTTGAGCTATTAAATACAGAATATGACTTTATTATAAAATAATATTTTATGTTTTTCCAAAGGTTCCCCTCTCCTCCCTTATAAAAGGGGCACCCCTTCCCTCTTCACATCACACACTTTTAAGTCTTTAATCTCGTCCATCCCCTACCCATTTATCTTCTCCACTACTCCAGGAACATTCTTGAGGTTCTGGTCTTCTCTAAAGACCAACTCTACTTCCTTAAGATAATGCTTAAAGGAGGTGCGTTGAAGAAGAGGTAAACTCTTCTTCTGATTCTCTCAAGTTTCTTTCTTCTTCATCTTCTTCTTCTTTAGTTGTCCCATTATAAAGTAATAACATCAGTATTACTTATATACTTATATGTTATTATAAATATGAAACAAACCTATTTCACCTTTTATCCATCCTACGGAAAACAAAATCTCCGCGCGTGCGTACGTATGGAATACCGTCTCCACGCCGTGGTGTAATCTGTTTTCGACCACCACCTTACTTGGATGGGTATAATGGTGTAAATAAATAACTATATATGATTATTGTAATGTGATATTTATTCTTAAATATTATACATACACTTGAATACAATTCCACGATCATGGGAATGGTATCATCGCTCGTGCGTACGTACGGACTACCGTCTCTATGACGCGATGAGATTCATTCTCCATGTTTACCATTCATGAATGATTATAAAGTATATATAATAAGTAATCATGAAATATATTACATTAAAATGATACTGGATTTATTTATATAAATATGTATGTCATCTACTTAATTCCATTAAATTCAATATGGAAACGAAAATAACATTCATGCATACGTATGGCCTACCGTCTCCATGAATTGTGTATTTCATTCCATTTATCGATCTATCATATATATATATATGCTGAATATATATTATATATAAATCATTTTTTACATTCTGTAATTAATTAAATCATGATATAAGTAATAATATCAAGAACAACAAGTCCAAACACATACGATAAATAAAACGATTTTAACCAAAACGCTGCTTTAACATGGAATTTACAAAAGAATGGGTAATATAAAGTCATAAGTGAAACATTTATAACATCCTAACAATGAATATGATTCATTAATAAGTCAATGACATTATTTAAATCATTATACAGGAGGTTCGGATACATACGAAGCATATCGGACCTAAGGTATGGGATAACTATTCCAATCTTGTTCTTATCCGAGATTGTTATTCGTAAGTATTTACTAGGGTTATTATTATCATCCATGCCCATGTTTTCTAAAAAAATGCATGTATTTTTAAAGTCCTTTTTACCCATTTTTGAAATTTACCACATGTTATGAAAGGAATCATACGTTTTTTTACCACACGGGGAACTTTTTGACCTTTCTGAAAAAAGTATGAGAAGAATGTTATTTTTAACTTATACGGCGTGAACAGATTTTTACGGTTTCATAACGCCTCATTTTCATGAAGCTTACTCTACAATATTGTATGAATATTTTTTAAAAAAAACTTTTCTTTTAAAATTGTATGGAATTCATCGAAAAGAAAATGATTTTAAAGAAGAAAGAATATTTTCCTCAAGAATTCATTTCATGTGTTTTATCAAAACCATTTTCCATCTAAGATGACATTATTTCATATGTGTGTGTTTCAAGTATAATGTCTATATGATTTAAATGGTTTCACTTTTGTTATAATGAAATATCTATTTGTTTTATATGGATTATGTGATGATGGGATTATTTTTATGAGACCCATTTTATTCGTTGGGTTATTATGAATGATGTATGTTTATTTTGTGGCAAAAGTAAGAATGATTTCATTATGAGATGGGTGGGACCTATATCTCCCTCCAATTCATTGGGTAAATATTTATATCTAATGATATAGACATGGCTGGAATGGTAAGTTAATCTGGTTCAGTGTTACAGGACTGGAATGAGGAGTTAACTCAATTCAGAATGGGACTTTGTCCACTAAGATGGTCTTGGCAGCAATGCCTTTGCTACTATGGAAATCATAACATGTGCTTAATGGATGCCACAATTACATGTTTTATTACCATGCTAGTTTATCATGACTAATGTTCCTTTATGATCTATGCCTTGTGTACTTCCATGATTTATGTCGTTGCTCATGATTTTTATGTTTAGATTTTATGTTCATGCTTTTGCATTCAAATGTTTACAGATTGTTTTATGTTCTCTATGCTTACCCTTACTGAGCATTTGAGCTCACCCTTTTTATGTTTTCTTTTACCCTAGGATATAAAGAAAGGTTTTAGGTAAGAAAACAAAAGGGGAAGATCTTTATGGGAGAAGTTGAAGATCTTTCACCATGATCAGATGACTAAATTCCGAGTTTCCAAAGACACCTAACTATTGCGGTCCTTGTGTGTATGTGTTTGTTATGTATTAATTATTCCACAAAAGTAATGTAATGTCCATGTACGTCATGCTTTGGGTCTTTACAAAATCAACATATTCTTGAACAATAGGTATGTCCTATATTCAAACAGTATTTTCCTCACCCATAGTTATTTCATTCTCTTCTTCCCCAATAATTGAATATAGTATAGTTATTGGGGGTGGATCTAGATAATAATCAGGTGGTGACGTTTCTACTCTAAGATAAGGTACTCCTTATCATCTTTAAAAATTGTACCTCCTTCTTCTTACAATAAATTTTCGCATCATGGTCTGAAATCCAATACATTCTGACAATTATATCAAATTCAATCATGGGTATGAATATGACATCAACGTATAAAGAACATTTATATGCCCTAATGGGAACTAATTCACAAAACATTGTTGAAATTATACTTCCCTTAGGTGTTTTGACAGACAACTCCCTTGTTAAGTCAAATTGAAAATATATAATTTTGTTAGCAAACTGGGATGATATGAAATAATTTGATGATCCACAATAAAATAATTCATTTCCTAAACTTGAGGAAATAATTAAATTACTTGCCACCATGTATTTTGATGCATCAACTTCAATAATAGTGATCACATAAGCTTTTCCTTACTCTCTTTGCATTTTCTGAGGTAAGTTTCCTCAGTACTTAGGAAATTTGTTTTCATAATTCCCCTTTTCTCTATAATTGTAGAATTCAACATTGACATCCTCTTTCTTCCCCTAACAGTCACGAGCCCGGTGGCCTTTTTCACCACACATGTAATAGATTCCCATTCTCTACAAGAAAGTACCATGGTGTTTCTTCCCACATATACCACCAGATGCATATTCAACTTTTCTTTTCATCCCCTTATGTCTATTTCTAGAGTGTTCAGCAGACCACTTTTTATCTTACTTTTCATTAAAGTCATAAGACTTTAGGAATTCCTTTTCTGTCTTGATAGTGCATTAGACAATATCTTCATAAGATGAGAAGGATTTTGAGACTAATTATTGACAGAGAAATGGTTTTAACCCATCAAAAAATTGACCAATCTTACTCCTTGGATTACGTATATAATCTATTTTGTTCCTTGATAACCATGTAAAGTTAGCCTCGTACTTTGTGACATTCCCATTCTCCATTTCCATTAGACTCAGATATTGTATTTCCATAAATGCCCTATGGTCATGAAGAAAGTATTATTCATTGAAAATATCTTTGAACTCCCTCTATTCCATGTTCAATACTTCTTCATCTTCCTTTGTGTATTGGATTAATGACCACCAGTGATTTGCATCTCCCGTGAGGGGATAAACTTCCATGACAACTTTTTCCCTTTCACTACCGCCCAATGCATGGAATATTTTCAATCAAACATTTATCCATTTCTCAGCTACTCATGGATTTGTACTCCCATTGAATGTTTGTGGTTGTTGCCTCATGATGTAGTATAACATTGATCCTCCACATTGTGGATTGGGATGCTCCATTGGGGTAAGGATATTTTTCATAACCTTAGTGAGTTGTCCCAGTATGGTGATATGTTGATCAGCACCATTTGCATCACCATCTCCACTATAATTATCTTGAGTTGGAGGGAAATCCCTTCATAGATTGACATGCGTTGATACGGTTTCCATTCCTTCCACTAGATGCCATTTCTGAACAATTACATATAGTATATTAGTTTTTGAATCGCAATACATAATTACAAACTTGTAAAAAAATTAACATAAATTGAACAGTGTATGGATATAATCCATAATCATAAAAATGTTTTCTTTGAAAAGGTATATACTCATAAATCCATCATAAGGGTTTGTATGGAAAATGTGAATTATCCTAATCATATCCCACGGGAGTGTTGTAACCAAGAGTGCTGCAAGGAAGATTGTAATGCCCGAGTTCCCATTCGAGTCTAGCTCAAAGTGGTGTTTTTGGGTTTTACCCCTAGGTACATCTGTGCCAGAGGTGCCTCTATGTGCTCGTATCCAGACAAGGATGCATTTCTTTGAAAACTCAAAAAATCTCTACATTACCAAAATTCTAGGAACTTATTATCTATTAATCCACAATGTCTTTCTTAAGCTAATGTTCTCTAATTAGAGTTTTTCTAAATCAAGCTTCAAAGGATTGTACTAAACATCCTCTGATACCAGCTTTAATTCCTCGACCCCAGCTACCCAGAGTCAGGGCATTATTACATAAATTTTGGATGATCACAAGGGATCAAATCCCAAAAGACCGATCAATTTAGTAGCATTGGAATTACTAGATACATTCTTATGTTTTACATTACATTATAAAATAAAATAAAAAAACAAAAACATTGTTTCCATTGACCACATTCATATCCCCTAGATTATCCCTGTAAGTCGGTTATAATATACTTTTTCACATCCTAGAAAAAAAACATAGAAAGGGGTGAGATCCGATGCTCAGTAAGGATAATGATATAGTAAAAACTTTCATAAATAGGAATAAACATTTAAGGCAATGTATAAGACTAAAAATCTTATTAAAATTAATCATCATCATGATATGGAAAAGATAAATCAAATAATTCCATTTACTTATTCATGTGGATATTCTTCTAGTCAAATAATCAGATGGAATATCAATAGCCAATTTTATAATGATGGAATGCATAATTTCAAACTACATAACCACATATTCAAGGACTTTTTCCAAGATAAAAAATAATATTTTTTCAAGGCCTTGTGCAAAGACAATCTGTAACGTCCCGGCCTGGCTGACCATCAAACTGGTGGCTGGACCGGTAGGTCACATGGCCTCAAGCGCGTCTCCTCGTACGCCAGAGGCTGCCGACTAGAAGAGAGGGTCTCAGGAGGTGATAGTGGGGATACTATACCCTCATATCAGAGTAACACAGCAGTATTTTCATAGTAAATAATATTCAAGAGTGGAAGTAGTAAACAATTGAAAGACATCAGCGAAAGATAATCAATATCTATTTCATAAAAGGTGTGCAAAGCCAGTTTACATGATACTGGGATGATGAATGATACAATGTAAAAATAGGAAACAATACAACCATGCTTACAATACAATGTGAAAGAATAAATAAAAGATAGCAAGTCCTGGAGGGTGATCTCTTGAGCATCCCAAGCTCCAACTTGGTCCTTTTCTCCTAACTCCTCAGGTACAAACAGCACAACACACAACCTCGGTCCTGCAAGCAAGAAGGTCTACTCGGGTACCACAGTGCAATGGCAGCTCGAGTAGGGTGTGAGATATAAATCTCAGTAGGCCGGCACCACCGGTGTCTAACCCAGACCAGACTTTGTAATATTAATTAAAGCAGTAATAAGGTATAACGAGATTCAATAAGAAGGATAACATAGATAGACAACACTCGTCCAGGTTCCCTATGGACACCTGACGGCTATACCAGCTTCGGCTCGTTGCTAGTAAAGTAACCTGATCATGTCACCATATATATATATATATAAGCATTTAGATCATAGATTGTGTGGGGTAAGAATTCCTCCCACCCATTAATCAAGACTAGCGGGCACGAGGTAAGAATGCCTCTCATCCCTATTGGTCAACTGGCAAGGGGTATGAATGCCTCCATTCCATACACGTATAGAGAAATAGCGAGCACGAGGTAAGAATACCTCTCGTCCCTATAGGTCAACTGGGAAGGGGTATGAATGCCTCCCATACATACATGTATATAGATCACATCTGGCGTGGGGTAGACATGACTCCCACCCATACTCAAAATAAGCTGGCATGGGGTATGCATGCCTCCCATCCATAATCATTCCTAGTAGATGGAATGGGGTATGAATTCCCCCCATACATAATCATTCAAACTAGATGGAATGGGGTATGAATGCCTCCCATCCATAACACATATCTCATCACTAGAAGTCACTAGAAAGGGGAAATAATTCCTCCCTTCCATACATGTACTATCACACTAGCATGGGGTATAATTGCCTCCCATCCAAACAAATATCTCATCACTAGGTGGAATCAGCATGTTCGCACTCACAATACAACCATGTCTATAATATACTACTTATGGCATTACCTAATAAGCATTAAAAGAATCATATCAAAATCACAAACAATCATACAACCCATATCCACGTAAATGGTTATAATAACGTCCATACAAATATACCTAAGGCAAACCATCTCAAGTATCATTATCACATTTATACTTAAGGAAACTCTTCTTAAGTATCCGTTTCAAGACACTAACATATTCATCACATTTATATAAGTTACATGAGGCAACCTGCTCATGTATGGTATTGGATAACCCCCAATTCATTCTTCATTCCTCCTATATCATTTCAAAGACATTTAGGGATTTACAAAGCATTATGAGGTGCTATGGACTACCTCTCCCAGGTAAGTCCCATTCACTAAATTCATTCCATTAACATAAGCCGTGCTTATTCCATTATCCTAAGGCATGGTCTTACCACCCTAATCCATTTCATTCATGTTTCACCAAATCATAACAAGATTTTAGTAGGCAAACATAAGAATCTACTTCCTACTTTTATCTTGAAGACAGTGCACCTCTGATCGAGGGGTTTTTTATTAAATCGATGGTTTAGTGACCAAGAAACCATTTTATCTTATTCCTGGAATTCACACAATTTTCAGAGAAGAATTTAATCGACTAATCTTGGATAATTAAAATACAAAAACAAATCAGTATTTAACTCTTTAAATGCTTCACTTAAATTAAAGTGAAAGGAGAGGGACCCTTCCTCAAGGTGGATCCATCCGTCCACTCCAGCTCTTGATGCATTCTAACTAAGAGATGCTTATGCTCCGGCAAAGTGAAACCAACCCGAACCCACCAACGCACTAATAAAAATACACTACGAACCTTAAACCAACTAAAGATAACAAATTGGGAGCTTTGTAAACAAAGAATGGGTAAAACCCTTACCTCTGAATCAAACAGGCAGATAGAAATCACCGCAATTCGCCTCGCCTTCGGCGGCGGATATTGTACACACACCAACAAGGTCTCGAGGGACCTTCCACATCACCCTAGAACAAGAATAACAAGAAAGAAACAGAAATCAGCCAAACCCAAAACCTAGGGCTGCTTAGCCGAGCGAAATTAGGGCAAGGAGGAGCCCTAAAATCAGCCAAGAATGGAGGAGGAAGGAGGAAGGAGGCTTACAGCAGAGATTCGAAGGAGGAATCACCAAGAACGGGGGAGAGACCTTGACTGAGAGGAATCTGGAAGGGGGGTGTCACGCGCGTCTCAAGGGGAGCCCCTCCCTTTGTGCCATGCGGGTTGAGTGAGGGTGAGGTAGAGTTAGTTTAGGTTTTATTTTTAAATCATTTTAAATATTTTAAAAATCCTAAATAGGGAACAACGCAAGGCTAGGGCCGCACGGTTTGGAAAATCGTGCACCAACCGTGCGTCCCCCACTGGACACCCAAGAAACCCTACATGGGCTGGCCGCACGGTTTGGGGAAACTGTGCGAAGGCTGTGCGGACTCCTATGCCTCCCTATTTTAAGCTGCACGGTTTGGGCCGCACGGTTTTGGAAACTCTCTGCCAAGTGTGCACCTTCAATTATTGCTTAAAACCCAGCCGACTTCGGGTACGACACACCCGAAACACATTGAGACACTTAGGAGACTTCTCGGGCCTTCACCCAATCCCAAAAACATTAAAAAGAATGGTTAAAACCTTCAGAACATCGTTGTGAAGCCCGATTCTAAAAATGACCGGTTCAGTAATTGAAAAGGTTAAATTTCCCCCCACTTTTTACCTGGTTCAAAACGTGGGTCATTACCCACTAATTTCTCTCATGAGACCTACCAATACATTGAGGATCCATATTGGGCTCCACCCATAACTTACTAAGTACAATGCATTCCTCATATGAAAAGGTTTAAACATAACATAAACATTAATTTTAAAAATAGCATAGGAAATGTCAATACATTATCCATATACCATGAATGGTGTAAAAATAACACATCCACAATCAAACATATCACAAAATCCATCAATAAAATATATAAGTTTAGTATCCTAATAAATTAACTTCGTACAAGATTAAAATTCATTAAAGGATGTTGACTGTGATGAAATCCAAACTTTTTTTAGAGAAATATCTCTTTGTATTTAGAAAACATTTTAAAGTCATATAATTATAAAAGAAAACATTTATTTTGAAAATATTCTTATTAGATTTTATGGGATTCTTTGACAACGTTTTTATAGTGTAAAATATTCACACCCGTCCTATAAGCTAGGAAAACATTCTTTCATTAATTTTGTCGAAATGGTCATAAAGGGCCTTGATTGGAAAACGACGGAAAATCCCTTTCAAACCATTTTATAAAAATTAAAACGATGGTATAAATGACTTTAAACCATTTATTATACACTAAATGAGGATAATATTCATTGTTAATATATATATAATATTCATGTGCTTTATTATTCATAAACACCATTTTAGTGCATTTTACACTTTGAACATCAATTCACATTATGGTTGTAATGCCTTCGTAAAATGAACTATTATATGGTACATTTTTTAACATCATATAAAGTACCCAATGATCTTGATTTTATTTTTAAATTTAATTTTATGGTTTCTCATTATATTGGGAACAATTCATACTTGTGTAGTGTTTGATGATTCAAATTAGAAGACCACCAAAATGGCATTTCATGTAAAAACTTCTAGAGAAGACAGATTGGACAGCAGCCCACAAATGAGAATGTGGGGCCCCAAATACAGGACCAATGAAGCCTAAATTTCATTGGATACTATAAGAAATATATAGAAACAAATCATTCATCATGATCCAGTTCTAATTCAGCCTCCATTTTGGCTATTAAGGCATCCCAATTTGGGGATAAAATTTGGGGCCAGATTCTAAGGCATATAAAATCATCCCACGAATTTAACAATATCTCGCAAACGAAATATTCATTTGGGATGGAATTTTATAGGTATCTAGAGTACATCTGGATATTCATTTGTGTCTTCTATGGCCCACTAAAATTAGGCTATCTAAAAGGACTTCTAGGTGCCTCTGTTCAGTGGAAGAAGGCTGGCTATAACATCGGGTCAAGGGTGGAAAAGTCTCCTCTCCCTTACTTTCCCCCACCCTAGGCCTACCATTATCACGTGGGATCCTTTGTTCTGTTGGGTGCATGACCCAAGCCTCTTTAAATGCCTATTTAATTCAGTGGTGTTGGAGGGTTTTATCATCTTTTAAGCATCCTTTCTTCATAATGTTATGCTGAGATTTTGTTGTCTCAAGTTTGTCTTTCACATGTAAGTTGTAAAATTCACTTTATTTTCTTAATAAAAGTTATTATTCTCATCTTATTCTATTGTTATTAATATAATTTGGATATCGTTGCTTCAAGGTGTGAATTTATTCAAACCAAACATTGTGAAATTATCACACAACGATGGAGTGATCTATATTTCATTTTTTTACTTCTCCATTTCTTCCCTCATGAGTTTACTTATCGCTTCCATAGAAACCATAGAATTAATGGAGGGCTAAATCACTTATGGTTTGATACAATGGAGTATAAAGGGGTTGTATTGGATGGTATTTATCAACCCATTAATTTCTAATCACTTCTTTTAATTGCGAATTTTATTTGATGATTTTTAAACTTTTTCGTCCTTGTTAAATTTTAAGACCACATACTTCAAGTGCTAATACAAACCTTTACATTGAAGTGATCATAAATTTGATCCTCAAAGTGAATAGGTGATTAGTATTACAGTGTGTTGGTATAAAATTAGTAAGTGATTATGTTTTTTGATCTCCTTGAATGAATTAATCTCAAATATATGAAATTGAAATAATTGAAAAGAGAATACGTCCAATCCACCCCAAGTGAAAACCTAGGATCAACTCATATTTTACATTGAATTCACCTAAGACTCATAGAGTTCATTTAAAACCATTTTAAATAAACAAAAGTTGGACTCTTAATAGACAAAAATAATCCACAGAGTTTATGTGGTTGTAGGTTACTTCTTAGGTCTCTGGGGATTCGACATCCTAAGCTAGACTACAAGGACTAGTCTACTTTTTCTATTAGGTAAATTTGAGTGCGAATCAAATTTTGGCACTGTTTCAGGGGACCCAAGTAATTCATATCAACACCCATTATATTCTCCCCCATTTATTCTATTCTCACCCATGATATCTTATCTTATCCCTTTCTCATTTTTTTTCTTTTAGCACATGTCCACATACACCTCCGATCAATCAAACTGTCTACATTAGGTGGAAATTCCAAGGGTTGTTGAGTCAAGTGAACCTAGGGGATTGTTTCCATTATATCCAAATACTCTTTATATTCTAGCGTCCAAAATTGGGCCAATTTAAATGGAAAGTCTTCAAAGTCAACAACTCATAAACCCTGATGTAAACAAAAATCGAAATCCAAATGAGGTAGCCCCAAGCTTGGGGAATGTAGTCGATCAAATCATGAATGACTACCTCACACCTTCCTAGACCATTTCCCCCTCATTCATTACACACAATTCATTAGGGTATTAAATATAAATCTTTAAACCCCATGTCCTAGACCATCTTCCCACATTCCATTGAATGGAGTCTAAGATTCCCTGCCTTCACGTTAAGGAGTTCAATGACATTATAGAAACCATGTGTCCCCCACATAAACTAGAATCAGCTAATTTGATGCTATTTCCTTTTTTCTTTAAAGGGAAGAGATAAAACTTTTCTAAACAATTTGATACCATCATCCATCAACACTTGGGACCAATTACAAGGAGAATTCTACAAAAAATAAATTCCCCACCACAAAACACATGTACATAAAAAGTGCATCCAAAACTCTTTTGAAAACGAGGGAGAGTCATTCTATGAAACATGGGAGAGGTTAAAAGACACCATAAAGAGGGTTCCACATCATGGTTTTTCTATACCTGAAGAAGTGAGAATTTTTTATGAAGGGTTGGCCTCGATGAACAAATAATTTACTAGCATGATGTGTAATGGAAAATTTAAAAACAAAGCCCCAAATGATGCTTATGAGTATCTAGAAAGTCATGCTGAATAAAACCAAACACGAGGAACTTCACCTTACTCTGAAAATCAACAAAGAACTACTGGAATTCATAAACTTACAAAAGCGGAAAGCCTTAGGGCTAAACTCACAGTACTCTCTTGGAAGGTTGATGAGATAGACCTCTGGAAAGTCCATAAAATCCAAACTGTAGAGCCTGTTTTCACATTTTGTGACAGAAATGACCACAGGACAGACAATATCCCAACCATTCCACCCATAAAGGATGTTCTTTTAGGAGGACCCCCAGTGGAAGTAATTGCCTTGAAATTTCAAAATACTCAATACCAAAACACCTTCAACATAAGGAGTAATGACAACCCAGGATTCCTCTAGAATGATAACCAACAACCTATCCAACCAAAGGGACAAAATCCTTACCCCCATCAGAACTACCAAACCCATAACCAGTTCCAAACCCAACTTATCCAATACCAACAGCCACCGGTACTTTTTCAACAAACCATATCACCTTCAAAACAACCCCCTGGGATAAACCAATCTTCTCAAGAACCAACCCAAACTGTTCCACGAATCCTACTAGAACAACTATAAAAATGGGCAAAATGAACTATGAATACTATTACTTTAAACAGGAACATCAAACCATCAAAACTAGAAAGGCACCCATACCTACTCAAGTGGTACCATCATAAAATTCAAGGGGAAAGTCATATTCTATTAAAATAACTCATTAACAACTAAAGGTTGTGACTGTTTTAAGAAGTGGGAAATCAATTGAGAAACCAAAACAACTAATTGAGGACCCATCTGAATATTCAAACCTAGATGAAAATTCAAATAAACCAAATGATCAAACATAAAAACTCGATAACATTGTCAAAGAAAAATACTCTTCATCAAACAACCCCACAACCTACACCATTTCCTCAATGCATGAGGGGGAAAACCAATACTTAATTGAGTGAAACATTGGGGGAGATCTTCTCACAATTCAAGTTGAACATTCCCCTTAACAATGAAACCCAAACCATACCTGCCTACTCAAAGTACCTTAAGGACCAATTCATTTTTAAAAGAAACTTTTCACATAAAAACCATGTCCTTTTGGTGGATAATTTGAGTACCACCATTAAAGGGACCATTCCTCCTATGTTGAAATACCTGGGTTTCCCTTAAATAAATATTGAACTAGTAGAGGGAGAAGTTGTCAAGGACTTGTGTGACCTAGGTTCTAGTGTCAATCTCATATCATGTGTTGTGTACTTCCAGTTAGGCCTAAAAGAACTTCAACCTACATTTGTCACACTTCAAATTGTTGATCATGGCATTAGGGTTCCAAAGGGGATTTTAAAGGACGTTCTGGTAATGGTTGAAAACTTCATCAACCCTACAGACTTCATTGTCCTTGACAACCATCCAAACATAGTAAACAAGGAATAGAAATCAATCCTCCTTGGTCGTAATTTCCTTGATTTAATCAACTCTGTTTTCTGATTCCAAAATTAGAACATGTCCATTGCCCTTTCAAACATGAGTCTAGAGATGAACATCTACAATATATGCTCACAAATAGGGGATGAAAAGGACATTCCTGAAGTAAAAATGATGTGAAGAATTGATAACAAATCCATAGAAAGTCAAAGAATATTTGATGGATGTTTAAGTTAGGATGATATTGATTTCATTTTTTCACATGAAGAAATTTTATATCCATGGATTGAATCATTTTCAAATTGAAATTATTAAGAAGTCTTAGGTCCAAAAATCAGTGAAACCTTTCAGGAAACCAATTTCATAGAGACCACTCAAATTTCCTTCCCTAAATCTGATCAAGATAATCTAGAAGTTGAAAATTCTACATGTGGTGAATCAATCCTATCTAAAACTCTAGGAAACAAAATTGATCTTAATCCAATGTCCCAATATTCTTTTGAAATTCTAAACCAAACCGATCTTGAATTAAAGAAACATCTTGTTGTTATCAAATATGCCATCTAAGGTGACAATCAAACACATCCTATTGTTATTTTTTATTCTCTAGAAGACAATCTTGAAATGATGATTCTATATGTCCTTAGGAAACATAAGAAAGGAATTGGTTGGACCCTATCTGATATTCCTAGGATTAGACCACTTATTGGGACTTAGGGGATTGTTCTAGAATCTGATTTAAATCCATATCACCAACCTCAACTGTGACTCTATTTTAATCTCATGGAAGTAGTGAGAACAGAACTTATGAAATTGTAAAAAGCCAGTATCATATATCCCATAGTTGAGAGTGAGTGGGTTATCCCAATCCTAGAGGTTCCCAAGAAGGAAGTAATCATAGTGATAACCAATAAGAAGGCGGAGATTCTTCCAACTAGGGTGTGTAGAGGCTGGAGAGTTTGCATCATCTATAGGAAGCTCAACACATTTACCAAGAAGAACCATTTCCCCTTACCATTCATTTACTAAGTCCTTCAGAGAGTTGGGGGTCATGCCTTCTACTGCTTCTTAGATGGGTACTCGGGGTACAATCAGATTGAGGTATCCCTAGAGGATCAAGGTAAGAATACATTCACTGGTCCATTCGACACCTTTTCCTTCAAACACATGCCCTATGGGTTATGCAATGCCCTGGGAATCTTCCATCGGCGCATGATGGGAATCTTCTCAGACATGGTATGTAATTTTCTTAATGTCTTCATGGATGACTTATCTGTGTTTGGGGATATATTTGAGGGATTTATGAGGAATGTGGAGAGAGTCTTGTCAAGATGTAAAGAAAATAATATGGTTCTAAATTGGGAATACATCCATTTCATGGTTAAAGAGGGAGTAGTTCTGGGTCATCTGGTCTCAGGTAGGGGGATTGAAGTTGAGATAGCCAAGGTCTACATCATTTACCACTTTCCATCACCAAAAAATATCAATGAAGTGAGGTTGTTCATAGGAAATGTTGGTTTCTAAATAAGATTCATCATGGACATTAGTTCAATCTTCCATCCCCTTTGTGCTTTTCTATTAAAGGATGATCCATTAGTTTGAACAGAAATCTATGAGGGTTCATTCTCAACCCTCAAATCCTCTCTCACCTCTCCTCCCATTATGAAATCTCCAAATTGGAACCTCTCTTTAGAACTTATGTGTGATTCTAGTGACTTTGATGTTGGATCTTTATTAGGAAAATGTTGTAACAATACTCCTTATAGCATTTCTTATGAAAGAAAATCATTAAATGATTCCCAAATAAACTACACCACCACTGAAAAAAAAATTACTTTCTATTTTGTTTTCCTTGGAGAATTTTAGGTCATACCTATTAAGATCCTCCATCACTGTGTTCACTGACTATTCTGTATTAAAATACCTCTTCCAAAAAACAAAAGATAAGGCTAGATTGGTTAGGTGGGTACTTCTATTAAAAAAATTTGACCTCTCAATCAAGGATAAAAAGGGTGTTTAAAATGTTTTAGCTAATAATCTCTCTAGAATGTAATTTAAATATAAATCAATTCACCATTCCATGTATGATTCATTCCCTGATGAATACCTATACTCTGTGAGTGACTTCCCATGGTATGTCGACATAGCCAATTTCTTAGTTATTAGAGAAATTAAAAAATTCGTATGGACTCAAGCTCAAAGTAAATTCCTTTATGATATAGGGCACTATGTGATTGATGATCCATACCTCTATACATTCTGCCCTGACTAAGTCATTAAGAGTTGTGTCCCAGAATCTGAATAAGATTCCATCATTAAATTTGGTCATAGTAAGGCATGTGGAGGTCACTTTTCCTCTAAGAAAAATTTTTCTATGGTTCTTTAGTGAGGTCTCTTCTAGCCCACCCTCTCAAGGGACTCCTAAAAATTTTGTCAAATTTTTCCTAAGTGACAAAAAGTAGGGTCAAACACAACATAGAATCAAATGCCACTCACTCCAATTTAGTGATTGAAATCATTCACTGATGGGGAATCGTTTTCATGGGTCCCTTCTCAAACTATAGGGGATAACTCTACATCTTCTTAGTTGTTGATTAAGTCTCGAAATGGGTTTATGTCATTCCCACCAAGTCTAATGACCATCATGTTGTGATCTGATTTCTAAAAGAGCACATATTTTCTCGATTTGGAATTCCTAGGGATACAATCAGTGATCGAGGAAACCATTCCTACAACCATCCATTCTCTTAACTCATGTACAAGTATGGGATTTCTCATTAAGTTTTCACTGTGTACCATCCTCAAACTAATAGTCAAGATGAGTTAGAAAATAGGGAGATTAAGAATATTCTTCAAATAACATCATTCCTTCTATCAAATATTGGTCCAAGAAATTCTTGGATGCTCTTTGGTAAAATCATAATGCACAAAAAACCATCTTAGGAATGTCACGACCCGCCCTCGGGGTCCATGCCGTGACTACCCCAAGCCCGCCTTCCATAGGCCAGGGGCTGGCGACTAGCACCAAGGCGTAAATTCCGGTAAAAAGGGAAGGCATTGCCTTTGTAAAGTAAACAACCACCATAGAGTAAGCAAGCGGAAAGTAAAAACTAAGTAAAAATAGAGTACAACTGAGAGTGCAGAAAAGTAAATGGGCCAGTATACAAACCCAAACTGAAAGTAAAGTACAACTCGAAAGGGAAAACAGCAACTGTAAGTAAAGCCGATACACCGAGCGGTCCACTGGAGATCCCACCTGAAGGGTGGGTACAGATAGCTCCACTGCTCCATGGGTCCCACCGTCCACTCCGAGTACGTCCCGCCCAGTGGTCCACCTCCAGGTACCGTCCTGCTCTGCAAGCCTCAGCCAAGATCAACGTTGTCCGTCGTCTGCAACCAACATAACGTAGTTCGGGCATAGCCCATGCAGGGGTGAGTATAAACTACCCAATAGGGACCCCGAGACCCCCGATGGTCTCCAAAAATCCACAAAGGATAAACCACAAAGGAAGATACAATTACGAAGTAACAACCGAAACTGCTTAGGTATATGCCCATACATATACCTAAGTCATCAATTCCAATACGCTCCAACCTCCAAGCCTGAGTACAACTCAGTCCACACAGGAAAGTATACGTATTCCACACAGGAAAGCAAAACGAAATCCACACAGGATAGCACAACACAATCCACACAGGAAAGTAACAGGATTCAGCTCACACAGGTATTCTTTTTCGAAGATGATAGAGATGATCTCTGATCCATCTAAGTCGTAAGACCCACGAAGGATTGATAGGTAACTAACCCCCGCAAAAGACCCACACAATATCGGGCCCACACAGGACCTGTAGGCGCTGGTTCACACAGGACCGCTGAGCGCAAAGACCCACACAGGATCGGACCCACACAGGATCGGGCCCACACAGGACCTGTAGCACTGATCCACATAGGACCGCTGAGTGTTGTAGTCGTCTTCGTCAAATCCACTAAGTATCTCTGTATTGTCGTCATCGCAGTCACAGTAGCAGTAGCAGTAGCAGTAGCGGTCACAGTCGTAGCCAGCTCTAGGGTTCCCGCACACAGCAAGCTCGTTCGGGAGGGTCCGCTCCACGAGCTGAGAGGCTGATACATCAACTGTCACTAAGTCCAGAGTTTATGTATCCAAAAGTTCCGTATCGTCAACAGGAACTCAACGCAACAGACAGCGCGTCGATCAGACGCCCGGTCTGAGAGTTATTGGCTTTTTTCGTCCTAGGGGCCCGGTTGGTTTTTAAGGCAAAACCAACCCGATCATACTTCACCTGCGTCCAAACCTCAGGTGGAGTATGCCAAAAGATCTGCCTCAATAAGAGTAACACAACAAAGCTGACGGCACGTCAATCAGACGTCCGTAGCTCAAGATATGAATGTTTCTGCTCCGAGGGCCCGGTTGGTTTCGTGTACGAACCAACCCGGCTGAACTCAAAGTAATCCGAAACCTTGAGTGCGATATACCGAAACGACCGTCTCGATCCAAGGATCGCTTCGCCGCTGACGGTTTGCCAATCGGAGGTCCGTATCTCAAGTTATGGAAAAAAGTCCGAAATCGACTCGAAAACGGGGGGTCCGGGTCTGGGCCGACCCGGCCCGACCCCCCCTGGGTCGGCCCGAACAGGGTCGACCCGGGTCCGACCCAGCCCGGCCGGCGGCGGCGCGGCCGGGCGCCGCTCGGTTCCACGTGAGGGGGGCAAGGCCCCCTCTTCTTCCATGCTGGCGGCGCGGCTTATGCCGCGCCTTTGGAAAAAACCGGCCCCCCACGTGGGGGCCTGCCTTGAGGGAAACGGGGGGGGGGGGGGGGGCTGCCTGCCCCCCCTTTATGAAACCGCCCCCCTCATAATTGTGGGGGCATCTATGTTGGCCGGGGGAATTAAATTCCCCCGGTTTTTCCCCTTCCGGCTGGCCCACCTGGCGAGCCGGTTCTTCTTCAACGGGACCGGCAAAGCCGGTCCCCTTCCAGCTTCCGACACCGGCGGCCCGACTAGCCGCCGGTCCTCTCGTCCCGCCGCGGTGCGATGGCATCGCGCCCCTCCGCTGCGGCCCTGCTCCGGCGGCGGCGCCCTCGGTTCCCTTCGACGCGGCGCGACGGCGTCGCGTTCATGATAATCCTTCCACGGCGCGGCGCGATGGCGCCGCGCAATATAACCGTGCGAATTTCTGCGTGGTGCGATGGCACCACACCATCTCGTTCATCCACAAGAAAATCATAATCAAGAACAAAGGAGGGGGAATTCGGTTGTGTTTGTGAGGTCCGACCCCCCCCCCCTCTTGTTATACGATAACACATAAATAATTATCCTCACGTTTGTCATGCTAGAACCAAGAACGAGAATAAATAAATAACCAACAACAACCCCTACCTTGGTTTCAAGATAGAAGATCGTCAACGACCCGCGGAAGACAACGTCGCGGAGGTCGGGCGTCGCGGTAATCATTCGTGAAATCCGTTGACGAAGAGGTACGTCCGAAGAGGTACGTCATTGGTGAATATTCGTAAGCCGACGAAGGAAGTCCGAGGAGGAAGCGGGGTTCCCTTTCGTTGACACGGAAGACGTCGCCGATCTTCGGAAACAACCGGCTACGAAGAAGAGAGGAGTGGCGTTCTTCGTCGGAGCTCGAAGGTTCTTCGCGTTCTTCATCAAGCTTGAAGAAAAAGAAGAAGGCTTCAAAATCTCTCAAGAGGCTAGAGAATTCTAACAAAATAAAATAAGCTAAGGGCTTATTTTATTTACTCAACCAAACCTTTTGAAATTCAAAGGTTTGAAAAATTATACAACTCAACCCATTTAATAAGCTAAGTTGTCAAGTTCATTTAAAAGGGGGAGTTATAGAGGAGTTTTGAGAGAAGATGAGTAGTTGGGGTTCATGTGGGCCCCACCACACTTAATCCTCCCAAGGGAGGTTAAGTGGATGTGGGTCCCACCTTTAACTCCCTTTGGGAGAAGTTAACCAACAAAATAAAAAAAAGTGTTTCCACGTTTTTTTATTTAACTTCTTATAATTTCCCCAAAACTAACTTTCGTCTCGCATAAAACACAACCTCGGAAAAGGTCGCCTTAAGCGAATATCGGCGCTGCGAGTTCATCGGTGTCCTCGGATTTCAATTCCGAGCACCAGGTCAAAAGTTAGAAATTCCCGCTCGTTCGTTCACTGAACGTACCCGAGCCGAACTTCGGAAATTGATTCCAGGCACTCCGGGCTTCGGAATCAGGTGTCGTAAGAAACCGCGCTCTTGTAAAATTCTAAAGAAAATTAAGAAAAAATTTCCATTGAATTTTTCGGGTCTTTACATTACTCCCACCTCAGGGCATTACGTCCTCGTAAAGATACATCAAAAACTAGGGGAACAAATGAGGGTACTGAGCACGCATCTGAGCCTCCCGCTCCCATGTGCTCTCCTGGAGGTTCTCGTGCTGCCACCTGATGCGCACAAGAGGAATTGATCGCCCACGTAGGACCCGGTCCTATCGATCCTCTATCTCCACCGGGGCCTCCGTAAAAGTCGCCTCATCGCCAACGTCAAGCTCCCCATGGTCAATGATGTGCATCGGGTCATGCACGTATCTCCTCAGCTAAGACACGTGGAAGACGTCGTGCACCCGGTGCAACTGAGGTGGTAGAGCCAGGCGATAAGCCACCTCTCCAACCCTGCTGAGGACCTGAAAGGGTCCGATGAAGCGCAGAGATAACTTGCCGCCACGGCCAAATCTCCGAATACCACGTCGAGGTGAGACCCGCAAGAAGACGTGGTCGCCATCCTCGAACTCTAGTGGCCTCCGCCTCCTGTTAGCGTATGAATTCTGCCGGCTCTGAGCTTTCCTCATCCACTCTTGGATGACCTGGACCTTCTCTGTCGTGGCCTGGACCATCTCCGGTCCCACAAGTGCTGACTCCCCAGGGTCTATCCAGCACAAAGGAGATCTACAAGGTCGGCCATACAACGCCTCGTACGGTGCCATCCTGATGGTGGAGTGGTAGCTGTTGTTGTATGCAAACTCCACCAACGGTAGGTGGTCCTCCCAGCTACGACCAAAGTCGAGGACACATGCGCGGAGCATGTCCTCGGGATTCTGAATGGTCCTCTCCGTCTGACCATCCTTCTGAGGGTGAAAGGCTGTGCTCAGATGTAGCTGTGTCCCGAACGCCTCCTGTAACCCCTTCCAAACCCGGGAAGTAAAGCGAGCATCTCGATCAGAGACGATAGATGATGGCACGCCGTGGAGCCGCACAATCTCCTGAACGTAGAGACGTCCCAAGCTCTCCACTGAACCCTACTCTCTGATGGGTAAGAAATGTGCCGACTTGGTGAGTCGGTCAACAATCACCCAGATGGAGTCGTGACCTCTGGAAGTGCGTGGAAGTCCAGTCACGAAGTCCATAGATATGACGTCCCACTTCCACTCTGGGACCTCCAAGGGCTGTACCATGCCTGCTGGTACCTGATGCTCTGCCTTCACCTGCTGACAGGTGAGGCATCGAGAAACGAACTCTACTACTGCCTTCTTCATGCCCGGCCACCAGTGCTGTCGTCTGAGGTCCTGGTACATCTTCGCCACTCCAGGATGTACCGCCAAAGGAGAAGTGTGAAACTTTCTCAGTACTTCCTCTCGCAAAGCGACTGGTACCATGGTACTTCCTCTGAAAAGGATGTCGTGCTCTGCTCCAAGGGAGAAACCATCAGGTGTCTGTCCCGAGGATATCTGTGCACGTCGTGTCTCACAGTCAGCGTCCTCTCGTTGTGCCTCTCTGACCCGCTGCAGTATTGGAGGGGTGACTATGAGAGACTGAAGGAAGGATGCTCCATCTCTATCCACGAAGGATATCTGCAAAGAGGCTAGCTGCTCCGTTGCCTCCTCAAGTAGCTGAATGCCCGTCCTCCTGCTGAGGGCGTCGGCTACTACGTTCCCCTTCCTAGGAGTATAGACTTTCTCAAAGTCATAGTCCTGGAGAAACTCGAGCCATCGCCGCTGTCTCAGGTTCAGGTCCTTCTGCGAGAAGATATACCTGAGACTCTGATGATCGGAAAAGACTATAAAGCGCTCGCCCATCAGATAGTGTTGCCATGTCATCAGAGCGAAGACCACTGCTGCCAACTCCAGGTCATGGGTAGCGTAGTTCTGCTCATGCGGCCCCAACTGACGTGATCCATAGGCGATCACGGCCCGCTTCTGCATTAGAACACATCCGAGTCCGGTCCCTGATGCATCGCAGTAGACTACGTACCCTACTCCCTCCTCATGCAACCTCAAGATAGGTGCGCTGGTCAATCTATGTCTCAGCTTCTGGAAGCTCTGCTGACATCTTTCTGACCACACGAAGGGTTTCCCCTTATTCGTCAAAGCTGTGAGTGGTGCCGCAACTCTAGATAAGTCTGGAACAAATCTCCGATAGTATCCATCTAGTCCCAAGAAACTCTGAACCTCAGTCACGCTCTTGGGTGGCTCCCATGCTAACACAGCCTCGATCCTCGCAGGATCCACTGAAACTCCCGCCTCAGAGATAACGTGTCCCAAGAAGTGGACCTCACGTATCCAGAACTGTCACTTCAAGATCTTATCATAAAGCTGGTGCTCTCGGAGTGTGTCTAGTATAACTCGCAAGTGATAGGCGTGCTCCTCCTCAGTCGTCGAGTAAATCAGTATGTCGTCGATGAAGACCACGACAAACCGATCAAGGTATGGCTGAAAGATCCTTTTCATGAGAGCCATGAACACTGCTGGAGCATTGGTTATGCCGAATGGCATAACCAAGAACTCATAGTGGACATACCGAAATCTGAAGGCCGTCTTCTGCATGTCCTCGTCTCTGACTCTGAGCTGATGATAGCCTGACCTGAGGTCTATCTTCGAGAACCACCGTGCTCCATTGAGCTGATCAAAGAGGTCATCAATCCTCGGTAGCGGATACTTGTTCCTCACTGTCACCTAGTTCAGGCGACAATAGTCAACACAAAGTCGCAAGCTCCCGTCCGCCTTCTTGGCGAACAATATCAGGGAAGCCCAGGGTGAAACACTGGGTCGGATGAACCCCTTGCCCTGCAAGTCCTCCAACTGTACCCGTAGCTCTCGAAGCTCGGCGGGGGCCATCCGATATGCTGGAGTGGATATCGGGGCTGTCCCGTGGTACAAGTCAATATAAAAGTCTACCTCTCTGCGAGGAGGTAGCCCTGGGACGTCGTCGGGAAAAACGTCCGCAAACTGATCCACCACTGCAGGAAAACCAGGACTCCGCACGTCAACTGCTCCAAGGATGATGCTAGCCAACTGATGAGTGATGGGCTGTCCTCTCCTCCGCGGAAGTCCATACTATGCTGCTAAGGCTCCCTTCTTGCTGGTGAAGGTGAACCTGCTCCCGTCGGTGCGTACACATCGCACCTTGCGCTTAAAACAGTCAATCTGTGCATGGACCGTAGACAGCCAATCCATGCCCAAGATGACGTCGTAAGGCCTCGACGCTGCTACAAGAAGATCCCAGCCGAAGCTTTCGCCTCCTAGAGTAATCTCACACTGCCGGAACCAGTGCGTAATCGTCGAGTCTGCTCCCGTAGGAGTCTCTAGCCATAAGGATCGAGCCAACGGCTCTGTCGGAATCTCCGAGCTCCGAACAAGGGCAGCGGCTATGAAAGAGTGACTCGCTCCTGTGTCTACAAGAACTGCAGCAAGTGTGGAGTAGACACAGATGGTACCTCGAATAATCTCGGGTGCACCGTGGTCGTAGGCCTCTGCTGCCTGGAGCTGTGCCTCTCTCTGCCCACCAGCTCCCTGGGGTCGGGGTGGACCTCCTGGTGGTGGTGGCAGAGCCTCGAAGCGTCGCCCACCACCTGCTGCTCGGCCAGCTCCTCTGCCTTATCCGCCTCCTCCCTACGGACCTCCACGGTCGACCCTCTTCCTCTGCCTCGGTGGTCCCTCAACCGTCTACAGCTCCTCGGCACGGCGGGTCGGGCAGTCACGAGCCATGTGGCCCTACCCGCCGCACGAGTAGCACTGCCTGCCTCTCGAAAGACTGACTCCTCGTTGTGTGCCCCGCACTGTTGAGCCAGTGTCCTGAGGTCATCTGCCTGAAGGTCTGGTTTGCCTGGACCCCTGAGTCATCCGTCGACTACCTACTACAGATGACTCTGCCACGTGCCACCCTGCGGTGGGTCTCGGCGCTGGTGTAGACTCAGCAAGGAAGCTCTCGATCAAAAGGGCCCGCTCCAGTACTCCTGTCTAAGTCGGTATGCTGAGGGAGATCAGCGATGCCCTGATCTCGTGTCTCAAACCCTGCTCGAAGGTCCGGGCCCGGAAGAATGGGTCCCGTACCATGTCGGTCGAGTAGCGCGAGAGATCAGTAAATCTCGCCGAGTACTGAGCGACCGTCATGTTGCCCTGCCGCAGCTGAAAAAGCTCTTGGATACGCACCACACGAAGGGTGGCTGGACGAACTCCGAGCGGAAGAGGCTCTCAAAGTCCATCCAAAGTAGAGATGCCTCATCGTGCACTTGAAGTATCAAGCTCCACCATCGTCATGTTGAAGCGTGTAGTAGGCTCGCAGCGAGAATCACCATGAGGTCTGCTGGTGTCCTCACTAGCCTAAACACACGTACCACTGCCTCCAGCCAGTCCTCGACTGCCTGGGGATCCGTCTCCCTGCGAAACCTGGGTGGTCGCTGGCGCTGAAACTCATGCAGTGCACTGAGGCGACGTGCATCGTCAGTGGCTGGCGCTGGAAGCATCGGGGGCTCGACAAGTAGAGCTACCGCTGGTGCCACTGCTGACAAAGGTCCCTGCACCGAGGCCTCGTCGCTCGGTGGGCTGTCGTCACATTCGACTCTCGGAACCCTAGATGGCTGCCGTCGTGGGGCCATCCTGAAAAAGAAACAGGTGTGCCATGGTCAGAACAGTATACCTGGTGAGCTGATATAAGTAATCACAAAGAAAACTTTGAAACACACACGCAATCAATGTTTTCGTGCATTAAGTCGGAAATCAGAAGTCAGGGTCCTGGTGTACGGATACGCCGGCCGCCGCACCAACACTGGACTCCCTATACTGATAACCACACTCAATACACTAATCATTATTGCTTCACATAGAAAAGATCAGAGTTCGCGGTAGAACCGAACTCCTCTGATACCAATTTGTCACGACCCGCCATCGGGGTCCGTGTCGTGACTACCCCAAGCCCGCCTTCCATAGGCCAGGGGCTGGCGACTAGCTATAAGGCGTAAATCCCGGTAAAAAGGGAAGGCATTGCCTTTGTAAAGTAATCAAACACCACAGAGTAAGCAAGCGGAAAGAAAACACTAAGTAAAAACAGAGTACAACTAAAAGTGCGGAAAAGTAAATGGGCCAGTATACAAACCCAAACTGAAAGTAAAGTACAACTCGAAAGGGAAAACAGCAACTGTAAGTAAAGCCGCTGCACCGAGCGGTCCACTGGAGATCCCACCTGAAGGGTGGGTACAGATAGCTCCACTGCTCCACGGTTCCCACCGTCCGCTCCGAGTACGTCCCGCCCAGTGGTCCACCTTCAGGTACCGTCCTGCTCTGCAAGCCTCAGCCAAGATCAACGATGTCCATCGTCTGCGACCAACACAACGTAGTGCGGGCATAGCCCGTGCAGGGGTGAGTATAAACTACTCAGTAGGGACCCTGAGACCCCCGATGGTCTCCAAAAATCTATAAAGGATAAACCACAAAGGAAGATACAATTACGAAGTAACAACCGACACTGCTTAGGTATATGCCCATACATATACCTAAGTCATCAATTCCAATACGCTCCAACCTCCGAGCCCGAGTACAACTCATTCCACACAAGAAATTATACGTATTCCACACAGGAAAGCAAAACGAAATCCACACAGGATAGCACAACACAATCCACACAGGAAAGTAACAGGATTCAGTTCACACAGGTATACTTCTTCGAAGACGATAAAGATGATCTCTGATCCATCTAAGTCGTCGGACCCACGAAGGATCGATAGGTAACTAACCCCCTCAAAAGACCCACACAGGATCGGGCCCACACAGGACCTGTAGGCGCTGGTTCACACAGGACCGCTGAGCGAAAAGACCCACACAGGATCAGACCCACACAGGATCGGGCCCACACAGGACCTGTAGCACTGATCCACATAGGATCGCTGAGTGGTGTAGTCGTCGTCGTCAAATCCACTAAGGATCTCTGTACTGTCGTCGTCGCAGTCACAGTAGCAGTAGCAGTAGCAGTAGCAGACACAGTCGCAGCCAGCACTAGGGTTCTCGCACACAGCATGCACGTTCGGGAGGGTCCGCTCCACGAGCTGACAGGCCGATACATCAACTGTCACTAAGTCCAGAGTTGATGTATCCAAAAGTTCTGTATCGTCAACAGAAACTCAACGCAACAGACGGCGCGTCGATCGGACGCCCGGTCTGAGAGTTATTGGCTTTTTTCGTCCTAGGGGCCCGGTTGGTTTTTAAGGAAAAACCAACCCGACCGTACTCAACCTGCATCCAAACCTCGGACGGAGTATGCCAAAAGATCCTTCTCACTAAGAGGAACACAACAAAGCTGACGGCACGTCAATCGGACGTCCGTAGCTCAAGATATGAGCGTTTCCGCTCCGAGGGCCCGGTTGATTTCGTGTAAGAACCAACCCGGTCGAACTCAAAGTAATCCAAAACCTTGAGTGCAATATACCAAAACGACCGTCTCGATTCAAGGATCGCATCTCCGCTGACGGTTCGTCAATCGGAGGTCCGTAGCTCAAGTAATGGCCAAAAGACCGAAATTGACTCGAAAACGGGGGGTCCGGGTCCGGGCCGACCCGGCCCGACCCCCCTGGGTCGGCCCGCCCCTGGTCGACCCGGCCCGACCCCCCTGGGTCGGCCCGAACCGGGTTGACCCGACCCGGGTCCGACCCGGCCCGGCCGGCGGCGGTCCGGCGCGGCCCGACCGGCGGCGGCGCGGCCTGGCGCCGCTCGGTGCGACGTGCGGGGGGAAAGGCCCCCGCTTCTTTCATGCTGGCGGCGCGGCTTATGCCACGCCTTTGGAGAAAACCGGCCCCCCTCGTAGGGGCCTGCCATGAGGGAAACGGGGGGGCCGCCTGCCCCCCCTTTATGAAACTGCCCCCCCTCTTAATTGGGGGGGCATCCATGTTGGCCGGGGGAATTAAATTCCCCCGGTTTTTCCCCTTCCGGCCTGCCCACCTGGCCGGCCGGTTCTTCTTCAACGGGACCGGCAAAGCCGGTCCCCTTCCGGCTTCCGACACCGGCGGCCCGGCTAGCCGTCGGTCCTCTCGTCCTGCCGCGGCCCGGAATCGGCCGCGGCCTTCGTCGTTCGGTGCGGTGGCCCAGCTCCGGCCGCGGCGCCCTCAGTTCCCTTTGACCCGGCGCGATGGCATCGCGTTCATGATAATCCTTCCACGGCGCCGTGCAATATAACCGTGCGAATTTCCGCGTGGTGCGACGGCACCACGACATCTCGTTCATCCACAAGAAAATCATAATCAAGAACAAAGGAGGGGGAATTTGGCCGTGTTTGTGCGGTCCGACCCCCCTCTTGTTAGACGATAACACATAAATAATTATCCTCACGTTTGTCATGCTAGAACCAAGAACGAGAATAAATAAATAACCAACAACAACCCTTACCTTGGTTTCAAGATCGAAGATCGTCAACGACCCGTGGAAGACAACGTCGCGGAGGTCGGGCGTCGCGGTAATCGTTCGTCAAATCCGTTGACGAAGAGGTACCTCTGAAGAGGTACGTCGTTGGAGAATCTTCGTAAGCCGACGAAGGAAGTCCGAGGAGGAAGCGGCGTTCCCTTTCGTTGACACGGAAGACGTCGTCGATCTTCAGAAACAACCGGCTACGAAGAATAGAGGAGTGGCGTTCTTCGTCGGAGCTCGAAGGTTCTTCGCGTTCTTCGTCAAGCTTGAAGAAGAAGAAGACGGCTTCAAAATCTCTCAAGAGGCTAGAGAATTCTAACCAAATAAAATAAGCTAAGGGCTTATTTTATTTACTCAACGAAACCTTTTGAAATTCAATTGTTTGAAAAATTATACAACTCAACCCATTTAATAAGCTAAGTTGTCAAGTTCATTTAAAAGGGGAGTTATAGAGGAGTTTTGAGAGAAGATGAGTAGTTGGGGTTCGTGTGGGCCCCACCACACTTAATCCTCTCAAGGGAGGTTAAGTGGATGTGGGTCCCACCTTTAACTCCCTTTGGGAGAAGTTAACCAACAAAATAAAAAAAAGTGTTTCCACATTTTTTTTATTTAACTTCTTATAATTTCTCCCAAAACTAACTTTCATCTCGCATAAAACGCAACCTCGGAAAAGGTCTCCTTAAGATAATATCGGCGCTGCAAGTTCATCGGTGTCCTCGGATTTCAATTCCGAGCACCGGGTCAAAAGTTAGAAATTCCCGCTTGTTCGTTCACTGAACGTACCCGAGCCGAACTTCGGAAATTGATTCTGGGCACTCCGGGCCTCGGAATCAGGTGCCGTCAGAAACCGCGCTCTTGTAAAATTCTAAAGAAAATTAAGAAAAAATTTCCCTTGAATTTTACGGGTCTTTACAAGGAATGTCACCATATAGGTTGTTTTATGAAAAGCATGCAATTTACCTGTTTAAATTGAGCATAAGGCTTTTTGGGAAATTAATAAAATAAATTATGACCTCTCATTGGCCGAAAAAAATGAAATTTGATCTCAATGAACTTGAAGAACTAAGGATGGAGTCTTTTGAAAATTAAAGGATCAATAAAGCTAGAGTTTAAGCCTACCAATCTAGGAATGTCAAAGACAAACATTTTAAACCTGGAAAATTCATGCTCTTGTATAGTTCAAAACATCATTTACACCTGGGAAAGTTAAGGTCTATATGGTCAGGTCCTTTCATAGTGAATCATGTGTACCCCTATGGGGCATTAGAGATTTATGATCCCACAAGTGGTTTCATTTTCATGGTCAATGGTGAATGGTTAAAACCATTCATTAATTCATTCAATAAAAACGAAATAGAGGCTGAGTTAACTGAGAAAGCCTATGAACCCAGAAAAAATTGATAGATTTAGGATCCTTGTCGGGCTAACGACATTAAACCTACCAATGCGTGGGAGGAAACCCATGGTTTTAAAGTTTCCAATCATTCTGTTGTTTTAATCAACATTATATTTTAAACAGAATTAATGAATCAATTTGATATTTAAAAATAAAAAAATAGTCTATTTACTTGTTCTTCTATTACGAGTATTGATGGGTATAAAAGAGGACCACCATATACATATGTGTCATGTGTTGTGATCCTTGTGTAACACCTTACCCAGAAGATTAAAAAGAAGACAATGTAGTATTAGTACTTTTTTATGTGTTTGTAGGTTAAAAAATATAATAATAATAATAATAAAATTTAAAGGTCCCATCAGATGTCGTGGGGTAAACCCAATCACAACTGGTCAAGCTGTGGGGAATCGAACTTGGGATATAAGGGAGACAGGGGAATACTCTTACAACTTACCTATGGCTTATTATGCTTCCTTATTCTATAATTTATATATATATAATTATATTTTACTTTTTTTATTATATATTTAGTTTTTTTGAATTTTTTCTTGTTTTTATTTTTTTCCACTAGGAAATTCTCATAGTGACATTGAGATCAAGCGATTATAAGGGAGTTGGAAGAATTTCAAAATCAACCACCAGGTTACTTCATTCCGTGATTATAATTTTTAATTTCCATTTTGAACTCACCTTATCTACCTCTACCCTTCTAATTTTTCTTTTCTTCAAACACTAGGGACAATGTTTTTTTTAATTTGGGGTGTAGGTGAAATAAAAAATTTGTTTTTTTTTTCAAAAAAAATTGCTTTTCTATGAAAAAAAAATGATTTGAAAAAAAATGTGTGTAAATGGATGGAAAAATTCCTTTAACATTGAACATGATAATACACATTCGAAAAATTTAAACTGAATATCAAATAATTTTCCTTGAACTGATTCTAATTTTAATCCATGTATAATTTCATGAGCTTAGATTTTGGAAATTGCGTCTATCTAATGTGAAATTTCATCGTTTATATTTACATCCAAATGAAAAAAAGAGATCACAACACACTTCCTTTCAATATTGGGGAATTATTTTGAGTTCATGGGGTCCCCCAAATAAATATAATAGGATTGGTGATCATTTTATATTTAATTTGAGTATTCAATAAAAAATAAAAAAAACAATAAATTTGTGTGTAGATCAATGGAAGGACCTAATGCGTGGCTTTCTTCACTTGGGGATCATGAATCAAGAGTTCTCTGGCCCAAAGTATGTAATTTTATCTCTATTTTTGGTAATTTGACTTTATTTTTTACTGAGTTAACTCGAGATGATTCCTGAGAATGTGGCCTTTACATGGATCCCTAAGATATTTCATCTTAGGAGTCATCAGCAAAGTCTCGTTATAGGGGTTGACTCTTTTAAGTGAAATTCCAATTACCATGGAAAAATTAAAAAAAAACAAAAAAAAAACAGAAAAAAAATACAATAAAAAAATTGAACACTCATCTGAATTTTGAAATGTTATTCCACCTAATGCTTCTATGATTTTCCCCTTGAATAAAAATGAACCCCCATGTCTTTTGTGACACATAACACATCATCATACTTTATTGAAATTGGATGAAATGTGGGAATTAATATGAGAAAAGGAACGAGTTTGGGATTGGGATATTCTTATAAAACTATCTTGTATTAAAATATATTTATGGGTTTCATGATTGTTTGGTATAAGGGTTTTTGGTGATCATTGTGTATTAAAATGTTTTTGGAAAAGGGAATTCGAATTTCATATTGTTGAGATACATTTTCCTCAAGACTAGAAAAAACTCAAGTTGGGGTGTGATTATCCACTAAATGAGGATAATATTCATTGTCAATATATATAATATTCATGTGATTTATTATTTATAAACACAATTTTAGTGCATTTTACACTTTGAACATCAATTCACATTATGATGGTAATTCCTTCTTAAAATGCACTATTATGTGGTACATATTTAAACATCATTTAAAGTACCCAATGATCTTGATTTTATTTTCATATTTACTTTTCAGGTTTATAATTATATTGGGAACAATTCATACTTTTGGAGTGTTGGAATATTCACATTGGAGGACCACCAAAATGGGATTTCATGCATACAATTCTGCAGAAGGCAGATTGGACACCAGCCCATGGATGAGAATGTGCGGCCCAACATACAGGCCCAATGAAGTCAAAATTTCATTAGGTGCTATAATACATATATAGGAACAAATGATTATTCAGGATCTAGTGAAAATTCGGCCTCCATTGTGGTTATTAAGGTGACCAAATTTGGAGATAAAAGTATGGTCCAGATTCTAAGACCCATAAAAGTATTCCACCAATTTAATCATATATCGAAAACCAAATATTAATTTGGGATAAATTTTTACATAGAGATAGGGTACATCCATAGAATTATTTTAAATATATATGTCCCACTCCGATTCTACCATATAGAAGTAATTATTGGTTCCTCTGTTTGGTGGAAGCAAGCTGGATGCCACTTCAGGTCAAGGGTGGAAACATATATTATCCCTTACTTTCCACCACCCTAGGCCTACCATACTCAAGTGATATCCTTTGTACTATTGGGATCAAGACAAAACCATCTATAAATTCCTATTTAATTTTGTGGTGTTTTAGGGGTTTATCATCTTTTTAGATTCCTTTTATTTTAATGTTATGATGCGATATTGTTGTCTCAAGTTTGTCTTTCACATGTAAGTTGTTCAATTCACTTTAGTTTCTTAATAAAAGGTCTTCTTCTAATCTTATTCTATTTTTCTTAATATAATTTTTATACCGTTGGTTCATGGTGTGAATTTATTCACACCAAAACTTGTAAAATTATCACACTATGGTGTAGTGATCGTTATTTCATTTATTTTACTTCTCCATTTCTTCCTTCATGAGTCTACATACCGCTACCATTGAAACCATATAATAAAGGGAGGGCTAACCCACTTATGGCTTGATCCAAGGTAGTAGAAAGGGGTTTTAATGGACGTTATTTATCATCCCATTAATTTATAATCACTTCTTTTAATTGATATTTTTATTTGATGATTTTAAAACATCTTAATCCTTATTGAGTTTTAAGGCCACATACTTCAGGTTCTAATACAAAAAATTACCTTGGAGTCCTCATAAATTTGATCCTCCAAATGTATAGGTGATAATTATTATGTTGTTTTTGGTATAAAATCAGTGAGTGATGAAATTATTTTTATCCCATTAAATGAACTCAACTCAAATATAAGTAATTGTAATAATTTAAAAAGGAATACGTCCAATCCACCCCAAGTGATAACCTAGGATCAACTAATTATTTTAAATTTAATTCACCTATGTCTCTTTGAGTTCATTTAAAACCATATTAAATAAACATAGGTTGGCCACTTCATAGAAAAAAACAATCCATAGAATGTACGTGTATGTTGGTTACTTCTTAGGTCTCTGACTATTCGACATCACAAGCTAGACTATAAGGACCGTTCTACCTTCTTCTCTTTGGTAAATTTGTGCGTGAATAAAATTTTGGTACTATTTTTGGGGACCCAAGTAATTCATCTCAACATCAATTCTATTCTCCCCATTTTCTTCAATTCTCACATAAAATATCTTATCTTTACTCTTTCTCATTTTTTTCTTTTGGAACATGTCGGCCTACACCCGCAATCAATCAAACCGTCTAGTTTGGGTGGAATGTCCTAGGGTTGGGGTGTAAAATGAACCTAGGGGACTATTCCCATTAGATCCTAATCCACTTCATTCTCTAGAGTCCAAAATTTAGCCCATTTCAATAGAAGGTCTTCAAAGAACCCAACTCATAAACCAGGGTGGAAACCAAAATGGAAATCTAAATGAGGCATCCCCAAACATTGGGAATGCAGTCGATCAAACTTTGAATGACTACCTCACACATTCCTAGACCAATAAACCCTCATTCATTAGATATAATTCCCTAGGAGATTCCAGCTGCATCTTTAAACCCCATGTCCTAATCCACCTTCCCACATTCCATGGAATGGAGTCCGAGATAACCTACCTTCAAGTTAAGGAGTTCAATGACATTATAGAAACCATGTGTCCCCCACATCAACAAGAATCAGCTAAGATGAGGCTATTTCCTTTTTATTTAATGGATCGAGCAAAAAAATTTCTAAACAATTTGATACCATCATCAATCAACTATTGGGACCAATTAAAAAGATAATTATACAAAAAAATACATTCCCCACCACAAAATAATTGCACATAAAAGAGCATCCAGAACATTTTTGAAAAATAGGGAGATCCATTCTATGAAACATAACAGACATTGAAAGACACCCTAAACATGGTTCCATGTCCTGGTTTTTCTATACCTGAACAAGTGAGAATTTATTATGAATATTTGGGCCTAGGGAACAAACAACTCATTGAAATTATGTGTAATGGAACCTTTAAAAAATCCCCAAATGATGCTTTCGAGTATCTAGAAAGCCATGATAAAAAAACCAAACATGGGGAACTTCACCTTATTCTGAAAATCCACAATGAACTATTGTAATTCATACACTTTGAGAAGAGGAAATCCTTAGGACTAAAATCGTAGCACTCTCTTGGAAGGCTTAAGAGATATACCTTTAGAAAGTCAATGAAATCCAAAATGTAGAACCTGTTTACACAATTTTTGACAAACATGAACATAAGACAGAAAATTGTCCAACCATTCCATCCAACAAGGATTCTCTTTTAGGAGGACCCCAAGGAAAGTAAATGCCTTGAAATTTCAAAAGCCTCAATACCAAAACACCATCAACCCAAAGTATAATGACCAACCAATATTCTACTATAATGATAACCAACAACCTAGCCATCCACAGGGATAAAATCCTTACCCCCAATAGAACTACTAAACCCATATCCAGCTCCAAACCCAACCTATCAAATACCAACAGTCAGCGGTCCATTTTCAACAAACCATCCCACCTCCAAAATATCCTCTAGGATAAACCAATCTTCTCAAGCACTAACCCAAACTGTTCCACAAATCCTACTAGAACAACTGTGAAAAAAATGGACAAAATGAACTCTGAATTCTCATCCCTTAAATAAGAACTTAAAACCATCAAAACTGAAAAGGCACCCATGTCTACTCAGGTGATACCATCATCCAATTTAAGGGGAGATTCAAGTTGTTCTCAATAAACTCATGAACAACTAATGGTTGTGACTGTTTTAAGATCTGTGAAATAAATCGAGAAACATGACCAACTAATTTAGAATCCATTAGAAGATTCAAACTTTGAAGAAAATTCAAATGAACAAAATGATCAAACAGAAAAAAATTATTCCATTATCAATGAAACAACTCTTCAACCAAAAGCCCCACAACCTGCACGATTTCCTCAACGCATGAGGAGGATAACAAATTCTGAATTGAATGAAACATTGAGGGAAATCTTCTCACAATTCAAGTTGAAGATTCACCTTCTTGATGCAATGAAAACAATACATGCCTAATCAAAGTACCTTAAGGACCTATGCACTTTTAAAAGAAAATTTTCACATTAAAACAAAGTTCTTTTGGTTGCTAATGTGAGTACCAACATTCAAGGGACCATTCCTCCTATGTTGAAAGACCTGAGTTTCCATTACATCAAAGATGAAATAGGATAGAGAAAAGTTGTCAATGCCTTGTGTGCCCTAGGTGCTAGTTTCAATCTCCTCCCCTATGTTGTGTACTTCCAGTTAGGCCTAGAAGAACTCCATCCCACATCTGTCACACATCAAATTGTTGATCGTAGCATTAGGGTTCCAAAGGGGATTTTAAAGGACTTTATGGTAAAGGTATAAAACATCATCTACCCTGCTGACTTCATTGTCCTTGAAAACCATCCAAAAATAAGAAACAAGGAACAAGCCCCAATTATCCTTGGTCGTCCTTTCTTAGAAACAATCATCTCTATTATTCGACTTTGAAATGGGAACATGACCATCACCTTTGGAAACATGAGTCTAGCCTTGAGTATCATTAATGAAATCTCACTAATGGGAAATGACAAGGACATTCATGAAGTAAACATGATATGAAGCAATGATAATGATTCCATAGAACATAAAGTAATATTTGATGGGTGTTTAATTCAGGATGATATTGATTTTCTTTGTTCACATGAAGGAAGTTAATATCCTTGGCTAGAATATTTTTCAAATTTCTCTTATGATGAGGTCTTAGGTCCAAAAATCAGTGAATCCCTTCAAGAAACAAATTTCATAGAGACCACTCAAATTTCCCTCCCTATATCGGATCAAGAAAATCTAGTAGTTGGATCTTCCATATCTAGGGAATCAATCTTATATAAATTTCTAGGAAACAAAATTGATATTCATCTAATGTCCCAATATTCTTCTAAAATTTTGAGCCCACCTGATCTTGAATTAGAGGAACTTCCCTCTTCACTCAAGTATGCCTTCCTAGGAGACAATCAAGCACATCCTATTGTCATTTCTTCTTCTCTTGAATCCAATCATGAGAGGATGCTTCTAGATATCCTTAGGAAACAAAAGTAATCTAATGGTTAGACCCTGTATGATATTCTTGGGATTAGCCCACTTATTGGGACTCATACGAATTTTCTGGAATCTAATTCAAATCTAGTTTGTCAACCTCAATGGTGACTCAATCCTAATATCATGGAAGTAGTGATAAATGAACTTCCGTAATTGTTAAAAGCTGGTATCTTATATCCCATAACTGAGAGTGAGTGGGTCATCCCAATCCAAGTGGTTCCCTAGAAGGAAGGTATCACAGTTATAACCAATAAGGATAGATATATTATTCCTACTTGGGTTTTTAGTGGCTGGAGAGTCTGCATCGACTATAGGAGGCTAAACTCATTTACCATGAAGGACCACTTCCCCTTACCACTCTTTGACCATGTCCTTGAGAGAGTTGTCGGCCATTCCTTCTATTATTTCTTGGATGGGTACTCAGGGTACAATAAGATTGATGTATCCCTAGAGGATCAAGGGAAGACTACATTCACATATCAATTCGGCACCTCTAACATCAAATTCATTCCCTTCGAGTTATGCAGTGCCCCTGGAACCTTCCAGCAGTGCATGATGGGAATCATCTTAGACATGGTAGGGATTTTTCATGATGTCTTCATGGATGACTTCTCTATTTTAGGGGATACATTTGAGGAATGTATGAGTAATTTGGAGAGAGTCTTGTCAAGATGTGAAGAAAAGAATCTGGTCCTAAACTTGAACAAATTCCATTTCATGGTTATAGAGTGACAAGTTGTTTGCTATCTGGTCTCAGGTAGGGGATTGAAGTTGATAAAGCCAAGGTTGACATCTTGTGTCACCTTCCATCACCAAAAACTATCAAGGATGTGAGTCCATTCGAAGGAAATGATGGTTTCTATAGAATATTAATCAAGGACTTCAATTCAATCTCTCTTCCCCTTTGTGCTATCCTAGTAAATGATGCTCCATTTGTTTAGACAAAAAGCTGTGAGGGTTCATTCTCAACCATGAAATCCTCTCTCACCTCTCCTCCCATAATGAATTCTCCAATTTGGAACCTCTCATTCCAACTTATGTGAAATTCCAGTGACATTTCTACAGGAGTTGTGTTAACACAAAGTTTCAATAAAATGCATTATGTCATTTCTTATATAATAAAATACTTAAATGAGGCCCAAATCAACTACACCACCACTTAAAAGGAGTTACTTACTATTGTGTTTCCCTTAGATAATCTTAGGTCATACTTCTTAGGATCCCCCATCATTGTGTTCACTGACCATGTTGTACTAAAATACCTCTTCTGAAAAAAAGATGCTAAGGATAGACTGATTAGGTGGATCCTTCCCTTACAATAATTTGACATCACAATAAATGATAAAAATGGTGTTGAAAAGGTTGTATCTAATCATCTCTCTATGATGGAATTAAAAGATAACTCAAATAACCTATCCGTCTCTGATTCATTCCTGGATGAACACCTATACTATGTGAGTGACTGCCCTTGGTATGCCGACAAAGCCAATTTCTTAGTTACATGAGTAATACCAATATAAGTAGGGACTCAAGCTCAATGTAAATCCCTTTTATGATGTAAGGCACTATGTTTTTGATGATCCTTACCTCTATAAGTTCTTCCCTGACCATATCATTAGGAGGTGTATCCCATAATCTGAACAAGAGTCCATCCTTAAATTCCCTCATAGTGAGGCATGTGGATGTCACTTTTCCTCGAAGAAAAATTCTGCTAATGTTCTTCAGTGTGGTCTCTTCTGGACCACACTCTCAAGGGACTCCTACACATTTTTTCAATTTTGTCCTAAGGGTCATCAAGTTGGTTCAATCACAACAAGGAATCAAATGCCACTCACTCCCATCTTAGTGATTGAAATCTTTGACTCATGGGAAATCAATTTAATTGGTCCCTTCCCAAACTCAAATGGATACCTCTACATCCTCTTAGCTGTTGATTATGTATCAAAATGGGTTGAATCCATTTCTACCAAGTCTAATGACCATCATTTTGTGATCCGATTTCTGAAAGAGCACATATTTTCTTGATTTGGAATTCCTAGGGCTATAATCAGTAATCGAGGAACCCATTCCAACAAACATCTATTCTCTTCACTCGTCTCAAAGTATGGGATTTCTCATAAACTTTCCACTACATACCATCCTCAATCCAATGGTTAAGCTGAGTTAGAAAAAAGGGAGATTAAGAACATTCTTGAAAAACTGTCAATCCTTCTAGGACAGAATGGTCTGAGAAACTCTTGGATACTCTTTGGGATATCGTACAGCATACAAACCCATCCTAGTAATGTCACCATATAGGTTTGTTTATCGAAAATCATGTCATTTAACTATTGAAATTGAGCATAATTATTTTTTCAATTAAGAAAAAAAATTATGACCTCTCATTGGCTAGAACAAAAAGAAAATTAGATCTCGATGAACTTGAAGAACTAAGGATGAAGTCTTATGAAAAATCAAGGATCAATAAATCTAGAGTTCAAGCCTACCAAACTAGGAATATCAAAGTCAAACATTATGAATTAGGAAAAGTTGTGCTCTTGTATACATAAAAACTTAATTTACACCCGATAAAGATAAATTCTAGATTGTAAGGTCCTCTCATAGTGAATCATGTGTACCCCCATGGGGCAGTAGAGATTCAACATCCCACAATTGGTTACATTTTCAAGGTCAATGGTCCAATGTTAAATCCATTCATTGAATCATTCAATAAACAAGAAACTGAGGTTGAGTTAATTAATCCAACCAATGAACCAGGAATAAAATGATAGATTTTGGGATCCATGTCGGGCTAATGATGTTAAAAAATGCATTGCATGGGATGCAACCCATGGTTTTCCAGTTTCCAATCATTTTTTTATTTTAATCAATTTTATATTTTAAATAGTATTAATTAATCATTTTTATATTTGAAAATAATAAAAAAATATATATTTTTGACTTATTATTCTATTATGAGTATGGATGGGTATGGAAGAGAAGCGCCATATTCATCTGTGTCACATGGTGTGATCCTTAAGCAATACTTTACCTAGAAATTTAAAAAGAAGAAAATGTATCATTAGTTCATTTTATTTTTATTGGTTTGTAGGTTAAAAAATTATAATAATAATAATGAAATTAAAAGGCCACATAGTAGGTCATGGGGCAAACCCCATCACAACCAGTGAAGTTGCGAGGAATCGAACCCAGGATTGAAGGGAGATAAGGGTCTTCTCTTACCACTGACCTACAGATTATTTTTCTTCCTTATTCTATAATTTTTATATAAATACTTTTATTTTACTTTATTTATTGTATATATATTGTTTTTTTGTTTTTTTTCTTTTTTTTTATTTTTTTCCACTATAGAATTCTCAAAGTGACATCGAGATCGAGGGATTAATAGGGCGCATCAAGAATTTCAACTTTAACCACTAGGCGACTTCATTCCATGATCCTAATTTTCAATTTTCTTTCTAGACTCCCCATATCTACCTCTACCCCTTCTAAATTTTCATTTCTTAAATCACTGGTGATAGTGTTATTTTATGTTGGGGGAGATGTAATAAAGAAATATTTGTGTAAAAATATTTCTTTTCTATAGAAAAATTGATTTGAAAAAAAGTGTGTGTAAATGGAAGGAAAAATTCATTTAACTTTGGACATGATAATACACATTGAAAAAATTGAAACTGAATATCAAATAATTTATCTTTCCCTGATTCTAATTTTAATCCATGTATATTTTCATGTGCATAGATTTTGGAAATTTTGGGTATCTAATGTGAAATTTAATCGTTTATATTTTCATCCAAATAAAAAAAGAGGTCACAACACACATCCTTTGGATAGTGAGGTATTTGTATGAGTACATGGGGTCCCAGAAATATATATCTTAGGTTTTTTTGATAATTTTAGTATTAATATGAGTGTTCAAAAAAATAAAAATAAATAATAAATTTGCGCGTAGAGAAATGGAATGACCTAATTCATGGCTTTCGTCACTTGGGGATCGTGACTCCATAGGTGTCTAGCCCAGAGTTAGTAATTTTATCTATATTTGAGATAATTTGACTTTGTTTTTGACTGAGTTAACTCGAGATGATGCCTGAGTATGTGGGATTCACTTGGTGCCCTAACATCTTTGAGCTTGGGAGTCATCGGCAAAGTCTTGCTACTAGGGTTGACTTTATTGAGTGCAATTTCAATTAACAAGGAAAAATTAAAAAAAACAAAAATAAATACAATAAAAAATTGAATACTCATCTTAATATTGAAACGTGCTTCCACCTAGCGCTTCCATCATTTTTCACTTGAATAAAAATAAACCCCCATGTCTTTTATGACACACAACACATCATAATACTTTATTAAAATTTGATGAAATGTGGAGATAAATTTGATTAAAAGAACAGGATTGAGATTGGGATCTTCATATGAAAGTATCTTGTATTAAAATATTTTTATGGGATTCATGATTGTTTGGTATACGGGTTTTTGGTGATCATTGGGTATTAAATTATTTTTGGAAAAGGGAATTCAAATTTCATATTGCTAATATACATTTTTTCTCAGGACAAGCACAACTCAAGTTGGGGGTGTGATTAGGCATTAAATGAGGCTAATAATCATTTTTAATATATATAAAATTCATCTGCTTTATTATTCAAAAACACCATTTTAGTTCATTTTACACTTTGAACATCAATTCACATTATGATTGCAATTCCTTCTTAAATTACACCATTATATGGTACATATTTGAACATCATCTAATGTACCAAATGATATATATTTTATTTTAATTTTTAATTTTCAGGATTCTCATTATATTTGGAACAATTAATACTTGTTTAGTGTGGGATGATTCACATTTGAAGACAACCAAAATGGGATTTCATGCAAACAATTCTGGAGAATGCAGATTGGACACCGGCCCACTGATTAGAATTTGGGGCCCATAATACATGCCCAATGAAGCCCAAACTTTGTGTAATGTTGTAATAAATATATAGGAATAAATAATTCTTCATAATCTAGTGCTAATTTTGCATCCATGGTGGTTATTAACGTGGCCCAATTTGGAGATAAAATTTTGGGTCAGATTATGAGGAATATAAAATCATCCCACCAATTTAATTATATCTTGTAAACCACAAATTCATTTGGGATCAAAACATTTTCATAGATAGGGGACAAACGGAGTTTCATTTTTTTCTTATATGGCCTACTATAATTCTTCCATCTAAAAGGACTTCAAGGCACCTCCGTTCGGTGGATGCAAGCTGGATGAAACTTTAGGTCAGGGGTGGAAAAGTCTTCTCTCCCTTAATTTCCACCACCCTAGGCCTACCATTCACAAGTAGGATCCTTTGTACTATTGGGATCTTGACCCAATCCTCTTGAAATTCCTATTTAAGATAGTGGTGGTGGATGGTTTTATAATCTTTTGAGCTTCTAATCATTGTAATGTTATGTTGTGATTTTGTTGTCTCAAGTTTTTCATTCAAATGTAAGTTGTTCAATTCACTTAAGTTTCATAATAAAGGTTCTTCTTATAGTCTTATTCTATTGTTACTAATATTATTTTGATACTGTTGTTTCATGGTGTGAATTTATTCCCACCAAACCTAGTGAAATTATCACACAACGGTGGAGTGATTGTTATTTTTTATTTTTACTTCTCTATTTCCTACCTCAAGAGTCTACTTCCCGCTTCCATTGAAACCATAGAATCAATGGTTGGATAACCCACTTTTGTTTTCGATCGAATGGTATATAATGGGGATGGATTGGATATTATTTATCACCCCATTAATTTAAAATCACTTATTTTAATTGATATTTTTATTTGATGATTTTAAAACTTCTTCATCCTTGTTGAATTTTAAGGCCACATACTTCATGTGCTAATACAAACCTTTACCATAGAGTGCTCATAAATTTTATCCAACAAGTGTATAGGTGATTAGTATTTTGGTGAGTTGGTATAAATTCAGTAAGTGATGAAGTTGTTTGATCTCCTTAAATGAACTCATTTCAATTATAAGAAATTGAAATAATTGAAAAAGGAGTATATCCAATCCACCCCAAGTGATAACCTAGGATCAACTCATTCTTTTAGATTGAATTCACTTAAGTATATTAATGTTCATTTAAAACCATATTAAATCAAAACAATTTGTCTACTTCGTATTCAAAAACAATCCATAGAATGTACCTGTCTCTAGGTTACTTCTTAGGTCTCTGAGGATTGGACAACCCAAGATAGTCTACAAGAACTGTTCTACCTTATTATTTTGGGTAAATTTGAGCATGAATCACCCATAGTCTAGTAAATAGTAAAACAAATTGAGTTACATTTTTATGAAAACACAGATGTGGATGATAAATAGGTCCCATAATATACATTTATATTAAAAACCTTGGATAAGTAAAAAGATTGTAGAATTAACCCTTACCAGGAACTTTTCCTTGGTCGAGGGTACGTTAACCTCTTTTATAATTATTAAATCATTGTTATTAAATTATTAAATAATATTGTACATAAATATGATATCATATATGATCTTATATCATTACTTTATTAATAATAGTTTAGTAGTATCATCGTTTCGGGTGTAAACTTATTCATTTTTCTTTATATGCATTTTTACGTAAGCCATGTTTGTTATGAATAGGATGTATATGATTACTCTCTAGAATGATATTAATTTCTTAAAATTTACTTTTAAACATAAAATGGAACTTATTTTTGAATGATTGTGATGGGGAATGAATCTCATCACGTTCGTGGAGACAGTAATCCGTACATACGCATGAGCAACAATATAATTATATTGATGGTGAAATCGTATATAATTAGATGGTATATCATATATACAGAATAATTATCATTTCATATTTATTATTTACATCATTTATACACATTATTATACCCATCCAAATAATAAAGTGTTTGAATAACAAACTACACCAGGATGTGGAGACGGTAAGCCGTACATACACACATATGGTGACTTTGACATTTATTTAATGGATAGAATAACGAATATGGTTGTACCATATTTATAATAAAATCAATGTATATATAAGGTAATGGATTTATTATTTTGGTACGGAAAAAACAATGAAAGAGGAATTCGAAGAAGAAAAGATCTTGAAATTGGGTGGTGAAATTATTACATCTTATTTGGGTGTTTCCTTTTGAGATGATCAAAAGAGATTTATAGGTTGGATTTCTTATCAATGTAAGACCTATAGGATGAAGTAAGTTGGGAAGATATTTGGGTATAGTTTTTCTGAGCCAAATGGATTTGGAGGTGTGAAATTATGAAAAGGGGAAGTACCCTTTTATAAGATATGTGGGGGTCACTTTACAAAAATCTTGAAATATTATTTTATAATATACTCTTTTTTAGTTTCTTGTGGTTTCAAAATGATTTATTTCTAGGTTAAGGTGGGGATGGGTCACAAACCCTTCAACCAATAGGTTTTATATAGGTTTATTTCACCTTATTAACCTTATCATTTAGATTTAACTCTTAGTTAAATAGTTTGACATTTACTGTGTCTCTTTGTATTTTTATATTATATGGATACTAAACATAATATAACAAGACCAGAGAACCCCAAGTGGTTCATTATTAATATATATAACCTTATATAAGTCCTTTGTAAGATCCTTATATTTTTCCAAAAATTATATCAATTAATAATATAGTATATGTTTTAAAAATTGAATTATGTCAATTTTGACACTATTTAGTATTTGATTTTTTCGAAAGCCATAATAACTGTCTCAATTAGAATAATAATTAGTTAATAAAACCTAAAATGTCATATTAATTTATAAAATTAGTGTAATTATTAAGAATAATCAATTTACATTTACTTGGATATTTATAAAATTAATTATTTAAAATTTTCATTAATAAGGTAATTCTAGAATCATCATTATGTCATAAATATATTAGATTATTTAATGTCTAAAAATTATAAATAAAATACCAGTATGTTGAAATATTGATAGATTTCTAATGAATATTTATAGTTTAATTTATTTTGTGTGTATACCTATATTAAAAATGGTTTAGTTGGTAAACTTTGATTTTAACTCTTTTAATTCTTCTTTTAATAAAATAATAATAAATGTCTTAATCGAATCCAACTGGACCAAAGGGGGTCATATTTTATTCTTATGGTTGTTTTTGGACTAATTACACTTATCCAATAGATTTATTACATGTGTTAGGGTAATTATAATATCATTTTTACCCTTAATTTCCATATTTACTTTTAATCGTGGTAAATAAAAGTCAAATGTTACTATTCACCATAAATTATTATCATCTTATTTAACCACATTTTAGTTACTAATATCAACTGGGTGTCTTAGATTTTTGAAATTGAACTCAAAAAAGTGGTAAAATTATGTTTTATGCAAATTTTCAAATGCTCCTACAAGTTGGGTAAAAGACGGTAAAAAGTTCAATAGAATTTTATATATCTAGAATTATTACAAAATGACTCCAATGAATTATAATCAACATATATATGTATTGTTTATCTATTTTTACCTAAAATAAAATTAACCCTAATAAAATTTTGATATTCTGAATCCTAAAATGAAGTCCATTTTGAAAAATAAAATTTAAAAAATTTCAAAAAGTGGGTATTACGATTTATAACGGCTAGATTAATTGGTCATGCTGTTTTAAAACTTCATGTTGTGTAAAACTCAATTTAATGAATTATTCAAATGGAAACGTACCATGGAAGCTTGGGTTATTGTAGTTTTTAATGATTCCAATGAATTACATCATTCATTTGTTATCAAAATAATTATATTATTTCGTAATCCCAATCGCTATTTCCACTATAACAAAACATTGCATGATTTATTCATAGCTACTAAAGTCCCTTATGGAAAACACCCTTTAAAGAGTGGGTTTTAATCCACTAAACAATTTATCAACCATAAATTTCAGTTTTATGAAATTTCCAAAAACATACATCACTATTCATATAAAATTAGGCTCATAGGTACCAACGAATTGAATATCATTCTATTTTATCAAAATGAATTCCATCTATATTTTTGTAAAAAGAATACAATTAAATTTATTATTGAAAAATAATATCTTAAAAAAACTAACTGCACGGTTCCAATTTCATCTTTTTACCTATTATCTTTGATATGATTTTCCCATCGTTACACTTCATCATCCAAACGATAGATAACCAAGATGAATTTTTCATGCTCTAAACACTAGAGGGTGAAAAATATCATTTAAATGGTATTAATAAATTGATTAGAAATTATTTGATTAGGGGAACCACTAAAATAAGTTGCAAATTTCCTCTTTAATACATCAAAAACAATTTATTCACTCCTCTTCACATTTGGAAAATCTATAAGATTTATCGTTTAAGAAAGTTGTGCGAGCATAACAACACGATTTTTCATTCCTTCTTTCGTAACATTTGGTTACATAAGCAGGAAAAATTTTCATTTTCCATCACATTCATTATTATAAAATTCATTTACGTTTCATCAATTGACTAAAACAAAAAATCATAGTGTTTGCAACAATAATCATTGTATAAAACCACATAAACATGAAAAATCATTTATAGGATGTGAAAATCAGTAAAATTTATTTCCAAACAGTAAAGTTTTATCTTTAAAATAGACCATTCATTAGCATTGTACATTCAAATAATTCATGGTCATTCATAAATAGATTGCAATTTCTAAACCATGTCTCTTGGGAGTTATAAACTAGGTTCACTGTGAGGCCAGCTATCGGGTACTAGATGATGATTGAGTCAAAACACAAAAAACCATTTTATAATCTATTACACTAGATAAATCAATTCCAAATAAAAAACAACTTATGGTATCCATACAGAGAGTTAATTTTTGGGAAACCACTCACTATATCCTTTACCAAAATTCATGGAAATTTTCCAATTTAATGACTTATCCTGAGAGTTATCACAAAAATTTTATCATCCTAGTATCGAATGAGTAAGTCAACTGAGCACTTATAACTATATTTTGTACCCATAATTTTTATACATATATATCACATCATAATATATGAATTTCTACTACATAGAATAATGATTTATTCAAAAATCATATATAACTTGTTCCCTATAAACATGGACACATGAACAATTTGTTCATAAATGAAATTTATCATCTCCCACGAAGTTCTTCACAACTAACACCCATCTTAGATAGATTATACAAAATTACATACTTCAAATCTGGGGAATAGAAACAAAATAAAGGGAGAATTGATATTCTTTGTATGGGAAAATAAGGGAGATATCATTGATTAAATAATAATGACATGCGAATAAGGATATGAGAGAATAACATTTGAAAATAAAACCCTTTATATCATTGATTATAAACTGGAGCCATTGAAAAAATATTGTATGTTCATAAAACATGAATCATAAAAAATAAAAGATCATGCTCCACTGATGTAAAAAATGCATAAAAAATGTTTTTCATAAAAAAAATTAGATTAAATATCATTCAATTAGTTGTCTTGGATTATTTACTAGACATTTATAGTGTAATTCGTTCACTACCCAAACCACAATAGTAGTCTAGGTTCACTTCCAAGACTGTAATAGTGTATAGAGTCCCATATCAAACTAGGTTCACACTTTATTATAATCTTGTTTGTACCCTGAGATATAGATATTTATCTAATTTATTGGTGGGATGTATAATGTCGGGCCCCCATCTCAAATTTGAAATCATATTGATGTGTGCAACAAAATTTAAAAACATTCATCAAATCATAACCCACGGAAATAAATGTGTTTCATAAACATCTCATCATATCATAACCCATGTAAAATAAAAGGGTTTCACAGACATTTCATTACATCATCTAAATATAACCCATAGAAAAGAAATGGGTTTCATTAACATATTTTCATCACGAGTACAAAGCATCCATAGAAATAATAAGTGTGGTATCATTGAATCATATTCCTAGTAAATCTTAATAAGCATCACATTATTTCATCTTATATGGAAAATGAATTTCAAATATCCCTTAGAACATTAATTGAAGAAATTTCACTTTTCAATTTGTAGAATCTAATTTGAAATGTAATGCTTTAACAAATATTAATGAAAATTATTTATTTTAAAATAAAAATTATTTTCTTAAAATTAATCTTTAAATAATTGAGTGGTTATAATAGTTGAAATTTTTTCCTGTCATCTAGGTAAAAAAAATATTTGTTTAACATTTTTGGAAAAAAGTCAAAAATACCTAATCAAGAAAATCATAAGAATATTATAATTAAACAACATTTAAAAAATAGGAATGTGTAGAAATCCATTAACTGAAATCTTGAATTTATTCATACACATTTGACCATACAGTATAATAAATATTGATTTAGTATACATATATTATAGAACCATAATCATATGTATAGTATCATATGCGATTTACATCAAATTGTTTATCACCTACTTATTAACAATTCCTTGTTAAAATCACGTTTCAGGTAATAACTACTCTATTTTTCATGTATGTTTTAGATAGGTAGTTTTGGTTCTTATAATATAATAATAATTCCAATATATTCTATTTTTAACCATTTTATAAATATAATGAATATTAATATTGTATTTATTTATCATAACCCAAAAAAATAGTGATAGAAAATAATTTGTAATGTTCATTGATATGTTAAGTTGTATTTACGCATGAACATAGTTTCCATTTTTGTGAATGATGGAATGAAAGAAAGGAAAATAATATATAATAATTATATAATAATTTATATGTCATATGTATCATAAATATTCATTAAAACTATACATATTACCTTTCATTTCAAAACACATTAAAAAAACAAATTACCATACTTCGTGGAGGCGGTAGTCCAAACATACGCATGGCCAACATTATTACTTGGTAACTAATTTGTTGGTAAAATGGTAGATGTTATATTATAAATCAAAAAATAGAATTTTATAAAATATATAAAATATATTTAAATAATTATATCTACTCATGGGAGGCGGTGATGGAAAATGACTTAATATGGTTTGGGAGTTGGTGGTCCACCGTACACATGATCTATAATTTCATTTCCCATTTTAGGGTAAAAGAGATGGATACATGTTCTTCAATTAACATAATACCATATAAATATATATAAGGTACTTATTTTATTATTTTCTTTTGTTTTAAGAAGGTTTGAAGTAGTTGGAAGAATAAATATACCAAAAATGCTTGGTTGAGAATGATACTTATTATTCAAAAACCTCCGAAGGTTTTCACAAAAATATAGTCTTTTGAGGGTTTAATAAATAAACCACTAATATATGATGTGTAAATTAAAGAAAATAATTTTTTCCTTATATCATAAACCAAAAGGTTTGGGATGTGTCAAGAGAATAACATGTGGGGTTCCATTTTATAAGTGGGGGAGAACACACACTTGAATTTTTTTAAAAGAAAACATTGTACCCAAATATTACACATTCCACAGGGCTCAAAAATACCTAATTATTGAAAATTATTTGTCATATGGTCCAAATATGTCCATAAATTAATAATTTGAAATGAATCCAGGTTTTTTTAAAACATATATTTTACTTTACCCCTAACAAACCCATTCTAACCATACCTGTGGTAATTATTTGTACTTTTTTACTATTTATTATGATAAAATTTTAGTTAAAAATTATTTTATAATATAATATAATATATCATTAATAATAATATTTATACCATTTTTCCAAATTCAATTTACAGAAGTGGTACAATTTATTTTAACATTTATCTCGCATATGTGACGAAAAACCGGTTTTCCAAAGGAAACTTTTTCATACAAATACAAAGTTTTTATAAAATGATTTTACAATAAATTGATTTCAAAGTCAAAAATAATGTTAAAAATAATTTAATTTAAATAATTTAACTTTTAAATCTACCTTATAGTAAAATAAAACATGTAAATTCATTAAATAAAAAGGAATATTTTAATCAAATTTATTATTTTCATTGTTTATTGAAAAATAAATCTTTTAATAAAAACTTGAAAATTCACTCTAGAAAAATATTGGCATATTAATTTAAATATATGATGTTTATTTTGAAACGTATGTTTTTTAAAAACAGTAAAATTATAATTTTGTAATTTTTTCAAAAATCAATTAACATTTTTTGAGAAGTAGACTATTTAAATAATATAATGACTTTAATAAAAATTAAGTACTTTTTTTCAATATGATTATTTATATAAACGTATTATAATTAATTTTATAAAATTTAGTTATTACTATTAAAAACAGAAAATTTAATGGCTTGGTAATTTTATTCATTTTTAAATAATAATATTAAAAGTGTATTTTTGTTCATTTAAACTCTGTGTTATGTCTAATGTAAGAAATCGATAAAATTAAATCTACTTGAAAAAAATATATTTATTAAAATCATCGGGTGGTATAATAAAAAAATAAAAAAAATCTAAAAAAATAAATTGAATATTGGTTGGCACTACTTACATAACATCCTACCGAATCCTCAGTATCCAAAATAAACTAAATAAAAACCTCATCTCTAACTCTAGGAGAATACTTTGCCCTAAGAAAAAATAGGTAGTTCTACCCATGTGCATCGAAACCGATGTCGTGTATATGGTTAAAGGGATTGTCCAATAACCCAGTAGGTATCCCCCAATTCCTAAATATTAAGGAGTCTTTATTTAATCAAGTGGGTGTGCATGAAAAACATATATAAAGAGTACAATCCCATCCGCACAACACACCCACCAAAAAACATAACACTTAATGCACTCACAATCACACAAATATGGTCATTTAGTGTTAACCAGAACACCATGACACCTAAACCTACCCACTTTGAATCTCGATTAGAATGAATTTCTACCATAAACATAGTGACACATGCATCCTATATCTTGGACCTATCTCAAGGGCCATGGACTCATTAGGAACTCCAACACATTCCCACATACTCTGGGAGGTTCATCTAGTCACCCTAACCCATCCATGTTATCTCTTGGGATGTTATAAACACATCGACCCATCCTAGTGGGTTCAAATTATGGAACAGTCAATCTTGTTATCTCAGGCCCACAAACTCTTTGGAGGACAAAAGAAATCACATATTCCCATCCCAACAAACACTATGGATTCCACTGTCAAGCACACCAACAAATCCTAATAGACTTTAGGGAGTCCACATCAACCATATATAGGAGATATAAAATAGGGCATGTCATCTTCTTCATGGTTTATCATCTAATCATTGGGGAACTACTCCCTTATTATTCAATCCCATGCCCCGAACACATTCAACCCACTCTCAATGCTCAAAAGGGACTTTCATGTATCTCTAGGCCCACTTTCACTATAATACAATAAAAAATCATAAGACTACCCGAAAAACAAGAATCATGATGTAAAACAAGTTTTCATGGAGAAATTAACACAACACATACATAATCAAACATAATTTACGATAACTCATAATTCCATGAACAAAAAGAAAATAAAATTTGGAATTTAAGACATCTCCATTATGAAGTCAAATTAACCCAAACAATTCAATCCATTCCTTTCAAGATTCCAGTGAAAACCATGTAGAAATACACTTTTTAAAATGAAATTTAATAAGCTGAAGTTCCACTTTACACATGTGAAAACCTTGAATGAAATTTTATCAAACATCCTTTAAAAAATCATTTTCAAATTCAAATTCAATTCCAAAACTCATTTTGAAATTTTTTTATTTTCCTTGAAATTTCCATCTGAAAAAATCCTCTTTTCGAAATCAAAATTTAAAAAGAAATCATTTTCCCTTTTCAAAAATTAATTCCACTATGTAAAAATAAAATGATGGTCATTGGCACTCATTCAACCCGGGAACCTCTATTATATCATTTAGAATGATTTAATTACATGTTTTCTAGTATACTATTATAAACCCATACCAACATTATAAAAACTCACACAAATCATGAATTAAGAATGAAAATATAAAATTAAGGGAACACAAACCTAAAATAACCAATGAAACTAGACATTAAAATAAATTAAAAACCCCATATATTAATCTATAGAAAAATAAACCATTCCATACTTGTACTAAACATTATGAAGACTCTGAGCACATTTCATATCAATAAAAACCATTTAATTAGTTAGCTAAATAATTAAAATAAAAAAACCAAAATTTTCATAAAAGGAGATAAACTCATTGGGCATTTTGATGATGCCATAGTTTGGAGATATTAGGTGAAATCCACTCTCAATGCACCCTCAAACCTAGAAAAAGAAAAATCCCCAAAATTAATACAATAATCATTGTTTAATTTCACTCTATTTGGTTAAATTTACTAAAAAATTCATGGAAACACATCAATTACATAAAATTATGAATGAAGTATTATTTATATCCTCTTGAGATGTCTATTTTGAGTTTCACACAAAATCTTCATCAATCGTATTCATTTCAATTTTATACCATGAAATATTTCATACGAACCCCATACAAACTAAATGGGAATAATATAAATGATGGGGGAAGAAAACATGGGAGAAATTAGGAGTGACCTGCCTCAAATTTATGAACACAGTTGTTAATAGTATACCCCTATTTAAGGGGATTGAATAAAGGTGGGGTTTCATCCAACCCTTTATTTTTTGGCTATTAGAGTGAAACCCCTATAGGGGTTTCATATTTTTCAAAACTTCCTAACCAATTTAAAAACTCATCCCAACTGGTTCACAACATAAATAATAATTAATTTTAAGAATTTTCAATCCTTTAGCCCCTTTCATGCATCCACTTCATTCACACCCTCAAAGGGACCCCACAGAAATCATTCATGGCGTGAATGGGCCAATCGCTCCCTTAATCATCTACAACTATATTTTCTAGTTCTTCATCCTAGAACACACCTATGAATTCATCTAAACCATTGATTCACCAACTAAGAATAAATAAATGTTTAGAAACACTTCTTAAAGCCGTTCAAATTCATGTAAAACCATTATGAGTCCTGGTTATCAAAAAAAAACCATCCACATATGGAAAATCAAAATTTTCCTCCAAAATTTCCTAACTGTAAATACTTGGGTCATTAAACAATCCACCCTATAATGATTCTCATCTTAGATAAGTCATCGTAGTATTATGATCATGAATCTGAACCAACCATAGTCATTAAATCAAAGCTAATGCTATTTGTTTCATCTACAAACCCCTATCATGATTTTGATTGACTATTATACACCAATTTTATTTACACAAAATTTTCTAAAAAATATTATATTTTATCCCCCAAAAATTGAAAATCATGTCTTGACTAAAAATCCAAATGAATATTCCTACACTCCAAATCCAACTCCAGGAAACAACTCTCGTAATTATGTCCTTGGTTTAATTTTCACAAAACAATCCAGTCTCATCTATAGATACATCACCACAACACCATAACCTAGCAACTTCCTCTTATAGTCTTTGTGTCATTAACCAATATGCGATTCCATCTATTCGGACATCCGAACCGGTCCAAGACATCCCCTGAATGGTGTTCCTGACTCCCAAAGGATGGAAACTGGTGTCGAGAATCAATTTAATCATAGTGGGAATGATTATTTTCAAAATAAACTATGATAAAATACACAACTGAATTAATAGAAGAAAAAACAATAACTGAATACCACTAGACATAAATTTGATCTACATACAATACCTAAAATCCAAAAATATAACCTGGATAAAAACATAGACTGTACCATACCAACAAGATATCCACATGAACTCTTAGTCCCCACCAACCACATGACAAACAGTCTTCCAGATGGATCAAATAAACGAGAAACATGAACCAATAAAACAGATCAGGTCTACGAATGCCGGATAGAAAACATAGGGTGTCAATTTCAACATCTCAGTAGGTAATCATTACATATTCCATGAATTTAATTCCACAAAATATTTTACAAACAAAATTTATAAAACAAATTATAAAAATATTATATTAATAATTAAAAAAACAACTTTCCAAAAATTCCTATTTTAAAACAACACATTCGGCTTTCCATTTCAAAAATGGTCTCACATTCCACAACCCGTTTTGAAACCAAAACTCAAATAGAAAACAAATATAGATGATAAAAGGTTATATTTATAAACATAAGGAAACCAAACTAGTAAACAAAACCAGAAACCCCAATATCTAATATGTTATAGAATAAAAAATAGAAAAAATAGACAGTATCTCGTTATTATTTCTTGCACATCGTTAGAGATATCCCTAGATGTAATCTGATCAGACTCACCTAACCGCATATGGTGCTTCTCCATATTCAATAACTAATAAGACTCTCTAAACAATCCAATCTAGTGACACTTCCCACACATCCCTTTCAATTCAAGGGGTTATCGTACCACCTAATAAGATTCAACGAGCTTATATCACTCATCCATCTTGATAATGCCAGGGAATCCAATGAAAATAATGAAAATAATACATAAAAAACATGGTATACCAACCATAACAAATAAAATCCTCATTCATGACACATTATAGGGGACACACAACCCAATATTCAATGGTCTCAATAACATTGATGTTCCCATGTTTGAGCCACTTGAGAGTATCTCATCCAATGTTCTGGTGGTCTCAAAATATAATTCAGGCTTCACAATCTACACAAAAAATCCATTTCATTCATGAAATTATTAAATACCGACCGGTCCTCACATTACATGGGTTTCCAATTAACCATAAAAAACATGTCAACATGCACATCGAGCTTACGCATCACATAAGTCCCAAATCAAATTCATAAAACATCATAATCATCCAATCGGGCTTTCCTATCACATCACATTAAAACTAGATTTTCAACACAACAAAAATTACCAACCCATCCATTACCATTTCTAGTTCAAGTACACACCCAAATCCGTTTCCACATCATTTTCCATGATCCACATTAAACACAACTTTCACATACTCAATGCCAAACTAGCCTTCATACCATTTAAAATCAATCCTATTATAAAAATTCTACAGTTAATTTTTTTCATTAATTTACAAGGGAAATAGCCTTTCCAAATTCATATACACTCAAAATATATTTTTGAACACACTTCACATCACCTTTATAATTTGAAATCATACTTGAGGTGCATAATGAGCAATATCATGTGTCCCAAAACACACTTTCTTTATAAAATTGGCTTTCATCCAATTTGTAGCAAAAAACCTTTTTAAGAGTTAATTTTTTCTATTCACACAAATAATTGAACATATTTAAATAGGCGAAAAAAATGGATTACATGAAATAGAATCAATTTCATTTAAAAAACCACCTTTCGTTTCATAGGATCTTCAAATAACCTTGAAAAAACAATTTTCAAAAAAGTTTCACTTTATTTTAAATAAAAACAACAAGATGCACATGAAAATCACACCATAAAACCACCAATTTAAACACATAAAATTTACTAGAAAATAAACAACATTATGAAAATATAATTAAGTGAAAACCCATCCAAATCACCTAATATAACATTAAAAACTCAATTGTCATTTTATCAAACACCTTGCATTAATTTAACATAGTAATATTCAAATAAACCATCTTTGAAACCATTTTTCATTCATATCACATTATTAATAATTCAAAAAAATAAATCTAGAACATCATTAGTACTATGATAAATATTTAAATTCATTCATGGAAATATCAAGATTCAACATAATGTGATTGGAAACAAATGGATAGAAACACTTACATCAAAGACGTGGAAACACAACCAATATTTTTATGAAGTAAGAATTTAGATTGATATACAATCTTCAAACCCTAACATCCACGAAATCAACCCACGCCCAACCCTAACCATTAGGGTTTTTTGATAAGGAAACCCCAAAAAATGAAACCAATAGCTTTAGAGCTATGGGTGTAGACAATAGATAATAGACCAAAAACCAAAGGAAGAACAACAATAAACCGTAAAGGGGATTTTAAAATGAAAGGAGGGATAAAGAGGAGGTGTTTGGTGGGTCCCCTAGTGAACTTAAGTTGAACATGAGAGGAAATACCAAATAGGGGTTACAATATTAAAGTAGAAAACATGGATGTTCACATTGTTTTAATATATATTAATGTCACACGGTTAGGCCACATGGTTTTCAAAATCGTGTTCCAACCATGAGAACCCTACTAAACAAGAGGGATTCTAGTAAAATTTAAATGAATAGTTTAACAAACTGTGTACCAACCATGATAAACACCCCTATCTAATTACAAAACCACACTACATAATTTCTACATGGATTCCTTAATCATACATAGGCTCTGTTTGATACCCTAGAACCCTAACAAAGCCTCGTACAGTTTCCTGGGAAGGGGTTCATAATTTCCCACTAGCATGTACTAAATGTGTGAAACCTACTTTGAAGCCAAAAATCCACACCTTTAAAAACAAACTCAAAACGTTAAACCAAGACCCAACCCAAACATCAACCAAATAATCCAAATACGGAAAAATAAAATGATAAAAAATTATTTCCAAAGTTGTGTATGATAATTCACCACATCCCAAATAGTATCATCCTCCAAAAAACATCCATCTAAAAGGTAAACAAAATTGAGTCGAAAATTGGATATAAGACAAATAAAACAATGAACCTTAGGGTGAGCATTCACTTAAAAAGTCACACCTGAACAATTCTAGTGAAATCCCCCACATGATGAATAATGGGAGGATAGGGGAGGGTTCTCCCCTCCATAAACTCGACTAACATGATCATCATTGAAAACTCGCAATAGAATGTCACAAAATTGGAAAACCAACTATATGAAAACCTGGGAAATAGGGAAATAACATCCCAAAATAGAACCCATATTCACCGTATTGAGCCCATGGGAATAATTGATACCGAGCATAAAAAATGCAATTCATCTTTTCCTAAAAACTCAGGCATTTGATAACAAGAACAAACTAAAACTGGAACTAATTCGCATCATGGATAAGAACACCCTATATGGGAACACTCTATTTAATGGAAACCATTTATATAGACACAACCACTTGTAAAATAAAATAACAAATCTATCACACTTTTATAATATAATGATGATCTTACAAAATCAGTAAAACTAAAAAAAAGATACTTCAAATATCCCCAACTCAATATAAGGAATCAATAGCTGGGCCAATGGTTCCCACCTCCCAGTAGTTCTGGGTTATATAAAAATACTCTCATTGGGGCCTATGGATATAGCTTGGATGTCTGTAGCATCTACTTACCTATATTATTGATCTAACATCCTCTGATCGCAGTTTATTCTTTTGGAAACTATTCTCACAAAATATCTCCAAATGAACTAAATGGACATAAATATGATAGTTTTTTTGGGAATTATAGCATGATTTCTTCTAATGAAAAACCTGAAGTCACTATAACCACAAAAGAGATTGATATTATGAGTGATAATCAAGAGTCGATGAAAAAGGATTAATTGAAATAAGATCATTTGGTACTCACCTCTCACTAGATGGGAAACGTTCATGAATACTGAGAATGAAATGATCATCAATCATCAGAGACTGAACCCCAAATTCATACTTAGATAAGAAAGCCTTTTAAAAAAACTTTCCAAACTGAACTTTACCGAATGAGATAACTATATCATTGATCTGAGGTCAAAGTCCCCAATAAAAGGGAGGAAATTTCAACAGGTTCTGTGATACTATCTTCAAATATAAAGAAACTATCTCTTTAATGTCATCAAAATTGGCATTCACTATCCACTGGCCTTGTTGAATACTTATATGATCTTCCACATTATTTTTCCTCACCTCCGTAGGTATAGAAAATAGGAAAAAAAGTGGTCTTAAACACCTCATATGTTGTCCCATCTTGTAATGATATAGGAACAATAAATTTCCATAGATCCATTGATTGACCCTCAAACAAACCAATAACAACACACACTCTCATATCTTCAGTAGTTCCTATAGATCCAAAGAAAATATCAACTTCCACATACTATTCAATTAACTATAACTAACCTAAACCACCACATAAGATAGGAGACAACTAATTAGAACCATACATAAGAAGAGATTCCCTAGAATCCATGGGGATATTTCTAGGGGGGATATTATGAATAATGCAAAGAACATGAAATCATAATAAATATCAATCTGAGAACGTAACCATTATAAGTACCTTGATCTAAACAATGGTCTCATAATTAAAACACATAAAAGTACACCGAAAAATCCACATTTCAAGAACCACCATTTCATTTCAGTTTCAAATCACCTTCTTCAATGGTAAATTTTCAATTCCAAAATCAAATTTTCGCAAATAAAACCCACTTCCCAAAGTAAAACCCAATTTAAAATCAGTTAACTTTTGAAAAATATTATGTAAAAACCATGTCAAACATTGATTTTTAAATACTCACCCATTGAATCCAATTAACTGTCACATATGCGCTCATCCCACTTCTGCATAGACCATCCATGTATAAATGATAATATACAATTTTCATACATATCCACACATATGTGATCATCTATATGGAATACCAAGGGTTACACATTCCACTTCATCATCAAACTTATGCATTTAATATAATTTCAATTAAATTTTCACTCATATTTTTAAAACATCTCCAAATACTGAATCAATTTCTCCTTCAAAAAATATTTTTTCCTTTCAATCTAAAACCACCTGAAAGAAAACATTTACATCTCAAAAAAACTCATTCTAAAATCCCACTCGCACCAACTAAATCAAAAAATCACACCAAAACTATCAGAATGGTGAACTAGTGGCCATGCCTAACCTGATGAGATGGTTAGTGGGTCATGTCCCATGTAAGAATCCACAATGAAGATAACCTTTAACCATTAATCATGGTCCAATTGGGTTACTAGTCCCTGTGAGATCATGAAATAACACCGGACCACCACTATTGTCATTCCCCAATCCAATGAATAGACCAAAGACCTAAATCACATAATAACTCTGGAAACTCATGGATCCGAAGAAGAAAGGGTTGATTCTATCCTTACTCTACCAATATCCTAAGTCCTGAAAGTCTTAATATCTAGCTACTTATCATCCTAAATAAAAACGGCTTGATTTGATACCATTTTTTCACAAACCATGATGGGATCCCATTCAAACTGACACCTGACCTAGTTTGAAACATTTTTTGAAGGGATTTTCCATTCCTCAAAGGCTAAAAACCAGAGTCAGCATAAAATTAATCATAATTGGAATAATGTTTTTCCCAAATACACCAGGATAAAATAATCAAGATGAACACATATATGAACAAACAATAACTAAATACAACTAAATATACTAAAATATCCTCAAACAATAGTTGAAAATCCGAAATAGAAATTGAATACAATACTGAGGCTGTATTATTCCAACAAGATCTCCACATGACCTCTTGGTCACCTTCAGCCACAAGACCAACCTAAACCCAAAGAAAGCACACCAACCAAAAACCAAAACATTCAAAATGTCTTTTTTGAACTTAATCCAAATGGAACAAGAAGGGTAAAAGATTAAATATATCATTAGGTAGTCACCATAGAGTACATGCATTTATTTTCCTAAAATATTCCATAAAAATTAGGTGAATAAAAATTATGAAAATAGGCTTTTCATTTTAAAAAATAAAACACAGCTTTCAAAAAATTCAGTATTTAAAATAGTACATTCCTTTTTCCTTTTCAAAAATGGTTTAACATTCTAAAACCCATTTCAAATCTAAAAGAACTAATATAAACCAAATTTAGATGATACAAAGAGATGTGCATAATGTAGAAAACCCAAGAAAGTAAATAAAACAAGAAAAACCAATGTCCAATATGAATCATTAATAAACAGAACAAATAAATAGTAGGTCGCGAGTATTTCCTGAGCATCCCTAGAGATATACCTTGACATAGTCTGATTATACTCTCCTTCCATCATATGTTAAAGCTCCATAGTTAATAACCAACTAGTTTCACAAAACTAACCAATCTAATGAAATGACCAACCTACCACTATCATGTCACGGGGGAAATCATCCCATCTAATTGGGGTCAACAAAAGGCATAACTTCACCCTCATTATGACACCATGGAATCCCATGATAATAATAATCATAAATTATGTAAAAAGGGTATAGAAACAATAACCAACATAGTACTCATATGTGATCTATTATATAGAAATACTTCGTGTGTTTCAATGGACTCAATATCAATGATTTTACTATGTATGAGACACTAGAGAGGATTTCATCCAATGTTATAAAGGTATGAATATATGATCCATGCATTGCAAATCACATGAAAATCCATTTCTTTCATAATCATTTTTAAATACCAATTAGGCCTCACACTACCCTGGTTTTTAATTTTCTTTACCAAACATTCCAACACGCCCACCAATCCCCCACATCACATAAGTTATAAATAACGTTCATAAAACATCATTAGGTTCCAATATGACCTTCTCATCACATAACATTAAAACTAGATTTTCAAGAAAAAACAAACTACTAATTGAGCCTTTAACATTTTCATTCAAAGAACACCCACAATTCAATTTCAACATAATTATCCATTATCAACATGAAACACTACTTTCGCATACTCAATGTCAAACATACCTTTATACCATTTTAAAACCATGTTTTATCTTAAAATTCCACATGTCCTTTATTCCAATAATTGACTTGAGAAAATACCCTTTCCAAATATATTTTAAAACACACTTTACATCACCTTTAAAATTTCGAAACATACATTATGTGCATAATAAAGAAGCTCATGTTCCAAAAAACCAAATTTCTTTAGAAAAGTGAATTTCAACATACTAGTACCTAAAAACCATTTTAAGACATTATTTTCACCTTTAAAACAAATAATTGAACACATTCATAAAGGAAAAAATTGGAATACTCAAAATTCAATAAAGTTGTTTTAAAAAATCACCATATATTTTATATTCATTTGAATTCACCTTGAAAACACTTTTTAATGAATAATCACATTGTTTTAAATCAAAAAAACAAGACACGCATAAGAATCTCGTCATAAAATCCACCACATTCCACATATAACACCGAGATCACAATTCCAAAACATTATCAAAATATAATCAAGAGAAAACACCACCTAAAGAAACCAATTTCACCTTAATAACTCAATTATAATTTTATCAAACACCTTGTATTCATTTAACTTAGTCATAACCAAATAAATATTTTTAAACATATTTTGTACCCTTATTTCATCATGAAAATGTCATAAAGATCTGGATATCATATCATAAGAATTATTATAATATTTGAAAATGAGTCAAGGAATGACAGACCATCAAATGAATGTGGAAAAAAGGAAATTGGTGGAAACACCTACATCAATGATGTGGGTAGGTTTGGTGCCATTCCCCAGACCCCAAACCAAGTGTCGTCTGATTTCTTGGGTAAGGGTGCATGGTTTCCCCTATCCATCTTCCAACCTTACGCTTCCCAATATCCAGACCAAAACCTCCACTTTTTAACAAAAACTCAAAAATATAAACCTAGAATGAAGTAAAACCTTAATAAAATAATAAAATTCAAAGAAAATATTAAAATAAAAAAATGGAATTCCTAGGATGTGGTGTGACATTTATCCCCCCCCCCCACAAACACATTCATCCCAAACAAAACCTGTTAGTTGAACGGTAAAGAAAACTCAATCCCAAATCTGAAATAATATGAACTAAACCACTAATCATTTGGAGACCTTTTATTTAAAAATTCACACTTGACCAATTATAGAGAAATCCTTAGAAAATTAACATTGGGATAACACAACATGGTTATCCCCATAATTATAACTTGACTAACATGGTTAATATAAGAAACTCATAACACGATTTCATCAAAATGGGAAACGCAATACAAGTAATCTTAGAAAACTAAGAACTCCTATTCCAATGAGGAAAACGTCTACACTAGGGTGAACCCACATGAAGAAATAAAACCAAACAGTTAAACAAAACACATTTCATCCTTTACACAAAAATCAGTAATCTCTAAAGGTGAAAAAACAAAAAACATAAACGAATCCATGCCAAGGACAAGAACACCCAAAAGGGGTGAAATATATTTAATGGAATATATTTAGATAAAAAAACCCCTTGGACTATGAAAAAACAATTCCATTACAATTTTACAATAGAAGGATGAACTTAAAACACTAGAAAAACAAAAACAAGGTAACCTAAAACATCCCCACCTCAACATAGTGGGGAAAACATTGGGCCAAGGCAACCGACCCCCGTCTATTTCTAACTAGATGAAAATCCAAACTACAGGTTCTATGGTTGGATCCATGATTTCTAAAGAATATCATTCTTCATAAGATGGAGCTGACATACTCTAATCACGACCTCTTCTTTAGGAAATGCTTCTTACAAAAATCCACTAAATGACCCAAACAACCATGAAGATGATAGGTCTTTGGAGGATTACAAAACAATAGATATGAATACCCAAACCAACCACACTATAAGCACATAGGTGAATGATCTGATGAGTGATAATTCTAAGCTAATGAATGATGATTCTAGGAAATTGGATCCTATGTAACACACCTCCCACCCGATGGGAAACCGTCATGAACATCGAGAAAGACAAGTTTATCAATAGTCACCATCAACACCCTAAATTATATATTGGATAATAATTCCAAATCCACCAAATTCTCAAAATGAACTTTACAGTATGATAGAACTAGTTCCTTGATCTATGTTAAAAGTCCTTAAAGGAAGAGAGGAACATTCAACAGGTCCTGCAATGAAATCTCCAAAGAGAAAGAAACCAACTCCTTAATGTGATCAACATGGGCCCTCACTTTCTGCTAGCCTTATTAAATACTCATGATCTCTTCCACATTCCTCATATTCACCTCCTTAGCCCCAAACCATTGGATGAAAGTAATCTTAACCACCTCTGATGTAATCTATGTTTGTTTTGATGATGGAACAATAACCTTACATTCATCCAAAGATGGGCCCTAAAACAATCCCCTAACAATAAGGACTATTACGGCTTCAGGAGTTCCCTATGATCTAATGATAATATCAACTTCCGAAAAAATATAATAGCCTCTAACAAATCCAAATCACTATGGAATATATAAATCAACATAGAAGAACAAAAAACCGCATGAGAATCACTAGAAACCATGGGGGCCTTTATAATGGCCTATCATGAACAATACAAAGAACATCAATCCAGAATCATACATCATTCAGAAAAATTAACTAAATGGAGAACCTCAATCCAAGGTCACATTTCAAGGCCAAAAACCACTTCTCACAAAAAAACCCTTCACAATCAAAAAACCTATTTCCAAAATAATTTTTCTTTTTAAAAATCATTTTGGAAAAACCAATTCAATACTTTATTTTGAAACACTCACCCATGAAATCCTATAAACCATCACATTTGTGTTCATCCCAAATCTTCTTAGACCATACATTCAAACATTAAAATATTTAATTTTCATACATATCCACACATATGTGAATAACCATAAGGAATACCAAGGGTAAAACATACCACATAATCATAAAACCTAACCATCTACCAAATTGTCAATTCACTTTTCCTCCACATTTTTTGTAACCATTAAAAATTCCTAATAAAATTCTCCTTCAAAAACTAATTTTTCCTTTGAATATGAATCCACATAAAAAAACATTTCCATCTGAAAATTATATTTCCTTATAAAATCCCACTCACACCAACAGAAACCAAAATAAAACACAATTAACACCAAACTATCAGAATGAGGAACTAGTTTCCAAGCCTACCCCTGCAAAACGGTTAGTGGGACATGCCCCAAGTAAGAATCAATAACTAAGAGGACCATGAACCAAGAAATCATACTCCACACGGTTCAATACTCAATGTGATATCATGACATAACACCAGATCACCTTGGTTATCATTAATCAATCCAAAGTGAAGACAAAAGACCCAAATCCCAGACTACCCATAAAAACTCAATGATCAGAACGAGAATGATTCCATGGTATCGTTCTCATACCTACACCTCAAGTCACAATAGTCTAAATCTCCATATACCTAACATCCCAAATAATAAGGGACTTATATGATAAAATTTTTCACGAACCAAGCTAGGATTCCATCCATACTTAAAATTGAACCTGTCAAAGATATAGCTATAAAGACATTCCAAATCCCCAGAACCTAGAAACTATTGTCAGTAATCACACTAATTACAGTGGGAATGATTTTTTTTCACAAATAAATTATTATCAAATAAAAAATTTAATGGGGAAAATATCCAAAAATAAATAAATACCACTAAATATACAAACCAGTCCAGATACAACAGCTAATAATATAAAATAGATATTGAATAACAACTCAGGTTGGACCATGCCAAACAGATCTAAACATGACCTATTGGTCACCAAAAACCATAAGACAACCCTCCTCCAAAGCCAATAACATGAACCATAAATGAGAACTTTCCAAAAAGATAAAGTCTAACTATGCCGAGTGGCACAGGTATGGTGTGACAATAAATAGCTCAGTAGGTAATCACCACAGAATCCATTAATTTCATTTTCCAAAATTTTCCCTAAACACTAGCTCAAAAACGCATTACTAAAATATGATTATAATAATTTTAAATAACCAAACCTAGATTCCAAAAAATCACTTTTTAAAATAACACACATAGATTTCATTTTCAAAATCCCTTTCACTTTCCAGAACCAATTTCAAAACCAAAACCCAAATATAAAAACAATAAAGATGTTATAAAGGGATTTCAAAACATTAAAAGAAACAAATAAGTAAACAAAGCTAGAAAACCAAGTATCCAATATGTAGAAGAAAAAATCGAACAAAAAGATAGTTTCTCTTAAGTATTTATGAAACATCCCTTGATTGATCCATGAATATACAATGATCAGACTCATATTTTGGAATATGGAGGATCATTATATTCAATAACCAACTAGAAGCACTTAGGTATCTAATCCAGTGGAATGTCCCACCTATCCCTATCAAGTAAAGAGGTACCAGCCCATCTAATTGGGGTTGATAATAAACTATCACTCGACCATCTAGATAACACAATAGAATCCCATAATAATAATAACAAAAATTATACTTGGACGAAAATGGTATAGAAACCATAAAAAAAAGTGACCACATACACAAACCATTAGAGGGGAAACACATCCCATGTTCCAATGGACTCGATATCAATGATGTTCCCATGTGGTATCTACTAAAGTGGTTCTCATCCAAAGTTCTAGCGGTCTCAAAATAAAATCCAAGCATCATAACTCACCTGAAAATACATTTATTTTATATTCATTGTTAAATAAAATTTTAACATTAAACTACATGAGGTTTCAATTTACTTTCCAAAACATTCCAACATTCCCACTGGTCCCACACATCAAATAATTCCAAAATCGGTTTCATAAAACTTCATAAGGTCCCTATTTGGTCTTCCCATCGCATCACATTAAAACTAAATTTTCACAACCACACAAAGTGCCAACTTGGCCTTTAACATTTTCAGTCCATGTAAGAACACAAAACCATATCCAAATCAGTTTCCAATATTAACATGAAACACAAATTTCGCATACACAATAAAAAATGGGCCATTATAACATTTAAAATCATGATTTGTATCAAAATTCCATAAGACCTCTATAGTAAACATTGACATGGGAAAATCCCATTTACAAATTAATACACACTCCAAATCCATTTTAAAACACACTTCACGTCACTTTTAGAATTTGAAAACATACTTGAGTCACACAACGGTGAATCTCATGTGACACAAAGCCCACTTTTTTTATAAAATTGACTTTTTTCTAATATTTACCAATAAAACATTTCAAGGCACGATTCTTAACTTTTAAAAAAACCATTGAACCCATTTATAAATTTACACAAAAGTAATACTTGAAACTCAATCAATTTCATTTAGAAAACCACCTTAAATTTCATAAGAACTTCAAATCACCTTTAAAACACCTCTTTAATGAAGTATAACTTTCTATTAAATCAAAACAAAAAAAACACACATTGGAATAACACCACAAAACCAAAAAATTCCATCATATAACACCCGAATAACAATCCAAAAACATCATCGAAATTTAATCAATGTAAAACACCCCCCAAATCACCCAATTTCACCATAAAAGATAAATTGGAATTTTTTCAAACATCTTTCAGGAATTTTATAAAGGAATAATCAAGTAATCCTTTTCCAAAACCATTATGTGCACATATACTATCATTAAAACACTATAACCCATCATCATAGGAAAAAATAAGAAAGATTATAACTTTTAAAAATAACTCAAGGAAATATCAATCATCAACAGAATGTGATAGGATGGAAATGGATGGAAACACGAACCACAATAATGTGTGGACACAATCAAATTATGATGTGGGAAGAAATGATCCCAATAGGCAATCCAAACCCCTAATATTCATGAAATCAACCCAAACATAAACCCTAACCATTAGGGTTTGCCCAACAAATAAATCCCACCTAATGAAAAAAATAACATGAGAAATAAGGGAGAGGAGAAGAATAAATTGAAACAAAATCAAAAGAAAATCACCTAGGAAACATCAAGTGACTTCAAAATTAGTAGTATGGTAAAAGAGAAGGGTCTTAGAGGGACCCTAGGTGCTCTTAGGTTGAACATGGGGAGGAAATCCTAAAATGGGGTTAAGACATGGGTGGAGAAAAATATCAAATTTCACAATTTTAAAGATTTGGGTATGTCATATGGTTTTCCAAATCATGCACCAACCATCCACACCCTACTGACCAAGAAAGAAGTACCACATTTTATTGTCATATGGTTTCCCAAATTTTGACCCAACTCTGATAAATTCCTTCAATCAATTTCCAAAATACACCACATGCTTGATGCATGGTTTCCCTAATCGTGTACAGGCCATGCACTATCCCCTATACCCCAATCAAAGTGCAGCATATTTTCCTAGGAAAGGGTACATGGATTCCCCTAATAGTACACCAACCATGTGCTACTTTCAATCATGCCAAAAATCTCCACTCTTCAACAAAATCTAAAAAAAGTTAAACTAGGACTCAACCCGATCCTCAACCAAAGGATCAAAATCCATGAAAAGAATTAAATAAAAAAAGATTTTTGTGGATGGGGAGTAACACTTTTCCACACCATCTAATAACCCTAACCAATGTTCCAATAAAACCTTATGGAACAAACCCATATTCCCTTTACTCCTCATGAATTAATTCCCAATCCAATGCCTTCTTTATTATTCATTAAATAATTAAACCACTAAATCTTGTGACAAATCATGGTTGATCAAATTATTCATGCAAACATGAAGCCATGAATCTAAAGACATTATCTTGTCATCCAAGAACTCACACTAACTCTTAAACCCAAATCTTAGTGCAATACCATGAGTGATTATCCAGCTGACCCATCCAACAACCATACTTACTCATGAACATCAAATCAACCCTAATCTAGCTCACCCTAGGATCATACCACCTCTATTATAATATTGTTACTGTAACATAAAATATATATAATAATACATCTAAATTCCCATTCTATATTCATTTTCTCACCAATACCCTACTACTATTTCTACTATCTGCTAAATAACTTCAGTTCACCCACTACCCTTCTGATATAAAGGTAATACAATCATGACCAATTTGATTCTCCTCACCCTAAGAATAACCCATCCATTACATTACATGAACCAATCAACTGATATCCACCACCAAGGTCTATAATTTTACCCCCACACAATGGTTGGGTGTGACCTCTTAATCTTATCTACATGACCACATGAAGCACCAATCACCAACCACCACGATGGTGTCCCACCACACCCATCAATTCCATAACAACAAATTGTTGACTATTAATTCATCATGAGATCACGGTGCTCGCCACCTTAATAATATTATACCAATTGATAATTCTGACCAATGGTGAGCCCCAATATTGGAATTCGTCACTAAAATGATAGATCATATGGTCCATCAAATAAAATCATAAAAACACGCATCATGGTATCCAATAACTGAACCTTTCAAAATAACATCAATCCAATTCAACCTATATAAAAAACATAATCTCTAGTCTTGAAGACCCCACAATGTATCCATCAATCCATCATATCAATATAAAAATATATCTTGAACAACCTTGCGGCACCAACCAAACTGAGAGACCAACACATTATTTTCTCCTGATCAGCGACTAAAATTCAAAAAATCTACTCCACATAGGCTATGGTAGCTTTTCCCATCACCCATCTAGATCAGGTCTGAACACCCTAATCACACATGGTGGTTTAAAATTAAACATGACATAAAATATAGACACTCAATTCAAATATTTTGGCTACCCTTAGTGAGACAAAACTACCTCAGATGTCTAATTAACATATTCACTGATCACTCATCTTTAAAAGTCTAACCCAAAAAATTTACTCACAACCAAACCCACCCGTGTTTTCAAAATTCTCCTTCACAAACTAGGGTTTTGACCAAAAATTAAAATATTAAAAATCTCCATTCTTTCTCGTTCAATGCTAACTACTGATCTTGTTTTCTAAAATCCTCTTTGAAATAAAATTTCTAAAACATTTCAAAATTATGTTTCAAAAAAAAATTTCCCCGAATATCATAAAAACCAACAAACACCAAACCATTTCAAATCACAATATCCACAATAAATTTCATGGACACCCAATTTTTTAATCAATTTCACACACACCACGTTCAATATATTATCCAAAAACTATGTTTTTTCCAAAATCCAATCATCCAAAAATTTATATCCCTATAGTTGTTAAAAAATCACAAAAAAATAATCCTAGATAAATAAAAAGAGCCCTTGTATGCATATTTATCTAATAACACCTTATAATATATGAGGGAAGATATCCTTTAAATTATAAGATTCTGCAATTAATATGGATTCTAATGAGGCATATTGTCAAAAAAAACTACCCATAGATTTTGTGTATAATTCCCCTGAGCATACCACTATCATGATACATGTACAAAGTATTGTCTCCCACCTAATACCTATGACTCATCCTGACTCTCATCTATCTTAGTGGGGACAATCTGTCTAAAAAACACTTTATTCAACATAAAGGTCCTAATAAAAAACATGAAATACCCAATAAACTAAACATTTAATCTATTGAATACTAGCTTAGAATATTCATGATCTATCATCTGAGTCCAGAAATCCTGAATCCATGTCCAACTACGATACCCATACCAATACATGCTCTAATACCGTTTTGTTACTCCCTGGAATAGGCTATCTGAACAGAGCCCAACCAAGGATTCTAAATAACATTAGGTGCTCCTCCCCCTATGGTAGAGGCTACGGACTAGCTATGAGGTTCTAATATAGTCATGATGAGACAATTCCCTCTATGTAAATAACAAAAATCATTCTAGAATCCATTGAAAATTTAAAATGAATCATCTGGATGAATGAAGTCCCTAATCCCATTGAAAAATAAACAAGGATATAAATAGCACCCTAAAATTTGGGAAAAAATAAATCTACAAACACACACTATGAGAAAAAATGAGGCTAATGGTGTAGAGAACCATAATATACTAAATTAAAACAAAATAAATTACACACTGGCCATCACTGCTCACATATTATATTTTCTAATCCCAAGATTCTAAAATTTTTTGAATCCAAACCACGTGTCTAGCTCTAAACTATACTTTTGTCCTGATAGAAATTTTTTATTTTGACTATGTGAATAGAAACTCATACTATATATGTGGGTACAAGGTGAGTCTAATTACCCAGTTGTTATCCCCAATGTGTCTATAATACTGAGTTATATTTTGATCAAGTGGATCTATATAAAATACATATATAAAGAGTTTGGTCAAGTTTTTAGAAAACAACCACCTGGTAATATGACAAGAAATAAACACAAAATCACACAATTCATGTTATCGTGTAATAATTATGTCACTATGACACCTCGTCTACCAACTTCATGTCCATGTCAGATGGAATGTTTTTAAGAGATTTTGTGATCCATGCATCCCATATCTCACAACGACAACTCAAATCGTAACATGGTAAATCTGCCCAACACAACCATGTACATTTTTGATTTTCCATTAAATCACACCGAACCATCCCCATATATTTTAAAGAGGTCATCAAACATAATGAACCATCCCTTTAGGTTCCATAGAGATCATAATAAATCATAAATTCCAATCCCAATAAACTTTGGAGAGGTCACAATAAATCACAACAACCCATCCCTATAGACTCCTAGTAGTCCACAATCAAAAACATCAACCCATCTGCATATTCTACAGAGATTCCACATCAAGGAAAATCATGGAACAATAAATAGGTCAGGCATCCCGCATGACATCTCACCAAATCATCACTAGTGAAATAATACTTGGGGATACATTCATGTTTCTTGAACACATTTTAGAACCCTCTAGACCCCAAAGGGGTCTTCCACATCCATTTAGACTATAATTCACTTTCATAACTGACAAAAACAATCTATCATGTTTTTAACCACACAAAAATTGAATTATCATGAAAAGAAAGTTATCATAGAGCTACCCACATAACACATTCATCATTACAGAAATTCCAAAGGCACTGACAATAATAATCAATATAATAACATAATATTTGGAAAATAAGGAATCACATATACAATTTAAAATAGTCCAAAACTATTCAATTCAAGCCCTTCCAACATTATTCGAAAACAAATACAAAATCACCTTTTTAAAAACCATTTCAATGGGAATAATGTGACACTTTACTTCCATTGGGATCTTGGATAAAATCCTACCCAAAAACATTTAAAAAACAATTTCTATTATAATTTCCATTTCCAAAAATCAAGTTGAACTTAAACAAATTTCATTATGCATTTCAACATAAAAAAATCTTATTTATTAAATTCAATTAATAAAAAATATACTTCACTATAAAAAATGATGAATTCTTCTAATGAAAACCATCTAGAGGGACACCAGCACTCATTTGACTAGGGTTCCACCGTGATACTATTTATAAAACTGTACGTTAATGTTGAATATTAGGATAACATGATACCATCCCAACCTTATTTAAAGTCACACAAATCCTACAACATAAAATAAGATATAATAATGATGTAACAGAAACATAAATTAAAAAAATGACCAAGATACTTGTTTATACTCATGACCCCAAATGTAACACCTCTATATATTTATGAAACAAATTATTAAATAATTGGATTTCATTAATAGATTTTATAGCATGCAACAACATGTTAACATTTCACAATATGCAACACAGGCTTATCGAGATTTACATACAGCGGTGAGTTTCTGCAAAACATCATTTTATTATTATTGTTATTTAAAAAAGAAAATTATATCCTTACTATTAAAAGAGTGGGTATGAACGTGATTAAATATAATATTAAATAATGTTCTAAATTTTTATATATAATTAATTACCAAATTATTTTTAAATGAATGTAATTTTTTTTTAAAAATAAATGTTTTTTATAAAAACTATTTAAATGTGCATAAGTGTGTCTTATACAAATAAATACAAAAATAAATATGGTTTTATTATATTAATTAAATATATATATAATATTCAATATAATTTTTAACAATCATATAATTTTTTTTATAGACAAGATACATTAAAAAATCAAATTTAATTTATACAAAAGAATTTTTCATAAAAGGTAGTTTCGTCGCCTTTTTATGGTGCTCTTATTATATATCATGTTTTTCACACTTTTAAATATTATATTTTAAAAAATAAAATTCTTATTTTTAATGGTGATATCAAATTTTACATTGGGAGAAATTTTTTAATTTTTCTAAGAAGATTCATGTTTTTACGAATAGTAAATATACTGATTCTATTTAAAACTGTATTTTATTTTAGTTAATTTACAAGGTAAAATTACTTGTTTTATTAATTTTAAATTTTAATTAGTTCAACCAATTATGGGTTTCAAAAAATAGTTTATAATCAAATTTATTATAAAATTATTTTTTGTTTTAGGGGTGAATTGTTTTCAAAAATCTACTTTTCAAGGCAGTTTACTAATTTTATTTTAAATTAAACTCTACAAATTAACTGTTTTTTCATAATGTAATAATTTATTCCATAGTTCCCTTTTATTGTTTTCCAATATGAATAGTAACCATGATATATTTTTTTACTATGGTAAAGGGTAAATTTTGAAATTTTGGTAAAAAAATGATAAAAACTATATAATGACTTTTACACATGACAAAATTTATTAAATGAAGATAATTATACCCTTAATACATAATTATCTATGTCAAGATGTTTAATGGGTACTTGTAGATTAAGCAGGCTTATATATTATATAAATCAATGAAAGACACAAAATGTCACTTTCTTTTACTTAAATATCTTTTATGTACCCAAATAAAGAAAAATTTTGGTTTTGATAGAATATGAAAGACTATATTAATATTTATTTATTTATTTTTATAAAAATAATTTATTTTTATAAAAATAATTTATTTTTAATTTTTATATGTCAAATAATTACCCCAAATGTTTATGCAACCCTGATGTAGTGCTTGGTGAATAATATAAAAAATCAATAAAATGATTTTAATTAAAATGATAAGAACAATTAAATGACCCATATAATTTAATTTATCTTATTTTTTGATTAAAAATCGACCAATTCCATCTAATCTACAAATTAATGATCATTTGGATCCACCAGAAAATTATTATGACATTTATAATATTTTATTTAATGAAAAGTAAAACTTGTCACATTCATATCTTTAATAACTATAACATTTTTAATATATGGTCTTGTTGAAGATAAATTAATCTAAAAATATTACATGGAAATATGAATAATTTATCCTCATAATAGTAGTTTATTTATATTTTTCTTGAAATAATAAGTAACTCAAATAATTACACAATTATAATGCAGTAATTATTAAACTATTGGAAAAATAAAAAAATGTTATTTCATATTTCAAAAGAAATATAATTTTATTTATTGAAGTTTCTACATATATTTGATATATTAATTAGATCCCTTAGTGATATAATAAAGTATTTTTTTCTATGTTAACTTGTTATGTTGATATTTCTAAAATTCAACGTAATGAATAGTATCAAAATTGACACTAATGATATTTTATAAATGTAATATTTTATGATATTATTTAAAATAATACAATATATTTTAAAAATGAAATAAAAATTAATATGGTCTAAAATTTTATAGATTTTTTATCCATGGTCTACGTGACAACACATAAGTAAAAATGGAAACATTTTATCATTGAAAATGTTGTTACCATAATTGAAATTAATATTGGTTAACTAAGGGTTGACAAAAAAGATAAGATTTAAAATAATACCAAAACTTTTGAGAATCCATTTCTGGATATTATTATAGAATTATAACATCTTAGCATAAAATCCCTAGAATTATTGAGGTATTTGGAGTAATAATAAATTTATTATATATTAAAAAATTGATATAAAAGGGATTCAACTCCTTCACTTAGTAACCTAACTTTGAGTCTTATAGCTTGAAAAAAATTTGTAAAATTATGTTTTTAACCTCCCAATACACATTATAGGGGTTCTAAAATTCTAAAAATTCCAAATTTAGAGTGCCTTATTGGAAATCTAATTAATACACTTCAAATAATATGTAATCACTCTAACTGATCTCTATATTTTTGAACTCTTTTATATTTAAACTGTATCTAGGATAAATATCATAAAATATTAACTTAAAAATAATAAATATGATGAAATGTTATTATGATTTGGAAGAAATCACTATACGTACCCTTTCCCAACAAAAAAGAAATGAATGTATCGCTTGTGCGCACGTACAACTTATCATCTCCCCGTAGTGATACAAGTAATTTTCCATCACCTTATTTTATGAGTCGGAATTATGATAAGATTAATTATAATATATGATATTTATGAAATAATTGTACTTATTTAATTAAAATATCATATGTACCATTTTAAAATCTAATCTTTTGCGAAATGATAATGTTGCTTAAGCGAATGTATTGTTACAGTCTCTGGGATGTGATGTGATTATTTTCATCTATATTTCTCATAGGTGGTAATAAAGAAGACATATATGAATATATATGATATATTTATCAAAAAAATATTAATTAATTATAATATATCATATAATTTTCCTTCTTTTAATATGAAAATAAAATGAAAACAGCATTTCTGTGCACGTACGACGAACCATCTCCATGAATGGGGTATTTCATTTCTATATTTTGTAGATTATTATATATACATATGTAATTAATATATATAATAGTTATATCATGGTTATAATTATAGATATGATTATATGATTATATAATTATAAGTACCAAAAATTTAACAAATCAAAACACATGTGAAAAACAACGTGATAATTACCCAAAACATAACTTTATTATAAGAATCATTGCTAAAAGGGTAATAAATGGCCATAAGTAAAAAATATATGGTATGAAATAGTTGAAAAAGGTTCATTTAAATATTTATAATAATCTATATATTATATACGAGTATTTCATGAGTACGAAGAGAGTCGAGATATAAGGTAAGGTATCTTATCTCACTGTTATTTATTAGGGACACATGCCTTATACACGTATCATTTATTTCATGTAGAATATTTACATTACATGAATTTATTATATTAATATTGTTTTAATATTATTTGGATATTTACATATCCATTTGGTGATCTCTCTTTAATGGGTTTTATTGTTCATATGTTACTAAATTGTTAAGGTAATTTGTCTAAATTATCCTTCTTTGAGACACATGTTTTATTACACACCAATATTATTTTAAAAGGTCTGTATGTATCCATTTGAATTATTTTAATCATTAATATCTTTGATTTAATGATATTAAATGTTTCATATACTGTTATTTTCTCTTCGGTCAGAAGTATTTATTCCTTCAAAATAATGCTTTCTGAAAATGTTTAAAAGTGTTTTTTAAATTATTTTTTAATAATTCTTTAGGAAAATAATTTCAAACAAGTTTAAAATAGTTTTAAAAGAATAATTAATAAGTTTTAATGGTTTTGAAAAAGATTTTGTTATATTATTTAAGCTTTAAATATCATTTTACAGTGGAGAAAGGTTATTTTCCTCAGGAGTTATTTTCATGTGATATCTTGAAGTTATTTTCCATCTACGAAAACATTATTCGATGTTACTTATTTTTTTAATGGATATAATTATCAAGGATAATATCCCTAATTTTTTTATGGTTGGTTTATATTTATGATGGAATTTTATTTAGGAAAAGAATGCCTTCTATGGGTTATGTTATTATTGAATGATGTTTATGAAACCCATTTTATTCCATAGGGTCTGATTTGATAAATGAGTTATGTTCATATGGAACACATATATGTGGTTTTCATTATGTGATGGGTGGGAACTATATCTCCATTTAATGCATTGGGTAAATATTGATATCTCATAACATATATAGGACCAAAATGGGAATTGAACTAGGTTTAGTAATACAAGATTACAATGGGAGTAAACTCGGTTCAGTATTACAGAATGAAATTGGAAGTAAAATCACTTCATTAATACATGGTTGGAATGATGAGTAAAATTAGTTCATTAATACAGGGCTAGAACAATTATTGAACTCAGTTTAGTAATGGAATTTTTCTTCTATAATGGTCTTGTAAGTGAGCCTTGACTTAAAAGAAAAAAAATTTATGCTTATGTGTTTTCTAAAATTTCATGTCAAATTTTATTTTCTTATGGAATATATTCTATAATTATTTATGAAATTATGTGATTTATTCCTTGACATGATATCATGATTCTTTAATATACAGGATATAATCATTAAATTTTTTCATGATCTTATTCTTTTTGATTATGTTATGATTTGATATATTCTCTCATTAACTTTATCGATTATCTAATCTCACCCTTTTATTAGGTTTATTTTTCTAAGGTGATGAAGGAAGATGTTAAATGATTTTTTTTGAATAATTTCACATTGATGATGTTGATAACCTATAATAAAATAATAAATGCATCGTATAGTGGGAGATAGTGTTTATTATTATGAACCAATTGTTTTTTAGTCTAAATTGATTAAGGTTTGCATAATTCTCTAAAAAACTAAACTAAAAAGATCCATGGTTTTGTATGTAATATAGTATATATTTTGAATGTTATACATTTTGACATAAAAAATTGGGTATCATTTTTATAGTTTATATCTTTTACATAGGATCAGGAAGTGAGGATTTTGGACAGTTACATTTGGTATTAGAGTAGGGTTTACATAACATTAGAGATTATGAAACTTTTGAGAGAATTTATATCAAGAGTTATAGACACTATCATGGTTATATTTGATAATATTTTTAGAGTCTTAAAAACTTATTAGTAGGTTTAGGATGTGATATTCTAAGGCATCTAATGATATTCTTGGAGACATATATTTTTTGAGGTAATTAGGGGATAATGAATCATGGGATGAGAAAAGGAAGGTTTGAGATAAACTTTGAGGTTAAAAATTTTAAATAAAGTTTAACATGTTACAGTTATTGTTTATCTTGTTTATACCATTTATAGATATTTACAAGGATTGTATATTTTTATAAAAAGGACAGCTCGTAGGATGTGTGACGACATGTCATGTTTGGAAATCCCAGGGGATAGATCCCACATCTAAAGGGTGACATGGGTGTATAAGAAACCACTATCCTATGTGTAGTCCCAATTATATATCATTTTACTTTTTAGTTAATATATCTAATGGAAAAAGGTAATTTTCATTTTGGTATCATAATTTTTATCACATAGATATCCATGGTAATAGAAATTGATTTATATTTAAGTGATTAATGTTATTTCAAAAGGCATTCACAATTTTAGAAATTCAATATGATTAAGATAATTAGAACACTATGAGATTTTATTTAGGGAATAAAGGTTGAATTATATACGATTTTGTTATAGGATTTATGGTTATTATAGTTATTTATGAAAATGGATAACGTACCATGAGTATTATTAAGGAAATTACTTTTATTAAGAGATATTAACAGTGACTGGTGATATAAAGAGATAAATGAATAGTTTATATTGGAAGACTATGTGATCAATGTTTTTGAATTTTGGGTTTCAAACAAGGTTTATAAATTATTTTACGAATTATAATGTTAGTTATTGTTATGATAAAAAATTTATAACATTGGGTATGACTAGTATAATGGGGTTTTTTATAATTATCTTATCTTGTATTAACTATATTTACATGTGATAAATACCTAATTAAAAGGAAAATCTATTTTTATATTTTTTTGGATTTTTGACCATAGAATATGATTTTCATTATTTTGGGATGGAAATTTCATCTCGAAACTCATCATCTAGAGAAAATGTTGTGTTTGTAGTGGAAATTGATTTAAGGAAAAAACTCTAAATTCTATTTAAGTATGTTTACTTATGTCCTGAATATAGATGGTAAATGAATTCCTAAAACCTTAGAGAAAAATAATTATATAAAAATTTCAAATAAAAACATTATATGATTACTTTTTTTCTGAGAAATTAATGGTATTTTAACTCATCACATATTTATGGTTTTGAGATAGTTTACTTTAGAAGAACAATGTTCTCTATCACTCTCTATCAAATGATGGAAGTTAGATTTATCTTCCATGTCCTTGTTCTCACTTACCGCATGAGTTCTCTGATGTGGAAACCTAATTATGAGTTACTTTTGATAGAATTTATGTTTCCAATTTTCCATTTTTAAAAGGAATTATTAGTATTTATTTTGACAATGTGGGTTTCTATGAACGAAAATTTAAAGTATCAATCGTTTCATAGCCTAGATGAATTTTCAGAGAAAAATTAAATTTAAAGTGGTAGAATGTAACACCCTAATATTTATGTGTAATATATTTTAAAATAATCTTTTCTCTTTAATATCATTCAAAGCACACTAGAACACATAAATACAGTTCTACACGCGACCTCAGATTAGCTTGGGTTACAAACAACCCTAAGTTTCTATGAAACATCATTTTATTATTTTAATAATTCAAACAAGAAAATTGTAACCTAGTTGTTAGAATGGTAGGTATGTATAGGATTAACTGAATTATTAAATTAAGGTTTATACAAGAATATATAATTCATTTACTAATTAATAATAAATTAATGTATAAATTAAAAAAAAGGAAATGTTTGTTGCTAAAAAATTAATTAAATGTGAACATGTGTGTTTTATACCAATAAATAAATAAATATACTTTTATGTATGATATTAATTAAATATATATAATATAATTAATATAATTTTTAACATTCATATAATGTGTTTTTTAGACATGATACAAAAACAAATACAATTTTACACATAGAGACAAGTATTTTTCTAAAGAGGAATTTTTTCACCTATTGATGGGGAACATGTCAAAAATATATTTTTTGACACTTATATAGATTATATATCATAAAATAAAATTATTATTTGTAATAAGTACACAAAATATTACATTAGGTTAACTTCTGGTATTTTTTTGGGAAATTTCATGTTTTGATGAATAATGAAAGTAATGATTTTTTTTCAAAGAGAATTTTCTTTTAAATCCATTACTTTTTCAAGTTATTTTTTGGATTCTTTTTAAATTTTAATATTTCATCCAATTATTTTTTTTTAATAATTCATTTTTCTAAAAATCATTTGTTCATTAAAGTTTACCTATTTTATTATAAATTAAATTTTCAAACATACTTTTTTTTATTTTAAATAATGGATTAAAAATTCTGATTAAAAAAGTAAAAATTTAGTAAATAGTTCTATTTTATTTTTGGCCAATATGGGTAATAATCAAGGTAAATTTTGTTTCCACAATAATGTGTAATTTTGGTTAAAAATAGATAAAGACTGTAAAATGACATTAAAATATGAAATTATTTTATTGGATGAATATAATTTTCCCATGATATATAATTATCCAAAATAAGTTGATTAATGGAAACTTTTCTATAAAAATTACTTATATAATATTTAAATCAGTGAATGACACAAAAAATGACTTTCTTTCTCTTAAATATCTATTATGTGTCCGTATAGGGAAAAAATTAAGTTAAAAATGAATATAAATGCTTATATTAAGTTTTAAAATTTTTTATTATTGTAATTTATTTTTTATTTATATATATGGAATAATGACCCTAAAAACATATGCAAACCTGATGTAGTGCACGTTCAATTAAATGAAAAATCAATAAAATGATTGTAATTTACATGATATGAACCATTAAATAATCAAAAATAATTATATAAATATTATAGCATGAGTAAATCTCGATCAATATAATCTAAAAATATGAATTAATAAACATTTTGATACATATGGAAATGATTATGAAAATTTTAATTGTTTATTGAATGTAATGTCAAAGTTTTCACATTAATTTTTAATAACTGTTATAATTTTAATATAGGATTTTCCAAAAAATAAATATCACATTAAATACTGCATGGAAATATAAAATTTTTATATTCATCATATAAATTTATTTAAAATTTTATGTGAATAAATAATTAGCTTACATAATGACACAATTATAAAGTATTATTTATTCAACTAATGTAAAAATAAAAAAAGATATATAAAAAATATTAAAATAAATATTATTTGAATTAATTAAGGTTCTCCATAAATTTTGAAGATGAAATTTACATATTGGGGATATAATTAAACTTTTTTTAAAATTAACTTGTTGTCGTGATATTTTTAAAATTCATTGTAATGAATAGTGTAAAAAATGATACTTGTGATGTTTTATACAAACAAGAATTTATTAAATTATTTAAAAAACATAAAAACATATTTTAAAATAAAAAAAATTATAATTTGTTTGAAAATATTATAATGTATTTATTTAGGTTCAAATTTCCATCACATAACTAAAAACACAACATTTTACTACTAACACATTTGTTACCTTAAATAAAATCAAAATAGGTCAACTAAGTGTTAACTAAATTGATAAGATTTAAAATAATGCCAAAACTAATATAAAATATAATTTTTGATGGTATTAGTGACTTAATCATATTATATTCTAATCCATTTCATATTATAGGTATTTTGATGGAGATTTAATTTATTATAAATTAATATTTTTGGAAATTTCAAAAGTATCCCTCACTTATGTTATAAAAGGGAATCACCTCCTTCACTTATTACCATAGTTTTGAGGCTTATAACTCACATAAAATATAATTAATAATATTATAAATTTCCCTAAACACATTCTAGATATAATGTTTTCTCAAAAAACCAACCCTAATGTCCTTTAGTAGAGATATATAGTAGTGGTTTCGAGGAAGAGGTAGTCGCTTGAACCGATCACTCTCTTTTTCTAATGTTCTGTACCTATTATATATCTGTTATATATATAAAAAAATAAAAAACTAGTAATCCTAAATATTATTTGATTTAATTATGATTATTAGTACACCCTTATATGTCTACTTTCCCATCAAATAAGAAATTAGAGTATTGCACGTCCGTATGATTGTTGTATCATCTCGATGTAGTGATGAAATTCACTATCCATCATCATCATTTTTGAGTGGAAATTATGATGGTTTTAATTTTTAAATCTTATTTTTATGAAATAATTTTAATTTTCAAATTATAATATAATATCTATCTTTTACCATCTGTTCTTTTGGGAAAAGATAATGTCCCTCTTGTGTACGTATGGCTTCCCATCTCCACGATGTGATGTGATTGGTTTTTGATCTATATTTCAGATAGATGGAAATAAGGTATAGTTTTTTGAATTAATTTTTATATATAAAATAAAAATGGTTCTATAATTATAGTATATAATATACTTCTCTTTCTTTCAATATGATATGGAAATGAAAACAATGTTCATTAGTATATACAGCCTTCGGTTTCCATAAACATCGTATTTGTTTTCTATCCTTTACTTATTACTATAAATACTTATCCACTAAATAAATATTTTATTTATATCATGATTATAATTATGGACATTATAAAATCATGATACAAGAAAGAGGACAAAAAATATAATAAATCATAAAAAATTCAAAAAACAAAGCGGTTATTACCTGAAACATAACATTAATAAGAAAATCATTAATAAATGGGTAATATAAGGCCATAAGTAAAGAATATATGGTATGATATATTTTTATATAGTTATTTAATAAATTAATAATAAAATAATATTTATTATAGAATAGGATTTCATTAGTATAGTGAGATTCAATACATAAGGTAAGGGATATAGTCTCACATTTATTTCTATGGGACACATGCCTTATACACTACTAATTTATTTTATTTGTCAAATAGTTTTTCCATTAATTTATATTAGGAGTATTATTATGATAATTAATTATTATTTACATATCCATTTTATTATCTATCATTCACAGGGTTTATAGTTCAAAAGTTACCAAATTGGTATGGAATTTTTTCCTAAATTTTCCTTCTTTAAGACACAAGTTATATTATCAAACTATATTATTTTAAGATGTATATATAGTTCCGATAGACATGTTATATAATAAAAATACTTCTTTTAAATATACCTAATGATTCATGTAATTTTATTCTCTCTTCTGTCAAAAATCTTTGTTCCTTAAAATAAATGTTTTAATAAAATGTTTTAACGGTTTTTTAAATAATATCTCAATAATTTTATAGGAAAAGGATATAAAATAAGTTCAAAATGGTTTTCCAATATTTCAATATAATTTTTTAGGGTTATGAAATTTTTTTTCAAAAATATTTTATGTTTAAAGGGAATTTTATAAATGGGAGAGGATATTTTTTGTAAGGATTATTTTCAAGTGATCTCAAAAAATATTTTCCATCATTGATAACATTAGTTTATGTTACTTATTTTATAATGGATATATCTTTCAATAATATTATTCATATTTCATATCTTTTGTTTATAATATTTTTGGAATGATATTTATGAAACCAATTTCATTTCCATGGGTTATGTTGTGATTGAATCATGTTTATGAAACCCATTTCATTCCATTAGTTTCGATATGATGAATGATTTATGTTCTTATGGAACATATATGAATGTTTTTCATTATGTGATGGTTGGAACCAATATCTCCTTCCTTTGGATTGGATAAATATTTATATATTATGATATTTTAAATAATGAAATTGTAATTTAACTTGGATCCAAAATGTTGTACTAGAATGCAAGTAAACTTGGTTCAGTAAAACAGGGCTAGAACAAGGAGTAAATTCTGTTTTGCAATAAAGGGTTGGAGTGAGTACTGAACTCGATTTAGTAAGGGACCTTGTACACTATGATTATATTTTTAGTTATCCTCATCTAAATCTTTATAAACTCTTATAATTTATTCCATGACATCATATCATAATTCTTTGATATATAGGATATACTATTCAAAATTTTTTATGTTCATATATATTTTAATTATCTTGTGATTTGATATATTATATGTTCACCCCTATAGAGAATATGATATCACCCCTTTCTTGTGTTTCCTTTTCTCAAATTATTAGTAATGATGTTAAATGATTTTTTTTCTCAAAATATTTCACATGAAAGATATTGATGGCTAGATTTCAAACAAGAAGAGTTACATATAGTGGGAGATAGTGTCGGTTTTAGGATTCAGCTGTTTATGAGTCCATGTTGATAAAAGTTTGTCCAAATTATCTAAAAAAAGAACTATAAAATGTAATTTGATCTGTAATTGATCCACTATTTCCTTTTTATTTTGTAAGTTATGATGTAAAAAATAGGTAACTTTGTAAATTTTATGTCTTTTTCACCAGATCCAAAAGTGTGAAATTTGGGTTGTTTCACCAAACCTAAACCAATAGTGTAATAAACCCTTCCAAACACATACCAAACACTACTGAGTTTATGAGAACCTAATTTATCCCTAAATAGAATAAAATAAATTAATCAAACAATTAATACCAAACACTAAAATTTTAACAATAGGAATAGAACTCACCAAGCATCCCAATGAAGATGGAATCGTGATCAACTGGATGTGACCCACTCCCAAAGAACCCTTTAATGTCATGAACCCCTCCCCAAAATTTGTACCCCTCCTAGGCCAGCAATGTGAGAATGGAGATAGTGACCCCCGATTCCCACCTCTGGTATGACCCGAGTTGGAGACTAGCACCGAGGCTATAGTAAACACAGAAATGGGAGGCATTTCCATCTAAGAGGACACATGAAAAAGAGATACATAAGATAGACACCAACCAACTCCAAATCAGGTAACAATATATATGAGATCCCATGTAAAAATTTTAAAGGAAATTAAAACTACTATAATTGAAAGTGGAAAACTACTAATACCCAAAACAAAATAAAAACAGCAGCCTCCACAATCCTGAACAGCTCATTTAACCCCAAGTTAGTAGAAACCATCTTGATCTCCAAACCACTCCATATAACCATAAAAATAGTTTATGTATACATTGGTTGAGTATAACAGTACACTTAGTAGGATCCTCCCTGAAGCCTCTCGTGCAAATGTAAATGAAGAATGCTAAAGCACAATGGACAATAGGTGAAACTAACTTGTCACAAACATAGGTATACTATGTTCCCAGCCTCACCTTGGATACTCTCACCAATTAATACATACAATATTATATAATATAATAAATAATATCACGGGTACACCACAACTACTTCCCCACTAGTTTTCCACATGGCCCCATCGTCACACGTCCTAAGCATCTCTATCCAAATAGGATTTCCCACGGACACCTTGGTGACGCACCACAACATGCACCTCGAGCAAAAAAAACCACCATGTGAACAAAAGAATGTAACCAGGTAGTTTCCATAAGCCACAATATCCCTCATAACATGTATCATACATTGGGCATTACACCTCAATCCATTACATCCCACACACCGAGTAAGAATCCTCATGTCGTCACAGCCTATACACATTACGCCTATAGTAATCCATAGGATACTATATCTAAAATATAGATGTTTGAATAACCATAATCCATTATAGCCCTCTATAAACATATATGGGGAAAACTATCTATTGTGCCTACCTGCAAAAGTAACTACCAAGAGAAGAGAGCGGGGCCAAAGGGGGTAGTCATCCATCCATTCTCCCACCAGAATGTTGTGGAAAACACCCCACAGGGCTCCGAATCCCCAGGGTGTCAGTTTCCTTAACTGATGGTATAACATCCCGCCTTTTTATCACATAAAACTTTCATTACATCATACAAAACTGAGGATCCTTAAGGTTTAGTGTCTTCGCAACAAGGAACTTAATACACGAAAACATAAAACATTCTTCTTAAACACATGAAAGGCTTTTTTATTTGTTCATCCTAAGTTTATTACATCATCTCATAACCTGGGAGCATACATCAAAGGAAAGGGTGAGCAGAAGGCCCAGTAAGGGAAACATTTTACATGGGAACTTGAGATACATAAAAAGTCATGAAAAATAACTTTAAGGCATGAGAAAGAGATCATAAGGCTTATCATAATAAAAATAACATGTTTCATAACTTGAATATCTATCTAAAACATTTAACATAGACAATCATTTCCATTTCACCAAGGTCCATCCCCAAGGTGTTATTAAAAATTTCCAAGGTTATTCACCAATGTATGGTTAAAAATAGTCATCTAAAGAGATTATGTCTTTACCCAATCCATTGGAACACTATCAGGGCACGCCCTTAAATTTTCCTTTATTATCATGTGAGCCACATATATCGTCATCAAAATTTCATAAATAACCCATATAGCATAAAATAAATCTGGTTCATTTTATAGTCATCACGTTTTAAAAACTGCTTTAAAGACGTGATCTTTATGTCACTTTAAACCCACGGAAAAAGGAAAGAGGGTTTCATGTATGTATGTCCAGGAATTAAAATAGAACATTTTGATAAATATTTAAATACCCCTATAGAATAAATAGTATTTATTATTCACTTAATAAAATAGAAAAATTTGAGAAAAAAAGTGAGACATTTTGAGATGAAAATTCTGCAGCATAACGGTTATGTTACAAGGTTTTAGAAAATATTGAAAAGAGAGGGTACATAGGTCACAAACTCATAAATGATCCATAAAAGAGTATAGATACATAATATAAAGGATATAAAGCATGGTAATTAACTTTTAAAGACATACCATATGAAATCACAAACATGGAAGGAAGATAAAAATAAGATTTCCCTTATGAAAATTCGCCAGCCTAACAGAGTCACTTAAAACGTCAAAAAAATGAATTGACGAGATAAAATTGGGTATCTCATCATATGAACATAGAATATCAATATGATAGATATAGGTATCATACCCTGACATAATAAAAATGAACATGAAAGACTTGACTTGAAAATAGAACCTGAAAATGAGAATGGTGAAAAATCCCTTAAAAATTCAGCAACCTAACGACGCCACTTAAACGTTATTAAAATGAATTGATGAGAGAAATAGGGGGTATCTCATCGTATGAACATGAAAAGGATTGTAGGATGAATATAAAAGAACATCTCAAACATAAGAACATTGAACATTAAAGAAATTACATAAAAGAGAGTACTTGGAAAGGAAGAGAGAGGTAGGATCCCTTACCTTGAAGAGTAACTTTAAAATATTGATGTTTGGGACCTTTGGAGGCTTTAGGGCACCTTGGGAGGAATCCTTGGGAGGTAAGGAGGCCAAAAATTCATTGAGGAAGATTTTGGAATGGAAATTATGAGAGAATGACTTGGTATTTATAGGGGAAGTGAGGGGACAAGGCATTAATGGCCAAGGGACACCTCATTGGTGGTATCGGCAAAACTAGTGGTATTTCCTCATGGTATTGGTTACATGGGACACATCATACCTTATATTACTATTCATAAGTCTACCATCCCTTAAAATATCTCATGACATCATCATGATGTAGTTATGATGTCATTAAACGTACTGAAACCCAAAAAAGTATTTTTACTATTCACTGAAAATTCAACATTTTCAAAAAACTCCCAAAAAATTACCTTAACATAATATCAATGATATGAATTCAATGATAAACCTCATTTTATAAAAAAAAATTATAAATATTTTTAATTTAATTTTTAAATAAAAAACTGTTCACAGATAATTCATTTTTTTCAGAAAAAACCTCAAAAATTACCTTAACATAATATCGATGTTCTGAATTAAAAAATATAGCCCATTTTATAAAAATAATTTTTTAAATATTTTTAATTTAATTTTTAATTAAAAAAATATTCACCTGAAAAAACTAGTACTTGACTAAAAATAGTGAATGTCTTCCAAAATAATAATCATTTTTTATCCCATAATCAATCTTTTTTTCAAGAAGAATAGCATCAAAACATCAACATGTGTTACCTAAGAATAGATGATTTCTTTAATTATATAAAACCATATTTGGTAGTGACTATAAGCTCTTAGAAAACATTAAAGATATGCTCATAGGGTATGAACGAAAATACAACTTGACATTGACCAGTATTGCGAAGAAGTTACATGTACTTTAGTCATCGTGATCCATCTCAGCATAGGACTTGCATTGTTCCTTTTTCCTTGAAGATTTTTGATGCTCATCATGCTTCTCATTCCTACCAAGAGATCATTGCTTGGGATAATGTCCACCTTCTCCACATTTACAACATTGAAAAGTATAAGGTACATTAGATCGAACCTTACCTCTATTCATCACATTATCCATTTTTTTAAAGCAATTGGCTACTTTATGCCCTATCACCCAACACTTAAAACATCTCATGGTTCCTTTTTGACATTCTCCTTAGTGCCCCTTTCCACACTTTTTGCAAAAGTGAAATTGGGTCTTCTTTCCCTTAACAACTTTATCAGATGAACATCCCTGAGACTTCTTCTTCTTCTTCCTTGATGAATTTGGGCATTCAACTAGGTACCAATTATTAATTGTGAATTTTGATAGCTAGTTTGGCATAATCACAATATGTTTAACTTGATCTCTTTTCATACCTGTCATATTAATTGGGAAATCGTCACATTTCCTATAACATTGGTTGTTGGGACATATTCTTCCATTTCCTGTCATTAACTAAGAAAAGAAAGTATGATTATGGGGCTTAAATACTTATCCAATAATCATGAAAAGGAAACTCAAAGCATAGAATGATAAACCTGTAGTAGAAAAGTATACCCTAACTTTTGATCCCCTAGGTTCCTATCTAGGTTATCCATGATCTTATATTCTTATGTGAATATTTATTTTATTTTATCTTTTTTCCCTTAAATAATGGTTCATACAATGAATATGAATTTTCCAAAGCATATCCCCGGGGAGTGTCAAAACAAGAGTGCAGCAAGTCCCATTGTCGTGCACCAGGTTACCCCATGTCAAGCCTGAAACACCTTGTCAGATTTTTCACTCTGAAGAACATTTGTACCAGAGCCATCTGTAATTGTTCATTTCAAGATAGGGATTTATTTGTTTGGAACCCACTTACTCAATACTCACCAAAATACCAGGAAGATTTCCTATATTAAAACTTTTCTATTGGGTTATTCCTAAAGTTTTCATATCCTAATTTCCACAAATAACTAAACCATCTTTGATACCAACTATAACATCCTACCTTTTTATCACATAAACATTCATTACATCATACAAAACCGAGGATCTTTAAAGTTTAGTGTCTTGGAAACCAAGAACATAGTACATGATAACATAAAAAATTCTTCTTAAACACTAGAAAGGCTTCTTTATTTGTTCATCCTAAGTTCATTAAATCATCTAATAACATGGGATTATACATCAAATTAATGGCTGAGTAGATGTCCCAGTAAGGGAAACAAGTGAAATATTTTACTTGTGAACTTGAGATACATCAAAAGTCATGAAGAATAACTTTAAGGCATGAGAAAGAGATCATGAGGCATATCATAATAAAAATAACATGTTTCATAACTTGAATATGTGGCTACAACATTTAAAATAGTTAATAATTTCTATTTCACCAAGGTCCATCCCTGAGGTGTCATTAAAAATTACCAAGGTTATTCACTAAGGTATCGTTAAAAATGGTCATCTCTAGAGATTAAGTCATTACCCAATGCATTGGAGCGCTATCAGGGCGCACTATTAAATTTGTATTTATTATCATTTGAACCACATATATAATCATAAAAATTTAATAAATAACCCATATATCATAAAAGAAATGGGTTTCATTTCGTAGTCATCACATTTTAAAAACTGCTTTGAGGATCTGATCTTTATGTCACATTAAACCAATAGAAAAAGAAAAGTGGGTTTTATGTATGTAAGTCCCAGAATTAAGATAGAAAATTATGATATATATGTGAATACCCCTTTATAATAACGATTTTTGAGTATTCACTTAATAAAATAAAATAATTTTTGAAAAAGAGAGAGACATTTTGAGATGAAAATTCTACAGCATAACGACTATGTTACAAGGTTTTAGAAAATATTGAAAAGGGAGGGGACATGGGTCACCCACTCATAAATGATCCATAAAACAATATAGGGATAAAATATAAAGGATATGAGAACATGGTAATGAAATTTTAAAGACAAACCATATGAAATTACAAACATGGAAGGAAGAAAAAAAAATATTTCTCTTATGAAAATTCGGCATCCTAACGACGTCACTTAAAACTTCAAAAAAATTAAATTGGTGAGATCAAATAGGGTATCTTATGAGATGAACATAAAATATCAGTATGATAGATATATAGATCATACCCCAACATAATAAAAATGAACTTGAAAGACTTGACCTGAAAATAGAACTTGAAAATGAGAAGGGTGAAAGAATCCCTTAAAACATCGGCAGCCTAACGACGCCACATAATCATTTTTAAAATGAATTGATGACAGTAAGAGGGGGACTCTCATAATATTTACATGAAAATGAAATTAGTATGAATATAAAATAACATCCCCAACATTAGAACATGGAGCATAAAATAAATGATATAAAAGAGAGTACTTGGAAAGAAAGAGAGAGGTAGGATCCCTTACATTGAAGAGTAACATCGAAATGTCGAAGTTTGGGACCTTGGGAGGCTTGAGGGAACCATTGGAGGACTCCTTGAGAGGTAAGGAGACTAGAACATCATTGAGGATGATTTTTTTAATGGAAAGGATGAGAGAATGGCCTGGTATTTATAGGGGTAGTGAGGGGACAAGGCTTTAATGGCCAAGGGACACCTCATTGGTGGTATTGGTAAAATAAGTGATATTTCCTCATGGTATTTATCACTTGGGACACCTCATACCTTATCTAAATATTCATAAGTTAAACATCCCTTAAAATATATCATGACATCATCATGATGCAGTTATGTTGTCATTATACATACCGAAACCCTAAAACTGTATTTTTTCTATTAACTGAAAATTCCACTTTTTCAGAAAACTCCCAAAAATTTACCTTAACATAATATCAATTCTCTGAATTCAACAATAAACTCCATTTTATAAAAAAAAATTAATTTTTTTTAATTAATTTTTAAATAAAAACATTATTCAACGAAAATTCATTTGTTCAATAAAAAACCAAAAATTACCTTAACATCATATCGATGTTCTGAATTCAAAAATAAAGTCCATTTTATAAAAATAATTTTATAAATAATTTTAATTTAATTTTTAATTAAAAACACTATTCACCTGAAAAAACTAACACTTGAATAATAATTTCTGAAACAATTATTTACCTAATTTATTGAATCACATTTCTTAATCAAGGTGCCTATGTTATATTAATACATTATTTAAGTGATATTACTAATCCATTTGGTCACATTACTAATCTTAAGCGTAAAATCTCTATTCATAAATTACTATTCACCAAAAAATGAGTTGATCTTATTAGACTCCAAATTTATTACTGAACACATTTGCAGAAGACCATTTTTTGAAAATCATTACACATCATTAATTATTTAAGGTTTACAAAAATATTAAAATATCCTTTTTTCAAATTCATCAATAATATACATCCTTCATTTATCCGGACATTTGAAAATTTATAAACTTCACCATAAGAAGAAAACACAATTTTATTTATCTCAAAGGATCACACAATGCAGTTATGGTCTCCTTACATAGTCCCTTATAACCCCAGCATAGGACCTATGTGTAAGGTGTGCGAAGGTGAGAGAATCTGATGGCAGCTCATCCAACATTGCACGAGTAGTAATTTCTATCAGTTTGAACTTCTCGCGAAGGAAATTCTGTTCTAGCTTCACACGATGAAGTTCGGCTGGCGTTTGCTCCAGAGCAAAGCCCAGTGGTGCTACCTCCTTCCCAAGTTCTGTTAGATGGGCTTCGAATGGCCCGATACTACTGGATGAGGCCATCAAATCTTTTTTATATATTAATTAACCAAGGTCAATTGTATTTAGAGACAATACACACAACATTTAGTTTCCAACGGTCATATTGACCGATGGTCATATAACAGTCAAAACCCAACGGTCTCATTTTAATTATACTCATGTTATAAAATGAAATAGTTTTTTTATAAATAAATAACACACAAAATTAGGAAACAAGATTTATTCAAAATTTCAGGTCGTTATAGATGGGGTTTAGTAGCGTATAGAAACATAAAAGATACAGAATATACAATAGCTCACAACAACACTATGGGCATAAAATAGTCTTAGACTCAACTACATCTATCGTCTCTTGGACCTCCTACTACCACTTCTAAGACTAGGTATCTTATAAGAACACAACCATTTAAAGAGCTTTATTACATTACTGCATTCCCTTTTTTATCATTTCCACTTTACAATGATTAAAACATTAAACATTAATTAACTATTTATAATTCCACATTAAATTTCATTAGCATCACACCCAAAGTCTAATGTGCATTTAAAATTGGAACCTTAGCATTGTATCCCATCAAGCTTTATCCCCATGGGTTAACGTCATTTATTCAATTATTTATTTACCTCATTAATTTTCCATATTCTTAGCCATTCTAGAAAGAATTATATGGAACTAAACACAAGGGGTCTCAATAGGGAGAGAAAATGAATTACCAGTCGAGTCTTTGCTACATATAGAAAGAGCATAGACCCATCCACCCTTGAGAAGCTCAACACGGAAAGCACTTGGCATATAATGTGCAACTTATCCCCTTTGGGAAGAAGGGTAAGCAAGAACAGCTTCCTTGAGTAGTGGGGAAAGTAAAGTAGATAAAAAATCAATAAGAATCTGCAAGAATCCAAACATTCACATCAAACCCATTTCATCATCCCTTGTGTCCTCCCTGACACCCACATGCATAAACTGATGCATCTCGCCACTCTAGGAATCAACTACTACCATAACCAGTAAGCCTCCCTACCCCCACATATCACAACAGCCATCTAGGATCACATCACAACACAAGTAGAAGGAAAAAAAAATCATATCACTTGGGATCTTTTCCCTCAAACAAGTAAGAAGGTAACCCAAAAAATACAAGGAATTATCTTTTATAAAAAAACCAGTACTTTAATCCATCTTGGATTAACCGATTAATTATTCGTAGGATCCAAATTTGGGAAACCTAACTAGTAAGCTATAACCAATAATTAAGAATTAATACTGCATCAATTTTCTTAACATCAAATTACAAAAAAAAACATCTGATTCACTCATATGACTTTTTATCCTTAACCAAACAATTGTCAATTAATTATGGCTTTACATATTTTACTAATTTCCATCAAGAACGTAATGATAAACAATGAAAGCATAGATATCTCACACTCTAGAAAATAAAGAGGCAATAACATACGAGCGATGTCAATTTATTTATCTGGTTCAAATATTTATTATGTCAATTAAATTCTTATCCAATGGGATAAAACAAACTAATTATACTATTTCAAATAGAATAAAAGAGAAGCAATGAATTCCCTACCTCCAATAGTTCTTGAAGTTCTTTGTATGATAATGAGCCACACAACGGGTTATGACCTCCTCCCCTGTGACAACTGTATTCACCCGAGGATGCTGAGACACCCCCACATCATCCAACACCCAAGAAAATTTAATTAGTAATAGGGATATATAATACCATTGAAGGGCGAGGGTAAACAGAAGGAGGTGAACCCAAAATAATGATGATAGAACATACCTTGTATCAGAGATCGATCGATACTTCTTGGTTGCACCTAAAACCGAGGGGAACCAATCCATGGAGGAAAATTAGATCATGCCCCTCCTTTGGAAATGAATTAAAGGTTCGAGAATCTCCCACACTGAGAACAAGAAGGAATTGTTATAAAGGAAGATATCCCATCCCATTATAAGATTTTTTAGAGTGGCGGTTTAGCATATGCTAGATTTCAAATTAAAAGCGGATCACATTTAAACCACCCGATTTGACCAAGTAAAAACATCCTATGCCTTAGGAATATAGGATTTATGACCATTGAATTATCCTTAGATTCCTTAAAACAAGGCTTTGAATGCTTTTTAAGTCAAAGGAAACATTAAAGGGGAGAAACTATAGAAAAATGGAAACACTGTTCATGAACTCAAAATTTAAAAAAGGGAAAACACTATTAATGATCCTCACTGTTGGAACCTCACCATTCTGGAAACTCTCTTCATTAACAAAAAATTTGGCAAAGTAAAGAGGTCACCTTTGGATCCCCACCATTCTTGAAACACTGTTCGTGAAATAAAAATTTAGCCATGGAAGGAGGTCACCTGTGGAACCTCACCATTCTGGAAACATTGTTTATAAACTCATCATTTCAAAAAGGAAAGAGGTCACAGTTGGAACCTCACCATTCTGGGAACACTGTTCATGAACTCAAAATTTGGAAAAGGAATGAGGTCACCGTTGGAAACTCACCGTTCTGAAAACACTATTCATGAACTCAAAATTTGGTAAGGGAATGAGGTCACTGTTGGAACCTCACCATTATGGAAACATTGTTCTTGAACTCAAAATTTTGAAAAGGAAAGTGGTCACTATTAGAAATTCACCATTCTAAGAAAAGTGTTATTGAACTCAAAATTTGGAAAAGGAATGAGGTCACCAGTGGAACCTCACCATTCTTGAAAAACTTTTTATGAACTCAAAATTTGGAAAAGTAGAGAGGTCACCATTGGAACCTCACCATTCTGGAAACACTATTCATGAACTCAAAATTTGGAAGAGGAAAGAGGTCACCATTAGAACCTCACCAATGGACTGTTCACCTAAGGCTACTGATGGCACTATTCAAATAAGGTCATTGTTGCACTGTTCACCTAAGGCTACCGATGAAACTATTCACATAAGTTCAATGTTGCACTATTCACCTAAGGTTACTGATGAAACTATTCACATAAGAATATTGTTGCACTGTTCACATAAGGTTACTGATGGCACTGTTCACATAAGGTCACCGCGACACTCTTCACATAAGGTTACTGTTGAAACAGTTCATGTAAGTTTATCATTGCACTGTTCACATAAGGTTACCATTGGAACTGTTTGCAGCAGTGTACCGTTGGAACTATTCACATGTCTACTGTTGGAACAGTTCACCGAAATACAAATTTTGAAAAGTGTTGGGGGTAAGTCACCTTGACCTCCCGGAACACCTCAGGAAGCATATTTTCATAATGGAATGGACCAGAGAGTTCTAGGCCATTACATCAAATACCTATCAAAACATTCTCATCCTCTAGAATTCATAACCAATATAAATGGAAACAAAAAAGGATTCTGAACAACCATCCATCGAGATACCTCTCAAAAGAGAGAAAACTACCTGTATTAACCAATGAAAGAAATCTCAGAAAGATGAATGGTCTATAACCACAAAGGAGACATCATTACATGAAAAGAGTTAAACATCAAACAAATCTTGGTGTTAAACACGTATCTATGACTCGTGTTCCAAGGTACTCTCTTACATGCCACCGTGTCACCACAAGAAACGATCCAAGTGGATTGAATGCCATCAAAACACCTTCTATTTGTGGTCTTGGATATCCATAGGTCACTCCTCAATAGTCGAATCATCATCAACATCGATATCTCCCCTATGGATGATGATAGAGTCATCAGGAAGATAACAAAAGAGCTGTGATACATGGAAAATATCATGTATTTGGCTCATCTGGGGGGAGGGAAATGATACTCGATACGCCACATCTCCAACATGAGATAACACCTCGAAAGGCCCAAAAAACCAAAGAGAAAGCTTATTCTGATGACCAAACCTTTGTTTTCTATAATGGGAATTCACCTTCAGAAACATGGGATTCCCAACATCAAACTCTAAGGGTCTCCTCCTTTGATCGGCATATGATTTCTGACAATCCCGCCCTTTCTTCATCCCCTCACGAATCACCTGAACCATCTCTATTTTATTCAACTCTAGTTCTGGTTTGAGAATTGATGAATCTCCAATCCTAGTCCAGCACAACGGAGAATGGCATGGCTAGCCAAACAAGGCTTCAAACAGTGCCATACCGATGGTGGAGTGAAAACTATTATGCTAAGAAAACTCCACCAAGGGTAAGTTCCTCATCCATGAACCTCCAAATTCCAGGACATAAGGGCGTAACGTGTCTTCAAGATTCTAGATTGTCTGCTCTTTCTAGATGTCCGTCTAAGGATGAAAAGAAATTCTAACACATAGCTGAAAACTGAAAGCATTTTGGAGACCTCTCTACACCTGAGAGGTAAAATGAGGATCTTGATCAGAAATGATTGTCTTTGAGACTCTATGAAGTCTCACCACCTCCTCCAAATATTTCCTCAACAAAACAACCACTAATCTTGACTCCATTATTGTTATAAAGTTGGAAGATTTCCTTAAATAGTCTACTACCACCCAAATATCATCATGGCCTCCTAGAGCTCGAGGTAAACTAGTAACAATGTCCATTGAGATTTTCTCCCACTTCCACTGGGGAACATATAAGGGCTGGAGCAGACCAACAAGAACATGGTGTTCGACATTCACATTCTATAAGATGAAACATCGAGACACAAACTCTACAACTGCACGCTTTAGCCTAGGACACTAAAACTGACCCCTCAAGGCTCAATACATCTTTGTCACACCAGGATGCCTTGTAAAAGGAGAACTATGGAACTCTCTAAGAACCATCTCACGCATCGTCAAAGGAAAAAAAATCCTTCTGTGATACATCACTCAGTATTGTTCATCCTCAATCCAAAAATCATGGGACTCACGACAAAAAACTCTATCTCTCTTGACCTCCACCTTAGGATCCCCCAACTGGGACTCTTCCACCTACTGTACCAGAGATGATAGCACTGGCATCTGAAAAAGACAACTTCTGCCCTCCAACTTCGCTTATATCGAGATGTATAGCTGACAGTACATAAATTACTCTCCATGAGTCAGTAGATTCACGCACAACGTCACTACATGACTTCCGACTCTGTGCATAATCAACAACATTCCCTTTTTCAGGTGTATTTGATATTTCCATGTTGTATTCTTGTAAGAACTCCATCCACTGATTTTGTCGCATGTTTACATCACGTTGAGAGAAAACATACCTCGGGATCTTCTGATCGGTGAAAACCACAAAGCGCTCACCAATGAGGTAATGTATCCATAACTTTAGAGAAAAATCTATGCTTTCCAACTCAAGATTGTGGGTGGAGTATTTAAATTAATGGGGATGTAACTACCAAGACACATAAGAAACAAATGATCTTTGCAATATCAGAACACAACCTATCCCTAGATGCGAAGCATCGTAGAAAACATCAAACAGAACTCCCTCAATTTGAAGAAATAGAACTAGAGAACTTTATAACTTCTCATTTAGATACTCGAAAGCTGCCTGACACTGATCAGCCCATATGAATGCATGGTCCTTCCTATTCAAAGTTGTCAGAGGAGTCGCAACTCAGAAGAAATCAGTTATGAAACTCTTGTAGTACGATGCAAGGCCAAGGAAACATCTCACCTATGACACTCTATTTGGGGATACCCAAGACACAACTTTTTCTATATTTTATGGATCCATAACTACTCCCTACTGTAACACAACATTCCCCATGAAACGGACTTCTCGAGCCCAAAACTCACACTTCAGAAACTTCCCAAATAGATGATGTTGACGAATAACTCCCAAAACGGTGTGAAGATTCTCTACATGCTCCTCCTCAGACGTGGAGTGCACAATGATTTCGTTGATGAAAACCACCACGATCTTGTCCAAGAACTCAAGGAACACAACCTTCATCAATCCCATGAACACAACTATAGCATTTGTCATGCCGTATGGCCTTACAACGAACTCAAAATGTCCATGACGACAATGGAAAGTAGTCTATGAGATATCCTCATCCTTCACACGCATCTAATGATATCTTGAACGAAATTCAATCTTTTTCTACCAACATGAACCGTTCAGTTGATAAAATTAGTCATAACTCCATGAAAAAATTTATATATTCTTCACTTTCACATTGTTTATATGACAATTACAGACACACGACTGCAAACTGCTGTCAGCCTTCTTCACAAACAAAAATGGTGCACCCCATTGTGACACACCTGTCTAAACAAAACAGCACTATAACATACCATCCAGTTGTATACACGGATCTTGTAAATCATAAGGTGCTATCCTATATGAATACATATAGATAGGAGACGCTCCTGGTTCTAGATCAATCCCAAACTCGATCTCTCATCGAGGGGGTAATGATGCAACCTCTTCAGGAAAGACATCATGGTACTCTTCTATGAACCTACAAAATTCCAACAGCTAAACCTTTGAAGAACTCAACATCAGCTCAACCATCATGGATGATAAATATTTAACATGCCTCTAATTCATCTGAGGCTATCTCTCGCCAACATACACCACTGACTCACCATCTGCATCAAAGAACAAAACCTGCCTCCTGAAGTAATCCATGATAGCCTACACTAAATACAACCAATCCATTCTAAGGATGACATCATATGTATTTATTCATAAACATAGGAAATCTCCCCATTATATGTGTTTCCCCAACAATAGCTCACAGTCTTTACATACATCAAACAAGTTAGCTCGGCCTCTAGCTGGAGTAGTCAATGCCAAGGGAACTAGAAGCCTCTCTACCTTAGAACCCAAATCATGGACAAGGGTAGGTGATATAGAGGAGTGTATCACTCCTAAATAAAACAAGGAATACACCAAGGTATACAACAAGAAAAGGGTACCTAGAACGACGACTTGCTCACCTGGTGATGGCAACTCTAATGTATAAATTTTTCTACGACCTCCTCTATAGCTTCTCTGACCTCGATGATGACCACCACCATGGTCGTGCTCTTATCTCTAAGGATGGGGATCATCACATGGATTTCCTCTGCCTACCCTATCAAACATTTGATGATTTAAAGTCGGTGCAACCTGATGCTTCTGCCTCTGCTGGAACTGCCTCAACAGAGGAACCAGGAGCGGAACACTTGGTGCACGATGACTGCTCTAAAAGATCAACCACTCTTGCAACTAATAACCACGACCACCAAAAATAGAAATATGCACTCGATCTCTTAGAATAGTCATCAGAGCTTCTATCCCCGGAGAAACGAGATGCTGAGGGACGTGACCTACCCCATCCCAAACAGAAACTTTTTTACCCTAAAAACCTGGAACCCTATACTGCATCTCTACTTTGTGATGAATCATGATGACTCCCTTCTCGTGATGATCTGGTTATAGATAATGTCCTCTCGATGAACTCTTCCCTTTCCATCACCTCAAGATATGTCTTTAGCATAAATGGGGTGACTTGGCGCTAGATCTCTGGATGAAAGGCCTCCTTGAAATGCCTTTCCCTAGCCCCCTTATCTGGAAATAGGTATGAACCATATCGTAAAAGGATCCTGAAATGTATTCCAATCTCTCACACAATGGAGCTACCCTATCAAAGGGGTAGAAGCTCTTGGTGACTGATCGCCTTTGCAGTCGAAGAAAGAAGCTCGACTCTAAACTTTTCTCATAAATCCTCCCAGGAGATCGCTGAATCCTTGAGATCCTAGAGGAACATGAACCACTACTATCTCACTGCTCCACGCCACATTGTCAGAACCAAGGACACCCAGTGCTCCTTCCGAGAACAGATCGAACTGAAGCCTATCTCTACCTCTTCCAACTAGTCTTCCATGACTGCATCTGAAATGTATCCCTTGTACATGTGTGGACTCTTGTGGTGGAACTCTTAGAGTTTCCTCCTCTACGTTTTTTCGCCATCAACATATATCCTGTGACGATCTACTGGCGTAGCCTGATGGACATCTTCTGCACAAACCTGACGAGGATGTCGACAAAAGCCATACCTGAAAAAAAAAGAAAGCTTTTATTACTCTTAAACTTGGAATATGGAAGACTCAACAATAATTGATTAAATTTTTTCTTTTATTTATTTTAGCTGAACCAATCCCACGGTCTAACCATTCAAACATAGGCACAAAAAAGAATGATGCATGATATTTTCCTAGGTATCTACCCTGCAACTACGATTACCATATTTAGTAGCCATTTCAAACATAAAGGTTCATGCCTCATATTATATGGGGTCTTAAACACTTATTTTTCAACTGGTCTCCCCTAGTTACATGACTTTCTAAACATGACTGAAATTTTTTTCCTACCTAACCATGAAACTTCACCAGTCCCTAACATCAAACTCCATTCTATCCCTCAACTAGACCTATGATACTACTCTGTCACAACCCCCTCTACACAATGTTTACCCCTCGTGGGCCGGCATTGTGAGAATGAGATAGCGACCCCTGAGTCCGGCCTTCATTAGTCCCCGGGATGGCAACTAGCACCAAGGGTATAGAAAACACACAAATAAGAGGCATTAACCACTAAGAGAACACATGTGAAAGAGACAGATAAGATAGACACTAACCAACACCATCTCAAGAAGAAATATATAAGAAATACGCGGTATAAATATGTAATTTTATAAAAACTACTACAACTGAAAGAGAAAAAAACTACAAATACCCAAAAGAAAGTAAAAATAGTAACAACCACAAGCCTAAATAGCTCCTTAAATCCCAAGATAGAAGAAACCATCTTGATCTTGAACCTGATCCAAGGGACCTGAAAAATAGTTTTTGTATACATATAGTGAGTATAACATTTTACTTATTTGGTTCCTTCCTGAAGCCTCTCATTAAAAAGTAAATGAAGCATGCTAAATCACGGTGAACAACATGTGAAAATAATTCGTCACCAAAACAAGATTACAATGTTCCAAGCCTCACCATGGCTACACTCACAAAGTAACAAATACAAGATTATATAATATAATAATGAATATCAAGGCTACCCTGCTACTACTTCCCCACTGGTTTTCCACTTTACCCAACACCACATGTCCTAAGAATCTCTATTCAAAAAGGCTTGCCCGTAGACACTTGGGTGAAGCACCACAACCTACACCTCATTCAACAAAACCACCATGTCCACAGAAGAAAGTAACCAGGTAGTTTCTAAGAGCCAATACAACTCGCAAAACGTTTATCATATGTCGGTCATTATACCACAAGCCATCACAGCCCACTCACCAAGTAAGAATCCACAAGCAATCCCTTCCTAGACACGTTATGCCTATAGTAGTCCATAAGATACTATATTTGGAATATATATCTATGAATAACCACAAGCCATTATAGCCCACTACACACATATATGGAGAAAACTAACCAATGTGCCTACCAACACAAGTTACTATCAAGAGAAAAGGGCAGGGCCAAAGGGGGTAGTTATGCATCCATCCTCCTACCAGAATATTGGGAAAAACACCCCCCAGGGCTCAAAATCCCTAGGGTGTTAGCTTCCTTAACTGAAATGGCGGAGTAGCTTATAAAAACAAAAAAAACTACATGAGATAATATAGATCACAACCACACTATGGTCATAACCTAGTCATAGACTCAACTGCAGCAAATGTCTCTCAGACTCCCGACTACCACTTCTAAGACAAGGTATCCTATAAGCACATAACCATCAAAAGAGATTTATTACATTACTTAGGTCCCTCTTTTTAGATCTTCGTTATATCAATTAATTCTTGAAACATTAATTAACCATTAACAATTCCGCATTAAATTTTGTTATCATTACACCCAAATTCTACTGTGCCTTTAAAATTGTAACCTTAGCATTGCGTAACTGCAAGCTCTAGTCCCATGTGTTAACATCATTTATTCGATTATTTATTTACTTCATTACTTTCCAATATTCTTATACATTCTAGAAAACATTCTATGCTACTAAAAACAAGGGGGATCAACACGGTGTGTAGATCAACAACCCATCAAGTCTTTTCCACCTATTGCAAGAGTGTAGACCCGTCCGTCCTTGAGAATCTAAACACAGAAACCATGTGTCATACCCCTCACGTCTTCACCCCTTTTAGAAGAAGGGTAAGGGAGACTAACTTCCATGAGAAGTGTGGAATGTAAAGCAGATAAACAACCAATACGAATCAGCACGAATCCAAACATTCATATCCAACCCATTTCATCATCCCTGATGTCCTCCCCGACACCCACATGCCTAAACTGATGCATCTCTACACTATAGGCTTAAATTCAGCTGTAACCAATAGTCCTCCTTGATACCACATATCACAATATCCATCTAGGATCACATCACAACATAAGAATCAAGAAAAAAACATCATATAAATTAGGCTCTTGGCCCATAAACAAGCAAGATGATAACTCAGAAACCTATAAGAAATTATCCTTTATCAAATGAGTAGTTCTTCATTCCATCTTTGATTGACTGATTTATTATTCGTAGGTTCCAATTTCGTGAAACCTAACGAGTAGGTTACCACAAATAAAAAATCATGTTAACAACAACAATTTTATTACCATGAAATTACAAATACAAAAATTTAATTCACTCAAAATCCTCTGTATATTTAGCCAAACAATTGTCAATTAATTTCGTCTTTACGTCCTTTACCAATTTCCATCAATATGGTAAAGATAAACAAAAAAATAATTGATATCACACTATCAAGAAAATCAAGAGGGAATAGGATAGGTGCGATGACAATTTATTTATCCAGTTCAAAAATTTATTATTCCAATTCAATTGTGATCCAGTGGGTTAAAACATGCTAACTATACAGTTGCATGTAAAAGAAAAGAGAATCAACAAATCCCCTACATCAAACAGTTCTTGATGTTCTTTATACGACAACGAGCCACAGAATGGGTTAACATCTCATCCTATGGGACAACTGTATCCACCCAAAGATGTAAAGACACCACCACATCAGCCAACACCCAAGAAAAGTCCATTTGAAGCATGGATATATAATTCCATAAAAGGGTGTGGGGGGGAAGGAAGGATATTAACCCAAAAGAATGATGATATAACATACCTTGTATCAGAGATCGGTCGATAATGCTTGGTTACAAGAAAAATAGAGGGGAACCAATCCAAGGAGGAAGGTTTTATCACACCACTCCTATAGAAAGGAATGAATGGGTTGAACGTCTCACACCCTTGAATAAGGAGAAATAATTAGAGAGGAAGCTATCTTGTCCCTTTAGAATATTTAACGAAGCGCTGGTTTAAGATACGCTGGATTTCCCATTAAAAGAGTATCGCATTAAACACACGGTTTGACAAAGTAAAAATATCCCGATCCATAGGAGAAATTAAGATAGGAGTTATGAAATTTGAATCGGCCTTAGAGTCCTTAAAACAGTGCATTAAATGCATTTTATGTCAAAGGAAACATTAAAGGGGTGAAAATGTAGGAGGCTGGAAACAATCTTCACAAACTCAAAATTTTGAAAAGGGAAAATACTATTCATGAAACTAACCACTGGAACCTCAGCGTTCTGGAAACAATGTTCATGAACTCAAAAATTTCCAAAGGAAAGAGGTCACTGTTGGAACCTCAGCATTTTGGAAACACTGCTCATGAACTCAAAATTTGACAATGGAAAGATGTATCCATTGGAACCTCACCGTTATAGAACATTGTTCATGAACTCAAAATTTGGAAAAGGAAAGAGGTCACCATTGGAACCTCACTGTACTTGAAACACTATTCATGATTTCAAAATTTGGAAAAGGAAAGAGGTCACCATTGTTGTAACACCATGATATTTTATAAGAAGTATTTTTTATGTCTTATGATATACACAACATCAATGGAATCTTTCGTTACACACAACACTAGCTTGGCTTGCATTATACACAAGAGAAACCTTCCTCAATAGCGTGTATTGTACGCAATATTGAGTTTCACTAAACAATAATATGTTATTAAAATTTTATATAAACTAGCCTTTATGAACAGTAATACCCACTTTTTGAAATTTTATAAATTTAATCATTCAAAATGGACTTCATTTTCGGATTCAGAATGTTAAAATTATCCTATGGTGAAATTTTGTTATTTTCTGAAAACATTTAATTTTTTATGAATAGTGAATACACTGGGTTACTATTTAAAAATCGACTTTTTATTTAAATAATTTTTTATCTTATTTAAATTTATTTTAGGTCAAAATTGATACATAATACCTATATAAGTTCAATGTATTTCATTGGAGTTATTTTATAATAATTGTATATATATAAACATTTTATTGAACTTTTCACCGTCTTTTACCCATGTCCTAGGAGAATTTGTAAATGTACATAAGACGTAATTTTACCGCTTCTGTGAGTGGAATTTCGAAAATATGAGGGACATGGTTAATATAAAGGAGTAAAATGTGGTTCAATAAGATAAAAATAATTTTTGTTGAATAGTATCTTTTTACTTTTATTTACCATAGTTAAATGTAAATTGGGTAATTAAGGGTAAAAATGATATTATTATTACACTAACACATGTCCTAATTATATTGTATAAGTTTAATTAGACCAAAAAACCTTAGGAATAAAATATTACCCTTTAGGTTCAAATGGATTAGATTAGTACATTTATTATTATTTTATTTAAAGAAGTGTTAAAATAATTAAAATCGAAGTTTAACAACTAAAACCATTTTTAATGTAAGGTTATACATAAGATAAATTCGACTATAAATATTATTTAGAAAGATAAAATAATTTTCTACGTAATAGTATTTTATTTATAATTTTTAGACTTTAAATAATTTAATTTATTTGTGACACAATGATGATGTAGTAATTACCTTATTTATGATATATTAACAAAATTGATATTATAAATACCAAAATAAATTTAATTTGCGACTTTTTATGAAATAAATTAATTTTATTGGTTAATAGGACTTGTTATTATTGATTTAATTAACTTATTTATAAATAATCATGCTGTTATGATTTTTACAAAAAATCAATTACCATAATAGTGTCAAAATCGACATAAAATAGTTTTTAAAACAAATATTATATTATTAATTCTTATTCTATTCCTAAAAACAGAAGTTTCGGCCAAATGACTTATAAAAGGTTATATATATTAATAATTAACCACTTACGGTTCTTTTGACTTGTTATATTAAGTTTATTAACCATATAGTATAAGAAAACAAGAAGAAATGGTAAAAGATAAAATATTTGACTTAGAGTTAAATCTAAATGATAAGGTTAAAATAGTAACCTAAAGTTGTCTAAAATCTATTTTTTGAGAGGACTTCGACCCATCCCCACCTTATCTTTGAAATAAATCAATTTTGAGCTATTATAAACCAAATATGACTTTATTAAAAAATAATATTTTAAGTTTTTCCTAAGGTGCCCCTCTCCTCCCTTATAAAAGGGCACCTCCTCCCTCTCCTACTCACACCATTTTGAGCCTTCATGATCGGACATCCCCCACCCATTTCCCTTTTCAACTTCCCTAGAAACATATTAGAGTTCTTTTTCTTCTTCAATGACTAATTTTAGTTCCCTAAGATAAGTTTTCAAAGTGGTGTGTCGAAGAAGAGGTAATATCCGTTACAGATTCATTCAAATTTATATCTTCTTCTACTTCCTCTTATTTAGTTGTTTCATTATCAAGTAAAAAAACTCAGTATTACTCATATAATTATATGTTATTATAAATATGAAACAACCATATTTCACCTTCTAACCATCCTATAGAAAATGAAATCACCTCGGGTGCGTATGTACGGAATACCGTCTCCACGCTATGGTGTAATCTGTTTTCCCCCACCTCCTTACATGGATGGGTATAATGGTTTAAAGAATAACTATATATGATTATTGTAAAGTTATGTTGATTCTAAAATAGTATACATACACTTCAATACAATCCCTCGATCATGGTAATGATATCATCACTCATGCGTACGTACGGCCTACTGTCTCCACGATGTGATGCGACTTGTTCTACATGATATTCATTGAATAATGATTATATAAATGTATTTAATGAATAAATATGATATATATTACACTAATACCATTCTGTAAATGAGGTATCTATAACCTAAAAAGAAGAAAAAGAATTTATTCCACAAAACATGCATAAGAATATAAAGCAATGAACACCCGAATAACAAGAAGCAATGAAATATTACTAATAAGAAGATAAGAATATGAACATATATGATGAATATGATTTTTTAATAAGTAAATGAAACTATTTAAATCAATATACAGTAGTTTTAGATATGTACAAAGCAAATCGGACCTAAGGTAAGGGATGATCTTACAATCTCATTTTTATCCGAGATTGTTTGTACTTCAAAATTTATTGGGGCATATTTATCATCCACATCCATGTTTCCTCAATATGTAAAATTATGTCTATCCCCCTAAAATTTTTTAAATCCAATTTTACTTATTGGTGAATTTTAATAAAATATATGAAATGAATCTTTTTTCATTTTCAGTACAAGATACTCTTTGGCTTTTTCGGCCAAAGTACGAGAAGAATGTTTTTTTTAAAATTATATGACATGAATGGATTTTTATGATTTCATAGAACATTATTTCCATGATGCTTACATTATATTCTTTCAAGTTTATTTCTAATTAAATTATTTTAGTTTAAAATTGTATGACATGTTAAGAAAGGAAAAATGATTTTGAAATAGAAACGATATTTTCCTCAAGAATGGAGTTCAAGTGTTTTATCAAAAAAAAATTCCATCTAGATAATATAGGGTTCTGTTTCTATCTGTGTTGTTACATTGATTTGATTATGTAATGATGGAATTATTTTTATGAAACCTTTTTATGTATTATGTTATGATGGCATGATGTTTATGAATCCCATTTTTATTATATGGGTTATGTTGTGATGTATGATTAATGATTTTGTGGCACACTTAAGAATGGTTTCATTATGAGATGGGTGGGACCTATATATCCCTCCAACGCATTGGGTAAATATTTATATCTCATGAGATATACATGTCTAGAATGGAAAGTTAATCTGGTTCAGTGATACAGGACAGGAACGAGGAGTGTACTCAGTTCAGTAATGGATTTTTTCCACTATGATGGTCTTGGAAAAGAACCTTGATTAATATGAAATGATTTTCTATGATTATGTGTGTATGCCATAAAGTTTCATGTTTTAAGTTATGATTATTGGGATTACATTTCATTGCTATGGTTTATCCCATGTTATGATATTATGATCTTTTTTGCAGGTTAAGATTTTCAAAATATTATGTTCTTATGAATATGATATGATTTATATTTCTTTTCTTTACTCTTACTGATCATTTGAGCTCACCCTTTTGTATGTTTTCTTTTCCCCGGGTCAGGAAGAAGGGTATTAAGTAGGATATGCCAAAAGGGACTCAAGATATGATGAAATAAACAAGAGACAATGTAGATGATTTATGAACCAGTTTTTCATGTTTCCCAGTTTCTATAGACACAATACCTATATAGTCCTATAATGGTTTTGTTATATGTTGTAATAAGTATGTTTCAATTCTAAACTAATAACCATGTATGTAAAGTATGGGTCATTATAATTGGTATCAGAGGAATGGTATAGTCAACCTTTGGAAACTAGGATGTGAAAGCCTTAGTAAGAACTCTAAGGATATGTCTAAACATAGAACACAATATTAGTTTTTTAGAAATGGCCATGAACAACATATGATAATACCTAAAATTTTATTCTTGATTATGTGGTTTTCCTGTTATGATTAGTGTTTCTCACACTATGATTCTTGGTTTTAGTCAATGGATGGAACCCGAAGGAACCATGTTAATGCTAAATGCGATGGGCGATGCAATGATCGTCCCCCTAAGAAACCAAGCATTATGGTAGCTAGAATGAAAAATCTTGTAGCCATGCTCAAACAACTTTCTCAAACTATGAATCATGCAGGACTTCCAAACGAGCAAAGGAAGGAGCAAAATTATGTTGAGTCCTTCATGAGGTAGCGTCCACCTCTATTTAGTGGGTCTTATGATCCATTAGTGGCTGAAAAATGGATTAGTACCAATGAAAAAAAAATTAGTCTTGCAATGTTCTAAACGTGATCAAGTCCTCTTAGCAGTATATCGTTTGGAAGTTGAAGATGATCAATGGTGGAATATTATTAATAATACGAGGCAAAGGGGTGAAATTGAGTCCAAGGAATGGGATGAGTTCAAGAACTTATTTTTCAATAAGTACTTCCCTCATATTCTTGGAACAAAGATGGAGAAAGAGTTTCTTGAACTGAAGAAAAAGGATGATGAATCGTTTGGTACCTATGAAGCAAAATTTACAAGACTTGCAAGGTATGCTTCCGGAATTATTATCCAACCTGAGAGTAAGATCGATCAATTATTTAGTGCCTTAAAACCAAGTCATCGAAGGGTGTTACCCATAAGGGACTTTAATAGCTACGAGGAAATTTTTCGATGTGCTCTCAAGGTTAAGATGGAGATTTGAGTAAGCCATCAGTCATATGGGTTAGATAAGAAGAGGAAAATGGAATTCAAGGGAAAATCTAAAGACCGCACTGAAAAGAAGATGTTTTTCCTTTATGCCCAATGTGTGGAAAAAAACATGGAGGTAATTGTCTTAAAGGGATATATAAATGTTTTAAGTGTGGGAAAGAAGGTCGTTAGGAAGTTGAATGTCGAAATAATGGGAAGAAGATGTCGAATGATGCGAACAAAGAATGGGATACACAGAATTCACCTCCTACACTTCAATGTTTCAAGTGCAAGGAAATGGGGGATTATGCCAATCAAGACCTAATCCAAGGGTTGTTGATGATGATCAATGTCAAAAAACTCTTAAGGCCAAAGTCAAAGGAAAGTCAGATGCAACTTCTATCGGTGATGTGGAGTATGATAATGAAGTAGTGAAAGGTACACTTATCATCCACTCTAAAGTAGAAAATGTTTTATTTGATTCTGGATCCACCCACACTTTTATTTCTGATGAATTTTCTAAGGGTATCTCCATATTACCTCAGCAGTTAGATATTGAGTTAGTTGTGACAACCCCTAATGGCAGAATAGTCAAATCAAAAGATTTCAATTCTTCTTCAATTGAAGTTTGTGGGAAAGTGCTTCCTGCAAATCTGATGATCCTTCCTATAGTGTAATTTGATGTGATTCTTGGAATGGATTGGATTTCTTTATACGGAGCACATATCAATTTTCAATTAAGGGAAATCACATTTAATATTCCTGATCAATCTACTATTATATATCGATGCAAGGATGAATATAACCTTCCAGTGGACATTTCTTCCATATTATGGGTCCTGATTCTAATAAATGAAGGTTATTTATCTAAAATGGTTGGAGAGAAAATCAATATTAATAATATGCCTATTGTACGGGAGTTTGATGATATCTTTCTGGAGGAATTTCCAGGTCTTCCACCAAATCATGAAGTTGAGTTTTCAATAGAACTCATACTAGGTGCTATACCTATTTCAAAATCACCATATAGAATATCCCCAATTGAGTTGCAGGAAATGAAGAAGCAACTCCAATTGAATATTGATAAAGGATTCATATGCCCTAGTGCTTCACCATGGGGGGAACATGTTCTGTTTGTTAAGAAGAAATATGGATCAATGAGACTCTGTATTGATTATTGAAAACTTAACAAGATCACTATCAAGAAAAAATATCCTCTCCTGCGCATTGATGACTTATTTGACCAATTATGTGGAGCTCAATACTTTTCCAAGATTTATATTTGTTTAGGGTATCACCAATTAAGGGTCAAAAAGGTGGATATGCCAAAGATGGATTTTAGTACAAGGTATGGACACTATGAATTTATAGTGATTCCATTTGGTCTTACTAATTCTCCTTCTATCTTCATGGATATGATTAATAGAGTCTTTAGAGATTATCTTGATCAATTTTTGGTTGTCTCTATAGATGATATTCTTGCCTATTCAATGAGCAAGGAAGAACAGGAAGATCACTTGAGAATTATATTAAAGACCCTAAGAAAGGATAATCTTTATGCCAAATTTACCAAGTGTGTATTTTGGCTTCAAAAATTTCATTTTTGGGTCACATAATCTCCAAAGAGGGGATATCTGTGGATGCAGAAAAAGCAGAGTTTATTGAAAGATGGTTGATACCAATTACAGTAACTATGATCCAAAGTTTTCTTGGTCAGGCTGGATATTATCTACGTTTTGTGAAATACTTTTAAAGGTAATATAATCCACTCACCAGGTTGACTCGAAAAGGAGTTATGTTCATTTGGATGGAGGAGTGTGAAGAGAATTTAAAAGAGTTAAAACGAAGGTTATCCAGTGCACCTGTGCTCACACTGCCATGTAGTGGAGAAAGCATTGTGATCTATAATGATGCATACAAGAAGGGACTGGGGTTCGTTCTCTTGAAAAAAGATATGGTGATAGCTTATGCCTCATGACAGTTGAAAATCCATGAGAAAAACTACCCAAATCATGATTTGAAGTTATCTGCGGTAATCTTTTCATTAAAAATATGGAGGTATTATCTTGTTGGTGAAAAGTGTGATATTTATACTGATCATAAAAGATTAAATTATATTTTCACACAAAAGTATCTGAATATACTCCAAAGGAGATGGTTGGATCTGATTAAGGATTACAACTGCTCAATTCATTATCACCCTGGGAAAGAAAACAAGGTGGCAGACGCATTAAGTTGACAAAACCATGCTTGCTTATCCATGATGAGGATCACAAAAGATCCAATATTTATGGATTTAAAATGGATGGATCTTTGGATTATAATGGATAGGGAAAAATCTTATCTTTCTCAAACTAATGGTAAACCATCTATACATGTGAAGATTAAAGAGGCACAAAAAGAAGATGTAGAGTTAAAAAAGAAGGTGAGAAATGTTCTTGAATTCAACCTTTATTGTGATGGGATAATAAGGTTCAGGAATCAGGTTTTTATTCCTACCATCCCATAATTAAAGAAGGAACAGCTAGATGAGGATCAGAGTTCTTCATTCTATATTCATCCTGGAAGCACAAAGATGTATAGGAAACTGAAAGAGTACTTCTGGTGGGATGGCATGAAAAGAGATGTTGCTGAATAGGTCTCTCGATGCTTGGTCTGTTAGCAAGTAAAAGCTGAGAGACAGAATTATAAAGGGATGTTACAACCATTACCCATACCCAAATGGAAATGGGAAAACATCACTATGGTCTTTGTCACCAGACATCCTAAAACATCCAATGGAAGTAATGTTATATGTGTCATAGATTATTGTCTTACGAAGTCAGCACACATCATTGCTATTAGAGAAGATTTCTCTCTGGATCAGCTTGCTAGGATATAAGTAAAGGAAGTGGTAAGATTGCATGGAGTATCACTTTCTATTATATCTGATCGGGATCTGAGGTTTAACTCGATGTTTTGGCAAAGTCTTCAGCATACTCTAGACACAGAGTTGAGTTTCAGCACTGCTTATCATCTTCATAAAGACGGTCAGTCTGAGAGGACAATTAAAACTCTAGAAGACATGTTGAGAGCTTGCTCTATGGATTTCAAAGGTGGTTGGGATCAAAACCTACCTTTGGTGGAATTCTATTCTAATAATACCTTTTAATCCAGAATCTAGATGGCTCCTTATGAAGCTCTCAATGGAAATAAATGGATGACTCCAACTTGTTGGGATGAAGTTGGGAAAAGAAATCTATTAGGACCTCATCTTGTTGATGAGATGGTAGAAAAGGTCAGATCTATTCAACAACACATAATAGAATCTTAGAGTCAACAATAAAGTTATTCTGACAATTGAAGAAATGACCTAGAGTTTGAAGTGGGTGATAAAGTGTTCTTACGAATATCTCTTTGGAAGAGAGTAATGAGATTTGGAAATAAGGGAAAGTTGAGCCCTAGATATATCGGTCCTTTCAAAATATTGTATCATGTTGGGAAGGTATCTTACCGATTGGAACTTCCACCGAATCTATCTCAAGTTCACGATGTGTTCCTCGTATCTCTCCTGAGAAAGTACATACACGATCCTTCACATGTACTAAGCTCAAAAGTTGTACCATTGGAGCAAGATCTTTCTTATGAAGAACAATCAATAAATATTATGGATAGTAGCGAAAAAGTTCTACATAATAAGGCCACTCTCTTGGTGAACGTTTTATGAAGGATCAACCAATTAGAAGAAGCTATATGGGAGCTTGGTGATATGATGAGAGAGAGATATCCTCATCTGTTTCTTATGAAGTGAAGAATTTCGAGGGAGAAATTTATTTTAAGGGGGGTATAATGTAACACCCTTATATTTTATGAGAAGTATATATTTTTATGTCTTATATTATATGCAACATCAAAGGAATCTTTCGTTACAGACAACACTAGCTTGGCATGCGTTATAGGCCAGATAAACCTTCCTTGATAGAGTGTATTGCACGCAATATCGAGTTTCACTAAACAACGATATGTTATTAAAATATTATATAAACTAGCCATTATGAATAGTAATACCCACATTTTTTAATTTTATAAATTTTATCATTCAAAATGGACTTCATTTTTGGATTCGGAATAACAAAATTAGCCTTGGGTGAAATATTGGTATTTTTTGAAAACATTCAATTTTTGATGAATATTGAAAACACTAGGTTACTATTTAAAAACCGACTTTTTATTTAAATAATTACTTATTTTATATAAATTTATTTTCGGAAAAAAATGATTCATAATACCTATATAAGTTCAATGTAATTCATTTGAGTCATTTTATAATAATTTTAGATATATAAATATTTTAATGAACTTTTCACAGTCTTTTACACATCTCCTAGGAGAATTTGCAAATGTCCAAAAAACGTAATTTTACCGCTTCTGTGAGTGGAATTTTGAAATTCCGAGAGCCACGGTTAATATCAAGTAGTAAAATTTGGTTCAATAACATAAAAATAATTTTTTGTGAATAGTATCTTTTTTACTTTTATTTACCCCAGTTAAAAGTAAATTGGGTAATTAAAGGTAAAAATGATATTATTGTTACCAGAACACATGTCCTAATTCTATTGGATAAGTGTAATTCAACCAAAAACAACCTTAGGAAAAAATATGACCCTTTAGGTCAACTTGGATTAGATTAGGACATTTATTATTATTTTATTTAAAGAAGTGTTAAAATAGTTAAAATCATAGTTTAATAACTAAAAACATTTTTAATGTAGGGTTATCCATAAGATAAATTCGACTATATATATTCATAGAGATCTAAAAATATTTTCTACTTAATGGTGTTTTATTTATAATTGTTAGACGTTAAATAATTTAATTTATTTACGACACATTGATGATGTAGTAATTACCTTATTTATGAAATATTAACATAATTGATACTATAAATAACTAAATAAATTAATTTTTAGACTTTTTATGAATTATAATAATTTTATAGATTAATATGACATGTTATTATTGACTTAATTAACATTGTTTGAAGTAATCATGCTGTTATGATTTTTACAAAAAATCAATTACCAAATAGTGTCAAAATTGACATAAAATGGTTTTTTAAACAAATACTGTATTATTAATTGTTATTATATTCCTAAAAATCTAAAGTTTGGCCAAATGACTTAGATAAGGTTATATAAATTAATAATTAACCACTTGGGGTTCTTCTGTCTTGTTATAGTAAGTTTATTAACCACATTGTGTAAGAAAACAAGAAGACACAGTAAATGTAAAATAATTTAACTTAGAGTTAAATGTAAATGATAAGGTTAAAATATTAAAATAAACTTTTCTTTAACCTATTGGTTGAGAGGATTGTGACCCATCCCCACTTTAGCTTCGAAATAAATCCATTTGGAGCTATTATAAACCGAATATGACTTTATTATAAAATAATTTTATAATTTTTTCCTAAGGTTCCCCTCTCCTCCGTTATAAAAAGGCACCTCCTCCCTCTCCTCCTCACACCATTTTGAGCCTTTGATCTCTACCAACCCCTGCCCATTTCCCTTATAAACTTCCCTAGATTCATACTAGAGGTCCTGGTCCTCTTCAAAGTCCAATTTTAGTGCTCTAAGAGAAGGTTTCCAAGAGGTGTGTCAAAAAGAAGGTAATATCTGTTTCCGATTATTTCAAATTTATTTATTCTTATAATTCCTGGTATTTAGTTGTTTCATTATGAAGTAATAACAAAAGTATCACTCATATACTGATATGTTATTATAAATATGAAACAAACATATTTCACCTTTTAACCATCCTAAGGAAAACGAAATCACCGCGCGTGCGTACGTAAGGAATACCGTCTCCATGCCGTGGTGTAATCTATTTTCCACCTCCACCTTAATTTGAAGGGTATAATGGTGTATGGAATAACCATATATGATTATTATAAAGTTATATTGATTCTGAAATAGTATTCATACACTTCAATTCAATTCCACAATCATTGGAATGATATCATCACTCGTGCGTACGTACGGCCTACCGTCTCCACGATATGATGTGACTCGTTCTTCATGATATTAATTGAAAAATGATTATATAAATAAATTAAATGAATAAATATGATATATATTACACTAAAACCATTCTGTAAATGAGGTATCTATGAAGAATAGTAATTTATTCGAAAAAACATGCATAAGAACATAAAGCAATGAACACTCGAATAACAAGTAGCGATGAAATATTACTAATAAGAAGATAAGAATACGGCCATATATGATGAATATTATTCTATAATATGTCAATGACATTATTTAAATCATTATACAAGAGGTTCAGATATGTATGAATCAAATCGGACCTAAGGTAAGGGAATATCTCACAATCTCATTTTTATCCGATATTGTTTATACTTCAGAATTTACTGGGGCATATTTATCATCCACGTCCATGTTTCCTCAATATGTAATATTATGTCTATCCTCCTATAATTGTTTAAAACTAATTTTACCTTTTGGTGAATATTAGTAAAAGATATGAAAGGAATATTTTGTTGTTTTCAGTACGATATACTTTTTGACTTTTTCGGCCAAAGTTTGAGAAGAATGCTTTTTTAACTTATACGACATGAATGGATTTTAATCATTTCAGAGAACATTATTTCCATGTTTCTTCCATTATAAGTTTTCAAGTATATTTTTAATGAAAATTTTTTAGTTTAAAATTGTATGACATGTTAAGAAATGAAAAATGTTTTTGAAGTAGAATGGATATTTTCCTCAAGAATGGAGTTAAAGTGTTTTATCAAAATTATTTTCCATTTAAGATAATATAGGGTTATGTTTCTATCCCTATTGTTGAATTGATTTGATTATGTTATGATGGAATTATTTTTATTAAGTCCTTTTATGGATTATTTTATGATGGCATGATGATTATGTATCCCATTTTTATTATATGGGTTATGCTCTGATGTATGAAACCTCATCATTGGAACCTCACCATATTACTGTTCACATAAGGCTACTGACAAAACTGTTCAAATAAGATCTATGTTGCATTGTTTGCCTAAAGCAATCAATGACACTGTTCAAAAAAGGTCAACGTTGCACTGTTCACCAAAGGCTATCGATATCACTATTCACTTAAGGTTACCATTGCACTGTTCAACTAATGTTACCAATGACACTATTTACATGAGGTTACCATTGCACTGTTCACATAAGATTACCAATGACACTGTTCACATAAGGTAACTACTGCACTGTTCACATAAGGTTACTGATTACACTGTTCACATAAGTTTACCATTGCACTGTTCACATAAGGTTACGGTTGGAACTGTTCATAGTGGTGTTCCATTAGAACTGTTCATAAGGTTACTGTTGTAATTTTTCACCAAATTGAAAATTTGGAAAAGAGTTGGGGATAAGTCACCTTGACCTCCCGAAATATCTCAGACACCAAATTTTCGCAAAGGAATGGAATAGAGACTTCCTAGCCATTACATATAACCTACATAACATAGAGGGAAACTAATTAATACCAAAATTAAATTCCAATTTAATTCATATTCTTCCAAAAAAGTAACAAAATTTGTAGAACCAAATACCTTAAGTCAAATGAATAACATAGGATTGTTTATGGCCTCTCGAGATATCCCAAAGAAGTTTCATAAAAAAACCTCATCCAACATAATTATTTCTACATTATCAAGAGAAATTATTCTTCATAAACCTATCTAGACTTAATGTAAATAAAAAAAGTGGTAGGGAAAATAAACTAAATAAAGGAGGAAGAACCTACCATGAATTATCACAAAAAACTACCATGAATCCATTAATATTGAAGATGAAGGACGAGGGATTGGGGGTTCTGGCTATTTTTTATCATGTGTTCGTCTGATCTAAAACACTAAAGGGGTTTATAATTTTTTGAAACCACTAGATTATTTTTCAAAAATTGAGCCTCCCAGGTTCATGGTGTTAACAATATTGTGAGCCATGAATTTTTGGCTAGTAACCCCCTTCATCTATCCACCATGTTCATCCCCTAAAAGGATTACCATGAACATAACTCCCACTATTACATTCCATGAAAATCATGTAGATACATTTATTAAAATCCTATTAATAGACCACCCCTCCAACATCCTCTAGAAACCTTATCTCACTGCTAAATCCCCAAAAAACATCTGAAAACACAATTTAGAGACAATAAAATGCTTTAGAATAGATTTTTTGTCTTTTAAAAGGAACTATCCATTATTTGAAAAAAAAATAAGTCTCCTTTAGAATTTCTGACCCTAATGGTGGTGATAATTACATTTGTTCGTACAATGTAAATAAAATAATGGTGTTATTTTTATTATTTTATGTGGGTATTATATAGAATAAACAACTATATTAATGAACTTTTGTAATTATCAATTCCCTCTCCCTTAGAATATAATTTATTTACATCATTTTTAAGGCTGTATATAATTTTCTTCAGGATAGATTCACCCATGATAATTATCTCATATCTCTGGAGAAAAATAATACAGAACTCTCTCAAGTATAAGTGATAATCCAGATCCTCCCCCTCAAGAATGAGTGAAAAAATTTATAATTTTCCCCATTCATAATGAATAATTTTTTATTCAATGGGGAAAGACATAAGTATCTTGGTTCCTCTATGTAAAAACATATAATATCGGTTGTGATGTTTTGAGTTTTATGGAGCACATGTGGATGTGACCAGATGGATTATAGTTTGGATTTTCCAATTCCATGTAGAGACACTTGAGAAGATATCGAATTTATCAATAACTTCATGAATTTTAAAGTTTAGGTAAATATTAATTAAAATTAATTTTAAAATATATATGAAAATATAATTTCTATTATTAACATAGGATTTTTTCAACAATATATTCATATTGTATCCATCAAACTAATGAAAGACGTTATTGGTCATGTAAATAACCACATCCACTACACCCCAAAACCTTTAATTGGTATCAAAGTAGTAACATTATAAATAACAATTATTTATTGTTTGGTTGATTTATTATTGGGTTTTTTCTAGAATTTTATTTGCAGTTTTTCATTCATTAATCCCAAAATCAAAATAACCCATTTTTTGTGTTCATATTACTGAGTATAGTATAGGAATAAATGAAAAATTCAAAAATATACCATTTCACAGTGCAAAGCATACTAGCTGGCAGACACAATTACATAGTGTGTAACTTGTTTTACACACTACATACCCTTGGCCATCTTAACAAGCATAGGCTAAAATTATTGCAGCATGTAATGTGGGGGTCGATACATATCATGCTTATATAAATTGTATATATTGTCATATGGAACATGATTTGATTGGGATTACATGGTTTTTATAAGGTTTAAACTCTATATAACCCCACATGGTATAGACCTCATAGGATTCAAAAACGTTGTCTGATCAAAGTATGCAACATTTAATTATTACACAATGTATATTGACTCCAAATGTGAGTTGGAAAGAAGATAATTAAAATGTATACCAATGTATGAAACATGTATCAATCTAAATATTTCTAGTGATAGGTAATTTCACCCTTTACTACTCATCGAATGATTTTTGACATGACATGTGGAAGGAAATGTTTTTATTTAATATCCATTTAATTTTATAAATGCATGATTTTTATAGTTATCAAACAAACCATATAATACAAGGTATTCTCTAGTGGTACGTGCTTCATATATTCATGACAATCTATATATTCATACATTTCATTATTATACAATTATTCACCTAAGAAATAGCACACCTTGTATGTCGCAACATGTCGTGTAGGCATGCATGTCATGTAAGTAAACGATGCATAAAAAAGACACATACAGTGTAAGTATCACTCAATATTTAGTAGTAGTATAATCTGTGAATGTATTAAACAAAAAATGGGCTTAATTAGTTTCATAAGGCTATACACTGTTTTGCCTCCGGAACACACCATGAATGTTTAATTATATAATGAATTTAATTTTAATACGATGGTACACACCATTTACCCGGTAAATACATGTATTCTAATAGATAATTTGGATTTTAACTTACTTTATTTAATTTCATTAAAATTATAGCAGATGGAAATCTCAAGGGTTTTTGGTAAAATAATTAAGATAAATAATTATTTAATTAATAAATTTATAATTTAATGATTTCAGTAAATTATTCTAAATAAGAAATGAATTAAAATGAATTCCTACATGATTTATGTGTTGTCATTTTATGTTGTGATTGATTATGAGCCTAAATAACATTTTTTTGTGTTGGTTTTATATTTAATTTATTTATTTCACGGTTTTTATTTTAAATTTTTCATTAAATTAAAAATGATGATTTATGAATAACCACTTCTAAATTTATTATTTACAAGACTAGGTATCCAAATATTATTTTATATAACTATAAATCCTTAGTTCCCCTCACCAATGATTGAGTCATAATTTGTAATGGATGGATATTATAGTGAGAGGAGATGATTCATGACATGGGCTAAGGTGAAACTAACTAATGAGAGACATAGGTTAATGGTGGAATGATACAACTCAACCCAGGTATATGATCAGGTAGATTTTCAACTATAGTCAATTTTGGTTTATCTACCACCCAATAAACCAACTCGTAGTTAAATATCTTGACCACTGATGGCTATACTTGGATCCCAATATAACCCTTCACTGTTAAAGTAACCCCAAAACCTATATAGATCTATCACTAAGGAAAAAAATGCATTAGTTTATCTGGAAAAAAAATCATAAAAAGGCATGCCTAAATGACAAAAACATCAATTGATTCCATCTTATTCATTTATTAGAGAGTTCTTAATAAAGACCATAAGGAGTAGAATATGAATTCCTCCTACCTCTAAGGGTTGAATTCCTACCACTAGATCCACAAACACTTTCAATACATTGATGTATAGTAAAAACCCATGATGAAATATTTTCATGTAAAATTAGGATATGTCAGTGGAATCTTATGGCATGTGAGCTACTGAATGCACTATTTATTTATCACTAATTTAGTATTAACAACACAAAAATAATTATTTATTTTAATATATATATATTTTAATTAGAATTTTAAAATAAATATTTATACAAATGTTTTTTCAATAAAATATTTATTCATTTATTAACAAAATAATTTAATGATAGTTATTTATTTAAATAAACATTTATTATTCAAGGTTTGATAAATGTTCAGTATTTTTGTAGGACCATGTTAAGTGGTCAGACAAAACTGATATATTAATCAATGATTCTAGTGCATATAAAAAATATATTATTGTTATTATTATTATTATTATTATTAGATATTGGGTTTACTTAAAATATAAAATTAGATAATGTACCTTTTCATAATTATGAATTGTCTAACACAGAGCATATAATAAAATTTATTTTAGCTTTCAAGGTGTATATATTATTATTCACAATGTATCCTACCTAGGGAATTATCTAATATATCTAGAGAAACTTTTAAATAATTCTCCCAAGAATACGACATAATCATCCTTCTCCCCCATAAGAATGATGTAACAATAGAAATTTATCCCATATCTGGGATAATTAAGGTTGAAATCAATGGTGGATGACATAAGGCACATTCTTCCACTATACTATCACATGAAATACCATTGATGATATTCTAAGATTCAAGAATCAGGTTTTAATACAAATTGAATTATCCAAGTTGGGATAGTCTACCACAATGTCAATACTATAATATTGGATACTAAATTGATCCACAATTGGAACGATTATCGAGATGCTTCAACTATAGTAATAAACTAATTATAAATTAGATGTGGAATTCTTATATCTATAATGATCCTTGGGGTTCTTCATCATGTTTTATAGATTTTATACACCAAAACAAGGAAAAATTATTGGGCATTGGTCTAACCACTTCAGTTTACAGTCAAAATATTAAAAAAAAGATCCATTCTGTTGAAATCTCATAAATTAAATTTAATAGAAAAACAATCAAATAAAATTAAACCACCCAAACGTGACATAACATAAAAATAAATATATCTAGTAAGATAAAGCATAACAATATAATATTATAGTAACTATTGAAATAATGTGAAATAAACCAATTCAAATATAATTTGGATTCATAATTATTGAATAATTTTTAAAGTAACCTTAAATTAAAAAATTTTAATTAACAAAGTAAAATAAAAAAATTATTTATAAATAGAATATAACTAAAACAACATGTATTTGGGTTCCAATAATGGATTTCTTACTAAATCCAAAGATCAATTAAATTATAGATGTATGATGCGTTTAATTTGAACACTTTAAAATCATTTATATAATATTGTTGTCAAATATGATATCCTTAAATTACAAGATATATTATGTTTAAGATTTCACATGAGTTCATTGTGTTGTTTATAAATTTAATATTTTAAAGAATTTATAAATCCTGGTGTTAGATGTTAAAGAGCTATGGGAACCAACTAGTATATTTGAGCTGTGTGTTCTTGTAACTAGCTAGATTTTGGAGGTGGAGGAATTATAGTTTGAACACGTGTTCTAATTTCCAAATGGTAAAAACCACTAGATAGATAGTGTATAATGGAGAAGCTTAGTTTTATCTCAAGAGAAACTGGCCCAAAGGTTTTCATCTACTAGCGATCTAGTGGAGCCATTGAACTGATAGTGAGTCCCACCTACATGTTCCTGGTACCGAAATAGCTCATTCATTATATGTGCCATAGTTATTTGATTCTAAAATGAATTTTTTATATTTCTTTCACCTTGTTCAAACCTTATTAATATATAACATCCACAAAATCTCTATTTTTATTTAATTGTCTATAATCATCCTTTATCATTATAATTTCATGTTTGTATTGATCTATTAGCTATGAAATAGTATGTTTATTCTGTTTTATCTTGAATCCACTCCTCATGAGATAAATCAGAGATCTAAGATATGTTGGCCAGATCAATGTATTATATCATGATCTAATGGATAATTCTTGGTTGATAAACAAAAAGACATATGATATAAATAACTTCTTTATATCCCATGAATTGGTCTAGATCTATTATTGGCATCATATCTCATCTAGTATGTTGATTTACCTATAAGACAATGTTATATCCCCTTTCATGATTCTTGATTTGAGAATTATGGTTGTAATGAATTAGGATTGGTTCTTGGAATCATTGTAGTATTGAAGTGGTTCGGTATAAAACTCCCAAAGATTTTAATATATAACTTCCTTTAAATAAGTAAAATTGTCTGATAGCATACTTCACATGAAAAAACAAACTTAAACAAAACAAAGACATATTCAAATAAAATAAAAATTATTCATGTCAGATCATTAGAAACTAGTAATTGGATTAGAGGAAATAAATATGAATAAGCACTTTATGAAATAAAAAAATAAAGGTTACATTTTATATGAATAATATTCAATTAGCTTAGATAAAATGACTAATTGGACCATTTTTTTGTAATATTTAATATGAAAAAACCTTATATTTTTACCAATATGACATTAAATTTCAAGAAACTTATGATTAATTATGATCAATTATTTTTTATATTAGAAAATTTTTATAAATTTTTTTTATAGATGTTGGGAAATATGAATGATGAGGGTTAATATTCTAAAAAAACCATTTTCACATAAAATAGAAAATTATATTTTAGAATTTAATTAGAAAATAAAATTTTAAATTTTAAAGATTGAATATGAAGAATTGAAATAATTTTCAGATTTAGAATTAAAATATTATCCTAATATGAACTATTGGGATTTTTATGTAATAATTGGGTTTTAGATTTATAGTGATAAAATATTGACTTTTCTAACAAAAGTCACTTTTATGAAATTATCGTGACACAATAATAAAATAAATGTTTTTAAAATAATTTTCTATAATATTTATATTTATAATTAATATAAATCATTCAAAATTACTATGTTTTCAATAAAATTCATGTATATAGTTTTGAAAACATATGTAATATTTTACTCTAATTTTTTTATTCTCTTATATTAAAAATTAATTTTCTTCTGTTGAAGAAATTCAAACTAAAAAAATGTATGTCATATTATAGATTAAAATGATCCTATTTTATAATAAGTTCAATTAGATTTTTTGGTATATAAGTATGATTGAAAATAATAAAGCTGAAATTCATGATAATTGTAGAACTATTATTTTAATCGAATAGTTTTATTAATGTTATGAAATTTTTAAATAATAAACAAAATAAATATAATTTAAATAATGAATTAAATATTTATTTAAACTCATATAAAATTATATTTATATTAATTTAATAGCTATCATTTTCTAAATAAAATTAAGAACACATAATTCTTAAACACCATTTTTCAACAAAATATTTTTGTCGAATATTTAAAATATTTTATTTTAAAATTTTAAATTTAAATATTTAGATATTTAATTATCTTAAATGAATCAAAATATCTATATCACACGAAATATTGATAAGAGGGGTTGTTTTATATTTTGGTAAAACCTAAACCACTTAGTTAAAAATAAGTAATCTAAGTAAAAAAAGGTAATAGAAAAAAAATATAAGATCAAGTGACTTAAAACATGTTTAAAAAATTTTCAAAAGATAATGATTTAGGATTTGTTAACAAAATATTACCAAAAATATATATTATTTCAATATTTTGGAATATTTTACCCTTGAATAGTGTAGTGATATCATTGAAATTTAAAGGGTATTCTCAAAAGTGTTCTTTTACTCCCTTATAAAAGGGGACACAAACAACCCCTATTTGCACACACATTAATTTTATTTACTTCCTAAAACTATATAATTATTCTATTATTAGTATCCTTTATCAATTTTATAATTCCATAGTTCTCATAATTAATCTTTAGAGTATAATTTCTTATGTGACATTCAAGAAAATGTTCAAAGTCACAATGTGAGTATTACTTATTACATAAAATTTTATTTTACTACTTTTTCTTAAAACCCTATGATTACCATAGTAATATGGAATCATAATTGTCATTATTATACTAAAGTGTTGTTATATTGATTTAAAAACCATTATTTAATCACTTAAAACCACTAAAAACAAAAATAATATTAATAATTCATTGTGTGGACTACCGCCTCCATGAAGAAACAAATTTAATTTTTCTTCTTAATTGTATTTATTTATCCAAATCATTAAAAATATGATTAATCAACACAGAAAATATATGTAATATTATTATTATTATTTTATAATTAAATGATACACTTCATTAACCAAACTCACTCATCAAGATATAGTTTATTCATGTTTAGGGTAGGTTTCACCACCTAGTTGAACAATATTCTAAAACACGATCACAGATGAATCTGGGAATATAAATACTATATTTATTATATGTTAATAATTAATTAAATATTGGTTTTTAATTTGGGAGTGGTTATATTAATTATTTAAAATATTATAAAAATATTTTTTTTATCTAAAATTACAAAAGTAGGTCGACCCCAAATAAAGTTTTACACTAACATAAAAAATATATAGAAAAAAATAAAATATGATAATAAAAAATTTATGTTAAATTAAAAATATAAAAATAATGTTCTTAATAAGGAATCTAATAAACATAATTTGATAATTTGGGATTGTAGGTTCACACACAAAATGAATATGGAACAAGGTAAGGGTTTGTATCCCAAATTCATATATTAGAGACATGTTAGGTGTAATAAGCCTAATTTTAGTTATGTGGTGTATAAGAAACCTATTTGAGATCTAACACCATGAATTATATTTTCATTGTGTTATTTTATGTTAAATAAAAGTAACTCTTTTTCAAAGTAGTTCTGAGTAAATGGTGTTGAAGCTACAAGGGTTCTTTGTATCAAAATTTAGTTACTTGAGACATGGATATGTTAAGAAAATAGTTTTCCTTTTAATATTGTTTTTAGTTCCCTTGGATGAATATTAATCATATATTTTTTTATTACATAAAATTACAGCTCAATATATGTTCTCGGTCACCAAATGGATTTAGACTCATCTATTACTATAGTTGTAAGGATTTTTAGTAACTCAATTTTCATTCATTGGGTTTATATTGTTCTCTTTAAATTATTTCATATATTTCGGGTACACCAAAACCTTTAATTTGATAATGTGATATTTGGAATTGTTTTGTAGGGGTATAAATTTCTAACAGATAAACCCTTTAATAAATATTTCTCACTTATTAGGTCATATAGCCTATAAGAGTTATTGGATATTCAAATCTATTTCTTTGAGTTATAAAATTGTATCATGGGATATTTTTTTCTATTCTTGGGTTAATCCACACAAATATTATATTATATTAGGTAAATTAAATTTCCATATGAAGTAGGTTCTAATACTCTTTCCATACCATGGGTTTTAGGAGAAGGTATATTAAGTTGGTTTAAATTGATTTCACTTTAAAATAAAAAATTTATATCTTCCACATAGTATTTCTTTTGGGAAACCATTATGTAATTATCAAGTATATATTATTAACTAATATTTTAGAAATTATTTTATTTTAATGGTTTTCACTTTATCCTTTTAAAAATCAAATTCTAAAGTAACACATATATCTTTATCTTATGGAAATGACAAAAATGTTTTCTAAAAAGTATTATAATTTTTCAAAACTATTTAATTTTACTTTTTCAAATTAGTTACTCTAACAGGGTTTAAATTTACTATTTATAATCTATTTTATATTTATTAATTGTGGGATTGAACGCACTGTGTAAAATAATTTACTTCTTGATTCATTCTATTATGATCCCATTTAAAGCATTGTATTGAATGATTTTTTTCATGTACAACAATATATTTCTAAGATTATATTGTGACATAGGGGTTATGTTCTTTTGAATCTACCCACATTATTTATTTGGACGGATTATAATCATTTTATTATATTATTTCCTTAAACCAATACCATTTTTTCATGTGGTTTTAAATTGAGGTATTATTACATAGAAATTTATTCCATTTATTGAATGGGGTACTATTAGAAATATATATATTTATTATTTTGAATGGGATGATTTTTGATTATTAGACTATTTACTTTCTATTATTTTACCATCCACCTTCATTAAATGAATGATTTATGATCATGATACCCATTTCATTGAATTTTAGAAAATGATTGTCATTATGTGAGTAGTTATTACTATATGGATTATTATTGGTATGTTGAATATGGATTATTTGACCATCCACCATATATATCTAGATGGTTAGTGATCATGGAATCCCATTTATTGACATGAGAAAAAGTATTATCATGATGTATGTTTTTATTCCAATAAATATTTCTAATGAGAAACTCTATTATGTATTTTTTTAATCATTACATAATACAATGAATGCATTATAATTAAACAATTTATAGGTGGTTGGAATTATATAATCCCCCAATGAATTGGTAGTTCTAATGAAAAAAAATGATCTTTTATTTTTATGAACTCCTTCATAGAATAATATGTTTCATTTATGGTAAGAACATGATTTCTAAGATCATGATATCTTAGATTATGATATTGAATTATTACTATAAAATTATTCATTTTATCTCTAAGGAACCAGATTTTATTTTTATCAATGTCATTTATTTATTTTATTTTTATCCATGGATATATTATTCTCTCAATTTCAAATAATTTTTTTAATTTGGATGATTAATTTTTTTGGCCATAATATTTATTTCATTTTTTACCATGATTTTATTTATTTAATATTTTCCTATATTGAGTGTTTCAGGTTAACCCTTCTCGTGTGTCCTTTTCCCCAAGTTATGTGGAAAATTATTACACATTATATTTTTTATAGGAAAAAATGTGTGGAGAATTATTAGGATTTTGATGACTTTTTATGGATTAAATATTTTATTATATAGTGGAACAAATATACATCAGTTTATAAACACATGTTTTTTCTAAGTTTATGTTTTTTCTTAATTCGTTGAATCTTTACCCTAAAATTTAATGACCCAAAGTTTAATTAATAGATGTTCACTTCTTATAATTATTTCATGTAGTATAAACATAAAAAATAACAACACAATACCATGTAATCGTTAAATTAACTACAAAATACTATGTGACCTTTAAACATAATTTTTCCACTTATGTTATTTGGATTTCGAAAATCTAACATGCATGGTTGAAATCAGTTAGATGTTTGGAGTCCAATAAGATATACTTAATTTTTAGTAAATACTATCATACCCTTATGAATATTAATTCTACCCATATGAATAGTAATATGACCCTTATGAATATTAAATTGTAAAATTTAATAGTAACCTTATCAATGAAAGTGTAAATAAAATTTGTCCATCTAATAAAATAAAATATGATTATGTTTGTATTTTTTTTAAGACATGAATATTTAATTAAAATTTTATGATTAATTTTGATAATTTATATTCAATTTTTTTTCATCAAATGTATTCATAAAATAATATTTTTATGTTTTATTATTATAATATATTTTTATGAGACCTTAATTAATTTTTCAAGTATTTACAAATCATTTTTAATTTTAAAATTTGATTCTTTCATGTAAATTATGATTTAAATTCAAAATTCAAAATTTCATATTGATATAATTATTTTCATAAAATGGAGTTCATTTTTGGATTCTAAGAATTGATGATTTGTCAGGGTGAATTTTTGTGACTTTTGTAAAATACTGGAAATGTTGTTGAATAGTGATATTCGATAATTTAAAAAATATGCTATATAAATGAATTTATGTATCATTATTGAGTCATGTATGATGTAAATGGACATTGTTTGGAACATAAATAAACTTATTACAAATTTTGGTCTCAATAGTCATCAAAATATCTTGTCCAGAGAAAAATAATAAACAAATGAATTTAATATTGAGAAAACTCCCTTCTACTCCAATGTCAAATCCACCCCTCACCACCTCTTATACTCACACCTCTCAAGCCTGGTTCCCTATCAAAAGTTTGATCAAATCACTCCCTAAACCTTTATCCCACGTCCAGGATCTTTTTTTCGTAAAATAGACCAAAAAAACATTAAGGAGGCTCTCAAGTGAAAGGAATCAAGAGGTAAAACCCTCTTCTACTGTCTTTAAATTTCTTTTCAAGGTACTTTGTTTTCTTTTATATCCTCACCTATCTTTATTAAAATGGTTTGATAACATTAGTACCTTACTTGTATTGTCATTTTGTTTATAATGTTACAATTCATCACCATATCTTCTTTCCCCTACTTTTATACTATTAATGGAAACCCCATCTGAGATGTGTTGATTTAACACATTCATGGATGGCGGGTTTTCAATATCTATTACGGGATTCAATTCTGGTCATAAAACCATATTTATGGTTGAGATAGATTATTATATATCTAATATATCTTATCTAGTTTTTTGTAATCATTTTGTACCAATATATTTAATTTATAATATAAAATGAGTTTGTTCAAAAAACTGCCAATTAAACAAAACAGATATCATTAAGGATTCATTTGAGGATTCATCCTCACTCTAAATAACAAAATTAATTATATAACCATTTAATATTCTATATTTTCTTTAATAACATATAAATTAATTTCTTTGAAACAATCCTCATCTTACATGATTATTTTTATGTGTATATCAGTAAATAGAACATGAAAACCTAGGAAATGAACGATCCCAAATAATGAAATTGAACCTCCTAAACCATAAAAAAGGACATGAATGAACTTTATAAGTTTATAATAATTAAATAACATGTAAAATAATTTTTTTAATTATTAATTAATAAATATAATATATTTTTCTAGGACATTAAGATCATGTGAAGAACACCTTCAGACTTAAGGTATGGTATTCCACACGAACATCCATTATTCCTTCTGGTTTCTCTATCATTATTTTTTCCTAAATAAATTAATATTTTCCTATTAATAACATCTTATTAATTATTTTTATATGTTACAAAATCATTTATCAAGATCTATTCATAATTATATTTTGGGGATATACATATTTTTAAGTGGTTCTTTTCTCAATTCTTCCTGATAAACAAGTCCCTTTTAAGGGAACTTCCTGAATATTTACCCAATTTCAAACACACTATATAAAATATTTTAAACAACCATTAGCCTTATAAAATATCACATTTTATTATTAAAACCTTAATGGTTTACTTATTATTTTATATAAAATATAATTCTACTTTTCTATTTTAAATGATCATTGATATTTTCCTTAAACCACCCTAAAATGTTTTGATTCTAAATATTCTTAAATACACTTTTTACAAGTTATCACAAAAATTTGACATAAATTACCCTGATGTAACACCCCGAGATTTTATGAAAAATATTCTTTTAATTTCATTAATGTCTTGTGTTGTATGATGCACCAAGATTACCTTGCGCTATACGCAACACCGTATTAGCTTGCAGTATACGAAACACTATTCCTGGATCGTGTTACACACAATTTTGATAATAGTTATTCTATGCAATATTGAGTATATATATATATATATATATATTCAATGTATAAATGAAATATGGTTGAATTATATTATACAAAACAATGAAGGATTCTTGCACAACACGCAACCCTGACTTGGCTTGAATTACACGTAATCGCGAACTTCCTCGATAGCGTGTGTTGTACGCAATACCGTGTGTTACTAAAGAACGATATATTATTATAATATTATTATGAACTAGCCGTTATGAATAGTATTTACTAAATTTTTAATTTTATAACATTATTATTCATCTTACACATTTTCTAGAACATGTTATAAGAACAAAATAAATTTTTCGGGTAAAATAAGTGTTTTTCAAAAAATACAGTTTTGCCGCCTTTTGATGGCGCACCCACTTTAAATATAGTTTTTGAAATTTTTATAATTTCCATTTTAAAAAATAAAATTATTATTTGGAATCAAGAAATACAAATTTACTTTGGAAAAATTTTTCATTTTATTCTGATGACTTTCATATTTTAATGAATAGTAAAAACACGCTATATTTTAATTAAAAACAACTTTTTTCATTGTAATATCTTATGTGGTAAAATTATAATATTGTATGGTTTTAAAGTATAAATAGAATATATTTTTACCATTTAATATAATGTATGTCATTATCATTGATTTTACCTTGAATTCGTAGGTTAAATCAATTCAATCTTTTGCAATGTTTTAAAGAAAAACCCGTTTTCTTTCGACAACGGGATTAATTTTAATTTAATTTCTGCAACTTTTGTGTATTAAATTTGGAAAAATGGATTCCATATTTGGAATCAGTGGGTTCAAATTATGTTTATAAGCTACTTTTTATTTTTGCGCATTGTGAATAGTAACTACGGCAAATTTTATTTACTATAGTTAAAGGTAAATCGAGTAATTAAGGGTAAATATAAGATTATAAAATTTCTCTAACAGTTGGAAAAATCCTATTTGATGACTAAATGTCGACCCATATCACCTAAGGGTCGGATTAGATTCATTTAACGGACTTTTTTCCATGAAAATAATTTAGTTATTATTAAAACCAAAGAAAGTGACAACATGTCACTCTCTTAAATACTATAAGTATAATAATTTTAAGTTAGTGATAAACATCATGAAACATAGAACATTAATAGTCTAAAGAAAGCTAAAAAATTTTCAACATCATGAGAATTTATTTAGAATTTTTTGGGATTAAATAATTATCATTAATTGTGACACAATTGTGATGGAGAAATCATTTATCTAGTGAAAAATAAAGAATATAGTTTTTATTAAACTAATAGTGACCATAAAAGGCACAAAACCCTGACCAAAACTTTTTGGTCATGTAATGTTAAACTATAATCATCCAATGGTCGAATATTTGACCATTTGGAGTCTTATACAAGCAATTATGACACTTATATTATTTTATTTTCAAAGATTCCAAAGTTGTCACCTTCATAATTTAATAAATATAACAATTTAACTATTGTGATTTTCAGATGATAAATTCATGTAAAAGTATTATTGTGAAATTTAATAGATTTATATTTATAATAGGATTTTATTTTTAATTTTTATGCAACATATAAGTATATTAAATAATTATACAAAAATGTTGTAGTAATTATTTTATTAATAGATAAACCAAATAAATGGTATTAAAAATAATAAAAAAATATTATATGAACTATTTAATGTTCTCCACTAATTTTATAGATATTTATGAACTTTTATGAATCTAATAAAGCTTTTAGTTCGAACATATCTTCTGTATATATTTTATTTGAATTAAAATAAATGAATAGTGTCAAAATTGACACTATTGTTATTTTATAAAAATAACATATTATAAAATTTCTTAAAAATATCAAAAATATTTAAAAATTATAAATTTAAATTTATATGGTCTATAATTTTATAAATTAAACAATTATGGAAAATGAACAACAAATAAGTAATTATTTTTTATAATTTAAAATTTAGAATTGTATTACGACAAATAAACCTAAATAGATTAAATAAGGATAAATCAAAATGATAAGGTTTAAAATAAGATCCAAACATGTCTAAATTTGATTGGTTGATGGGATTACAACCCTATCTCGTCTAATATTTGAATATGAGTCATTTTTGGAGGTTTTTAAGTGGGGTTAGATTTATTATAAATTAATATTTTTAAGAATTCCAAAGGTGCCCCTCTCCTCCCTTATAAAAGGGAACCTCCTCCCTCTCTTCCACACACCACTTTGGGCCTTCAAACTCGGCCAAACCCTGCCCAATTCTCTTCTCCACTTCCATAGGAACATCCTAGAGGTTCTGGTCTTCCTCAAAGACCAATTTTAGTGCCCCAAAAGGAGATCTCAAAGAGGCGCTTCAAAGAAGAGGTAATGTCCGTTACCGATTCTTTAAACTTTATTTCTTCTTCCACTTATTCTTCTTAGGTTGTTTCATTATGAAGTAATAACATCAGTATCACTCATATACTGATATGTTATTATAAGTATGAAACAACCCTATTTCACCATCTATCCATCCTACGAAAAACGAAATCACCGTGCATGCGTACGTACGGAATACCGTATCCACGCCATGGTGTAATCTATTTTCCACCACCACCTTACTTGGATGGGTATAATGGTGTAAATAATAACTTTATATGATTTTTGTAAAGTAATATTGATTCTGATATAGTATACATACACTCCAGTACAATTCCACGATCATGAGAATGATATCATCGCTCGTGCGTACGTTCGGACTACCGTCTCCACGACGCGATGAGATACATTCTCCACGTTAACCATTCATGAATGATTATAAAGTATATATAATAATTAATCATGAAATATATGACATAATAAGGATATTGTATTTATGTGTATATATATGTATGTCATCTACTTAATTCCATTCAACTCAATAAGGAAACGAAAACAGCGTTCATGCATACGTACGGCCTACCGTCTCCATGAACAGTGTATTTCTTTCCATTTACTAATCTATTATATATATGTATATTCTGAATATATATTATATTTAAATCATGTTTTATATTCTGGAATTAAGTAATCATGATCTAAGTAATCATATGAATAATTACAAGTCAAAACACGGATGAAAAATGATACGATTTTACCCAAAACGCCCTTTAACATGAAATTTACAAAAGAATGGGTAATATAAAGTCATAAGTGAACCATATATGATATCATAACAATGAGTATGATTCTGGAATAAGTAAATGACATTATGTAAATCATTATATAGGAGGTTCAGACACTTACGAAGAAAACCGGACCTAAGGTAAGGGAAATATCACAATCTCACTTTTATCCGAGATTGTTTATACTTTGGCATTTACTATAGTGTACTTTCTCATCCACATCCATGTTTCCTCAATATGTAAAATTATTTCCATCCACCTACAATTGTTTAAATCGAATTTTACCCTTCGGTGAGTTTTTAGTAAAGGATATGAATGGAATCTTTTATCATTTTTCGTACGAGGTACTTTTTGACTTTTCCGACAAAAGTACGAAGAATGTTTTTTTAACATAAACGATATGAATGGATTTTTAAAACATTATTTCCAAGAAGAATCCTTTACAAGTTTTCTAGTTTATTTTTAATCAACTTCCTTTAGTTTAAAATTGTATGACATGTTAAGAAAGGAAAAATGTTTTTGAAGTAGAAAGGATATTTTCCTCAAGAATGGAGTTCAAGTGTTTTATCAAAATTATTTTCCATATAAGATAATATAGGGTTCTGTTTCTATCCCTATTATTACATTGATTTGATTATGTTATGATGGATATATTTTTATGAATTCATTTATCTTATATGAATTGTTTTATGACGTCACGATGTTTAAGATTCCCATTTTTATTACATGGGTTATGCTATGATGTATGGTTTATGATTTTGTGGAACACATAAGAATGGTATCATTATGAGATGGGTGGGTCCTATATCTCCCTACAATTCATTGGGTAAAGATTTTATATCTCATGAGATAGACATGGCTGGAACGGCAGGTTAAACCGGTTCAGTGAAACAAGACTGAAACGAGGAGTGAACTCGGTTCAGAAATGGACTTTTTCCACTAAGATTGTCTTGGAAATGAGTATTGAATAATAAGAAATGACTCTCTATGATTATGTGTGTATTCCACAAATTTTCATGTTTTATGTTATGATTATTGGGATTACATTTCACTACTATGATTATCCCATGTTATGATATTATGATCTGTTTTGCAGGTTAAGATTTCCAAAATGTTATGTTCTTATGAATATGATGTGATTGATATTTATTTTGTTTACCCTTACTGAGAATTTGAGCTCACCCTTTTATGTTTCCTTTTCCCTAGGATATAAGGAAAGGTTTTAGTTAGAATAAAAAGGAAGATCTTTATGGGAGATGTTGAAGATCTTTCACCACGATTAGAAGATTATATTCCGAGTTTCCAAAGACACTAAACTATTACGGTCCTTATGTGTGTTTTTTTGTTATGTACTAAGTATTCTTCAAAAGTAATGTAATTTCCATGTACGTTAATCTTTGAGTCTCTACAGTTGGTATAATAGGAAAGGTTTATTCTACCTTTGGAAACTAGGATGCGAGAACTTTAGTGAGATCCCTATAGATATTTCTAAGGTATGTCAAGGGATGTCCCTAAGGTTAAGTATAAGCATGGGTTATAGTACTAGAATTACGGTAACCCAAGATTTTAGATATTGAAGGTACTCCCCCTTTATTATATTGTTTTCCCTAGCGTGATTTTTGCCTCTCACACTATTCTTTTTGGGTTTTAGATGATGGCTGGAACCCGAAGGAACTATGTTGATCAATGTAATGGGCAATGCAATGATTGTCCTCCTGAACAAACAAATGTTATGGGAGATGGAGTAAAAAATCTTATTGCTATACTTACACAAGCTATGAATCATTCTAGACTTCCAAATGAGTAGAGAAGGGAACAATATTCTATTAAGTCCTTCATGAGGCAAAGTCCACCTTCTTTTAGTGGGTCTTTTGATCCCCTTGTTGCTGAACAATGGATCATTACCACTGAAAAGATATTTTCAGTTCTTCAATGTTCTGAACATGATAAATTCACCTTAGAAGTATATCGTTTGGAAGGTGAAGCTGATTAGTGGTGAAATATTATCAAGAATATGAGGCCAAGAGATGAAATTGAGTCCATGGAATGGGATGAGTTCAAGAACTTATTTTTCAATAAGTACTTCCATCGTATTCTTCGAACAAAGATGGGGAAAGAGTTTCTCGAACTAAAGCAAAAGGATGATGAATCTGTTGGTATATATGAAGCGAATTTTACAAGGCTTGCAAGGTATGCATATGGATTTATCATCCAATGTGAAAGTAAAGTTGATCGATTCTTCAGTGTCTTAAAAACAAATCTTAGAAGGGCATTAGCTATAAGAGACTTCAGTAGCTATGAAGAAATTGTGCGTTGTGCTATCAAGGTAGAAATGGAAGTTGGTGTTACTTATCCATCTCATAGTTTTGACAAGAAATGAAAGATGGAGTTCAAGGAGAAATCTCAGAATAATGGTGAAAAGAAGATGAATGTTTCCTTATGCACATAGTGTGGAAAGAAGCATGGTGGAGATTGTCTTAAAGGGACTAGAAAATGTTTTAAGTGTGGAAAAGAAGGTCATTGAGTTGCTGAGTGTCGAAGTAATGGAAAAAGGGTTTCTAATGATGTGAATAAAGAAAAGACTGCAGAGAACGCACCACCAACACTTCAATGCTTCAAGTGCAAGGAAATGGGGCATTATGATAATAAATGCCCTAATCCAAGGGTTAGTGATGATCTACATGAGCAACCACTTAAGGAAAAGGACAAAGGGAAGTCACATGCGATCACTATTGGCGATGTTGAATATGACAATGATGTGGTGGAATGATTAAGTGTTTATGTAATGTGATTCCAAAATAATGTTGTATATAGTATCGTGGAATGTTGGAATATTTATGTATTGGTCTATTGTGGTTTTTAATGGTACCTGTAACCATAGAATGTGATTGAGATATTTTTGGAAAAAAAGATGATATGTGCATAATGAAAGGAAAACGAGAAAAGGAAATGTTTGACAGTATTCATGAGCTCATGATTGATATAAGGACTAATTGATATCATGGTTTGAGTATATAGAATTTTGAGGATTTTTTTATTAACTTTTAACTGCATTCATGTTTTCACTATGGTTCAATGGGTATTCATTTTTCAAGAGAATACATGATTAAGGCCTTCGAATGTTTGGAATGTGACCAACAAGACATATCTTATGGTATATGGGGATCAACGATGGTATTAAATCTCTGGTAATCTTTTTCACTTTATTATGAGAGTGGACTGCAGTATTATGGATAAGCCTAAAGATTGGAATGGATTATGTTGGACATAAGTTAGTATTGTTTAAGGATAGAGGTTTTTTCGATATTATTGATGGGATGTTATAGTAATATAGTTTTAGAAAAGGGAAACCTATAGGACGGGAGACAGCCCATTGCATCAGACAAGGCTGTGGGAATTGAACCCACAACTGAAGTGCGACTGGCCTTTATCGCCTACCACTGGCCTACAGGAAGTCCCTGGTTAGTAGAAACTAGTTTTATTTTATTAAGCGGTATGATATATGAAGTATAAGTTCATTTTTGGAACCATATATGATTAATCTAACCATATGATGGAATTATAACTTTTCCTAACCTTTTATTTGAAAGAGATGGAATGACCCATCATTCTATCACATGATCTACTAACACATCACGAATAACAAATTCAACTTCATTTCTTTAAGGGACGAAGTGGAAATTGTTCAATTCACGAACAACAGTGAGATTGTACCAAAATCATGCAAGTATTTATTTTAATTCATCAACTTTAGGGAAATGATCTTGAAAACCAAAAATGTTGTCCTAGTTCCCTTATTTCCGATTAATCAAATGGTACCTTAGATCATCACAAATCAATAGCTTTGTGATTGTTGGCTTTTTCATAGCCATGTTCTCTACCACTCTCCCTCAGAACATGATGGTTAGATTTTTCTTCCATATCCATATTTTCACCTATGTTCTCATACGTGGAAACCCCGTGATGAGTTAATTTGGGTAACCGTTACATTTCACACTTTAGTTTTTAAAAGACATGTTTTGGTATTCCTTTTTACGATGTGTGTTTCTATTAAACAAACATTCGAGTAGCAAACCATTTATAACCCCGAAGAATTTCGAGGGCGAAATTCATTTTAAGGGGGGTAGAATGTAACACCCATAGATTTTATGAAAAATATTCTTTTAATTTCATTAATGTCTTGTGTTGTATGCTACACAAAGATTACCTTGTGCTATACGCAACACCGTATTAGCTTTCAGTATACGCAAAACTATTCTTGGATCGTGTTACACAAAATATTGATAATAGTTATTCTACCCAACATTGAGTATATATATATATATATATATTCAATGTATAAATGAAATATGGTTGGATTCTATTATACCAAACAATGAAGGATTCTTACACAACACGCATCCCTGACTTGGCTTGCATTACACGCAATCGCGACCTTCCTCGATATCGTGTGTTGTACGCAATACCGGGTGTTACTAAATAACGATATATTATTATAATATTATTATGAACTAGCCGTTATGAATAGTATTAAAAAAATTTTAAATTTTATAACATTATTATTCATCTTACACATTTTCTAGAACATGATATATGAACAAAATAAAATTTTCGGGTAAAATAAGTATTTTTCAAAAAATACAGTTTTTCCGCCTTTTGAGGGCACACCCACTTTAAATATAGTTTTTTAAATTTTTATAAGTTCCATTTGACAAAATAAAATTATTATTTGGAATCACGAAATAAAAATTTACTTTGGATAAATTTTTCATTTTATTCTGATGACTTTCATATTTTAATGAATAGTAAAAACACGCTATATTTTAATTAAAAACAACTTTTTTCATCGTAACATATTATATGGTTAAATTATAATATTTAATGGTTTTAAAGTATAAATATAATATATTTTTACCATTTCATTTAATGTATGTCATTATCATGGATTTCACCTTGAATTCGTAGGTTAAATCAATTCAATCTTTTGCATTGTTTTAAAGAAAAACCTGTTTTCTTTCGACAACAGGATTAATTTTAATTTAATTTCTGAAAGTTTTGTGTATTGAATTTGGTAAAATGGATTCCATATTTGGAATCAGTGGGTCCAAATTATGTTAATAAGATACTTTTTATTTTTGGGCATTGTGAACATTAACTACGGTAAATTTTATTTACTATAGTTAAAGGTAAATCGGGTAATTAAGGGTAAATATAAGATTATAAAATAACCCTAACACTTGTAAAAATCCTATTGGATGACTACAAGTCGACCCATATCACCTAAGGGTCGTATTAGATTCATTTAATGGACTTTTTGACTTGAAAATAATTTAATTATTATTAAAACTAAAGAAAGTGACAACATGTCACTCTCTTAAATACTATAAGTATAATAATTAAAAGTTAGTGATAAGATTCATGAAACTTAGAAAATTAATTGTCTACAGAAATATAACAAAATTTTCTACATCATGAGAATTTATTTAGAATTTTTGGGATTAAATAATTATGATTAATTGTGACACAATAGTGATGCAGAAATTATTTATCTAGTGAAAAATAAAGAATATTGTTTTTATTAAACTAATAGTTACCATAAAAGGCACAAAACCCTGACCAAAACTTATTGTTCATGTAAATTTAAAATATTATCATCCAATGGTCGAATATTCGACCATTTGGATTACTATAGAAGCAATTTTGACACTTAAATTATTTTATTTTCAAAGATGCCAAAGTTGTCACCTTCATAATTTAATAAATATAAAAACTTAACTATTATGATTTTAAGATGATAAATTCGATTAAAAGTATTATTGTGAAATTTAATAGATTTATCTTTATCATAGGACTTTATTTTTAATTTTATGAAACATATAATTATATTTAATAATTATACAAAAATTTTGTAGTAATTATTTTATTAAGAGATAAACCAAATAAATTGTTTTAAAAATAATAAAATAAATATTATATGAACTATTTAATGTTCTCCACTGATTTTATAGATACATATGACCTTTTATGAATCTATTAAATCTTTTAGTTCGAACATATCTTCTGTATATATTTTATTTAAATTAAAATAAATAAATAGTGTCAAAATTGACACTATTGTTATTTTATAAAAATAAAATATTATAAAATTGCTTAAAAATCTCAAAAATATTTAAAAATTATAAATTTAAATTTATATGGTCTATAAATTTATAAAGTAAGCAAATATGGAAAATTCACAACAAATAAGTAATTATTTGTTATAATTTAAAATTTAGAATTTTATTACAACAAATAAACCTAAATAGATTAAATAAGGATAAATCAAAATGATAAGGTTTAAAATAAGATCCAAACATGTCTAAATTTAATTGGTTGATGAGCTTACAACCCTATCTCATCTAATATTTGAATATCAGTCATTTTTGGAGGTTTTTATGTGGGGTTAGATTTATTATAAATTAATATTTTTAAGAATTCCAAAGGTGCCCCTCTCCTCCCTTATAAAAGGGCACCTCCTCCCTCTCTTCCACACACCAAATTGAGCCTTCATGCTCTGCAAACCCCTGCCCAATTCACTTCCCCACTTCCATAGCAACATCCTAGTGTTTCTGGTCTTCCTCAAAGACCAATTTTAGTGCCCGAAAAGGAGATCTCAAAGAGTCGCTTCAAAGAAGAGGTAATGTCTGTTACCGATTCATTCAACTTTATTTCTTCTTCCACTTATTCTTTGTAGGTTGTTTCATTATTAAGTAATAACATCAGTATCACTCATATACTGATATGTTATTATAAGTATGAAACAACCCTATTTCACCATCTATCCATCCTACGGAATACAAAATCACCGCGCGTGCGTACGTACGGAATACCGTCTCCACGCCGTGGTGTGATCTATTTTCCACCACCACCTTACTTGGATGGGTATAATGGTGTAAATAATAACATTATATGATTATTGTAAAGTGATATTGACTCTGATATAGTATACATACACTCCAAAAAAATTCCACGATCATGAGAACGATATCATCGCTCGTGCGTACGTACGGACTACCGTCTCCACGATGCGATGAGATACATTCTCCACGTTAACCATTCATGGATGATTATAAAGTATATATAATTATTAATCATGAAATATATGACATAATAATGATACTGTATTTATGTGTATATATATGTATGTCATCTACTTCATTCCATTCAACTCAATAAGGAAACGAAAACAGCGTTCATGCGTACGTACAGCCTACCGTCTCCATGAACAGTGTATTTCTTTCCATTTACTAATCTTTTATATATATGTATATTCTGAATATATATTATATATAAATCATTTTTTATATTCTGGAATTAAGTAATCATGATCTAATTAATCATATTAATAATTACAAGTCAAAACACGGACGAAAAATGAAACGATTTTACCCAAAATGCTCTTTAACATGGAATTTACAAAAGAACAGGTAATATAAAGTCATAAGTGAACCATATATGATATCATAACAATTATTATGATTATGGAATAAGTAAATGACATTATTTAAATCATTATACAGAAGGTTCGGACACTTACGAAGCAAATCAGACCTAAGGTAAGGGAAATATCACAATCTCACTTTTATATGAGATTGTTTATACTTTGGCATTTACTGGGGTGTATTTTATCATCCACATACATGTTTCCTCAATATGTAATATTATTTCCATCCACCTAAAATTGTTTAAATCCAATTTTACCCTTCGGTGAGTTTTTAGTAAAGGATATTAAAGGAATCTTTTGTCGTTTTTCATACGAGGTACTTTTTGACTTTTCTGAAAAAAGTATGAAGAATGTTTTTTTAACTTATACGGCATGAATGGATTTTTGAAAAATTATTTCCGAGAAGCATCCTTTACAAGTTTTCACGTTTATTTTTAATCAACTTCTTTTAGTTTAAAATTGTATGACATGTTAAGAAAGGAAAAATGTTTTTGAAGTAGAAAGGATATTTTCCTCAAGAATGGAGTTCAAGTGTTTTATCAAAATTATTTTCCATCTAAGATAATATAGGGTTCTGTTTCTATCCCTATTATTACATTGATTTTATTATGTTATGATGGAATTATTTTTATGAATTCCTTTATCTTATATGATTGTTTTATGATGTCACGATGTTTAAGATTCCCATTTTTATTACATGGGTTATGCTATGATGTATGGTTTATGATTTTGTGGCACACATAAGAATGGTATCATTATGAGATGGGTGGGACCTATATCCCCCTCCAATGCATTGGGTAAATATTTTATATCTCATGAGATAGACATGGATGGAACAGCAGGTTAAACCAGTTTTGTGAAACAGGACTCAAACAAGGAGTGAACTCAGTTCAGAGATGGACTTTGTCCACTAAGATAGTCTTGGCAATGAGTCTTGACTAATAAGAAATGATTCTCTATGATTATGTGTGTATGCCACAAAGTTTCAGGTTTTATGTTATGATTATTGGGATTAAATTTCACTACTATGATTTATCCCATTTTATGATATTATGATCTGTTTTGCAGGTTATGATTTCCAAAATGTTATGTTCTTATGAATATGATGTGATTGATATTTCTTTTGTTTACCCTTACTGAGCATTTGAGCTCACCCTTTTATGTTTTCTTTTCCCCAAGATATAAAGAAATGTTTTAGGTAGAAAAAAAGGAAGATCTTTATGGGAGATGTTGAAGATCTTTCACCACGATTAGAAGATTATATTCTGAGATTCCAAAGACACTAAACTATTACGGTCCTTATGTGTGTGTTTTTGTTATGTACTAAGTATTCTTCAAAAGTAATGTAATGTCCATGTACGTTAAGCTTCGGGTCTCTAAAATGATATATGTATATTATACCTTATTATTTTCCATAAATGATCTAATTTCTTTCCTTCATGGACACTTTTATGATATGCCCATTGGTTATACTTTATAACATGGTTATGATACCCATTTCATCCCATGGGTACCTTTATGATTATGTAAGATTGATTATGTATAATTAATTATGTTGAAATATATTCATGAACATGTTAATATAGATGTCCTTATATAGTTATATAATGAAATGTTTAAAATTTAGTCTCATGATACATTAGGCACAATGGCCTTGGTGGTTAGCTGTGACTTGTGCTCCTGTTGCAACAGTCTCGGAGGCTAGCCTTGACACATGAACTTTTATGTGAAACAGGGAATGACTCATAATAAAGTCTTGTTTTATGTTTCTCACACATTACTATTATTCCCTATTTATATGATCCCTTGTTTTATATGTTATAATTCGATATGTTCTATCATGAACCATGATTTTATATCATTATGTCATGACATCTAACCCATGTACTAAGCTTTAATATTATGTTTATTTCATTACTCGGATTCTAGATCATACAATTATTCATATAATCGTGAGGTTTTCCTATTAAGATTTATGAGAACATTGGAATTTATGGCCTCAATATATTGATTAAAAAAAGTTTTTTTAGGATGTTTAATTGTGTACTTAATCTTCCATGACACTAGACTTTATTATCCTTGGCATGTTATTTGATGATTATTTATCCTCAATATATTGTAATGTTATGTTTAAAAGGATAGAGTTTCTATAGTTGGTATGAAAGGATGGTCTATTTATTTATGGAGATTAGTAATAGAACACTTTATTAAAAACATTACTTATATGACTAAGTATAACAGAACATACCAAAATTTTGGCTAGCATATACTTAGTGTTTTATTAGGAAAGCACATCCCAAACTGGATATAAAATGTGGATGTGGTTCTATTATAGAAAACTCTGAAAAGGGGTTCCGAACTAGAATTGGGGTAAACTGGTACGGGACAACAGACCTTACTACGCACCTATACTGGCACTTAGAGGGGATACCCTTTGGGGAATTCATAAGCACATTATGAACCAATATTAAGGGAAAATCCTTTTATAATATTAGATAAGAAACAGATCAAAGATAACCTTGATGTCAACCAAGCGAGTCAAAAGTCCGGATATACTTTTCCTTTACAATTTTATCCTTTTATGTCAAAAGATTCATTTTGTTCATTTTATCTATGTATTGAATCCCCCAAATTGAAAATTATTTTATTTAGTTAATAGTAGGAAAAAGAAGAACATGTGTCGACAATCATTGTGATAGGGAATGTGAATATTTCCTTAGGGATGTGCCAATTATATTGGGAAAAGGTGCTCAAAACTTCATGATCATACTTTCTTAGTGGGATCAAGTTATGAATAATAACATGAATCTTGTGGAATTCCCTAATCATATATGGAAAGAGAAAGTTACCACCAAATCCTTCATGTGAAAAGGACTCCCTTGTTTACTGGATCTTCTGATCCCCTCCTCATAGAACAGTGGATTAACTCCATTGAAAATATATTCTCTATCCTCCAATGCTCATAAGAAGAGAAATTAGTAATATTGGTCTATCATTTTGAAGTGGAAGTTGATCGGTGGTGGACACTGATCAAGAATAAAAATTCACATGAAGAAATTGATTTCATGGATTGGGGGGAATTTAATAAAATGTTTTCTAGTAAATATTTTCCCCGAACCCTCCACCTCAAGATGGAAAGTGTGTTCCTCAGACTCTAGCAGAAGGAAGATGATTCTATCGGGGTATATAAAGCAAACTTTATAAGGCTTGCAAGATATTCTTTTATATTTTTAATGAAAATCGAATGAAAGGTGGGTCAATTATTTAGTGGACTAAAGTCGAGTTGATGAAATTCCTTGGTGATTAGAGACTTTGAAGGTTATGAAGAGATTGTTCATTGATCCCTCAAGGTTGAAATGGAGATCAGATACTTTCAATACTCTCATGGTAATAGTAAAAAAAGTGTAAAATAGATACAATATGGTTGGATCATCAAATAAATCCCCTTATGGAAAAAAGATCGAACATACCACAAGTAAATTTTTTTTGAATAATTATCATGGAAACTATATTAAGGGAACCGTGAATTGGTTCAAATGTAGAATAATGGGACATTTGGCTCAGAACTATGGAATTTATAGGAATAATTCCACTAATGTGGAATATGAAAGGAAGGTTCATTGGAATGCTCAACTTCTAGAAACATGGGAATTATGCAAACTATTTACCTTAAAAATGGTTGTCATAGGCAACAAACAACAGCCTCCAAGGAGAGAAAGAAGGGATAATGTTATCACTATTGATGAAGTGGAGATGGAAAGAAAAGTGGTGATGGGTACGCTAGAAATTTATCAAAGAATATAAAATGTACTATTTATGGTTTTTTACATTCATTCATATCTTTTATGTTCACTAGAACTATCCAAACACGATCTCAAAATTTAGAGTATTAGTTCTCTGGGAGTTCATCGAATGGGGAAATATTTGTATCTAAGGTTCATAACGCCACCCTAGAATATGTTTGTGGACTAAAACTACTAGAAAATATTATAATACTTCCTGGGGTGGAGTTTGATTCTATTTTGGTCATGGATTTGCAATCTTTATAAAAATCCAACATTAACTGTCAGGAAAGGGAGATCAATATTCAAATCCTAGAGTATCCTCAAATCCTGTAATAGTGTAACTAGGAAGTGAAATTACTCAGTCAGGATCTAAGCATTACTGAGAGGGGGAGGTGGTGAATCAGGGATTTATTTTTCTTTTATTTTTCCATTCTTTTTGAAACAACCTTATCCTCTGGTAAAATATTTTACTCCCTTCTTAACGCACTCAAAACATAAATCTATTAGAACAGAACCTTTATAAGGTTCACTACTCAAGAATAGTAGCTACATATTTGGTATACTATGGAAATAATCTATTACCACACAATCCATTTGAAAATAATGCTTGGATGTGGAATACAATAAGTAGGATATAAAATTTCACTCATGCATCACTTAGAAAACAATCCACAAGCATATGTTCACCCTCTTATCACGAATAGGGTAATCTAATGTTTCAGTGATTCATGAAAAACATTCAAAAATCTGATCTCTTAAAAAAATTCTTCTCTTTCCTACCTAGAAGCTGGTAGGAACATCTTGAACATAGAAATTATACATACTAATATACCATAGTCATACATTGATGCACTTAGAAAGCAATTACCAATTAAATTGGGTGCTCAAATCTTCAACTCACAATGCACCTTCACAGAGCTCCTTCACGAAGCTCCCTAATTCATACAGAATTTATGTTCATAGAGAAAACTATTTTGAAGAGTTCAAAAGTACATAGCACACACTATTTCGACAAACCTATGATGTTCTTTTCGAATTTCACTTCTTTAACAAAGATCAGTAGCCCGTTGTAAAGGTCTTTTTCGTTTCAGTGCTTACTACCTTCAATGTACTCACTGCCATCATGAACTTTCTTCGCAATTCAAGAATTCTAAAAATTCTCTTTGAGTCTATCTACTTTTCTTTATGGGGTAAGATCCAATTTATAGGCATTTCCCCCTGACGCCAAAACATTCCAGCCACCCTAGCTGCACGTCAGTACCAAAATGTAGGGCCTCAAAATTTACGCTGAAAATAATTATTTTAAGTAAAGTACTATGGATATTTTCTAGTTCACGAAGATCATTCTAATCACAAACTGTTCCATCAAATCTAATATGCCATTGAGATTCACCTTCTTCCTTTTAACCTCCACAATTCCCCACCCTCAAATCTCTTCACTGCTGTAACACTCTCTTTCAAACCACTTCACCTTTTCAATTTGTGAAACTCATCCAAGTCATAGAGAACATCATCTACATTCATTGTTACTCTGGGAAACAGTCTTCATAAATCCTATATTCACCTGCTTTTTCAAAACCATCCATTCTGATTGAAAACATATTTTCTCCCCTTTCCTTCATATTGATTTAATGACAAATTTTCTGAACTACTTATGATCTTTTTGAAATACCAACCAGAAAAGAATCATCACATTTAACCTGGAATGTTTTGTAACCTCACTCTCTTCAACGAACTACTAATACAATGTGATGTGATTTTCATTCTTCTCCAACATCCTTGAAAAAAAAAGATAATACCTGAATAGAGAACATTTATTACTTCCTTTTCCATCCAACATGGTCTTAACAAAATGATGATCCCCCTTTAGAATGATTGTATCAGGTCTAGATAATGTTTTCTTTTGAAAAAGCATATCTTTTTAAAACTATTGAGACAGAAGGAATGATAATTCTTGATGATATGGCCATCATGAGAGATAAAACAAATATATTCTCAAAAGAATTGTTTGGTATTCCTCTTGATAGATATGTAGAATTATCAATTGAACTTATTCATGGATCTCTACCTATATCAAAGACATATTATAAAATGTCCTCCATATTGTTCTAAGAGCTGAAGAAGCAGTTATAAGAGAATTTGGAGAAGGTTTTTTATATCGGATTAATGCACCATGGCATGTGCTAGTCCACTTTGTTAAGTAGAATGATTGAACAATGCGCCTTGGTATTTATTATCATTAGCTCAATAAAATAATGATAAATAAAATCTATCATTTTGCTCAGATAAATGACTTGTTCAATCAGTTATGTGGGGCCATTTGTTTATCAAAGGTGGACTTTAGTCAGAATATCACTAACTAAAGGTGAGGATGGATTATATTTCCAACACTCCATTCAAACAAGGTAGGGACTCTATGAGTTCATAGTGATGACCTTCAGACTCACTAATTCTCTGTTAATATTTTTGGTTTTAATAAATATAGTCTTTAGATATTACCCAAAAAATATTTGTGGTAGTATTTATCAGTGATATTCAGATATACTCTAAGAGAATGGAGGAACTGAAAAGCATTTAAATGTTGTGCTGATAACCTGGCGAAGGGAGAAAATATATGCAATGTATAGTAAATTTGATTTTTGGATGGAGGAAGTATTTTTTATTGGGGAATGTTTTCACTAGAAAATAAATATATGTGGACCCTTCCAAGACAATGGAAATTGAAGAGCATCCTAGGACAACATTTGTAATGGGGATCAATAAATTTATGGTTTTAACTATGTATTATAGATGATTTTTAAAGACACCTTGTGATTGTCAAACCCAATGACCAATCTGAAATAGATCGGAGGGAAGTTCTTCTGGACTCAAGAATGTTATAAAAGCATTAGGGAACTCAAAAATTGGTTTATCACTGTGCGAATACTCACACTCTCTATTAGTGGAGACCTCTTTATAGTGTACAATGATTCTTCAAAGAATGGTTAAGAAATATTTTTATTCAAAACTACAATACGATCTCCTATCCAATAGGTATCTGAAAATTAATGTGAAAAACTATCCCACGCATGATCTGGAGTTTGTGGCTATGAACATTGCATTGAAAAACAGTAGGAATTTTATTGATGATGAGATGTGTGAGATATATAATGATCACAAGAGTCTCAAATATATATTCACAAATAAATAGATTAATTAATTCTAGTGAAGATGGTTGGATATCATCAAGGATTATGATTTCTCAATCCAATACTATCCAGGTATGGAAAAAAATGTGGCAGATTCTCTAAGTAGAAAGTATCATTCATCTTTGTCAATGATGTGAAATGAAAAGTATCAAATCTTCATAGATTTGAAAAGGGTGGAAATGGTAATCATCAAGGGAGTAACAACATAAATCCTTTAGCATAATATTCCTCAACCATCCCTCATGGAAAAAATAAAGGATACTCAATGAAATGATGTGAAATTCCAAAATGGGTGGAAGCTGTCAGAAATGAAAAATACTATGAGATCAAGAATGATAATGATGGAGTTGTAAGATTTGTTTCACGATTAGGTGTACCATACATTCTAGATATGAAGAAGGATCTTCTGAATGATGCTCATAGTTGAACCTTATCTATTCACCTATAGATCACAAATACATATCGAGATCTTCCCGATATTTATTATTGGAAGAATAAGAAGAAGATGATAACCGAGTATACATCAAAGTGCTCAGCATGTCTGCTTATGAAGGCTAGAATGAAAAACAGTCAATGTGGATGATGAAAACACTACCCATACCAATATGTAAGAGGGAGAAAAAAACCATGGGATTTTTCACTAGACTTCCAAGGACGTCTAGAGGATACAATCCAATATGCGTCATTATGGATCATCCTATACAGAAAAATATTTTCATCACAATTTGAGAGTACTTATCATTGAACCAACTTCCACATATTTATATCAAAGAGGGGGTAAGGATACATGGAGTACTACAGTATATAGTATCCAATATAGATCTGGGATTCACCTCAATGTTTTGGAAAAGTCTCTAACATTCTCTAAGTACAAAACTGAACTTCAATATAGCCAATCATCCTCAAACTGATGGTCAACCTGAGTGAACTATTCAAACAATTTAATATTTGTTGAGAAAGTGTTCTATGGACTTAGAAAGTTGATAGGACCAACATCTTCCGCAGGTAAAATATTACTACACCCACAATTTCCACTCTAAACATCCTAATGGATCTATATGAAGCCCATTGTGGGAAAAGGTGTAGAACATTGGTGTGTTGGGATGAAGTCATTTAGTGTAAGATTATAGGACCTAAAGTGGTTAAAGAAATGGTGTATAATGTGAAAACCATTTAGTAGAATATATAGGAATCCCAAATAAAAAAATCTCTTTGTAGAAAATCATCGATGAGACCATTACTTTATAGTTGGAGACATGGTATTCCTTAGAACATCTCTATGGACTAATTTCTTTAGAATTGGGAAGAATGTAAAGCTAACTCCTATGAACATAGACCCATTATAGATTCTTGATCTTGTCAGATCTATGGCATATCGACTATAACTTCTACCCACTATGTCCAATTTACAAGATGTATTCCTTGTTTCCATCTTATATAAGTTCATACTTGATCTTTGACATGTTTTTTCTATAGAGGTGGTACATTAGGATAATGATCTTTCTTATGAGAAGCATCCAGTGAAGATTATGGAACATAAATATAACGTTCTATGTAACAAGACTACTCACCAGGTAAAAGAACTATGGAAAATCTATAAGTATAAATAGGAAACATGAGAAATTGAGGAAGTGATGAAGGAAAAGTAAACACACCTATTTCTTTCATAGAATTTAAAATGAACATTCAAGTATAAAATTTCATAAGGGGGAAAACGTGATGACCCAAAGTATAATAAAAGAAAATTCCCTATTAAAATTATGTCATAGAGTAAAATCACATAAAATCACAACACAAAACCACATCTTGGTTAAATGAATTACTAAATACTATGTGACCTTAAACAAAATTTTTCCACTTCTGTGATTTGAATTTCCAAAATCTAACATACAAGGTTGTGATCATAAAAATGATTGGAGTCTGATAGGACAAACATAATTTTTGGTGAATCGAAACACACCCTTCTTCATAGTAATGTTACACTTATAAACTATAATATAACCCTTATAAATAGTAAACCCGCCAAGTCAATAATAACCTTACTAATGAATTTATAAATAAAATTTATCCATCATAAAGGATTCAATATGATACTTTTGGTATTTTTGGTTTGACATATATATTTTATTACAATTTTATGATTAATATAATAATTTCAATAAAAAATTATTTTCATAAAATGTATTCTTAAAGAAATATTTTGATGTCTTATTATAATAATATAATTTTTTGATACCTAAATTAGTTTTTTATAGTTTTTAAAAATGGAGTATAAATTTTGATATTTGTATTTTTCTAGTAAAATATGATTTTAATTAAAAATCAAGTTTTTAAAATTGTGAAAATTATTTTCAAAAAATGGGGTAAAATTTTTGGATTCTCCAAGTCATCAAATTGTTAGTGTGAATTTTTTGGATTTTTATGAAATACTTGAATTTTTGTGGAATAGTGAGATTTGATAATTTATGAAATATGCTAAATAAATTAATTTTTTTCATCATGCTTGAGTCCTAGATAATGTAAAAAGACATTGGTTCGAAATAAAAAGAACTTGTTAATTTTTTTTCACAATATTCACCAATATTTCTTCTATTGATTATAATAATAAACTAATGAAAAAAATATTGAGAAACACCCCCCCCTCCACTACAAAACACACCCTCACCATATGTTCTCATCACACCTCTAAAGCCTTTTTCCTTATCCAATTTATAATTGAATTTCTCTCAAAGCCTATATCCCCCATATAGGATATTGTTTTATTAAAAAAGAACAATAACTAATCCTTTACCGCCTCTCCCAAGATGATGGAATGAAGAGGTAAAATCCTCTTCTTTTTTCTTTCCATTTCTTTTCATACTCTTTTGTATTATTTTCTATCTTCGAATCACATCATACAAACAGTTTGATAAATGTATTACCTTGAATATAGTATTATTTTGTTAGGTTAATGGAATAATTAATCATCATAACTCATTTCTCTACATTTATTCTAGAAATAGAAACACCATCTGAGATGTGTTAATATATCATATTCAAGGATGACACGTTATCAATTTATTTTACCATCTTCATTTCTAGTTATGAAACCATTTTCGTGGTTTAAAAAGATTATTATTTATGTAATATATCCTAATTCATGTTATCGAATAATTTTTTATTAATGGGTTTTATTTATATAACAAAATGAGTTCGTTGTGATCAAAAAACCACCAATTAACCCAAACGGTTATCATTAAAGTTTTATTTAATGATTCATCCTCACTCTAAACAAAATAGATGCATTTTATAATAATTAAATATTATTTATGTTATCTAATAAGTTATAACGTAAATTGTGGAAGACCATTCTCATCTTACATGATTATCCCTACATATATATATATATATAAACAAATAATGAAGCGAAGGTAACAAAACGCTCTCAAATAAGAAAATTGAACCTCTTACCCCATCAAAAAGGTTGTGAATCAACTTGATAATGTCATACTAAATAAATTTCATGTGGAAGCTTTTATTTAATTAATAAGTAATGAATATAATATGTTTATCTAATACATTAAGATAAATTGAAGAACACCTTCCAAATTAAGATAATGGATTCTACCCGAACCTCCATTCTTCCTTTTAGTTGCTCTATCTTTATTTTTACCAAGATTAAGTTATATTTTATTTTTATGTACATATTGGAAATGTTTTTTATATGTTTAAAACTCTAGTTTCATAATCCATTCATCATTATCTTTTGGGTATATTCATATTTTTAAGTGGTCACCTTCTCAATTTTTCCTGAAAAGCAAACCCATTTTATGGGAACTTACGAAATTCATACCCAATTTCAAGTGAACTATATAATTGGTTTTAATACACAATTAATAGTATAAAATAAAATATTTTATTATTAAAACCTTATTGGTTCAGTTATTATTTATATAAAGTATTATTCCCCATTTCCTTTTTAAATGAACTTTTCTATTTTCCTTAAACTGTCCTAAAATGTTTTAATTATAAAGTTTCATAAATACTCCTTTTATAGTTTATCAATAAAATTTAACATAACTTATCATGATATATTCCTATTATACCTTATTATTTTACATTCATGATCTAATTCCTTTCTTTCATGGACCCTTTTATGATACACACATGGGTTATGCTTAAAGACTTGAATATGATAACAGTTTCATTCCATTGGTACCCATAAGATTATGTATTATTGATTATGTATGATTCATTATGTGTAAACAATATTCATGAATATTTTGAGAGGGGTGCACCCAGATATCACTCTAATGCATTGGGAAAAGTTTTGTATCATGGGACGTTATGTACAATGGTCTTACCGGATAGCCTTGACTCATGCTCTATGTGCAACAGTCTGCCTTAAAATATGATTATCTATGTTAAATGGGCCCTGACATGTGAAAAATTCATCTTTTATATTTTTTCCACATTACTATGATTCCATGTTTTTATTATCCCATTTTTTCTATGTTATGATTTCATGTGTTCTATCATGCTCTATGCCTTTTTATATCATTATTCCAGGACTTATATCCCTTGTTCTAAGCTTTATTATTATATTTATTCCTTTGGTGGGTTTCTATATCATACCTTCTTCATGTTGTCACTAGGTTATCCTTTTAATAGGTATGATCACAATGACTGATGAAGGCTCAATATGAAGATTAAATAAGCATTTATTTTACGATGTTTAAACATGTATCTAGTCTTCCAAGACACAAGACATTATGATATTTGTCTTATAAATTTATGATTATTTATTCATAAAATCATTAAATTATATGTGTAAAAGGTTAGGGTCACTATTTAAAATGTATTGGGAATGTATTTATGAAATATTTTGTAATGTATTTTAATTTTTGGATATTTGTTTCATAGAGTATATTGTTTCTATAAATACCATTATGTAAGGTATGTGATTATGGAATGAGATAAAAAATAAAATTTCTAGAGCACCATAGTTTAGTGATGGATATGGTGAAATTACATTGGCACACAAGGGTAGGAAAACCTAACAACATAGTTAATTTTTATAAGGTTTATTTTAATGCTTTTAAAGTTGTGTGTTCCTGTTAGGTTGAAATAACCATTGTGTGGTATGGTATACATTTAACCAAAATATATCACATATAATTTAATAAACAACTAATTTTATGGATATTAAATTGAAATAATATTCATTTCATTTAAGGACTTAATAACACAAGAAATATTATTAAAGCAATAGTACATCATACGTTATACATCCAACAAGTAAAATGAAAATAAAACAACACCATCCCAAAAATAAAATATTATATTTTAATACCATCCAAAAACATAAATACAGGTATATGCGATATAATTTTTGTTTTATCAAAAGAAAGCATTAATAATTTTTGGTTTTTTTTAGTTTTATAAAGTATTTCTATAGTAACATTTCAAATATTCCTCTTTATTACAATTATAAATTCAATTTTATAACTTATATTTTCCATATATTATAAAAAAACCTTATGTTTACTATCATAATTTTACACTAGTGGGAGATAAAATAGAATTTACTACTATATTTCATTACTATATTTATAAATCAAACTTATCTACATATTAGCCAATGGAAAATCATTAAAAAAATTTATAATATAATAAAAATTAAGAACATATTTTTCATTATAATTCATCAAAATTGATTTTAAAACCTTTAATTAAACTCCTTACTCACACAAAATATAGTTTTTGAAAAAAATAACAAAATATCACAAAAAAATACAACACGCCTCAAAATGCATCAATATATCATAACCTTTCTTCCATTTCTCATAAATAAGTGACCATAATAATCATGATGTTGTAATAGTATAAGGTGCGATAAAAAATGTTAAAACTTTACAATTGTTCATGGTTTGGTCATATGGTTTGATAAGCCATGAAACAACCATGTAAATTCCACAATAATGTATGTAGAATATTTTTCACAATCTATAAAAAATTTCCAAATCATCCACAGTAACCATGAACCCAAGTATTTCTTACCATTTTCATTCCAAATCTTGGTGTTTTTCATAAATACTTATAAAACATTTATAAAATTCAATGTATAAATATAGGACAAAAAATAATTTGAAACAAATTAAAAAACCCCAAATTGACCACATAATTTATATCCACCCATGTTAACTCAAGTCTTGTACTGAGAAATAGTTTTCTATACATTTCCGCATACTTTCATCTCAGGTCATAATGGTTTTATTTATTTTTATATAGTTATTCTCTAAAATAAGAATAGGTTTAATATACCATTTAATAGTGAAGAAGCTTGGCTCAACCTACCACATCACCTAAGCAAGCCCACCATAATTCTTAAAGTGAATTACTAATATCCTCAAGAACTAGATAAGTGTCAATGGTATCAAACAAGCCAATTTTTAATTGTTCCACTATCTAAAAATATTAAAATACATAATTAAACTCTAAATATGAATTGAAAATAAGGTATCCAGACAGTGGAAACTCAAGCCAAGTAAATAAGTAGTTTCAAAAATATATGTCTAACCGAACATGGAATAAAAATGGTTAATAAAGAGATACATACATTAAAAAAATTATAAACAAAAATAAGTGAAATAAATGGAATACACAATATAAATGAGACCCATATGATAAAAATTACTAGAGGCCAATAAAAAATAGTAAGATCAATTAAAAGTCCCATATTATATAGAAACTATCTCTTCTGGACCCATGTGAATTATTTTTAAGAATTGATTACAAATTTATCAAACAATTGTAAGTGTAAATAAACCATAAAAACCAAAAAAACATTCCATTTATTTGAATATCTGATGATAATGGAAATAAAAAACCATTTGTTACATCCACCATTGAATGCCACTATGGTTTCAATATTTCTAATCACGATTAAAATCTCCATGTGAAAACTAAAATGGTATTCCATCTATTGTGAATCAATGTATTTCAAAAAACTACAAAAATAAATTGGGTTGGATTCCTCAACATTCGTTACATTTTAGTTTTTGAAAAATAAAAATAAGGGTAAGGAGGAGAGCATTGTGTGGATAGAGTTATGAACAATGGTTATTTGAAGATCACTCTCACTACCCATTTCCAAAGATATATTTTGTAGGACATGGGGCTGATCAAGATACATACATTTACTTGTAAATTTGAAAAATTTATGATTAATTCATATGGTTATAAATCATATAATATCTATCCAAAAAAATATTTCATCTATTTCTAATTAAGAAATAACTATCAAATAATATCCAATGTGTTTGTGAGAGTTTATCATTAATTCATTAACATTTAAATAGCTAAATGAGTCTTGGTAACACCAAAAGTGTCAATAAATTTGATACATTATTGTATGAATCAACCATATCTTACAATATTGTATTCTAAAATATCCATTATATGATATTTCCTTATTATAAAATATGACTTCACACGCCAGTCTTTACAATATCGTTATATGATTATATATGATATAATAGTAGGATGAGATATAACAATTTTTTCCAAAATATTTTCATATTATATTATATTCATTATTGTTTTATGTGGTTTATATAGATTTAATCAAGACTACAATTACTCTCCAACATTTTCAAAAGCATAAAAGTATTTCATTTCATTTAAATTTGTGTCTTATAGTAACTTGTGAAACAATATTCAAAACTCATTAGGAAAATTCAATATGGATTTTCGAAATCTATCTTCAACTTCACCATGTCTTTAATCTTATGCAATAACATTTTAAAATCTATTCCAAACCATATTTATATATAACATTAAAAAATAGAATATTTCTGAGTCAAAAGTGATCCTTGTTCAGTCATCCATGAAGTGAAAACTTGTAGTTATTTATAAAGTTAAAAAATATACAAGTCTCTGAATATATAAATGTAACCAAAATGATAAGTCTACAAAATAATCAATAGTGATCAAAATATAAGGGGATCTTGTGTGAACTCTATAAAACATGTGTATCACTATACAAGTGTCCAACAGTTATATCAAATGCTATCATGTATTCCTATATTTTTGCTTTTTCTCTAACATCAATCCAATTTAGGACATGAATTATTCTATTCCCATATATCCTTCTAAATGTTTCGTGACTCTCCATGTATAGAATAACAAGGATGATGAGTTCATCACATGTCATTCATCTAGTAGATGACCACATCAAATGTCCCTTATCCAAGGGGGTAATCACATCATAGGTAATTTATATGTGTGGACATACATTTCATTAGTCTATCTCAATTAAGGGACTACATGCTACACTAGTAATATTATAGGATAAATACCATCTTAGTTAAGAAAAAACTAAGGACATAATCATAAATATACCCAACCATTCCCTAATTATTTTTTCCTTAAGACTTGAGTAAGATATGTATCTAATTATAAATATTTTCATGATAAGTATCTATCCAACCTCAGGTTTGAGGATTAAAAATATCAATAATGCAAACCTATTATACCCAAGAAATATTCTATGAAACTCAATATGGTATAATTCATGGTTTTTCCCACAGAGAAAACATTTTTATACATTATGAGAATATTTCACATATCTATAAAAGAATTAGACTCATGCTAACCAAGAAATTTTATAACAATCTATAACACTCCATAATTAAAATTAGTTAATAATAACACCAATTGGTTCTTTAAGAGGTTAATTATCATTATATTTCATTTAATTTATTTATACATAAAAATATATGTAGAAAATTTTAAATAATCATAAATTAGAGGTTTCATTTATGTTTAAAGAATACATTTTACAAATTATAACTTTTAAATAATACTTCAGAAAAACCTATATAAGTTATTTTCTATAATATAACATATAATAGAATATAAGATCAGCCCTATTTTTACTATAGTTTGTGGGATTATATTAACTCATTGAATCTATATATTATTCTAATTTCATCCCTGTGTGACCATTAGATAAAAAAAATTCAACATATTCTTTAGTGGGTAATATGAATGAAGTAATCTTGTTTGAATAATAGTGATACTTGAGATTAATATACCTAACATTCAACTCTTTGAACATATTCAAACTTCTTAACTCTAAAACAACCAACATTATGATAATAATAAATTCTATTATCAATAGATAACTCTTTTTATGTCTGTAATAATTGTCCTAGTAACACTATTATTAAATGTTTACATTGAAATATACAATTTATATCCTAAATAATTTTAATATATTATGATAAGTCCAATTTTTATGGTAACTATTATAAATTTTACATCAATTCTTTCCCACCATGTCCTATTCCTTTTAGGAAATCAAATTAAATTTACATTAACCTTTTAAAAGAAAAATTTATTTGTTATGTTTTAACATATGAATTCAAAATATTCTCTCACTATCATCATAGAAAATATATTATTGTATAAATATTAATATAAGATATGAAAACAACATTATTTTTATGAAATAACTTTAATTTCTTCTTAGTATGAATTATTATCAAACAAAAATAATATTAGTTCCAAATTGTATACGGTATTCTATATCGTTGGTAATGTGTTTGAAAAGTATGAGTTACTAAATTTTCCAAAGTTGGTGGCTGAATAATATTCCCCCAAATTCATGGATAAATAATTTACCCATGACAAATCTCTCATTAACGTAGTCTCCTGTTTAAACTTGTAATAAATTATTGAAAACTAATAGGTCATGTGTGTCAAAAATTTTCTTCTAATTCATTTAAAAATGGTTGTTTATTAGACCACAAATGAAACCAATGATGAGACAAATAATACACATTTTAATAAAAATTCATAGAATATTTAATTTCTTATTACATGAAATTCCTTCATATAGGGACAGCATGCTCTATTACTTTAAAAAACATAAAAATTACATCATCAACACTTGATTTACTTATGAACTCCTATATATTTAAAACAATTTTAAAATATATATTTGGCACCATTTATGGATCATAATAAATGAATTTAACACTATAACATTAATACATGAGGTGGTTGAAAAATATTTTCTTATAATAATTCAAGTATTTAGGAAAATTACTTTTCTAAATGAAATGTTTTCAATAATGAAACCATTATTCTTCCATTTCTTTAGTTTAGGGGAATTATGAACACTCTATGAACACTTTACTTAAATCATTGTAAAATGTTTACCCTTAACATGTAGTTCCATCAAGAATCCACTTGATCCTAGACCTCCAATGTCTATCACAATTATCCTTAATATTAAGAGGATATTGGGTAAACATTCATTGAACTACTTCATATTATAATTTATAATAAACTGTCAAGACCATGATAGAATTGATTGTATAATGAACCATATGGAATTATTTATTCTAATATGTGAACCCAACATCTTCAATTATTTTTCAATCCCATAAAAAGTTTACAACCATAGTTTTTTTTTGGGACAATAGATTATTGAAATATTATTTTTGTGGCAGATCTATTACTAGGTTATTCAATTTTGGTGTAACAGGGATTTAGAAATTATATATTAAAATTAATATAACTTATAATTAGTCCTTGAACGTGCATATGAATAGATTTTATATTACCCAAATCAATGTCTCAAATGGGGAATACAGTACCATTAATATGTTCCAAATTTGATATTAACACTATATGTTATATAATCATTGTTCGCACTAGGGTTCTTAAGATCATACCATCATGATGGGAATTAATTAATTATATTAAATTAATTAACTAATTCATTAGTTAATTAATTAATATTTTTACTCTAGAAAATTTTTAATTCTCATAAATAACCAACTAAAACACTCTAATCTATAGGATGCATAATTAACACTCAGTTTACAGAAATGAGTTTAGAGGGATCCAAGGATCCAACAAATGTGTTCTTTAAGATAATTCCAATGACATATGATGTGGACATGATATATAATAAAAAGTTATCTTAACATAAGATAGGTATTTGTTATCTTCATCTTAGAGTTTTCTATATGATTATGACAATGGAAATTGGAATTGGAACTGTTACCCAATATCTAGGAGATTTAAATTTGTTTCTCTCAATTTTAATCTGAAACTCAATGATCAATGTGTTTATATGATCTTAAACATTTGTATCTTGTACATAATAGATGATGACAGGATGATTTTCTCTATAATCGAGCCCCTATCTTCTATCTCTTTCTCCCCAATATAATTTTTTTCACTATTCATCATCAAGGATAGGGGTTCAATGAATGTCATGATAATCGAGGAAAAATTGAGATTTGAACTTGAAATATATGGAATTTTGTAAAATGGAAAGGATTAAGGAATGTTGGATTGAATACTAGAGGAAATCCATCTTCAAACGATCCATTCGGTGTATTTTTCAGATCGACCAAAGGCTAAAATTGGGGCAGTGATATGATTCAGGTTATTTATAGAATCTATGAATGAGGGAACAAACAAATTATGTGTCTTAATGAGTTTCACATCATGTATTTTATAGGAAGTGACGACAAGGGATTCATTAAGATATAAATATCACATATAATGTTTATCAATGGTGTATGCAATGTGTCCTTAAGATGCATAGTATATGCACATGGAGTATGTCCCCATGTGGCCACTTTCTTGTACACACTATGTGGCTCAACACCATATTTCATATACCCTAAATAGTGTTTGAGATGACTTATATGGTAGTACATACTGAGGGATTTCGCTAATTCCACATGAAATGTTACCCCTGGGTAATATCATTAATTTTAAACCTCACATGAAAAAAAAAATTTATTGGGGACATCGAGTATCCACTAGTCCCACAAACTATGTACCCAATTAAATGCACCATGAATTGGGACCCATGCATTCTATGTGGGAGATAGTACATGAAAAGTTGTCCATGGAGGGGATATATGTCATGTACCCCAAGTGTACACACTGTTTACTTTTCAATCGTATATTTCCCTTTTTATTTCCTTTCATAAGAGTTTGTTTTGGGATTTTTGATTATAACATCTTGAATACATTTTTATGTAACAGATGAAGGTGAAATCTTCATCAACATCATATATGATACATTATGTGGTATTATTACATTTTTTGTAACTCCATGAGGATAAAAACATGGATCAATCTTGGTGATCAAATCATTCAATGGTTAAATTACTCCCTCTTCAATTTTTTTCCTCTTAGAGAGGAATTGGTCAACTTTATTACTGATAGAGTTGGGAACTCACCAGTTTATTCTTTGTTACTCGATGTATGAGAACTGTATCTGTGTTGTTAATTCCTCCCTCATCTATTTTGTGCTACATGATGAGGTATAAGTACTTCACTATAATTAAATATATATAACAATGGATAATTATCTTAGTTAGTTCATATTATTAAGGCCAATTTTGTGGTCACCTACTGTTGTATTGTCAAGATAACAACTCTCTCTTATGTCCTAGGTTCTCTCATTTGAAGTCTATATGTGTTTTATGGGTTATTAATTCCTTATTTTCTCATGGTTTTGATCTAATTAGTTGTCTTATCAGCCCTTTTTGGTGTTCAAGGCATCCTACACGGTATATATTTATATATATATATATTAACCCCTATATTGGCATCATTACCTACATATTGCATGTACAATCCAAAAAATGGGATTTTCAATGGTGACTATGGGGGTCATGATGCAAGTGGAACATATTGGTGCATGGAGTTAATAGTTTCAATTACCATTCTTGTCTAGAACTAGATCATTGTAGGTGCCTCCTCATATGATATATTTGGGTTAATTATTTTCATATTAGGTTTTTGGGCATCTATCTTTTCCCTTTTTCACAATGGATTGTATATAATTTTCTCCATTCTAAATCTTATAATTTGTTAAACGCATTATATATATTTTTTAGTTTTATTTTTCAATTATAGATTGTTATACCCATTATGATGATTGGTGTTGTGTAAAGTTTCATTAGGATAGGGCCTCTTATTATGTGTGATATGTCTACATAGTGCTATTCACCAAACCTCAGACTATTAAATGTGGGTATGTGGTTGAAAACTTGACCTTCTACCACCCAGGGAGGATCTCAAGAGTTCCTATCATCTTAAACATTCATCATAGCATGTATATATTAGGGATGGAATTTATATTTAGGTTTCATTAGACGATTTCTTTGAGAATTAAAGAAAACATAGTTATGGGGTCTCTAATTATGATATCAAGATATGGAATCATGTGTTTGTGTGATGACTAATGTATGTGTTAACTTGAACGTTGATTAAAAAACTTATTGTGTTACTACAATGTGTAAACAATTATAGGGAGAAAATAAATGGTACTTGTATCATGTAAGAATATCTCATTAGTTACAATTTACTTTTTCCATTAGCTCTCTAGATATTAATTGATAAACTTTTACCAATTTCCAAATAGTATGATGTCACTATGTAGAAAATCAGCTTGGACATTGAGGGAGTTTTTTGACATGATTTTTACAAAATTTGAGCCTACAATCATTAACCAACCATGTGATGAGTTTTCTATTTTGGGACTAGAACTTGATGGTATTTCTTTATGTGCATGTCGATTAATACCTCCTCCAACTGTGTAGTGATCAAACCCACTTCCCACATTATAGGATTACATTAAATACCTTATTAAATGAACATTATTCTATTGGGATGGGATGAGGATTCAAATTGTAAACGGTAATTAAATAATATCCAATGATATAGATCACATGGGTTTCGAGGGGAGCATATCCCTTAGGTAGCCGAGGACAAACATGAGATTGTTGTTTTAGTACATCACTATTTCAGGATGCCTATTGATCAAATTTTAGTAATATAATTCATGCTTCTTTATTATGTGGTGAGTTTCTAGTGGATCATGATCACTCAAACCCATATTGAAGTAAATGTTCAATGTGTAGAGTTTGAGAAACTATACTATGAGGAGTATTAATTGGTGATATTGATGTGAGTTTCCAGTAGATCATGGTCACTCAGAACCATGTTTATGTAAATATTCCCTGGGTAGAGTTTGAGAAAAAAAATTTGAGGAGTATTACTTGCTGATATTGAGTTTTATATGCATCAAAGATATGTTAGTGTTTCAATAGTGTATCTTTTTTATTTCGGAGTTTTCATTGAGATTAAATGATCTTAATAGGTACACCCCAAAATGATTTCTGGTTGATTTTTTCAAGAACTTTATTTTAAGAATGACCTCTATAGAGTCATATCTATTGTTTTTATTCCCAATATCCACACCTATTTTGGGTTTTTGGAGTGGTACATGGAGAAATATAACTTCTTGGTAGAGGTAAAATATGCAGCTGTGCATGGTGGTGTTCATCTTAGAGACACTTTTTAGTTTATTTCAATAAATGTTATCCATTATTGTCAAAAAAATAGGATGTATGAGCATTTACATTTTCAAACCAAAGTATTTGTAGCTCAATATTCGTGCCTAAGATGTAATAAATTTGGGGTAAGGATTTATTATGCATGTAGAAGACAAGGTCATAAGGAACCTAACAACCTAAACCATCATGAATTAGAGGTCCATCTAGTAGTAGATATACATATGTGTTTGAGTTACTCGCATGATCAAGGACCACCAAATGGTGGGAAGGTTGGTCTTCTTGGTGGTGGTTTCATCAAAAGATATTTTACTAAAAAATTAGTATGAGATAGAGGAGGGAATAATTAAATATGATTTAAAAACACAACCCATAGGATGTTTACAATAATATAAAAGCTATAGTAGTCATGGGAACAGCTAGATGCAAGAATTAGAGAGTTATGGCAAGGTAGTTCTTTACATAATCTAAGGTATAATTTAGGTCTACTCAACACTATAACTCGTTTTTTTCATGATTGTGAGATAATCATTTATTTTCAAATCCCTAGTTCAATGGATAGGGATTCTAATCGATATTTCATCCTACCTAATATAGCTAGATATGCCTACTATGAGTAATCCCAAACTGTCCCACATCTTATGTTGATGTGAACTTTATCTTAGTTGGGATTGGTTTTCATGGGTCATCGTAGTGATTGTGATGAATTCATATGATTTCATCATTTGTATGGACTAGATATCCAAAAAAAATTCCTAAATAGACAGTTATTATTATGTGTTAATATACTTTTAAGATCATGGATCAAGATTCTACTTCACGGGTGAGTGAAACCTTTAGTCGATATGAGCAGCGGCTATGGATGGTAAGTTATAGATGATCACACATTAGTTGGAAAGCTTCCCCCTATGTATGATTTGCACTATGACCAATCTACTTCTTATAAATATAAAAGAGTAAATTAATTTTTTTCATAGTATGTTTCAAGGTTTCCCCTTCATCAAGAAGTCAAATTCTATATCAATCGTTCCCTTAGGAATAATTTAATATCATCCCAATATTATAGAATTACCTTGATGATCACAGGTATCTGATGGTATAGTTGGAGTAATTTAAAGGTAAATGTTTCATTAGACCATGTGTGTCCCCCTAGGAAGCTCTTATGTTGATTACCAAGAAGAAGAATACAATATTAATTCTTAGTATTGATTGTTATCTCCTAAATTAGATGAAATTAAATAAAAATTACCCTTTAACAAGGATCTATGGCCTATATAGCAAACTATAGGGAGTGACATGGTTCTTAAAGATCTATCATAGGTCCCAATACAACCCGTTTTTCGTATACTAGTAGAACATTTTGTGCACTTCATTTTTAATATACTATGAACATTATGAGTTTTTAGTAATTCACCTCACTCTGAAAAATTCAATGGGGTGTTTATATGACTTTTAAAAAATTATTTCTTCCCTTCATGGAATAGTTCATTGTTACATTCAACAATGACATCCTTCTTATATTCAACATCGAAGGATGACCATGAAAACTACTCATTTATCTACTTATAATTACTTGAGGAGAACAAAAATTAATAAAATCTCTTGAAGTGTTAGTTGTTGGGTATGATAACCCCATTTCCTATGTTATTTCACCTTAGATAGTGGAGTCTCCATGGACCCAGTGAAGATTGATGAAGTGATACCTTTAAGATCCACTCAAGATTATGGTCTAGGTTTAGAGCATCCTAAGGATGGTAGGGTAAAAATGGATATCTATGGTAGATTTCTACAGTTTTTTAGTCCCTGTGAATTCTCTTACCTGAAAGGGGCACCCATTATTTGGGTATGGTTGATGTTAGAGAGATTTCAAGAAGTTTACGAATAAGTTGATGACTGCACCTGTAGTGAGGTTTCATTATGAGGGAGTCAAGTATATAGTGTTTTGTGATGTCTCAATCATTGGTATTAGTTGTTTCTTGTTTCCAAGAAAAGGGGTGATTTCTTATGGGTACAAAAAATGTATTCCTCATGATTATAAACACAAGGTCCAAGATCTAGATTAGGTAGCAGTAGTGTTTACATAGAAGTCTTAAATAAACAACCTTTTTAGTGTGTGGTTCATATTAAATATTAAATATAAGAGTCTTATTAATATATTTACATAAATTGATATTAACCTATAAGATCATATTTTTTATATTGGGTATGGATCTTTTAAACAATTCCATTAATCTATTTTCATGTTTACTTTTGGTGTAGACCATAAATTCTATCCATAGGTTGGTTGGGTAGTTTTATTGAAAGAAATAGGTTCGAGGGTTGTAGCCTGGACTTATGCTAATTTAACTACATGTAATTCAGATACCTGATATTTATTGAATACTCGATGTGTAATTTCTTGGCCAAAACCAGTTCATGTAATGTGAGGGTGTCTCCTAGAGAGGAATACCCTGATCATTAGAAAAAGTGTAAATCATTTACATGTCATGTAAATATGTGAGTTGTTTCTGAAAAAACAAGTAATGTGCCTCATTTTTAGACTAAATTTCTCTCTCACATTATTTTTCCCCGCACCCTAAATATCCCCTCTATGGGAGACCCTCTTCAAGCCTAAAGATATTTTTTTCTCTCATTTCATCATATGTCCTCTTATTTTAGTTCTTTTAGTCACATTAGAAGAATATCGGTAAGTGTTCATATCTGTTATCTTCATTCATCATTCTTATTTCTATATTCTATGCTATTTTGGTGTATGTCCATATCCACTATTTTTAGGGCATTCATTTTTTCTATTTTCTTTATATCTTGACCAAATCAATGGTCGATATAGGATGGGGATAGTTTTAGTAGATAGTGGTAGTTGTTCTATTAGTTATCCCTTAATGTTTTTATGTTTCATAATATTCTATATGTTTCACATTCTTGTTTCACCATGATTTCCCCTAATTTGTGTCTTCCATAAATTGACATCATTTCATGCAACCAATGACTTGTTGAAACCCAAATACTTATTAATATTTTCATCCATATATTGAGCCATCCCTTCGGGTGTTCCTTCTATAATCCGAATTCGATTTCATGTTCTTATACCCAAAACACCATTGTTGTGTCTAGTTATAATTTCTAAATGATGATATCATGTTGATGGAGAATTAAGATGGTGGTATAGCACATATAATACCCTTAAAATTTTTAATTAATTGAATTCAATAAAGGTGAGTGGAAATCCCATGTCACCTAATGAAATGAAAAATTGGTCATTCCCTTATCTTTATTAAATGTAAAAGAATATTACATTATAACTTGGATCATATTTAATATAGCAGATATTATTAATAAGGTTTTGGGCATGGATAAAATCATTAATTATGTAAAATGGGTATGATAACCTTAGGCATGACAATTATAAATTGGCTTGATGTCCCTTCTACATAATAGTGAACGGTCATGATGACCCTTTTGTTTGTTTTATATGTATTATCATGGTCTCACCTTATATAATTGTGACATGGGAAAAGAACTCCTATATATGATATGATACGATAATGGAATCCATTTAATGTGACTTTGGAATGGTATCTAAACATGTGATTCTAACCATGGAGTCCCCTTTACTACTGTGCTAATGGGCATGGCATCCATGTTCTGTGATACTAATCATGACATCCAAATTAAATGATTCTGGTCATTAATGGCCTTATAAATGTGATATAGTGCATGGTGTCCCCTATACTACTATGAGAATGGGAATGGAATCCATTATAAATGTGACTTCGTGAATTTTATCACTAGTTACTTGTTTAGATATATTACAACACGAGCTAAAGTAGATTGTGTCAGACTAGTTTTTCGTTCGGAACCTGATCTGACCCATTTAAAATTTCGTTACCGCTTCGGATAAAAATTTCACATAGAAAAATTCTATACACTATCTAGATATTTATAGATTCCATTGGTGGTGGCCTACTAAGTATATATCATGGCCTATCTAGGCCGTTGAGGGCACCCTAGAAGACTATATACCTGCAGTTGTAGATTAGGGGAAGTGTCCTCTTGTGGATTCTTGAGTTCTTATAAATCTTATGATGGGATCATGGTAGAAGATGACTAGGAGGGATCCCAAGATTCTTGGAAAGATTTTTTCATTTTTTTTCTTTTTATATGGAATGCATAGTACTTCCTATTATTTTTATCCATGTTTTCTTGATTTATATATACATTAAATATATTATCATCCTTTGTTATATTATCTAGTTTAATATTTTTGATTATTATTATCAATTCCTTATTTTGGTATCTGATTCTGATATGTCTGGTTACTATTTTAGTCATGTTAGTATATATTACCAATGTTCACACATTGTTATAATACTAACTTTATTTATCTATTATTATATTATATTTTTTGATCCACTCTAGTAATGTGGGAATATTCTTCACATGGACACATTCTAGGCCTTCACAACTAGTCAGAAACCGTTGGAATTTGGGGAGATGTGCTTGAGGCCATGTGGCCAACTGAGATAGGGGAACCTTTGAGTCACACCAGCATTCAAGATGTCCCAAAGTGGTGTCAAATGTTTCATTTAACGATTTTATATTTTCATATGACAAACATAAGATTAGGTACACTTCCAAATTTGTATATAAGACGTTTGTGGGAGTAGATAACCCACATTCAAGGAAAACCAAATTTTCTGTAATAAGGAATTATTTTCATCTATTATTCTTATTAAAACTGATTTGATTCCATCATTTGGTGACACACATTAATTTTTATGTTATTATTAATATAATTGATTTTTATCATCTATACATGACCTTCTAAGATGTGGGAAAAATAGAATTTATCATGCATAATTTTTGGCACCTTATTTTAAATTCACATGTCCTAACATATAGGACCATTGGGTTGTTTTTGTCTCCTATGATTTCCAAGGGTTCTTTGATTTCCATAAATAGAATTTTTTTGGATAAATATTTTTATAGGAAATTAATAAAACATAGTTTTTTCTTAGAGTGACTTCCATAACTTAAACATTATTTTCCAGATTAGACTATACCAATCACCCTTAGAGGTCAAATATGCCATGTCGAGTAATGAACCATTGGTCGCATGGACTATAATTTGTTATGGTATGGATTTAGTGTATTCCAGACTTCGGTTCAGAGGGTGTATGGATCCTTATGGATAAGAAGTTTTCATAAGATGGTTAATCAATTAAAAAGGTAAATAATACAAATATGAAATTTAAACAAAACTAAAATTGTAATACACCAAGCATGACCCAGTATCAACCTTAGTAGTGGGTAGTAGGTAGCATCTCTGATGTTATATATAATTTCCCTAAAACCGAGACCTGACTCTTAGAGATTTATTAGGGGTGAGAATATTCAATAAAAAGGATTTGTATATGTTCTATTTATATATTGTGGATTATTTTTTTTATCAAACATTATCTAAGGTGTGTGTTTTGAATCAGTAGAACCATTCCCCCACAACGTCCTCCGAATAGACATTAAGAGGCCAAGTATGACCATGTTTCGGAGGTGGTGGGCCCTAATTTTCTATTTGTACCTCTAGTATTGCCACCTATAGAACCTCTTACTTTTCTCTATGTGGGTGGTGATGCCCGATTTCGAGGAGATTTCTTGAATCTCATGTAAATGATATATGGAACTTCATGCTCTATCTCATATATGGAAGAGTTGACTCACAAGTTACCACAGAATCATCTTCCAACATTTTCAGAGGATATATGACCACAAGCTATAGAGATATGGCCTAAGATGGTTATGTCTATAATAAATAATCTCAAGACGCCTCCTAGGAGGAGAGTGAAACTCGCTGCTTATATGAGTACAGGATCCTCCAAAAACTAGTCGGATATTCTAAATCATGATGGTTAGTATTGAGAAGTGACATTGGGGGAAGTCCAGTCGATATTCCTTGATTATTTATTCCCTGATAACCTCAGGACTAATCGTTCCATGTAGTTCATGAACGTACATTAGGGTTATATGAATTTATTAGACAATTCAATGTGTTTTTTCAAGCTTCATTGCTTTGTGCATGTCTATAGTACTGATGGTATTGAAAAAGATAAATGATTCGAGGATGTTCTTCAACATCCTATTCATTCTTAGGTGAATGTTTTCTAGTTGACTACCATATCTGATATAGTGATGTGGCCCATAATCACTAATTGGAATTTGAGTGAAGCAGAGAGTGTGATCTAGGGTGGTTCAAAACTCAGATAGGGTATTGGTTCTCCTAGTAATCGGAAGAGGCATTTTGAGGTTTTAAATGTTAGTAGTGTAAGCCTTTTGACAACAATAAAAATTTTTGTGGCATGTCACCAGTATTGGAACCCTAGGCCTATGAATCCTCATGGTCCCAGACAACTTATCGAGTGTAGAGACTATGAAAAATGTGGGCATCCTCATCTTTTCTACATGAATTTGATATATATTTTCATTAGGTGAGTATATGTGATACCTCCATATTTAAGATAAGTATAATTAGAACCATTGTAGATAGAAATCATGAGTACTATTAGACGTACATCCAATGAAGGAGGCCATGGCCAGGGTAGCCTAGCTTCAGATCTACAATATTAGAAGAGTAGGCCCACTCTGGGTTGTCAGGTTGTTGCAAGAGGTCGGGGATCTAGTAATATATATTCTATAAAACATATAATAGAGGGAAAGAAAGTTGGTCCACCTATAGTTTAGGATACTTTTCTAGTATCCTCCACCATTTTTTCTTCTTCATTTGATACAAGTCCATAACATTCTTTCATATACATTCCAATTGTGCATATCCTTGGTCTTAATGTTAAATCTTGCTACAGTGTTGTGATGCTTAATACATTGTGGGTTATACGTTATGAGAGTATACACCAGTAGAAGGACTATCCTATTGATGCATCTAGCCTTACCTTATGGTGGGACCTCTTTATTTTTAGGATGACAGGTTTTTATGTCATTCTAAAGAAGGACTGGTTGGTCCCATATAACACCATTGTGGATTGTTATCATTTGAGGGTGTGTTTTACATCACCATAGGGTGGAACATATATTTAAAATTATTAGTGGAATGTCAGGGAACGCAGACATAGACTTGAGAATTATGGTCTAAGTGGAGTGACTTTTGAGATTCCAAGCCATTACATGATTGATCAAGGGCTACAAAAGACTGAGTTCCCTCCTATAGTTGATCAATTCAGGGATGTTTTTCTATGACTTTTCATAACTACCTCCTACATGATAGGTTGCGTTTTCTATTTTTCTCATTCTTTGAACAACACCAATTTCCATTTCTCCTTACAGGATGGATATTCATGAGTTACAGGATCTCTAGAAGAAACTAGAATATTTAGAGGCTAGATTATTTAAATGGACTAGTACTTATCCCTGGGGTTCACCTCTCCTTTTCTCTAAGAACTAAGATCAAACCCTCAATATTTGTGTGTATTACTAGAATTTTAATTAGCTTACTATGAAAAACCAGTATCCCTTACCTCTCATTGATGATATTTTTTACCAAGTCAGATGAGTGAGTGTATTCTCTAAGAACGACCTATGATCTGGTTATCATCATGTTCGAGTCAAACCTTCTGATATTCTAGGAATGTCTTTACACAGTTAGTATGTCAAATATTAGTATCTAATGAAAATGTTCGGTCACACAGACACTCCTACTGTCTTCATTGAAATGATAATTATGGTCTTCCATCTTATTAATATTTTTTTCATGGTCTTCGTAGATTAAATCTTAGTGTATTCTCATACGTGAAGTGACATTTCCTCTCATCTTGAAATAATTTTGAATACGGTAGAGAGAAGTAGCTATGGTCACGACCCGTCCTCGGGGCCCATGCCGTGACTACCCCAAGCCCACCTTCCATAGGCCAGGGGCTGGAGACTAGCACCAAAGGCATAAATCCCGATAACTGGGAAGGAATTTCCATTATAAAAGTATACAAAACACCATAGAGTACAAGAGGAAGTAAAACACTTAGTACAAAAAGGAAGTGCTAAAAAGTAAATGGGCCAGAATACAATCCCATTCAAAAGTACAGCTATAACTGAACAAAAGTGCAACAGAAAAGACAAATAGCTGAAAGAATGGAAGCAGCTCCTGGGTCGTCCTCCTCGGATCCTACCTGAAGGGTAGGTATAGATAGTGCAGCTCATGGATCGTCCACCACGGATCCTACCTGAAGGGTAGGTACAGATAGCCTCCACAACACTCTCGCCCTTCAACCTCCTCCGAGTGTCGTCTTGTAGTGAAGTCCACCATTGGATACTATCTCGTCGTGAGGTCCACCTCTGTGTACCGTCCAGTCCTCGAACACTCAGCCTCTGTCTGCGTTGTCTGTCGTCTGCAACCAACAAAACGAGGTGCAGGCATAGCCCATGCAGGGGTGAGTATAATGATACTCAGTATAGACCCCGAGACCCTCAAGGTCTCACAAAATCCAACAAGGATAACCACAGAGAAAGATCCCAACAGAGAACCTCTACTTAGGTATATACCCATACATATACCAAAGTTATCTAGTAACCCATCTCAATCATGAGGGAACACAAAGATTATGAAATAAACGGATAACCACTACCCTGGTATATGCCCATACATATACCTATGTTATCAAGTAACCCATCTCAATCATGAGGAAACACAAAGATCATAGACTCAGCTCAAACCAGGATTTTCATTATCGAAATCGTAACTACTGAAGAGCCTCATCTCTAGAGTGTACAATGGTCATGTCACAACTCTGATGTACTTCTCACTAACCTAAGACTGCGGAGGTACTCCATCTATCGAGTACTGTGGGCCTGCTGCTACAACCATGCACTTCCCACCATGGGACTGGTGCTACAACCAAGTGGTCCCCTTTATAGCATCTAGAGGTACTCCTTCTGTTGAGTATCGCGAGTCTGTCACTACAACCAATCACTCCTTCGACGTGGGTCTGCCACTACAACCAAGCGCTTCCCGCCATGGGTCTGCCGCTACAACCAAGCGCACCCCCTCATAGCCTCTAGAGGTACTCCTTCTGTTGAGTACTGCGGGTCTGCCGCTACAACCAAGTGCTCCTCTGCCGTGGGTCTGCCACTACAACCAAGCGGTCTCCACTAGGCTATCCGAAACTCACAGAGTCGATCGATCAGCCGTCGTCAAGTCTCAGTCGGCTAAACGGTATCCGTACTCCACACACTCGTCTCCGGGAGGGTACGCTCCACGTGCTACTGGTCAATACTCCATGTATCACAAAGTCCCATGAAGAAGTTTCTCAATGGACCGCCTCGTCATAGGGGTCTCAACACAATAGATGGTGCGTCAATCAGACGCTCTGTCTGTGAGTTATTAGCCTTTCCTTCCTAGGTCTCGGTTGGTTTTGTGTACGAACCAACCCGGCCGTATATCAACTATACCCCGAAATCTGATAGGGTATACTCATAGGGACCATTTCTCAACGTGATCACCAACATCGCTGACAGTTCGTCAAACAGACGTCAGGTCTGAAAGATATCAGCTTTTCCATTCCCGGGGCCCGGTTGGATTTCGGGTACAGTACAACCTGGCCATACTCCAACTGCGTCCAAACCTATGGTGAAGTATTATAAAAGTTCTGTCTCATCAAGAGGAATCCAACAAAGTCGACGACACGTCAATCGGACGTTCGGCGCTCAAGATATAACCATTTCCGCTCTGAGGGCCCGGTTGGTCTCGTATTCGAACCAACACAATAATACACAAAGTTCTCCGAAACCTTGAGTGTAATATACTGAAATGACCTTCTCGATCCAAGGATCGCATCACAGTTGATGGTGCATCAATCGGAGGTTTTTAGCCCACATTATGGGCGTTTGAACAGAAATAGTCCAAAATGGGGGGTCTGGGCCCTGCCGGACCCCCCTGGGTCGGCCGAACCGGGTCGACCCGACCCGGGTCTGGTTCCGGCCCGGCTGGGCGACGTCCAGCCCGGAACAGCCTGGGCAGCCGGCTGGCTTGGCGCTGGCGCGGCGTAGTGCCCACGTGGCCAGCGGGTGCATGGGTTACAAACTCCCGCGGTCGACGATCTGGCATGGCTTCAAGTCGCGCCTCCCCAAATCCGGAACGGCCTGCCATTCCGGTGCACATTCCAGCACCGCGGTTTACCCGCAGCGGTTTTTTCCGGCGGTGCGCCGCCGCCGCCTTCTTCGGACCACCGGATGCGCTCTGGTGGTCCGTTTCACCTGCCGCCTTTTCCAACAGTCCTCCAGGGACACTATCTTTACTGTGAAGAGATTCAAACACCATTTCGGCCTGATTTGTCATCACCCGTCGATTCGCACTTCAATTAAACAACTGCGGAGTCTTCGATTCACCTTTTTGGCCCCGACTCCGGCCGCGGTTTCATTCGTCCTCTACGGCGCAGCGCAATTGCGCCACGCTTCTTCACCGATGATCCTCGTTGTTTCTGTGTGGTTCCTTTGCATCGCGCCGCCAACTTTCGAACCACAATATCACAACAACAAAAGGGGTAGGAGATTTGGCCATGTTCGTGCAGTCCATCCTCCTTCCGTTAAGTTGATATCATGCAGCCAAAATACACAGATGAAGAATGGAAAAGGATAACTCATGAACAAAAGCAATTAACCCCTACCTCAAAAAGACGTCACACGTCGTCAAGTCGCAGAAGTCAATAGTCGCGGTAGAACTGTATCGATTCCATCATCGTCGGAGTGACCCGAGGAAGTGACATCTCCTCTCTTGTCATAGAGGATGAAGAGGATGAAGAACCCTGATTGCTAAGTCGTTCCATGTCGAGGGGTCGATGTTCTTCGTCGGAGAAGAACCATTCTTCACGGAGAGGATGATGTTCTTCCACCCAAGAAAAACTTCCTCCTTCCTTTACCCAAGAGCTCCTTCCCTTTTCTTCCAACACAAAGGTGCCCAAAATAAAATAATAGGTTCATGCTATTATTTTATTAACACAAGTAATTTAATCTTTTCAAAATTCAACCACTTAGTTAATTAATTTAATTGTTCAATAAATTAATTAAGGTGTGTGTTGGCGAGAGTAAATGAGGGAGAGAGAGAGAAAGTAAAGGGTCACTCCATTAAAGATGAGTTTTCCAATCTTAAGAGGGAGTTAGGGAGTGTAAGAGGAATATGAAGGGGTTGGGGTTTGTGTGGGCCCCACCTCTCCTTTATTCTCTCATTCATCTACACATGGGTAGTTAGGTGTCACCCCAACTTCCCCATGTAGGATAAAACCACCTTAGACATAAAAATAAAATTGTTTCACAATTTTATTCATTCCTCATTTAATCCACAAATTAAACTTCTCCACCCTCATAAACGCAACTTCGTAATAGGTGTTCCAAAGCAATTACCGGCGCTGCGGTTTCATCGGTACCCTCAGATTTCGATTACAAGCACCGGTTCAAAAGTTAGCAAAACCCGCTCGTTCGTTCACTGAACGTACCCAAGCAAAACTCAGGAAATTGATTCAGGGCACACCGGGCCTCAGAATCAAGTGCTGTCAGAAATTGCATTCTTGTAAAATCACAAAGAAAATTAAGAAAAAAATTCCCTTGAATTTTACGGGTCTTTACATTACTACCACCTCAAGGCTTTACATTCCCGTAAAGCTATAACACAAACTGGGGAAACAAAAGCGGTACTGGGCACGCATCTGATCCTTTCGTTCCCATGTACTCACCTGGAGGTTCCCATGCTGCCTACAAAAATGAACAAGAGGAATCGACCGTCCTGGTAGTACCTGCTCCTGTCGATCCTAATCCTCTACTGGAACTCTGCAAAAGTCACCCCATCACCAACTTCAAGCTCCCCATGGTCGATGATATGCATTGGGTCAAGAACGTATCTCCTCAGTTGAGATACGTGGAAGTCGTCATGCACCTGGTGCAAATAAGGTGGATTGGTCAAGTGGTAAGCCACCTCGCTTACCCTGGTGAGGACCTGAAAAGGTCCGCTGAACCTTATAGATATATCGCCACCTTAGCTACATCTCCGTAAACCTCATTGAGGTGAGACCCGTGTAAGAACGTGGTCTCCATCCTCGAACTCTAGAGGTCTCCCTTTCTTGATTAAAACTGAAACTCAAAACTCCTACTGCCAAGAGGGTAAGGATGGACGACCCAAGAATGATTGAATACACCCTCCCATGCAGGATTTTAACCTGTGGTGGCTGGGTTTTCCTTTTCTCTAACCAAGGAAAAACCATCCTGATGTTTTCCTAATACCGTCAATTTGAGTATGAACAGTGATTTCCAAATACATACTCAAACTAAGGTTGTTAGGAATCGACACTGCCACTAAGAGGTCCCAACTGAGACTCTCGCCTAAAGGGTCAGATCACACCATCAGTGTAAGTGTGACTATCGAGTATCATCCCAAAGGTATCTCCAGACGTGAGGGTCAAGTCAACGGCTTAACCGAAAACTCTAGGTCTGGGACTAGATTCCTGGAAGGAAGGGATGATTCGTATCGATGTCTGTTACTACGCCATCTTGTAGTGGACATAGACTATCCCTCAAAACATTCATAGAGTCATTGGGTCACTCTCCTTGACCGAATGCAGCTACTCTCTTTCCCTACCCTCCAGCTCCCTAGGCCTGGAGGGAAAAACAAAGGTGGGTGGTTGTAATATGTTGAAATGTACACCACCTCATGCTGCTCTGCTAGATCTGCCTCCATGTCTGCTGCTTTGCAGATTTATCTGTCCTTAACATTTCCTCTTCTTGAAAAATTCGGACGCCCAAGTCTCTGAGACTGACGCCAGCTCGCTTCATTCCAACTTCTAACATTCTCAAGATGTATTCGTTTAACCGAAGAACATTCAACCTCAAGGTTCTCTCTAGAACCCTAACGTGAGTAGGAATGCATAGAGGAAAATGTATTGGCTCGAATATCCATAAACACACCACGCTCAGAGGTCCGAGCTCTATACCACTGATCAAATAGAATTTATCGAGTACCCGAAATGTTCGGTACGCCTCGATGAATTCTCAACAACAGAAATGTCGTCCTGCCGAAGCTGTATAAGATCTTGAAAACTCTCTACCACCTCCTCAAGCTAGTCCTCAGCCACCTGTGAGTCAGGTTCGCCTCGGAACTTGAGGGTATCTGATGTTAGAACACATATAAGGCAGTAAGCCTACATGGTTCACCTACCGGTACCACCGGTTGTAACTGCAGACCAACAAGTAGTGATGTATAGCTGACACACTACCCGAAGGCACTATCTCAGGCATCGGTCTAGATACTGAAGCCTCATCGCTATGTGGACCATCCTCATGGTCACTCACTAGAAAATACTAGTAGACAAGTCCACCATCCACTCTACTAATGTCTCAGCTAGGCGAAAAACTCTAGCAATCGCCTCCGGCCAATGCTCTGCTGTCTGGGAATCTGCCTCGCTTCGTAACCTCGAAGGCCACTGATCCTGGAACTCGTGCAATGCGCTCTTCCAGCATGCACAGTTCGCTAATAAGGATGGTGGAATCTATTTCCCAACAGGTGGTGGTGTTGCCGGTACACCAACTGAGGGTGCCAACATAGAAAAAGGGCCTCGCACCGGAGCCTCATTGCTCGGTGATCCATCATCGAATACTCTCTCGGTACTCCAACTGACTGTCTGCATGGAGAAATCCTAAACAGATACAACACGGTCAAATGCTTTATACCTGGTGAGCTGACCTGGTTTGATCTAACTTTAAAACTCTTGAAAACACACACACAATCTGTGTTTTCGTGTACAATGTCAGAAATCAGTAGTCAGGGTCCTGGTGTACGGATACGTCAGCCGTCGCCCCAATACTGGACTCTCTGAACTGAAAACCGCACTCAGTACCCTTAACGCTATTGCTTCACAGAAATAAAAAGATTAGAGTTCTTAGTTATGCGGTAGAACCAAACTCCTCTAATACCAATTTGTCACGACCCGTCCTCGGGGCCCGTGTCGTAACTACCCCAAGCCCGCCTTCCATAGGCCAGGGGCTGGCGACTAGCACCAAAGGTGTGAATCCCGATAACTGGGAAGGCATTTCCTTTATAAAAGTATACAAAACACCATAGAGTACAAGAGGAAGTAAAACAATAAGTACAAAAATGAAGTGCTGAAAAGTAAATGGGCCAGAATACAAACCCAATCGAAAGTACAGCTAAAACTGAAAAAAATTACAACAGAAAAGACAAACAGGTGGAAGAATGGAAGCAGCTCCTGGGTTGTCCTCCTCGAATCATACCTGAAGGGTAGGTACAGATAGTGCAGCTCCTGGATCGTCCACCATGGATCCTACCTGAAGGGTAGGTACAGATAGCCTCCACAACGCTCTCTCCTGTCAACCTCCTCCGAGTGTTGTCTCGTTGTGAAGTCTACCACCGGATACTGTTCCGTCGTGAGGTCCACCTCTGGGTACCGTCCAGTCCTCGAACACTTGGCCTTTGTCTGCGATGTCCATCGTCTGCAACCAACACAACGAGGTGCGGGCATGGCCCGTGCAAGGGTGAGTATAACGATTCCCATTAGGGACCCCGAGACCCTCAAGGTCTCACAAAATCTAACAAGGATAACCAAAAATAAAGATCTCAACAGATAACCTCTACTTAGGTATATACCCATACATATACCTAAGTTATCAAATAACCCATCTCAATCATGAGGGAACACAATGATTATTAAATCAACGGATAACCACTACCCAGGTATATGCCCATACCTATACCTAAGTTATCATGTAACCCATCTCAATCATGAGAAAACACAAAGATCATAGACTCAGCTCAAACCAGGATTTTCATTATCGAAACTGTAAATGCTGAAGAGCCTTGTCTCTAGAGTGTACAATGGTCCTGTCATGACTCCGAGGTACTGCTCACTAACCTAACACTGCTGAGGTACTCCATCTGTCGAGTACTGTGGGCCTGCTGCTACAACCAAGCGCTTCCCAACATGGGTCTACTGCAAAAAATAAGCGCTCCCCCTCATAGCCTCAAGAGGTACTCCTTCTGTTGAGTACCGCGGGTCTGCCGCTACAACCAAGCGCTCCTTCGTCATGGGTCTGCCGCTACAACCGAGTGCTCCTCTGCCGTGGTTCTCCCGCTACAACCAAGCGCTTCCCACCTTGGGTATGCCGCTACAACCAAGGGCTCCCCCTCATAGCCTCTAGAGGTACTCCTTGTGTTGAGTACCGTGGGTCTGCCACAACAACCAAGCGCTCCTCCGCCGTTGGTCTACCGCTACAACCAAGCGCTCCCCACTGGGCTATCCAAAACTCACCGAGTCGATCGATCAGTCGTCATCAAGTCTCAGTCGGCTACACGGTCTCCGTACTCCGCACACTCGTCTCCGGGAGGGTCCGCTCCACGAGCTATTGGTCAATAATCCAAGTATCAAAAAGACCCATGAATAAGTATCTCAAATAACCACCTCGTCATAGGGGTCTCAACACAACAGAAGGTGCGTCAATCGGACGCCCGGTCTGTGAGTTATTAGCATTTCCGTCCCAAGGGCCCGGTTAGTTTTGTGTATGATCCAACCTGGTTGTATCTCAACTATACCCCGAACTCTCACATGGTATAATCATAGGGACCGTTTCTCAACGTGATCCCCAATGCCGCTGAAGGTTTGTCAAACGGATGTCCCGTCTGAAAGATATCAGTTTTTCCATTTTAGGGGCACGGTTGGATTTTGGGTACAATCCAACCCGGCCATACTCCAACTATATCCAAACCTCAGGAGAAGTATGCCAAAAGTTCTGTCTCATCAAGAGGAATCCATCAAAGTCGACGGCATGTCAATCAGATGTCCGATGCTCAAGATATAACCATTTCCGCTCCGAGAGCCCGGTTAGTCTCGTATTCAAACCAACCCAAACATACTCAATGTTATCCAAAACCTTGAGTGCATTATACCAAAACGACTGCCTCGATCCAAGGATCTCATCACAACTGACGGTGTATCTATCGGAGGTCTGTATCCCATGTTATGGGCGTTTGAACTGAAACAGTCCGAAATGGGGGGGGGGGTCTGGGCACGACCCGGCCCGTCCGAACCCCCCCTGGGTCGGCCGAACCGGGTCGACCCGACCCGAGTCCGAGTCCGGCCCATCTGGGCATGGCCCGGCCCGGCTGAGCGCGTCCCGGCCTGGCCCCGCCAGGGCAGCCGGTTAGCCTGGCACTTGAGCGGCGCGATGCCCGCCTGGCCAGCGGGTAAGGGGGTTACAAACCCTCGCGGTTGACGATCCGACGTGGCTTTAAGCCATGCTGCCACAATCCGGAACGACCTTCCATTCCGGTTCACATTCCACCGTCGGGGCTTAGCTGCAGCGGTTTGCTCTGGTGGCGCGTCGCCGCCTTCTGCAGACCATCGGACGCACTCCGGTGGTCTGTTTCGCCTGCCGCCTTCGCCAACAGTCCTCCCAGGACCCAATATTTACTACAAAGAGATATAAACACTATTTCGGCCCGATTCGTCGTCGCCCGTCAATTCGCAGATCAATTAATAAAAACTGCGGAGTCTTTGATTCACCTTTGTGTCCCCGAATTTGGTTGCGGTTTCGTTCGTCCTCTATGTCGCGGCGCAATTGCGCCACGCTTCTTCGCCGATGATCCTCCTTATTTCTTTGTGGTTCCTTTACACCGCACCACCTTCTTTTGAACCGCAATATCACTACAACAAAATGGGGAGGGGAGTCAGTCGTGTTCGTGTGGTCCGACCTCCTTTTGTTAAGTTGATATCAAGCGGGCAAAATACACATATGAAGAATGGAAAAGGATAACTCATGAACAAAAGAAATTAACCCCTACCTCGAAAAGACGTCACACGTCGTCAAGTCATGGAAGTCAATCATCACGGTAGAACGGTATCGATTCCGTCGTCGTCAGAGTGACCCGAGGAAGTGACATCTCCTCTCTTGTCGTGGAGGAAGAAGAGGATGAGGAACTGTGATTTTCGAGTCCTACCATGTCAATGGGTCAATGTTCTCCATCGAAGAAGAACCGTTCTTCATGGAGTGGATGATGTTATTCCACCCAAAAGGAACTTCCTCCTACCTTTACATAAGATCTCCTTCCCTTTTCTTCCAACACAGAGGTGCCCAAAATAAAATAATAGATTCATGCTATTATTTTATTAACACAAGTAATCTCAACTTTTCAAAATTCAAATTCTTAGTTAATTAATTGAATAGGATCAATTAATTAATTAAGGTGTGTGTTGGCGAGAGTAAATGAGGGAGAAGAGAGAATGTGAAGGGTCACTCCCTTAAAGATGAGTTTTTCAAACTTAAGAGGGAGTTAGGGAGTTTAAGAGGAATGCGAAGGGGTTGGGGTTTGTGTGGGCCCCACCTCTCCTTTATTCTCTCATTCATCCCCACATGGGTAGTTAGGTGTATCCCCAACTTCCCCATGTAGGATAAAACCACCTTAGACATAAAAATAAAATTGTTTCACAATTTTATTCATTCCTCATTTAATCCACAAACTAAACTTCTCCACCCTCACAAACGCAACTTCGGAATAGGTGTTCCTAAGCAATTACAGGTGATGCGGTTTCATCGGTGCCCTTGAATTTCAATTCCAAGAACCAGTTCAAAAGTTAGAAAAACCCGCTCATTCGTTCACTGAACGTACCCAAGCTAAAATTCGAAAATTGATTCCGGGCACACCGGGCCTTGGAATTAAGTGCCGTCAGAAACTGCGTTCTTGTAAAATCCCAAAGAAAATTAAGAAAACAATTCCCTTGAATTTTATGGGTCTTTACAGATATATTCTATGATTAGTCAGTGTCAATTCTAGGTTGACCAAGAACACTTTCATGACCATATTATCACATATGTGTGAGTTTTAGTAGACTAGAGAGGGTGAGAGTTTTGGTTACCTAGGAGCAACCCAAGAACGTATTGATATATAGAGTTTCTTTGGGATATTTGGTTTCTAAATATGTTTCATACAGGACTTCTCATTATTATAATAACCTCTTATTGGATTGACTAAGAAGGTTGTGGAGTTTATATGGTCTGAATCGTGTGATACATCATTACTGGATCTAAATGGGAGATTGATCTCATTGTTGATCCAAATTCTTCTAAGGTCAGGAAAGAGATACAAAGTCAATTGTGATTCATCCGGAATCTGGATAGGATCAGTTCTAATGCAAGGGGACGTAGACATTATTTAATGTTTATGGTAGTTAAGACCTCGTGAGTATAATTACATAACAAATGATCTCGAGTTTTTTGTTGTTGTACACACATTCCACTATTGGATGAATTACCTACTGGGAGAGATTATTGGGGTGTTTATAGACCACAAGAGCCTAAGGTATATATTTACACATATATACTTTAATCTAAAGCAATGAATATTCTTTAGATATCCAATTCCTTTCACTTAGATATAGCATATATGCCAGGGAATGGAATCATTGTTGCTAATTCTATCAGCATGAGGACTGAGAAACATGAGCTTCTGGATGCCAGTATAGAATTGATAATAGTGGATATGTTCTTTGAGATTAATATGGAGTTTCCTAGCTTATTTCATAGTTTTTACTTGCATCACTATCAATGACCTCTTCAATTCTGGGAAAGGTAACCATGATGCAGTTTTCATATACTGAAGGCTTTTTCCTACAAGAGGGTATTTCAAGTGTAGAGCCACCATTGGAAGGGACTATCAGCGACGAAAACATCCTACATATAAATTCGCATATATGGGTCCCTAAATAAATGAGATATTAGATAATTTGGGACTCACATTCTTTTCAGAGTGAATTTAACCTATTTATCTCTAAGATGTATCATGACATGCACTGATAGTATTGGTGTCTAGTGATGAAGTGTTAGATATCATATTTTATCATTAGGTGTTCCACCTATCATAAGGTGATGGTGGATCACCAGAAATCTTATGGATTGTTATATCCATTATAGTTACTAGAATTGAAATGTTAAGACATTGTTATGGATTCTATCATCAGCTTACTAATGTATTCTTGAACTAGAGAGATGGTTTTTGTAGTCATGGATCGATTGGGAATGTTATCACACATGATATCTAGGAGACTTCCTAAGTGAATATCATAGGAATATTGTATGCATGTAAGATTATATTACATTAAGGGGTCCCTCATACTATCACTTCATATAGGGATGCTCTTTTCACATTGAGGTTATATCGAGGGTTGTATAAGACTATGGGTATACAGGTGCTTCTGATCCCTATTTTTCACCCTTAGACCGATGGTCAATCAGAATAGAATATAAAACTTTTATAGGAAATTCTCCATGCATGTATCCATAATTTAGGTGGTTCATGGGAAAATCATATATAAATCATCAATTTCTCTTCCAATTACACCTTCTAAGATAAGATTCAGATGGATCTTTATGAGTCTTTTTAATGTAGGTCATGTTGTTAACCCCTACCCTAGTTAATGGTAATAGAGGTCATGTTACTGCGTCCTCATCTCGTTCAAGAGACATAAGAGTTTATTTATCTAATCAGGAAGAATATTTATATAGATAACTCTAGATAAAAATCTTATATTTATCTTCATAGAAGACTTCTGGAGTTTGATTTCAGCAATCATGTTTTCTTACAGGTAACATTAAGACATGGTCATAGAGGGATATAGAGGAAATAAAAGTTGTTCCCATGCATTATAGGGTCGTTTTGGATCTCATAGAGATTCAGGCCGGTGGCTTATCAGTTTCTACTACCTTATATCTATCTTTACATGCATGATGGATTTAATTTTAAATTACTTAACCCTTATTATGCTGACCCATATCACACTATTGATCCCGAGGATATTAAGCTTGAGGTTGAGGCTTCATTTTAGGAGTGTCTTGTATTTATAATTGAATGAATCATGGTGGATCTATAAGTCCAGCATGTCCCTTTAGTATGGGTGATGTGGTAATATGGTCATGTACATGATGAGACCAAGGAGTGGGATCTGACGTACATTCCAGTGGACGGATTTATTCTCATGTCCTCTTTTGCCTCCCTTGGAGGTTAAACTCAGGGGTTTGTTCCTTTAATGGGGGAAGACATTAGGATCCCAATTTTTATCAGGTACTGATCCATTATACATTTCATTTAATCTGTTTTTAAGTTAACTTTTGTCATAAAACCAAAATCTAGGACCTGAGTTAGTTGGGAGGTTTTTATAAAGGAAGAGGTAAGAGGGATATATCTTAGAAGCATCCAATTACATGTCATGTAATTGGAATACACGATCTGTATCCAATAAACAATGTGTAATGTACTGGGAAGAAAAATTTCAAACCATGCGATGGTTTTATTATCAATGAATACCCTGATCTTTAAAAAACGTATCAAATATTTAAACATCATGTAAATTTCTGAGATTTCGTAAAATAAATGTTGTTAGGGGACTAATGTTTAGAAAGAATCACCCTCCCTTACTCTTTTTTCTCAAGAATAAGAAGTCCCCACTATATGAATCACTATTGAAGCTTAAAGCTAGTCTTTTCTCTCCATTCACTATTCAACCATCGATTTCTGATCCTTCTTTCTTATTAGTAGCATGTTGGTAAGTGTTTTTTTCTTTTATCTCGTCTTTTAAATATATTTTTTATCGACTACCCTTTTTTGGTGTAGGCCCTTATTCCCTATTATCTGTCCATTTGACTATTTTTCTATTTTCATCATATCCGGACCAAATCCAGGGCCAATACTAGAATATGAACATTGTACAATGATGAGGCATGTATTCTACAAATTATCCCTTCCAGTATTGATGTTTCGTAATATATGTAATGTTCTTCATGCCGGATTTACTATGAATTTGTCCTAATTTGTATCAATATTAAATTGGTTGTCTTTATTGGAACCAAATGAATTTATAGAACCTAAATACTCAATGAGATTGGAATCTTTATAGTGAACCATATCTTTAGGTGTTCCCTCAATATTCCTTAATGGATTTCAAACTCTTACACCCAAAACACCATTTTGTGTGTTTGGTTTTAATTTCTAAATGAAGATATCATATTTAGGGTGAATGAATGTGGTGGTGTAGCATATATAACACCAATGACAATTATAATGAATTGAACTCTATAGGGGTGAGTGGTATTCCCATATCACCTAATTAAATGGGAAAATGGTAATACATTTCTGTTTAATAAATAAAAATTAAAATGAATTGTTCCTTGGAAAATTATAAAACTAGTTGATATTATTACTAATGATGTGTGGAAATATTGACCCTTTCTAATTATGGAAATTGGGCATGATGACTCTTTTTCATGATAAATATAAATGGGAATGGCATCCCTTCTTCTTAATAATAAATGATCATGACAACCATTATGTCGGTAATTTCTGTATGGATTGGTGTTCGTTTATATATATGTTTGAAATTGTCATGGAGACCATTTTATGATATCATATAGACATGGTTTCCATATAATTTGACATGGGCATTGTGTCCCTACATGTGATAATGGGCATGGCCACCCCTTTACTATTGTGATACTATGCATCATGTCCCTGTAATGTTACATTAGGCATGGATGTCACTATTTTGTGATACTAGGAATGAAATATATTGAAATTTGAAACTAGGCATAGTGTACACAATACTACTGTGATACTGAACTTGGTATCTCTTATAAATGGAATATCAGAAATTATATCCCTTGTTAATCATTTAGAGATATTTCAACACATAACGAAGTAGGTAGTTCCATCTTGTTTTTCCTTCAGGAACTAGAGACAATCAATTTATATCATTATTACTTCTTATCATATTATTTTTACAAAAACATATTATAAACACTAACCAAATATTTAGAGATTTTGTTGGTAGTGGCGAATTAAGTTTATTTCACACCACATCTGGGCCGTTTATAGAATTTAGGAAGAGTAGATTCTTACAGGTGTAGATAAGGTTATTTTCCTTCTAATGGATTATTGAATTATTTATTATATTTTTATTGTATCTTGGTAGTGGATGGATGTGTTATATCTCTTGATGTATGAATAAATTTTTTACTTTTTCTTTTTTTGTATATCATGTTTGGTACTGTTTCCAACTACTTCTATCTATGTTTTCCTTCTTCATTGACACATGACATATATTATCATCCTTCTTTATAAAATTAGATTTATTATTTTTCATTATTATTATCAGTTTATTATTATTTTATCTGATTTCTCTATGGAGGGTTGTTGGTCTCATCATATTACTATCATTTTATGCTACATATAATTTTTTATAATACTTATTCTATTTATCTGTTATCATTTTAATTGTTGGTATCAACTCTCATAGTGAGGGAATAGTCTCCCCAAAGACTCTTCCTAGACCCACGCATCTATCTAGAAGACTCTAGTGTTCAGGGAGAAGCGTTTGAGGCCATGTGGTAAACTAGTCTTGAAATAAAATTTAGTGGCACCAGAGTTTGGGAAGTCACATAACCTAAGGTATATACAGTAGTTTTAGTTCATATATGACAATGAATTTGGGATTTTAAATAAAGTGGGAAAGGGAAACATATTGGCTAATTACCTTAATAGGAATTCATGTTGTTAATTATTTAAGGAGATGTCTGATTATCTAGCCTCACTATAATTTTCCTTGGTAGAGGAAGGGAAAGTGACTTTCTTTGATGGATGTTGGTGGCCCATCCACTTCTTCAGTTCATAAGGTAGGCTCATTAGGGAGACATCGATTTTGATTTTTTTCAAGACTGCATATCCTCATGTGATTTACCAAATGGATAATTTGATGTTATATAGCATTTTATCCGATTTCGAGGATAGATAGAGATTCAAGTTATGTTGTGTGAAGAGGAGATTAGAGGGTTTTATACTCACCCTTATGAGTACAACATAAAGTGATGAAGATATACCAAGATATTATGTGGTAGTTCTATATTAAGGATATGGAATTCAGTGTTTATTAGTTTATCTCATGGTAACGTGAATATCAGTAGGTAATAGTGGGTTGCTAGGTTCCAATGTGTTTCACTCAACCCTTTGTGGTGTTAGAGTGGAAGTGAGATGTCATATCAGTGAATTTTGTGAAAAGGAAATCGTGTTCATTGAGAGGTCACAATTATATTTGGGTGATCATATACTAACAAAAAAAATTATCCCACTTTATTTTTTAGTCCATAGTTCAATTGAGATTTAGGGTTTCTTATACATAGAAGAGATAAAACAATTACATGGGATACACTTGATGATCATTTCAAATAGAGATCATCTTTTTTTTGGATGTTTTTTCAGGAAAAATTCAAGACTCGATTATTGATGAGTATATCATTACACCCTCAGGTATATGGATATAATAGGAAAACCATTTAGTTTCTTAAGGATACTCTAAGGGATTTTGTGTTTTATTTTAGCATGATATGGGAGGATCAATTTCATTTATTGGAATTCATGTAACAAATTATTTACCACCTCACCAATGTAATGACACAGTTTGGCGCCATTTACTATATACCCTAGAGGATTACCTTATGTTGGATTTTTATTAATTTTCATTAATGGGGATGGAATTAGTGTGGGTAATGAAGGAGAAGATAGAGAATATCTAGGAGAAGATAATAACTTATCAAAAACATCATAAGTCATACTTGGACTGATGATAATGTCCTTTTCATTTCTATTAGGGAGATCATGCATTCTTGATGGTATCATTATAGTAAGGTTTAGAAATAATTTTCATGGAGGAAATTTATCCCTATGTTTTATCAGTCTATTCTAGAACAAAAATAATGTGGATGTGGTTGTTTACTACTTCATATTGTCTTTCCTATTATATTGGGTGCTTGATGTATTTCACATTTCATAGTTGAGGGGATATATACATGACAAGTCACAGGTAATTGATAAAGGTGAGGTAGAAAATGTGGAAGGTTTCACCTTCACAAATTAGTTGGGTGTAAATTGAGAAACTGGTAGGAGAGGACTCTTGAGGGATGGTATATTATATAGGTTCACATCAATTGATAGTATGTGAACTTTCACGAAATCTCATGGGACCATGAGAATTATATGGGGCCTCAATACCCTAAACTTTTCATGTATTTTTTAATTTTTAGTGAAATCAATTGATGTTGGAGAGGAAATAGGAACACTATTTTATCTTTTGAAAACAATACAAAATTTAAAATAATATTTTTAAGGTGTGTCACTGAGCTATTTCATCGATTTCGGGGACACTAGGCTTTAAAATTATATACTAAAAATAATATATATTATTTTTAGTCCATATGTTCACTTGAGAGAATATATAATTTTTTTTCATAATCACTTCCTTGGATGGGAAATATAAAAGGGAATTTGAGTTTGGAGTGAATATTTCTCCCTAGTTGTAGTATAATCTTTTTTGTACTGAGTTCCTTGAGATCCGACCATTGTGATGGGAACTAATAATCTAAATTAATGAATAAATTATTTTATTGAAATTGTATACACTATGAAAAACTATATTCCATTACTTAATCATCTGTAACACCCAAATATAAAAGATCCTTTCTAAACTCTAGTATATGATATGGGAGTAATAGGTAACCAAATATATGTTGAACATGATCTTTGAGGAATCTCAAATAACATCTGATAAATAGCCAATATTCAGTGATGAAAGATCCAAATATAATACTGGGATATTTTATTTTCCTCTTGTTATTTTATTTTTCAAATGGAATGTATTTTTTTTGAATATTTTCCCCACATTGTGACACAAAAAAATAGTTTTATTCTATGTTATCCTGAAACACATTGATTTTACAACTTTATCTATGTTCTTCAAATTTGGTATCTTGAACTAGATGAAAAAATTGGAATATTTTGTCATGCATCCACACCCTACCTTCCCTTTATTTATTTTCCCCTCCATTATTAATGTTTTCATCATGAGATTCCATCCCGATTGGTGGTTTAATTAATTTGACCTAATTTAATGAGAAATTGAGATCATGGTCTTGTGAATGATGGATTTGGACACAAAAGTGAGAATCAAAGTGTATGAGTCGATTTAGGAGGTGTAGGAGTCATATATGGAATAAATATATGGGTTATTCTGTCTAACATCATGCATGGATGATCGAGGATTCATGTGAACCCATTTTGGTCTATTTTCTAGTGAAGTAATGGCTTCAAATTGACCATTGGAGGCATACTATAATTAGATTTAGAATTTTGTGGAGTTATGGTATAGATGAGAGGTAATAATGAAAACAATGAAATGATTTTGAGGATATGTAGAATCTAGGCTCCCATAATAAAAAGTGGATATTTGTTCTAGATCCACATCCCATGTATTTTCTAGGAAGTGGTGGATAGGGTTTCTGAGAGATCTATAAATCCCATGGGATCACATCGTGCATCCCTAAGATGAAAAACATGGAATGTATATGGATTACATGACAAAGTAGCCTCTTGGACATACACTCTAAGTGGTTTAGAACCAAATGTTGTGTACCCTAAATGGTATATTACTTAACCTCCCAAAAATTTCATATTGGCTGAGTCAGTTTACTCCATACACGTGTTCCCATGTGGACACACAGTGTATGTCAACACTCATAATACATGAAATGTGTTTGTACACACTAGGTAACCTACTATTCTAAATAATTATTCAACCTATTACACACTCCAAATAAGTGGATCGATGTATGCTTTGTGGGATACAATACATGACCAGAAGACCACTGAGGGGATACATATCATCTACCTGATGCTACATGCCATGTACTTTTCTATCCTAAGAAATGAATATAAATATCATCTCAACACATAGATTTGGATATATAAATAGTATATCCTTTTTATATTTTATGTAAAATGTGAAGGTGAATTTATTTTTAATATCAAATTTGATATATAAGGTGGAATATTTAGTTTAGTATCCTTCTATCTATAGGGCTGATGATAGTGATCAAGAGTGGTGATAAAATCATTCATGGGTTTAAGTACTCCATCATCTGATGTCTGTTACTTGGAAAGGCACAGGGCCCCCACATTACTGATTGAGTTTATTACTCCTCTATCTTATGTTCCGTACATGGTGTAAAGGTATTATATTTATAGAGTTAAATCCTCCCTCATTTACTATGTGTCACCCAATGAGGATTGGTTCCCCCATTACAGTTACATCAACGTGTGGTGGATTTCATTGTCTTGGTATGTTGGATTCATAGGGATTCATAATGGTTCTCCTGTTTCATGGATGTGAATTTTGGGACTGTCTCCTATATCTCTTGTTCTTCCCATTAAATAATTCCTTGGTTTTAGTGGTTATTATATCTATTTTACTTTTGCTTTTGAGATGAATCATTTTCATATATCCTTTTATAGATTTCATTGAATCCTACGAGGTATTTAATGGGATCATTCATTAGAACATTTAATGCCATACATAGATGATGTATAGTTCAATGGAGACCTTGGTAGACATATTTTTTTTGTAGATTAGTGGTACTAAAAGGTGATACAAATGGGAAAGGTTTTTTTTCTAGATCTTGATAATTTTGGGTACCTCTTTATCTCGAATGTTTAGGTTGTTTTTTCCTATTAGGTTGTTGGTTATGTATCATCCTCATTGTACATTATATATTGTGCATTATTTTAACTTTATTGGGTCTTATGATTATTCACATGCATTATAAATTTCCAATAGATTAATTTTTCTATATTTCATGGTTTTATCCATTTTGAGGATGCAAGTTGTGAACCAATGAATTAGGGTAAGGCCTCCCATTATGTGTGATATTCCTACAAGATGCTAGTCACAAAATGAAAACATACTTGAGATGTTCTAATGGTAGAACATACAACTTAATTTCATATAATAGGGGCATTTATGGCTCAGGTTGTGTGGCATATTGAGTAAATGATTTGAGACTGTGTTTACTTCCTTTATTTTACCCTTAAAGATATCCTTAAATACCCCATACCTCTCTTGCATAGATTGTTGTTCATAAATCATTTTCATGATTTGTATCACCATATAAGAATATATTGTACTATTTTTTCACTTTCAAATTGTCCTTTATTATCACAATATTAAGAGAATATATTTCTACTAAATCCTCCATATCCTTATCATATGCATTTATCACCATTTTATAAATAATACACCAGTTGGATTCTTAATAATGTTTTCCTCCGCACATATAATTTTACATCTCATTTAAGAACTATTATTAACATATAGAACCATTGGAGTAAAATTTTTCTATTTATATTTTCCTTATCAAATATAAATCTCAAGATAAATCTCTATGATCATGTTTCCATCATATAAAATATAAGTTTTTGTTAAATAGGTATCACGTATTATATTAATTTAATGTGGAATTTTTCTAAAATTACTTCTACAAAAAAAAGATTTCTCTATATATCATATCCATTTAGTGAGAAAAAACCCATATTTCATCATGAATTTAACCATGTATCACATAAATAATCCAAATAATATATAGAATAAATACACTTTACAAACAAATCATATATGACTCCTTGATTGTTATGTACATAATACTTTTCCAAAATCAATTCTATGGATGTAACATCAACTCAATTCCTCATGTATACCTATTATAGGGGACTCCCAACTATGTGTAACCCAAAGGTGACAAAAAAAAACTAATGGTTAGTGTAACCTTTTTACTATATTTATAGAATTCTATTGGAACCTAATAGTTTGGAAAACCTATGTTGAATAATTATGGTCTTAACAAGTGTGGATTTAAAAGGGTTCCAAATTTTTAATTTCTGAAATTTTCTTTCAAAGTCTAACTAATTCAATATACATAATATTTATATTAAATTTATTTCATCACACGCAATACTTCTTATTTCATGTTTTTTATTTTTTAATTCATGTTTCTAATGATTTAGTTTTGGAATTTCAATTCCATCCAAAAAACTCAATTTGTTCATTCCATATTAAATTTTAACTCTTTTCACAACCCATAGGGTGTGTCACAAACCCAAAAATATAATCCAAACATATTTATACTCATCATAGTGATTCCTATGAAATTTTTTTTAAAATATTCATTATATGTTTTAAAAAAAAATGAGAATGATAATCTTCACAAGAATAATCCTAGAGAAATAGATAGTCAACTCCACTTTTCTAGAAATGGAAAAATTCCTTTATACTAGGGAGATTTTGAACCAAATTCCCCCAAACAATGGAAATTTTACTCAATATATATTCTAATTCATCATAAATATAATATCTAATATATATATATAAACTACATTAAATAACTAAATTAATTTTAATAACATTAAATACAAAATGAGGATATGGTAGAATAAAACAATATCACATATTGTCTAATATTTAATAAACCGATAATTATAAATGATTAAATTTATATGATAAGGTAATTTGTACAAAAAAATAGGTTTTTAAACAAATACTAAGCATGAATACTCAAAAAGAAATTGAAAAATAAATAAACATTTTTTTAACATGAGCTAAAAAATTTGGATTACATCATAAATTAACAATTATAAACACATTATAATAATGTATGGACACTAAATTACAACACCAATAATAAAAATTTATAATAATTCACAATATGAACTCTATTAAAATTTTATATTATATGAAATTTTATTTTAAATATATTATATTAAAATAAATATAGACATTTTATAATTTAATTTATATTATATATACATTTTAAATAATCTAAATATAACATGTTAGTGTTATTTAACCTCATATAATTTATAAAAACATATTTTATATTATTTAAATAATTTCTATAGAATTATATGTTAAATTGAACGATCAAAATAAACATTATTAATAATTCCTAATAAATATTTAAAAATATATATTTTATAATTTTTCTTTTATTTTATTTTATAAACCATTTCAAAACTAAACATATAATTTCAATATAAGAATTATATTTAAAAATAACAATTCATTCCAAATATTTTTAAATTGTATTTTTAATATGAAAAATTAATATTATTGAATATTTATAAATTAATGGTTTATAAACATTTAATTAATTAATTATAAATATTTTATAATTAATCAATTAATGACAAGTTTTAAAAATTAAGAAATATTCCAAGACAAATTTTATTATTATTTATAAATAATTTTTCAATTATACAAATCAATTCATAATTTAAAATATAGAAACTAATTTTTGTTTTCTTCTAATAGAACTTTAAGATATATATTGCATCAAATAATATGATAGATAGTGCATAAAACTTAAACATTTTAGTCACTATCATCTATAATCTTTGATTAAAATGTGTATCATCCCCTATGATAAACACATTATATTTAAGATTCACATTGATATCATAATGGTGATATGATACTGTATTTTGAAACCTATAGACATGATATTATAGAACACAATATACTAATATTGTTTGATACAGCCTATAAAAACCATGGATTTTATAATGACTCGTTGTTTATGATATAACATATTATAAGATGTAATTCAATCGAGTAGAAAATGTTTTGAATCATATTTTTTGATAGCAAATGAAATTGATATCATGAAATATAAAACCGGCATTTCACAAATGATTTCATTAATCATACTAAAATAAATGTTATAATAACACTAAATTATTTATAAGCATAGATTAATGAGTAATTAAATTAGTATAAGGGAATATAATCCTTTAATAAGAACTACATTTCCCCAATAAAATAAAAAACTAGAAATACTATAAATGAAAAACAATGTCTACCTTTCACCATAGAATGCTATTGTTTTTTCCTTTCCCCAATGATTCATGATGATCAATAAAGAAAACTATAATTTTCCTCCCCTAAATTTGTATCAACAAAATTTCACTAAAAAACCTAAATATTTGGTGTGGGATTCTTCGACCTTCACAATATTATAGAATCTCCAAAGAAAATAATGGGGAAGAAAAAAGATTTGAGGGGGGAGATTTTTATAAATTTGTTGTTTAAGGATAGTACAAATGGACCATATAAAAGACTCTATTATATAAGATGTGATGATTCACCTAAGATATGAATTTACTGATTCATTTCATAAACATAAGAGTTAGTATTATGGTTATGTCTCACTTAACCTTTGGCCAATAAATTCTCCCATTATTTTCATCATATGAAACAACTTGTAATGATACTCAAGGTGTTTGGGAGATTCAAACATTAATTACATAACATTTTCATAGATAAATGATTCATGGAGGTGTTAAAAGTATCAAACCATTCAATACATGAAATTTGGAATCAACTATATTATATAATATGATATATTCAAATAGCCATCATGCGATATTACCCTAACATAAAATATGACAAATCAAGTGATTTTTAACAATATATTTATAATTTCATATATTAAATAACCATATCATAAGAAATAATACTTTTTACCATATAATTATTGATATCTATGATAGTTCCTTTCATTTTATATGATATATATGAATTTATGGCATATTTCTATCACAACTGTCACCAACTTAACATCCTTTCGTAGACATATGAAAAAGGAATATAAAGTACATCACCAAAGGGTGTTTATTTCATTTCCTCTCTAATATCTGATATAAAATGGTCTAAATATACATGAATGTGTGTATGTAGGGTGTGATCAATCACACAGTAGGATACTCTAACAATTGGAGTTTTTTCGTCTTAAATAAATATTATTTTTGGTAGCTAGATTCACATGATACACAGTGTGTAAACAAACCAAAAACTTTTATTTTAATATATTTTTTAAATTTATAATAAATACTATAGAGGAAAATAATTAAGAAAATTTACCATTAGCTTTTAAATATTTAATATATGTTAATATTTCAAGTATTATTTTCAATGAAATTCATTTTCTTTATATTATTTACTTCAACTAAAAATAAAAATATTAGATATTGTTAATTTAAATTTGATAAATTAAAATTTATTTTTTAATTCTTCACAAACCAAAATTATTCAATGAAGTATTTTTTTGATATTTTAGTAAAATAATGGATTTTTAAGTGAATAGTGAAAAATACTGATTTTTCTAATACTATCAGTGTTGTATAAATTAGATTTTTTTGAAACCATTTCATATAAAAAATATGTATTTAAAAATTAATATAAATAATTTAACAATAATATTTTCAACTTATAAAATCCATGAATATAATTTTACAAAATCGAGTGGTATTTTATGAGAATTATTTTTCAAATGTTATATTTTTGTAATTTGAGCCTAGGTAAAATTGGTTTTGGAATTTTTATTAAGGTAACATAATTATTATTTTAAAACTAATAATCCTATTAATATGATTATAATCAATATAAATAAAATAATTCTTGTATAATAACAATACACATAAAAATACACTTTTTCTAAAAAGAGGATTTTACATGTTACATTCACTGACAATAAACTTAATTGTCTCTAAATTAGAAATTTTGTTTTATAAGATGAATCTAATATTTTATAAAATAATTTTAAATTTATTTAATTAAAAAAATCTCCATATATCAAATTTAGATTACCAATTTTAATGTTAATTACCATGTTAATGATGAAAAGGTTAATTTTGAATTGTTTTAAAATATACATGAAATTTTTATCAAATAAATTATAGTAATACATTATAAATAATGAAACTAATATTATTTATAGAAATATATTTAAATATTATAACACTAATTTAATGTTTAATCAATACTAAATAAAACTATGAACACTTAACTTTGAAAAATAACTTTTTTTCTAAAAAAAAATTTTCTATATATTATCTATTTTAATTTAAAAGTTAATTTTATATGATTAAGAAATTTAATAATATTCAATGGATGATAAATTTAGGTTAATGATAAAAATTTGGAAATATTAGTTATCTTTTAAATTTAATAATATATAACGTCACTTAGTTAAAAAGGAGTTTTCATAGTAAAAGTTAATAAGGGGTAAAAGATAAAAAATAAAAAAAAAGAAATTAAATTAATCTTAAATTGTATCAAATTAATGGATGAGAATAGTTTAAAATCTTATCATCCTATACATTGCATATTTTTTCACTTTTTATCTATTAACCCTTGAATATTGTCATGTTATTTTTTAAAAATGATGATTGTTTCGTAGAGTGCCTTTTTCCTTCTCTTATAAAAGGATACCACATCCACCCTTTAACTACTACACTTCACCTTTGAACTTATATTAAAAAATATAATATTTATATCTAAATATAAACCACTCCCACTTCATAAATAAACTACGTATTCTAACTGATTGTGGAAACTTAAATTCTAAGGATTTTTCCCTCGAAGGATCGGGTCTCCAATGTTAGTTTTGTCTCCTTCTTAAGAGTTTTTTCTTAATCATAATCTTCAAAAAAAATTAAAACCATTATATTATGAAGTATTAATTTTTATTAGTATAGTTATATTTTTTAAAAATAATGGTAAAATCCATATTTAATCAATTCCATATACTTATAAAAATAAAATAACGTCAATCATGGATGTGTGTAAACTACCATATCTACGAAAACACATTTTTTTCAAATTTATTTTTATTATTTACTAAATCATATTAAAATATGATTCACCATCACAAAAAAAAATAAAAATTGTATCATTATTATTCTCTTGTAATGATATTATTTCAATAGAAACACCTCTTATATGATACTCACCCATTGAGTTAATGTATATTCAGGGTTTAGTCAATTTAACCACCAACATGAACAATGATATAAAAATCTAATGTGGATTACTATGGGAATATAAATAATATTATTATTATAATATTATAATAAAATAATTATTCATATATGGTTATGTAAAGTTCTTATTAAATATTTAACTTTTTATAGAAGTATTATCTTAGTTAGATAAAATCACTAAAATTAAACAACATTGTTTCTATTTTCACAAAGAATAATTAAAAAAATTATAGAATAAGGTAAAATATTTATAAATATTTAATATATTATTACCTAATCATGAAATTTCATCAAAATAATAGGCATAGATATCAATATAATAAAACATGTGCAAAGGGTTAAAGTTATTAACACCTGGTTCAACAAAATATCTCTAACTAACCAATTTACCTATAATTAATAATTATAAACTAGAGATATAGAAGGTAAATTATCTGATAAGGTTATGAAATATAATATTATGGTATCTATATTTTTTATATTATTATATATTTTCATCAACTATACAAGAAAAAAATGTGTCGGTTTTGTCTCAAAATTTCTTTCTTTGAGAGACACTTTTTTATGCACCTAATTTCAATTAAACAATGTTCATACTTCCTAGAGGATATATAATATCATGAATTATATTTATACATGTTATTTTGACTCCAACATCAATTATTATCTCATTGATGTATATTTTATAATAAATTGAAATGTTTCTAATGGTTTTTTCATTTCAATTTACATCATTATGGTATGAATAGTAAAGAACACTTATTCCCTACTTCTGGAGTATATATTGTAAAGGAACTTATTTTCAAACAATATAATGGATTTATAATTCTATTTCATTTTTTTACATTTCATGGATCATCTATTTTAAATATATTAAAAATATAGCGGATTTTTCTCTCAAAATCTATTCATTGAGATATGTCTTAATGTTACTCATAATTTTTTTATTTTTTTAAGTATAAACTACCCCACAAGATAATATGGAATAATATATTATTTAATGAATGGGAATTACAGAGCCATACTATTTTTAATCTTCCAATTATTTTTTATTCATAACTTAGTAAAGTCATAATGGACATGGTAAGTCAAACTTATTCTTTTGGGTATGTGATTTCTTATTGATTTCATTGACACGATGTTCACTAAATTTTCAATTTTATGTTATATACTATTTTTATTTGTGAATAAAAATATTTTTCGATCCAAATAATTTTCAATGAATTTTTTTCCTTTCACTGATTTGTTTAAAGAAATGATAATTTTTGAAAAGATACATGTATCTTTGACTTTTATAATGATGAATACTAAATGTTTTCCAAAATAAATTTTCATGATTTGGTTTTCATTATATTTAAATGATATATCTATTTTGGATTTTTGTTTCATATTTCACCCTATCTTTTATTTAATTATTTGATTATATTGGGTGATCGTTTCTTCCATAACAACTTATTTAATTCATTGTTCTTTTTACCATTTGAATGTTTTATTAAACCCATTTTAATTCCACAGGTTATTTGGGAAAAGTGAATGATTTTAATTTGAATGTTTTATAAAACCAATTTTTTATAAATCTATTATTTATAAAAAAAAGTTATTTTTATTGGAATATTTTATGAATCCCATTTTATTTCTATGGGTTCTTTATGATGTTACAGTTAAAGATTTTTAATTGGAACATATAAGTATGGAAAATGGTTAATGGGGTCTTATATCACCCTCCAATACATTAGTTAAAAGATTACATCCTGTAAGATAGGTATTTGTGAGTATATTTTTGTCAATCACAAGAAATTTCATGGATTTTTGGTCTCATGAAATTAGTTTTCAATATGATAATATTTTTAGCAAAGATAAAACATGTTATTCATTAATATATTATTCTCTCACGATTCAAGGATTATGTTAAATTCTTAAAATATATGTTATTTCTATTATATTTCCATATTGATATTCTATATATTTAAGTACTTATTCCATTTAATTTAAATCTCACATATATTTTATGGTTATCACTAATGATTTGATGATATATTCCAAAATCACATTTGTTTATTATTCTTGCGAACTCATCCTTATTGAAATATTTTCTCACACCTTAAAATGTGTTTGTGATCACCCCTTTTAATTTTTTCATTACTCATGTTTTGAGGATGATTTATACTAATTATATATCTAGAAGATGGTTTAGTTTGGTTCTATAAAAGAGAAGTTATCTCAATTATTTTAAAATAATATGAATTTTTATCTAGCCACCAAAGACCCTTAACATATCATCCATGTGTACATTTTATTATTGAAATTTAATATTTATATCATATAAAATATATAAAAAATGCATGTTTATATTGGATATATGTAGATGGTATTAGATTATTAGTTATTTTTTGGATATTAGTTTAGAGAACATTATGAAAACTGCTCGGGAAAATTCAATGTTTAAAGTCTATATATAGGATAACATCCTGATAGTTTTGGAAAGTTGAGATTATTTGGTCCTCTAAGAAACTATATCCTTTTACTAGTATTAAATGTAGATACAGGCTCTATAAGAGTTCTACCAAAGTGTAATAACCATTAGGGGGTTTTGTTGGGTATTAACTCAATCTTGACTGGGTGCATCAAAAAGAGGCCTAACAGTGCATCATGTTAGACACTCAAAGAGGATACACTTGGGTTAGTCACATTTTTGTTACAAACCATTAAAATGTATTTGAATATATATAACTAGTTTTGTTAGATATTTAATGATTATATTAAAATCTAGGGATCCATAGGTCATCATATACAGATTGTTCTTGAAATCCATATGAAATAAAATTTATAATGTGTTTATGACCCCCAACAATGTGGGACTTCTAATTTAAATTATTAGGGATGAAGAAAAAAAGTGATGATATATATATTGTGCAAGAATATACTTATGTATTTCAAGATGATCGTTTTGGTCTTATCCAAGAGCATGAAGTTTAGTTTTCAATTAAACTCTAACAAGGATCCATCCCTATCTCAAATAGTTCGTATAGAATAGATCCCATTTAATTGGAGGAGTTAAACAAGAAACTACAATATAATAATAGTAGAGACTTTATATTTCCCATTACTCCACCATGGAATACGCTAGTCCTATTTTTCAAAAATAATGATGGTTCAATAAAATTTTTATTAGTTATCATGATATTAATAAAATAATGGTCATAAAAAATTATCTTATACCCTTTATTGATTATTTATTTTATCAAATCAAATGAGATCAATTATTCTTAATGATTGACCTCCAATTTAGATATCCTCAACTAAGTGAAAAATGGGAGGATCTTTCCTATACATCCTTCTATATGAGGTAATAGTGTTATGAATTTATATTTACACATTTTGGAACTATTAATATTACAAATATCTCTATAGATCTAATGACTAGAGTATTTAGTGTCTACTATGATCAATTTGTGGCTTACATAATATATGATATTATAATATATTACAAAATCAAGGAAGATAAAAAAACATTTATTGATTGTGTTAAATACCTTGAGAAAGGAGAAAATATATTCCAAATTTAGCAAGTGTATATTATGGATAAAGAATGTATCACTTTTTAGACAACTAATCACGGGAAAGGGAATAGAAGTAGATCCATAAATGTGGAAGTTATCAAGAAATGACCCATACAAACCACTATAACTATGATCTATATTATTCATAGGTTAGAAAGATATTACTAATGATTTGTGAGAAACATCTCTTGGTTATCAAATCCATTAAGTGAGTTTACACGAAATGAAGTAGAGTTATTTTAGCTAGAGGATTTTGAAAAAATATATCATAGAACTAAAGAAGAAGTTAGTTCCTACTCATGTTCTTATACTACCCTAAAGTAGGGAAGGTTTTTTTAATATAAATTGATTCCTCTAATAAGTTATTAGGGTGGTACCTCACAAAAAAAGTAATTGTAAATTCTTATGCCTCACAAAAATTAATGAATCATGAGAAAAATTGTCTCATAAATGGTTTGTAGATTTAGTGACATTATCTATATAGAGAAAAGTTTTATATATATAGTTATCATAAAATATTGAAATATATATTAACTTATGATGAATTCTATTTGTTCCAAATGAGATGGTAGAAATTGGTAAAATATTATTAATTCTCAATAAAATACAACCACGGAAATTAAAATATGTCAGTTGATGCTCTGATTAGGAATGACCATTCTACATTATCAATGGTGATGATTGAAAAAGATCCAGTACTCATGGATTTAAATAAGATGAATCTTGAAGTCATGAAGGTGGGTGATAAATCATTTTCTCCCAACAAACTTTTTAAAATGTTATATTTATAATGATTAAAGAATACCATAAAGATAGTGTAGTGATAAAAAATATAAGGTTATGAGTATTCTAGAGATAAAATTTGATATATATGGATTTATATGGTTTGGAACTCAAATAAGATTCTCATTAAAACTATAACTTATGTGGGAACTTTTTTTAGATTATAATATCTTTTCCTTGACCATTTTTTCAAAAAGGATAATGATATATATAGATTTGTAGAAATAACATTGTAGGATAATTTGAAGAGGGAGATTATAGAATACATATCTTGATGCTGGTTATCCCAATAGGTTAAGGTTGAATGAATAAAAATATAAGGGTATGTAGAAACAATTACACATACAAGTCTAAGCGGTGATTTCAATCTATAAATTACATATGGTCTGTCAAATAGGAAAATACAATATTTAATGGATATGTTCATATCTATTTGATAGTTTTCCAAGGATATTAGGATGGTGACCTTTCCCAGGTATATTTCTCATATATCAATAGTTTCCATTCTAGAATTCAGATGTAACCATATGAGGCTTTGTATAGAATGAAATGTATGAGTCTGACATATTAGGATAATGTTTGAGAGAATAAGATTAAATGTATTTTCATTCTCTAATAAATGACCATGAAAGTTCAAAATATTTAGTAATATATGAAAGTGGAATAAAGTCAATAGATGTTTAATAAAGATATTCATCGAAGTGATCTAGATTTAAATATGGTGATAAGATATTATTTCAAATATATCCTTGGAATCATGTTATGAGATTTTGGAAGAAGATAAAGATGGTCGCTAGTAATATTTTCTCCTTTAAGATCATTGATCTTGTCAGACTTGTATCTTATCCCTTAGAAATCCCATTAAACATCCCCCAAGTACATGATGTGTTCCATGTATCTCTTTTTAAGAAGTATATACTCAAGGTATCATGACACACAATTGAATTTTGATGGGTGGTAGATTTAAAATTTTCACCAATGATCAAAATAAAAATGTAATTTTCTAGGAATCTCTATCCTGGTAAAAGCATGAGGATCATGAATAATGAATTTTGAGCCTAAAGTTTTAAAATAATAATTATCACATTCAATCTGAATATGCCCTCGAGTTCTGGTCATCGTGGGTGATCATTGCATGACTGATCTGATTTCGACCCCCAATGGATCATCCATAATCACTTCTAAAGTCTATGGGGCCATTAATCATAAAATTTTGGGTGTTATAATAGAGATATGATGATGCCTTCACCATCTCAACAATCACCATAGAAATAACCCACTAATTCATGATGATGAACTTTGATTAGGATCTTAGATCATCTGCTTCCCTTTCTTATAAAGTGTGAGTGGAGATAGAGGCTCTCACCCATCATGTGAAGCATAGTACATTTCTTGGGATTCTCTCCTAACATATATATCATGTTAATAACATTACCTAAAATGGGTCCTTGACCTATGAATATTGTTTACTCACTATAAACAACATCTTATGACTTCTTTACAATGTCATAAATATAATCAATATTTTTTATCACATATTTATAATATAATAAATATATTTCATGATAAAAGTGATCCACTAACTCAATTTATCATTCCTGTAAATCTTAAACGAACCTTGAATGTTAAAAATAAATTTATTCAACAAATAATTTCCACATATTTACCTAAAACTTGTACATAATTATAATAATTAAATTTTATACCAATTATTATAATATGAAATAATATGAATTTATTTATATGAAGGTGATCTTATATTCTTGGACATATCCCAAACCATATGGTGGGACCCACCAAGTCATGTAATCCTATTCATCGTAATTTTTTATAATTTTGTATATTCTCTTGTGTGTGACCCTCTATGACCTTATATCAATAGTAGTGGATGATATTCAAAGATCGGAAGTACAGGCTAGCAACCCATCACAATCCCTAATGATATAAGGAGTATTCATCACACCACAATAGAAAATGTGTGGCTTAGAGGGGGTTCAAATAATTTCTATCAATTAAAACGATTTAAAAAAGTATAATATAGAATTGGTTTTAAAAAAATACCTAAATATTTTTATTATTTTTAGAATTAGTGGGATTTTTAATTTAGTCACTACAATATTTTAAAAAATATATTAAATTCATGTTCCCCCCAGGCTCCCTTTACATGAACCTAACCCATTTCCACGCCCTCCCTCCCCCAACTTCTTCCCCTTTATTCCCTATTGGCATCCCGGAGTCCGCAACCCTTATTCCTCCCACCACTCTGACCTCTTTCAATTTGTTCTTGGATGGTGACCTCAACCTTGAGGCCCCTATTCTCCCAACCCTTCCGAAATCCTCCTCTTTGTTCCCCAGTGGTGTCCCTGACCTCATTCCCCAGGTTCCCCCCCCCCACCCCCAAACCTTATCCTCTTGTTTCATTACCAGTGACCACGAACCTGAAACCCTCAATTCCCCCACACTTCTGACCTCCTCCCCTTCATTATTTAGAGGAAACCCTGACCCTGAAATCCTCATATCCCCCACCCATCCGACTTACTTCCATTGTCCCCCACAAATCCCCCTCTGACCCTAACCTACGTAACCACCCCCACCGCCACCTCTAACCTCTATCTTCCCATTTCACTTCCCATTCTCATCAGAAAAGTAGACCCCCCACCCACCCTACCTAAAGATCATGTTGGGTGATGTTGATTAGGGTGGAAAATAAACCATTAAGGGATGTTTTAATTTATTTCCATAGTTTAACAAGGTCTGAGCAAGGGATATAAATATTTAGTTCAGAAATAGGGAGAAACTTGTTTCTCTCCAACCGTCCATTTTAAATCATCCCAACATTAGGATGATCTAGATGGAAATTTTACGTCCAGTTTTGATATTTTATAAATTTCACAAATTATCATTCTATGAATTTTTAAACAAATTTCATTACATCAAATAGTGGAACCATCTACATTCAACCCAACCTCATAAAACTAAATCACTACTACAGTAGTCATATTCTTTTATTTCTTCTTGATATGGCATCATTCTCTGTCATGATTTTCATCATAATCAGATGATATTCCACTTCCATATTTCCCTAAAATTAATTCATTCCATCATCCACCCACTATTTTTTGACATCTAGGTTTCAACTTGTCTTCCTTTTCTACACCCATCCTCAGTATCTGCATTATGTATTGTTGTATTAATCAATTCATTTTTTTAATTCTTGTATATTGTGTTTTAATGACATATTTATTTACAATTTTTTGTTTTTAGTTTAATAATTCATATTTCAACTATGTTCGGTAGTTTCAAAACAAGATTGCTATTTAAATTATGAGTACATTATTTTTTTAGAGATTTATTATAATAAAAATACAAATAGTCAATTATATTGCCAAGTGTGTAAAAAAATGTATTACAGTGGATATCTTGTCATTATTTCTTGGTATACGGGTCATATTGATTTATATATTATTAAAATTTTCACAAGACCAAATTTTTATAAATTATTGTTAAATAAATTTCAATTTTTACAATAGGCTTCTAATATATTTATTTTTAGGTAATATTAAAAAATATTATTTATAAAAATAAATGAGACAAATAATTTCTAATAAGTTATTTAATTATATATTAATATTACTAAAAAAATTAAAAATGATTTTCCATTTATATTATTCTATGAAATTAATTAAAAAACTAAAAAAAATATTTAGTATATAATATTATTATCGTAAATATAATTGTATTATTAATAGTAAATAAAATAAAATACATTATAATGGTGCAAGATATTTTTTTTAAAAAAAATTAGCTATTAATTTTAATCTGGTTGAACTCCATTTATTATAATATTATAAAGTATTTTTTAGATAAATCAATTATAAAAAACAAATATTATATTGAAATTTTAAATAAATGCATTGGTCAATATTTTTTGTCTCTTTAATTTTTTTCAATTCTAAAATTTATATTAATATATGTTTGTGGTTTAATGTTTACCAAATATTGCTGATATGAAATATAATGATTGATTAAAATAAAAATTATTTATTTGTTATGAAAATGGTAATAAAAATTCATTTATTAGAAAATAGTTATTTGTTTAATTTTATAAAAATTATTGATGTTTAATATACATGGTGGAAGGTATTCTATCTTTGGGAAATTAATCTATGGCCTTTTCTAATCTTAGGAAGGTATCCCCTTTATTATCGTGGGTATGTTAAATTTTTTGAAAACATTTATTTGTTTCATTTCCACCAAAACAATTTCTATTAATTTATTTTTAAAAAAATCATCAAATTATATTTAAATTTTTCAAATACTTTTTATTTAATAAAATTATATATATAATAAATCAAAAAATATGATTTTGTTTTTAAAAACACTTGTATATAATGTTTCAAACATAAGTAATATTTTAATCAAATTACTGATTTATTATATCATCTAAAAATGTTTTTTATTTAACTATTGATATTATATATAAATAATTCACATTTTAATTTGGTTCAACATTATCATATTATGTAATCATTATAGTGTGTTTTTATAAATAAATGTATAATTATAGTGATGAAACTTTATGACAGTGACAATGATAAAAATATTATCTTCAGTGAATTATTTTTTCAATGTTTTTTTAAAATTTAACTAACAAATTAGATTGATCAATTTAAAATAATGACACTGTCTAGATGTTTAAAACATATATTATTATTATAACAGAACTTTTATTGGTAATTAAATCATTATAATCATAATAATAAATCATTTTTCTACCGAAAATATTATTCCAATATAAAAAATGTTTTATTTTAAATGTAATTTTTATCATGATTAGTAATTGAATTACATTAAATTCCTAAAAACAAATGATGAAAAAATAATAATTTAGTTAGATGAGTTATTTAAAATGTTTGGTAATATTTATTTTATATAGGATAAAACATATTTCCACCCAAAAAATAAAAAAAAGTAAAATCTGAATGTATAAGAATAAATAATTTTATCTTTACCATGAAAAACATTTCATCTTCCAACTCCCAATTTAGGGTGAAATATTTTATATCTTTTATAATGTTCATTAGTTTCATTTGTTATTTAATTTATTATTTCATATTTATGTTTAATTTTTTTTAGTATTAAAAATATGATAATAATCTTCTTATATAGTTGTTCTCTTTTGCTCGAGCTAGGGTGATTTTTCCAAATTCTTGTGAGAGATTAGATTTTGATCCTGCATCTAAGATAATGAAAACAAGGAAATGCGTCAATAATTCATACAAACAACATGAAATTTTAATTTCTTACTACTTATTTAATAATTTTTCCATCATTCTTTCTATTTTTTATATGTTAATTTTTTTATATTTTTTATGTAATACTTATTTAGTTTCTTCAATAGATATTTTAAAAAGTCATACTTTTCATTCAAGTGTCTGTAAAAAGGCATAAAATAGATAAAATGTTTTTTTCCTCCAATGTTACCATGATTTATATTTTTATTTCCTTTCTATTTAAAACTATCAATAATTTATATCAATCTAATACATGATGTTCCCAGTATAGCTCCTAGTGCATCCTTTTATTTTAAGTTGGAACCCATTTTAGTAAAGAAGATAATTGGCCTAACAAAAACAGGGAAACCACATCCGTATTATCTTGATACCTTTGTAAAATGATACATAAGTCATTTATGAGTTGTAGTAATGATCTTCAAGTCAATTTGATACGTGATGTGCCTGAAATGACTCAATGTGTTAGTTATTAGTTCAAAATCAACATTTTATTTCAAAAAGTGTACTCACAAAAAATTAAGATAATGCGCTTAGACTTCATAAACAAAAAGTAAATTTATAAATCAGTCAAATTAGATGTGTATGAATTGGTATCACTTAAAACTCATTAATCATGTGATTGGTAGGAGTCAAAGTGTTTTTTTCCAATTAAAAATGAAAATCTAGTAAGAATGAAAAGTGACAGACCCAAAACTAATCAAACACATTAATATTATATTGATACTTTTAGAAAATGATCCATAAGTCATTTCATAAGTGTAGGAATCTATCGTACCTCTGTCCGACTTGGTGTGTGACCAGTAGGACTCCATGTATGTATTTTTATTTAAAATTTACATCAATTTTAGTAAAAAGGACAAATGACCAACCCAAAACCAAGAAAATTCATTTGTATTGTTTTGATACTTTAGAAAAATGATCTATATTTCATTTTTTACTTAGATAAAATAACTTCCCCTTAATATTTTACATGATGTTCCTCGTATGACTCCAAGTACAAATTTTTATTTAAAATTCACATCCATTTTATTTGAAAGTAAAACTGAACTAATTAAAACTAATAAAATTCATTAAAATTGTTTTTATACTTTAGTAAAAAGATCCCGAAGTCATTTATGATGTGTAGGAATCATACTCACCACATTCTATTACATGATGCACACGGTATGACTCAAATTGTTTGTTATGATTTTGAAATTGACATTTTACTTCCAACAGTGTCACATAATATAAATAGGCAAAATGAACCAAGATTTTATTGATAATTTAAGAAATATAATAATAGAAATTTTGAGGTGTATTAATCAATCTCACATAATAATGATGTAATATGTGATTGATATGATTCAAAGTGCATGTTTCTGGTTTAAAAAGACAATTTAGTAGAAAAGAAAACTGACAGACTCAAAAAAATAAAATGGATTCAGATTGTTTTTAAAATATGAGAAAATGATCAATATGTATTTTTAGATGTGCAGGAATCAGCCTCACCTCAATCTGAAGCATGATGTGAATGGTATTTCTCAATGTAGGGCCTTTTTATTTAAATTTGACATCCATTTTAATAAAAAAGAAAAATGAACTAATCTATACTGAAAAAAATAAATTTTTATTTTTTTATCCATTATGAAAATGATTAAAAATTCATTTTTGATTTGTATGAATCAACTTCACTCCAATCGGATACCCGATGTTCTTGGTATGCCTCCTAGAGTGTATTTTTATTAAAAATTGATTTCCATTCTAGTAAAAAGAACAATTAACATACTCAAAATTGTGAATAAATCATTCATATTGTTTGGATACATAAGTAAAATTATCAACAAGTCATTTATGAAGTGTAAGAAACAACCTCACATAATTCAGAATTACAATTATCCCTTGATGGTAGTAAACATGTTTTTAGTGTTTTAAAACACAGAAACATATCTAGAAGAGTCAAAACCATAAAAAAAACTGGTATTCATGTTAAATCAGAGTATACCCGCCACTAAATTTATTTTTACATGTAAAGGTGGAAAAAAACATCAATCCAATAAGTGGTGTTGTTGAAATTACTCAATAAACTTTTCTCAAAGGTACAAAAGACTTTCAAAACAGTTGTCGAGGTGTCAAAATGTGGAAAATAGTACAGGATTGGCCTAAAACCATGGGACATCGACCATATATTAAATTTTTTATGTAGAAACTAAATTAAAATAATTGATACTTATGGTTTTCCTTAGATTGCTTTAAATGTGTTTTTTGTGTTTTAAAACACCAAAATGTTTGTGGAATGAACAAAACCCTATAAAACTACCTCATATTGATGTGAAATCATTGGAAAAACACTACTGAGTTTTTTTGGATGTGTATGCATAGATAACCTATCAATATGGAATGCCAGGGGTTGTAAGTACTCAATAAACACTTCTTAAAGGTAAAAAGCATTTAAAAGAAAGTGTTGTGTGTCAAAACCAAGAAAATGATATCGGATTGCACTAAAATCTGGGTAAAAATACCATATATTTAATTTGTAAATTAAAAAACTAACAACATGTCATTTTTAATTATGGTTTTTCCATGATGGTTGTAAAGGTTTTTTTTAATTTTAATACACTATAATATGTGGGGAACGGTCAAAACAATAGAAAAAGGCCTCACATTGAAGTCAAATCATTATAAAATCATAGTTGAGTAGTTTTTGAAATATAGGACATGTTGGGATAAAAAAGTATTTAAAATATGTTTATTAAATCAAGTACAAGAAAACTCCACATTTCTTTTAAAATAAATTATAGTATTTACATATCTATTTTCTGTTTAATGTTTTCAATATTATCATAAATATGAAATTTTATGTTTTTCACACGTTTTCAATAAATATTATTGGTTTTTTGTTAAAAAAATTTCTATTTGATTAATCAAAAAAAATAAGTGCTTCATTATGAATATATTCTATTTATTTTATCTTTTTCATTTATTTTCTTAAATGTTATAGTTTTCATTGTAGGTGGAAGATATCAATCATTGGAATGTGTATAAACATTCTTATCCACAACATTATTTTAGTTTTCTAATGTAATAATAATTTGTCATGTTTAGTTTTAAATTTTATTATTTTTTAACATAGTTTCTGTGATGACGTCTTTGGTTTAAGTTGGTGACATGACGTGGAGGCAGACAACTACATTAGAGGTCATGATCTGGATGTTTATTTTTCATCTATTGTGGTTGTAAATATTTTATATGTATATATTGATGACTGAGGTATTGTTTGATAGATGTATGGGTTGACTAAGACAAATGTTATGATGACAGTGGATGTTTTTATATATCACTATGGATTTATAATGTATATATGATCATTTTTTATTGAATAATTTAAAAAATGGAATTATCGGTGGTTATTAGTAATCACCGCTAGAAAATAAATAAATAAAAATTTATCAACGTATACAATTAACACTACAAAAGCTATCAACTTCTAGTAAGTTAGGAAGAGGTTTGTTTCACTCTATTTATGTTTCCCATAATTTTTTTAAAAATAAAATAACTTCCACTAAATACACCTGAAACTACCTCTAAATGTACTAAAAATTTCACATATTTAAACCACTGCATAATAAAAAACACAGCTAAATGACTAGTGGTCGTACAATACGCAGCTGTTTTACTAATAGACAATATACGATTAGGATTTAGTTTAAACTACCTCTAATATACAAAAAAATGTTTCCAATAAGCTTTGTGTGGTCCAATGATAACATCACCATTCACAGAGACCATGTAATAAAATCCTTTTGTCTTGAGATATCTATTAAATCCTGATTCACACTATTTTACAACATCCTTTATTACTCTATTATTCATTTACCTTACTAGAAAGACATTCCTTCTTCTATGATGGCAATAGATTTTGTAAATGTACTATATACCTGATCAATTATACCTAATATATCTCTTCCTACCATAAGAGAAAAATAATTTCCTGATTAATCAATCAATTTCATACATCCAATGATGCCCTAAATCCAAGATACAACACTATGACTTCATTACCATAATTTTATTTTTTACATTGATGTTTTCAATCAAATAGTATATACTGATAAAAATATAAAATTAGGATACAAATACACGTGTTTGCAGATAGAAACTACCAATGACACCTGAAACATGTATTTGTCCTATATGTGGTTCATTTGTAATGATATCGCCAACTCGCGATCTCCAAGTGTGGACTTTGTGAGAAAAAATGTCAATACTCATGAGCCCCTAGTACCTGATAGCGATACATCATTTGTTTCATATTAGAATGATTTATATGGACCTTAAAACATTTATTTAATATTAATGTTATAGTCTATCTAGGTTTTAATTATAAACTGGGAACTTTTAAAACCTTTTCATATAATAAATAATCTATGGACAACAATATGTAAATAATTTTGTTTAGGGTATCCACTATTACAACACTACCAATTTTAATAGATCAAACATTCAAACATAACTTGTTAACACTCAAATGATAATATCGGGCTTCTATTGAGTTATGGATTTAGAATTTTGGTCTTCCATGCCTCTGTTACATGGATATTCTACAATCTTCAATAGAACAACCTTGGCTAATACCCTCTCAATAGATAATATCCAAACGTAATTTTATTTTGTACACTATAAAAAATACCAATTTTTTAATACCAGTAATAGACTTATTATATTTTATATTATGATAAAAAATTATTTACGAAATATTATTCAATGAACTATAACAAATATAATCATATTATGCAGTGATTCCTTGGCTTCATAAAAAGCCAAAAGAAACTCTATATTTGAAGATATAGCTACCACTAGCATGAATTAGATTATCATTCTCATTACCTTATTCTAACTATGATTTTGAATCATATTTATCCAATGTAATACTAGTTTGTTCCTTCCATTCCTCTCCATGTAATAGGCATATATCCCATATACTTCCTCAAGCATAATTAGATATTTCATACTACTTCCCATGCTATTTTCCTAGATATAACTGAAATTTTCCTACCATTAAATATTCTTTTCTAATATCATATATAGTACATAACATGGCACACGTGATAGATCAATTACCGGTGTTTATGGAATTCTTTCTATTCCCTATGCATGTATTCTTAGATAGATCAATCCCATACCATATTGGTAACAATTCTCGCTCGAACCGTTCTAATTTCTATTTTTAAATATCATGTTAGTATGTGTTTTATTATTTTTTTCTCTATGAAACCATTATATTGTACTTAGTATACCGTGTCCCTTAAAATGTAGGATTGTACTTTAAGTCAATATATATATATTTACATTCATTCTGGTCTTAAAAGACTATAATATAACTATATGTTTTATATTTTCCATCCAAAATATTTCACATGTAAAATAGTAGTTCTCCTAGAAACATATTATAGCAGGAAGGAAAAAATTCATTCTTAATAAATATCCTATCATCATACAGGGAATCCATTATTGAAATTTAATTATTCTTGTCCATAATAGATTATTTCCATTTACTGGTTACTAACAGGATCTATTATTCTCAATGAAAAATCTATCACTGACCATGATGAATGTTAAAGCATTAGCATGGTTTTTAAGCTTCCTATAAAGAATGTGTCTCTATACCATTCATCTTACACATCATACTGTGGAACTTTTTCCTATACAAACTGTTTGTGCATCATCTGTATTGACTAAATCTAAGTAAATATTTCACCTACTATCTCAAATAGAGATATTTTCCCTATAATAGAAATATATTCATTCCCTTGACTATGTATTTTATGTATCATTTATTTCTATAACAACCATAGAAAACATTAGGATAGTTATTCTAGATGCTCATTGTGTGTTTTTTATGCATTTTTTTATATTAATAACAAACTATTTGCATCCAGGCATATGTTGAAATGACGTAATGGAATTATTTCATAAAAAATTAACATGTTATACATTTTACATTATAGTTGGAACATAGTTATGGAAAGACTTCTCTATTTGTAAATAATGTCTTTAAATTTTATAAATGTATCAATAATTCATATCAATCCAAACATTAATTCTCCCTTTATTTACACCATGGATATGATGTGTATAATGAAATGAGAATTAGAGAATTACTCCATGATACATTTTTATTGATCAATGTTAGAATGTAATACTCATCACAGATCATCCTTACTAAAATCCTAGATTTGATTTGTATAAGGAAATGTGTGTTTTGGAATTACTCCATGCAATATTATAACGATCGATGAGTTCACGGTCTTGATATTCTTAATCTCAAAAGCTGGAAGCTACTCATATCTAACGGCCATGCATATTTCTTAATTCACTCTCACACTCATTAATTTTGTAAAATGAGTCTCATGAAGTGTATAATTTTACCAAAATCATCCCTTGTAATAGTTCGAAGTCTCTAGTTAATGAATTTACAAATTATTTGTGTCCTGACTTTATTTATAAATAAGTTCATGTGTTAGAAATACCTCTGTTATTTAACTCTAATTAATCAAGGAACAAACATGGTACATCCTTGAAAACTGGTGAATCTTTCCTCAAAAAAAATTATCTTTCCATAACTAGGTATAAAAGTCTTATGTTTTATATTCCATATATATTGCCTAGTTTTCATGTATAACTGAATGACTAGTTGATTATGAGATGCCACAAAAAACATTCATTCAAAAACTCAAATAAAGTCTCATTATATCCATTGGACACGTGAGATAATTTTTTTTGGTTATACTCAATAAAATTTCATCTACAACCATTAAAATTATCAATTAAAATTTGGTTCTTCTCCCCACTAATTTAGGAACCACCTTTTCTCAACCGCTCAAAGAACACACCTCACATCTTACAATGATTCTATACATTCTAGGTTATTAAATTCAAAAACACATATATTATATGAATATTTTATTCAGTACAATGTATTTATAATAAAAACAATACAAATAATTGAAACAAAAAAAATATTCTTATCAGTTGTTTATTAGAGGAATTTCAAGTAACTAACTTGAATTAAATCCATTTCAAAAATGATAAGATAATTGTGTGTTTTTAAAACAAACACTATGTTTTTATTATTTTAAAATTATTGGTGTTTTTAATTAAACCGATAATAACTAATTTAAAAAAAATTCCTCACACTCCCTCGCTCCCACTATGTAATCCCGAGCCCCCCCCCCCTCTTGCCCCTCCCTTTTCATCTCCCTTCTCTGGAGGTGACACTGAACATGAAACACATGTTCCCGCCACCCCTATGAAATCCTCCTCTCTACTCTCCAAAGGTGACTCCGACCCAACGACCCATATTCCCCCCCCCCCCACCCCTCCGATCTCCTCTTATCTATTCCCCAACAGTAACCTTGACCCCATCATCATCGTTACCCCCACCCCTCCAACCTCCCCATCTTGGATACCCAATGGAGACCCTGACCCCATGACCCATGCCCCCCCACCTCTCTAACCTCCTCCTCTTTGTTCCCTGGTTGAGACCACAGCCCGATGACCCCCATTCCCCTAAACCCCTCCAACCTACCTCCTCCCTTATCGGTAGACACCCTGACATCTATCACACCCCCAACCCCTCCCACCCTGACCCCCTACCCACCCCTCTAAAATCCCTCTCCCTTACTCTGTTTCCCTCCTCGGTGGTGAACCCCCCCAACCTCCCTCTCCTCAGCTCAGATACCCTCTATGGTGAAAACACAAACCATTCAAATATCTCATTTAGAAGAACATATTTGATAGGTAAAACAACCATTCTGGTTGATTTCAATTGATTTTTTTTCATTTCATGAGGTTATAATGATGGGGATAAATGTTTTCATAGAAATAGGGAGAAACCCATTTCTCTCTAACTCCTTATTTTAAATTATCCAAAAATTGGGATGATTCAGAAAGAAATTATACTTTCTATTGTGATATTTTTTAAATTTCCCAAATTATCCCTCTATCTCCTTGTAAATTTATTTCATTACATAATGCCATAATTCCATTTCCATTAAACCTAACCCCATCCAATTGCCCTTCTACTATTGAAATCCTCTACTGGTCTTCCTTCAAGCTATTACATTATTCCCATTCTTGATTTTCATCATAATAGGATGATATTTTGCTTCAATAATAGCCTGAAATTAAATCCTTCGACCATCTTCCCACTATTTTTCAATATCCAATTCTCAGTTGCCCCACTTCATCTTCACCCATCCTTAGCATCTATGTTATGTATTTTTACTGTAAGTAATTAATTTTTTAGTTCTTATGTTTAGTTTTTAAATGATATAATAATTTAAATTTGGTAGTTTTTAGATTATTACTTTATATTTGAAACTTAATTCTATTTTCATAATAAAAAATTATTATTTAACTTCTGAATACATTGATTTTTATAAATTTATGCAATTCACATAAAAATAGTCATACATATTACCAAGAGTATATGAAATAAATGCCTTACAATGGAAGACTTGTAATTATTTCTTAGTATACAAGTCATATTGATTTATATATTATTGAAATTTTCACATGATCAAATTTTTATTAATTATTGATAATTATTTTCCAATTTTACTATATATTTATAATAGATTTATTATTTGGTTACATTGAAAAATTTAGGATTTATATAAATATGTGAGATTATAAATTACATTACTTAATTATTTAATTAAGTGATAATATTAGTATAATTTTTTTAATATGACTATTATTTTTATAATTATAAGAAATACATAAAAAAATTAATTTTATTCAATATATATCAATAATTATTTAAAGATAATTTTATAAATAATAATAAATATAATTAAATACAATATTATGGGGATAGATAATTTTTTGTATGAAATTTTTTTTCATTAATTTTCAACTCGATAAACTCCATTAATTTTTAAATTATCAATTATATTTTAGATAAACCATTTTAAAAAAACCAATATTATTTTGAAATTTTTATGAAATGAATTGGTTAACATATTTGTAACATTAATTGTTTTCAATATTAAAATTTTTATTAGAATATATTAATTATTTAATATTCACTAAATTTTGAGGATATAAAAGATAATTATTTATTAAAATAAAAATTATTTCTTTTCGATTTGTTATTAAAAAGGTAAAGAAAACATATTTTTCAAAGGGTTATATGTGTAATTTAACATAAACTTATTATCTTGTGCAGACATGGTGGTAGGGTTACAATCTGTGGGCATCTAATCTATTGTTATTTTTAATCAGGGAAAGGTATGCCCACTAATCTTTTTTTATGTGTTTTTTTAAATAGGTTATTTGTAACATTTCCATAAAAAAAATTTCATTTATATTTTTTTATAAATTTTCATAATAAAATATGTATATTTTATGAATCCCTTTTATATTATAAATATATATATATAATAAATCAAGAAATATACATATTGTTATTTGTAGAAAAGTTTTATAGAATTTTTTAAACATATGTAATGTTCTAATCGGAATACCAATTTAGTCGATTAAATTAAAAAATTATTTTTCTTCACCTATTGAAATATTATCCATAAAATGTATATTTTATTTTTTATAAATATTATCATATTATGTAATATTTCTAGTGTATTTTTTGAGAATAAATGAATAATTTCATTTATTAATGTTGATGAACACGATAACGATCGAAATATTATTTTGGATGATATATTTTATTACTTTTTTGAAACATTTAACTAATAAATTAGATTGATCAATTTAAAATAATGACACTAGGATTATTTTTACAAATACATGTGATTATATTAGTATACATATTATGGAAAATAAATGAATTATAATATTTAGAAAAAAATTTGTTTAATTATATGTTTTTTTAATAGAAAAAAATTTCCCATGTATAAATTTTTTTATTTTAAATGTCTATATCATCATGACTATATATTGAATTATATAAAATTTGTAAAAATGAAGGATTATCACACATAAAAAAATTAGTGGTTATTTTATATATTTATAAAAAATTAATTTATATAGGTAAAAAAATCCTACCACCATAAAAATAAAAAAATTTAAAATGTAAATATGTAAGAAAAAATACTTTTATCTTTACTGAGAATGACATGATAACGTTCAACACTAAATTTAGAAAGATATATTTGAAATTTTTTAGAATGTTCTAGGGTTTTCTTCTTCCTATAATGTATTTTTTCATTTTTGTGATTAATTTATTTGTTTTTTTACTCGTATAATAATTTTTTATGCAGATGGATTATTTAGCCTTTGTTGGGGTGGTTTGTTAGAAGCTTCACATGATCTTGAGAGATTGGACTTCAAACCTGTAACTTAGATAATAAAAAAAGGTAATGTATCAAGAATAAATAAAACCACCATGAAAATGTTAATTCCTACTACTTATTTAATTAATTTATCCATCATTTTTTGTTCTATTTGTAAGTTAATTTCCTTATTATTTTTTTCTAAATCTTAATTTGTTTTTTCATAGATCTTTTAGGAAGTCAAATTTTTCTTTAAAATATCTAGAAGAAGTATCATACGATTTAAAATCATTCATTCTGCTAATTTTCTCCCAATTTATATATTTTTTTTCTTTTTTTTCAAAGAAGAAACAGTACAAATCAATCATATTCTTGATGTATGCATAATGGATTCAAGTGTGTCTTTTTATTTAAAATTAACATCTATTTTAGTAAAAATATTAACTGAACTACTTAAAACCAAGTAAAGAAAGTGGATTGATTTAATTATTTTGTAAAAAATACATAATCCATTTAAGTAATATTGTAATCATCCGTACATCAATCTGATAAATGATGTGCTCAGTATGACTCAATAGTTTCATGATCAGTTTAAAATTGACATTTTAGTTCAAAACCGGTCACTCAGAAAAAAAAATCCAAGAAAAAGCTCTTGGATTTTCTAGCTAATTGTGGACATTGAGTAATAAGTCATTTTTTACATGTATGAAACTAATACAAGATGTGATCCTTCTGATTCGAAGTACATATGTATTTTTTAAAATGAGAATTTTGTAAAAAATACAAGTAAATCACTAAAAACCAAGAAAATATATTTTTATTTTTTTGATACTATATAAAATTGATCAATATGTCATTTGAGACATGTAGGAATCAGATGCACCAAAATTTGATGCAATGTGTGACTAGTATGTCACCAAGTGCAACTTTTAATTTAAAATTGAGATCAATTTTAATAAAAAGGGAAAATGACATACTCAAAACTGAGAAGATAAATTCGTATTATTTTGATACTTTAATAAAAAGAACCATAATTTATTTTTTATGTGTAGTAATGATCCGCACCTCAATCTGATACATGATGTTCCCAATATAGCTCTAATTACATCTTTTTATATAAAAAATTAAATTTTTTTAAAAAGGAAAACTAGCCTACTCAAAATAGGGAAAAATCATCTATATTATTTTGATACATTAGGGAAATGATCTATAATCCATTTATTATGCCAATGAATCATCCACAACTCAATATGATACATGATGCACATGGTATGACTCAATGTGTTCATTATCGGTTTAAAATTAGAATTTTAGATAAAAAAGTGTCACTTGCTGAAAATATATCATTCACGCTCGTATTTTCAAGATAATTTATGAAATCAATTCATAAATCATTTTTTACATGTAGGAATTATTCTCATATAAAAACAATACACGATGCTATCGGTGTAGTTAAAGTGCTTGTTTCAAGTTTGAGATGCCAATTTTGTGAAAAAGAAAAGTGACATACACAAAACATAGCAAACCCATTCATATTGTGTTAATCCAATAGCACAACAATATAAAATTAATTTGAGATGTGTAATAATTAGATAAACCTCAATCTAATTCATGGTGTGACTAGTATGAATCCATGTTTAGATTTTTATTTAAAATTGATATTAATTTTAGTTAAAAGGACAAATGACCTACTCAAGTCCAAGAAAATATTTTCATATTGTATTGATACTTTTGAAAATAAATTCATATATCTTTTTTGAATTGTAGGAACCAACCACACCTTAATCTGAAACACGATGTGCCTCGTAGGGCTCTAAGTTCATCTTTTTATTAAAAATTGAGATTAATTTTAGTAAAAAGGACTACAGAACCACTCAAACCAGAGAAAAGATATTTTGGATTTATTAGTACTATAAGAAAATGATCCATAAGTCATTTATGATGTGTAGGAATCATCCACATGTCATTCTAAACTATGATTTTCCCTCGATAGTCAAAACAATTAGTGTTTTAAAATGCAAAATAATGTGAGGAATGGTAAAAACCATAAAACTAATCTCATATTGATATGAAATCATGGGAAAACCACATATGAAATATTTTTATGTGTATGTGTAGAAAACACGTCAATATAACGTGCAGTGTGGTTGAAATTACTCAGTAAACATTTCTCAAAGGCACAAAAGTCTTCAAAAACATGTTTTGTGGGGACAAAACCTAGAGATATATTTTTTTTACCCTAAAATTATAGGGAATTGACTATAAATTTAATGGTGAAGTTTTGGAACTGAAAGCACATCATTCTGAATTACGGTTTTCTCGGGATGGAAATAAGTGTGTTTTTGTTGTTTTAAAACACTAAAATGTATGTAGAATGGTAAAAACTATAGAAAAAGACCTCTCATAGAATTGAAATCATGAAAAAAACACAAATATTTTGTTTTTGACATGTATATACAGAAAAAACATCAATCTAATGTGTGTTGTTGTCGGAATTACTCTATAAAGAATACTTAAAGGTACAAAAGCATTTAAAAACAAGTGTTGGGGGTCAAAATTATGAAAACAATGTTAGATTTTCCAAAAATTAGGGGAAAATGACCATAGATTTAATTTTGAAATATAAAAACTAAAAAAATAATAATTTCAAATTATGGTTTTCTTGTGATGATCGTAAAAGTGATTTTAGTGTTTTAATACCCAAAACTGCACCTGGAAAGGTCAAAAAAATAGAAAACGAACTCATATTGATTTGAAATAATCGAAAAACCACCTATAAGTTGTTTTTAAAATATATTACATGTTTTTTTAATTTATTTAAAAAAATTATTAAATCAAGTTCAAGAAAACACCACATCGCTTATTAAATAAATTTTAAAATTTACTTATCCCTTTTCAATTTCAAGTGCTGAATCTTATCTTAAAAACGAAAGTTAATGTTTTGAAAGTGTTTTTTATTTTGAAAATTTATTATGTATTATTATCAAAATAACAAATTTTATGTGAAACATTTTAAATATATCATATCTATTTTTTATTTGGTATTTATTTTCATAAATGTTCTGGTTTTCAATATAGGTAGAAGAAGCTCAATGTATGAACGAGCTTGAAAATTCTAATCCATGAAATTCTTCTAGTTTTATATTGTAATTCTAATTTATTAGTTATAGTTTTAATTTTTTTTAATTTTTTTCTAATTTTGACAAGATGTCGTGGTTGGTTTTTGCTGATGAGATGATGTTGGGGTAGACAGATGGAGTGGAGGTCGTGACTTGGATGTATATTAGGCATCTATTGTTGTTGGAAATTATTTATATGTATATATTGATAAATGTGGTATTTATTGACTAATGTATGGGTTTTCTGAGACTGGTGTTCTGATGAAAATGGATGTTTTTATATATTATTGTGGATGTAGGACATATATATGATCTGTTTTTTATTAAAAAAATTAAAAACTAATTTACCAGCAGTTCATAATAACCGCCACTCAATACAATAAAAAAAATATAGAGGCAGTTACAATTGACTGTTGTTAAAACATACAACCAGTAGTATGTTTAGCGGCAGTTTGTTTTATTTTATTTATATATCCCCTAAATTACTTAAAAATAAAATACACACCACTAAATACACATGAAACTGCCGCTAAATATTCCAAAAATGATATGTAAGAAAACCATTGTGAAATCAAAAAAGTCACTGCTAAATGACTACATCTGTACAACATGTGGACGTTTAACTAACTACTTATATACTGTTAGGGGGATATTAGAAGAGCCGCATGTCTATAAAAAACCTTTTCTAAGGTTCTTTTTTTTAGTTTGATGAATATACTAGAAAAAGAAGTGATGAATTTATTATTAAATTTTTTTCATTGAATTTAATTTCCCATATACATATTTCATAATATGAGAAATGAATTTCATCTTGTATAATAATAAACCATTATTAATTGCAGGATGTTGTGAAGATTTCTTTGGAGTCTTTTATTACATTGGACTTTTTTTATTTTATTTCAACTTTTTCACCATAAGAACTCAATATTAAACTTTCTTTTTTTTCTCATTTACTTGGTGAATCCTCCCCAAAGGTAAAAACGCTTTTTTTATATACTACTCACTTTTATAATATTAAATAAAATTCATGTAATTGGACAAAAAAATATATAATAATGGGATTTATTGAAAGATTATGATCCTTGATTCAATTTACACATATCCTATGTAAAGATAACTCATTTATATTTCACTTCACTTTTTCCACACAAGCTTCTCAGATATGAGACAGTTGTGAAATCATTATTTTTTTAATATTGTATCCACAAATCACATTATATGTTGGTGATAGCATTATGATTTAATAATAAAATTCATTATACATGATTCTCTTATAATCATTTTTCTCAACCATATTTCATGAGGTGGATGAATAGGTATTGGGGACTCGAACACCATGAATTTCATTTATCGTTATACACTGTGCTAGTACCTATACCACTCTTGAAAATTCATATTAGTTAGGAAATTCATTTTGTCCAAATTACATATTATTTTATTTTTTTTATAATTTTTCATTTTGAAAAAAAGTTAATCTACCACATTATTACTTTTATATAGATTAATAATTAGACATTACCAATTTATTTAATAGTCAAATGTCTCCCACTATTTTATCAAACTCTTGTAGCCCTGACTATAAGACTCGGAATACTTGGATGCTTGAGTGTTATAGTGGAATGTATCCTCAAAATATGTATGCATGGTCAACAAGAATTGGCTATTCCATTACTCAAAGTCTTTTAAGGTATGAATTTGACTAACAAACCGTATTAACTTGGGGCACCTCAATATGTTGAGTGTAGTCCCATCATTTTGATATAAAGAACATTATTTACTCCACAATTGAATATAAGGTTAAAAATGTATATTTGGCTACTTATTTTCAAACAACCTTAGTTAAGTCGACCCACCACTCTCATAAGAACTCCTTGGTAGTATGGGGCACCCTCAACTAGTGACGATAATCACACTATACCACTGGATGTGTTCAAATTAAAATGATGAAAGGTGTTTGTGACTTAATACTTGTTTGATGGTTTTTATTTATTTATATATGAACCTAGAAAAAAAATGGGGATATGGAACAACCTCATTTTATCTGCACTAAGAAGAAAGTGCAAATAAAGGGGTGACATTTATCAGCCCTGACAAAAAGAGCTAATAAATGTACCCTTTATCAGCACTAAAAATAACAATGATAAAGGTGTATCTTAAATCAATTTTTTTCTTAGCGCTAATAAAGAGTTCATTTATCAACCCTATTTTTATCTCTGAAAAATATTTTTAATAAGTAATATAATTAATTTGTATAAATTTATTAAATTTGTATTAAAAAATAATGGTTATTTTTATACATTAAATAAAAAATGCATGTTTATAATTAATATATGTTTTTTAATAATTAAAATATATATATATATATTGTTTTAAAAAAGTATTTCAATGATTATAAATATAAATATAAATATATATAATTATAAAATTATAATAAATTTCCTTAAATAATAAATATATTTATTTGATTTATTAGATTCATTATATTTTTTGTACATAATATATTTATTTTATTTATTTTATTTATAATTAATATATATAACCTTTTTAAATATATATAGATATATATATATATATGTGTAATTATAATTATTAAATATATTTTTGTTTTAAATGAATTTGGTTGATAAATATATTGATCATGTGTGTATATATGTTTTGTGTCCTCATGAATGTTCATTGATACATTACACTCTTCTTATTATTCATGTTGTCCATATATGTGACGGCTCGTTATTTATTATATATGTATATGAGTAATTCAAGTAACCCATATGAATATTATGTTTTAAAAAATACTTATAGAATTACATTAAATATATTTAATAACAAATATATTTAATACATTTGTAATTATTAAATTTTAATTATATATAAATACTATTTAAATATATGTATTTGTATTTATAATTAAAGCTATATATATTTAAATAATTTTAAAATTACAATAAATACATATATTATAATTTTAGAAATATATATATAAATATATTAATAGTTATATAAAAAGATTTATAAATATATTTATTTATGGTTATTTATAACTATATATATATAATAAAATTATAAGAAATATATCTGTTATACTACTTATAAAGTAATAAATATATAATTAAATAAATATATTTATAAATATATACAAATATTTATAAATAAATAAAAAATAGTTATAATTATAATTCCTAAATAAATTTATAAATATATTTGAATAATTTAAAAACTATCATAAATATATTAATAATTTATATTTATATACAAATATTTTCAAGTAATACATTTAGTTATAATTAGAAACTAAATAAATATAGATATATTTAAATAAATATAAAATTATAATGAACATATTAATTATATATATATGTATACAATTACAAATATATTTGTTATAATTTTATAATTATTTAAATAAATAAAAATATATTTATTAATTTATAATTAAAACTTTAAATAAACATTTGTTTATTAGAAGTTTTATTTACAAATAAATAAATATTTATTTATTTATTACTTATAAATATGAAAAGTTATTTATTTATTTTTTAGTTATAAATATATAAATATATATATATAATTGATTAATTATTAATTTATAAAAAACATATTTATTATTTTCATATATAATGTTATATATAACTAAATATATATATTTATAAATATATAATAATATTGAAAAATTAATTAGAATATTTATATTTACATTTATAAATAAATACATATATATATTTATAATAAATATTATAATTATATGTAAATAAAAATATAATAAAAATATTTATCACAAATTTATAAATATAGATAAATATAAAAATATAATGAAATATATATATTCATTTGTAGTTATTAAAAATATGTATATTACACATGTGATTTTATAAATATATATATATATAAATATAAATAAATAATTTATTATCATTATATTTTACTAACTCAAAAAAAGCGTAGATAAAATTTTGTATTATCAGCGCCTTCTAGTTTATCGTTGATAAAACATACATTTGTCAGCGATTTCTTTCTATCGCTGGTAAATGCTTCCACCCATATTATAAATGAACTCTAAAACCCACCTCTTTACTTAGAACCACTAAGGTTCTCACGGAAGTCTTGCTCTACCACCACTACCTTCTCCTCCTCCTCCACCCCCTCCTCCCCTTCCTTCATCACATCCTCCTCCTCTACCACTGCCGTGATGTCCTCCTTCACTGCCATGAAGGTCTCCTCTGCCACCTCTGCCATGTCCTCACTCTTCTCACATACCGACTCCTCCTCCTGCATTGCCGCCACCACGAATCCCTCTTCCACCACCATGAACCCTCCTCCTCCTCCTCTGTAACAAAATCATACTGTCATGAATACCTCCACATGTGTGCATTGTAACACAATTCTTTATTTGCACAAAAATAAATATATTACCTGAATCATTTGGGGTTTTAATTTTGATCCCTCATGTATGATGGGATCATTTTAGATATTTAAATCATATATTTTTGGAATTTTTATGTCTTTTAATGGAGGTCTTCTTTATTATTTAGTTTCTCTCCATTCAAATCAGTATATTTCATCATGGTTTATTTGTATTCATAGTATAGTTTTCAATGAAATTGTTTCATTTTGTATTTAAAAGTGTTACTAATCTTTCTAAATTAAATTTTTATAAAATTGTGAATATATTTGATATCCACATGATGACCTAAACTGTTTTATTGTGTTTTTATCTTAGAATAAATGGGTTCTCTTTTAAATTTAATTTTTCTCCAATCGAAATGGATTTTTTTCATGTATAAGGGTTTTTTAAAATGACTGTGAGGATTTCATAAAAGGTTTAATTGTTGTGTGTTGTATTATAATCAACTTTTTTCAATGAAATAAAACAATTTTTGATTTGGAAATTGTTTTAGAGTGAGATTTTGATTTTAAAATAGTTTTTAAAGGGGGTTGTTTTATTAATTTCCAATGTTTATTTGAAATGAGCATTGGGTTTAACCCTTGTTGTAAACAGTTTAATGGATCATTCAAATTTTTTTTGATGGAAATGGTTTGAATTAGTCTTTTTTTATGATTTTAACACATTACACTCACGTTTTTAATTGTATCTTCAAAATGTGTTTTTTAATATATGACATTCTCAAATTGCAGGTCCACATACTTCATGATTGAATACACCACTTTATATCACGTAGATCTCATCACATAGAGGCCATAACATATTCTTGATTTCAAAATATTTTCTCTATATTATATTTTGATTATGGTGGTTATATAAAGAGGGTTGATATTCTTTTTTAATGTGTTATACATGGGTAAAAAAGATTTGTTTCAGTGATGGATGTTTAGAGATTAGATGAATAGTGTTTCTGTGTCATTAATATTTAATGTGATTGACTTCCAGATTGATTTTGATCACCTCTATTTAATTTATAATTTGATCCCCACATAGTTTGGTTGGACCAGGGTTGTGTACTTTTTATAAATTGATACACCCTCCCAAGTATGGGACTACATTCCCATACTTACTAGGAATCAATCATCTCTCCGTATATATGGATCAAAACGATTCACTTTCTAGCCATTGATAAATTCTCACCAAGAACCATTATTGTACCAATTATTAGTGGTGTAAGAAATATTGAAATTATGCTTCTTAGGTTTAAGAACAAGTATTAAAGAAGCCATATAATGATAAACTTTAGTAGATAGGAAATCAATCTTAACCTAAGATCATTAGTCTCGTTCATTCTAGATGATGAGGGAGATCATTGAGGATGTGGATTCCAGGATTCATCCCTCAACATCAAAGATATCCAAGTCTAGATAGAAGAAAAAAATTGGTCACATTTAACAAGATCTCTAGTGTTAACACCACCATAGTGTGTAGATAAGCGATAATCCCCGATACATAAGTTGTCTAAAGAATGCAATAATTTACTGTATCTTTTGGATAGATGAGAAGGTAAGATAATTGAGGGAAAGGGGTCTTTTGGATATAGATATGGGTTGGGCGAAGAGAGAATGGAGACCAACCTTCCATGCTAAAATTCATTATCTAGATTTATAAAGAGCATCATTAGGGAACTATATGAGAGAGGCGGGGGACCTATCATGTCTTGTAAAATGCCATGTCTAAAAACGGGTGCCCCCTGACCATTGAGATTGGTCTCTCTTATGAGGATAACTATAATTGAGGATCGATAACCAGTAAGGTAACGAGATCCATGAGAAGAGGGCGAGGAAGATAAATATTGGAAATAACCCAGATAATGGAAGAATTCCCAGGATTCCACAATGGAAAATAAGCATTCACCAGGGGAGGAGGCAAGTAAGTATCCAAAGAGACCATAGAGAAAAGATTGAGGAAACCAAATAGAATCTTCTTAAAGTTTGTAATGGAGTGATCCTGTTGATTACAACTTGAGTAGAACCATTCTAGATAGTGTTACACCAAATATTTCCACTATGAAATGGAGTCACCTACCTAGAGGAGAATTCATGATAGAAGTGGATGAGTGAGATCCATTTCCACTCACAGCTATGCCATAATGGTTTCTTGAAGATGGAGATTTTATACATACTAATAGAGGAAATACCTGATCACATCACATATACCATGAAGAAATAAGATGTTTTATAAAGAAATGGAAATACCTAGGTGGCTAACCCACACTTCCACTTCATAAAATCCATCATCTCGATCATGATATGTGCAAGGATAGACAGCATATTTTGTTGACCAACCTAGACATTCCATGAATTTCTATATATATTCTCTATAAATATAACATATAAATAGTTCACTTTTATACTATTTCATTCCTACCTCACATGCTTTATCTTCATGTATTTAAAATCACAACTTAATTTAATACCCCTTCCCTTATCAAATTCAACATTCTCTTCGAATAATCATTGTGGAATCCACCCCACCCTAGTTAGAATCCTAGATGAATGAATTTTTGTTTCTTTTTAATACCATTCATGACACCCATAGGTTATAATATTACGGAGTGAATTTTCATTGGAATTGATATAAGTAAAATGTTCAATAGTTTTATCCTTCCCCGAATGATAGAAAAAGATATTCTTGTTAGATAAGTTCCCATTGATATGAATAATGACTCAATTAAATAAAACAATCCTTAAATTTCCATTTGAAATGGGTTTCCTGATATACTCCATTGGTAGGTTTTACCAATGACTTCCAATAATATCTTTTATGGTTATAGAACACTTTCTTTGTAATTTTTTACTTGTAAAAAATTATTTTCCAATGATTAATTCATTGTATACTCAAGTTGTTGTAGGAATCCTTTATCATAATAACATAAATAGATAAATTGATGGTGATCCATGACAAGTTTATCTTATTTTACCTTTGGTTTCCTCTACGTACATCATCTGTTGAAGGCATATTCAATTACATTGGTTAGTTCAAGGAATATTGGGATATATTGTTGATATAAATTTTTGGGTTCTAGGTTGTCAATGATTCTCTTTCATGATCAGGGATTGGTGATTATCTATTTTTACGTACTTTTAGAATTATTGATAAAATCTTTTATTAAGTTAGGTTTTTAGAAAATTTTATTTAATTTGTGTAAATTGTGCATGTTTCAAGATTTTTCATGATTTGGTTAGATGTTAATTATTATGTTTCCCACAACGCCTCAAATAAAACCATCTGGTTTGATCTGAATAGCCATAAGACCTTATGTGCACCTCCTAATCTATGTATTAAGGTTATATTATCGATGAATTAAGGATATATCATCAAATATCCGATTATAAAAATTCCATTATTATTTTTCAACAACACATTCCCGTTGAATGGTCATTGTTAATGGTATATACCTATTGGGTCATGAAATTATGAAAACATGTTATATTATCCAATGATCAATAAAGAAATGAGGAATTTATCATCATATCGACAAGTAAAACAAATATCTAATATATATATATACTTTTGACAAATTAAAAGAGATAAATGGTATGGATCTAAGAAGAACATACCACACATATGACACTAAATTGTTCAAAGGTTGATGGATCAAGGGGAGGTATATGAGAGAGATTTAGAGACTAAGAGGGAGATCTAAAATTTCAAATAGGCACATGGGGTTTAGATATTGTTGTATGAGGTAAAAAAAACAAATACAATTAAAATCCATAAGGTGTATTAAATACACCCATGTGAAAGGCACACCAATAAGTCTGTAATTGGAGCCTTTGATTGAGAAATAAGAACAAGCCGCTTCATCTAGTGAATAGCGACGTAGGGAAATTATTTGTCTGAAAGGAATGATTAAGATTGATGGGTCTTGAAGAAAATTCAAGTGTTTTTGTAATATTTTAACTAACTTTTAAAAATGATTCAATTTTTTTAAAACGTTTCTTAATGGTTTGTCACTCATTTTGAATGATTATAATTTTTGGGTCATGAAGCTTCATTGACTATTTAAAAAAAGGAATTCTGGTTTCTTGAAAGAGTGTTTGAAACTAATTGATGTATTTTAAAAATGTGTATTGTTTTTAAGAGGAATCTGTGTAAATCGTTTCTTTTTTTAATGGGATTTCAAGTGTTATTTTATAAATATATTTCAAAGGAAATTTGAATTGTAGTTTTTTAATAATATTTTAAATTTATATTTTTACAGAATTAGGAAAACTATTACATTATATCAACATTTTTTATATTCATTTTTTTAAATACTAATATAACCAAATAAAATTGGATGAATATTAATAAATAATGGATGGATTCCAACTGTTTGATAATAGAAAATGAAGATGGAGTGAAAGTGTAAATAAATTTTGTGAAAGATCATGCACATGAACCTTCTCAAATCCTTTTTTTATATTATCATTTTTGTTATTCAAGACAAGTTAGTCCATAGGAGTTGGCAGAAAACATGATCTATCCAGGAATAGATCAAATTTATAAATATTTTTATTAAACATGGAGAAAAGATAATACAACTAGTTGCTGAGATAAAAATGCATTTTTTGGATCGTCTGATATGATTACAAGTGTGGACAATGAAGAAGTATGTATTAAGGAACTGATTACAGATGTGAATGATAAAGATAATCACCTTTATTAATTGATAAGGATATTTAAAGATAAACTTCATTATTACCCAAAATTGTTAGAGTAGTTAAAGAGTTGTGAAAACATTCATTTGTACATAATTACTTCCTCTCTTAAATGACATCCTCCCATATGATAATGAGCTCCCAAAAGGAACATACAACACCAAATGAATGATATGTTTGATGGTTATAATCTCTGAATTAATATGTTTCTGCATGAATGATTGTATAGTATTTCACAAGGACTACAAATCACTTAATGAATTCCCAAAATGTGGTGTTTCTTGGTGCAATAAAGAAAAATTTGGTCCTACGAATGATGTATGTTACTTTCCAATCCTTCCAAGGATTATGTTCCTATATGGACGTGAAGAGACCATAGAGAAATTTACGTGGCACATATATAATAAAAACAGAGATGGAAAACTACATCACCAGGTAGACTCTCCTCGATATAAGAGAATCAATCATGAGTATCCTGATTTTGGGAATGAGCTGAGAAACGATTGTCTTGCATTGTCTACAAATATAGTAAATCCTTTTGATTTCCAAATAAACACTCACAATACAAGGCTGGTTATGTTGGTAAATTATAACTTGATAATGTGGTAATGCATGAAATTAAAACATATCATGCTATATATGGTTATATTAGGACTGAAACAACTGGGTAATGCTATTGAAGCTTATTTGGATCCATTGATCAAGGATTCAAAATTATTTTGGGATTTGGGTGTTACATTTCAAGATGCATAATGAAATGAAGATTTCACACTGAGATCTATATTGTATGGGATGCTAAATGACATTCCTACTTATGGAAAATTTTCTGGATATAGAATTAAAGGAACACTTTTCCATCCTAGCTGGGAACAAGGTACAAAATCAATTAGGATAAAACAATCAAATAAAACCATAATTTTAAGACATCGAAGATTTATATCCCAAATCCATAAGTACTGATCTTAGATGACATCAATTAATTGATGTTTAGAAGAATATATAACATTGTTTCTACTAACAGGTGATCAACTATTTGAGAATGTAAAATATGTGGACACTTTTTTTATTAACCATTTTCCAAAAACAGTATGAAAACCAGTTGGAATAAGATATCATTTTTTGAATTACCATGCTATAATTGTTTGTATTTCAGAAACTTTCTTGATGTTATGCATGTTGAAAACAAATTTATGTGACAATGTCATCAGCATATTGAAAAATTCCCCCAAGAAAATAAAGGACAAAATTATGTCTAGGTTAGACATGGTTTACATGGGAATATGAGAAGAGTTTGGGCCAATAAAGGGTGAAAAATGAACTTTTCTTCCTCCAACTCCATACTTTCTTTCTAGGGAGGAGAGATATCATTTTTCAACATCATTAATGACATAAAGGTTCAAGATGGGTATTCATCATATATCAATAATATCATGTCAATGATCGACTAAAAGTTAAAGGGTCTGAAATAAATTAATTTCCATGTTTTGATGCAATATCTAATTCCAATAGCTTTATAGTGCATTTTTTCCCAGAATTTATTTTACACATTAATGAATGTATGTTTCTTCCTCTAATCTATACACTACAAAGTTATAGACCTGAAGAAATTGAAGATTATAGGAATAGAAATTGTCGTCATATTATGTGGATTAGAAATGTTCTTCCCCACGACATGTTTCTATATGATGACTAATATGATTGTTCATTTGGTGAGAAAGATTCGACTATATGGTCTAGTACCCCGTTGAATGAAATATGATGATTTTGGAAAGGTATTTCAAAAATCATTGTCGTCTAGAGGATTGTATTGCTAAGCGATATATTATTGAGTAATCTACTGAATTATGTACTGAATAAATATTCGATGTGGAAGAATTGGTATATGAAAATATCGTCACACTGGGAATCTTTTGGGTTATGAAATTTCTAGAAGAGAGGTTATCACAATCAATATTAGAGATCGGAAGAAGGCCTGCCTTTAATTTTTTTCATAACATTATAGAGGTTAACACATATTTTTAAACCCAAAAAAAATTCCTAGGCATTTGAATACATCAAGGGATGAAAGATGGATATCAAATACACAATATAGAAAGTTTATAGGATGGTTTTCGGACCATATATTAAATATTCAGATGAAAATACAGACTCAATTTTAGAACCACTCTGATGGCTATCCTGAGTACCAAGTGTGTATGTATTATCTTATAATTCTTATGTAATTAAGGGTTATACATTCTACACTAATGAACATGATGAAGATAGTACCAAGAAGAATCATGGAGTTACACTTTTGGATGATGTGATGCATGATTTTGGTGAAAAGGACAAAAATCTGATTGATGCGAATGTATCATAGTTTGGCATAATCAAACAAATATGGGAGTTGGATTATGAGAAAATTACATGTGATGATTTTCTCCATGATAGTGGTTTGATAACAAGAGTGATGTTAAAATAGATGAGTTGGGATTTAAGAAATTATATTTTAGTAAGGAATGGTACAAAGACAACCCATTTACAATGGCATCACAGTCAGTACAAGTATTTTTTTGTTAAAGATCCCACAAACCGAAACAAGTCAATTGTTATATTATCAACCAAAACCACTAAATGTTTAAATGAAAATTCAATGGAGGATGACCCTTTCATTGAGAAATTTCAATCATTTTTGTAGTGGTCCAAATGTATACAGCATTTTTTTTCATAGGAGACCAAAATGAAGGGATTTGGATAGTCAATAAAATTATCAAATCCCCTCAATATTTAAAAAATGATTTCAATAATCAGGTTATATTTTTTTAATATACATCATGTTTCCTTGTGCCATTATATATTCATTACTTATTTTATATAATATATATTAAATGTTAAACCACATATATAAATAATGGATTCTGCATGTGATTAACCTCTCCATCCTAAAGCACAACATCTATTTTAACTTGTTGCTTCTTGAAGTGTTGAGGACACATATATTTCTCAACCTGTTGTTGACGATTCTCTCAATTCATTGGTACAACCACCATCTAGACATGCTAATTCTAGAACTCTAGAGTAACATATTGATGGTGTTGAAACTAAGGAAATTATAGGAAACAAAACACTAGTGGAAAAGAAAAAATAGGATCATCGTAGTTTTTCAGTATTAGAAAAAAAGTCATAAGTAAAAAAAGTGAAAGTCATCAAATACGAGGTTGGATGGAATAAGCAAGGTCATCACGTTAACCCCAACAAGGCCATATTTAGTATTTATGTTGGAATCATAAATCGATAATTCATGTTGATCGATGTATAGTCACGACACCAGGTTTTCCCAAGGATTAATACATTAATGTTAGGAGATATTATGGTAACATTATTATATCTTTTATTTAATTTACTAAAAAAAATAAGGAATCATTGACTTACTCTTCATCATCCCTTTTAGAGTGCATTTATAGCGGATGAATATCATAATGAATATGTATTAATGGTTTATAAAAGGATTCAAATATGCTTTATCACAATTTTAACAAAATGTTATCTTAAAGATGGTGAAGAGAAAATAAACCAGCACCCATCATCTATTTATGCACACTTGATAACTTAAGGAGCATGGCATGCATTTACTAGCCATCATGCGGAGAAATCTTCTCAGGTACATTGTGTTTGGTAAAACGTTGTCTGAAAATAAATGTATACATCACTTTGATTAAGAATTTTTAATTTATGAATCCACAACTGAGTGCTGAAAATAAAAAATGAACTGAAAAACCATCATACCTCTACTTTAAATAAATAATGGGGTGCACTCCACTTGAAAACAATTTAGTGCATATTTTAAATATATCGTAATACATTTATGTGACATAAAACAACACCATATCTATGTTCCTCTATTTACATATAGATTTACGAATCCAAATACAAAGTAACATCCATCCCATGCCATGTTCAATGTAAGGAGGTGCACGTAAATAATGATTGGATACTAAAAGATGAAAACAAAGAAAATTATGGGAAGCATGTGTAATTTGGAAATAATTAGTATTGGATTGGTTTTAAACAGATGTTATATAAAAATTATTACATATTTTCCTATATTTTCTATCCAATATAGTCATATTAATCAGTAACACATAATTCATATGTAGAGATACTTTCGATGGCCTTGAAGTAGACAGAAAGTACGGGTGCATTGGAGGCACTGGTTTTGCGGAGACACCGCAAAATTTTTTCTAGAAAAATAAGATGAGGATCAATGTAAAGAAATAAAAATGATGAGAGAATGAATAGATATCCTTAAATAACATATGAAATTGTAGAGAGAGTTCATGGAAAACATGATTCTGGGGGGTGAGAGAGAACAACTCAAGAACAAAAAGCATGTGAAGATCCCACCCCACCCCCACAAGCTTTAAGGCGATCCATTCCCATATGAAACATAACTTAGTAGAGTTAATAAATGTCCTATTAGCTGTTTTTTGGAATTGTGAAGTAGATATACACAAATACATTTCCTGTACTGATATTGTATAGGGTGAAAATGAATGTAATTTATATCTATTGACACTGATACATCACCATGTAGAGATGGATATTGTGTTCACTATCCAAAATTCCTTGCTACAGAATAGAAAAATTATAACTAGTCTTGTCAAAGTGTGGATTAATAGATCCCATGAGATGAGAGCCAAGATACTTGTTCCAATTGATGATGAAGATATTCATAAGGTCGAACAAGCTCTGAGAATATTCATCGTCTGACCGTCATAACTTGAAAAAAATATATATCAAAACAGAGGTATTCATTTATAATTTATATTTCATGATAAACCTTTAACATTTTATGAAAAAAGGTCAAAACTAATTAATTTTATTATAGAGAGACACAGAGAAGGGGGTGAAAAACAAATAACAGGTCAAACCATCTCAAGGATCAACCAACCGATCAAAATGGTATACTGAAAGCACCTTAAAACTACCCATTATATATATGAATTTATTATCATTATATGATCATGTGAATATGAAGTTGAAATATGGTGTGGTTCACACAATTCTTTTTGATGAAAATATGTACAGTGGGGAAGATCAAGATTTCATTAGTGTTTATAATGGAAGGGAAATCTTGGAGTATGATTGTCTTGGCATCTCAGTTGTAAATGTATACATGAGCTATGTTTTCATAATTTGATTTTCCAAAAGCTGATATACTATGATAATTATGACTAAATACATTTCATATTTTTCACAAGTGTATATATGAAAAAAATTGAATGGGATTTCCACATGAACAAAAAATTGAACCTGTTAGTCCTTACATAACATCTATAGGGAAAATATAAGTAGAATCAGAGAAAGATGTTGAAATAGTGGCAGGCCTGATCAAATCATTTCATAGAAAAAATTTGGATGACAGACTCTTATTAATACCAGCAATGCATGGGTAAAAGTGTATAATTTAATCATAATAATTATATTTTAATTTCTCTCATTACATATTCATTTTTTAGGCAGCATTGGATGCTCATTGCGGTCAATTTGGAGACAAAAAATATTCAATTTCTGGATTCAATTCATGGATATCTAACAAACTAACAACAAATGACGGTGTTCTTCAATTTGTAATACACTACCCACATTTTAGTACTAAACAACTAGTTATATAATTTATATTTACTTTTAATGGGGATTATCTTATAATATGGAGGTGTATGAATATCGTCTACATCATGGAATGTGGACAGGGGAAATATATAAAAAAACATGAGTACTACAACGGGATAAAAATCAGGGTATATATAATAATATTTCACTTTCCAAACAAATATATAAAAAATTACTTATTTTTTTCAATGTTTCTGTAGTGTCCAAAACAAACAAATAATAAATATTGTGGTTATTATATTTTTAAATTTATGAAAGATATCATATTCCAGAAACAAACCAGCATCCTTAAAGAGGTATTTTAAAAGATAATTACTATTTCATTTAAAATATTTAATAATCCTTCATGTATTTATAAATTTTTTGTACTATCGTAATTTTAGAAAAGTCACTTATTCATAACATGAGTAATATTTTTTTTATAAATGAATGGGCACCATACCTAGTGGAATAATGTAAGGAAATATCAGGAAGATGTGACTGGTATGACATGAATTGTTGATTTTTATTTAAAATTGTCTGTATCATTTGTAAAAAGAACAAGTTCCATACTGAAAACTAATAAAACCAATAGGATTATTTGGATACTTTATGATAAATTTCAATAATTATTTATTTATCTTTAGGAATTAATTGCCCGTAAATCTGAAAAATGGTGTTACTGTTATGACATTAATTGTGTATTTTTATAATAAATTAACAACAAATATAGAAAAAAGAACAAGAGTCCTACTAAAAACTATTCTAATGCATTCAAATTGTTTTGATACATTAGGATAATGATCCATTAGTCATTTTTGATATGCATGAATCAACCACACTTCAATTTGACGAACGTCGTGACCGAGATGACTAAAAGTGTATGTTATCAGTTTAAAATTTACATTTTAGCTCAAAACGTGTCACTCACTGAAAACTGGGAAAATCTCTTATATTTTCTTCATATTTTATTAAAATGATGAATAAGTTCTTTGTGACATATTTGAAATATTCTCATTTCATCCTGATGCACGATATAACCAGTATGAATCAAAAATCTTATTTCAAGTTTGAAATGATGTTTTAGTAAAAAAATACAACTAGTATACTAAAAAATGTGAAATTTCATTCATATTGTTTTTATACTTTAGTAAAATGAACATTATTCCATTTTAAACATGTAGGAATCAACCGCACCTCAATCCGATGCACAGTGTGACCGGTATGACTGAAAGTGTCTCTTTTTATTTAAAATTTATTTTAAATTTTGTAAAAAATCAAAACTGGGATACTGAAAACTGAGTAAATACATACCACATTTTTTTGATAATTTAATGAAACGATCCATGAGGAATATTTTAAATGTTGTAATCAACCCCACCACAATGCAACACATGATGTGACCAGTATAAATCCAAATCTGTCTTTCTATTTATAATTGACATTAATTTCTGTAAAAAGAACAACTGACATACTAAAAACCAAGAAAATGCATATGGATTTTTTATACATTAGTAAAATGATAGATGAGTCACTTGTGATGTGTAGGAATCAACTTCACCTCAATCTAATTCACAATATAATCGGTATTCCTAAAAGTCTCTATTATTAATTTAAAATTTACATTTTAGCTCAAAACATTTCACTCGCTAAAAACCAAGGAAATGATTTCCGGTTGTCTTTATAATATAGTACATTGATTCTTAAGTCCCTTATAACATGTATGAATTATTCTCACATCAAATAGATGCATGATGTGACCAGTAAGACTCAAAAAGTGGTTTTCCAATTTAGAATGATATGTTAGTAAAAAACAAAACATACTAAAAACCATGAAAACCCATTTGTATTTCTTATATACCTTATAAAAATTATCCATGAGTTGTGACATGTGGAAATCAACCAAACCTCAATATGATGAATGATGTGACCGGTATAAATCCATATGTGTTTTATTTTAAAATTAAAATAATTTGAGTAAAAAGAACTTTCGATGTAATTAATTATGAACAAACACATTCATATTGTTATGATACTTTAATACAATAAACCATGAGCCATTTTTTGATATGAATTAATCAACCTTTCCCCAATCTGATGCATAGTCTGACGAGTATGACTAAAAGTGTCTATTTTCAGTTTAAAATTGACATTTTAGATAAAAACATTTCACTCATCGAAAACCAACAAAACCCCCTCTGATTGTCTTTAAATATTAGTAAGGAAATTCATAAGTCCATTGTGACATTCATGAAGCAGTCTCACCTCAAACTGATACATGATGTGACAGGTATGACTCAAAATGGTTGTTTCTGGTTTGAAATAAAATTTAAGTAAAAAAATAGAACTATCATACTAGAAACCATGAAATCCCGTTATAATTATTTTGATACTTTGGAAATAAACTCCATGAATCATTCGTGACATGTAGGTTTCAACCATACCTCAATTAAATGAACAATGTGACCCATATAATTCCAAAGGTGTCATTTAAATTTGAAATTAATTTTTCTAAAACAATCAAGGTACTAACAAAAAACCAAGAAAAATGAATTCTGATTGTTTTGATATTTTAGGGAAATGATCCATAACTCATTTTTGATGTGTAGGAGTCAACCTCACCTCAATAAAATTCTTGGTGTGAACTGTGTAACTCCAAATGTTTCTTTTTTATTAAAAATTGACACTCAATTAATGTTTTCTTACATATTAATATTTAATTTGTTTATTTATAGTATTACTAATAAAATATTCGCTTTCATATATAGGTGGAACCTTTTACTTGAGTTGAGATAATTTATTCTGTTACTAATACCATGGGTAGATATTTTTGGGAGGGGATCACGAATGTCACAAGATTAAACGTTAATGTTTTAACTATTTTTTGGATAATTGAAAATGTAATTATATAAAACATTATTCAAAATTTAAATAGCATTGTTTGTGAAATCCATTTGTGTGCTTCTTTGTTCTTGTGTGCACTGTTTTCTTCCTATGTGTGTTGTGCAGGTGTTGTTCTGGGTAGGTGGTGTGTGTGTGTTATGTAGGTACTTTTTTTGGGTGTTCTGTTTAGATATGTAGGTGCTACTGGTGGGTGTGTTATTATGTAAATATGACATCATAGGAAACTAGGTCTTTATTAGTTCCCTTTAAAGTCATGATAATGGCCACCTTTATTAGTGCTAAAATATAACTAATAAAAAAAGTATCCATGATAAAAGAGTGCGAATAAATAGTGATTTTTATCTGTGCTTTTTTTGCACGGATAAAGCACACCCTTTAGTAGTGATTTTTTAACACTGTTAAGGGAATATTCAATTTTCTTTGATATTAACATCACTTTTCTAGCATCATCAATTGAATGTTCAAGAGTTGATAAAATCACTATCTATAGTAGTTTGAATGAATCATTTTCTATTTGACATACACATACTAGGTGATCTCAATTATAATTGACTATGAAATAACTATAGAAACATTCATCACGTCATAAATGGATTTAATATATGTATTTTAGATTATTATTCTATGTGATCATACAAGATTGCAAAAAACCCAAAATAAAAAACAATTTAGAAATTAAATAAACTGAATGACTACTCTTTGGTATCTTTAATTAGTTCATTCATTTAAACATGATAGACAAACCATGACTAAGGGTTATAATACTTAATTCGGGTCTTGGCACGTATCATACCTTTATCCCTAGTAAATTTTTTATATATGATCTGGGTTATTGCCTCGTCATTGCAAGATTCACATCTTACAATGTTATCATCAAAATAAAAAATTACTCACACACAAGCGAGGGGGTATTAGGAAAATAAAAATACATATAAATTACCTTTATCCGGACACATTGTCATATATACATATTAAATCAGAAAAATAGTTGATTCATACAACTTCTTATTTAAGTAATTAATTACATTCATAACATCTTCTAAAAATAATTAAAAAAATAAATAAAATCTCAGAAATACATTTTTTAGTCACTGCTCTATAACATTCGACCAGATATGTGAAATGTGTATTAAAAAAATGATATACAGTAAATGTAATGTTTTATGATAAATTTTTATTAAAATTATTTCTTTTAATTTTAATTCAAAAAAATGTTGGTCACTCCCTATATATATATATATATTATCTCAAAAATAATAACTTAATTTTGTTAAATATTTTTTACTATTTGTAGGATTGTGCCACCTTGGAATACAAAAAGAGGATTTTGAACTTTTACTTGACCCGAAATGTGCTGCTCATACCCATTCCATGTTGGTAAGGACCCAACCAACACTGTTTTGGGGTGGGTAGAACCCACCCTTCCCATTAATGGGTTAGTCAGTTAACAAGGTATCCTGAGGGTCTATGGTAGAAGTTTCCTACCCTAGTATGAATTGACAATAGGATCGAATCCACAGAGACGGTAAAGAGGGGACAGACAAGTAGCTAAAATCCTGATGCATAGGATAATAAGGTTATAAGGGGGAGGGTTGAGAACAACTTGTGGTTCTAGGAGATGACAAGTAGGGGATCATCAAAGCCATGGAGTGGAACATGGTAGATTAAAGATCCTCATGAAAGCAGCGGGCTTCGCTGGATTGTAGTGGGGAGGCAATTTGAAGGATGCATAGTGGCTTCGGGGGGAGGGGGGGAAGAAAATCTATAGCCATAGATGGAGATCGTAGTGGGAGAAGAAGGGATGGGATAGAGAGTGGTTCATGTAGGTTAGGGTGTCTTAGTGGGGATGAACAGATGGTGGTAGAAATACACAATTGAGGAACAGTGAATAAATGCAATTTGTAAGGTCAGTCATCGGGGCTCACCATCAAGATTTCCAAAAGGGAGAAGTCAAACGGCGAGGTGGTGGACAATCATGTTGGAAATTCAAATAAAAAACAACGTGTTAAGAATCCCACATTTTTTCCCATGTATTTTTTTCATTTAGCATGTATTAACTACATGGGTTTTTCCCCGCATTTTTTTATCCCCGTGTTCCCATTTAGTGTGGATGTTTTATTTCATTAATGTGTCAATTTAATGTGGTTGTTTTATATCATTAATGTTTCCATTTAATTTGGTTTTTCCATTCCTTTCTAAATTCCACTAAATTGTTGGAAATTATAGTCTTAAAAAGTGTGCAATACAATCTTGAAAAAACCATTGTTTTATTGTGTCCCATTTCTTACTCACAATATTTTTCCAAGCTTGTATATCCAAAAAATAGGTATCCAAGGATAGTTACTGGGATTTTAATTTTTTTTTAAATGAATGCAATCTAGACACAATATCCAAAGTTGCCTAAGGAAAACTATGAGATGTGGTGCATCTAAATGAAGTCATTGTTGGGTCCCAAGATTTATGGGATATTGTCACTAGCTGGTATGAAGTACCCACTATAAAGGAAGAATCCGCCTTCATGAATAAAGAAAATATGAGTCTCAAAAATGAAAAGAATAAAGACAACAAGGTGGTGTTCCTCCTCTATCAAAGTTTGGATGAATCAACATTCGAAATAATTGCCAAAGAAACTTCTGGTAAGAAATACTGAAATACCCTTTGTACCATCTTCAATGGTGATTATTTAGTGAAGTGGGTACATATTCAAACATTAAGAGCGATGTTTTAAGCGACACAAATGAAATAAGGTGAGATTATATCTGAAAACGTCTCATGTTTGATTTTTATTATTAATAATTAGAAAAGGAAAAGTGAAAAATTAGAGGACATTCATGTTATTGAAAAAAAAAATTGATCTCTCAAAACAAAGTTTGAGCATGTGGTTGTGGAAATCAAAGAATCAAAATATTTGGAGAAACTTTTTGTTGAAGAACGGATGGTTTAGTTGCCTGTACAATATCAAAAAATGAAAAATAATGAGGGTTCAATGCTAGATCATGTCTTAGGGTCCAAGTTGACTCTAAAAGAACCAAAAATGGCCAACTGTAATGAGGCAGTCATGGTGTAAGAGTCAAAGGGTGTGGAAATAATCCAAGATATCAAAAAAAGAAACAAAAGTTTACCAGTTTACATGGAAGATTAAATGTTGGAGGTCTATTTAAGTGTGTTCATGGAAACATAATGAACATCAAATGTCAAAATTTAAAAACAAAATGCATCCAATATGCTTCAGATTGTTGGAGAATAATGGATAATGATGAACAATCCAACTATACTAAAGAATATTATTATGAAGAAGAAGGTACCACACTTCACCTCGCATAAGAAAATTCATGTGAATGGGCCGATGTGTGGTATATCGACAAGGGTGAATGAAACCACTATTGTGGTAATAAATATTTTTTTGAAGAACTTATATAAGAAGTTTGTGGTGATGTGAGATTTGGAGACTCATCAAATGTACCTATGATTGGAAAAGGTAAAATCAAAATCTATCTAAATACTTATGTGTCGAATTACAATTCTAATGTGTATTATGTTCCAATTATTAAAAATAATATCATCTTTCTCAGCCAAATCATTAATAAGGGGTATTTCATACACTTGGAAAACATTTATTTTTCTATAAGAGATGCTCACAAGAGATGTGTTTCTCAAGTTCAAATGGAGAAGAATCACATGTTTCTGTTGTATATTATCGCAAAGGATGAGGATTAACTCCTAGGACTTCTGAAGAATGACTCATGGAGATATAATTGGTGCTTTAGGCTTCTGTATTTTAGCAACCTTAAATATTTATCCTCATCAATAATGGTGTGTGGCTTGCAGGAAATTGAAGTTAAAAATCATGTGTGTGAAGAGTGTACTCTTGGAAATCAACAATGAAACACATTCCCCAGTAGAATTTTGAGTGGAGAAAATGAACCACTTTAGTTGGTTCACACTGATATCTACAGACCACCTAAAACACCCTAACTTATAGGTAAAAGTTATTTTATTACCCTCATTTATGATTTTAGTGTGAAACATTGGGTATATTTCATCAATGGAAAATCTTCTACATTTTCAATTATTAAAACTTTCAAAGATAATGTTGAATATGAAAGTGGTTATAGAAACAAAGTTCTAAGATTTTCAATAGTCAGATATTACACTACAAATGAATTTGATGATTTTTTCAAGGAAAACAGAAATAAGCACAAATAAATTGTTGCATGTATACCACAGTAGAATGGAATTATAGGAAGGAATAACGGAGACTTACTTGACATGATGAGGATCATGTTGAAAGAAGAAGGCCTTCCAATGAGCTTCTGGGTAGAAGCAATGGCGCATACTACCAACCATCTCAATCAGTGTTCAGACGACACTGTCAGAAACATGATATCACAAGTTTCATGGAGTGGATACCAACTGATTGTAGCACACCTAAGAATCATGGGGTGTGCTTACTAAACTCTAGTTCTATAAACAAGGTGAAGAAATCTTAATGATCATGGTGAAAATTTCATCTTCTTCGTCTATAATGAACATTTTGAAGCCTATATGCTCTATAACCCATTAACCTACAAATTAGAGATAAGTAAAGATGTAGACATTAGTGAGGAAGTAGCTTTGAAAAGGAATGATGAAGAATCAAACAAAGATATTCCAATTGAAATGGTTGATCTGGAGCAAATACCTAATCATTAATAAGAAATGCCCAAAACACCTTCCCCAGGCGCATTGTCAGCACAAAGGAGTCTATAAGGACATTCAATCACTCTTGAAAGGACTCCATAAAGTCAAAATTTTGTAAGCCCATCCTCACCCATGGAACCAATAAAAATAAAAGGTATAAAATACATTTATGAGAAAACTTAATCGTAAATACTTTTTTCCTATATGCATATTATGAGCCTCTGATGTTTCAAGAAACAATTGGAGAAGAATCTTGGATAATCACTATGGAAGTAAAAATTCATTCCATTCAAAAAAATGACACATGGGAGCTGACTAAACTTTTTAAAATTTAGAATATAATCAGCGTCCAATTGGTGTACCAGATGAACTGAAATGTTAATGGTGAGATCGATTCATAAAAGGCAATGCTCATAGAAAAGTGGTATAAAAAAATTATGGGGTGGACAACAAAGAAGTATTTCTTCTTATTTCTCGCCTTGAAACTATGGGGTTGATTATCTCTATTTATATTTATCATAGTTGTATGATGTACCAAATATATGTGAAGTGCGACACCCCAACCTCAGTAACCCAGAGTCGGTGCATTATTACATAACATTGGCATGATCACAAAAAATCAAGTCTTGAAAGATAGATTATATTAGTAGTCTTGGAAACACTAGATATATTCATAAGTATTAAATTATATCATAAAGTAAAAAAACTAAAACAAAATCTTTTCTTCATATCCCCTTATAATATCCCTGTAGGTTATTCATAAATTACTTCTTCACATTTTTGTAAAAATAAAACATTGAATGGGGTGAGCTCAGATGCTCATTAAGGATAACAATATAGCATAAACCTTCATAAATAAGCATAAACATTTATGGCAATGTATAACTAAAACAAAATCATTTTAAACTTGAACATCAACATAATATGGTAGAAATAAAATGAAATAATTCCATTTACTTATTCACATGGATATTCTACTAGTCTAATAATCACATGCAATATCAATAACCACTTTTATAAATATTGAATGCATAATTCCATACTATCATAACCACGTATCCAAGGCCTCATGCCAAGAATACAAATAATATTTTGTCAAGGCCTCGTTCCAAGACACTAGTTTTTCTCATGAGACCTACCGATGCATCGAGGATATATAGCGGGCTCCACCCGTCAATTACTAAGTCCAATAAATTCCTCATATGAAAAGTTTTAAACATAACATAATCATTCGTTTTAAAACTAGCATACGAAATGTCAAAACATTATCCACAAACCATGAATGGTATAAAAATAGCACATCCATTGTCAAACATAACTCATTCAATACAATAAAGAGGATCTTATTGTAACATATTAAACTCAATCGATAATAATGAAGGATATTGACATAGATGAAAATAATCATCAAAACTATTTGAAATAAATATCCCCCTTTTCATTGAATACATTTAAAAGTCACACTATTTGTCAGGAATCCTTTCAAAAATAGATTTTTGAATCAATGTGTCCCATGCCACTTAGAAACTTTTAAAAGAAATTATTAATTTTAAAACATTAATTTCCAAATAAATAAATCCTAAAAACCATTTTTAATACTTGGACATTAATGAGAAATATTTAGAATAAAAAAACTATAAAACATTTTAAAATGATATTTTAGTTAGAGTTCCTAACCAAAAGAGAGAAACTTGAATACAAATAATTTAGGTAATAAAAACATTATAATATCATGACAATAAGTTACTCATGATATACTATGTCAAAGTACATTATATACCCCATATAAAAGTGATTTGGTGTATAATAATAAATAATTTTCAATCGAATGTAAATTGAGATGAAATCTCTCATAAAGACTGTATCCTTAGGTTAAGGATAAATCAATGACATAATTATGTGTGACTAATATAAATACACTAAATATTATTGGATATTCAGTGTAAAAATCAAAGGGAATTAACACATATTCTTGTAAAAACAACACCAATGAATTAGATGTTTGACTCAACAAATCGAGATTGAGTAAAAATTACTCTTATCAATTTCATACCGATGACTTGAGAATTTATCAATGGAGTGATTATGTGTATCAAATGTATATCCACAGAAAGGGGAGTGTAAATTATTACATAATCAAATGAATAGTGATTCTACACATACTCTTGGAGTAAAATAATCAATGAAGTATGCGTAAATCTGAATGAGTGGAAATTGAAATTTCAAATTCCCTTATTGATTTGGTAAATACAAAACATACACCCATGGAAGAAGGATCATATAATTATGATGTAAATATACATGAATTAACGTATATTACACAATGAATAAAAACATGGGCAGTACACACACCACATGCAATAAATAAGTGGTGAATAATGGAAATCCCACGGAATTAAAAGTGAGATAAGAAACCCCTTACATTGTACTTTTTCCTTGGTCGTGGGAAGGTTAAACTCCTTTATAATGGTGAAATAGTTGTTATTAAATTATTAAAGAATCATATACATTAATATGATATCATATATTATCTTTCAACATTTTTTTGTTAATAATATCTTATTATTATCGTCATTTTGGGTGTTAACTTACTCATTTTCTTTTATATGTATCGTTACATAAGTCGTGTTTGATATGGATATGTTGAATAATATTTAAATAACGAATTATATCAAGTCCTTAAACATTATTTTTAACCATAAAATGAAAATTATTATTGAATGGATACAATGGGGAATGAATCTCATCGCGTTCGTGGAGATGGTAGTCCGTACGTACGCACGAACGCTACATCCATTTCATTTTTCATTTTAAAAGGAATCAAAACCAAATGATACATATGTATATTATTATTCCAGTATAATATAATATCTTATATTTGTTACTTAATTTCATTAACATCATCCTTTATACATTCCATGTATGGTATGAACGAGTCATATCACTTTGAGGGGGCGGTAGTCCGCACTTCCTCAAATGAAGTTATAGTGTATATATATACAACATGAAACGAATAATGGTATGATATAAAATGGAATTACATAATCTTATATATAAAATAAATATCATTAATATCATATTTAATTATAGTTCCATCATAATGGACACCATTAGAGGTGGTAGGAGATAACTGAACGATCATTGTTTCGTGAGGCGTTTGGTTACAATACACAGAAACATTATGTTCTTCACCCATTATATGGAAGTGTGTGTAAGTGTAGTTCTAATAATTCTCATAAAAATATCCAAGTATATTTATGATACTTTCTTTTTTACAAAATAAATTAATAAGAAGATTTTAGTGGTTGTAGAAGTAAAATAAAAGAAAAGAAGTTAAGAGAAATCGTTACCATTAATTTGGGTAAATCCCTTTGGTTTGAACCAAAAAAGAACTCTTGAAGTGCCTTCTGCCTAAGTTAAGGCTTCTAAAATGAGGATAGGAATGTAGGGAGATTAATTGGGCAGAGTTTTGATGAGAAGAAATGCTTGAGAGGTGTGAGGAATTTTTTATAAGTGGTGTCCTTTTATAAGGGCAAGGAGGGGCTCTTTAGGAAAAACTTAAAGTATTAATTTTTAATAACTTAATATACGGTTTATAATGGATACAAAGTGGATTATTCAAAGTATAAGGTGGATATGGGTAGAAAACCACTCAAAAAATTCATTTTATTTAGGTTTTGGTCACTATAGTAACCTTATCATTTAGATTTAACTCTTAGTTAAATAGTTTCACATTTACCATGTCTCTTTGTATTTTTATATTATATAGTTAATAAACTAAATATATGCTTCCAAGAGACCCCCAAGTGGTCCATTAATGATACAACTATCATGATATAAGTCCTTTGTTAGAGCCTTAGATTTTTAGTAATAGAATATCAATTAATAATATAATACTTGTTTTAAAAACTCATTTATGTCAATTTTGACAATATTTAATAATTGATTTTTGTTAAAGTCTTATAAAATTTATTAATTCGAAATAAAATCATTTAAGCAATCATAAAATGTCATATTAACCAATAAAATTCGTTTATGGCATAAAAGCATTCAAATTATAATTATTTTATCATTTATAATAACGATTATATTATTATTTCATTAATAAGGAAAATAATGCATCATTATTGTGTCATAAATAAATTTAATTATTCAATGTCTAAAAAGTATAAATAAAATACCATTATGTAGAAAATATTTTTATATTTCTAATTAATATTTATATTCAAAAATATAACATATATAACCCTATGTAAAAATTTATTTTCTAAAAGATATATGCTTATGTCATTTTTGTATTTACATTAACTTAATTAATATAAACTGTCCTTATCACCTACAAGTGGCTCCATGGGGTCCCAAAATCTACCAAACAATGCCCAAGGTTGGCCATGTATCAACTAATAAAGTTATAACATGTTGTAGGGTAATTTATTATTATTATAATATTATATTTTACCCTTATTTACCGGATTTACCCTTTAACCATGGAGAAAATAAAATATTTACCGAAGTAATTATTCAAAATGTATAAAAATAAAAGTTACCTATTTACAAAATTTGGACATCCTGATTAAAAATATGGAATTCATTTTTCAAAATTCAAAACACATAAGTGGCATAAATTAATTTAAAATTAATTCCCGCTGTCAAAATAATATACGTGTTTTTAGAAAATAATAACTATCAAAAGATTGACTCTTGTTTATGTCTTGTTTAATTGTGAAATTATGTCCAATGACCAATATTGTATTAAATGGTAAAAATATGTTCAAAATATACTTTAAAGCCACTCAAATTTATAATTTATCACTTTTACTTATTTTGATTACAAAAGTTGATTTTAATTAAAATTGAGGAATTTTCACTATTCATCAAAATATAAAAGTTGTCCAAATAGTACCAAAATTTCACCCTAGGATAATTTTGATATTCCGAATCCAAAAACTAAGTCCATTTTGAAATATAAAATGTATAGAATTTCTAAAAGTGTGTTTTACTATTCATAATGGCTAGTTTGATTGGTTGTGGTTTGCGTTAGACCTCAAAATTGCGTACAACACACGCTACTGTATTATTCGAAGTGAAGTGTATAGTGGAATCATGGGGTGTTACATTATCCCATCCTTCAATAAATTGAATCCTATAATTTTTTAAAATTGGGATTGTGAATATAATGGAATGTCCCACATCGGAAAAAGAGTCAATAAAACTATCACTTTAAAAGAAATAAAGAGAAGTACAAAGGTCACCCGAGATAACCTATACTAGGATTAAATGTAGAAAAACATGGATATGGATGATAAACTAAGTTTCAAGTTCTTATGGAGAGGGATAGAAAACATTATTAGGATAAAGTTAACAACAAGAAAACCACAAACTTGTGATGTGAAAAATAGTCATTAGTTTCCCAGTAGGAAAAGTAAACAGACAACATTTATTTAAGTTACATTACATAAAGATGAGGGATTCATTTCTAATATTTACTATGAATATATAGAGATATACTTAATTTTTATGTAAAGATTCATTCTTTAATAAATTTCTACTACTAACTCATTTTTAAATGATGAGTATTCTAGAAGACTTGGTCACACTAAAAGAGCTAGAATAAACTTATAGAGAATAACATGATCCAAAAAGGATAAACTATATATTTACCTTGTCTTTAGAGAATAATCAAAACCAAAATGGTTTATACAAGATCTGATGATCCCCCAAAAGGATATTCCATTAGTGAAAGAAACACTAATCTTAATTTCTAAAATTAAACCAAGAATACCCAAAAGTTAAATAAATACCATTCAATAAACAATTGTATTTAAAATCATTCAATATAATCCAAACAAATATTCAAACATGAAACATAAAAGAATTTGGTTATGTAGTCTTCCACATTAAATTGTATCTCCAAATGACATCAACTACTCTTAAAGTCGCATACTTAAAATTAATTAACCTAATCACATATTCTCTATTATAGGTTAATCATTTACATAAATAACCCAAATAAATATAAATACACAATAAAAACATAGGTAAAAATCCACCATTACTCCTCAAATTAAATACCATAGTATTCTATTTTTATAGGGCATATAGTGTTCCCAACAAATAGAACATCTTCCAAAATAACATTTATCACTTAATCACCAAATCATTTTCCTATACTAAGGATATTCATTTTATAAGACATAAGAGCCCAAATCGACTTATTTTTTATCAATAAAATCATTAGACTAAAAAAAATTAGTCACACTAACCATGGACACCACATAGTCTGGTGGTAGGAAATAAATCCCAATCGCACATTGGTTGTGGGATCGATTCTCACCGCTTTTTCTGACGTGATGGGTTGCCACACAGTCTACGTGTTGTCCTTTTTCAAAAACTATATTTTACCAGGAATGTTAGTAAGTGGTAGGCCCCTGACTATTTATTAAATAAAAAGAAAAGAACGATAAGAACAAAGAAGAACAATTATGTATCATAAGCTTCAAAACCATCACAACCCCCATAAGTGATTCCTTCTACAGTGGTCATCTCCCATTCCGATCTTTCATAATTCTTTATTATCTTGGCATACTTCCTTCTAAGATTCAATTTCTCCAAAGATATCAAGTCCTGCAGAGATTATTTAAAATAAGACCTAGTAGAAAGTGGCTTCGGAAGATCAGATTAGTCTTTCCTCGTCCTTTGTTTTGTTGTGGTGGTCACCTCTAGTCCATATTTCCTCTTCCCATCCTAGAGAACCTCATTATAGGAAGACCTAACCACTATACTTTGATTTTCCTTGTCACTATCCGAGACATCCCCCCAATTTCCAATTACCGTCTCATCATTGAAACCATCTACCACCCATCAGTTCTGTTCATTACATCCATTACTGTTAATCACAGCCAAACATTGTGACTGCCCTTCCATCGCTTGACTGACATCCACAACCATCACAGTATTAACTGAACCAATATCTTCATACTTTCCTAAAAACTTCTGGCCAGCATCCACCTCCTTCACAACATCAATTAAGACACACTGCATATTGTTGCCATCTTCCAATGAGACCCATCTCCATTTGGCATCCTTCTTCAGCCTCCAACACTTGGAATAGGTTGCAGGTTACAGCATAACTCCTTGAGACAGCAGATTGCACCTGGTGTCTATCACTTTCCAAACATGCACTTGCATCTACCATTCTCCCACGGCCTGCTGAGTTCAAAGGCTTCTCCCTCTCAGTCGGACCAGCACAATTGACAATATCATCATCAAAACCTCGTTTGGTTCCACTCCCACCATGTGGAGAAATAGCAATAGAACCACCTACAGTCTGTGCCACCACAGAATCCTGCAGAACATCATTGCCCGAGGACTCAGCCCTTAGGTCCTGCTTCAACCTCTCAAACACCTTATAAATAGAATGATTACCCAAGCCCAGCTCACCCACACCATTTCTACTCTTTGCAGCACTATCAATCTTCTTCCCCTGATCCATAGCTCTGTCATTTCTTCCCACTTGACATGATATAATTCAACTTTGACGTTGCTCCTTCCGATGGCCCAGATGATGATGCCCCGGACAAAAATCAGTCGAGGACTCAAACACCACTGCTTTCCTCCAGCAGTACTCCTCACCTATCATGATCCAAATCCACTTCACGGGAACCTTTGAAGCATCCACCACAATGTAGAGACACGGATTAAATGGGTGACTAACCGACATAGTGTGGGCATTAATGCATAGAAACCGCCCTACTAAATTCCCTAACATACAGATGATCACTGGATTTTGAAATGGAAAAGGAAGATGGGGAAATATTACCCATGTCGCGATGGAGGGAGAGTCTCGGTTCATGCATAGATCAAAATTCCATCGAAGAAGGAAAAACCGACATCCATCGCATCGTCGAGGAGCTCGGGACCAAGTAGAAATTAAATCTTCCTTAGATGAAAAACGTATAGTCAAATGGTGTTTTTCAAACAGACCCACCACCGTGTGATCATGCAGATCCGAATTAATGAAAAAAAATATCTATCAAATTCATCTACCGAAGGTCTTCGGTGATTAATGCGATCCACCAAGGTCAAATTCAGAAGATGCGACTCTCCCGAGAACTCTGACAATGAAATCGTCAGTAGAGGATCCCCTAGATGCAACTCCAGAACCTTCATAATCAAAGAGATTGATGGAAATTCAGGAAGAAAACTATTGTTATAGAAATAAACAAAATTTTCCTATGGATACGAAGGTTGAAGAGGAAACTCCGCCCCCCTCCCACCTACAGGGAGGGGGGAAACTCATCCACACTCATCACACCCCACAATCCCCCGAGTTGTTCACTATAGAACATCTGAATCAAAAACTATATTTTATAACATTACCAAAATGAGATAAATTCCTCAAAATAACCATAACATAATTTAATCATAAATGTTATCTCATACCTTGGATTTTCATCCCAAAATATAATAACTTGTAATTGCCTCAAATTCAAGGATCATATAAAACCAAATGGTTATTTATGACTATATCCACAAGGGAAAATATAATTCATCCTCAAATATAATTTTCATATGATAAATTGTAGGGTTACACATATAAGATAAAATTCACCCAAAGTAATCTCAACAACAAAGAGCGCTAATACCTTTAAACATACTCATTTTGTTTTATATGTTTTGTTTCATAAGTCGTGTTTGTTATGGAGAGTTTGAATATTTTTAATATACATAATAATATCAAATCCTTTAACATCATATTTAACCATCAAATTAAAATTATTCTTGAATGGATATGATGTGGAATGAATCTCATCGTGTTCATGGAGACGGTAGTTCGTACGTACGCACGAATGCTACTTCCATTTCATTTTTCATTTTAAAAGGAATCAAAACCAAATGATACAATGGGATATTATTATTACATTATAATATAATATCTTATATTTATTACTTATGTTCATTAACACCATCCTTTATACGTTACATGTATGGTATGAACGAGTCATTTCACTTTGATGGGGCAGTATTCCGCACTTCCTCAAATGAAATTATCGTATATATATACAACATGAAACGAATAATGGTATTCTATAAAATGGAATTAAAGAATATTATATATAAAATAAATATCATTAATATCATATTTAATTATATAGCCATCATAATGGCCACCATGAGAGGTGGTAGGAGATAATTGAGCAATCATCGTTTCGTGAGGCGTTTGGTTGCCATCCACAGAAACATTATGTTCTTCATCCATTTGATGGAGGTGTGTGTAATTGTAGTTTGAATACATCTCATAAAAATATACTAGTATATTTAAGATACTTGTTTTTTTACAAAATAAAATAATTAGAAGAGTTTAGGGGTTGGATAAGTAAAATAAAATAAAAGAAGTTAAGAGAAATTGTTTCCTTTAATTTGGGTAACTCCCTTTGGTTTGAACATAAAAGAACTCTTGAAGAGAGTTCTGCCTAAGTTAAGGCTTCTAAATAGCATATAGGGATGTAGGGAGCTTAATTGGGAAGAGTTTGGATGAGCCAAAAGGCTTGAGAGGTGTGAGGAATTGGTTAGAAGTGGTGTCCTTTTATATGGGGGAGGAGGGACTCTTTAGCAAAAACTTAAATTATTAATTTATAATAATTTAATATTCGGTTTCTAATGGCTCCAAAGTGTATTATTAAAAGTATATGGTGGTAATGGGTCAAAGACCACTCAACCAATAGATTTTAGACAGGTTTTGGTCACTATAGTAACCTTATCTTTTAGATTTAACTCTTAGTTAAATTGTTTGACATTTACCATGTCTCTTGGTATTTTTATATTATATAGTTAATAAACTTACTATATAATTACAAGAGACCCCCAAGTGGTCAATCAATGATACACCTATAATAATATAAGTCCTTTGGAGGAGCCTTAGATTTTTAGGAATAGAATATCAATTAATAATATAATACTTGTTTTAAAAACTCATTTATGTCAATTTTGACAATATTTAATAATTTATTTTTGTCAAAGTCATAAAAACATTATTAATTAGAAAAAAATTAATTTAATAAATATTTACATGTCATATTAAACAATGAAATTCTAGGATGGAATCAAAACTATCAAATTATATTTATTTTATCATTTATAATACCAATTGTTTGATTCTTTTATTAATAAGGAAAATACTTCATCGTTATTGTGTCATAAATAAATTTAATTATTCAATGTCTAAAATTTATAAATAAAATACAGTTATATATGAAATATATTTATCTTTCTAATGAATATTTATAGTAAAAAATATAACATATATAACCCTATGTAGAAATTATTTTCCTAAAAACAATATGCTTATGTCATTTTTGTATTTACTTTAACATAATTAATATAAATTCTCCTTATCACCTACAAGTCGATCCATGGGGTCCCAAAATCAACCCAAAGATGCCCATGGTCGTACATTCTTCAACCAATAAGGTTAGGACATGTTTTAGGTTAATTTATTATTATTATAATATTATTTTTTACCCTTATTTACCAGATTTACCCTTTAACCATGGTAAATAAAATATTTACCGAAGTAATTATTCAAAATGTCTAAAAATAAAAGTTAACTATTTACACAATTTGTACATCCTGATTTCAAATATGGAATCTATTTTTACAATTTCAATACACAGAAGTTTCAGAAATTAATTTAAAATTAATTCCCGTAGTCAAAACAAAAAGTGTGTTTTTAAGAAATAATAACTATCAAAAGATTGACACTTGTTTATGTCATTTTTAATTGTGAAATTATGTCCAATGACCAAAATTATATTAAATGGTAAAAATATGTTCAAAGTATACTTTAAAACCACTCAGATTAATAATTTATCACTATTAATTATTTTGATTAAAAAAGATGTTTTTAATTAAAATTTAGTAATTGTCAATATTCATCAAAATATAAAAGTTATCTAAAAAGTACCAAAATTTCATCCTAGGATAATTTAGATATTCCGAATCCATAAATGAAGTCCATTTGAAAATATAAAATGTATACAATTTCAAAAATTGGTTATTATTATTCATAACGGCTAGTTTGATTGATTGTGGTTTGTGTTAGAACTCGATGTTGCGTACAACACACACTACTGTATTATTCAAAGAGAATCGTACCATGGAAGCTTGTGGTGTTACATTAAGTCTGAATTACTTAATGTAATTTTAGAGGAATATGACTATATTGACCATCCTAAAGGCTTTGTTATGAAAGGGGAGGAAGGAAAGGTGTATCGTCTCATGAAAGCTCTCAATGGGTTGAATCAAGATCCATGTGCTTGGAATGCATGAATTAACAACTGTCATTGAGAGAATATCTTCATCCAATGTCCATATGAGAATGTAGCTTACATAAAGAAGAATTATCTAGGAGATATACCTATTAAATTCTTGTATTTTGATGATTTACTATTTATAAGAAACAGTCAACCGATTATTGAGGAATTCAAGGGGGACATGTTCAAGGAGGTTGAGATGATCGATGGAGGACTCATGTCCTTTTTAATTGGAAAAGAAGAAAATAAACAACATGGAGGAATCTATATATCTTAGGGGAGGTATGACAAAGAATTTTTTTGAATGTTAATGATGGCCAACTATAGCAATTTAAAAACACATGTAGTAATAGGCTTAAAACTAACAAAAGACGAAGAAGGAAGAAGGATTGACTTGACTTTATTAAAGAGTCTCATTGGAAGCTTGAGTAATCTCAAAATAACAAGGCTATATATTTTCAATATTTTGGGGCTTCTAAATGAAAACATTGAATCACAGAAAGAGTCACAGTGGATAGTAGAAGAATTATTCCTCAGGTACGTCCGAGGAATAGTGGATTTTGGTATATTTTATCCACAAAATGAAGAAGAAAATATATATGGTTACTCAAAAAATGATTGGGGAGGTGACCATGAAAAATGAAAAATCACCATTGGGTATGTATTTTTTTCTTCTTATCGATTAATTTCACGTGGAATTCAAGGAAACTGAGTGTGGTTTTCTTATTCACATGTGAAACGAGCTACGTGGCGACATCATAAACTGTTTGTGAAGGAATTTGTTTGAGAAATATGTTAATGGAGATAAAGAATTGGAAGTGTGGATCGATAGTGATATATGTGTATAATTAGTTGATAATATAAATATCCCAAAATATATTGCAGTGCGGAAGAAGAAAAGATATTGATTCCTAATTCCATTTTCTAATAGATCATGTGAATCAAAAAAAGATAAAGTTGGAAAATTTTCATGTTACGGAACAAATGGCTGATATTTTCCCAAAAAAAATTTACCAACAGATACATCCAAAAAATTCATAATGATGCTCAGGATTAATCCAGTTTTGGTTTTTGTGGGGATTTATGTAAATTTATACAAAAACCCATGCGTCATGAAGCACGTATTTATTTTCCGCGCATATTTTTTCCATGTAGTGTGTATTAACTATAGATATTTCTCCTTGAATTTTTTTCTCACTACATCTCCATTTAATGTGGATATTTTATTTCATTAATTTATCCATTTAATTTTCTTATTTTATTCCATTGGAAATGCCTATAAATTGTAGGTAATTGTAGTGCAAAAAATTTTGTAACACAAGATAGAAAAATCTTTTGTGTTATTGGGTGCCAGTTCTTCCTCCCTCTATTTATCCTAGCTTGTATAGCCATCTAGTCATCAGTGGAATGTGAGTTTGGTGGAGCAATGGTGGAAAACCATGAGTGTTCACCCCCCCAATTTTTTTGTATCATTTTTGAATAATCTTAAACCCCACGTAGAATAAAAAATCTTCTTTTTTACATAATATTAAATCCTTGATGCCCCTTATGTCAAGTAAACCTTATTATTATTATTTTGTTTTTTTTCATATTACAATGAAAGTATATTGAATTTTTTTCTGTCCCTCTCTAAAGACTATTTATAATTATATTTTTTGTTCTAAACCAGATTCTAGGAATATATTTTCTACAGGAGTGTAAAAATTTGACCTTTTTTAGAGAGCACTATTTTGACCATGAAATATGACCGAAATAGTGTGTGTATTTGGGAAAATAACATCCACCCTAATAAAATCCCAAATGTGGTGCATGATGAATTTTATCATTAAATATTAAAATAATAATTACCTCTTTTGATCTGAATCAAAGATTGACATCTCCTAATCACTATAAATCATTTCTTCGCTATTCGATTTCAAACCACAATAGATCATCTACATTCACATAGAAATTCAATGATTTCATCTATCACTTAATTATATGTGAAATAATAGAGATATGAAAATTTATTTGATGTCCCGATGATCACCACAACAAAAATCCACTAATCCATGATGAAAAATATAAATTTTAATCTTGGATCATATTCTTCTCCTTCCAGGAAGTGAGAGAGTTGATTGAGTCTCTCACCCATCATGTGATGAATAGTACAATGCATGGGGTCCTCTCCTCACTTGTATAGTTAGTTGATAAAACTATCCAAAAAGGTTCTTCATTCCCAAAATATTCATTACTCACTCTAAAGGATTTCATATCAACCCTTTACTGAGTCATAAATACCAGTTACATTTTTTATCACTTACTTGTAATATAGTAAATATTTTACGTGATAAAGGACAGTCATTTATTAGAATCATCATTCTTATAAATATTAATCAAAACATTATTAATAAAATAATATTCAATCATATAATATATTCCACATATTTTCATTAATACATGTAAATAAATTTAACAAATAAATTCAATAATATTTAGTCCAAACTAGACTAATATGAATATATTTATTCATTGGCGATCATATATTCTTAGACGTATCTCGATCCCTATAGTGGGGCACATCGTGTCCTATTTTCCTATTTATTAGAATTGGCTAGAATTTTTAATATTATATTGTGTATTACCCTCTTGGACCTTATCTTGATATCATTGAATAATATTGAAAGACAAAGATAGGAGTTTAGAAACCATCAAGGCCGCTAAATTTTTTACGAGTATTCATCGCAATGAAAACCTTTATACTAACTCATATTATGTAATATAACAACTTTCACATGTGATATTGAAAATCTGGATGCACACTTTGTTCATGACCTTTATTTATTTATTATTCTTAGATCCTATAGCATACATTTTCCATATCCGACCATCGCTATTTATTTAGTAAACTTATTACAATCTGGATCTACTAGACCTAAGATATCACATCATATCAGAAGTGCAAAGTTCTTTCTTAATTATTGAATCAATGTCATACTACCAATAATGCACCAATTACAATCTACCTCACTATGAATTTATTTCCATATTATTTAACTTATATAAATGTATGTGATCTAATAGTATACACTAATAATAATCTCAAGTTTGGATACCATTCCATGTGTTTCTCTATAGGAACTCCTAATCACACCTGAAACATGTGGTGTTCCTATTGATGAGTCAGTACAAAAGATCTCATCTAATCGAGATAACCAAGTGATGACATCATGAGAATATGTCTCGACGCTTTTGATCCTCTAACACCTAATAGTCATACATCATCTGTTTCTATAAAAAATGATGTATTTAGACTACATGATAATTTTTTAAGATTAGTTTCATAGTAAATAAATAATATCAGTATATCTTTCGATCTAGTAGAACATTTTGATGGAACAAATAATATATAGACATTACCATTTAAATATTGAATGCAGAAATAGAAACACTATTTCGTTGGGTATAGGGAACCCACTATTACAACACATACCATATCCATGTTTTCTTGATTTATATATACATTAAATATATTATCATCCTTTGGTATATTATCTAGTTTAACATTTTTGATTATTATTATCAGTTCCTTATTTTGGTATCTGATTCTGATATGTTTGGTTACTATTTTAGTCATGTTAGTATATATTACCAATGTTCATACATTGTTATAGTACTAACTTTATTTATCTATTATTATATTATATTTTTTGATCCACTCTAGTAATGTGGGAATATTCTACACATGGAAACATTCTAGGCCTTCACTACTAGTCAGGAACCATTGGAATTTGGGGAGTTGTGCTTGAGGCCATGTGGCCAACCGAGATAGGGGAACCTTTGAGTCACACCAGCATTCAAGATGTCCCAAAGTGGTGTCAAATGTTTCATTTAACGATTTTATATTGTCAAATGACAAACATAAGATTAGGTACACTTCCAAATTTGTATATAAGACGTTTGTGGGTGTAGATAACCCACATTCAAGGAAAACCAAATTTTATGTAATAAGGAATTATTTTCATCTATTATTCTTATTAAAACTGATTTGATTCCATCATTTGGTGACACACATTAATTTTGATGTTATTATTAATATAATTGATTTTTATCATCTATACTTGACCTTCTAAGATGTGGGAAAATAGAATTTATCATGCATAATTTTTGGCACCTTATTATAAATTCACATGTCCTAACATATAGGACCATTGGGTTGTTTTTGTCTCCTATGATTTCCAAGGGTTATTTGATTTCCATAAATAGAATTTTTTTGGATAAAGATGCTTATAGGAAATTGATAAAACACAGTTTTTTCTTAGAGTGACTTCCATAACTTAAACATTATTTTCCAGATTAGACTATACCAATCACCCTTAGCGGTCAAATATGGCATGTCGAGTAATGAACCATTGGTCACAAGGACTATAATTTGTTTTGGTATAGATTTAGTGTATTCTAGAATTCGGTTCATAGGGTGTATAGATACTTATGGATAAGAAGTTTTTAGAAGATGGTTAAACCATTAAAAAGGTAAATAATACAAATATGAAATTTAAACAAAACTAAAATTGTAATACACCAAGAATGACCCAGTATCACCCTTAGTAGTGGATAGTAGGTAGCATCTCTGATGTTATATATAATTTCCCTAACACTGAGACCTGACTCTTAGAGATTTATTAGGGGTGATAATATTCAATATAAAGGATTTGTATATGTTCTATTTATATATTGTGGATTATTTTTTTATCAAACATTATCTAAGGTGTGTGTTTTGAATCAGTAGAACCACTCCCCCACAACGTCCTCTGAATATACATTAAGAGGCCAAGTATGACCATGTTTCGGAGGTGGTGGGCCCTAATTTTCTATTTGTACCTCTAGTATTGCCACCTATAGAAACACTTATTTTTCTCTATGTGGGTGGTGATGCCCGATTTCGAGGAGATTTCTTGAATCTCATGTAAATGATATATGGAACTTCATGATCTATCTCATATATGGCAGAGTTGACTCACAAGTTACCACAGAATCATCTTCCAACGTTTTTAGAGGATATATGACCACAAGCTATAGAGATATGGCCTGAGATGGTTATGTCTATAATAAATAATCTCAAGATGCCTTATAGGAGGAGAGTGAAACTCGCTGCTTATATGAGTACAGGATCCTCCAAAAACTAGTCGGATATTCTAAATCATGATGGTTAGTATTGAGAAGTGACATTGGGGGAAGTCCAGTCGATATTCCTTGATTATTTATTCCCAGATAACCTCAGGAATAATCGTTCCATGGAGTTCATGAACGTACATTAGGGTTATATGAATTTCATAGACAATTCAATGTGTTTTTTCAAGCTTCAATGCTTTGTGCCTATCTATAGTACTGATGGTATTGAAAAAGATAAATGATTCGAGGATGTTCATCAACATCCTATTCATTCTTAGGTGAATGTTTTCTAGTTGACTACCATATCTGATATAGTGATGTGGCCCATAATCACTAATTGGAATTTGAGTGAAGCAGAGAGTGTGATCTAGGGTGGTTCAAAACTCAGATAGGGTATTGGTTCTCCTATTAATCGGAAGAGGCATTTTGATGTTTTAAATGTGAGTAGTGTAAGCCTTTTGACAACAATAAAATTTTTTGAGGCATGTCACCAGTATTGGAACCCTAGGCCTATGAATCCTCATGGTCCCAGACAACTTATCGAGTGCCGAGACTATGAAAAATGTGGGCATCTTCATCTTTTCTACATGAATTTGATATATATTTTCATTGGGTGAGTATATGTGATACCTCCATATTTAAGATAAGCATAATTAGATCCACTGTAGATAGAAATCATGAGTACTATAAGACATACATCTAATGAAGGAGGCCATGGCCAGGGTAGCCTAGCTTCAGATCTACAGCATTAGCAGAGTAGGCCCACTCCGGGTTGTCAGGTTGTTGCAAGAGGTCGGGGATCTATTAATATATATTCTATAAAACATATAATAGATGGAAAGAAAGTTGGTCCACCTATAGTTTAGGATACTTTTCTAGTATCCTCCACCATTTTTTCTTCTTCATTTGATACAAGTCCATAACATTCGTTCATATACATTCCAATTGTGCAGATCCTTGGTCTTAATGTTCAATCTTGCTATAGTGTTGTGATGCTTAATACATTGTGGGTTATACGTTATGAGAGTATACACCAGAAGAAGGACTATCCTATTGATGTATCTAGCCTTACCTTATGGTGGGACCTATTTATTTTTTGGATGACAGGTTTTTATGTCATTCTAAAGAAGGACTGGTTGGTCCCATATAACACCATTGTGGATTGTTATCATTTGAGGGTGTGTTTTACATCACCATAGGGTGGAACATATATTTAAAAGTATTAGTGGAATGTCAAGGAAAGCAGACATAGACATGAGAATTATGGTCTAAGTGGAGTGACTTTTGAGATTCCAAGCCATTACATGATTGATCAAGGGCTACAAAAGACTGAGTTCCCTCCTATAGTTGATCAATTCAGGGATGTTTTTATATGAATTTTCATAACTACCTCCTGCATGATAGGTTGAGTTTTCTATTTTCCTCATTCTTTGAACAACACCAATTTCCATTTCTCCATACAGGATGGATATTCATGAGTTACAGGATCTCTAGAAGAAACTAGAATATTTAGAGGCTAGATTATTTAAATGGACTAGTACTTATCCCTGGGGTTCACCTCTCCTTTTCTCTAAGAACTAAGATCAAACCCTCAATATTTGTGTGTATTACTAGAATTTTAATTAGATTACTATGAAAAACTAGTATCCCTTACCTCTCATTAATGATATTTTTTACTAAGTCAGATTAGTGAGTGTATTCTCTAAGATCGACCTATGATCTGGTTATCATCATGTTCGAGTCAAACCTTCTGATATTCCAGGAATGTCTTTACACAGTTAGTATGTCAAATATTAGTATCTAATGACAATGTTCGGTCACAGAAGACACTCCTACTGTCTTCATTGACATGATAATTATGGTCTTCCATCTTAATAATATTTTTTTCGTGGTCTTCGTAGATGAAATCTTAGTGTATTCTCATACGTGAAGTGACATTTCCTCTCATCTTGAAATAATTTTGAATATGGTAGAGAGAAGCAGCTATGGTCATGACCCATCCTCGGGGCCCATGCCGTGACTACCCCAAGCCCACCTTCCATAGGCCAGGGGCAGCCGACTAGCACCAAAGGCATAAATCCCGATAACTGGGAAGGCATTGCCATTATAAAAGTATAGAAAACACCACAGAGTACAAGCGGAAGTAAAACACTAAGTACAAAAAGGAAGTGTTAAAAAGTAAATGGCACAGAATACAATCCCAATCGAAAGTACAGCTATAACTGAACAAAAGTGCAATAGAAAAGACAAACAACTGGAAGAATGGAAGCATCTCCTGGGTCGTCCTCCTTGGATCCTACCTGAAGGGTAGGTAAAGATAGTGCAGGTCATGGATCGTCCACCACGGATCCTACCTGAAGGGTAGGTACAGATAGCCTCCACAACACTCTCGCCCGTCAACCTCCTCTGAGTGTCATCTTGTAGTGAAGTCCACCACTGGATACTGTCTCGTCGTGAGTTCCACCTCTATGTACCGTCCAGTCCTCGAACACTCAGCCTTTGTCTGCGTTGTCTGTTGTCTGCAACCAAAAAAACGAGGTTCGGGCATAGCCCATGCAGTGGTGAGTATAACGATACTTAGTAGGGACCCCGAGACCCTCAAGGTCTCACAAAATCCAACAAGGATAACCATAAAGAAAGATCTCAATAGATAACCTCTACTTTGGTATATACCCATACATATACCAAAGTTATCTAGTAACCCATCTCAATCATGAGGGACCACAAAGATTATGAAATCAACGGATAACCACTACCCTGGTATATGCCCATACATATACCTATGTTATCAAGTAACCCATCTCAATCATGAGGAAACACAAAGATCATAGACTCAGCTGAAAACCAGGATTTTCATTATCGAAACCGTAACTGCTGAAGAGCCTCGTCTCTAGAGTGTATAGTGGTCCTGTCACAACTCTGAGGTACTTCTCACTAACCTCAGACTGCTGAGGTACTCCATCTATCGAGTACTGTGGGCCTGCTACAACATCAATAACATCCCACCATGGGTCTGGTGCTACAACCAAGTGGTCCCCCTTATAGCATCTATAGGTACTCCTTCTGTTGAGTACCGCGAGTCTGTCACTACAACCAAGCACTCCTCCGACGTGGGTCTGCCGCTACAACCAAGCGCTTCCCGCCATGGGTCTGCTGCTACAACCAAGTGTTCCCCCTCATAGCCTCTAGAGGTACTCCTTCTGTTGAGTACCGCGGGTCTGCCGCTACAACCAAGCGCTCCTCCGCCGTGGGTCTGCCACTACAACCAAGCGGTCTCCACTAGGCTATCCGAAACTCACCGAGTCGATCAATCAGCCGTCGTCAAGTCTCAGTGGGCTACACGGTATCCGTACTCCACACCCTCGTCTCTGGGAGGGTCCGCTCCACGTGCTACTGGTCAATACTCCAAGTATCACAAAGTCCCATGAAGAAGTTTCTCAATGGACCGCTTCGTCATAGGGGTCTCAACACAATAGATGGTGCCTCAATCAGACGCCCTGTCTGTGAGTTATTAGTCTTTCCGTCCTAGGGGCCCGGTTGGTTTCGTGTACGAACCAACCCGGCCGTATCTCAACTGTACCCTGAACTCTGATATGGTATACTCATAGGGACCGTTTCTCAACGTGATCACCAACGCCGTTGACGGTTCTTCAAACAGACGTCTGGTCTGAAAGATATCAGCTTTTTCGTTCCAGGGGCCCGGTTGGATTTCGGGTACAGTACAACCCGGACATACTCCAACTGCGTTCAAACCTCAGGCAAAGTATTATAAAAGTTCCGTCTCATCAAGATGAATCCAACAAAGTTGACGACACGTCAATCGGACGTCCGGTGCTCAAGAAATAACCATTTCCGCTCTGAGGGCCTGGTTGGTCTCGTATTCGAACCAACCCAATAATACACAAAGTTCTCTGAAACCTTGAGTGTAATATACTGAAATGACCTTCTAGTTCCAAGGATTGCATCACAGTTGATGGTTCATCAATCGTAGATTTGTAGCCCACGTTATGGGCATTTGAACAGAAATAGTCCGAAATGGGGGGTCTGGGCCCGGCCGAACCCCCCTGGGTCGGCCAAACCGGGTCGACCCGACCAGGGTCTGGTTCCGGCCCAGCTGGGCAATGTCCAGCCCGGCACGGCCTGGTCAGCCGGCTGGCCTGGCGCTGGCGCGGCGTAGCGCCCGTGTGGCCAGCGGGTGCGTGGGTTACAAACCCCCGCGGTCGACGATCTGGCGGGGCTTCTGTCGCGCCGCCCCAAATCTAGAACGGCCTGCCGTTCCGGTGCACATTCCAGCGCCACGGCTTACCCGCGGCAGTTTTCTCCGGCGGTGCACCGCCGCCGCCTTCTGCGGACCACCGGATGCGCTCCGGTGGTCCGTTTCGCCTGCCGCCTTCGCCAACAGTCCTCCTGGGACCCGATCTTTACTGCGAAGAGATTCAAACACCATTTCGGCCCGATTCGTCATCGCCCGTCGATTCGCACGTCAATTAAACAAATGAGGAGTCTTCGATTCCCCTTTGTGGCCCCGACTCCAGCCGCTTTTTCGTTCATCCTCTACGGTGCGGCGCAATTGCGCCGCTCTTCTCCGCCGATGATTCTCGTTGTTTCTGCGTGGTGCCTTTGCACCCCGCCACCTTCTTTCGAACCACAATATCATAACAACAAAAGGGGGAGGAGATTTGGCCGTGTTCGTGCGGTCCATCCTCCTTCCGTTAGGTTGATATCAAGCAGCCAAAATACACAGACGAAGAATGGAAAAGGATAACTCATGAACAAAAGCAATTAACCCCTACCTCAAAAAGACTTCACACGTCGTCAAGTCGCGGAAGTCAATAGTCACGGTAGAACTGTATCGATTCTATCATCGTCGGAGTGACCTTAGGAAGTGACATCTCCTCTCTTGTCATAGAGGATGAAGAGGATGAAGAACCTTGATTGCTGAGTCGTTCCATGTCGAGGGGTCGATGTTCTTCGTCGGAGAAGAACCATTCTTCTCGCAGAGGATGATGTTCTTCCATGCAAGAAAAACCTCCTCCTTCCTTTACACAAGAGCTCCTTCCCTTTTCTTCCAACACAAAGGTGCCCAAAATAAAATAATAGTTTCATGCTATTATTTTATTAACACAAGTAATTTCAACTTTTCAAAATTCAAACTCTTAGTTAATTAATTTAATAGGTTCAATTAATTAATTAAGGTGTGTGTTGGCAAGAGTAAACGAGGGAGAGGGAGAGAACGTAAAGGGTCACTCCATAAAAATGAGTTTACCAAACATAAGAGGGAGTTAGGGAGTGTAAGAGGAATGTGAAGGGGTTGGGGTTCGTGTGGTCCCCACCTCTCCTTTATTCACTCATTCATCCACACATGGGTAGTTAGGTGTCACCCCAACTTCCCCATGTAGGATAAAACCACCTTAGATTTAAAAATAAAATTGTTTCACAATTTTATTCATTCCTCATTTAATCCACAAATTAAAATTCTCCACCCTCAAAAACGCAACTTCATAATAGGTGTTCCAAAGCAATTACCTGCACTGCGGTTTCATCGGTACCCTCGAATTTCAATTCCAAGAACCGGTTCAAAAGTAAGAAAAACCTGCTCGTTCGTTCACTGAACGTACCCGAGCTAAACTTAGGAAATTGATTCAGGGCACACCGGGCCTCAGAATCAAGTTTTTTCAGAAACTACGTTCTTGTAAAATCATAAAGAAAATTAAGAAAAAAATTCCCTTGAATTTTACGGGTCTTTACATTACTCCCACCTCAGGGCTTTACAACCCCGTAAAGCTATAACACAAACTGGGGAAACAAAAGCGGTACTGAGCACGCATTTGAGCCTTCCGTTCCCATGTACTCACCTGGAGGTTCCCGTACTACCTACAAAAATGCACAAGAGGAATCGACCGTCCTGGTAGTTCCCGCTCCTGTCGATCCTAAACCTCTACTGGAACTCTGCAAAAGTCACCCCATCAACAACTTCTAGTTCCCCATGGTCGATGATATGCATTGGGTCAAGAACGTATCCCCTCAGTTGAGATACGTGGAAGTTGTCATGCACCTGGTGCAAATAAGGTGGATGGGTCAAGCGGTAAGCCACCTCGCTTACCCTACTGAGGACCTGAAAAGGTCTGCTAAACCTCAGAGATATATCGCCACCTCAGCTACATCTCCGTAAACCTCATCAAGGCGAGACCCGTGTAAGAACATGGTCGCCATCCTCGAACTCTAGAGGTCTCCCTTTCTTGATTAAAACTAAAACTCAAAACTCCTACTGCCATGAGGGTAAGGATGGACGACCCAAGAATGATTGAATACACCCTCCCATGCAGGAGTTTATTCTGTGCTGGCTGGGGTTTCCTTTTCTCTGACCAAGGAAAAACCATCCCGACGTTTTCCTAATACCATAAATTTGAGTATGAATAGTGATTTCCAAATCCATACTCAAACTAATGTTGTTAAGCATCGACACTGCCACCAAGAGGTCCCAACTGAGACTCCCGCCTAAAGGGTAAGATCACACCGTCAGTGTAAGTGTGACTATCGAGTCTCCTCCCAAAGGTATCTCCAGACGTGAGGGTCATGTCAACGGCTTAACCAGAAACTCTAGGTCTGAGACTAGATTCATGGAAGGGATGATTCGTATCGATGTCGGTTACTACGTCAGATTGTAGTGGACATAGACTATCCCTCAAAACATTCATATAGTTATTGGGTCACTCTCCTTGACCGAATGCAGCTACTCTCTTTCCCTACCCTCCAGCTCCCTGGGCCTGGAGGGAAAAACAAAGGCGGGTGGTTGTAATATGTTGAAATGTACACCACCTCATGCTACTCTGCTAGATCTGCCTCCATGTCTGCTGCTTTGCAGATTTATTTGTCCTTAACATTTCCTCTTCTTGAAACATTCAGACGCCCAAGTCTCTGAGACTGACGCCAGCTCGCTTCATTCCAACTTCTAACATTTTTTAGATGTATTCGTTTAACTGAAGAACATTCAACCTCAAGGTTCTCCCTAGCACCCTAACGTGAGTAGGAATGCATAGAGGAAAAAGTGTTGGCTTGAATATCCATAAACACACCATGCTCAGAGGTCCGAGCTCTATAGCACTGATCAAATATAATTCATCGAGTACCCGGAATGTTCGGTACGCCTCGATGAATTCTCAACTACAGATATGTCGTCCTGTCGAAGCTGTATAAGATCTCGAAAACTCTCTACCACCTCCTCAAGCCAGTCCTCAGCCGCCTGTGAGTCAGGTTCGCCTTGGAACTTGAGGGTATCTGATGTTAGAACACATGTAAGGCAGTAAGCCTACATGGTTCACCTACCAGTACAACCGGTTGTAACTGCAGACCAACAAGTAGTGATGTATAGCTGACACACTACCCGAAGGCACTATCTCAGGCATCGGTCTAGATACCGAATCCTCATTGCTATGCGGACCATCCTCATGGTCGCTCACTAGAAAATACTAGTAGCCAAGTCCACCATCCACTCTACTGATGTCTCATCTAGGCGAAAAACTCTAGCAATCGCCTCCGACCAATGCTCTACTGTCTGGGAATCTGCCTCGATTCGTAACCTCAAAGGCCGCTGCTCCTGGAACTCGTGCAATGTACTCTGCCAGCATGCACAGTTCGCTAATAAGGACGGTGGAGTCTATTTCCCAACAGGTGGAGGTGTTGCTGGTACACCAACTGAGGGTGCCAATATAGAAAAAGGGCCCCGCACCGGAGCCTCATCGCTCGGTGAGCCATCATCGAGTACTCTCTTGGTACTCCAACTGACTGTCTGCATGGAGAAATCCTAAACAGATACGACACGGTCAAATGATTTATACCTGGTGAGCTGACCTAGTTTGAGCTAACTTTAAAACTCTTGGAAACACACACGCAATCAGTGTTTTTCGTGCACAAAGTCAGAAATCAGTAGTCAGGGTCCTGGTGTACGGATACGTCGGCCGCCGCACCAATACTGGACTCTATGAACTGAAAACCACACTCGGTACCCTTAACACTATTGCTTCATAGAAATAAAAAGATTAGAGTCCTTAGTTCTGCGGTAGAACCGAACTCCTCTAATACCAATTTGTCACGACCCGTCCTCGGGGCCCGTGTCGTGACTACCCCAAGCCCGCCTTCAATAGGCCAGGGGCTGGCGACTAGCACCAAAGGTGTAAATCTCGATAACTGGGGAGGCATTGCCTTTATAAAAGTATACAAAACACCACAGAGTACAAGCGGAAGTAAAACAATAAGTAAAAAAATGAAGTGCTGAAAAGTAAATGGTCCAGAATACAAACCCAATCGAAAGTACAGCTAAAACTGAAAAAAAGTACAACAGAAAAGACAAACAGGTGGAAGAATGGAAGCATCTCCTGGGTCGTCCTCCTCGGATCATACCTGAAGGGTAGGTACAGATAGTGCAGCTCCTGGATCATCCACCACAGATCCTACCTGAAGGGTAGGTACAGATAGCCTCCACAACGCTCTCTCCTCTCAACCTCCTCCGAGTGTTATCTCATCGTGAAGTCCACCATCGGATACTGTCCCGTCGTGAGGTCCACCGCCGGGTACTGTCCAGTCCTCGAACACTTGGCCTTTGTCTGCGATGTCCATCGTCTGCAACCAACACAACGAGGTGCGGGCATAGCCCGTGCAAGGGTGAGTATAACAATACTCATTAGGGACCCCGAGACCCTCAAGGTCTCACCAAATCTAACAAGGATAACCAAAAATAAATATCTCAACAGATAACCTCTACTTATGTATATACCCATACATATACCTAAGTTATCAAGTAACCCATCTCAATCATGAGGGAACACAAGGATTATAAAATCAAGGGATAACCACTACCCAGGTATATGCCCATACATATACCTAAGTTATCATGTAACCCATCTCAATCATGAGAAAACACAATGATCATAGACTCATCTCAAACCAAGATTTTCATTATCGAAACTGTAACTGCTGAAGAGCCTCATCTCTAGAGTGTACAGTGGTCCCGTCACGACTTCGAGGTACTGCTCACTAACCTAACACTGCTGAGGTACTCCATCTGTCGAGTACTGTGGGCCTGCTGCTACAACCAAGCGCTTCCCAACATGGGACTACCGCTAAAACCAAGCGCTCCCCTTCATAGCCTCAAGAGGTACTCCTTCTGTGGAGTACCGCGGGTCTGCCGCTACAACCAAGCGCTCCTCCGTCGTGGGTCTGCCGCTACAACCAAGCGCTTCCCACCTTGGGTATGCCGCTACAACCAAGCGCTCCCCCTCATAGCCTCCAGAGGTACTCCTTGTGTTGAGTACCATGGGTCTGCCGCTACAACCAAGCACTCCTCCGACGTGGGTCTACCGCTACAACCAAGCGCTCCCCACTGGGCTATCCAAAACTCACCGAGTCGATCGATCAGTCGTCATCAAGTCTTAGTCGGATACACGGTCTCCGTACTCCGCACGCTTGTCTCCGGGAGGGTCCGCTCCACGAGCTACTGGTCAATACTCCAAGTATCACAAAGACCCATGAATAAGTATCTCAAATAACCGCCTCGTCATATGGGTCTCAACACAACAGACGGCGCGTCAATCGGACGCCCGGTCTGTGAGTTATTAGCATTTCCGTCCCAAGGGCCCGGTTGGTTTTGTGTGCGATCCAACCGGCTGTATCTCAACTATACCCCGAACTCTCATAGGGTATAATCATAGGGACCGTTTCTCAATGTGATCTCCAACGCCACTGACGGTTCGTTAAACAGATGTCTCGTCTGAATGATATCAGTTTTTCCATTCTAGGGGCCCGGTTGGATTTTGGGTACAATCCAACTCGGCCATACTCCAACTGCGTCCAAACCTCAGGAGATGTATGAAAAAAGTTCTGTCTCATCAAGAGGAATCCATCAATGTCGACGGCATGTCAATCAGATATCTGACGCTCAAGATATAACCATTTCCACTCTGAGCGCCCGGTTAGTCTCGTATTCGAACCAACCCAAACGTACTCAATTTTATCTGAAACCTTGAGTGTATTATGCCAAAACGACCGTCTCGATCCAAGGATCTCATCGCAACTGACGGTGCATCTATCGGAGGGCTGTAGCCCATGTTATGGGCATTTGAACTGAAACAGTCCGAAATGGGGGAGTCTGGGCACGACCCGGCCCGTTCGAACCCCCCTGGGTCGGCCGAACCAGGTCGACCCGACCCGAGTCCGAGTCCGGACCGTCTTGGCACGGCCCGGCCCGGCTGAGCGCGTCCCGGCCCGGCCCCGCCGGTTGGCCTGGCACTGGAGCGGTGCGACACCCGCCTGGCCAGCGGGTGCGGGGGTTACAAACCCTCGCAGTTGACGATCCAGCGCGACATTAAGCCACGCCGCCACAATCCGGAACGGCCTTCCATTCCAGTTCACATTCCACCACTGGGGCTTAGCCATAGCGGTTTGCTCTGGTGGCGCGCCGCCGCCTTCTACAGACCATCAGATGCACTCCGGTGGTCCGTTTCGCCTTCCGCCTTCGCCAACAGTCCTGTCGGGACCCAATCTTTACTACAAAGAGATTCAAACACTATTTCGTCCCGATTAATTGTCACCCTTCAATTCACAGATCAATTAATAAAAACTGCGGAGTCTTTGATTCAACTTTGTGTCCCCGACTTCGGTCGCGGTTTCGTTCGTCCTCTACGGCGCGGCGCAATTGCGCCCCGCTTCTTCGTCGATGATCCTCCTTGTTTCTGTGTGGTTCCTTTACACCGCGCCTCCTTCTTTCGAACTAAAATATCACTACAACAAAAGGGGGAGGAGAGTCGGCCGTGTTCGTGTGGTCCGACCTCCTTCTGTTAAGTTGATATCAAGCGGCCAAAATACACAGATGAGGAATGGAAAAGGATAACTCATGAACAAAATCAATTAACCCCTACCTTGAAAAGACGTCACACGTCGTCAAGTCGTGGAAGTCAATCGTCACAGTAGAACGGTATCGATTCCGTCGTCGTCAGAGTGACCCGAGGAAGTGACATCTCCTCTCTTGTCATGGAGGAAGAAGAGGATGAGGAACTATGATCGTCGAGTCCTACCATGTCGAGGGGTCGATGTTCTTCATCGAAGAAGAACCGTTCTTCATGGAGAGGATGATGTTCTTCCACCCAAGAGGAACTTCCTCCTTCCTTTACACAAGAGCTCCTTCCCTTTTCTTCCAACACAGAGGTGCCCGAAATAAAATAATAGGTTCATGCTATTATTTTATTAACATAAGTAATCTCAACTTTTCAAAATTCAAACACTTAGTTAATTAATTGAATAGGTTCAATTAATTAATTAAGGTGTGTGTTGGTGAGAGTAAATGAGGGAGAAGGATAGAATGTGAACGGTCACTCCCTTAAAGATGAGTTTGCCAAACTTAAGAGGGAGTTAGGGAGTTTAAGAGGAATGCGAAGGGGTTGGGGTTTTTGTGGGCCCCACCTCTCCTTTATTCTCTCATTCATCCTCACATGGGTAGTTAGGTGTCACCCTAACTTCCCCATGTATGATAAAACCACCTTAGACATAAAAATAAAATTTTTTCACAATTTTATTCATTCCTCATTTAATCCACAAACTAAACTTCTCCACCCGCACAAACACAACTTCAGAATAGGTGTTCCTAAGCAATTACCAGCACTACGGTTTCATCGGTGCCCTCGAATTTCAATTCCAAGAACCGGTTCAAAAGATAGAAAAACCCGCTCATTCGTTCACTGAACGTACCCGAGCTAAAATTCGAAAATTGATTCCGGGCACACCGGACCTAGGAATCAAGTGCCGTCAGAAACTGCATTCTTGTAAAATCCCAATGAAAATTAAGAAAAAAATTCCCTTGAATTTTATGGGTCTTTACAGCTATATTCTATGCTTAGTCAGTGTCAATTCTAGGTTGACCAAGAACACTTTCATGTCCATATTATCACATATGTGTGAGTTTTAGTTGACTAGAGAGGGTGAGAGTTTTGGTTACCTAGGAGCAACCCAAGAACGTATTGATATATAGAGTTTCATGGGGATATTTGGTTTCTATATATATTTCATACAGGACTTCTCATTATTATAATAACCTCTTATTGGATTGACTAAGAAGGTTGTGGAGTTTATATGGTTTGAATCGTGTGATACATCCTTACTGGATCTAAATGGGAGATTGATCTCATTGTTGATCCAAATTCTTCTCATACCAGGAAAGAGATACAAAGTGAATTGTGATTCATCCGGAATCTCGATAGGATCAGTTCTAATGCAAGGGGACGTAGACATTATTTAATGTTTATGGTAGTTAAGACCTCGTGAGTATAATTACATAACAAATGATCTCGAGTTTTTTGCTGTTGTACACACATTCCACTATTGGATGAATTACCTACTGGGAGAGATTATTGGGGTGTTTATGGACCACAAGAGCCTATGGTATATATTTACACATATATACTTTAATCTAAATCAATGAATATTCTTTAGATATCTAATTCCTTTCACTTAGATATAGCATATATGCCAGGGAATGGAAACATTGTTCCTAATTCTATCAGCATGAGGACTGAGAAACATGCACTTCAGGAGGCCAGTATAGAATTGATAATAGTGGATATGTTCTTTGAGATTAATATGGATTTTCCTAGCTTATTTCGTAGTTTTTAATTGCATCATTATCAATGACCTCTTCAATTTTGGGAAAGGTAAACATGATGCAGTTTTCATATACTGAAGGCTTTTTCCTACAAGAGGGTATTTCAAGTGTAGAGCCACCTTTGGAAGGGACTATCAACGATGAAAACATCCTACATATAAATTCGAAAATATGGGTCCCTAAATAAATGAGAGATTAGATAATTTGGGACTCACATTCTTTTCAGAGTGAATTTAACCTATTTATCTCTAAGATGTATCATGGAATGCACTGATAGTATTGGTGTCTAGTGATGAAGTGTTAGATATCAGATTTTATCATTAGGTGTTCCACCTATCATAAGGTGAAGGTGGATCACCAGAAATCTTATGGATTGTTATATCCATTATAGTTACTATAATGGAAATGTTAGGACATTGTTATGGATTTTCTCATCAGCTTACTAAGGTATTCTTGAAGTAGAGAGGTGGTTTTGGTAGTCATGGATCGATTGGGAATGTTATCACACATGATTTCCAGGAGACTTCCTAAGTGAATATGATAGGAATATTGTATGCATGTAAGATTATATTACATTAAGGGGTCCCTCATACTATCACTTCATATAGGGATTCTCTTTTCACATTGTGGTTATATCGAGGGTTGTATAAGACTATGGGTATACAGGGGCTTCTGATCCCTAGTTTTCACCCTTAGACCGATGGTCAATCAGAATAGACTATAAAACTTTTATAGGAAATGATCCATGCATGTATCCATCATTTTGGTGGTTCTTGGGAAAATCATATATAAATCATCAATTTCTCTTCCAATTACACCTTCTAAGATAAGATTCAGATGGATTTTTATGAGTCTTTTTAATGTAGGTCATGTTGTTAACCCCTACCCTAGTTAATGGTAAGAGAGGTCATGTTACTGGGTCCTCATCTCGTTCAAGATACATTAGAGTTTATTTATCTAATCAGGAAGCATATTTATATAGATAATTCTAGATAAAAATCATACATTTATCTTCATATAAGACCTCTGGAGTTTGATTTCAGCAATCATGTTTTCTTACAGGTAACATTAAGACATGGGCATAGAGGGATATAGAGGAAATAAAAGTTGTTCCCATGCTTTATAGGGTCGTTTTGGATCTCATAGAGATTTAGGCCGGTAGCCTATCAGTTTCTACTACCTTATATCTATCGTTACATGCATGATGGATTTAATTTTAAATTACTTAACCCTTATTATGCTGACCCATATCACACTATTGATCCCGAGGATATTAAGCTTGAGGTTGAGGCTTCATTTGAGGAGTGTATTGTATGTATAATGGAATGAATCATGGTGGATCTCTAAGTCCAGCATGTCCCTTTAGTATAGGTGATGTGGTAATATGGTCATGTACATGATGAGACCTAGGAGTGGGATCTGACGTACATTCAAGTGGCTGGAGTTATTCTCATGTCCTCTTTTGCCTCCCTTGGAGGTTAAACTCAGGGGTTTGTTCCTTTAATGGGGGAAGACATTAAGATCCCAATTTTTATCAGGTACTGATCCATTATACTTTTCATTTAATCTGTTTTTATGTTATCTTTTTTCATAAAACCAAAATCTAGGACAAGAGTTAGTTGGGAGGTTTTTATAAAGGAAGAGGTAAGAGGGATATATCTTAGAAGCATCCAATTACATGTCATGTAATTGGAATACACGATGTGTATCTAATATAAAATGTGTAATGTCCTAGGAAGAAAATTTTCAAACCATGCGATGGTTTTATTATCAATTAATACCCTGAGATTTAAAAAATGTATCAAATAATTAAACATCATGTAAATTTCTGAGATTTTATAAAATAAATGGTTTTAGGGGACTAATGTTTAGAAAGAATCCCCCTCCCTTACTCTTTTTTCTCAAGCATAAGAAGTCCCCACTATATGAATCACTAGTGAAGCTTAAAGCTAGTCTTTTTTTTCCATTCACTATTCAACCATCGATTTCTGATCCTTCTTTCTTATTAGTAGCATGTTGGTAATTTTTTTTTCTTTTATCTCGTATTTTAAATATATTTTTTATCGACTACGCTTTTTTGGTGTAGGCCCTTATTCCCTATTTTCTGTCCATTTGACTATTTTTCTATTTTCATCATATCCGGACCAAATCTATGGCCAATACTAGAATATGAACATTGTACAATGATGAGCCATGTACTCTACAAATTATCCCTTCCAGTATTGATGTTTCGTAATATATGTAATATTCTTCATGCTGAATTTACTATGAATTTTTCCTAATTTGTATCAATATTATATTGGTTGTCTTTATTAGAACCAAATGACTTTATAGAACCTAAATACTCAATGAGATTGGCATCTTTATAGTGAACCATATCTTTAGGTGTTCCCGCAATATTCCTTAATGGATTTCAAACTCCTACACCCAAAACACCATTTTGTGTGTTTGGTTTTAATTTCTAAATGAAGATATCATATTTAAGGTGAATGAATGTGGAGGTGTAGCATATATAACACCAATGACAATTATAATGAATTGAACTCTATAGGGGTGAGTGGTATTCCCATATCACCTAATTAAATGGGAAAATGGTAATACATTTCAGTTTAATAAATAAAAATTAAAATGAATTGTTCCTTGGAAAATTTTAAAACTAGTTGATATTATTACTAATGATGTGTAGAAATATTGACCCTTTCTAATTATGGAAATTGGGCATGATGACTCTTTTTCATGATAAATATAAATGGGAATGGCATCCCTTCTTCTTAATAATAAATGATCATGACAACCATTATGTCGGTAATTTCTGTATGGATTGGTGTTCATTTATATATATGTTTAAAATTGTCATGGAGACCATTTTATGATATGATATAGACATGGTTTCTATATAATTTGACATGGGCATTGTGTCCCTACATGTGATAATGGTCATGGCCACCCCTTTACTATTGTGATACTATGCATCGTGTCCCTGTAATGTTACATTAGGCATGGATGTCACTATTTTGTGATACTAGGAATGAAATATATTGAAATTTGAAACTAGGCATAGCCTACACTATACTACTGTGATACTGAACTTAGTATCTCTTATAAATGGAATATCAAAAATTATATCCCTTGTTACTCATTTAGAGATATGTCAACACAGGACGAAGTAGGTAGTTCCATATTGTTTTTCCTTCAGGAACTAGAGACAATCAATTTGTATCATTATTACTTCTTATCATATTATTTTTACAAAAACATATTATAAACACTAACCAAATATTTATAGATTTTTTTGGTAGTGGCGAATTAAGTTTATTTCACACCACATCTGGGCCGTTTATAGAATTTAGGAAGAGTAGATTCTTACAGGTGTAGATAAGTTTATTTTCCTTCTAATGGATGATTGAATTATTTATAATATTTTTATTGTATCTTGGTAGTGTATGGATGTGTTATAGCTCTTGATGTTTGAATAAATTTTTTACTTTTTCTTTTTTGGTATATAATGTTTGGTACTGTTTCCAACTACTTCTATCTATGTTTTCCTTCTTCATTGACACATGACATATATTATCATCCTTCTTTATACAATTAGATTTATTATTTTTCATTATTATTATCAGTTTATTAATATTTTATCTGATGTCGCTATGGAGGGTTGTTGGTCTCATCATATTACTATCATTTTATGCTAAAAATAATTTTTTATAATACTTATTCTATTTATCTGTTATCATTTTAATTGTTGGTATCAACTCTCATAGTGAGGGAATAGTCTCCCCAAATACTCTTCCTAGTCCCACGCATCTATCTAGAAGACTCTAGTGTTCAGGGAGAAGCACTTGAGGCCATGTGGTAAACTAGTCTTGAGGAACATTTTAGTGGCACTAGAGTTTAGGAAGTCACATAACCTTATCTATATACAGTAGTTGTAGTTCATATATGACAATGAATTTGGGATTTTAAATTAAGTGGGAAAGGGAAACATATTTGCTAATTACCTTAATAGGAATTCATGTTGTTAATTATTCAAGGAGATGTCTGAGTATCTAGCCTCACTATAATTTTCCTTGGTAGAGGAAGGGTAAGTGACTTTCTTTGATGGATGGTGGTGGCCCATCCACTTCTTCAGTTCATAAGGTAGGCTCATTAGGGAGACATCGATTTCTATTTTTTTCAAGACTGGATATCCTCATGTGATTTACTAAATGGATAATTTGATGTTATATATCATTTTATCCAATTTTGAGGATAGATAGAGATTTGAGTTATGTTGTGTGAAGAGGAGATTAGAGGGTTTTATACATCACCCTTATGAGTACAACATAAAGTGATGAAGATATACCAATATATTATGTGGTAGTTCTATATTAAGGATATGGAATTCAGTGTTTATTAGTTTGTCCCATGGTAACGTGAATATCAGTAGGTAATAGTTTGTTGCTAGGTTCTAATGTGTTTCACTCAACCCTTTGTGGTGTTAGAGTGGAAGTGAGATGTCATATCAGTGAATTTTGTGAAAAGGAAATCGTGTTCATTGAGAGGTCACAATTATATTTGGGTGATCATATACTAACAAAAAAATTTTTCCCACTTTATTTTTTAGTCCATAGTTCAATTGGGATTTAGGGATTCCTATACATAGAAGAGATAAACCAATTACATGGGATACACTTGACGATCATTTCAAATAGAGATCATCGTTTTTTTGGATGTTTTTTCAGGAAAAATTCAAGACTCGATTATTGATGAGTGTATCATTACACCCTCAGGTATATGGATATAATAGGAAAACCATTTAGTTTTTTAAGGATACTCTAAGGGATTTTGTGTTTTATTTTAGCATTATATGGGAGGATCAATTTCTTTTATTGGAATTCATGTAACAAATTATTTACCACCCCACCAATATAATGACACAGTTTGGCGCCATTTACTATATACCCTAGAAGATTCCCTTATGTTGGATTTTTTTTAATTTTCATTAATGGGGATGGAATTAGTGTGGGTAATGAAGGAGAAGATACAGAAGATCTAGGAGAAGATATTAACTTATCAAAAACATCATAAGTCATACTAGGACTGATGATAATGTCATTTTCATTTCTATTAGGGAGATCATGCATTCTTGATGGTATCATTATTGTAAGGTTTGGAAATAATTTTCATGGAGGAAATTTATCCCTATGTTTTATCAGTATATTCTAGAACAAAAATAATGTGGATGTGGTTGTTTACTACTTCATATTTTCTTTCCTATTATATTGGGTGCGTGATGTCTTCCACATTTCATAGCTGAGGAGATATATACATGACAAGTCACAGGTCATTGATAAAGGTGAGGTAGAAAATGTGGAAGGTTTCACCTTCACAAATTAGTAGGGTGTAAATTGAGAAACTGGTAGGAGAGGACTCTTGAGGGATGGTATATTATATAGGTTCACATCAATTGATAGTATGTGAACCTTCACGAAATCTCATGGGACCATGAGAATTATATGGGGCATCAATACCCTAAACTTTTCATGTATTTGTTTATTTTTAGTGAAAACAATTGATGTTGGAGAGGAAATAGGAACACTATTTTTTCTTTTGAAAACAATACAAAATTTAAAATAATATTTTTAAGGTGTGTCACTGATCTATTTCATTGATTTTGGGGACACTAGGCTTTAAAATTATAAATTAAAAATAATATATATTATTTTTAGTCCATATGTTCACTTGAGAGAATATATAATTTTTTTTCATAATCAATTCCTTGGATGGTAAATATAAAAGGGAATTTGAGTTTGGAGTGAATATTTCTCCCTAGTTGTAGTATAATCTTTTTTGTATTGAGTTCCTTGAGATCTGACCATTTTGATGGGAACTAATAATCTAAATTAATGAATAAATTATTTTATTGAAATTGTATACACTATGAAAAACTATATTCCATTACTTAATCATCTGTAACACCCAAATATAAAAGATCCTTTCTAAACTCTAGTATATGATAGGGGAGTAATAGGTAACCAAATAGATGTTGAACATGATCTTAGAGGAATCTCAAATAACATCTGATAAATAGCCAATATTTACTAATGAAAGATCCAAATATAATACTGGGATATTTTATTTTCCTCTTGTTATTTTATTTTTCAAATGGAATGTATTTTTTTTGAATATTTTCCCCACATTGTGACCCAAAAAAATAGTTTTACTCTATGTTATCCTGAAACACATTGATTTTCCAACTTTATCTATGTTATTCAAATTTGGTATATTGAACTAGATGAAAAAATTGGAATATTTTGTCATGCATCCACACCCTACCTTCCCTTTATTTATTTTCCCCTCCATTATTAATGTTTTCATCATGAGATTCCATCACGATTGGTGGTTTAATTAATTTGACCTAATGCAATGAGAAATTGAGATCATGGTCTTGTGAATGATGGATTTGGACACAAAAGTGAGCATCAGAGTGTATGAGTCGATTTAGGAGGTGGAGGAGTCATATATGGAATAGATATATGGGTTATTCTGTCTAACATCATGTATGGATGATCGAGGTTTCATGTGAACCCATTTTGGTCTATTTTCTAGTGAAGTACTGGCTTCAAATTGACCATTGGAGGCATACTATAATTAGATTTAGAATTTGGTGGAGTTATGGTATGGATGAGAGGAAATAATGAAAATAATGAAATGATTTTGAGGATATGTAGAATCTAAGCTCCCATAATGAAAAGTGGGTATTTGTTCTAGATCCACATCCCATGTATTTTCTAGGAAGTGGTGGATAGGGTTTCGGAGAGATCTATAAATCCCATGGGATCACATCGTGCATCCCTAAGATGAAAAACATGGAATGTATATGGATTACATGACAAAGTAGCCTCTTGGACAGACACTATAAGTGGTTTAGAACCAAATGTTGTGTACCCTAAATGGTATATAACTTAACCTCCCAAAAATTTCATATTGGCTGAGTCAGTTTACTCCATACACGTGTTCCCATGTGGACACAGAGTGTATGTCAACACTCATAATACATGAAATGTGTTTGTACACACTAGGTAACCCACTATTCTAAATAATTATTCAACCTATTACACACTCCAAATAAGTGGATCGATGTATGCTTTGTGAGAGACAATACATGACCAGAAGACCACTGAGGGGATACATATCATGTACCTAATGCTACATGCCATGTACTTTTCTATCCTTAGAAATGAATATAAATATCATCTCAAGACATAGATTTGGATATATGAATACTATATCCTTTTTATATTTTACATAAAATGTGAAGGTGAATTTCTTTTTAATATCAAATTTAATATATAAGGTGGAATATTTAGTTTAGTATCCTTCTATATATAGGGCTGATGATAGTGATCAAGAGTGGTGATAAAATCATTCATGGGTTTAAGTACTCCATCATCTGATGTCTGTTACTTGGAAAGGCACAGGGCCCCCACATTATTGATTGAGTTTATTACACCTCTATCTTATGTTCCATACATGGTGTAAAGGTCTTATATTTATTGAGTTAAATCCTCCCTCGTCTACTATGTGTCACCCAATGAGGATTGGCTCCCCTATTACAGTTACATCAACGTGTGGTGGATTTCATTGTCTTGGTAGGTTGGATTCATAGGGATACATAATGGTTCTCCTGTTTCATGGATGTGAATTTTGGGACTGTCTCCTATATCTCTTGGTCTTACCATTAAATAATTACTTGGTTTTAGTGGTTATTATATCTATTTTACTTTTGGTTTTTAGATGACTCATTTTCATATATCCTCATATAGATTTCATTGAATTCTACGAGGTATTTCATGGGAACATTCATTAGAACATTTAATGCCATACATAGATGATGGATAGTTCAATGGAGGCCTTGGTAGATATATTTTTTTTGTAGATTAGTGGTAATAAAAGGTGATACAAATGGGAAAGGTTTTTTTTCTAGATCATGATAATTTTGGGTACCTCTTTATCTCGAATGTTTAGGTTGTTTTTTCCTATTAGGTTGTTGGTTCTGTATCATCCTCATTGTACATTATATATTGTGCATTATTTTAAATTTATTGGGTCTTATTATTATTCACATGCATTGTAAATTTCCAATAGATTAATTTTTATATATTTCATGGTTTTATCCATTTTGGGGATGCAAGTTGTGAACCAATGAATTAGGGTAAAGCCTCCCATTATGTGTGATATTCTTACTAGATTCTAGCCACAAAATGAAAACATACTTGAGATTTTCTAATGGTAGAACATACAACTTAATTTCATATAATAGGGGCCTTTATGGGTCAGGTTGTGTCGCATATTGAGTAAATGATTTGAGACTGTGTTTACTTCCTTTATTTTACCCTGAAAGATATCCTTAAATACCCCATACCTCTCATGCATAGATTGTTGTTCATAAATCATTTTCATGATTTGTATCACCATATAAGAATATATTGTACTATTTTTCACTTTCAAATTGTCCTTTATTATCACAATATTAAGAGAATATATTTCTACTAAATCCTTCATATCCTTATCATATGCATTTATCACCATTTATAGAAATAATACACCAGTTGGATTCTTAATAATTTTTTCCTCTGCACATATAATTTTACATATCTCTTAAGAACTATTCTTAACATATAGAACCATTGGAGTAAGATTTTTCTATTTATATTTTCCTTATCAAATATAAATCACCAGATAAATCTCTATGATCATGTTTCCATCATATAAAATATAAGTTTTTGTTAAATAGGTATCACGTATTATATTAATTTAATGTGGAATGTTTCTAAAATTACTTCTACAAAAAAAATATTTCTCTATATATCATATCCATTTAGTGAGAAAAAACCCATATTTCATCATGAATTTAACCATGTGTCCCATAAATAATCCAAATAAAATTTAGAATAAAAACACTTTACAAACAAATCATATATGACTCCTTGATTGTTATGTACATAATAATTTTCCAAAATCAATTCTATGGATGTAACATCAACTCAATTCCTCGTGTATACCTATTATAGGGGACTCCCAACTATGTGTAACCCAAAGGTGACAGCAAAAAAAATAAAACTAATGGTTAGTGTAACCTTTTTACTATATTTATAGAATTCTATTGGAACCTAACAGTTTGGAAAACCTATGTTGAATAATTATGGTCTTAACAAGTGTGGATTTAAAAGGGTTCCAAAGTTGTTATTTCTGAAATTTTCTTTCAAAGTCTCACTAAGTCAATATACATAATATTTATATTAAATTTATTTCATCACACGCAATACTTCTTATTTCTTGTTTTTTATTTTTTCATTCATGTTTCTAATGATTTAGTTTGGGAATTTCAATTCCATCCAAAAAAATCAATATGTTCATTCCATATTAAATTTTAACTCTTTTCACAACCCATAGGGTGTGTCACAAACCCAAAAATATAATCCAAACATATTTATACTCATAATAGTGAATCCTATGAAAAATGTTTTAAAATATTGATTATATGTTTTTAAAAAAAATGAGAATTATGATCTTCACAAGAATAATCCTAGAGAAATAGATAGTCAACTCCACTTTTCTAGAAATAGAAAAATGCCTTTATACTAGGGAGATTTTGAACCAAATTCCCCCAACCAATGGAAATTTTACTCAATATATATTCTAATTCATCATAAATATAATATCTAATATATATATAAACTACATTAAATAACTAAATTAAATCTAATAACATTAAATACAAAATGAGGATATGGTAGAATAAAACTATATCACATTTTGTCAAATATTTAATATACTGATAATTATAAATGATTAAATTTATATGATAAGTTAATTTGTACAAAAAATAGGTTTTTTAAACAAATACTAAGCATTAATACTCAAAAAGAAATTGAAAAATAAATAAACATTTTTTTAACATGAGCTAAAAAATTTGGATTACATCATAAATTAACAATTATAAACACATTATAATAATGTATGGACACTAAATTACAAGAAAAATAATAATAATTTATAATAATTCACAATATGAACTCTATTAAAATTTTATATTATATGAAATTTTATTTTAAATATATTATATTAAAATAAATATAGACATTTTATAATTTAATTTATATTATATATAAATTTTAAATAATCTAAATATAACATGTTAGTGTTATTTAACCTCATATAATTTATAAAAACATATTTTATATTATTTAAATAATTTCCATAGAATTATATTTTAAATTGAACGATCAAATTAAACATTATCAATAATTCCTAATAAATATTTAAAAATATATTTTTTATAATTTTTCTTTTCTTTTATTTTATAAACCATTTCAAAACTAAACATATAATTTCAATATAAGAATTATATTTAAAAATAATAATTCATTCCAAATAATTTTAAATTGTATTTTTAATATGAAAAATTAATATTATTGAATATTTATAAATTAATGGTTTATAAAAATTTAATTAATTAATTATAAATATTATATAATTAATCAGTTAAGGACAAGTTTTAAAAATTAAGAAATATTCCAAGATAAATTTTATTATTATTTATAAATAATTTTTCAATTATACAAATCAATTCATAATTTAAAATATAGAAACTAATTTTTGTTTTCTTCCAATCGAACTTTAAGATATATATTGCATCAAAGAATATGATAGATAGTGCATAAAACTTAAACATTTTAGTTACTATCATCTATAATATTTGATTAAAATGTGTAACATCCCCTATGATAAACACATTATATTTAAGATTCACGTTGATATCATAATGGTGATATGATACTCTATTTTGAAACCTATAGACATGATATTATAGAACAAAATATACTAATATTGTTTGATACAACCTATAAAAAATCATGGATTTTATAATGACTCGTTGTTTACGATATAACATATTATAAGATGTAATTCAATCGAGTAGAAAAATTTTTGAATCATATTTTTTGATGGCAAATGAAATTGATATCATGAAATATAAAACCGGAATTTCAAAAATGATTTCATTAATCATACTAAAATAAATGTTATAATAACACTAAATTATTTATAAGCATATATTAATGAGTAATTAAATCAGTAGAAGTGAATATAATCCTTTAATAAGAACTACATTTCCCCAATAAAATAAAAAACTAACAATACTAAAAATGAAAAACAATGTCTACCTTTCACCGTAGAATGCTATTGTTTTTTCCTTTCCACAATGATTCATGATGATCGATAAGGAAAACTATAATTTTCCTCCCTATATTTGTATCAAGAAATTTCACTAAAAAACCGAAACATTTGGTGTGGGATTCTTCAACCTTCACAATATTATAGAATCTCCAAAGAAAATAATGGGGGAAAAAAAAGATTTGAGGGGGAGATTTTTATAAATTTGTTGTTTAAGGATAGTACACATGGACCATATACAAGACCCTATTATATAAGATGTGATGATTCACCTAAGATATGAATTTACTGATTCATTTCATAAACATAAGAGTTAGTATTATGGTTATGTCTCACTTAACCTTTGGCCAATAAATTCTCCCATTATTTTCATCATATGAAACAACTTGTAATGATACTCAAGGTGTTTGGGAGATTCAAACATTAATTACATAACATTTTCATAGATAAATGATTCATGGAGGTGTTAAAAGTATCAAACCATTCAATACATGAAATTAGGAATCAACTATATTATATAATATGATATATTCAAATAGCCATCATGCGATATTACCCTGACATAAAATATGACAAATCAAGTGTTTTTTAACAATATATTTATAATTTCAAATATCAAATAACCATATCATAAGAAATAATACTTTTTACCATATAATTATTCATATCTATGATAGGTCCTATCATTTTATATGATATATATGAATTTATGGCATATTTCTATCACAACTGTCACCAACTTAACATCCTTCCGTAGACATATGAAAAAGGAATATAAAGTACATCACCAAATGGTGTTTATTTCATTTCCTCTCTAATATCTGATATAAAATTGTCTAAATATACATGAATGTGTGTATGTTGGGTGTGATCAATCACACAGTAGGATACTCTAACAACTGGAGTTTTTTCATCTTAAATAAATATTATGTTTGGTAGCTAGATCCACATGATACATAGTGTGTAAACAAACCAAAAACTTTTAATGTAATATTTTTTCAAAATTTATAATAAATACTATGGAGGAAAATAATTAAGAAAATTTACCATTAGCTTTGAAATATTTAATATATGTTAATACTTCAAGTATTATTTTCAATGAAATTCATTTTCATTATATTATTTACTTCAACTAAAAATAAAAATATTAGATATTGTTAATTTAAATTTGATAAATTAAAATTTATTTTTTAATTCTTCACAAACCAAAATTATTCAATGAAGTATTTTTTTGATATTTTAGTAAAATAATGGATTTTTAAGTGAATAGTGAAAAATACTGATTTTGCTAATACTATCAGTGTTGTATAAATTAGATTTTTTTGAAACCATTTCATATAAAAAATATGTATTTAAAAATTAATATAAATAATTCAAAAATAATATTTTCAACTTATAAAATACATGAATATAATTTTACAAAATCAAGTGATATTTTATGAGAATTATTTTTCAACTGTTATATTTTTATAATTTGTGCCTAGGTAAAATTGGTTTTGGAATTATTATTAAGGTAACATAATTATTATTGTAAAACTAATAATCCTATTAATATGATTATAATCAATATAAATAAAATAATTCTTGTATAATAACAATATACATAAAAATACACTTTTTCTAAAAAGAGGATTTTACATGTTACATTCACTGACAATAAACTTAATTGTCTAGAAATTAGAAATTTTGCTTGGTAAGATGAATCTAATATTTTATAAAATAATTTTAAATTTATTTAATTAAAAAAATCTCCATATATCAAATTTAGATTACCAATTTTAATGTTAATTACCATGTTAATGATGAAAAGGTTAATTTTGAATTGTTTTAAAAAATACATGAAATTTTTATCAAATAAATTATAGTAATACATTATAAATAATGAAACTAATATTATTTATAGAAATATATTTAAATATTATAACACTCATTTAATGTTTAATTAATACTAAATAAAACTATAAACACTTAACTGTGAAAAATAAATTTTTTTCTAAAAAAAAATTTCTATATATTATCTGTTTTAATTTAAAAGTTAATTTTATATTATTTAGAAATTTAATAATATTCAATGGATGATAAATTTAGGTTAATGAAAAAATTTTGGAAATATTAGTTATCTTTTAAATTTAATAATATATAAAGTCACTTAGTTAAAAAGGAGTTTCCATAGTAAAATTTAATAAGGGGTAAAAGATTAAAAATAAAAAAAAAAGACATTAAATTAATCTTAAATTGTATCAAATGAATGGATGAGAATAGTTTAAAATCTTATCCTCCTATACATTGCATATTTTTTAACTTTTTATCTATTAACCCTTGAATATTGTCATGTTATTTTTTAAAAATGATGATTGTTTCGTAGAGTGCCTTTTTCCTTCTCTTATAAAAGGATACCACGTCCACCCTTTAACTACTACACTTCACCTTTGAACTTATATTAAAAAATATAATATTTATATCTAAATATAAACCACTCCCACTTCATAAATAAACTACGTATTCTAACTGATTGTGGAAACTTAAATTCTAAGGATTTTTCCCTCGAAGGATCGGGTCTCCAATGTTAGTTTTGTCTCCTTCTTAAGAGTTTTTTCTTAATCATAATATTCAAAAAAATTAAAACCATAATATTATGAACTATTAATTTTTATTAGTATAGTTATATTTTTTTAAAATAATGGTAAAATCCATATTTAATCAATTCCATATACTTATAAATATAAAATAACGTCAATCATGGATGTGTGTAAACTACCATATCTACGAAAAAACATTTTTTTCAAATTTATTTTTATTATTTACTAAATCATATTAAAATATGATTCACCATCACAAAAAAAATAAAAATTGTATCATTATTATTCTCTTGTAATGATATTATTTCAATAAGAACACCTCTTATATGATACTCACCCATCGAGTTAATGTATATTCAGGGTTTAGTCAATTTAACCACCAACATGAACAATGATATAAAAATATACTGTGGATTACTATGGGAATATAAATAATAATATTTTTATAATATTATAATAAAATAATTATTCTTATATGGTTATGTAATGTTATTATTAAATATTTAACTTTTTATAAAATTATTATCTTTGTTAGATAAAATCACTAAAATTAAACAACATTGTTTCTATTTTCACAACGAATAATTAAAAAAAATTATAGAATAAGGTAAAATATTTATAAATATTTAATATATTATTACCTCATCCTGAAATTTCATCAAAATAATAGGCATAGATATCAATATAATAATACACGTGCAAAGGGTTAAAGTTATTAACACCTGGTTCAACAAAATATCTCTAACTAACCAATTTACCTATAATTAATAATTATAAACTAGAGATGTAGAAGGTAAAATATCTGATAAGGTTATGAAATATAATATTATGGTATCTATATTTTATATAGTATTATAGATTATCATCAGCTATACAAGAAAAAAATGTGCCGGTTTTGTCTCAAAATTTCTTTCTTTGAGACACACTTTTTTATGAACCTAATTTCAATTAAACAATGTTCATACTTCCTAGAGGATATATAATATCATGAACTATATTTATACATGTTATTTTAACTCCAACATCAATTATTATCTCTTTGATGTAAATTTTATAAGAAAGTGAAATGTTTCTAATGGTTTTTTCATTTCAATTTACATCATTATGGTATGAATTGTAAAGAACACTTATTCCCTACTTCTGGAGTATATATTGTAAAGGAACTTATTTTCAAACAATATAAGGGATTTATAATTCTATTTCATTTTTTACATTTCATGGATCATCTATTTTAAATATATTAAAAATATAGCAGCTTTTTCTCTCAAAATCTATTCATTGAGATATGTCTTAATGTTACTCATAATTTTTTTATTTTTTAACTATAAACTACCCCACAAGATAATATGGAATAATATATTATTTAATGAATGGGACTTACTGAGCCATACTATTTTTAATCTTCCAATTATTTTTTATTCATAACTTAGTAAAGTCATAATTTACATGGTAAGTCAAACTTATTCTTTTGGGTATTTGATTTCATATTGATTTAATTGACACTATGTTCACTAAATTTTCAATTTTAAGTTATATACTATTTTTATTTGTGAATAAAGATATTTTTTGATCCAAATACTTTTCAATGAATTTTTTTCATTTCACTGATTTGTTTAAAGAAATGATAATTTTTGAAAAGATACATGTATCTTTGACTTTTATAATGATGAATACAAAATTTTTTCCAAAATAAATTTTCATGATTTGGTTTTCATTATATTTAAATGATATATCTATTTTGGATTTTTGTTTCATATTTCACCCTATCATTTATTTAATTATTTGATTATATTGGGTGATCGTTTCTTCCATAACAAATTATTAAATTCATTGTTCTTTTTACCATTTGAATGTTTTATTAATCCCATTTTAATTCCACAGGTTATTTGGGAAAAGTGAATGATTTTAATTTGAATGTTTTATAAAACCAATTTTTTATAAATATATTATTTATAAAAAAAAGTTATTTTTATTGGAATATTTTATGAATCCCATTTTATTTCAATGGGTTCTTTATGATGTGAAAGTTAAAGATTTTTAATTGGAACATATAAGTATGGAAAATGGTTACTAGGGTCCTATATCACCCTCCAATACATTAGTTAAAAGATAACAACCTGTAAGATAGGTATTTGTGAGTATATTTTTGTCACTCACAAGAAATGTCATGGATTTTTGGTCTCATGAAATTAGTTTTCCATATGTTAATATTTTTAGAAAAAATAAAACATGTTGTTCATTAATATATTATTCTCTCACGATTCAAGGATTATGTTAAATTCTTAAAATATATGTTATTGCTATTATATTTCCATATTGATATTCTATATATTTAAGTACTTATTCCATTTAATTTAAATATCACTTATATTTTATGGTTATCACTAATGATTTGATGATATATTTCAAAATCACATTTGTTTATTATTCTTGCGAATGCATCTTTATTGAAATATTTTCGCACACCGTAAAATGTTTTTGTGGTCACCCCTTTTAATGTTTTCATTAATCATGTTTTGAGGATGATTTATACTAATTATATATCTAGAAGATGGTTTAGTGTGGTTCTATAAAAGAGAAGTTATCTCAATTATTTTAAAATAATATGAATTTTTATCTAGCCACCAAAGACCCTTAACATATCATCCATGTGTAGATTTTATTATTGAAATTTAATATTTATATCATATAAAATATATAAAAAATGCATGTTTATCTTGGATATCTATAGATGGTATTAGATTATTAGTTATTTTTTGGATATTAGTTTAGAGAACATTACGAAAACCGCTCGGGAGAATTCAATGTTTTAAGTCTATCAGTAGGATAACATCCTGATAGTTTTGGAAAGTTGAGATTATTTTGTCCTCTAAGAAACTGTATCCCTTTACTGGTATTAAATGTAGATACATGCTCTATAAGAGTTGTACCAAAGTGTAATAACCATTAGGGGGTTTTGTTGGGTATTAACTCAATCCTGACTGGGTGCATGAAAAAGAGGCCTAACAGTACATCATGTTTGACACTCAAAGAGGATACACTTGGGTTATTCACATTTTAGTTACAAACCATTAAAATGTATTTGAATATATATAACTAGTTTTTTTAGATATTTAATGATTATTTTAAAATCTAGGGATCCATAAGTCAACATATACATATTTTTCTTGAAATCCATATGAAATAAAATTTATAATGTGTTTATGATCCCCAACAATGTGGGACTTCTAATTTAAATTATTAGGGATGAAGAAAAAAATAATGATATATATATTGTGCAAGAATATACTTATGTATTTCAAGATGAGCTTTTTGGTCTTATCCAAGAGCATGAAGTTTAGTTTTCAATTAAACTCTAACAAGGATCCATCCCTATCTCAAATAGTTCATATAGAATGGATCCCATTTAATTGGAGGATTTAAATAAGAAACTACAATATAATAATAGTAGAGACCTTATATTTCCCATTACTCCACCATGGAATACTCTAGTCCTATTTTTCAAAAATAATGATGGTTCGATAAAATTTTTATTAGTTATCTTGATATTAATAAAATAATGGTCATAAAAAATTATCTTATACCCTTTATTCATTATTTATTTGATCAAATCAAATGAGATCAATTATTCTTAATGATTGACCTCCAATTTAGATATCCTCAACTAGGTGAAAAATGGGAGGATCTTTCCTATACATCCTTCTATATGAGGTAATAGTGTTATGAATTTATATTTACACATTTTGGAACTATTAATATTACAAATATCTCTATAGATCTAATGACTAGAGTATTTAGTGTCTACTATGATCAATTTGTGGCTTACATAATATATGATATTATAATATATTTCAAAATCAAGGAAGATAAAAAAACATTTATGGATTGTGTTAAATAACTTGAGATAAGAAAATATATTCCAAATTTAGCAAGTGTATATTATGGATAAACAATGTATCACTTTTTAGACAACTAATCACGGGAAAGGGAATAGAAGTAGATCCATAAATGTGGAAGTTATCAAGAAATGACCCATACAGACCACTATAAATATGATCTATATTCTTCATAGGTTAGAAAGATATTACTAATGATTTGTGAGAAAAATCTCTTGGTTATCAAATCCATTAAGTGAGTTTACACGAAATGAAGTAGAGTTATTTTAGCTAGAGGATTTTGAAAAAATATATCATAGAACTAAAGAAGAAGTTAGTTCCTACTCATGTTCTTATACTACCCTAAATTAGGGAAGGTTTTTTAAATATAAATTGATTCCTCTAATAAGTTAATAGGGTGGTACCTCACAAAAAAAAGTAATTGTAAATTCTTATGCCTCACAAAAATTAATGAATCATGAGAAAAATTGTCTCACAAATGGTTTAAGATTTAGTGAAATTACCTATATAGAGAATAGTTTTATATATATAGTTATCATAAAATATTGAAATATATATTAACTTATAATGAATTCAATTTGTTCCAAATGAGATGGTAGAAATTGGTAAAAGATTATTAATTCTCAATAAAATAAAACCACGGAAATTAAAATAAGTCAGTTGATGCTCTGATTAGGAATGACCATTCTACATTATCAATGGTGATGATTGAAAAAGATCCAGTACTCATGGATTTAAATAAGATGAATCTTGAAGTCATGACGGTGGGTGATAAATCATTTTCTCCCAACCAACTTTTTAAAATGTTATATTTATAATGGTTAAAGAATACCATAAAGATAGTGTAGTGATACAAAATATAAGGTTATGAGTATTCTAGAGATAAAATTTGATAAATATGGATTTATATGGTTTTGAACTCAAATAAGATTCTCATTAAAACTATAACTTATGTGGGAACCTTTTTTATATTATAATATCTTTTCTTTGACAATTTTTTCAAAAAGGATGATCATATATATAGATTTGTAGAAATAACATTGTAGGATAATTTGAAGAGGGAGATTATAGAATACATATCTTGATGCTGGTTATACCAAAAGGTTAAGGTTGAATGAATAAAAATCTAAGGGTATGTAGAAACTATTACACATACAAGTCTAAGCGGTGATTTCAATATATAAATTACATATGGTTAGTCAAATAGGAAAATACAATATTTAATGGATATGTTCATATCTATTTGATAGTTTTCCAAGGATATTAGGATGGTCACCTTCCCCAGGTATATTTCTCATATATCAATAGTTTCCATTCTAGAATTTAGATGTAACCGTATGAGGCTTTGTATAGAAAGATATGTATGAGTCTGACATAATAGGATAATGTTAGAGAGAATAAGATTTCAAGTATTTTCATTCTCTAATAAATGACCATGAAAGTTCAAAATATTTAGTAATATATGAAAGTGGAATAAAGTCAATAGATGTTTAATAAAGATATTCATCGAAGTGATCTAGATTTAAATATGGTGATAAGATCTTATTTCAAATATATCCTTGGAATCATGTTATGAGATTTTGGAAGAAGATAAAGTTGGTCGCTAGTAATATTTTCTCCATTAAGATCATTGATCTTGTCGGACTTGTATCTTATCCCTTAGAAATCCCATTAAACATCCCCCAAGTACATGATGTGTTCCATGTATCTCTTTTTAAGAAGTATATACTCAAGGTATCATGACACACAATTGAATTTTGATGGGTGGTAGATTTAAAATTTTCACCAATGATCAAAATAAAAATGTAATTTTCCAGGAATCACTATCCTGGTAAAAGCATGAGGATCATGAATAATGAATTTTGAGCCTACAATTTTAAAATAAGAATCATCACATTCAATCTGAATATGCCCTCGAGTTCTGGTCATCGTGGGTGATCATTGCATGATTGATCTGATTTCGACCCCCAATGGATCATCCACAGTCACTTCTAAAGTCTATGGGGCCATTAATCATAAACTTTTGGGTGTTATAATAGAGATATGATGATTCCTTCACCATATCAACAATAACCATAGCAATAACCCACTGATTCATGATGATGAACTTTGATTAGGATCTCAGATCATCTACTACCCTTTCTTATAAAGTGTGAGTGGAGATAGAGGCTCTCACCCATCATGTGAAGCATAGTACATTTCTTGGGATTCTCTCCTAACTTATATATCGTGTTAATAACATTACCTAAAATGGGTCCTTGAACTATGAATATTGTTTACTCACTATAAACAACATCTTATGACTTATTTACTATGTCATAAATATAATCAATATTTCTTATCACTTAGTTATAATATAATAAATATATTGCATGATAAAAGTGATCCACTAACTCAATTTATCATTCCTGTAAATATTAAATGAACCTTGAATGTTAAAAATAAATTCATTCAACAAATAATTTCCACATATTTACCTAAAACTTGTACGTACTTATACTAATTAAATTTTATACCAATTATTATAATATTAAATAATATGAATTTATTTATATAAAGGCGATCTTATATTCTTGGACATATCCCAAACCATATGGTGGGACCCACCAAGTCATGTAATCCTATTCATCATAATTTTTTATAATTTTGGATATTCTCTTGTGTGTGACCCTCTATGACCTTATATCAATAGTGGTGGATGATATTCAAAGATCAGTAGTACAGGCTAGCAACCCATCACAATCCCTAATGATATAAGGAGTATTCATCACACCACAATAGAAAAAGTGTGGCTTAGAGGGGGTTCAAATAATTTCTGTCAATTTAAACGATTTAAAAAAGTATAATATAGAATTGGTTTTAAAAAAATACCTAAATATTTTTATTATTTTTAGAATTAGTGGGAGTTTTAATTTAACCACTACAATATTTTAAAAAATTACTAAATTCATGTTCCTCCCAGGCTCCCTTTACATGAACCTAACCCCTTTCCACACCCTCCCTCCCCCAACTTCTTCCCCTTTATTCCCTAGTGGCGTCCCGGAGTCTGCAACCCTTATTCCTCCCACCACTCTAACCTATTTCAATTTGGTATTGGATGGTGACCTCAACCCTAAGGCCCCTATTCCCCCAACCCTTCCGAAATCCTCCTCTTTGTTCCCCAGTGGTGTCCCTAACCTCATTCCCCAGGTTCCCCATCCCCCACCCCCAATCCTTATCCTCTTGTTTCATTAGCAGCGACCACGAACCTGAAACCCTCGATCCCCCCCACACCTCTGACCTCCTCCCCTTCATTATTTAGAGGAAACCCTGACCCTCAAACCTTCATATCCCCCACCCATCCGACTTACTTCCACTCTCCCCCACAAATCCCCCTCTGGCCCTGACCTACATAACCACCCCCACTGCCACCTCTAACCTCTATCTTCCCATTTCACTTCCCATTCTCATCGGTAAAGTAGACCCCCCAGCCACCCAACCTAAATATCATGCTGGGTGATGTTGATTAGGGTGGAAAATAAACCATTAAGGGATGTTTTAATTTATTTCCATAGTTTGGCAAGGTCTGAGCAAGGGATATAAATATTTAGTTCAGAAATAGGGAGAAACTTGTTTCTCTCCAACTGTCCATTTTAAATCATCCCAAAATTAGGATGATCTATATAGAAATTGTACATCCAGTTTTGATATTTTATAAATTTCACAAATTATCATTCTATGAATTTTTAAACAAATTTCATTACATCAAATAGTGGAACCATCCACATTCAACCCTTCCTCATTAAACTAAATCACTACTCCAGTTGTCCTGTTCTTTTATTTCTTCTGGATATGGAATCATTCCCTGTCATGATTTTCATCATAATCAGATGATATTCCACTTCCATATTTCCTTGAAATTAATTCATTCCATCATCCACCCACTATTTTTTGACATCCAGGATTCAACTTATCTGCTTTTTCTACACCCATCCTCAGTATCTGCATTATGTATTGTTGTATTAATCAATTAATTTTTTTAATTCTTGTATATTGTGTTTTAATGACATATTTATTTACAATTTTTTGTTTTTAGTTTAATTATTCATATTTCCAACTATGTTATGTAGTTTCAAAACCAGATTTCTATTTAAATTATGAGTGCATTATTGTTTTAGAGATTTATTATAATAAAAATAAAAATAGTCAATTATATTGGAAAGAGTGTAAAAAAATGTATTACAGTGGACATCTTGTCATTATTTCTTGGTATACGGGTCATATTGATTTATATATTATTAAAATTTTCACAATACCAATTTTTTTTAATTATTGTTAAATAAATTTCAATTTTTACAATAGGCTTCTAATATATTTATTATTAGGTAATATTAAAAAATATTATTTATAAAAATAAATGAGAAAAATAATTTCTAAAAAGATATTTAATTATATATTAATATTAATAAAAAAATTAAAAATGATTGTCCATTTATATTATTCTATGAAATTCTTTAAAAAACTAAAAAAAAATTAGTATATAATATTATTATTGTAAATATAATTTTATTATTAATAGTAAATAAAATAAAATACATTATAATGGTGCAAGATATTTTTTTTAAAAAAAATTTAGCTATTAATTTTAATCTCATTGAACTCGATTTATTATAATATTATAAAGTATTTTTTAGATAAATCAATTATAAAAAACAAATATTATATTGAAATTTTAAATAAATGCATTGGTCAATATTTTTTGTCTCTTTAATTATTTTAAATTCTAAAATTTATATTAATATATGTTTGTGGTTTAATGTTTACCAAATATTGGTGATATGAAATATAATGATTGATTAAAATAAAAATTATTTATTTGTTATAAAAATGGTAATAAAAACTCATTTATTAGAAAATAGTTATTTGTTTTATTTTATAAAAATTATTGATGTTCAATATACATGGTGGAAGGTATGCTATCTTTGGTAAATTAATCTATGGCTTTTTTTATTCTTAGGAAGGTATTACCTTTATTATTGTGGGTATGTTAAATTTTTTGAAAACATTTATTTGTTTCATTTCCACCAAAACAATTTCTATTAATTTATTTTTTTAAAAATCATCAAATTATATTTAAATTTTTTAAATACTTTTTATTTATTAAAAATATATATATAATAAATCAAAAAATATGATTTTGTTTTTAAAAACACTTGTATATAATGTTTCAAACATACGTAATATTTTAATCAAATTACTGATTTATTATATCATCTAAAAATGTTTTTTTCTTTAACTATTGATATTATATATATATAATTCACATTTTAATTTGGTTCAACATTATCATATTATGTAATCATTATAGTGTGTTTTTATAAATAAATGTATAATTATAGTGATTAAACTTTATGACAGTGACAATGATAAAAATATTATCTTCAGTGAATTATTTTTTCAATGTTTTTTAAAATTTAACTATCAAATTAGATTGATAAATTTAAAATAATGACACTGTATAGATGTTTAAAACATATATTATTATTATAACAGAACTTTTATTGGTAATTAAATCATTATAATCATAATAATAAATCATTTTTCTACCAAAAATATTATTCCAATATAAAAAATGTTTTATTTTAAATGTAATTTTTATCATGATTAATAATTGAATTACATTAAATTCCTAAAAACAAATGATGAAAAAATAATAATTTAGTTATATGAGTTATTTAAAATGTTTGGTAATATTTAATTTATATAGGTGAAAACATATTTCCACCAAAAAAATAAAAAAAACGTAAAATTTGAATGTATAAGAATAAATAATTTTATCTTTACCAAGAAAAACATTTCATCTTCCAACTCCCAATTTAGGGTGAAATATTTTATATCTTTTATAATGTTCATTAGTTTCATTTGTTATTTAATTTATTATTTCATATTTATGTTTAATTTGTTTTTTAGTATTAAAAATATGATAATAATCTTCTTATATAGTTGTTCTCTTTTGCTCGAGCTAGGGTGATTTTTTTAAATTCTAGTGGGAGATTAGATTTTGATCCTGCATCTAAGATAATGACAATAAGGAAATGCATCAATAATTCATACAAACAACATGAAATTTTGATTTCTTACTACTTATTTAATAATTTTTCCATCATTATTTATATTTTTTATATGTTAATTTTTTTATATTTTTTATGTAATACTTATTTAGTTTCTTCAATAGATATTTTTAAAAGTCATACTTTTCTTTCAAGTGTCTGTAAAAAGGCATAAAATAGATAAAATGTTTTTTTTCCGTCCAATGATACCATGATTTCTATTTTTAATTCCTTTCTATTTAAAACTATCAATAATGTATATCAATCTAATACATGATGTTCCCAGTATATCTCCTAGTGCATCCTTTTATTTTAAGTTGGAACCCATTTTAGTAAAGAAGACAATTGGCCTAAAAAAACAAGGAAACCACATCTGTATTATCTTGATACCTTTGTAAAATGATACATAAGTCATTTATGATTTGAAGTAATGATCTTCAAGTCAATTTGATATATGATGTGCCTGAAATGACTCAATGTGTTAGTTATCAGTTCAAAATCAACATTTTATTTCAAAAAGTGTACTCACAAAAAAATTAAGATAATGCGTTTGGACTTCATAAAGCATAAGTAAATTTATAAATCAGTCAAATTAGATGTGTATGAATTGGTATCACTTAAAACTCATTAATCGTGTGATTGGTAGGAGTCAAAGTGTTTGTTTCCAATTAAAAATGAAAATCTAATAAGAATTAAAAGTGAAAGACCCAAAACTAATCAAACACATTAATATTATTTTGATACTTTTAGAAAATGATCCATAAGTCATTTAATAAGTGTAGGAATCTATCGTAACTCTGTCCGACTTAGTGTGTGACCAGTAAGACTCCATGTATGTATTTTTATTTAAAATTTAGATCAATTTTAGTAAAAAGGACAAATGACCAACCCAAAACCAATAAAATTCATTTGTATTGTTTTGATACTTTAGAAAAATGATCTATATTTCATTTTTTACATATATAAATTAACTTCACCTTAATCTTTTACATGATGTTCCTCGTATGACTCCAAGTACAAATTTTTATTTAAAATTCACATCCATTTTATTTGAAAGTAAAACTGAACTAATTAAAACTAATAAAATTGTTTAAAATTGTTTTTATACTTTAGTAAAAAGAGCCCGAAGTCATTTATGATGTGTAGGAATCATACTCACCACATTATATTACATGATGCACACAGTATGACTCAAAGTGTTTGTTATGATTTTGAAATTGACATTTTACTTCCAACAGTGTCACATAATATAAATAGGTAAAATGAACTTAAATTTTATTGATAATTTAAGAAATATAATAATAGTAATTTTGAGGTGTATTAATCAATCTCACATAATAATGATGCAATATGTGATTGATATGATTCAAAGTGCATGTTTCTGGTTTAAAAAGACAATTTAGTAGAAAAAAAACTAACATACTCAAAAAAAAAATGGATTCAGATTGTTTTTAAAATTTGAGAAAATGATCAATATGTATTTTTAGATGTGCGGGAATCAGCCTCACCTCAATCTGAAGCATGGTGTGAATGGTATAACTCAATGTAGGGCCTTTTTATTTAAATTTGACATCAATTTTAATAAAAAATAAAAATGACCTAATCCATACTGAAAAAAATAAATTTTTATTTTTTTATCCTTTATGAAAATGATTAAAAATTCATTTTTGATTTGTATGAATCAACTTCACTCCAATCGGATACCCGATGTTCTCGGTATGCCTCCTAGTGTGTATTTTTATTAAAAATTGATTTCTATTCTAATAAAAAGAACAATTAACATACTAAAATTTGTGAAAAAAGCATTCATATTGTTTGGATACATAAGTAAAATTATCAACAAGTCATTTATGAAGTGTAAGAAACAACCTCACATAATTCAGAATTACAATTATCCCTTGATGGTAGTAAACATGTTTTTAGTGTTTTAAAACACAAAAACATATCTAGAACAGTCAAAACCATTAAAAAACTTGTATTGATATTAAATTAGAGTAAAACCGCCACTAAATTTATTTTTACATGTAAAGGTGGAAAAAACATCAATCCAATAAGTGGTGTTGTTGAAATTACTCAATAAACTCTTCTCAAAGGTACAAAAGACTTTCAAAACAGTTATCGAGGTGTCAAAACGTGGAAAATAGTAAAGGATTGGCCTAAAACCATGGGACATCGACCATATATTAAATTTTATATGTAGAAACTAAATTAAAATAATTGATACTTATGGTTTTCCTTGTATTGCTGTAAATGTGTTTTTTGTGTTTTAAAACACCAAAATGTTTGTGCAATGAACAAAACCCTATAAAACTACCTCATATTGTGGTGAAATCATTGTAATAACCCTACTGAGTTTTTTTGGATGTGTATGCATAGATAACATATCAATATGGAATGTCGGGTGGTTGGAAGTACTCAATAAACACTTCTTAAAGTTAAAAAGCATTTAAAAGCAACTGTTGTGTGTCAAAACCAAGAAAATGATATCGGATTGCACTAAAATCTGGGTAAAAATACCATATATTTAATTTGTAAATTAAAAAACTAACAACATTTCATTTTTAATTATGGTTTTTACATGATGGTTGTAAAGGTTTTTTTTAATTTTAATACACTATAATATGTGGGGAACGGTCAAAACCATAGAAAACGGCCTCACATTGAAGTGAAATCATTATAAAATCATAGTTGAGTAGTTTTTGAAATATAGGACATGTCGGGATAAAAAAGTATTTAAAATATGTTTATTAAATCAAGTACAAGAACACTCCACATTTCTTTTAAAATAAATTATAGTATTTACATATCTATTTTCTCTTTAATTTTTTGAATATTATCATAAATATGAAATTTTATGTTTTTCACACATTTTCAAAAAATATTATTGGTTTTATGTTAAAAAAATTTCTATTTGATTAATGAAATAAAAAAAATAAGTGCTTCATTATGAATATATTCTTTTTCTTTTATATTTTTCAATTATTTTCTTAAATGTTATAGTTTTCATTGTAGGTGGAAGATATCAATCATTGGAATGTGTATGAACATTCTTATCCACAACATTATTTTAGTTTTCTAATGTAATAATAATTTGTCATGTTTAGTTTTAAATTTTATTATTTTTTAACATAGTTAATGTGATGATGTCTTTGGTTTAAGTTGGTGACATGACGTGGAGGCAGACAACTACATTAGAGGTCATGATGTGGATGTATATTTTTTATCTATTGTGGTTGTAAATATTTTATATGTATATATTGATGACTGAGGTATTGTTTGATAGATGTATGGGTTGAATAAGACAAATGTTATGATGACAGTGGATGCTTTTATATATCACTACGGATTTACAATGTATATATGATCATTTTTTATTGAATAATTTAAAAATGGAATTATCGGTGGTTATTAGTAATCACCGCTAGAAAATAAATAAATAAAAATTTATCAATGAATACAATTAACACTACAAAAGCTATCAACTTCTAGTAAGTTAGGAAGAGGTTTGTTTCACTCTGTTTATGTTTCCCCTAATTTTTTAAAAAATAAAATAACTTCCACTAAATACACCTGAAACTACCTCTAAATATACTAAAAATTACACATATTTAAACCACTACATAATAAAAAACACATATAAATGACTAGTTGTCATACAATACGCAGCTGTTTTACTAATAGACAATATACAGTTAGGCAGTAGTTTAAACTACCTCTAATATACAAAAAAAATGTTTCCAATAATCTTTGTGTGGTCAAATGATAACATCACCATTCACAGAGACCATGTAATAAAATCCTTTTGTCTTGAGATATCTATTAAATCCTGATTCGCACTATTTTACATCATCCTTTATTACTCTATTATTCATTTACCTTACTAGAAAGAAATTCCTTATTCTGTGATGGCAATAGATTTTGTAAATGTACTATATACCTGATCAATTATACCTAATATATCTCTTCCTATCATAAGAGAAAAATTATTTCCTGATTAATCAATCAATTGCATACTTCCAATGATGCCCTAAATCCAAGATACAACACTATGACTTCATTACCATAGTTTTATTTCTTACATTGATGTTTTCAATCAAATAGTATATACTGATAAAAATATAAAATTAGGATACCAATATATGTGTTTGCAGATAGAAACTACCAATGACACCTGAAACATGTATTTGCCCTATATGTGGTTCATTTGTCATGATATCGCCAACTCGCGATTTCTAAGTGTGGACTTTTTGAGAAAAAATGTCAATACTTATGAGCCCCTAGTACCTGATAGTGATACATCATTTGTTTCATATTAGAATGATTTATATGGACCTTAAAACATTTATTTAATATTAATGTCATAGTCTATCTAGGTTTTAATTATAAACTGGGAACTTTTAAAACCTTTTCATATAACAAATAATCTATGGACAGGAATATGTAAATAATTTTGTTTAGGGTATCCACTATTACAACACTACCAATTTCAATAGATCAAACATTCAAACATAACTTGTTAACTCTCAAATGATAATATCGGGCTTCTATTGAGTTATGGATTTAGAATTTTGGTCTTCCATGCCTCTGTTACATGGATATTCTACAATCTTCAATAGAACAACCTTGGCTAATACCCTCTCAATAGATAAAATCCAAACGTAATTTTATTTTTTACACTATAAAAAATACCACTTTTTTAATACCCATAATAGACTTATCATATTTTATATTATGATAAAAAATTATTTACGAAATATTATTCAATGAACTATAACAAATATAATCATATTATGCAGTGATTACTTGGCTTAATAAAAAGCCACAAGAAACTCTATATTTGAAGATATAGATACCACTAGCATGAATTAGATTATCATTCTCATTACCTTATTCTAACTATGATTTTGAATCATATTTATCCAATGTAATACTAGTTTGTTCCTTCCATTCCTCTCCATGTAATAGGCATATATCCCATATACTTCCTCAAGCATAATTAGATATTTCTTACTACTTCCCATGCTATTTTCCATGATATAATTGATATTTTCCTACCATTAAATATTCTTTTCTAATATCATATATAGTACATAACATGGCACAAGTGATAGATCAATTACTGGTTTTTATGGAATTTTTTCTATTCCCTATTCATGTATTCTTAGATAGATCAATCCCATACCATATTGGTAACAATTCTCGCTCGAACCATTCTAATTTCTATTTTTAAATATCATGTTAGTATGTGTTTTATTATTTTTTCTCTATGAAACCATTATATTTTACTTAGTATACCGTGTCCCGTAAAATGTAGGATTGTACTTTAAGTCAATATATAGATATTTACATTCATTCTGGTCTTAAAAGACTATAATATAACTATCTGTTTTATACTTTCCATCCAAAATATTTCACATGTAAAATAGTGCTTCTCCTAGAAACATATTCTAGCAGGAAGGAAAAAATTCATTCTTAATAAATATCATATCATCATACAGGGAATCCATTATAGAAATTTAATTATTCTTGTCAATAATAGATTATTTCCATTTACTGGTTACTAACATGATCTATTATTCTCAATGAAAAATCTATCACTGACCATGATGAATGTTAAAGCATTAGCATGGTTTTTAAGCTTCTTATAAAGAATGTGTCTCTAGACCATTCATATTACACATGATACTATGGAACTTTTTCCTATAAAAACTGTTTGTGCATCATCTGTATTGACTAAATCCAAGTAAATATTTCACCTACTATCTCAAATATAGATATTTTCCCTATCATAGAAATATATTCATTCCCTTGACTATGTATTTTATGTATCGTTTATTTCTATAACAACCATAGAAAACATTAGGATAGTTATTCTAGATGCTCATTGTGTGTTTTTTATGCATATTTTTTATATTCATAACAAACTATTTGCATCCAGGCACATGTTGAAATGGCATAATGGAATTATTTCATAAAAAATTAACATGTTATCCATTTTACTTTATAGTTGGAACATAGTTATGGAAATACATCTCTATTTGTAAATAATGTCTTTAAATTTTATAAATGTATCAATAATTCATATCAATCCAAACATTAATTCTCCCTTTCTTTACACCATGGATATGATGTGTATAATGAAATGAGAATTAGAGAATTACTCCATACTACATTTTTATTGATCAATGTTAGAATGTAATACTCATCATAGATCATCCTTACTAAAATCATAGCTTTGATTTATATGTGGAAATGTGTGTTTCGGAATTACTCCATGCAATATTATAACGATCGATGAATGCATGGTCTCGATATTCTTAATCTCACAAGCCGGAAGCTACTCATATCTTACGGCCATGCATATTTTATAATTCACTCTCACACTCATTAATATTGTAAAATGAGTCTCATGAAGTGTATAATTTTACCAAAAGCATCCCTTGTAATAGTTCGAAGTCTCTAGTTAATGAATTTACAAATTATTTGTGTCCTGACTTTATTTATAAATAAGTTCATGTGTTAGAAATACCTCTGTTATTTAACTCTAATTACACAAGGAACAAACATGGTAGATCCTTGAAAACTGATGAATCTTTCCTCACAAAAAATTACCTTTCCATAACTAGGTATAAAAGTCTTATGTTTTATATTCTATATGTATTGCCTAGTTTTCATGAATAACTGAATGACTAGTTGATTATGAGATGCCACAAACAACATTCATTCAAAAAATCTAATAATGTCTCATTCTATCAATTGGACACGTGAGATAATTCTTTTTGGTTATACTCAATAAAATTTCATCTACAACAATTAAAATTATCAATTAAAATTTGGTACTTCTCCCCACTAATTTAGGAACCGCCTTTTCTCAACCGCTCAAAGAACACACCTCACATCTTACAATGATTCTATACATTCTAGGTTATTAAATTCAAATACACATATATTATATGAACATTTTATTCAGGACAATGTATTTATAATAAAAACAATACATATAATTGAAACAAAAAAAATATGCTTATCAGTTGTTTATTAGAGGAATTTCATGTAACTAACTTGAATTAAATCCATTTAAAAAATGATAAGATAATTGTGTGTTTTTAAAACAAACACTATGTTTTTATTATTTTAAAATTAGTGGTGTTTTTAATTAAACCCATACTAACTAATTTAAAAAAACCAAATTCATCACACTCCCTCACTCCCACTATGTAATCCTGAGCCCCCCCCCCCCCCTCCCGCCCCACCCTTTTCATCTCCCTTCTCTGGAGGTGACACTGAACTTGAAACACCTGTTCCCGACACCCCTCTGAAATCCTCCTCTCTACTCCCCAAAGGTGACTCCGACCCAATGACCGATATCCCCCCCCCAACCCATCCGATCTCCTCTTATCTATTCCCCAACAGTAACCTTGACCCCATCATCATCGTTACCCCCACCCCTCTAACCTCCCCATCTTGGATACCCAATGGAGACCTTGACCCCATGACACGTTCCCCCCAACCTCTCCAACCTCCTCCTCTTTGTTCCCTGGTTGAGACCACAGCCCGATGACCCCCATTCCCCTAAACCCCTCCAACCTACCTCCTCCCTTATCGGTAGACACCCTGACATCTATCACACCCCCAATCCCCTCCCACCCTGACCCCCTACCCCACCCCTCTAAACTCCCTGTCCCCAACTCTGTTTCCCTCCTCAGTGGTGATACAACCCCCCCCCCCAACCTCCCTCTCCTCAGCTCGAATCCCCTCTATGGTGAAAACACAAACCATTCAAATATCTCATTTAGAAGCACATATTTGATAGGTAAACCAACCATTCTGGTTGATTTCAATTGATTTTTTTTCATTTCATGAGTTCATAATGATGGGGATAAATGTTTTCATAGAAATAGGGAGAAACCCATTTCTCTCTAACTCCTTATTTTAAATTATCAATAAATTGGGATGATTCAGAAAGAAATCATAATTTCTATTGTGATATTTTTAAAATTTCCCAAATTATCCCTCTATCTCCTTGTGAATTTATTTCATTACATAATGCCATAATTCCATTTCCATTCAACCTCACCCTATCCAATTTCCCTTGTACTATTTAAATCCTCTATCGGTCTTTCTTCAAGCTATTACATTATTCCCATTCTTGATTTTCATCATAATAGGATGATATTTTGCTTCAATAATAGCCTGAAATTAAATCCTTCAACCATATTCCCACTATTTTTCAATATCCAGTTCTCAGTTGCCCCACTTCATCTTCACCCATCCTCAGCATCTATGTTATGTATTTTTACTGTAAGTAATTAATTTTTTAGTTCTTATGTTTAGTTTTTAAATGATATAATAATTTAAATTTGGTAGTTTTTAGATTATTACTTTATATTTGAAACTTAATTCTATTTTCATAATAAAAAATTATTATTTAACTTATGAATACATTGATTTTTATAAATTTATGTAATTCACATAAAAATAGTCATACATATTACCAAGAGTATATGAAAAAAAATGCATTATAATGGAAGACTTGTAATTATATCTTAGTATACTGGTCATATTGATTTATATATTATTGAAATTTTCACATGATCAAATTTTTATTAATTATTGTTAATTATTTTTCAATTTTACTATATATTTATAATAGATTTATTATTTGGTTACATTGAAAAATTTAGGATTTATATAAATCTGTGAGATTATAAATTACATTACTTAATTATTTAATTAAGTGATAATATTAGTATAATTTTTTTAATATGACTATTATTTGTATAATTATATGAAATACATAAAAAATATTTTAGTTTTATTCAATATATAATAATAATAATTTAAAGATAATTTTATAAATAATAGTAAATATAATTAAATACATTATTAGCGGGATAGATAATTTTTTGTATGAAATTTTTTGTCATTAATTTTCAACTCGATAAGCTCCATTAATTTTTAAATTATCAATTATATTTTAGATAAACCATTTTAAAAAAACCAATATTATTTTGAAATTTTTATGAAATGCATTGGTTAACATATTTGTAACATTAATTGTTTTCAATATTAAAATTTTTAATAAAATATATTCATTATTTAATATTCACTAAATTTTGGGGATATAAAAGATAATTATTTATTAAAATAAAAATTATTTCTTTTCAATTTGTTATTAAAAAGGTAAAGAAAACATATTTTTCAAAGGGTTATATGTGTAATTTAACATAAACTTATTATGTTGTGCAGACATGGTGGTAGGGTTACAATCTGTGGGCATATAATCTATTATTATTTTTTATCAGGGAAAGGTATGCCCACTAATATTTTCTTATGTGTTTTTTTAAAAAGGTTATTTGTAACATTTCCATAAAAACAATTTCATTTATATTTTTTTTATAAATTTTCATAATAAAATCTGTATATTTTATGAATCCCTTTTATATTATAAATATATATATAATAAATCAAGAAATATACATATTGTTATTTTTAGAAAAGTTTTATAGAATTTTTTAAACATATGTAATGTTCTAATCAGAATACCAATTTAGTCGATTAAATTAAAAAATTATTTTTCTTCACCTATTGATATATTATCCATAAAATGTATATTTTATTTTTTATAAATATTATCATATTATGTAATATTTCTAGTCTCTTTTTTGAGAATAAATGAATAATTTCATTTATTAATGTTGATGACCACGATAACGATCGAAATATTATTTAGGATGATATATTTTATTACTTTTTTGAAACATTTAAATAATAAATTAGATTGATCAATTTAAAATAATGACAATTGGATTATGTTTACAAATACATGTGATTCTATTAGTATACATATTATGGAAAATAAATGCATTATAATATTTAGAAAAAAATTAGTGTAAATATATGTTTTTTTAATAGAAAAAAATTTCCCATGTATAAATTTTTTTATTTTAAATGTCCATATCATCATGATTATATATTGAATTATATAAAATTTGTAAAAATGAAGGATTATCACCCATAAAAAAAATTAGTCGTTATTTTATATATTTATAAAAAATTAATTTATATATGTAAAAAAATCCTACCACCATAAAAATAAAAAAATGTAAAATGTAAATATGTAAGAAAAAATACTTTTATCTTTACTGAGAAAGACATGAGAACGTTCAACACTAAATTTAGAAATATATATTTGAAATTTTTTAGAATGTTCTAGGGTTTTCTTCTTCCTATAATTTATTTTTTCATATTTGTGATTAATTTATTTGTTTTTTTACTCCTATAATAATTTTTTATGCAGATGGATTATTTAGCCTTTGTTGGGGTGGTTTGTTAGAAGCTTCACATGATCTTGAGAGATTGGACTTCAAACCTGCAACTTAGATAATAAAAAAAGGTAATGCATCAAGAATGAATAAAACCACTATGAAAAGGTTAATTCCTACTACTTATTTAATTGATTTATCCATCATTTTTTGTTCTATTTGTAAGTTAATTTCCTTATTATTTTTTCTAAATCTTAATTTGTTTTTCATAGATCTTTTAGGAAGTCAAATTTTTCTTTAAAATATCTAGAAGAAGTATCAGACGATTTAAAATCATTCTTTCTGCTAATTTTCTCACAATTTATATATTTTTTACTTTTTTTTCAAAGCACCAACAGTACAAATCAATCATATTCTTGATGTACGCATAATGGATTCAAGTGTGTCTTTTTATTTAAAATTAACATCTATTTTAGTAAAAATATTAACTGAACTACTTAAAACCAAGTAAAGAAAGTGGATTGATTTAATTATTTTGTAAAAAATACATAATCCATTTAATTAATATTGTAATCATCCGTACATCAATCTGATAAATGATGTGCTCAGTATGACTCAATAGTTTCATGATCAGTTTAAAATTGACATTTTAGTTCAAAACCGGTCACTCAGAAAAAAAATCCAAGAAAACGCTCTTGGATTTTCTAGCTAATTGTGGACATTGAGTAATAAGTCATTTTTTACATGTATGAAACTAATACAAGATGTGATCCTTCTGATTCGAAGTACGAATGTCTTTTTAAAATGAGAATTTTGTAAAAAATACAAGTAAATCACTCAAAACCAAGAAAATATATTTTTATTTTTTTGATACTATATAAAATTGATCAATATGTCATTTGAGACATGTAGGAATCAGATGCACCCAAATTTGATGCAATGTGTGACTAGTATGTCACCAAGTGCAACTTTTTATTTAAAATTGAGATCAATTTTAATAAAAAGGGAAAATAGCCTATTCAAAACTGAGAAGATAAATTCGTATTATTTTGATACTTTAAGAAAAAGAACCATAATTTATTTTTTATGTGTAGTAATGATCCACACCTCAATCTGATACATGATGTTCCCAATATAGCGCTAATTACATCTTTTTATATAAAAAATTAAATTTTTTTAAAAAGGAAAACTAGCCTACTCAAAATAGGGAAAAATCATCTATATTATTTTGATACATTAGGGAAATGATCTATAAGCCATTTATTATGCCAATGAATCATCCACAACTCAATCTGATACAGGATGCACATGGTATGACTCAATGTGTTCATTATCGGTTTAAAATTAGAATTTTAGATAAAAAAGTGTCACTCGCTGAAAATATATCATTCACGCTCGTATTTTCAAGATAATTTATGAAATTAATTCTTAAATCACTTTTTACATGTAGGAATTATTCTCATATAAAAACAATACACGATGTTATCGGTGTAGGTAAAGTGCATGTTTCAAGTTTGAGATGCCAATTTTGTGAAAAAGAAAAGTGACATACACAAAACATAGCTAACCCATTCATATTGTGTTAATCCATTAGCACAACAGTCTAAAATTAATTTGAGATGTGTAATAATTAGATAAACCTCAATCTAATTCATGGTGTGACTAGTATGAATCCATGTTTTGATTTTTATTTAAAATTGATATTAATTTTAGTTAAAAGGACAAATGACCTACTCAAGTCCAAGAAAATAATTTCATATTGTATTGATACTTTTGAAAATAAATTCATATATATTTTTTGAAGTGTAGGAACCAACCACACCTTAATCTGAAACACAATGTGCCTAGTAGGGCTCTAAGTTCATCTTTTTATTAAAAATTGACATTAATTTTAGTAAAAAGGACTACAGAACCACTCAAACCAGAGAAAAGATATTTGGGATGTGTTGGTACTCTAAGAAAATGATCCATAAGTCATTTATGATGTGTAGGAATCATCCACATTTCATTCTGAACTATGATTTTCCCTTGATAGTCAAAACAATTAGTGTTTTAAAATGCAAAATAATGTGAGGAATGGTAAAAACCATAAAACTAATCTCATATTGATATGAAATCATGGGAAAACCATCTATGGAATATTTTTATGTGTATGTGTAGAAAACACGTCAATATGACATGCAGTGTGGTCGAAATTACTCAGTAAACATTTCTCAAAGGCACAAAAGTCTTCAAAAAGATGTTTTGTGGGGAAAAACCTAGAAATATATTTTTTTTATTTACCCTAAAATTATAGGGAGTTGACTATACATTTAATGGTGATGTTTTGGAACTGAAATCACATCATTCTGACTTACGGTTTTCTCGGGATGGAAATAAGTGTGTTTTTGTTGTTTTAAAACACTAAAATGTATGTGGAATGGTAAAAACTATAGAAAAAGACCTCTCATAGAATTGAAATCATGAAAAAACCACAAATATTTTGTTTTAGACGTGTATATATAGAAAAAACATCAATCTAATGTGTGTTGTTGTCGGAATTACTCAATAAATAATACTCAAAGGTACAAAAGCATTTAAAAACAAGTGTTGGGGGTCAACATTATGCAAACAACGTTAGATTTTCCAAAAATTAGGGGAAATGACCATAGATTTAATTTTGAAATATAAAAACTCCAAAAATAATAATTTCAAATTATGGTTTTCTAGTGATGACCGTATAAGTGATTTTAGTGTTTTAATACCCAAAACTGCACCTGGAATGGTCAAAAAAAAGAAAACGAACTCATATTGATTCGAAATAATCGAAAAACCACCTATAAGTTTTTTTTGAAATACATTACATGTTTTTTTTAATTTATTTAAAAAATTATTAAATCAAGTTCAAGGACACACCACATCGCTTATTAAATAAATTTTAAAATTTACTTATCCCTTTTCAATTTCATGTGTTGAATCTTATCTTAAAAATGAAAGTTAATGTTTTGAAAGTGTTTTTTATTGTGAAAATTTATTATGTATTTTTATCAAAATAACAAATTTTATGTGAAACATTTTAAATATATCATATCTCTTTTTTATTTGGTATTTATTTTCATAAATGTTCTGGTTTTCAATATAGATAGAAGAAGCTCAATGTATGAACGAGCTTGAAAATTCTAATCCATGAAATTCTTCTAGTTTTATATTGTAATTCTAATTTATTAGTTATAGTTTTAATTTTTTTTTCTAATTTTGACAAGATGACGTGGTTGGTTTTAGTTAATGAGATGATGTTGGGGTATACAGATGGATTGGAGGTCGTGACTTGGATGTATATTAGGAATTTATTGTTGTTGGACATTTTTTATATGTATATATTGATAAATATGGTATTTTTTGACTAATGTATGGGTTGTCTGAGACTGGTGTTCTGATGAAAATGGATGTTTTTATATATTATTGTGGATGTAGAACGTATATATGATCTGTTTTTTATTTAAAAAATTAAAAACTAATTTAGCAGCGGTTCATAATAACCGCCACTCAATACAATAAAAAAAATATAGAGGCAGTTACAATTGACTGTTGCTAAAACATACAACCAGTAGTATGTTTCGCGGCAGTTTGTTTTATTTTATTTATATATCCCCTAAATTACTTAAAAATAAAATAAACACCACTAAATACACATGAAACTGACGCTAAATATTCCAAAAACGATACGTAAGAAAACCATTGTGAAATCAAAAAAGTCACTTCTAAATGACTACATCTGTACAACATGTGGACGTTTAACTAACTACTTATATACTGTTATGGGGCTATTAGAAGAGCCGCAAGTCTATAAAAAACCTTTTCTAAGGTTCTTTTTTTTAGTTTGATGAATATACTAGAAAAAGAAGTGATGACTTTATTATTAAATTTTTTTCATTGAATTTTATTTCCCATATACATATTTCATGACATGCGAAATGAATTTCCTCTTGTAAAAAATAAACCATTATTAATTGCAGGATGTTGTGAAGATTTCTTTGGAGTCTTTTATTCCATTGGACTTTTTTTATTTTATTTCAACTTTTTCACCATAAGAATTCAATATTAAACTTTCTTTTTTTTCTCATTTACTTGGTGAATCCTCCCCAAAGGTAAAAACGCTTTTTTCTATATACTACTCACTTTTATAATATTAAATAAAATTCATGTAATTTGATAAAAATATATATAATAATGGAATTTATTGAAAGATTATGATCCTTGATTCAATTTACACATATCCTATGTAAAGATAACTCATTTATATTTCACTTCACTTTTTCCACACAAGCTTCTCAGATATGAGAAAGTTGTGAAATCATTATTTTTTTAATATTGTATCCACAAATCACATTATATGTTGGTGATAGCATTATGATTTAATAATAAAATTCATTATACATGATTCTCTTATAATCATTTTTCTCCACCATATTTCATGAGGTGGCTGAATAGGTATTGGGGACTCTAACACCATGAATTTCATTTATCGTTATACATTGCGCTAGTACCTATACCACTCTTGAAAATTCATATTAGTTAAGAAATTAATTTTTTCCAAATTACATCATATTTAAATTTTTTTATAATTTTTCATTTTGAAAAAAATTTAATCTACCACATTATTACTTTTATATAGATTAATAATTAGACATTACCAATTTATTTAATAGTCAAATATCTCCCACTATTTTATCAAACTCTTTTAGCCCTGACTATAAGACACAGAATACTTGGATGCTTGAGTGTTATAGTGGAATGTATCCTCAAAATATGTATGCATGGTCAACAAGAATTGGCTATTCCATTACTCAAAGTCTTTCAAGGTATGCATTTGACTAACAAACCGTATTAACTTGGGGTACCTCAATATGTTGAGTGTAGTCCCATCATTTTGATATAAAGAACATGATTTACTCCACAATTCAATATAAGGTTAAAAAATGTATATTTGGCTACTTATTTTCAAAAAACCTTAGTTAAGTCGACCCACCACTCTCATAAGAACTCCTTGGTAGTATGGGGCACCCCCAACTAGTGACGATAATCACATTGTACCATTGGTTGTGTTCAAATTAAAATGATGAAAGGTGTTTGTGACTTAATACTTGTTTGATGGTTTTTATTTATTTATATATGAAACTAGAAAAAAATGGGGATATGGAAGAACCTCATTTTATTTGCGCTAAGAAGAAAGTGCAAATAAAGGGGTGACATTTATCAGCCCTGACAAAAAGAGCTCATAAATGTACCCTTTATCAGCACTAAGAATAACAATGATAAAGGTGTATCTTAAATCAGTTTTTTTCTTAGCGCTAATAAAGAGTTCATTTATCAACCCTATTTTTATCTCCGACAAATATTTTTAATAAATAATATAATTAATTTATATAAATTTAATAAATTTGTATTAAAAATAATGGTTATTTTTATACATTAAATAAAAAATGCATGTGTGTAATTAATATATGTTTTTTAATAATTAAAATATATATATATTATTTTAAAAAAGTATTTCAATGATTATAAATATAAATATAAATATATATAATTATAAAATTATAATAAATTTCCTTAAATAATAAATATATTTATTTGATTTATTAGATTCATTATATTTTTTGTACATAATATATTTATTTTACTTATTTTATTTATAATTAATATATATGACCTTTTTAAATATATATATATATATATATCTGTAATTATAATTATTAAATATATTTTTGTTTTAAATAAATTTGGTCGATAAATATATTGATCATGTGTGTATATATGTTTTGTGTCCTCATGAATGTTCATTGATACATTACACTCTTCTTATTATTCATGTTGTCCATATATGTGATGGCTCGTTATTTATTATATATGTATATGAGTAATTCAAGTAACCCATATGAATATTATGTTTTAAAAAATAATTATAAAATTACATTAAATATATTTAATAACAAATATATTTAATACATTTATAATTTTTAATTTTTAATTATATATAAATACTATTTAAATATATATATTTGTATTTATAATTAAAGCTGTATATATTTAAATAATTATAAAATTACAATAAATACATATATTATAATTTTAGAAATATATATATAAATATATTAATAGTTATATAAAAAGATTTATAAATATATTTATTTGTGGTTATTTATAACTATATATATATAATAAAATTATAAGAAATATATTTGTTATATTACTTATAAAGTAATAAATATATAATTAAATAAATATATTTATAAATATATACAAATATTTATAAATAAATAAAAAATAGTTATAATTATAATTCCTAAATAAATTTATAAATATATTTGAATAATTTAAAAACTATCATAAATATATTAATAATTTATATTTATATACAAATATTTTCAAGTAATACATTTAGTTATAATTAGAAACTAAATAAATAAATATATATTTAAATAAATATAAAATTATAATGAATATATTAATTATATATATATATACAATTACCAATATATTTGTTATAATTTTATAATTATTTAAATAAATAAAAATATATTTATTAATTTATAATTAAAACTTTAAATGATAATTTGTTTATTAGAAGTTTTATTTAAAAATAAATAAATATTTATATATTACTTATAAATATGAAAAGTTATTTATTTATTTTTTAGTTATAAATATATAATAATATATATTTAATTGATTAATTATTAATTTTTAAAAAACATATTTATTATTTTCATATATAATTTTATATATAACTAAATATATATATTTATAAATATATAATAATATTGAAAAATTAATTATAATATTTATATTTACATTTATAAATAAATACATATATATATATATTTATAATAAATATTATAATTATATGTAAATAAAAATATAATAAAAATATTTATCACAAATTTATAAATATAGATAAATATAAAAATATAATGAAATATATATATTCATTTATAGTTATTAAAAATATGTATATTACACATGTAATTTTATAAATAAATATATATATATATATATATATATAATTTATTATCATTATATTTTACTAACTCAAAAAAAGCATAGATAAAATTTGGTATTATCAGCGCCTTCTAATTTAGCGCTGATAAAACATACATTTGTCAGCGATTTCTTTCTATCGCTGGTAAATGCTTCCACCCATATTATAAATGAACTCTAAAAACCACATCTTTCCTTCGAACCACTAAGGTTCTCACAGAAGTCTTGCTCTACCACCACTGCCTCCTCCTCCTCCTCCACCCCATCCTCCCCTTCCTTCATCACATCCTCCTCCTCTACCACTGCTGTGATGTCCTCCTTCACTGCCATGAAGGTCTCCTCTGCCACCTCTGCCATGTCCTCACTCTTGTCGCCTACCGACTCCTCCTCCTACATTGCCGCCACCACGAATCCCTCTTCCACCACCGTGAACCCTCCTCCTCCTCCTCTGTAACAAAATCCTCCTTTCATGAATACCTCCACATGTGTGCATTGTAACACAATTCTTTATTTGCACAAAAATAAATATATTACCAGAATCATTTGGGGTTTTAATTTTGATCCCTCATGTATGATGGGATCATTTTAGATATTTAAATCATATATTTTTGGAATTTTGATGTCTTTTAATGGAGTTCTTCTTTATTATTTAGTTTCTCTCCATTAAAATCAGCATATTTCATCATGGTTTATTTGTATTCATAGTATATTTTTCAATGAAATTGTTTCATTTTGTATTTAAAAGTGTTACTAATCTTTCTAAATTAAATTTTTATAAAATTGTGAATATATTTGATATCCACATGATGACTTAAACTGTTTTATTGTGTTTTTATCTTAGAATAAATGGGTTCTCTTTTAAATTTAATTTTTCTCCAATCGAAATGGATTTTTTTGATGTATAAGGGTTTTTTGAAATGACTGTGAGGATTTCATTAAAGGTTTAATTGGCGTGTGTTGTATTATAATCAACTTTTTTCAATGAAATAAAACAATTTTTGATTTAGAAATTATTTTAGAGTGAGATTTTGATTTTAAAATAATTTTAAAAGGGGGTTGTTTTATTAATTTCCAATGTTTATTTGAAATGAGCATTGGGTTTAACCCTTGTTGTAAACGGTTTAATGGATCATTCAAAAAAATTTGATGGAAATGGTTTGAATTAGTCTTTTTTATGATTTTAACACATTACACTCACGTTTTTAATTGTATCTTCAAAATGTTTTTTTTATAATATATGAAATTCTCAAATTGCAGGTCCACATACTTCATGATTGAATACACCACTTTATATCACGTAGATCTCATCACATAGAGGCCATAACATATTCTTGATTTGAAAATATTTTCTCTATATTATATTTTTATTGTAGTGGTTATATAAAGAGGGTTGATTATCTTTTTTAATGTGCTATACATGGGTAAAAAGGGGTTGTTTCAGTGATGGGTGTTTAGAGATTAGTTGAATAGTGTTTTTATGTCATTAATATTTAATGTGAGTGATTTCCAGATTGATTTTGATCGCCTCTATTTAATTTATAATTTGTTCCCCACATAGTTAGGTTGGACCAAGGTCGTGTACTTTTTATACATTGATACACTCTCCCAAGTATGGGACTACATTCCCATACAAACTAGGAATCAATAACCTCTCCGTAGATATGGATCAAAACGATTCACTTTCTAGCCATTGATAAATTCTCACCAAGAACCATTATTGTACCAATTATGAGTGGTGTAAGAAATATTGAAATTATGCTTCTTAGGTTTAACAACAAGTATTAAAGAATCCATATAATGATAAACTTTAGTAGATAGGAAATCAATCTTAACCTAAGATCATTAGTCTCGTTCATTCTAGATGATGAGGTAGATCATTGAGGATGTGGATTCTAGGATTCAGCCCTCAACATCAAAGATATCCAAGTCTAGATAGAAGACAAAAAATTGGTCACATTTAACAAGATCTCTAGTGTTAACTCCACCATAGTGTGTAGATAAGCGATAATCCCCGATACATAAGTTGTCTAAAGAAAGCAATAATTTACTATATCTTTTGGATAGATGAGAAGGTAAGATAATTGAGGGAAAGGGGTCTCTTGGATATAGATATGGGTTGGGCGAAGAGAGAATGGAGACCAACCTTCCATGCTGAAATTCATTATCTAGATTTACTAAGAGCATAATCAGGGAACTATATGAGAGAGGTGGGGGACCTATCATGTCTTGTAAAATGCCATGTCTAAACACGGGTGCCCCTTGACCATTGAGATTGGTCTCTCTTATGAGGATAACTATAATTGAGGATCGATTACCAGTAAGGTAACGAGATCCATGAGGAGAGGGTGAGGAAGATAAATATTGGAATTAACCCGGATAATGGAAGAATTCCCAGGATTCCACAATGGAAAATAAGCATTCACCAGGGGAGGAGGAAAGTAAGTATCCAAAGAGACCATAGAGAAAAGATTGAGGAATCCAAATATAATCTTCTTAAAGTTTGTAACAGAGTGATCCTGTTGATTACAACTTGAGTAGAACCATTATAGATAGTGTTACACCAAAGATTTCCACCGTGAAATGGAGTCACCTACCTAGATGAGAATTCATGATAGAAGTGGATGAGTGAGATCCATTTCCACACACAGCTAGGCCATCATGGTTTCTTGAAGATGGAGATTTTATACCTACTAATAGAGGAAATACCTGATCACATCACATATACCATGAAGAAATAAGATGAAATAAATGGAAATACCTAGGTGGCTAACCCACACTTCCACTTCATAAAATCCATCATCTCGATCCTGATATGTGAAAGGCTAGACACCATATTTTGTTGACCAACCTAGACATTCCATTAATCTCTATATATATTCTCTATAAATCTCACATATAAAGAGTTCACTTTTATACTATTTCATTCCTACCTCACATGCTTTCTCTTCATGTATTTAAAATCACACCTTAATTTAATACACCTTCCCTTATCAAATTCAACATTCTCTTCGAATAATCATTGTGGAATCCACCCCACCCTAGTTAGAAACCTAGATGAATGACATTTTGTTTCTTTTTAATACCATTCATGACACCCTTAGGTTATAATATTACGGAGTGGATTTTCATTGGAATGATATAAGTAAAATGTTCAATAGTTTTATCCTTCCCCGAATGATAGAAAAAGATATTCTTTTTAGATAAGTTCCCATTGATATGAATAATGACTCAATTAAATAAAACAATCCTTACATTTCAATTTGAAATGGGTTTCCTGATATACTCCATTGGTAGGTTTTACCAATGACTTCCAATAATATCTTTTATGGTTATAGAACACTTTCATTGTAATTTTTTTACTTGTAAAAAATTATTTTCCCTTGATTAATTCATTGTATACTCAAGTTGTTGTAGGAATACTTTATCATATTAACATCGATAGATAAATTGATGGTGATCCATGACAAGTTTATCTTAGTTTGCCTTTGGTTTCCTCTACGTACATCATCTATTGAAGGCATATGCAATTACATTGGTTAGTTCAAGGAATATTGGGATATATTGTTGATATAAATTTTTGGGTTCTAGGTTGTCAATGATTCTCTTTCATGATCAGGGATTGGTGATTATCTATTTTTCTGTACTTTTAGAATTATTGATAAAATCTTTTATTAAGTTAGGTTTTTAGAAAATTTTATTTAATTTGTGTAAATTGTGCATGTTTCAAGATTTTTCATAATTTGGTTAGATGTTAATTATTATGTTTCCCATAACGCCTCAAATAAAACCATCGGGTTTGATATGAATATCCATAAGACCTTATGTGCACCTCCTAATCTATGTATTAAGGTTATACTATCAATTAATTAAGGATATATCATCAAATATCTGATTATAAAAATTCCATTATTATTTTTCAACAACACATTCCCATTGAATGGTTGTTGTTAATGTTATATACCTATTGGGTCATGAAATTATGAAAACATGTTATATTATCCAATGATCAATAAAGAAATGAGGAATTTATCATCATATCGACAATTAAAACAAATATACAATATTTATATATATACTTTTCACAAATTAAAAGAGATAAATGGTATGGATCTAAGAAGAACATACAACACATATCCCACTAGATTGTTCAAAGGTTGATGGATCAAGGGGAGGTATATGAGAGAGATTTAGAGACCAAGAGGGAGATCTAAAATTTCATATAGGCACATGGGGTTCAGCTATTGTTGTAGGAGGTGAAAAAAAACAAATACAATTAAAATCCATAAGGTGTATTAAATACACCCATGTGAAAGGCACACCGATAAGTCTGTAATTGGAGCCTTTGATTGAGAAATAACAACAAGCCACTTCATCTAGTGAATAGTGACATAGGGAAATTATTTGTCTGAAAGGAATGATTAAGATTGATGGGTCTTGAAGAAAATTCAAGTGTTTTTGTAATATTTTAACTAACTTTTAAAAATGATTCAATTTTTTAAAAACGTTTCTTAATGGTTTCTCACTCATTTTGAATGATTATAATTTTTGGGTCATGAAGCTTCATTGACTATTTAAAAAAAGGAATTGTGGTTTCTTGAAAGAGTGTTTGAAACTAATTGATGTATTTTAAAATTTTGTATTGTTTTAAAGAGGAATCTGTGTAAATCGTTTCTTTTTTTTAATGGGATTTCAAGTGTTATTTTATAAATATATTTCAAAGGAAATTTGAATTGTATTTTTTTCATAATATTTTAAATTTATATATTTACAGAATTAGGAAAACTATTACATTATATCAACATTTTTTATATTTATTTTTTTAAATACTAATATAACCAAATAAAATTGGATGAATATTAATAAATAATGGATGGATTCCAACCGTTTGATAATAGAAAATGAAGATGGAGTGAAAGTGTAAATAAATTTTGCGAAAGATCATGCACATGAACCTTCTTAAATCCTTTTTTTATGTTATCATTTTTTGTTATTCATGACAAGTTAGTCCATAGGAGTTGGAAAAAAACATGATCTATCCAGGAATAGATCAAAGTTATAAATATTTTTATTAAACATGGAGAAAAGATAATAAAACTAGTTGCTGAGATAACAATGCATTTTCTGGATCGTCTGATATGATTACATGTGTGGACAATTAAGAAGTATGTATCAAGGAACTGATTACAGATGTGAATGATAAAGATAATCACGTTGATTAATTAATAAGGATAGTTAAGGATAAACTTCATTATTACCCAAAATTGTTAGAGTAGTTAAAGAGTTGTGAAAATCTTCCTTTGTAAATAATTACTTGCTCTCTTAAATGACATCCTCCCATATGATAATGAGCTCTCAAAAGGAACATACGACACCAAATGAATGATATGTTTGATGGTTATAATCTCTGAATTAATACGTTTCTGCATGAATGGTTGTATAGTATTTCACAAGGACTACAAATCACTTAATGAATTCCCAAAATGTGGTGTTTCTTGGTGCAATAAAGAAAAATTTGGTCCTACGAATGATGTATGTTACTTTCCAATCCTTCCAAGGATTATGTTCCGATATGGACGTGAAGAGACCATAGAGAAATTTACGTGGCACATAGATAATAAAAACAGAGATGGAAAACTACATCACCAGGTAGACTCTCCTTTATGTAAGAGAATCGATCATGAGTATCCTGATTTTTGAAATGAGCTGCGAAACGATTTTCTTGCATTGTCTACAGATAGAGTAAATCCTTTTGTTTTCCAAATAAGCACTCACAATACAAGGCTAGTTATGTTGGTAAATTATAACTTGATAATGTGGTAATGCATGAAATTAAAACATATCATGCTATATATGCTGATATTAGGACTGAAACAACTGGGTAATGCTATTGAAGCTTCTTTGGATCCATTGATCAAGGATTCGAAATTATTTTGGGTTTTGGGGGTTACATTTCAAGATGCATAATGAAATGAAGATTTCACATTGAGATCTATGTTGTATGGGATGTTAAATGACATTCATGATTGTGGAAAATTTTCTGGATATAGAATTAAAGGAATACTTGTCCATCCTAGCTGGGAACAAGGTACAAAATCAATTACGATAAAACAATCAAATAAAACAGGATTTTTAGGACATCGAAGATTTATACCCCAAATCCATAAGAACTGATCTTAGATGACATCAATTGATGGATGTTCAGAAGAATATATAACATTGTTTCTACTAACAGGTGATCAACTATTTGAGAATGTAAAATATGTGGACACTTGTTTTATTAACCATTTTCCAAAAACCGTATGAAAACTAGTTGGAATAAGATATCATTTTTTGAATTACCATGCTATAATTGTTTGTATTTCAGACACTTTCTTGATGTTATGCATGTTGAAAACAAATTTATGTGACAATGTCATCAGCATATTGCAAAATTCCCCCAAGAAAATAAAGGACACAATTATGTCTAGGTTAGACAGGGTTTACTTGGGAATATGAGAAGAGTTTGGGCCAACAAAGGGTGAAAAATGAACTTTTCTTCCTCCAGCTCCTTACATTCTTTCTAGGGAGGAGAGATATCATTTTTCAACATCATTAATGACATAAAGGTTCAAGATGGGTATTCATCATATATCAATAATATCATGTCAATGATCGACTAAAAGTTAAAGGGTTTGAAATAAATTGATTGCCATGTTTTGATGCAATATCTAATTCCTATAGCTTTACGGTGCATTTTTGCCAAGAATTTTTTTACACATTAATGAATGTATGTTTCTTCCTCTAATTTATACACTAAAAAGTTATAGACCTGAAGAAATTGCGTATTATGGGAATAGAAATTGTCGTCATATTATGTGGATTAGAAATGTTCTTCCCCACGACATTTTTCTATATGATGACTAATAAGATGGTTCATTTGTAGAGAAAGACTCAACTATATGGTCTAGTACCCCATTGAATGAAATATGAAGATTTTGGAAAGGTATTTCAAAAATCATTGTCGTCTAGAGGATTGTATTTCTAAGCGATATATTATTGAGTAATATACTGAATTATGTACTGAATAAATATTCGATGTGGAAGAATTGGTATATGAAAATATCATCACACTGGGAAGCTTTTGGGTTATGAAATTTCTAGAAGAGAGGATGTCACAATCAATATTAGAGATCGGGAGAAGGTCTGCCTTTACTTTTTTCATAACAGTATGGAGGTTAACACATATTTTTAAACCCACAAAAAATTCCTAGGAATTTGAATACATCAAGGGATGAAATATGGATATCAAATACACAATATAGAAAGTTTATAGGATGGTTTTCAGACCATATATTAAATATTCATATGAAAATACAGACTCAATTTTAGAACGACTCTGATGGCTATCCTGAGTACCAAGTGTGTATGTATTATCTTATAATTCTTATGTAAATAATGATTATACATTCTACACTAATGAACATGATGAAGATAGTACCAATAATAATCGTGGAGTTACACTTTTGGATGATGTGATGCATGATTTTGGTGAAAAGGACAGAAATCTGATTGATGCGAATGTATCATAGTTTGTCATAATCAAACAAATATGGGAGTTGGATTATGAGAAAATTACAAGTGAAGATTTTCTCCATGATATTGAGTTGATAACAAGAGTGATGTTAAAATAGATGAGTTGGGATTTAAGAAAATATATTTTAGTAAGGAATGGTACCAAGACAACCCATTTATAATGGCATCACAGTCAGTACAAGTATTTTTTTTGTTAAAGATCCCACAAACCGAAACAAGTCAATTGTTATATTATCAACCAAAACCACTAAATGTTTAAATGAAAATTCAATGGAGTATGACCCTTTCATTGTGAAATTTCAATCATTTTTGTAGTGGTCCAAAAGTATACAGCATTTTTTATTCCATAGGAGACCAAAATGAAGGGATTTGGACAGTCAATAAAAATATCAAATCCCCTCAATATTTAAAAAATGACTTCAATAATCAGGTTATATTTTTTTAATATACATCATGTTTCCTTGTGCCATTATATATTCATTACTTATTTTATATAATATATATTAAATGTTAAACCACATATATAAATAATGGATTCTACAAGTGATGAACCTCTCCATCCTAAAGCACAACATTTATCTCAACTTGTTGCTTCTTGAAGTGTTGAGGACACATATATTTCTCAACCTGTTGTTGATGATTCTCTCAATTCATTGGTACAACCACCATCTAGACATGCGAATCCTAGAACTCTAGAGTAACATATTGATGGTGTTGAAACTAAGGAAATTATAGGAAACAAAACACTAGTGGAAAAGAAAAAATAGGATCATCGTAGTTTTCCAGTGTTAGAAAAAAAAGTCATAAGTAAAAAAAGTGAAAGGCATCAAATACGAGGTTGGATAGAATAAGCAAGGTCATCACGTTAACCCCAACAAGGCCATATTTAGTAGTTATGTTGGAATCATCAATCGACAATTCATGTTGATCGATGTATAGTCACAACACCAGGTTTTCCCAAGGATTAATACATTAATGTAAGGAGATATTATGGTAACATTATTATATCTTTTATTTAATTTACTAAAAAAAATAATGAAGCATTGACTTACACTTCATCATCCCTTTTAGAGTGCATTTATAGCGGATGAATATCATAATGAATATGTATTAATGGTTTATAAAAGGATTCAAATAGGATTTATCACAATTTTAACAAAATGTTATCTTAAAGATGGTGAAGAGAAAATAAACCAGCACCCATCACCTATTTATGCACACTTGATAACTTAAGGAGCATGGCATGCATTTACTAGCCATCATGCGGAGAAATATTCTCAGGTACATTGTGTTTGGTAAAACGTTGTCTGAAAATAAATGTATACATAACTTTGATTGAGAATTTTTAATTTTCGTATCCACAATTGAGTGCTGAAAATAAAAAATGGACTGCAAAACCATCATACCTCTACTTTAAATAAATAATGGGGTGCACTCCACTTGAAAACAATTTAGTGCATATTTAAAATATATCTTAATACATTAATGTGACATAAAACTACACCATATATATGTTCCTCTATTTACATATAGATTTACGAATCCAAATCCAAAGTAACATCCATCCCATGCCATGTTCAATGTAAGGAGGTGCATGTAAATAATGATGGGATACTAAAAGATGAAAATAGAGAAAATTATGGGAAGCATGTGTAATTTGGAAATAATTAGTGTTGGATTGGATTTAATCAGATTTTATATAAAAATTATTACATATTTTCCTATATTTTCTATCCAACATAGTCATATTAATCAGAAAAACATAATTCATATGTAGAGATACTTTCGATGGCCTTGAAGTAGACAGAAAGTACGGCTGCGTTGGAGGCACTGGTTTTACGGTGACTCCGCAAAATGTTTTCTAGAAAAATAAGATGAGGATCAATGTAAAGAAATAAAAATGATGAGAGAATGAATAGATATCCTTAAATAACATATGAAATTGTAGAGAGAGTTTATGGAAAACATGATTCTGGGGGGTGAGAGAAAAAAAACTCAAGAACAACAAGCATGTGAAGATCCCACCCCACCCCCACTAGCTTTTAGGCGATCCATTCCCATATGAAACATAACTTAGTTGGGTTAATAAATGTCCTATTAGTTATTTTTGGGAATTGTGAAGTAGATATACACAAATACATTTCCTGTACTGATATTGTATAGGGTGAAAATGAATGTAATTTATATCTATTGACACTGATACATCGCCATGTAGAGATGGATATAGTGTTCACTATCCAAAATTCCTTGTTACACAATAGAAAAATTCTAACTAGTCTTGTAAAAGTGTGGATTAATAGATCCCATGAGCTGAGCACCAAGATACTTTTTCCAATTGATGATGAAGATATTCATAAGGTCAAACAAACTCTTGGAATATTCATCGTTTGGCCGTCACAACTTGAAAAAAAAATATCAAAACAGAGGTATTCATTTATAATTTATATTTCATGATAAACCTTTAACATTTAATGAAAAAAAGGTCAAAACTAATTAATTTTATTATAGAGGGACACAGAGAAGGGGGTGAAAAACAAATAACAGATCAAACCATCTCAAGGATCAACCAACCGATCAAAATGGTATACTGAAAGCACCTTAAACCTGCCCATTATATATATGAATTTATTATCATTATATAATAATGTGAATATGAAGTTGAAATATGGTTTGGTTCACACAATTCTTTTTGATGAAAATATGTACAGTGGGGAAGATCAATATTTCATTAGTGTTTATAATGGAAGGGAAATCTTGGAGCATGATTGTCTCGGCATCTCAGTTGTAAATGTATACATGAGCTATGTTTTCATGATTTGATTTTCCAATAGCTGATGTACTATGATAATTATGACTAAATACATTTCATATTTTTCACAAGTGTATATATGATAAAAAAATTAATGGGATTTCCACATGAACACAAAATTGAACCTGTTAGTCCTTACATAACATCTATAGGGAAAATATAAGTAGAATGAAAGAAAGATGTTGAAATAGTGGCAGGCCTGATCAAATCATTTCATAAAAAAATTTGGATGACAGACTCTTATTAATACCAGCAATGCATGGGTAAAAGTGTATAATTTAATCATAATAATTATATTTTAATTTCTTTCATTACATATTCGTTTTTTTAGGCAGCATTGGATGCTCATTGCGGTCAATTTGGATACAAAAAATATTCAATTTCTGGATTTAATGCATGGATATCTAACAAACTAACAACAAATGATGGCGTTCTTCAATTTGTAATACACTACCCACATTTTAGAACTAAAGATCTAGTTATATAATTTATATTAACTTTTAATGGGGATTATCTTATAATATGGAGGTGTATGAATATCGTCTACATCATGGAATGTGGACAGGGTAAATATATAAAAAAACCCGAGTACTACAACGGGATAAAAATCAGTGTATATATAATAATATTTCACTTTACAAAAAAATATGTAAAAAATTACTTATTTTTTTCAATGTTTCTGTAGTGTCCAAAACAAACAAATAATAAATATTGTGGTTATTATATTTGTAAATTTATGAAAGATATCATATTCCAGAAACAAACCAGCATCCCTAAAGAGGTATTTTAAAAGATGATTACTATTTTATATAAAATATTTAATAATCCTTCATGTATTTATAAATTTTTAGTACTATCATAATTTTAGAAAAGTCACTTATTCACAACATGAGTAATATTTTTTTATAAATGAATGGGCACCATACCTAGTGGAATAATGTAAGGAAATATCAGGAAGATGTGACCGGTATGACATGAAGTGTTGATTTTTATTTAAAATTGTCTATATCATTTGTAAAAAGAACAAGTTCCATACTGTAAACTAATAAAACCAATAGGATTATTTGGATACTTTATGATAAATTTCAATAAGTATTTCTTGATCTTTAGGAATTAATCACCCGTAAATCTGAAAAATGGTGTTACTGTTATGACATTAATTGTGTATTTTTATAATAAATTAACAACAAATATAGAAAAAAGAACAAGAGTCATACTAAAAACTATTCTAATGCATTCAAATTGTTTTGATACATTAGGATAATGACCCATTAGTCATTTTTGATATGGATGAATCAACCACACATCAATTTAACGAACGTCGTGACCGAGATGACAAAAAGTGTCTGTTATCAGTTTAAAATTTACATTTTAGCTCAAAACGTGTCACTCACTAAAAACCGAGAAAATCCCTTAGATTTTCTTCATAATTTATTAAAATGATGAATAAGTTCTTTGTGACATGTTTGAAGTATTCTCATTTCATCCTGATGCACGATGTAACCAGTATGACTCAAAATTCTTGTTTCTAGTTTGAAATGATGTTTTAGTAAAAAAATATAACTAGTATACTAAAAAATGTGAAATTTCATTCATATTGTTTTTATACTTTAGTAAAATGAACATTATTCCATTTTAAACATGTAAGAATCAACCGCACCTCAATCTGATGCACAGTGTGACCGGTATGACTCAAAGTGTCTCTTCTTATTTAAAATTTATATTAAATTTTGTAAAAAATCACAACTGGGATACTAAAAACTGAGTAAATACATACCACATTTTTTTGATAATTTAATGAAACGATCCATGAGGAATATTTTAAATGTTTTAATCAACACCACCACAATGCAACACATGATGTGACCATTATAAATCCAAATGTGTCTTTTTATTTATAATTGACATTAATTTCTATAAAAATAACAACTGACATACTAAAAACCAAGAAAATGCATATGTATTTTTTATACATTAGTAAAATGATAGATGAGTCACTTGTAATGTGTGGGAATCAACTTCACCTCAATCTGATTCACAGCATAATCGGTATTCCTAAAAGTCTCTATTATTAATTTAAAATTTACATTTTAGCTCAAAACATTTCACTCACTAAAAACCAAGGAAATGATTTCCGGTTGTCTTTATAATACAGTACATTGATTCTTATGTCCCTTATAAGATGTATGAATTATTCTCACATCAAATCGATGCATGATGTGACCGGTAGGACTCAAAAAGTGGTTTTCCAATTTAAAATTATATTTTAGTAAAAAACAAAACATACTAAAAACCATGAAAACACATTTTGATTGCTTATATACCTTAGAAAAATTATCCATGAGTCATTTGTGACATGTGGAAATCAACCAAACCTCAATATGATGAATTATGTGACCGGTATAAATCCATATGTGTTTTATTTTAAAATGAAAATAATTTGAGTAAAAAGAACTTTTTATGTAATTAATTATGAACAAACACATTCATATTGTTATGATACTTTAATACAATGAACCATGAGCCGTTTTTTGATATGAATTAATCAACCTTTCCCCAATATGATGCATAGTCTGATGAGTATGACTAAAAGTGTCTATTTTCAGTTTAAAATTGACATTTTAAATCAAAACATTTCACTCATTGAAAACCAACAAAACCCCCTCTGATTGTTTTTAAATATTAGTAAGGAAATTCATAAGTCCATTGTGACATTCCTGAAGCAGTCTCACCTCAAACAGATACATGATGTGACCGGTATGACTCAAAATGGTTGTTTCTGGTTTGAAATAAAATTTAAGTAAAAAATAGAACTATCATACTAGAAACCATGAAATCCCGTTATGATTATTTTGATACATTGGAAATAAACTCCATGAATCATTTTTGAGATGTAGGTTTCAACCATACCTCAATTAAATGAACTATGTGACCCATATAATTCCAAAGGTGTCATTTAAATTTGAAATTAATTTTTCTAAAACAATCAAGGTACTAACAAAAAATCAAGAAAAACGAATTCTGATTGTTTTGATATTTTAGGGAAATGATCCATAACTCATTTTTGATGTGTAGGAGTCATCCTCACCTCAATAAAATTCTTGGTGTGAACTGTGTAACTCCAAACGTTTCTTTTTTATTAAAAATTGACACTCAATTAATGTATTCTTACATGTTAATGTTTAATTTATTTATTTATAGTATTACTAATAAAATATTCGCTTTCATATATAGGTGGAACCTTTTACTTGAGTTGAGATAATTTATTCTATTACTAATACCATGGGTAGATATTTTTGGGAGGGGATCACGGATGTCACAGGATGAAACATCAATGTTTTAACTATTTTTTGGATAATTATAAATGTAATTATATAAAACATTGTTCAAAATTTAAATAGCATTGTTTGTGAAATCCATTTGTGTGCTTCATTGTTCTTGTGTGCACTGTTTCATTCCTATGTGTGTTGTGCAGGTGCTGTTCTGGGTAGGTGGTGTGTGTGTGTTATTTAGGAACTTTTTTGGGTGTTCTGTTTAGATATGTAGGTGCTACTGGTGGGTGTGTTATTATATAAATATAACATCACAGGAAACTAGGTCTTTATTAGTTCCCTTTCAAGTCCTGATAAAGGCCACCTTTATTAGTTCTAAAATATAACTAATAAAAAAAGTATCCATGCTAAAAGAGTGGGAATAAAGAGTGATTTTTATCAGTTCTTTTTTTGCACGGATAAAGGACACCCTTTAGTAGTGATTTTTTAACACTGTTAAGGGAATATTCAATTTTCGTTGATATTAACATCACTTTTCTAGCATCATCAATGCATTTTCAAGAGTTGATAAAATCACTATCTATAGTAGTTGGAATGAATCATTTCTATTTGACATACACATACTAGGTGATCTCAATTATAATTGACTATGAAATAACTATAGAAACATTCATCACATCATAAATGGATTTAATATATGTATTTTAGATTATTATTCTATGTGATCATACAAGATTGCAAAAACCCAAAATAAAAAACAATTTAGAAAATAAATAAACTGAATGACTACTCTTTGGTATCTTTAATTAGTTCATTCATTTAAACTTGATAGACAAACCATGACTAAGGGTTATAATACTTAATTCAGGTCTTGGCACGTATCATACCTTTATCCCTAGTAAATGTTTTATATATGATCTGGGTTATTGCCTCGTCATTGCAAGATTCACATCTTACAATGTTATTATCAAAATAAAAAATTACTCACACACAAGCGAGGGGGTATTAGGAAAATAAAACTACATATAAATTACCTTTATCCAGACAAATTGTCATATATACATATTAAATGATAAAAACTGTTGATTCATACAACTTCTTATTTAAGTAATTAATTACATTCATAACATGTTCTAAAAATAATTAAAAAAATAAATAAAATCTCAGACATACATTTTTTAGTCACTGCTCTATAAAATTTGACCAGATATGTGAAATGTGTATTAAAAAAATGATATACATTAAATGTAATGTTTTATGATAAATTTGTATTAAAATTATTTCTTTTAATTTTAATTCAAAAAAAATGTTGGTCACTCCCTATATATATATATATATATATTATCTCAAAAATAATAACTTAATTTTGTTAAATATTTTTTTACAATTTGTAGGATTGTGCCACCTTGGAATACAAAAAGAAGGATTTTGAACGTTTACTTGACCCGAAATGTGCTGCTCATACCCATTCCATGTTGGTAAGGACCCAACCAACACTGTTTTGGGGTGGGTAGAACCCACCCTTCCCATTAATGGGTTAGTCAGTTAACAAGGTATCCTGAGGGTCTGTGGTAGAAGTTTCCTACCCTAGTATGAATTGACAATAGGATCGAATCCACAGAGACGATAAAGAGGGGACAGACAAGTAGCTAAAATCCTGATGCATAGGATAATAAGGTCATAAGGGGGGAGGGTTGAGAACAAATTGTGGTTCTAGGAGATGACAAGTAGGGGATCAGCAAAGACATGGAGTGGAACATGGTAGATTAAAGAGCCTCATGAAAGCAGCGGGCTTCGTTGTCATGTAGTGGGGAGGCAATTTGAAGGATGCATAGTGGCTTCGGGGGAAGGAAGACAATCTATAGCCAGAGATTGAGATCGTAGTGGGAGAAGAAGGGATCAGATAGAGAGTGGTTCATGTAGGTCAGGGTGTCTTAGTGTGGATGAACAGATGGTGGTAGAAATACACAATTGAGGAACAGTGAATAAATGCAATTTGTAAGGCCAGTCATCGGGGCTCACCATCAAGAGTTGCAATAGGGATAAGTCAAATGGCGAGGTGGTGGACAATCATGTTGGAAATGCAAATAAAAACCAACGTGTTAAGAATCCCACATTTTTTCCCCATGTATTTTTTTCAGTTAGCATGTATTAACTACATGGGTTTTTTCCCCGCATTTTTTTCTCCCCGTGTTCCCATTTAGTGTGGATGTTTTATTTCATTAATGTGTTAATTTAATGTGGTTGTTTTATATCATTAATGTTTCCATTTAATTTGGTTTTTCCATTACTTTCTAAATGCCACTAAATTGATGGAAATTATAGTCTTAAAAAGTGTGCAATACAATCCTGAAAAAACCATTGTTTTATTGTGTCCCATTTCTTACTCACAATCTTTTCCTAGCTTGTATATCCAAAAAATAGGTATCCAAGGATAGTTACTGGGATTCTAATTTTTTTTAAATTAATGCTCTCTAGACACAATATCCAAAGTTTCCTAAGGAAAACTACGAGAGGTGGTGCATCTAAATGAAGTCATTGTTGGGTCACAAGATTTATGGGATATTGTCACTAGCTGGTATGAAGTACCTACTATAAAGGAAGAATCTTCCTTCATGAATGAAGAAAATATGAGTCTCAAAAATGAAAGGAATAAAGACAACAAGGTGGTGTTCCTCCTCTATCAAAGCTTGGATGAATCAACATTCGAAATAATTGCCAAAGAAACTTCTGGTAAGAAATACTGAAATACCCTTTGTACCATCTTTAATGGTGAATATTGAGTGAAGTGGGTACATATTCAAACATTAAAGAGCGATGTTTTAAGCGACACAAATGAAATAAGGTGAGATTATATCTGAAAACTTCTCATGATTGATTTTTATTATTAATAATTAGAAAAGGAAAAGTGAAAAATTAGACGACATTCATGTTATTGAAAAATAACTTTGATCTATCAAAACCAAGTTTGAGCATGTGGTTGTGGAAATCAAAGAATCAAAATATTTGGAGAAACTTTTTGTTGAAAACGGATGGTTTAGTTGCAAGGAAAATATCAAAAAATGAAAAATAATGAGGGTTCAATGCTAGATCATGTCTTGGGGTCCATGTTGACTCTATAAGAACCAAAAATGGCCAACTGTAATGAGGCAGTCATGGTGCAAGAGTCAAAGGGTGTGGAAATCATCCAAGATATCAACAAAACAAACAAAAGTTTACCAGTTTACATGGAAGATGAAATGGTGGAGGTCTATTTAAGTGTGTTCATGGAAACATAATGAACATGAAATGTAAAAATTGAAGAAAAAAACTCATCCAATATGCTTCGGATTGTTGGAGAATAATGGATCATGATGAACAATCCAACTATACTAAAGAATATTATTATGAAGAAGAAGGTACCACACTCCACCTCGCATAAGAAAATGCATGTGAATGGGCTGATGTGTGGTATATCGACAAGGGTGAAAGAAACCACCATTGTGGTAATAAATATTTTTTTGAAGAACTTATATAAGAAGTTTGTGGTGATGTGAGATTTGGAGACTCATCAAATGTACCTGTGATTGGAAAAGGTAAAATCAAAATCTATCTAAATACTTATGAGTCGAATTACAATTCTAATGTGTATTATGTTCCAATTATTAAAAATAATATCATCTTTCTCAGCCAAATCATTAATAAGGGGTATTTCATACACTTGGAAAACACTTATTTTTCTATAAGAGATGCTCACAAGAGATGTGTTTCTCAAGTTCAAATGAAGAAGAATCGCATGTTTCTGTTGTATATTATCGCAAAGGATGAGGAGTGACTCCTAGGACTTCTGAAGAATGACTCATGGAGATATAATTGGTGCTTTAGGCTTCTGTATTTTAGCAACCTTAAACATTTATCCTCATCAATAATGGTGTGTGGCTTGCTGGAAATTGAAGTTCCAAATCATGTGTGTGAAGAGTGTACTCTTGGAAATCAACAATGAAACTCCTTCCCCAGTAGAGTTTTGAGTGGAGAAAATGAACCAATTTAGTTGGTTCACAGTGATATCTACAGACCACCTAAAACACCCTAACTTATAGGTAAAAGGTATTTTATTACCCTCATTTATGATTTTAGTTGGAAACATTGGGTATATTTCATCAATGAAAAATCTTCTGCATTTTCAATTATTAAAATGTTCAAAGATATTGTTGAATCTGAAAGTGGTTATAGAATCAATGTTCTCGGATTTTAAATAGTTAGAGATTACACTACAAATGAATTTCATGATTTTTTCAAGGCAAACGGAATTAAGAACAAATAAATTGTTTCATGTATACCACAGTAGAATGGAATTATAGGAAAGAATAACGGAGACTTACTTGACATGATGAGGATCATGTTGAAAGAGGAAGGCATTCCAATGAGCTTCTGGGTAGAAGCAATGGTGCATACTACCAACCATCTCAATCGGTGTTCAGACGAGACTGTCAGAAACATGATATCACAAGTTGCACGGAGTGGATACCAACTGATTGTAGCACACCTAAGAATCATGGGGTGTGCTTACTAAACTCTAGTTCTATAAGCAAGGAGGAGAAATCTTAATGATCATGGTGAAAATTTCATCTTCTTCGGCTATAGTGAATATTTTGAAGCCTATATGCTCTATAACCCATTAACCTACAAATTAGAGATAAGTAAAGATGTAGACATTAGTGAGGAAGTAGCTTAGAAAAGGAATGATGAATAATCAAACAAAGATATTACAATTGAAATGGACGATCTGGAGAAAATACCTAATCATTAATAAGAAATGCCCAAAACACCTTCCCCAGGCGCATTGTCAGTACAAACGAGTCTAGGAGGACATTCAATCACTCTTGATAGGACTCCATAAAGTCAAAATTTTGTAATCCCATCCTCACCCATGGGACTAATAAAAATAAAAGGTATAAAATACTTCTATGAGAAAACTAAATTGTAAATACTTTTTTCCTATATGCTTATTATGAGCCTCTGATGTTTCAAGAAACAATTGGAGAAGAATCTTGGATAATCACTATGGAAGTAAAAATTCATTCCATTGAAAAAATTGACACATGGGAGCTGACTAAACTTTTTAAAATTTAGAAGATAATCATCATCCAATTGGTGTACCAGATGAACTGAAATGTTAATGGTGAGATCGATTCATAAAAGGCAATTCTCATAGAAAAGTGGTATAAAAAAATTATGGGGTGGACAACAAAGAATTATTTCCTCTTTTTTCTCTCCTTGAAACTATGGGGTTGATTATATCTATTTATATTTATTAGAGTTGTATGATGTACCAAGTATATGTGAAGTGAAACACCCCAACCTCAGTAACCTAGAGTTGGTGCATTATTACATAACATTGTCATGATCACAAAAAATCAAGTCTTGAAAGATAGATTAGATTAGTAGTCTTGGAAACACTAGATATATTCATAAGTATTAAATTATATCATAAAGTAAAAAAACTACAACAACATCTTGTCTTCATATCCCCTCATAATATCCCTGTAGGTTATTCATAAATTACTTCTTCACATTTTGGGAAAAATAAAACATTGAATGGGGTGAGCTCAGATGCTCATTAAGGATAACAATATAGCAGAAACCTTCATAAATAAGCATAAACATTTAAGGCAATGTATAACTAAAACAAAATCCTTTTAAACATGAACATAAACATAATATGGTAGAAATAAAATGAAATAATTCCATCTACTTATTCACATGGATATTCTACTAGTCGAATAATCACATGAAATATCAATAACCACTTTTATAAAGATGGAATGCATAATGCCATACTATCATAACCACGTAGCCAAGGCCTCATGCCAAGACTACAAATAAGATTTGTTCAAGGCCTCGTTCCAAGACACTAGTTTTTCTCATGAGACCTACCGATGCATCGAGGATATATAGCGGGCTCCACCCGTCAATTACTAAGTCCAATAAATTCCTCATATAAAAAGTTTTAAACATAACATAATCATTCGTTTTAAAACTAGCATACGAAATGTCAATACATTATCCCCAAACCATGAATGCTATAAAAATAGCACATCCATTATCAAACATAACTCATTCAATACAATAAGGAGGATTTTATTGTAACATATTAAACTCAATCGATAATAATGAAGGATATTGACATAAATGAAAATAATCATTAAAACTATTTGAGAGAAATATCCCCCTTTTCATTGAAAACATTTAAAAGTCACACTATTTGTCAGGAATCCATCTAAAAATAGATTTTTGAATCAATGTGTCCCATACCACTTTGAAACTTTTAAAATGAATTTTTAATTTTAAAACATTAATTTCCAAATAAATAAATCCTAAAAGCAATTTTTAATACTTGGACATTAATGAGAAAATTTAGAATAAAAAAACTCCAAAACATTTTAAAATGATATTTTAGTTAGAGTTCTTAACCAAAAGAGAGAGACTTGAATACAAATAATTGAGGTAATCAAAACATTATAATATCATGACAATATGGGACTCATGATATACTATGTCAATGTACATTATATACCCCATATAAAAGTGATTTGGTGTATAATAACAAATAATTTTCAATCGAATGTAAATTGAGATGAAATCTCTCATAAAGACTGTATCCTTAGGTTAAGGATAAATCAATGACATAATTATGTGTGACAAATATAAATACACTAAATATGATTGCATATTCAGTGTAAAAAATCAAAGGGCATTAACACATATTCTTGTAAAAACAACACCAATGAATTAGATGTTTAACTCAACAAATCGAGATTGAGTAAAAATTACTCTTATCAATTTCATACCGATGACTTGAGAATTTATCAATGGAGTGATTATGTGTATCAAATGTATATCCACAGAAAGGGGAGTGTAAATTATTACATAATCAAATGAATAGTGATTCTACACATACTCTTGGAGTAAAATAATCAATGAAGTATGCGTAAATCCGAATGAGTGGAAATTGAAATTTTAAATTCCCTTATTGATTTGGTAACTTACAAAACATACACCCATGAAAGAAGGATCATATAATTATGATGTAAATATACTTGAATTAACGTATATTACACAATGAATAAAAACATGGGCAGTACACACACCACATGCAATAAATAAGTGGTGAATAATGGAAATTTCATGGAATTAAAAGTGAGATAAGAAACCTCTTACATTGTACTTTTTCCTTGGTCGAGGGAAGGTTAACCTCCTTTATAATGGTGAAATAGCTGTTATTAAATTATTATAGAATCATATACATTAATATGATATCATATATGATCTTTTGACATTTTTTTGTTAATAATATCTTATTATTATCGTTGTTTTGGGTGTTAACTTACTCATTTTCTTTTATATGTATTGTTACATAAGTCTTGTTTGATATGGATATTTGAATAATATTTAAATAAATAATTATATCAAGTCCTTAAACATTATTTTTAACCATAAAATGAAAATTATTCTTGAGTGGATACAATGGGGAATGAATCTCATCACGTTCGTGGAGATGGTAGTCCGTACGTACGCACGAACGCTACATCCATTTCATTTTTCATTTTAAAAAGAATCAAAACCAAATGATACATAGGTATATTATTATTCCAGTATAATATAATATCTTATATGTGTTACTTAATTTCATTAACATCATCCTTTATACGTTCCATGTATGGTATGAACGAGTCATATCACTTTGAGGGGGCAGTAGTCCGCACTTCCTCAAATGAAGTTATAGTATATATATATACAACATGAAACGAATAATGGTATGATATAAAATGGAATTAAAGAATCTTATATATAAAATAAATATCATTAATATCATATTTAATTATAGTTCCATCATAATGGACACCATGAGAGGTGGTAGGAGATAACTGAACGATCATTGTTTCGTGAGGCGTTTGGTTACCATACACAGAAACATTATGTTCTTCACCCATTATATGGAGGTGTGTGTAAGTGTATTTCTAATAATTCTCATAAAAATATCCTAGTATATTTATTATACTTGGTTTTTTATAAAATAAATTAATAAGAAGAGTTTAATGGTTGTAGAAGTAAAATAAAAGAAAAGAAGTTAAGAGAAATCATTACCATTAATTTGGGTAACTCCCTTTGGTTTGAACCAAAAAGGACTCTTGAAGTGCCTTCTGCCTAAGTTAAGGCTTCTAGAATGAGGATAGGGAGGTAGGGAGCTTAATTGGGCAGATTTTGGATGAGAAAAAATGCTCCAGAGGTGTGAGGAATTTTTTATAAGTGGTGTCCTTTTATAAGGGCAAGGAGGGGCTCTTTAGGAAAAACTTAAAGTATTAATTTTTAATAACATCATATACGGTTTATAATGGATCCAAAGTGGATTATTCAAAGTATAAGTTGGATATGGGTCGAAAAACACTCAACAAATTCATTTTATCTAGGTTTTGGTCACTATAGTAACCTTATCATTTAGATTTAACTCTTAGTTAAATAGTTTGACATTTACCATGTCTCTTTGTATTTTTATATTATATAGTTAATAAACTAACTATATGCTTCCAAGATACCCCCAAGTGGTCCATTAATGATAAAACTATCATGATATAAGTCCTTTTTCTGAGCCTTAGATTTTTAGTAATAGAATATCAATTAATAATATAATACTTGTTTTAAAAACTCATTTATGTCAATTTTGACAATATTTAATAATTGATTTTTGTTAAAGTCTTATAATATTTATTAATTCGAAACAAAATCATTTAAACAATCATAAAATGTAATATTAACAAATAAAATTCGTTTATGGCATCAAAACATTCAAATTATAATTATTTTATCATTTATAATACAGATTATATTATTATTTCATTAATAAGGAAAATACTGCATCATTATTATGTCATAAATAAATTTAATTATTCAATGTCTAAAAATTATAAATAAAATACCATTATGTAGAAAATCTTTTTATATTTCTAATTAATATTTATAGTCAAAAATATAACATATATAACCCTATGTAAAAATTTATTTTTTAATGATATATGCTTCTGTCATTTTTGTATTTACATTAACTTAATTAATATAAACTGTCCTTATCACCTACAAGTGGCTCCATGGGGTCTCAAAATCTACCAAACGATGCCCATGGTTGGCCATGTATCAACCAATAAAGTTATAACATGTTGTAGGGAAATTTAGTATTATTATAATATTATATTTTACCCTTATTTACTATATTTACCCTTTAACCATGGAGAATAAAATATTTACCGAAGTAATTATTCAAAATGTCTAAAAATAAAAGTTACCTATTTACTAAATTTGGACATCCTGATTAAAAATATGGAATTCATTTTTCCAAATTCAAAACAAATAAGTGGTATAAATTAATTTAAAATTAATTCCCGCTGTCAAAATAATATACGTGTTTTTATAAAATAATAACTATCAAAAGATTGACTCTTTTTTATGTCTTGTTTAATTGTGAAATTATGTCCAATGACCAATATTGTAGTAAATGGTAAAAATATGTTATAAATATACTTTAAATCCAGTCAAATTTATAATTTATCACTTTTACTTATTTTGATTACAAAAGTTGATTTTAATTAAAATTTAGTAAATTTCACTATTCATCAAAATATAAAAGTAATCCAAAAAGTACCAAAATTTCCCACTAGGATAATTTTGATATTACGAATCCAAAAACTAAGTCCATTTTGAAATATAAAATGTATAAAATTTCTAAAAGTGTGTTTTACTATTCATAATGGCTAGTTTGATTGGTTGTGGTTTGCGTTAGACCTCGAAATTGCATACAACACACGCTACTGTATTATTCGAAGTGAAGTGTACAGTGGAATCTTTGTAACACCCGAGACTTTTATGATATATAAACCATCAAAGGAATATTTTTCTACACAACACTTGCTTGACTTGCTTTGCACGCAATCGCGACCTTCCTCGATAGCTTGCGTCGTACGCAATACCGAGTTTCACTAAACAACAATATACTATTAAAACTAGCCGTTATGAATAGTAATAACCACTTTTTGAAATTTTATAAATTTTATTTTTCAAAATGGACTTCATTTTTGGACTCAGAATATCGAAATTAGCCTAGGGTGAAATTTTGGTATTTTTCTGAAAACTTTCAATTTTTGATGAATAGTGAAACCACTAAGTGGTAGGTTAAAACCCGAATTTTGCATAAAACTTAATTTTACCTCTTCTGTGAATGGAATTTCGAAAATCCGAGAGACACGGTTAATATCAAGGACTAAAATGTGGTTCAATGAGATGAAAATAATATTTGGTGAATAGTAACTTTTTACTTTTTTTTACCGCGGTTAATAGTAAATAGGGTAACTAAGGGTAAATATGATATTACTATTACCCTAACACGTGTCCTAATCCTATTGGACAAGTGTATTTCGACCAAAAACAAACTTAGGAATAAAATATGACCATTTAGGCCCACTTGGGTAAGATTAGGACATTTATTATTAATTTATTTAAAGAAGGGTTAAAAGAGTTAAAATCAAAGTTTATTTACTAAAACATTTTTAATATGGGGTTATACATAAGATAAATTCGATTGTAAATATTAATTAGAAAGATAAAAGGATTTCCTACATGATGTTATTTTATTTGTAATTTTTAGACATCAAATAATTTAATTTATTTATGACACAAAGATGATGCAGTAATTATCTTGTTAATGAAATATTGACATAATTGATGTTATAAACACCAAAATAAATGTTATTTGAAACTTTTTATGAATTCCACTAATTTTCTAGGTTACTATGATATATTAGTATTGATTTAATCAACTTGGTTCGAACATATAATTCTGTTATGACTTTCACAAAAATCATATATCAAATAGTGTCAAAATTGACACAAAATAGTTTTTAAATCAAATATTATATTATTAATTGTTATATTATTCCTAAAAATCTAAGGTTCGGCCAAATGACATAGATAAGGATATATATATTAATAATAATCAACTTGGGGTTCGTTTGGCATGTTATAGTAAGTGTATTAACCATATAGTGAAAGAAAACAAAAAGACACGGTAAAAGTTAAATTATTTAACTTAGAGTTAAATCTAATTGATAAGGTTAAAATAATACCCTAAACTTGTATAAATCCTATTGGTTGATGGGATTTCGACCCTTCCCCACTTTAGCTTCGAAATAAGACCCTTTGGAACCATTATAAACCGATTTTGACTTTAATATAAAATAATATTTTGAGATATTCCTAAGGTGCCCCTCTCCTCCCTTATAAAAGGGCACCCCCTCCCCCTCCTCCTCACACCAAATTGAGCACTCAATCTCGGCCAACCCCTGCCATTTTCTCCTCTCCACTTCCCTAGAATAATCCTAGAGGTCCTGGTCTTCTCCAAAGACCAATCTTAGTTCCTTAAGTGGAGGATTCAAAGAGGCGTTCCAAAGAAGAGGTAATATCCATTACCGATCTTTTCAATTTCTTTCTTCTTCAACTTCTTCTTCTTTAGTTGTTTCATGATAAAGTAATAACATCAGTATTACTTACATACTGATATGTTATTATAAATATGAAACAACCCTAATTCACCTTCTGTCCATCCTACGGAAAAATGAAATCACCGCGCGTGCGTACGTACGGAATACCGTCTCCACGCCGTGGTGTAATCTATTTTTCCACCATCACCTTACAAGGATGGTTATAATGGTGTAATAAGTAACTATATATGATTATTATGAAGTAATATTGATACTGAAATAATATATATATACTCCAATACAATTCCACGATCATAGGAACGATATCATCACTCGTGCGTACGTACGGAATACCGTCTCCACGATGTGATGCGAATCGTTCTACATGATCTTCATTTCATAATGATTATATAAATGAATTGAATGAATGAATATGGTATATACTACACTAATACCATTCTGTAAATGAATTATCTATAACCTAAAGATAAGAATAAGAATTTATTCGACAAAACACACATAAGAACAAAAAGTTATAAAGACCCGAGTAACAAGTAAAAATGAAATATTACTAACAAGAAGCTAATAATATGACCATATATGATATCATATCAACATGTATGATTCTGGAATAAGTCAATAACATTATTTAAACCATTATACAGGAGCTCCGGACACGTACAAAGCAAATCGGACCTAAGGTAAGGGAAATATCACAATCTCATTTTTATCCGAGATTGTTTATTCGTAAGTATTTACTGGGGTGTATTTTATCATCCACATCCATGTTCCCTCAATATGTAATATTGTTTCCATCCACTTGAAATAGTTTAAATCCAATTTTACCCTTAGGTGAGTTTTTAGTAAAGAATATGAAAGGAATCTTTTGTCGTTTTTCCGTACGAGGTACTTTTTGACTTTTCCGACAAAAGTACGAAGAATGTTTTTTTTAACTTATACGGCATGAATGGATTTTTAAAACATTATTTCCAAGAAGATTCCTTTACAAGTTTTCAAGTCTATTTTTAATCAACTTCTTTTATTTTAAAGTCGTATGACATGTTATGAAAGGAAAAATGTTTTTGAAGAAGAAAGGATATTTTCCTCAAGAATGGAGTTCAAGTGTTTTATCAAAATTATTTTCCATCTAAGATAATAAAGAGTTCTGTTTTTATCCCTATTATTACATTGATTTGATCATGTTGTGATGGAATTATTTTTATGAATTCTTTTATCTTATATGAATTGTTCTATGATGTCATGTTGTTTAAGAATCCCATTTTTATTACATGGGTTATGCGATGATGTATGATTTATGATTATGTGGCACACATAAGAAAGGATTCATTATAAGATGGGTGGGACCTATATCTCCCTCCAATGCATTGGGTAAAGATTTTATATCTCATGAGATAGACATGGCTGGAACGGAAGGTTATTTCGGTTCAGTGATACAGGACTGAAACGAGGAGTGAACTCGGTTCAGAAAGGGACTTTGTCCACTAAGATAGTCTTGGCAATAAGTCATGACTAACAAGAAATGATTTTCCATGATTATGTGTGCATGCCACAAAGTTTCAAGTTTCATGTTATGATTATGGGGATCTCATTTTCACTTCTATGATTTATTAAGATTTTATGATCTCTTTTGCAGGTTATGATTTTCAAAAAGATATGATATGATTTTTATTTCATTTATTGCCCTTACTGAGCATTTGAGCTCACCCTTTTATGTTTTCTTTTCCCCAGGTCAGGAAGATGGATATTAAGTAGAATATGCTAAAAGGGACCCTAGATATGATGAAATAAATGGGAGACACTGTAGAAGATTTATGAACCAGTTGTTTATGTTTCCCAGTTTCTAAAGACACTATACCTATACGGTCCTTTGTGGTTTTGTCATATGATGTAATAAGTGTGCTTCAATTTTGAAGTATTAACAATGTATGTAAAGTATGGGTCGTTATAATCATGGTGTGTTACATTATGCCATCCTTCAATAAATTGAATCCTATAATTTTTTAATATTGGGCTTGTGAATATAATGGAATGTCCCACAATGGAAGAAGAGTCAATAAAACTATCACTTTAAAAGAAATAAAGAGAAGTACAAAGGTCACCCGAGATAACCTATACTAGGATTCAATGTAGAAAAACATGGATATGGATGATAAACTAAGTTTAAAGTTATTATGGAGAGGGATATAAAACATGATTAGGAGAAAGTTAACAACAAGAAAACGACAAACTTGTGATGTGAAAAACAGTCATTTGTTTCCCAGTAGGAAAAGTAAACAGACAACATTTATTTAAGTTACATTACATAAAGATGAGGAATTCATTTCTAATACTTACTATGAACATATAGAGATATACTTAATTTTTATGTAAAGATTCAGTCTTTAATAAATTTCTACTACTAACTCATTTTTAAATGATGAGTATTCTAGAAGACTTGGTCACACTAAAAGAGCTAGAATAAACTTATAGAGAATAACATGATCCAAAAAGGATAAACTATATATTTACCTTGTCTTTAGAGAATAATCAAAACTAAAAGGGTTAGTACAAGATCTGATGATCCCCCAAAAGGATATTCCATTAGAGAAAGAAACATTAATCTTAATTTCTAAAATTAAACCAAGAATACCCAAAAGTTAAATAAATACCATTCAATAAACAATTGTATTTAAAATAATTCAATATACTCCAAACAAATATTCACACCCGAAACATAGAAGAATTTGGTTATGTAGTCTTCCACATTAAATTGTATCTCTAAATGACATCATCTAATCTTAAAGCCACATACTTAAAATTAATTAACCTAATCACATATTATCTATTATAGGTTAATAATTTACATAAATAACCCAAATCAATATAAATACACAATAAAAACATAGGTAAAAATCCACCATTACTCCTCAAATTAAATACCATAGTATTCTATTTTTATAGGGCATATAGTGTTCCCAGCAAATAGAACATCTTCCAAAATAACATTTATCACTTAATCACCAAATCATTTTCCTATACTAAGGATATTCATTTTATAAGACATAAGATCCCAAATCGACTTATTTTTTATCAATGAAATCATTAGACTAAAAATAATTAGTCACACTAACCATGGACTCCACATAGTCTGGTGGTAGGTGATAAATCCCAATCGCACATTGGTTGTGGGATTGATTCTCACAGCTTTGTCTGATGCGATGGGCTGCCACACGGTCTACGTGTTGTCCTTTTTCAAAAACTATATTTTACCTGGAATGTCAGTAAGTGGTAGGCCCCTGACTACTTATTAAATAAAAAGAAAAGAACGATAAGAACAAAGAAGAACAATTACATATCATAAGCTTCAAAACCTTCACAACCCCCATAAGAGCTTCCTTCTACATTGGTCATCTCCCATTCCGATCTTTCATAATGCTTTATTATCTTGGCATACTTACTTCTAAGATTCAATTTCTCCAAAGATATCAAGTCCTGCGGAGATTATTTAAAATAAGACGTAGTAGAAAGTGGCTTCGGAAGATCAGATTAGTCTTTCATCGTCCTTCGTTTTGCTGTGGTGGTCACCTCCAGTTCAGATTTCCTCTTCCCATCCTTGAGAACCTCATTATAGGAAGGCCTAACCACTATACTATGATTTTCCTTGTCACTATCTGAGACGTCCCCCTAATTTCCAATTACCGTGTCATCATTGAAACCATCTACCACCCATCAGTTCTGTTCATTACATCCATTACAGTTAATCACAGCCAAACATTGTGGTTGCCCTTCCATCGCTTGACTGACATCCACAACCATCACAGTATTAACTGAACCAATATCTTCATACTTTCCTAAAAACTTCTGGCCAGCATCCACCTTCTTCACAACATCGATTAGGACACACTGCATATTGTTGCCATCTTCCAGTGAGACCCATCGCCATTTGGCATCCTTCTTCAGCCTCCAACACTTGGAATCGGTTGCAGGTTACAGCATAACTCCCTGAGACAACAGATTGCCCCTGGTGTTTATCACTGTCCAAACATGCACTTGCATCTACCATTCTCCCATGGCCTGCTGAGTTCGAAGGCTTCTCCCCCTCAGTCGTACCAGCACAATTGACAATAGCATCATCAAAACCTCATTTGGTTCCACTCCCACCATGCGGAGAAATAGCAACCGAACCACCTACAGTCTATGCCACCACAGAATCCTGCACAATATCATTGCTCGAGGACTCAGACCTTAGGTCCTGCTTCAACCTCTCAAACACCTTAGAAATAGAAGTATTACCCAAGCCCGGCTCACCCACTCCATTTCTACTCTTTGCAGCACTATCAATCTTCTTCCCCTGGTCCATAGCTATTCCATTTCTCCCTACTTGACATGATATAATTCAACTTTGACATTGCTCCTTCTGATGGCCCAGACGATGATTCCCCAGACAAAAATCAGTCGAGGACTCAAACACCACCGCTTTCCTCCAGCAGTACTCCTCACCTATCGTGATCCAAATCCACTTCGCGGGCACCTTTGAAGCATCCACCACAACGCAGAGACGCGGATTAAATGTGTGACTAACCGACATAGTGTGGGAATCAATGCAGAGAAACCGCCCTACTAAATTCCCTAACATACGGATGATCGCTGGATTTTGAAAGGGAAAAGGAATATGGGGAAATATTACCCATGTCGCGATGGAGGGAGAGTCCCGGTTCATGCATAGATCAAAAGTCCATCGAAGAAGGAAAAATCGACATCCATCACAGTGTCGAGGAGCTCGGGACCAAGCAGAAATTAAATCTTCCTCAGATGAAAAACGTATAGTCAAATGGTGTTTGTCAAACAGACCCGCCACCGTGTGATCTTGCATATCCGAATTAATGAAAAAAAATCTATCAAATTCATCTACCGAAGGTCTTCAGTGATTAATGCGATCCACCAAGGTCAAATTCAGAAGATGCGACTCTCCTAAGAACTCCGACAATGAAATAGTCGGTTGAGGATCCCCTAGATGCAACTCCGGAACCTTCAGACTCAAAGATATTGATGGAAATTCAGGAATAAAACTATTGTTAGAGAACGAAACAAAATTTTCCTATGGATACGAAGGTTGAGGAGGAAACTCCGCCCCCCTCCCACCTTCAGGGACGGGGGGAAACCCATCCACACTCATCACACCCCACAATCCCCCGAGTTGTTCACTATAGAACATCTGAATAAAAAACTATATTTTATAACATTACCAAAATGAGATAAATTCTTCAAAATAAACATAACATAATTTAATCATAAATGTTATCTCATACCTTGGATTTTCATCCCAAAATATAATAACTTGTAATTGCCTCAAATTCAAGGATCATATAAAACCAAATGGTTATTTATGACTATATCCACAAGAGAAAATATAATTCTTCCTCAAATATAATTTTCAGATGATAAATTGTAGGGTTACACGTATAAGATAAAATTCACCCAAAGTAATCTCAACAACAAAGAGCGCTAATACCTTTAAACATTTTTCCATCCATTTATTTCCACATAGGTTCTTCTGTGACCAAGAGGTTATCTTATAGAATAGGGCATTGACTTGGGTGATTCCAAGGTCCCATACATTTACGAAAAATGACCGTAATTGGAATATTAGTATCATTTTTTTTATTTTATAATACTCTTCATTTTTACATGACAATTATTTACTTTAGGTCCTTCTTTCCCACACATAAAACATTTCTTTGTTCCATTGAGACACTTTCCTGGGTGTCTCCTTCCTCATTTCTGGCATTATGGAAATTGATCTTTTTTCTCTCCATGGTCTCTATAGCTGGAGCTCTTATCATTCATTTCCTTTCTCTTCTTTGTTGATCCCGATAGTTGTTTAATATATATGTTGTTGATCATACTTTTGGAAAACTAATTCGGCATGAAGACAATATCTTTTATGCCTATCCGCATTCCATTTCATTTCCACCACCATTCCCACCCTGTACGTCATTCTCAATGTTACTATGACTTCCTTGTAATCCATCCATTTACTAAAACCAGAAAGCATTATGTGAGTAACAGTAGTCATAAAATCATTTAGAGAATATCATGACACCATACTCTTAATCTGAAACACCTTAGGATTAACTAAGGTCATTTATTATCATCTTATATTAAAATAAATCAAATCGGTGTGTAAAGAAAATGTAAATTATCCTAAGCATATCCCTGTGAGTGTCATAACCAAGAGTGCAGAAAGGCTCGTTGTCGTGCACCAGTTCCCAATTGAGTCTAGCTCAAAGCCGTGTTTTCAGGATTTACCCCTAGGTATATCTGTGAAAAATCCGCCTCTACCTACTCGTATCTAGACAGGGATGTATTGCTTGTAAAACTCACAAAATCTATACAAAACCAAAATTCTAGGATGTTCTTCTATATTAATCCTAAAAGTATATCTTAGGGTAATGTGCTCTAATTAGAGTTTATCTAAATCTAGTTTCCAATGTTTGTACTAAATTTCCTCTAATAGCAACTGTAACACCCCACCCGAGTTACCTAGAGTTGGTGCATTATTACATAACATTGGCATGATCACAAAAGATCAAGTCTCTAAATACATATTAGTTTAGTAGTCTTGTAAACACTATATACATTCATAATTCTTACAATACATCCTAAAGTAAAAAAAACTACAACAACATATTGTCTTCATATCCCCTCATAATATCCCTATAGGTCATTCATAAATTTCTTCTTCACATCCTCGGAAAAATAAAACATTGAATGGGGTGAGCTCAGATGCCTAGTAAGGATAAAAATATAGAGGAAACTTTCATAAATAATAATAAACATTTAATGAAATGTGTAACTAAAACAAAAGCCTTTTAAACATAAACTTAAGCATAATATGGAAGAAATAAAATAAAATAATGCCATTTACTTACTCACATGGATATTCTACTAGTAAAATAATCACATGAAATATCAAAAACCACTTTTATAATTATGGAATGCATAATGCAGACTATCATTACCATTTAGGCAAGGCCTCATGCCAAGACTACAAATTAGATTTTTTCAAGGCCTCGTGCCGAGACACTAGTCTGTCTCATGAGACCGATCGATGCATCAAGGAACTATAGCGGGCTCCACACATCCCTTACTAAGTCCAATGCATTCCTCATATGAAAAGTTGGAAACATAACATAAACATTGGTATTAAAAATAGCTTACGAAATGTCAATACTTTATCCACAAACCATGAATGGTATAAAAATAGCACATTCATAGTCAAACATAACTCATTCAATACAATAAAGAGGATTTTATTGTAACATATTAACCTCAATTGATAATAATGAAGGATATTTACATAGATGAAAATAATCATCAAAACTATTTGAGGGAAATATCCCCCTTTTTCTTAAAAACATTTAAAAGTCACACTATTTGTCAATAAGCCATTTAAAAATAGATTTTTGAATCAAAGTTTCTCATACCACTTTGAAACATTTAAAAGGAATTTTTAATTTTAAAACTTTAATGTCCATATAAATAAATCCTTATAACCATTTTTCAAACATGGACATTAATGAGAAATATTTAGTATAATAAAACTTTAAAACATTTTAAAATGATATTTTAGTTAGAGTTACTAACCAAAAGAGAGACACTTGAATAAAAACAATTGAGGTAATAAAAACATTATAATATCATGATAGTAATGGATTCATGATATACTGTGTCAAATTACTTTATATTCACCATATAAAAGTGATTTGGTGTATACCAACAAATAAGTCTCAATGGAATGTAAATTGAGATGAAATCTCTTATAAAAATTGTATCCATAGGTTAATGATAAATCAATGACATAATTATGTGTGAAAAATATAAATACACTCAATATGATTGGATACTCACTGTAAAACAATCAAAGGAAATTCACACATATTCTTCTAAAAACAACACCAATGAATTGGATTTTTAACTCAACAAATCAAGATTGAGTAAAAATCAATCTTATCAAGTTCATACGGATGACTTGATAATTTAACATTGGTGTGATTATGTGTATAAAAATTATATAAATATAAAGGGGAGTTTAAATTATGACATAATCAAATGAATAGTGATTCCACACAAAATCTTGGAGTAAAATAATCAATGAAGTATGTGTAAAGCCGAATGAGTGGAAATTGAAATTTCAAATTCCCTTATTGATTTGGTAACTTAAAAAACATACACCCATGAAAGAAGGATCATAAAATGATGATGTAAATATATATTAATTAAAGTATATTACACAATGAATACAAACATGGGAAGTACACACACCACGTGCAATAAATAAATGGTGAAGAATGAAAATCTCATGAAATTAAAAGTGAGATAAGAAACCCCTTACATTGTACTTTTTCCTTGGTCGTGGGTAGGTTAACCTCATTTATAATTCTGAAATAGTTGTTATTAAATTATAAAATAATCTTATACAATAATATTATATCATATATGATCTTTTAACATTGCTTTGTTAATAATATCTTATTATTATCGTCGTTTTGGGTGTTAACATACTCGTTTTGTTTTATATGTTTTGTTTCATAAGTCGTGTTTGTTATGGAGAGTTTGAATATTATTAATATACAAAATAATATCAAATCCTTTAAAATTATATTTAACCATCAAATGAAAATTATTCTTGAATGGATATGATGGGGAAAGAATCTCAACGTGTTCATGGAGATGGTAGTTCGTACATACGCACGAATGCTACTTCCATTTCATTTTTCATTTTAAAAGGAATCAAAACCAAATGATACAATGGGATATTATTATTACAGTATAATATAATATCTTATATTTATTACTTATGTTCATTAACACCATTGTGTATACGTTACATGTATGGTATGAACGAGTCATTTCACTTTGAGGGGGCGGTATTCCGCACTTCCTCAAATGAAATTATCGTATATATATACAACATGAAACGAATAGTGTTATTCTATAAAATGGAATTAAAGAATATTATATATAAAATAATTATCATTAATATAATATTTAATTTTATAGCCATCATAATGGACACCATGAGAGGTGGTAGGAGATAATTGAACAATCATCGTTTCGTGAGACGTTTGGTTGCCATCCACAGAAACATTATGTTCTCCATCCATTAGATGGAGGTGTGTGTAATTGTAGTTTGAATACTTCTCATAAAAATATACTAGTATATTTAATATACATGTTTTTTTACAAAAGAAAATAATAAGAAGAGTTTAGTGGTTGGATAAGTAAAATAAAAGAAAAGAAGTTAAGAGAAATTGTTACCTTTAATTTGGGTAACTCCCTTTGGTTTGAACATAAAAGAACTATTGAAGAGACTTCTGCCTAATTTAAGGCTTCTAAATGGCGTATAAGGATGTATGGAGTTTAATTGGGAAGAGTTTGGACAAGCCAAAAGGCTTGAGAGGTGTGAGGAATTGGTTAGAAGTGGTGTCCTTTTATATGGGGGAGGAGGGGCTCTTTAGGAAAAACATAAAGTATTAATTCATAATAATTTAATATTCCGTTTCTAATGGCTCGAAAGTGTATTATTAAAAGTATATGGTGGGGATGGGTCTAAAACCACTCAACCAATAGATTTTAGACAGGTTTTGGTCACTATAGTAACCTTATCTTTTAGATTAAACTCTTAGTTAAATTGTTTGACATTTACCATGTCTCTTTGTATTTTTTATATTATATAGTTAGTAAACTTAATATATACTTACAAGAGACCCCCAAGTGGTCAATAAATTATACACCTATAATAATATAAGTCCTTTGGCCGATCCTTAGATTTTTAGGAATAGAATATCAATTAATAATATAATACTTGTTTTAAAAACTCATTTATGACAATTTTGACAATATTTAATAATTTATTTTTGTTAAAGTCATAAAAACATTATTAATTCGAAAAAAATTAATTTAATAAATATTTACATGTCATATTAAACAATAATATTCTAGGATGGAATCAAAACTATCAAATTATATTTATTTTATCATTTATAATACCAATTGTTTGATTCTTTTATTAATAAGGAAAATACTTCATCGTTATTATGTCATAAATAAATTTAATTATTAAATGTCTAAAATTTATAAATAAAATAAAATTATATATGAAATCTATTTATCTTTCTAATGAATATTTATAGTAAAAAATATAACATATATAACCCTATTTAAAAATTATTTTCCTAAAAACTATATGCTTATGTCATTTTTGTATTTACTTTAACTTAATTAATATAAATTCTCCTTATCACCTACAAGTGGATCCATGGGGTCCCAAAATCAACCCAAAGATGCCCATGGTCGTACATGCTTCAACCAATAAGGTTAGGACACGTTTTAGGTTAATTTATTATTATTATAATATTATTTTTTACCCTTATTTACCAGATTTAACCTTTAACCTTGGTAAATAAAATATTTACAGAAGTAATTATTCAAAATTTCTAAAAATAAAATTTAACTATTTACACAATTTGTACATCCTGATTTCAAATATGGAATCCATTTTTCCAATTTCAATACACAGAAGTTTTAGAAATTTATTTAAAATTAATTCCCGTAGTCAAAACAAAAAGTGTGTTTTTAAGAAATAATAACTATCAAAAGATTGACACTTGTTTATGTCATTTTTAATTGTGAAATTATGTCCAATGACCAAAATTGTATTAAATGGTAAAAATATGTTCAAAGTATACTTTAAAACCACTCATATTCATAATTTATCACTATTAATTATTTTGATTAAAAAAGATGTTTTTAATTAAAATTTAGTAATTGTCAATATTCATCAAAATATAAAAGTTATCTGAAAAGTACCAAAATTTCATCCTAGGATAATTTAGATATTCTGAATCCATAAATGAAGTCCATTTTAAAATATAAAATGTATAAAATTTCAAAAATTGGTTATTATTATTCATAACAGCTAGTTTGATTGGTTGTGGTTTGTGTTAGAACTTGATGTTGCGTACAACACATGCTACTGTATTATTCAAAGAGAATCGTACCATGGAAGCTTGTGGTGTTACATTAATTCTGAATTCCTTAATGTAATTTTAGAGTAATAGGACTATATTGACCATCCTAAAGGCTTTGTTATGAAAGGGGAGGAAGGCAAGGTGTATCGTCTCATGAAAGCTCTCAATGGGTGGAATCAAGATCCATGTGCTTGGAATGCATGAATTAAAAAACTATCTTTGAGAGAATATCTTCATCCAATGTCCATATTAGAATGTAGCTTACATAATGAAGAATTATCATGGAGATATACCTATTAAATTCTTGTATTTTGATGATTTACTATTTATACGAAACAGTCAACCGATTTTTGAGGAATTCAAGGGGGCCATGTTCAAGGAGTTTGAGATGATCGATGGAGGACTCATGTCCTTTTTACTTGTAAAAGAAGAAAAGAAACAACATGGAGGCATCTATATATCTTAGGGGAGGTATGACAAGGAATTTTTTTGAATGTTAATGATGGCCAACTATAGCAATTTAAAAACACTTGTAGCAATAGGCTTAAAACTAACAAAAGATGAATAAGGAGGAAGGATTGACTTGACTTTATTAAAGAGTCTCATTGGAAGCTTGAGTAATCTCAAAATCACAAGGCTATATATTTTCAATATTGTGGGGCTTCTAAATGAAAACATGGAATCACAGAAAGAGTCACAGTGGATAGTAGAAGTATTATTCCTCATGTACGTCCGAGGAATAGTGGATTTTGGTATATTTTATCCACAAAATGAAGAAGAAAATATATATGGTTACTCAAACAATTATTGGGGAGGTGACCATGAAGAAGGAAAAATCACCATTGGGTATGTATTTTTTTCTTTTTATCAACTAATTCCACATGGAATTCAAGGAAACTAAGTGTGGTTTTCTTATCCACATGTGAAACGAGCTACGTGGTGACATCATAAACTGTTTGTGAAGGAATTTGTTTGAGAAATATGTTAATGGAGATAAAGAATTGGAAGTTTGGATCGATAGTGATATATGTTTATAATTAGTTTATAATATAAATATCCCAAAATATATTGCAGTGCAGAAGAAGAAAACATATTGATGCCTGATTCCATTTTCTAATAGATAATGTGAATCAAAAAATGATAAAGTTGGAAAATTTTCATACTACGGAACAAATGGCTGATATTTTCCAAAAAAATATTTACCAACAGATACATCCAAAAAAGTCATAATGATGCTCAGGATTAATCCAGTTTTGGTTTTTGTGGGGATTTATGTAAATTCATACAAAAACCCATGCGTCATGAAGCACGTATTTATTTTCCGCGCATATTTTTTCCATGTAGTGTGTATTAACTATAGATATTTCTCCTTGCATTTTTTTCTCACTGCATCTCCATTGAATGTGGATATTTTATTTCATTAATTTATCCATTTAATTTTCTTATTTTATTCCATTGGAAATGCCTATAAATTGTAGGCAATTGTAGTGCAAAAAATTTTGGAACACAAGATAGAAAAATCTTTTGTGTTATTGGGTGCCAGTTCTTCCTCCCTCTATTTCTCCTAGCTTGTATAGCCATCTAGTCATCAGTGGCATGTGAGTTTGGTGGAGCAATGGTGGAAAACCATGAGTGTTCACCCCCCCCCCCCAATTTTTTTGTATCATTTTTGAATAATCCTAAACCCCACATAGAATAAAAAATCTTCTTTTTTACATAATATTAAATCCTTGATGCCCCTTATGTCAAATAAACCTTATTATTATTATTTTTTTCATATTACAATGAAAGTATATTGAATTTTTTTTTCAGTCCCTCTCTGAAGACTATCTATAATTATATTTTTTGTTCTAAACCAGATTCTAGGAATATATTTTCTACAGGAGTGTAGAAATTTGACCTTTTCTAGAGAGCACTATTTTGACCATGAAATATGACCAAAATAGTGTGTGTATTTGGGAAAATAACATCCACCCTAATAAAATCCCAAATGTGGTTCATGATGAATTTTATCATAAAATATAAAAATAATAATTACCTCTTTTGATCTGAATCCAAGCTTGACATCTCCTAATCACTATAAATCATTTTTTCGCTATTCGATTTCAAACCACAATAGATCATCTACATTCACATATAAATTCAATGATTTCATATATCACTTAATTATATGTGAAATCATAGAGATATTACAATGTATTTGATGTCCCGATGATCACCACAACAAAAATCCACTAATCCATGATGAAAAATGTAAATTTTAATCTTGGATCATATTCTTCTCCTTCCAGGAAGTGAGAGAGTTGAGTGAGGATCTCACCCATCATGTGATGAATAGTACAATGCATGGGGTCCTCTCCTCACTTGTATAGTTAGTTGATAAAACTATCCAAAAAGGTTCTTCATTCCCAAAATATTCATTACTCACTCTAAAAGATTTCATATTAACCCTTTACTGAGTCATAAATACCAGTTACATTTTTTATCACTTACTTGTAATATAGTAAATATTTTATGTGATAAAGGAGAGTCATTTATTAGAATCATCATTCTTATAAATATTAATAAAAACATTATTATTAAAATAATATTCAATCATATAATATATTCCACATATTTTCATTAATACATGAAAATAAATTTAACAAATAAATTCAATAATATTTAGTCCAAACTAGACTAATATGAATATATTTATTCATTGGCGATCATATATTCTTAGACGTATCTCGATCCCTATAGTGGGGCACATCATGTCCTATTTTCCTATTTATTAGAATTGGCTATAATTTTTAATATTATATTGTGTGTTACCCTCTTGGACCTTATCTTGATATCATTGAATAATATTGAAAGACAACGATAGGAGTTTAGAAACCCATCAAGGCCCCTAAATTTTTTACGAGTATTCATCGCAATGAAAACCTTTATACTAACTCACATTTTGTAATATAACAACTTTCTCATGTGATATCGCAAATCTGGATGCACACTTTGTTCCTATGTCCTTTATTTATTTATTATTATTAGATCTTATAGCATAAACTTTCCATATCCGACCATTACTATTTATTTAGTAAACTTATTACAATCCGGATCTACTAGACCTAAGATATCACATCATATCAGAAGTGCAAAGTTCTTTCTTAATTATTGAATCAATGTCATACTACCAATAATGCACCAATTACAATCTACCTCACTATGAATTTATTTCCATATTATTTACCTTATATAAATGTATGTGATCTAATAGTATACACTAATAATAATCTCAAGTTAGGATACCATTCCATGTGTTTCTCTATAGGAACTCTTAATCACACCTGAAACATGTGGTGTTATTATTGATGAGTCAGTCCTAAAGATCTCATCTAATCGAGATAACCAAGTGATGACATCATGAGAATATGTCTCGACGCTTTTGATCCTCTAACACCTAATAGTCATACATCATCTGTTTCTATAAAAAATGATGTATCTAGACTACATGATAATTGTTTAAGATTAGTTTCATAGTAAATAAATAATATCAGTATATCCTTCGATCTAGTACAACATTTTGATGGAACAAATAATATATAGACATTACCATTTATATATTGAATGCAGAAATAGAAACACTATTTCATTGGGTATAGGGAACCCACTATTACAACACATACCATATCCATCACATGTTAAATTCATAAGTCATAAAACTGGAAAATGATCTCTTATATAAGGAACAACTAGTAGAAATTCTAGATCGAAGAGATAAGGTGTTAACAAAAATTATCACTCAACAAGTCAATGTTATATCAAGATATCATAAATATATGGAAGCTATGTGGAAACCTATGTATGTGATGAGTAAAATGTACTCTCACTTTTTTCTTCCATATAAAAAATTTTTGAGGAAGAAATTATTATTAACGATGGTAGAATTTAATGACTTTTGTTTTTTCTTATTTAATAAAAAATATGTTTGAAGGTTTCCTCCACATGATACGACCAACGTAAATAAAATTCACAAAATATAAATATGAAATTAAGTAATAATAAACACTATAGTAGTAAAACATTGAAAACTATAACATTTAAAAGGTAAATAATTAATATGTGTTAATATTGGAAAGGTTGTATTCAATACATGTCATTTTTTATATTATTTGATTTCTTTTAAAAATATATACTATAATAAATTTAAATTTAAATTTTACAACGTAAAAACAATTAAATTCCTCACAGAAAATATTTCTTAGGATTAATTATTGATATTTTTCAAAAATAAATGATTTTTAGGTGAATAGAGAAAAATAATGATTTTCCAAATATCATCAAGTTTTTTATGAATTAAAACACATATAAATATTCATTTTATAAAAATTATAAATTTATAAATAATAATAAAATATTTTACAAAACAATGTTAAATTTATAGAAATAATGAATATCTTTTTTGAAAATAAACTAATATTTTATAAAAAATGTCATTTGATTATTTCTCTAATTAAATATAGACATGATGAAATATGGTTCTGGATTTATTTTCTTATAGAATAGATATTAATTTAATAATAATAATCTTATCAATATCACATGATTTAATAAAATTGATAATTATTTAGTATACATAATCTTTATGCCTTAAAATATAATATTTTTAAAAATCGGTGTTTACACGTTATATGTACGAACATTAAAATTAATTATCCCATATTAATAAATTTCGATCCAAAAAATAGGAATGATACTTGAAAATGTCAATTTAATATTACTTAATGTGAAAAACAAATTCCTTGATTGAAGAAAAATTAAATTACCTAGGTTAATGTAAATTACCACATTAATAGTGAAAAGGTTGCTTTTGTAATATTTTCATAATTATGGGTAATGATTATCTAACAAATTATATTAATAAATTTTAATTATTGAATATAATATGATTTTAATTTATATATATATATATTATCACTCCTTTAATAGTTAATCAATACGAAATAATATTACGAACACTTAATGGTGAAAAACTTTTTTCTACCAGTATTGATTTCTATATATGATATTTATTAATTAAATGTTCATTTTATATCATATAATAATATCATCTTACTAAATAGAGATTAAATTTTGGTTCAGCCTAAATAAATTAACGAAGAGGGGTTTTCTGTTATATTTAATAACATATAAAATCAATTATTTAAAAACTTGTTACTATAGTAAATTCTAATTTCAATAAAAGTTAAAAGTAAAAAAAATAAAAACCTTATATCACTCTTACCCTGTCCCAAAATGATTTTATGGGAGGAGTTTGAACCTAAGATTATTTTTTACCTCCTATTTTTCAAATTTTGAGCTATTAATCCTAGAATATCGTGATAGAATTATTGAAATATGATGAGTGTTTCAAAAAGATTCATTTTATTCTCTTATAAAAAGTTAGCACTTACACTATTTCAAAGATAGACTTAAACAGAGAATTACGATTTGAAACTCTTCAATTTTCCAACCACTATAACCCCCTCAAAATTCCTAAATCCCTTGGTCACACTATGTTATCCTAATCCTTTTGATTACAAGGATTATTCCAATTAAATATCTAGTCTCCAATGAATGTTTTATCACCTCATTTTTATCCACTTAGAAAAGAAAATGAACGCCAATCATACAATTGTGAAGACGGATGCCTTCATAAAGAAAACATTTTCATATTTCATCATGATTTCAATTGTTTTTCCTGAAATCATAAATTATGTTTCATCATCATAAAAAATCATAATAACATCAATATTATTTTATTATAATGATATTATGTCAAAAATAAACACATCTTTAACCATGTTCACCCGTCAAGTAAAAGTGTTTTCATGTTTGGGGATATTTAACCACCAATATGAATGATGTTATAAACAATATCATTGATGAGTATTGGAACAAAAAAATATTATTATTGTAATATTATTACAAAATAATGATTTTTATATGGTTTTGTAAAATTTATATTGAATATTTAACTTATTATTGAAGTATCATCTTCATTCGTTAAATCAATGAAATAATCCCAAATTGATTCAATGTTCATGCATCATAACAAAAATAAAAAAATCAAATAAATAATATATTTATAAATCATTTTTTAATGATATATTAATTAATATATTGGTTTTAAATACTTTTTAATTATATCAACATTACAGAATGTGTGAAAATTGTAAGAGTAATCAATAATATGTAATTTAAATAACATATAACTGAAAAATATAACCACAATAAATATTTATATTTAAGTGATATAAAATTTAACTTATATAAATAATTTTATCAAATAAATTAATATAGAATCTATTTTTTTTAAAAAAATTCTTTATAGTCATCAACAGATAAAGGAAACATGGTAAGGGTTTTGTCTTAAAATTTCATTCTTTAACAAACATTTTCATATTCATGCCTAATTTCATTTAAATGGTGTTTATATTTCCAATTTAATATATAACACAATAAATTATATTTAAAATGGTACTTTAACACTAACTTAAATCCTTATCTCATTTAATTGGTTTTTTTAGAATGTTTCTTATCCTGTAAGGGTCCTTACATCCCAATTTTACTTCACTGGCATATTACTTTTATTCACCATATATTTCTTATTTTTAGTTTCTAAATCGGACATGAAATTAATTTTATCATAATTTTCAGTCCATATGATCAATTCACAAATACATCTCATGTTTTACCTTTCATTCACCTTCTATTTCAATGTTAATGAAATTGTAAGAATTTTTCATCTCAACTTATCTTCACTGATTACAATTTTAAAGTTATTAAATGATTTATTATTTTTATGGTGTATATAATTTTAAATAATCTATTTTTGAATAATTTATGATTTAATTTATGGGATTTAAAAAATAATAATATTTTATATCTTCTCTTGACTTATAATTCAAAAGTTAATTAATTTATAAGGGATTTGGTAACTCAAACTACTTCTTATGAGTTTTAAATTTCCAATAATATTTATTTTTCCATATATTCACTAAATTTTCAATTTTGAAATACATTATATTTTTATTTATTAGTAAAAATATTTTTTATCCCAATCCTATTCCAGGATATGTTTTTTTCACTAATTTCTCTTTTAGAAAATATAGATGATTTTTTAAAAGATACTCAAAACTACAACCTTTTCAACGATTAATACAAACTATTTTCAAAAGACTCTTTTAATGATTTTGTTTTAATTATATACAAATTATCTTTCTCTAGTGAGACTCTGTATCATGTTATACCCTATATTTTAATTAATTATGTTCTTATTTCAAGATATCATGTTTTTCATATCAAACAATTTAAATCATGATAATATTTTTTTACATTTGGATATTTTCTAAAACACTTTTTATTTCCTGGGGTTATTTATTAAAAGTGAATGATTTTATTTTTTATTTCTCATGAAACCCATTTTTTCATGGGTTCATTATAAAAATTGAATTGTTTTCATTTTGATATCCATCGAAACCCATTTTATTTTAATGGTACCATTATGATTTGAAAAGTGAATTATATTGATGTGCCACATGTATGTATGGGTGAATAATGGTTGGGTGAAGTATTATCATCCAATGAATTAGCTATGTTTTTTATTTAATGATATTGGTATTTGTGAAAATACTTTAGTTTCTTATAATAATTGTCCTTGATGGTGTTTCTCAATAATGTTATGTTTCCATATACTGATGTTTGTTCCACTATAAAATTATATTGTTAATTATGAAATCATGATATCATGATATCATCATTCAAGGTTTATGTCAAAATTTTCTAATAAATTTTATAGCTACTGTGTTTCCATACTTAAATTTTGTTGATTTTTTATCTAATTTCATATACTTTGAGTAACATTTATTTTTTTATTGTTACCACTCATGATGGGAGGATATTCTTCTTATACTCATGTTTTTACATATTCTTATGAACTCATCCTTGATTGAATGTTTATTCCCCCCTCATTGAGAATTTTATCTCACCCCTTTCTTATGTCTTCACTACCCAGGTTATGTGGATGAGTCTTACTAATTGGTTTTCTATAAGATATAAAAGTACAGTTATTTTAAGAATAATTGGTCTAAATTATTATAAAATAATATAATTATGTATGTAATATCCAAGAACACTGAACTTATTTGTCCATGGGATATTATTATCTATTAAATGAAATTTTTATATAATTTAAAAATATGTAAAATTAAGGCATGATTTTTTTGGGGTTATATTGATACCACCAATAATCAATGTAACTACTTTTATATGAAATTCTGAAAACTCTGGCTTAAAATATTATATGAAACTATGATTTATAAGTTTCATTTCAAAATAAATCCAAACATGCTTCATTGCCTTTGATATATCCATTTAATTTCGAAATGTTGAAAACATATAAAGGGATAATGAACACCAATGAAGCATATATCAAAATAGTATAAGGAAAATGATATTGTAAAATAAGACAAAATTTAAAATAACCATAATAAAGTAATAAAAATTTAATAAAAGTCCCCCACAAAATTAACAAACATGGTATAAGAGGTCTATATCTATTTTGGAAAATATATAACCTCATTAATATAACAACAAGTTGGCCAATGGTGAATTCCAATTGACATAGACCATGACGCACCCTTATCCCTTTGAGGTGTCAATCACATAGTGAGAGTGAAATCTTTATTAAACCAAACTAGAATCATATCTCATGTATAAACCATCCCCCATTTCCCACCATGTATTTGGGGATCCCATGTAAAACACCATAACTAAAATAAGAAAATCTTTAATAATTTCCAATGGATTATGATAATTTACCGAAAACACCATTTACACAAGAGTCCCTTCAACCAACTCTATAAAAAACAATGAACCTATAATTTTTTAAATTTATAACATAATAAATTAACCATAATTTTTGTAAGAAGATAATTTTAATAAAAAAGAATAAAAATAAACTCAAACAAAACATTTCAAGTCACAAATAAATAAGAAATCTTATATTCACATGAAATCAAATCATGATATCATGAAAAAAACTATATAAATATATTTGAACTAAAACATAAATTTTAAAAAAATATGTCAAACCCGAGATACACATTAAATTCAGTTAGAAAAAATATCATCTCTAAACCATTGGAATCCCCTTTTTAATGAAAGATGAAAAAACTATGAAATTTGAAAACATTTAATAAAAATTATGGAATTTAAATTGGGTACTAATCCAATATTGAATATATTATAGAAAACCAAGAAAAAAATTTATGATCAATAAATTTGGAAGAATTAAAATTCCAACCTCAATACCATGGAAAAATTATTCATTCATCAAACAATTAGAGATTGAGATAGAGGAAAGTCCCTATGAACCTGGAATAATGAAATTTAGGATTAACAAAACCTTATCTTAGGTCGTGTTCACTATGTAAAAATAGGGTAAGGAAAACATAATGAAAATGGGGCAGAATATATGAGGATAAGAGAGGGAGAGGAATTAAATTAGAATAAAGGGATTTACCTTAATAGTCTACATGTTTTAAATATGGAGGGGCAAGGACAGAAAGAGGAGGAGGGGGAGTTAGTTGGGGTATATATATCTAAAAGTTTCAAAACAAATGGGGAATAAAGGATATTCCAAAAATATTACTTTGATAAAATAAACTAAAATATTAAAATTCTCGGTGGGTTACACGATTTGGCCACATTTTTAGGGAAATTGTGTGGTTAACTAGTAGATGTTTCTATAATTGAAATTCCCCTTACACACTTGGGATACAACTCCAATTAATAAAGTACTAACCATTAATCCTACATTGTAATAATATTTTCCTTTTTTCCAAATCAAACGCTCTAAATTATTCCATAATAAATTAATAGTAAATTAAATTCTAAAACATGACACCTTGGATGTACCATTTGACCCAATATTTTTAAATCTTATAAATTAAATAATAGTTAAATTATCCTTACAATTCTACTGAACTAATTTACATTTAATAACAAAAATATTTATAGTTACATTTTACTCTAGAAGGATAATATATAATGTTAGTTTCAAATTTGATGAACTTTTTGACCCCTTCTGTATACTCTTTGGTCGTATGATTAACATCCATAAATTTTTTATTCATATTTAACCTATTTCATTCAATTATTTATGTAACATATATATTAAACTACCATATATTAATATATGTAATTATTAAAAATAATATATATATATATATATATATAATATTTACATAATTATTGTTTGTGTATATATAGTGCATATATATAACCACATATATTTAGTGTCTGTATATATATTTCAGAAACAAAACATACCACTGTATTTTAGGTTTCTAAGGATCTATAACCAATTGATCAATTAGATAAAATATATGATACCAAATATCAATATCGACCATGCTCTAGTATATAAATTGTGAATAAATGATACAAATAACTAGCACTTTTCACCGGAGAAATTTTTTGTTGAAATTTTTGATATATGATTGATGAGGATAACTAGATATAACTTTTGGAATCTTCCCAACATGTTGCATCAAGGGGTTGAATTGTATCACCCAAACAAAATAGCCATACCCCCTACTAAAATTCATGAAATCAATTTGTGGATGATTTTTAATGTTTCGCACTTATCATTCCATTGACACTATTTTAATCACAAACACTATATTAATTGTATAATATGATTCAATATATCATGATAATTATTAATTTTTAACTATATATCCATATTATCAATTAAATTAGGTTATGGAAGTGATTAAATTACATATAATACCCTTTATGATAAGCCCAATCTAAGGAAAATGATATGAATTTTATTTCATGCATATCCAATCAAGAAACATTGGTATCATACAAAATGATATATTTTCTATTCATCAAATCGATATAAGTTTTTGTTAATATCTCCTTCAATCAACCACTTTCATTGAACACCTATACACATGATGTAATTATACGTTATACTTTATAATATACAACATGTTTTGAACCCATATCCCAAACTTTAATGAGATGTATCTTAAAACACAATTAGATTGTTATCATTTAATTTACCATACATCACATCATTCATAATACATTGTGAATATCCATTCAAATATAATTTTAGAACAATAAATCCAAATTAATTTAAGCATAAACCGAATGGATTCAACCCAAAAATACCCCACCTCTGCAAGTAGTAAGATGGGTTTTCCACCTAAAGACAAAATTCAATATTCTAGTGGTAGGTGATTAGAAAGGAGTATGAATTTCACACGTGGTGGGTGGCCTTAGCCTGATGAAACTATACTAAAACAAACATATAGACATATTATAAAATAATATTTTCTAAATAATAGAAACTAACATATATATATATATATATTGTGAAGAATTACAATATTATTGATGGAATTAAAATTAATAAACCATAGAGTGATGGAAATTAATACATACCAAATAAACATAAAGGTAAATTAACCTAAATAAACTAGGTTTAATGGATCTTCATAACTAACCGGACCAATTAATAAACATTATTTACGACTATCACCTCTGAGTACTACTAAGCACCTTCTTCACCAAAATCCTTTCTGCAAAAATCACTAAAAAAAATTAATCTATTATATAAGACATGACACTTGTGGGAATAATTACCATGGAGAGGGGTATGTATACTTATTCTATAGGTTACCTGAAAATCAAAAATATAATATTAAAACATTAAATATCTCAATGAATAAAGGATAAAATAATTAATAACCTAGATATGATCATAATTAAAATTCAATATATTTATAACGATGTCCCACTCTACATTACCCAATAATAGAAGAAACGGATCAAGAAAGCATCCCAAAAATATTAATTACCTATATTATGTCCTACATACCCTATTGGTAACCCTAGTAGTGTAACCACAACAATTCAAAATAAAAAATTTCATCAAGGTAATAAAAACCATAATAGAGGACCTGTACCTCACCATGTAGATATTTTCAGATGAGGGAGTACCCAACTCTACACATAGTGAACCAATACTACATTATTGGTGGATTTACCGACTCTATCCATCATGTAGGGGGCCTACTCCCCATCATTAATAAATTCCCACTTGTGTTACTAACCCTATGAGAAATTTGAACAGCATTCCCAATCCCCAATGTCAATCATATAGATCTAAGGAGTATTAAATTTTTTAATTTCCTCATGTATCATCTTGGATATAGAATAATAGTGTGAAATCATGTTTTATGTGAAAAATGATCAAGGCAGTCTATTCATATAACCCCCTGTAATATAATCAACCCGTAATTATATGATTTATAATAAATTTAATATTTTATTAAATTTTAGTGATCTTTTAACTTAATAGTTTTTAAGAACTATGAGAATTATTACATAAAAAAGTGAAAATTTCTACATTTTGTACATTTTTTTCCCCAAAACGGGTTCTTATTTTTATACTCTTGTTTCCTTTATAAATGTTTTCCATAATTTAAGACATCTGATCAATGAATGTTATATAATTATTAAACATCCTTAGGTCAATTAAATGTTTTTAAAACATAGGAAGAGAAATATAACACAATAAAGAATAAAAATATAAAGAAAATCGGATTTTCCTTTTTGAAAATTCATGAAATCCCTTAAATACATTTATTCATTCAAATAAAAAACAATGAACTAAAAATAATCATTAAAATACTCTTGAAAAAAAAATTAAAAGCTGAATTTTTTTTAAATTTTTTTTAAGAAATCAAAAAATAAAAATCATAATCATGATGGTTACATATGAAAACATGAGAACTCAAGAAAACAAACCATTAACGTATAAGTGATTATAAAGTTTACTTTAATCATGAGTTAATTTTTGTACCATATAAAATCAAAATATTTCTTTTATAACCCATAGAATGGATGGAAAATACATGTAGGTCTCTTAGTACATTATCACATATTCACCCTCAAAGTAACCCTTAAAGTGGAATAAAAAAATTTATTAAACCCCACAAGTCTCTTAGGAGTAAATAAATTCTTGTTAACTACATCCCTTTAACCAATGTAATGAAGAGTGATACCAGGCTCACCAACTATCATATATATATTTAGATCACCTGTTAGAATATAAATTTTCCATAAACCATGTCTTGAGAAAAGAAACATAAAATATTTCATTTCCATCATAAAAAATTGTGTTTAATATATGTGGAGCATAACTTTAAAGCTTCCTGTAAAATTAATGACAAAAATCCTTGTTCTATATGAAAACATTTATAATGAAAAATTCCTTGGATAACCTAAAATATGATATTCTTTGACAAATTATACAAACATATAGAGTAATATAAATAAATAACAATGATCAAGATGATAGAAAATTCCATTAACACTGTATATGTCAAAAAAATTATTACTTTCACACATTATCTAAAATAATTTATATAGAAAATGTCAAAAAAAATACCTTTTAAAACAACTATTTTCAATTTAAGAAACCGTTTTAAAGTGAATTTAAAAAACCAACTCAGTAAAAGAGTAAAATTCAAGAAATATTTTAAGATACATGTATATGGAGGAAAAATAGATAGAAATTAAGCTTTATAACATTTAAAAAGGGATTTTAAAAAAATCCCATATAATATTAGTACATTTGATTCAAAAGTAAATTTTATGAGAGAGCTGTAAGTAGATTTTTAAAACATTTATATTTATTAAATTAATAATAAAAGACATTCATATTTCATATTATACCCCACAAAAAGAGAACATGTGGTAAAATGAAATAAGTCTCCAAGAAAGGTACTTGAGAAGAAAATCCCATTAACTCAGACTTCCTATAATGACCCAAACCTGCAACCCCGGTTCATCTCTTTTAAATGTTATGGATATTTTTTTATAAAAGGATAACAAAAAATAAACCCAAAATTTATTACATGCGGGGAACTTTTATCGGTCAAGGTTATGGGGAATTACATAAAAAATTTTAAATTTTATAAAAAACTATACAAAATAAAAATAAACAAAATAATTATTATCTGTGCTGACTAAATATAGAAAAAATACATCATTGGTAAATCTACAAAACCTAGAAAATATGATTTTAAAACATAGGGTGAGCATTTAAAATTCCAAGAAATGGGTTTTTAAAAAATTATTAAATTATTTGTACACATTTCTTAAAATTAAATAATCATATTTAAAATAGATTTTAATATAATTTTAATTATAAATAAATATATTTAGAAAACCATTATTTTATAAAAAAAATTATAATTTAATGAAAATTAGGATTTCTTTTATTGAAAATAATAATTTTCAGGTGGATCTTTCATGATACCTGGAAGACTATAATAAAAACCAAAACATAAGGCCACTTATCATAACTAATTTAGAATAATGTTATCTTAATACTTATGGGTTCAATCCTCATAACATCACATAATATACCAGTTCCAAACTTTGAAAAGTCATACATAGAAATTCCACTCTTATACCAAACCCAAAACATTTCAAACAACATATATAATATTATTTTCATTAAAAATAAAATAACTATTCCCATAACTTGTCATCAATATTTTTTTGAGATCTTCCAAAACAATTTCTAGGAGAATCCAATGCTTTGTATAAATAAATTTTTTTTAATTCATAATTGAAAAGGATAATGAAATAAATACACATGTTATATAAAAATTCATTTAATTTCATTTATATTCTAGATTATGTACATACCTAGTTATGCATGCCAAGGGGTGTAGATAAAAATTCGGACAAGAAATGATAACTTTTTTAGAATTTTCACATAAAATGATAACTAGTATCATTAAAAACCTAAGGTTATACATAAACATAATACCTAAAATAATATTGTAAGAATAAATTATACCTTAATATATTAATTTGGAAATAAATGATTAACCATTTTTAATAAATAAAAATATATACACATTTGTATATACATGGAATAAAAACTAAAATAACAAAATAATAAACTCTTTTAAAATTTTATGACACACAGTTACAAAATTGGGTTTTGTTATTGTTTCTCATTTAGATTATATATTTTTGTCATAAACGAATCTAGATTTTTAATAAAAAACATTTTTTTCTAACTTTAATGTATATACATATACAGGTAAATCATATATATTTATGTGTAAATCTTTGTAGAACAAAATAATTTTATAAATCATACACTCTTAAGTTATTAATTATGAAAAATTCGTAAAATAGATAGAAACAATTTCTTATACTTATATATGTATAAATCAATATATATATAAGTATGTATAAAATTCTTAAATATTGAAAATAATTTATCCCTTACAAACCATAGATTTTAGGAATAACCATTTAAATATAATCCTTTATCAAATATATATACCTTGAAAACATAATTTCAACTATTTATATATTTGCATATATATACATATATATACATAGCTATTGTAAAACAATAATAACATTTGAAAGAGGAAAATAAATCCTTTAAAAATGTAGGTTTAAGGATATTATTAAAAACATAACACTTATCTTATAACATCTGAAAATATTTAGTAATATAGGAAAATATAAATTCATATTTACATATAGATATATATATATTAATTTATTTAAAATATCATTTTTTATCAAAAATAATTACACCCTTACAAAAATAAACATTAAAATAATAAGTCCATTACATGATTTTAATGGATCAAGGGACTATGATTTGTAGAATTTTCAAGAAGAATTAAATTGAGGCTTCTAGAGGAAGAGGTTCATGTATTTAAAATTGTATAATAGAGTTTTTATAATGTAAAAATTTCAATCACACTAATCATTTTTGGAGAACAAAAATAAAATAAAAAAAGAATAGGACAATATTGTGCTTTTTAAAAAACATTCATGAATATTTAATCAATCATCCAAGTTGTTAAATAAATAGCATGGTGTAAAATGTAATAAATAAATATTTCATTTTGATTTTCCTATAATTATTTTTCTTAGAAAACAGGTGATTTAAAAATATCCACTATTCAAACATGAAAAAATTATCAATTTCCATAAGTCATAAAGAAAATGAAATATATATATTAAATTTTTATCTTGAGGGGGAATATGGGAGGTGGATTATTTGTGTCGTTCAGTTTCATTTTTAGTTTTTTATAATATGTTTATATTATAATTAAATTTTGATTCTTAGATCTAGGAATTTCAAAAATTGAAAAGGTGAGGCATTCACTTTTTACAATAATGTTGATTCCATTCTTTTCTAATCAATTTTTTATTTATTAAAATATTTGATCAATCCATGTTTCCTTCTTATTTTCATTATTATTAGTCACATGTTCCACATTCTCTTATATTAAAATTATACTATCATTTTTTGAATAAATCAAAACCCTTTTTTAACATATTCAAATACTCTTTTTTTAAATCATGTAGCTAATATATATATATATATATATATATATATGTTTTTATTTTATATTAATATAAATATATATTCATATTTAAAAAAATGTTAATTATATATATATATAATCATTTTTTAAATAATTAAAATCACTTTTTTTAACACGTATATAAAAATGTGTTTTTGTTATAAAATAATTATGTATATTTATAATTTTAAAATTTTATGAAACGAAAATATAATATATTTTAATATATTTATAACATATATTATAATAAAAAATAATAACAATATTTTTTATATAAAAATGTTTTACACTTAATAATTATGAATTTCTAAAAAAAATTAAAGTTATCAGATTTTATTTATTTCACAATAATGGTAAAATTTAAAATATAAATATTAAATAAATCCTTACTTAAAATAAATTAATATTTAAATTTCTTGGGGCGTTACACTTTCACTTAGTTATAAGCACGCTAACTTATCATATAATAAATTTGTTTTTTGGTATATATATATAAAATAATGATACTTATAATTTTCAGAATATATATGATTCACTTATAATTTATTATTACGCATTAATTACTAATTTATCATCAAAAAATTATTTTGGGTTTTAAATATTCTATTTCTCATGTTTATTTTCAAATGGTGGTTTTGATCCCCTCCCATGGCTCACGGTATCATCAAATTAATAATTATAATTATAATTTAATATATTTTTTTAATATGACTATGTATTCCCATGTATATTTCATTGATCTTGTTGTAACGGTTTTGATGAAAAGGTCAAAAATTCTATTTTTTAGAAGTTTTAATTCATAGAAGTAATTGATTATATTAAAAAATATAAATATATTTGTTTCCATTAAATAATATTGGAAACATCATGTATTTATAGTTATTAAATAATATTATCAACACAAAAGATTCCTTAGCCATTCAATATATAAACATTATAACAATTTTTATGCTAGTGGTAAAACTGAACCAAATAAGAATGTGTTACAAAGACTTAATGAGTAAGAGAGGATTATTGTATACTAATAGTATTACCTTTTCATAAGATTAATAATATAATATATATCATATTAATTAATTAATTTCATCCTTAATAACATCCATATGATGTGTTAATTAAAAATTAATAACATCACATCATTGTGGTGGCTGTCCACATATACGCATAAGCGTTGTTATCATTTTCCAATCAGGGGAAGGGTAAGAATGTAAGTAATATATTACCTTTAAATATTAAAAATTATGTCATAAATATAATATATATATTTAATCCATTATTTTAACCAACCATAATAGTTTGTGATAAAAAAACATGGAATCTTGCTTTGTGGAGGTAGTTGTCCACACTTATGCCCAAGCAAAGTGTGCATTTTCCATTGGATGGAATAGGTTATGGAAAAGGGTTAAAATATTAATTTAATTAAATTTAAATATATTGGGTGTACTTATATTACTATATTAGTATGTTTATTTTAGTTTTTATGGATGTGTAAGGATATATAAATTAAATAAATTCAGTAAGACTTATACCTCCTCTTTTCATATCCTCCTTAAGACTGAGCTTAAGGCCCAAGTGGCACTAAAGCAATTCAATTAAAATAATAAGGTGACAATTTTTTAAATAACCTTGTAGAAAAATAAATAATATTACATTTTTGGACCTTATCACAAATTTATAACATTAATTAACCCAATTTACCCTTTATCATGGTGAAAATAATTTTCAATGGTTAATATTAATTATGACAAAAAATGAAATTAAACACGTTTAAAATTTTGAACCTCCTAGTCCCAACTATGAAAACATTTTTAAATATTCAGTTAGTATATTATGAAAATTAATTTTAATATAACTTTCTGAAACACTATGATATATATTTTTTCGAAAAATTAATTTTTATGCATAAAATGGAAATTATTCACAGATATAATACAATTTTGATTCCTATGGAATTATATAAATTATATATACTCAAATAGATATTATTTTACTTTATAACCAAATAAAAAATATTATGAGACTTTTTAATTAATTTATTTAAATAATGAAAGGAATATTTTTCCAAAGACAACATTTTTCAATATTCACTCAAACATCAAACTTTTCTAAAAAATAATAAATAAATTAATTTTAAAATAATAACATCAATATTATTTTAATTTATAAAATATAATTTATAAAAGTGGTAAATTTTAATTATAATATCGCAGAGAAAATTTAATAAAAACTATTTTTTTAAGAAAATGTATTTTTTGAAGCATAGAAGGAGTTTATTTCCTTTCCTTTACTAATAACAATAATAAGGTGATTATAAATTATTTTTTAACTATAAGATCAATAACTTTTATTAAAATAATTCTTTTATTTTGATTAATATAATTTAGTTTGATAAAAACAAATTACGAACATAAATAAATTTTATAAAAAAATCTCTGTAAATCTAATATGATTTTATTTAGAATTGTTTTCTTATTTCATAATAAATAATCAATGGATTTACTCATATTCATATGCAACAAACCATTGGTTGGGCTGTAATGTAAATATTTAAATAATATTATTTCAATAAAATATCACGATTCGTTTTAAGATCAGTATTTCATGAGCTACACACAATTTTACATAGTATTTTTTTTAAACTAAAATCTTAGGGTGTTACATTACTCCCCCACAAAATAATTTCATCCAATCAATGTTTCTCTTTTTTATAAAAAGGGCATAAAAATATTTTATAATCAATTCCAAGTGGTGAAAGATGAATATATATATATATATATATATATATATATCTGTGGAAATAAATACCTTTTAATATATATTGATAAAACTTTTTTTGAAATTGACATTAATTTCTTGATTTAAAATAAGAAATTTATCATTTCTTAAATATTTTTTAAACCATACACATAACATAATGAGAATCATTCTAAAGAAATATTTCATAAATTATACCTTCAAAGGTGATATATATTTTGCACATAAGTCTTGATAGATTTATCTTTCTCTTACTTGGGTTGAGAAATTATTTCACCATCAAAATAAATAATAATATTACTTATAGTTTCTTTAGTTAATTCCTTACCATAATAAAAACATTAACCTTATATTGTGTTTTAATCAATTACTAAGTCTACTTCATATAATATTCTAAATTATAAATATCCATGACTAATTTATTATACAAAAAACAATAAAATTAACTTTTAACCGTTCACAAAATCCAAAAAATAATGAAAACATATTTTTCATATATCTATCCATTAATAAAAATCAAAAAGATTAGCATAAGGTAAAATAATACAAAAAATTAATAAACCTTCATATAAATAAATAATAAATTAATCTTTAATTCCTCAATAATAATACCAAAAATTCTCCTTAAATCATTCCACTAACAACTAACCTTATAGATATTCAATATTTTGAATATGAGAATTTAAAACAAAATATTGAAAATATTTTACCACATATTCTCCCCTTATCAACCTAACAGGTATCACTAAGAAGTATCAATCACACATAAATTTACACAATAATAATATTTATCCCATAACTTTATAATCACATAGATATTCTAATAATTTCAATAAATAACCAAAATCACCATAAATTAGCAATAAAATCATATCATCTTACATAAATTAACTTAATATTTAATCCCAAAATTATGTTAACGATAATCATGTAATGATCCCAATATAGTGAACTTCTTTAAAAATAAAATTAATCACATTGTCATCTCATTACTATTAAGTCCCATGCATATCTACATGATAAATCATATATTCCCAAAATGTAATAAACCTTTTATCTAAATTTACCATAATAACTTCAAAATAAAAGATCATATTATCCATAAAGTTTATCCTTACCTTTTATATTTTATCCCCAAAATAAAATAAAAAATTAACCAATTAACCTTCATGGTATTTAGCACTTAAATTTCCATTAAACTCAATTTTCCACTTATTTGTTGTGTTAGAAAATCCACCTTGATTTGGGTTGTTAATCATAACTCAAAGATATATTTTTTGGAAAAACCACAATATTTTTGTATTTAGTAACTTTCCCATTCAGTTTATCATGCGGATAACCAATATATTTTTCATCATAGAAATTACTAACATTGTTCTTGTTATATATAACCATATATATAAACTATAAATGGTTAGTGTGTGCATACCAAAAAATATAATAATAAAAACTTATGAGAAGGATAAATATTAAGATATATGTATTCATAACATCTTCTATTCACGACATTGTTTTATTCAAAAATAAATACAATTATGCCTAACATAAGAATATTTAGGTTTATCAATGACTTCAAATCCCAAAGCGTATAATTATTAACCAATGATGGCATCTAAAAGTCTAAAAGACGTTTCATCTAAAAAATTCAAAGCATAAAATTTTATTTTAACTTTTCCTTCGATAAAAACAATATTTTCAAAAATAACATAATAAGACCATAATAACATGATTTATAAAAATGGTTTCACTTTATAACATTTCTAAGATACTTTTTATTTAATGTTTTAGAGAATATTAAAAATATTTACATAAAAAGCATACATTTCCACAAAATGTTTATTATTTCCACAAATAATGTTCTCAAGTACACTCTCTTATTTCATTCATTACAATTTTACATCTTTCAACATGTGTCACCATTATACTTTCTTTTATTCTTACAAATACATAGGCTTTGTTCAAAACATTTAAAAACATGGGATGAGAAAAAAAGAGCATGTTAAGGGATATATGATGAAAAGAAACCATTTAATCCTTTTAAAAATTCATCAAAGTTGATAAGTACATTTTCCTTTTAAAATTAAATATTTTGATCTCAAAATAATCATTAATTACTCATTAAATAAACATAAAAGTCCAATTTTTTAATAAAATATTTTTTAATGAATAATAGACCAAACATTATAAAGAAGATGGTCACTTTGTAAAATATTAAAACTATGAAACCAAACCTTTATCCATTAGAAAACCATAATCATTATTTTACTCATTAGTCATTTTATTACGTTTTAAAATAAAAATATTTTTTTTGAATCCTATAAAAATAATTGAAAATCTATGTTGATATCTTAAAACATTGTCCTTGCATTCACACATAAAAACCTATTTATTTGGATAACCATCACCATTAATTCCATCACATCCCTAATTAGTACTTTAATTCTCATTATCTCTTCAATTTACCTGATACATTAGAGGTCAATATTAGGATCAACTGTTATTGGATCTAAAATATCCTCAACTGTTTTAATATAAAATTTACTATACCCATATCATTTGAAAAATATATATAAAATCTTTTATTTTTATCATAAAATCATATAAAATGTTCTTTTAACACATTAACAAGATCACTTTCCGGATTTACTAAAAAATAATGATAAATATCCATTTTTCATTGACAAATAATAAAAAATCCTCTAAGAGTAAGAAATAGTATATTATTTGAAATAGAAACTTCAAATGTTTTATAAAAAAATTGCTTAGTGAATAACAATTATGATGGAAAAAATACAATACTAAACTAAAGAGTGTTTTGAAATGAATTTAAATAATATATTGATAATAATATTAAAATTATTTAAAATATTTTAGAAAAAATGGATATGGAGGGAAAAGTGTTAGAAATAAAACACTAAAAAATTTAAATAAGGATTTAAAGAGATTCTATAAAAATAGTAGTAAATTTTGAATTCGTTCAATATTGTAACAGAGAACGTGAAAGGGATTTGAAAACCACTTTAATTTTCATAAATAAATGGTAAAATATATCCACATGATAATTTATGAACCACATAAAATAAAATAATATGTGAAAAATGGAATAAATCTCAAATAAAGGAAATTGATATGAGAAATACCCTAACCTCAGACTTTTATATAGTCAGATGCACTCTAACATCCCTTATAATAAATTTATCTTTATTATAAATCTATAAAATAATCATAATCATACTTATAATACAATATATGATTCAATTATAACTTATTATTACTAATTTACTAATTATTATTCATTTAAATAAAACATCGGGTTTTTATTATTCCTTCAGAAGATGAAAGGGGTTTTGGCACAACCACATGACCATTCTCTATTATTGTCACAATGGAAATTCCATTGTAGACTTTATAGCTTTAAATGAAACACATCATGAGAATTTTCTTTTCTTTTCTATCCTAGTATCTTTCCCTCGATATGGGACTAACTATGTTAGACCAAACTCTCTTGGTCTTTATTACTAGAGACCCCCGCAACTTACTCTTTATTGGCTCTTCAGGCTCTTCATCCCTTTATTCTAATAATATAATAAAAATTATTTCGGTGGGTTAGTTTGGTATTTATATTCCATTGACATTAGTTATGATTTAATTACAAAAATAATTTTAATTGTGATGAAATATTTTATTTTCGTATGATTTTAGGTTTCCAGGAATATTTCATCGAACGTATGGTAGCGATTTTGATGAAAATATTGAGAATTAATTTTTAGTTGTTTTGATTTCATAGTAATAATTTATTTTATTAACATGTATAAATATATTTTTTAGCATTATATGTTCTTTAGAAATTAAAATTTTAATCATTATTAAAAAAAATATAACTAGTAAATAGCATTCCTTAATCATTCATGACATAAAAATTATAAAAATATTCATGTAGGTGGTAAAATTGATCTAAATAAGAACATGTTACAAAAACTAAAATAGTAATAATATTTTATTATATAATGATAAAATATCATATATATAATATTAATCATGTTATATTTATCAATTTAATTCATTAGTTTCGTCCTTATAATCATTAATGTGTGGTAGTGATGAAAAATTAATTACATCGCATTATGGAGGTGGAAATCCATATGCATGAATGAGCGATGTTATAATTTTCTAATGTATGTAAGAGAAATAAATAATGTAATGTATTATCATTAAATAGAAACAATTATATAAAAGTATAAAATATATTTATTTTATCCATAATTTTAACCATCCATTGAGGTGTTGATAAAAAACACCTCACTTCATGGTGGTGGCAGTCCTCATGTATACATGATTGAAGTGTTCATTTTTCATTGGATAAAAACATAAATGGAAATGTTTTTTACCATTAACATAATATTATATCACTATATTGAATATAGTGGTATTAATAATATAAGTTAGTTTATAATTATACCTACTCTTTAGTTATCCTTATTTTGATTGAGCTTAAGGCCATTCAAGGAGTGATTTATGATCACTCCATTGGCCTAGGGATCTTGGAATTTAATTTTCAATAACTATTTGGATATATATTTTAGATAAATCTTAAATCTAGTTAATTTTTAAAATATTTGAATTTAGAACATTTTTATATAAAAGAACCCATTCAATTTTCATAAGTTTTGAATCTTTATGGGTTTTGTAGGTAATTTTACCAAATTACAAGTGGAACATACATGAACCACGAATGATGGGCCTTAAATTTTCTCATCCAATTGGGTTAAAATAGGATTTTTATGGTTCTATAATAATTTAAAACTATTTTGTAAAAATTACATATCATTTAATGTAATTTTTTGGACTATTAAAAAACTTTTCTTTAAATATTAGAAGACGATAATGTAATGGGAATTAAACCACATACATAATTAATTATGAAATTTTTTTGATACCCCAAATATTCAAAATAATATCATTTTTAATGTAATTAAAGTAATATATTTTACTATTTTCTACTTGTGCAAGTGTTGATTCTTCTTTTCATAAGCATTCAATGTACTTATACATTTACTAAAAATTTTATAAAAATTCAAAAAATAATTTAATCTTAATAAATACCATTTATAACCATTCGTAACATATTTTTTATCCCTATTAAAAAATATTATAGATATTTAAATAAAAAAATGTAAAATTTTGTAATTGTTATTTACGTAAAATTATATAAGTGTCTTACTCAGAGTCAAGTAGTGCTAAAATAATTAAATTTAAAATAAAATCTGATAAGTATCTAAATCCACTCATATAATAATAATTAATATGATAATTTTTGACCTTATCCAAAATAATTATCCTTAATTTGCCTATTATTCCTTTTACAGTGGTGATGGAAATTTAAGATTTTTTCTAATAATTATTTACAATAAACAAATTAAAATCATTAAAAATTTTAATGCTCCAAATTACAAATATAAAATCCATTTTTTCGTGATTAAATTTTCATAATTAGAATTACATAATTTTAATGTAAGTGTATATAACACAATAAAAAAACATATTTAAAAAATAATTTTTAGCCACAAAAATGAACTAATAAAAAAATAAAAATAATTATTATTATTATTAAATTAATTAAATTTTCTTTAATCAAATGGATCTTAATTTAAATCCATCACATAATTATACTACTAAATTAGTTTATTTAAACAAAATAATGAGAGTTTTTCAAAAATCATCATTTTCTACTACTCATTCAAAAGTAAATATTTTCACGAAAACAAAAAAATGCTCTAAATTAATTTAAATATTTTTTATTATAAAATTGTTTTAATTTTACAAAATTAAATTTCTAACTTATCATAAATTATTCATTTTATATAGGATGCAATGAAACCAATTTTAAAGAAAATGTTTTTTGAAGCATAAAATGGATTTATTCATTTTCCTTATTATTGAAAAAACCATAAAACGTTTTTAAATTTATATTTTTAATTTTAATATATGTATATATATCAGTAAAACTATCTATTTACATTTCTTAAATTAATTAACTTTCATGTGAATACATTTCAAAAATAAATCAGTTTTCTAAAATGTATTGACTTTAATCTTATCTGATTATATTTAAATTTATATTCTTACTTCATAGTAATAAATCTGTAAATTTGTAATAAAATAACATTCTAATTATATTTCATAATTTTATTTATCTTATTTATACTTACCAACCCAATAGCTAGATTATAATAGACAAATTAAAATAATAAAATTTCTATTAAATATTATGGTTCGCTTTAAGTTCGGTATTGTATGTGGTATACGCAATTGAATAAAGTATTTTTTCAAACCAATGTTCTGGGGTGGTATAACTAGTTTTTCTTAATTTATATCCCATGAAAGGATATATGAACCTTAACTATGTCCAGAAAAGTACACATCAAGTATCTCTTCGAGGAAACATTGTTGATGTACTTCTCTCAACTAGTCGTGTATGGGTCCACCTACATGACATATATAACAGAGTACATGTTGTGTTTGACCATTGGGGTGCACATCATGTGAAACCACAACTCAATACTTATAGAAGTACATGGTACAAAATATGTCTCATAGAGTGTACATACATATAAATCCCGCAGGCTCACTAGGTATGTCTTAATAAGAAGGACGAGTCATGCACGACTGAGGTTACACAAAATGTTGTCCTGACCCATATGGATTGTATGGCTTGGTAATTATATGAGATTTTACTCTATTTACACACAATTTAGGTTGGTATTGGGGTACATGATGTGTTTACAAAGGGTATACTTTATCTAATACCTCTGAGTTATCCGCTTACACTCTTGGATCACTTATACCTTCTCTGCCTCTAGATGCACTAAATCATTCCCCATTAGTGAAGACTCTCCAAAATTTATCGAAAATAGGTATAGGTTGTATGATCTCTCATATAGTTCACTAAAAGGATTCATTTCAATCGTTTAGTGGTGGATATAATTGTGTAAAAACTCCAAAAAGGGGATATGATCCTCCCAGATAAAACTAAAATTAAACACACAAGCCCACATCCCATCCTTAATAAATTGAATGGTTAGCTCTTTATAGACAACTTTTTTAGACTATAATGTTGCAAACATCCATAACTTAGTCTTGAATTCCACCTACAAGAACCTACATGACTATGATATGAACCATAAAACATAGAAAAAATGATAATTAAAGGTATTCCATGTAATTGAATGATCACATTTATATAAAAATATCATAATCAACTATATAGAATCATGACAATTAAATTAATATGGATGTTTGATTACAAATACAATTGATATTCCATCCTACTTTCACTCTGGAACCTCAATGGGTTGTTTCAAACCCATAAGACTTGGTGCTCTATAATAACTTGTGTTTAGGTCAGTTTAGTATTTTTTTGATTTCATAAAAACATTATAAGTCATGAATAATAAAAATAAAATAATCTACTGATTCCCATGTATAAAAAATGAATCTTGTGTAAATATAAGACATGAAGAACATTATAATAACGTGAAACCTTACACCAAACTCACTATTAAAACTTTAAACCCCATACCCACACACTGAGATATAGTTTGAATAAATATGTTTTTTTACATACTAGATTTAATACCAATATATGTTAGCTAAACTTACCATACAAAATGACAATATCACCTGTAAATATTTTTTCCTTGGGCACCATAAGCATTCTAGGTTTATAATTTTAGAGAGATAGGAAAAAAATAACTAAAAACCCATATCTTTTCCATAAAATAGTATTTTTTAAAACAAACCAAGGATTTCTTATTTTCAAATAATAATTCAATACCTCGAATAAATTATCTACAAATAAAACCCATCTATATGTCTCATGTGTAATACTGTTATTCACAATCTTATGGAAATGAAAACATAATAAGCGTGAGCTCTAACACTCAGTAAGTGGTAGCTTCCAATAGAAGCAATCATGGAATAAAAAATTATATTATAATATGTAATGAACAAATAAATGTAATAATTCCATAAAAAATAAAATATGAGAATAATATATCAATTAATAACATATCAATTTAAATAAACACATTTTTACCAAGAATTAAACTCATAGTAATGGAATTCATAATGTCAAACATATTAATCATACCATCAAGACCCATTTAAAAGACATAAAACTTATTTTCAATACATTATTTAAAACATACTACTTATAATTAAGGCCTCGTCAAAGATATTATAATTACTATCAAGTCCTCAACTAAGAAACTATTAATAAAAGTGTAGACAAACACTATATTCAAACACTTTTGTCTCATCAGACTGAATGATTCAATTATAATCAATATAATTTCAATCCAAATTCATCACAAATTAGGTATAATGTATTCACCATATGAAAGGAATGAATCAAATATAAATAATCTTCTTCCCATGTTATTCAATAAATATATTTACTAAAATAAAATAGTATTTTGTTTGTTATTAATTACATAATTAATAAAGTAAATAACTTTCTGGGTAATCACCCTTAGATTTGTAAGGTATTTACTCCTTATTGAGAAATATATATTTTATTGATTAAATAATGTAAATGGTAAATAATGAATTAATAAAAATAAAGAGTAATAACTTAGAGGATAGAAATAAATTCAAGAGGGGGATGAATAGTGATAGAAAACATAATGCTTATGAATAAGGTGAGGTATAAACTATAATTTTAAAAGAGAATTCAGATAAAAATTAATTGAACACAACTCCAAATGGGTCATAAATTTTATAGTTTTAGATTAGGATGGATGTTATACTATAAAAAGGATTTTTAAAATTTTTTGGTAACATGGAAGAAAATTTATTCATCAATTCAAAATTCCATTCACAGGGGTTGAAAATATGGTGGTGAAAAAATTAATTATAAATAAATATAAATTATAGAAACCTTGAAATTAGATATTTTTGAGGATGAGTATTGTATATTTTAAGATAAAATATATTATTTTGAAAGGAAAATACATTTCAATAGTTTAAAGTACATTTATTGAAAATAAAATAGTAAAATGATAACAATAATTTATCTTCAGAATAGGTAAATAAAAATAAAAGAAATACACTGTATAAAAAATATTTCAGCTTAAAAAAAATTAAAACATGCATGGAAAGAAATAATATGGAAATAGAGATGAAACAACCATCAAATAAGGTGAGTATTATTCGTAAAAAATCATTTTTATAAATAAATTAATCAATAAACATGGGGAATAGATGTAATACACATTTAATATGATTTTAAGAGAAATAAATTTAAATCCTTAAAAATGATATAAGTTTAAATATAATTCAATTATGTGGTAGATTGTATCAAACATAGAAGAATAATTTTCAATTAGAACAATCATAACTTAATAAACAGAATTTAAGTTTAAAAATCCTTACAATTTTGGTATATTTTGAATTGAAATCCCATGAAATATAGAAATTTAGATAGATATTTAAATCCATTAAATAAAATGAATGGTGGGATAAAAACAATCATTTTTTTAAAAAGGTTGGTGTCGAAGCCTCAATTTATTTTTTAAAGCAAAGACCTATTTAGACTTGGTAGAAGGATACCCATAACATAGCTTGAAGTCCCAAGGCCAAGTGGCCTGAATACAAGGCTTGAAAGCCCATTTTCTGGCCTAAAGGACCCCTCGATGAATAGTAATGCTATATTACGTGCGCTGCTACCGTACCTGCTACAGTACAGCCGCTGCAACAATTCCTACTGTAGTCCCTCTGCCACTATAGTGCCACATCTGCTATAGTGACACCGCTGCTACAGTACTGCTATAGTGCCCTACAACAGTATTACTACAGTAACCAAGAAATTATCCAACACCCATATTTGATCATGGGTCTTTTGGATGCCAAGCAAGAGCATGAACTACTAGGGTACAGGCTCATTGTTAGGGTATAAAAACATTAATTGGGTGTCATACAAACTACTAAAAATAAAACAAGTGGTTTGTCATAGCCCGACACATTTGGGCCCCATCTGGGATGGAAATAAGATGAAAGTGAAACCATAATACCATCTCCAAGAATTCAGGGTTTTGTGACTATAACCGAAAAGGTATATCACTAAAATTATAGGTTTTAACCTAATTTACTAATACACCCAAACACCCCCATATCCAAGGAACAATGCAGAGTAATAATAAACTAGAACCTCTATGATATAAAAAATCAATGCAACATCCTCTAGGTAAAACATTAGATTATGATAGATTATAATCCATGAATATAAAATGGGAAAATATATTCCCAACCAAAAATAAGGAAAAATCCCTAATCATGAAATAGATGAAAAGGGGGAATTCAAAAGAGATCCTGGCACATGATCCCAGAGTATGGCCACTAAACATAGCCAACAATTCTAGATACTATTTTTCTCCAGGCATACCAATTCTTCCAAAGTCCACACCAATTTATTTTTTGTCTACATAAGACATGAAAAATGTATGAAATGACCATTCAGGGGTGATCATATCATGCATAATATGATTCCTTGAAAACTAAGAGGGACGAATATAATAATATAGACACCTCAACCCATAATTCAAAAGTGGGGAAAGAAACCCAACAATAGATGTGGTCATAATGAAACCAAAGTTTCAGGCAGAGGAATATAAATATGTAAAGATAAATAAGAATAATGAGTCTACCTTGATCTCCAAAGTTTCCATCTAAAATGAAAATCACAATGTGAAACCTCATAAGAATCAGAATGGAAAACCTGCTCTTTAGTGATGGATACCAAGCTGACAAAGTGCTAACTCTATTAGAGGATACCCTCCCAATCAGAGCTTGATAGTGCAGGACCAGAAACTTCATAAATAAAAAACATTAACCACTATGATATAGGGTATTACAAACTCTTTCATTATATTTGATATTGGGTAAATACACCCAAGAAATATCAACCATATAGATAGTACTGACCTCATAATCATTTGGATAATTACACTTGAAACTTGTCACCAACCTAAGAAGATTCCTAGTAATAAACACATACTCCACATATAAAGTAAGAAAAAAAATGTCCAAGTGTATCATGACACAAATAAACATGGACAAACTACCTTTGGCAGGCATAGTTCACGGTGTCAAAGTGTAACACAAGATGTGAGTTGGTCCCAAATATTCACAGTGTGAAATGGTAGCTAACGTCATGAACATTACTTCAAGAACCCTGAGTTCATATTTTCATTGATGAAACCACCACTACCACTTCCCCCTCCATAGGATTCCTCTCATGGAATATTTAAAAGTTCTTTCCTCACATTGAATGCTCATTCCTTATCACCAGCCATTGTAGATAATCATCTTTGACCATCTGCATAGCCCAAAATTCTTACAAAATTTAATCCCCAATCAATAACCATATCTATCATATATTTATGTCTACTTTTCGTCACTATGATCCATGAACACATCAAAAATCATGGAACACCATGTCAATATGCTCCCTCACATTACCTACATAATAATATCATGAATTTAGGGGTTCAAGAACACTTAGTCTGATTTTTAAATGGATGAATCAGCAACTCCATTGGGTGAATTTTAAGAAGGGTGGAATAAAGGAATGAAACAATAAATTTTAATTCACAAAAATACATCTCCAACTAGTCGTTGATCATAGGGTTAGAAACCACAAGCGAAAACTGATAATTCTAACACACCAAATATGTTAAGGCTAAAAATAATGATTAAATAGGGATATAGAAATACGAGGTCAAAGGATTTAAAATAAAATATTCTATCCATGATTGGAATTAGAGTAATATGATATAATAAATAAATAACAAATCCCCAACCTCATTATTGGATCAATCATTGATAAAGAATAAATATGTGATTATTCTACAAGTGATTTTTGATAGTTTAATCAATTTTAAAATCCTAAACAACTTCATATAGCAAATATTTGATTCTCTAACACCAAGGATCAATGTTATGGATTGATTACTAGATAGGGTTAAAAAATCAACAAGGAACATTTAATATTCTTTGATAATTGAATAGGGAATTAAAAATTTCAAGGGATGCTCAAATTTATAGACGGGAGGATAAATGACTTTTTCACAGAATGAATGCCTAGCTCACATCATGAACATCACACAGTTTATACCGATTAAAAACCCATATCCATATCTACCAAAGCTAAACATATTTAATATCATTAATTGATTTATTCATGTTGTGATTCCTTTAAAGATAGACCCTATGACTCTTTCCCAAGCCTTCATTCCATGAATATAGATTCATGTCATGTGTTACTACCAATAGATAAAATATCACCTCAAATCAATTTACATCACTGAAAATCCTCCTCTAGAACTACAAAACCCAATAATATATCCAAAATTAGAAAAATAAGGTTATGTACCAAACCAAGAAAGAATATACCATTAATAAATTTTCAACGTTCTATATATCAAACATAAGAGTCATTATATTCCTCCCACCTTGAAAGATTTTCACCCCAAAAATAAATTCCTGCTCAAATATATGAGGGTATTGAGAAAGTATCTAGTTTTCAATCTCCCATGAGGTCCCCATAAGATCTTTATGAATCCAAATAACTTAAACAAGGTGGATAGTCTTCCTGCAATGAATCCACTCCTAACCATCCTCAATCACCATAGGGAACTCTGAGAACGTAGATCTATCCTTCATATCCCAATCACACTAGTAGATAACATGTGATGGTTCATGAATGTATCTCATTAGTTGTGTTACATGGAAGACTTCATTCACTCAGTCTATATTTGGGGATATGTCCAAGCAGTAAGCAACCTCAATGACCCTATGTATTTTCTAGAATGGTCTGATGAACCAAAGGGATTATTTATTCCCCAAACCAAACCTTCATAAGAAATTATATTGACAGACATTAATGAGTACATAGTATCCTTTCTCAAACTCCAAGGGAATATAACCTCATTATATGTAAGATTTATACCATCTCTGATATATCTTCATACTCTCCTAGATCACTTAAACTATATCTATTGTCTTAGATACCAACATTGGACCAAAAAAACCTTCCAATATCAATCCATCATAGGGGAGTCCTAAGGGTCTCTCAAATAGAACTTATTATTGTATCATGTTGACAGTGGAGTGACATTTTTCATTATAAGTGAACTCCAACAATGTAAATTGTTTCTACCAAGTTTCTCTAAAGTCTAACACATTGGATCTTAGAATAGTCTCTAAAACTAGGACAGATCATTAATGTTGTGCATATATCTTAGGGTAAAATGTCATTTTCCTCCGTAATTGGGTGATGAAATCCTCATGAAAACCCCTATACAAATTTCAAGTTAACTGATAATCATAGTTATAGATAATCATATAGGTTACCCCATGAAGCTAGAATATCTCCTTGATATATAAGCATCCCAAACCCACAAAAGAACTCTTCTTCCATAACATAAGGAATTCCACTGACATGGTGAGTAAATCAACAATCATCCATACTGCATTACGGCATCTCATTGTATATAGAATATCTATACAAATCCATCGATATGTCATCGCACTTATATTCTATGATCTCAAGTAATTGAGTCATACCTATTGGGACAGGATGTTCTGATTTCACCTACAGACAAGTAATTCATTGTGAAACAAAATTGGTAACATTCCACCATATTTTGGAGTTATAAAACTATTGCTAAAGGTCCAGGTTGATATTAACCTCTATTGAATATATCGATGAGGGGGTAATGAAACTCTCTTATCACCTCCTTATGATACATTTCTAGAACTATGATCTATCCTTGGAATAGGACGATGTGTCCCCACCTTCATAAAATACATATGGTGTATCTCAATAGGATATATAAAAGCACATAAATTGAAAATTTATGTATCCAAAGTTAGACTCTCTCATAGGTAGTAGAAATAGTGTGTTCACCCCCATCAACTGAAGTTGACATGTCCCCCCTATCCTCCACTCGGTCTAGCTACAAAGAGGAAAACTATTAAGAATCCTCCTCTAAAAAGAAATAATTGGATTTATTACTAAGGGTATGGTCCACCACTTTTCCCATTCATGGAATATAGACTATCTCATTGAGATAGTTCTACAAGAATTCAAACCCACACCTCTATCTTTAATTGAGGTAACTTTGAGTAAAGATATACATGAGTCATTGGTGATCTGAAAAGATAATAAATCATTCTCACAAAATATAATACCTCTACATTTTCAAGAAAAATACTACTTATGTTACTTCCATGTCATTTATTGCATAGTGTTTCTTGTGGGGTATCAACTAACTTGATCTAAATTAATCATTTTTGACCTATACATCAATAAAAATCTAGTACTGACTCTAAAGGCCTCACAAAAAACCATGTAATCAAAAAACCCCTATGGAAGTTTCAACAACAAACCATTGTTCAACCTCAGTCCTTGGTCCTTGAAATAATTCTAGCTCAAAAAAGTATATGTAAATGGATTCCCTTTCCATGTCAATGTAGTAAAAGGGGTTTCAATCCTAGAAAATTCTACTACAAACCATCAATAGTAGCCTAAAAATTAGGGTACACCAAGGACATCACCAAGGACTCATAATTCCCATAGAGAAACTAGAATATCATATTCATGAACCACCAACTGGTGATAGTCATACTTAATATCCAAATTGAAGAACCATATTACACCTTTCAACTAGTTTAAGAAGTCATTGATCCTTGGAAAGGGTTACATATTCTTGATCATCACCTAATTCAAGCAAAAGTAATCAAAGAATAGCCTCAAATTCTAATCCTCATTATTAAAAAACAACATCATATCTTCCTAGGGGAAACAGTTGTTCTAAAAAAATCCCTTATCATAAATATCCTCTAAGTAGAATGTAATATACTAGTTCATAAAAGGTTACATTACCATGAAACATTCTTGGATACCCAAGAATGATGATACCCAAGATGGACCTTACATACCCTTAAGGGTGTTCACAATCTCAAAGGGTTAAATACTAACTCTTGGCATCAAATAAGAATCACGAGGGAGTGATTTATGTCATAAATTAGTAGATTAAAAAAGGTACAGGTTTGTATGTTCAATACTCCAAATATAGAAACTATGACAAACAAATAATTAAAATAATATCCAATAATACATCATCAAAATGCATAACCCATTCTAATTAGAATGGCCTAACATATTCCATGATACAAGTGGATCAAATCCCCATCAGTCACCTTCATCACACTGAGTACTAAGGATCCATAAAATCCACCACTTCCAAGTGATACTTTTCCTTTTCTTGGAATCATCATAAGATAATCTACAAATTCCTGAAGGAAAAGTGAGGGTGTGATCTAAAAAATATAGAAGGGTCTCAACAAGTGTTTAATAAAAAATTTCATAAAAATTAAACAAGTTGTGGTTTAAATTTATATAAAATAAGTCAAGGAATGGAATTTTTTATATTTAAAATAAGAATAATTTAATAATAAAAAGATTGTATATATTTTCAAATAGGCTTAAATGAAAATTTTATAAAAAATATTTACCTAAATCAATTAGTATTAAAAAAAATAAATATTAAATATCATGTATTCATAAAATCAAACATCTTATTGCATAATGTAAAAATACAAATGGAATGTTATTTTCTACAAATAGGATCCTCACAATACTCTATAAGTGATCTTAGCTAAATGTGTTCACATGTCCCTTGGCTCAGGTCATCTAGACTTATCTTCCCATTGATGAAATCACGTTGAAAAAAGTTTATGTTAGTTTTGTCATCATCAAACCATTTTAGGGGTTATATCCAAGTTTTATTTTCTTAATTACCAACTAAATAACTAAGTTAAAATATAATATATTCAATCAGTCAATCAATCAAGGTAAAATCAGTAATTTTAGATCATTTCAAAATATGATTGACCAATTACAATTTTCAACTTGTCTTTCTCATTTCAAAACCAATTAACAGGTTTTCATAATTTAATTACTTTTAAAATCATCTTTTAATTAATCCATTTATCTCAAGGTTGAACATTAGAACATTTCATCAAATAAATTTCCAAATCAAGTCATCAATTTCTCAAATCCAGCCAATAATTTAAATTCTATTGGAATTGGGGTTTTCAAAATAATCATCAACATTAAAAAAACATCAATCATATCAAATATCATTTTTTAAATCATTGACAAATTAATTTCAAATCAATCAAGAAATTTAAGGTTTCAATTATAGGTATAAATCATATGGAACCATCTATGTTTTACAAGTGATCAATTCAACACTGAAAATGGGAAACACCAACGAAGAACAAAGGTTATGGAGATCAATAAGAAAATCATAGATCATAAATCACCATGAAAAAACATTAATTCAATCAGAAAACACGAGATCATAATTATTTTAAAAAAGGGTAGTGGATAGAAGGAAAATACTATAGCGAGGAAACTCAACAGATATCAAATACCGAACTATGATTCTAATAAGGGAAAATCACTAAATAATTTCTTAGGGTAGCTCTTAGGGTTCTAAGAAAGAGGATTCATGGAAAAATAACTATTTTAGTCTATAATTCATAAAAATTCAGTTAGAATAATAAATTTATTTCTTGAATTCACTATTTATGATGTAAATATCCTGAGTGGGGTATATGATGAAAAAGGAACCACCTCATGTTAAAAATACAGATCCTAAACATTTTATATCTTCAAGAAAATTCATGTCCAAAAATATTTCTCATCAGGAAATCATTTCATGCCTCTTATCGATAGATAGATTCAAATGAGGAATTAAATTCTAGGGATAAATCTACACTGTAAATAGTATATAGCTAGTTTTTGGAGAAAAACTTAGAAAAGTCTTCCAACGCAACCTATAACCAATGATAATCCTCTAAAACCTTCAAAAAATTTATGCCTAAAATCTTTTAATTCAAAAAAAAATACATCACTAAAAAATTTATAAAAAAGGTCAAAAAATACCTAATATAAGGTAATGGTAAGTTTAAACCTCCCCCCCATAAACACCTTTTCTCCCAAAAATCCTTTAAAAATAATTATATATATAATATATGAGGACACTTATCTCTTATCGATACCTCCTGATCCCATTTCTCATTAGAATTAGAAACATGATACAATGGAACATGGACTAAAGGTATCATCTTTTCATAAAGAACCTTTTTCTTAGTTTTCACAGTCCAAAAAAGATGCTCTGCCATGGAGAACTAAGGTGAAATATCAAGAACTTCATTTCTCAAGACATCAGAGGGTTTAAAAAGATATGTTTTTAGTTGTGATTCATGAATCCTTTGTGGAGTTAACTGTAGTGGAACCTACAAATGATAGGACACTTTCTCCACTCTCTCAACAATATCAAAGGTACCTATAAACCACTATGCAAGATTTACCAATTTTCTAAGATATTCGTTACCCAACTGAGGTAGAACTCTCAAAAATACTTGTTCAACAAATAAAATCCAACAGTCACTAAAAAAGATAATTATATGATTTATATTAGATTTGTCCAATCACAATTCTATAAAGAAAATTGAATCGTCACCTTTGTATCTTAGATCTGACACTGTCCAACCATGGAAAATTAACCAATTTTTTACCAGCATAATTGATATCTACAAGGATGGATATAAAATGTCTCAAAAGGACCCATTTCGATAGTATACTAGAAACTATTGTTTTTGGTAAACAAAACTAGTCCCAAATGGTCATCCCAATATCAACCAAAGTGAAGAAGACAACAATATATAATATCCTCAATAATCAATGTTTATTGTTCTATGTGGACATCCATATATAGATGATATACCATTCTCAAATGTACATTTGATCTCCTTTCCTCTTGGAGGTCTCTCCATAAGTGAGAAATACATTGGGGATCCCTATGAGAGACTATTGGATATGGAACTCCAAACAATCTAAAAATCTCATGCACATAGAGATGACTTATATCCTCAACATTGTTTGTATATAGAATGTATATAAAGTGAGTTGATTTGGTTGACCATTTGATCACAAAATATTTCACATCATTTAATAGTGGGTCACTCTATTACCCAACCAAAAACTCCTTAGAAATATCACCCCACTTCCAATCCGCCACTGAAAGTGGTTGAAGAAATATTAAAGGTCTCTGATACTTAATTTTGACATGTTGATAGGTATAAAAATGGGAAACAATAAAATTGATGTATTATCTTGTAACTAGACACTATAATCAATATATAATATCATAGAACATTGTGATAGTGCCCTGGTTTATTGTCTACAATAATTTATATATATCATTAATCATCACCTTTCTCAGAAATAATTATACAATATAATGGTTATGAAAACATAGTATACAGTCTAAAGATACTAACTAATCACCAATCACCTCCCCACAACGAATAGGGTCCCTAATTCCATAGAATTCATCATCTTATTACTGATCTTTAAGAATAATCTTGAGAAGATATGAGGTCAATTACATGCTCACTAAAATAACCTCAGACACATTCTACCAGTCACTCATATAAAACTGAGGAAAGAGATAAATAATATTACAATAATATGATGATTCTTTTATTGTTTAGGTTAGATGTTTCTTAGGAATCAACAAAAAAATTCCACACTCCATACAAGGTATAAAAATTTCAAAATCAAAGAACATTAGGTACTCCACCCAATGCCTATTTTGGAGGGTAAAATAATTTTTATTGAAGATAAAACTCAATATTTTGTGTCCATAATAAATGGTAATACTTTTCAAAAAATTAATGATACCAAATCATAATATCAAGAATCTTGGGTAAAAATTTTTATTTCATTGGTCAAATAACTCTTCTCATGTATCCTAAGATATCAGGAACCATAATCTACCATGTGATTACCATGAATATGTATACTGACCAAAACAAAACCAGATGAATCAAAATAGACCACATATCCCTATCAAACCTCTAGAAGATAAAACCCTATAACATAATTCAATAGAAAGTTCAACTCAAAAAATAACTCTAAAATTTCTCATCCCAAAAAACATGACTTCTTTTAATGTGAGAGTAGTTATCAGATAATCCAACCTTGAGAAATATACAAAAACATCTAACGTAATACCCCAAAAAACCAAAGCTTCTCCTATTATTGAAACCATTATGTAGTTTCTCCCATGTAATAACATCTTTCACCTTCTTAACATCAATTTAAATACCATGTTCTATAAACAAATTTTCCTAGAACTTCACTTCTTGGATCAAGGAATTAAAATTTAAAATATTCATGTAAATTTGATGATTTCTCATGATTTATAGAACAATTCACAAATGAGGCCCATATTCTACATCTTACTGAGAGTAAACCAATATTTCATCCAAAAATACCCCCACTAACTAGTCTATGTACTCATAAAATATGATTTTCATAAAATTAAAAAAAATCTATAGGAGGATTGGTTGGAACAAATGTATTAATAATATAATCATAATGGATATTCTAGCTTCTAAAAGAAGTCTTAAAAATTTTCGACTCTTTTATTCTTGATCGGTGATAACCATATCGAAGATCAATCTTTGAGAACTAATTAACCCATTTCATTTTCTTAAATGGATCATCAATATATTGAAATGGATATTTATTGTTTAGTTTATCTTTATTTAGTTTATATAAATAATATAATTAGAAAATTGTTAGATTTACTTTCTTCACAATGATAATAGGTTCCTCCCATGGAGTCATGCCCCGGTGTTTGAAAACTTTCTCTATCAAATCATCCAACTAATTCATCCACCCTTTCAACCCCATTAGTTTTATATGGTAAGAGGAAATATCCACTAGATGAGTACCAAGTACTAAATCAATAGAAAACTCCACATATCATACCAATGTAATGCTAGATAATTTTAAATCCAAGAACATTAAGAAACTCAATGAAAACTAGAGAGAGATCACAACTCAATGAATCCTACTCCAAGTCAAAATAAAACACTGATATTACCTTTCAAAAATCGAGAAAAGGAGGCATTGATCTAGTCTACCTAGAGTCCTATTCTCCCTAAGATACATGTAACACCCCAATTAGTTGTAGTAAAATAGACTTATTGAAGAGAACAGTTAATATGGTTTCTAAGAGAATTCACCCAAAAATCTCAAAAATAATTACAAGGGGTTTCATGTTAAGAACAAGAAAATTCCATTTAAAATCAATCTATTATAATGATAAAAAAACAAGTGGGACATAAAATACCCTACACATTCTTCATTCTAAGTGGTGTGATACAAATCATCACATAATAATAAATCTCTGTATGAATATTTACATAATTCGCAACACAGTTTCATATAAGTGGGTGAGATATAACATTATCCAATAAGGTAATCACTAAAGATAAAGATATAGTGATTGTACCTCTCATAGTCATTGGGCCTACATTAGCTTCCTCGAGACACTATTCGACTATGTGAAAAAGGTTCATCTAGATTCCTATGGATAGAACCCCATTATTCTTAAAGAATTTGATTTCACCATAGAAGTTTTTGGTGTTGATGAGCCCCATAAAGAGTCTAAAATAGAGAAAAAATATTAAAACATATGTATGAGTCTTTAGAAACTGCATGAACCATAGATCATTGGTTCCTCAGTGAAATCCATTTTTAATTACCAACCTTACCACACTAAAAGCACATATAACAGCTTCTATCAGACATTGTATGATTATTGGATGATTCAATCTATCTTGAATCACTACCAGACTCATAATTCTTCCCCTTTACCTTAAATTAGGTCACATAACTACCACTAAGTGAAAAAATATCTGCCATCAACCCTAACTTACCAGCCTTGTCAAGATCAACCATAATTCTTCTATCTATATCATTAACAAACGAAGTTAGCTTCATAAAAAAACTATGATTGGATATTAGCACATATACCCATCTTGAACTTTATATCTCTCTTCTTATCATTAGATAATATATCAAGTGAAGATTTAACAATCTTTTAAAAACATTTTTCATATTTTCTAATGGTCCTATCACCCAACATCATATTGATTAACACCATTTCCTTTTCCAAAACCATTGATTATAGATAGATATGATTATTGAAAAGAACTATAAATTATTTCAACTATAAACCCTCTTATGTATTCATCATCATAATTGAATCCCACCATATCCTTCCAGGACCCTCAATATTGAAGGAGGAACATTTCATGTTTATATATTCTAGTGTTTCCAAAATCTCAACAATCAGTTCAATATTTTTCAATCAATCCACAACCACTTGAGGAAAATTTTATAATTCTAAAGTTGTAAGTTTCCTACAAATAAACACTTCATCATGATCTATAGACTTATCCCTTTGATGTTCCACTACCAAATCCAAAACAATAATGGGTGAAAATAAACAAGAGGTACATGATATAAATTATCTCCTTGGAGGAATGATGATACACAAATTAATGTAAAATATTCAAACCATCATCAAGGATACCCAAAAAATAAAACAACAAGAGGTACATGATATAAATTACATCAAGAAGAATTAATGATTGGGATTTTAAAATACTCAGATTAGGATTTGGGAAAACTAAATAAATTAAATCAAATTATTCTTCAAAGAAACCTTTTACAAAACCCATGGTGACTCGAGGATCGTTATGATGATATCTAATCTAGCACACTCTCATAACCATCTCCAAATTACAAATAGCTATATATCATGTCTACCGGGTCATCCTAACTACATAATGACATTTTGGAAAGGTACGTAACCTGACATTACACAATTTTATACCATATTTTCATAAACTATCCTTGGATACCTTGGTATACTGACACTAGAACTGACCCTCAAATTGCATGAAGGGCATTCCTAATCCATATGGGTTGGTGACTATCCCCTATAATAATATATGAATCTGGAGGGAATGATTATTCAATAAAAAATATAATTAAAAAGTAATAATTCAGTATTATCAAGAGTCTAAAGGGATAAAGTACTAGAATAAAATAGGTAAAAAAATACCCAATAGTATGTCATAAAAAGATACATAATTTTCCAACATAAAATGTTAGAAATTTCACATGTAATAAATGGATCACATACCCTAGGGTCATCCCCATCACTCCATGTCCCAAGTATCAATAACATCCACCACATTCAAGTTTCTCTTTCCCTTTTCTTGTACATAGAATGGGACAGTCTAAAAACACCCAAATGAAAATCAAGTGTGTGAACTAAATATACTAGTAAGGTGTCACCAAATGTTCCACAATCATTTCCATAAGAATTGAACCTATTATGATTTTATTTTAAATAAAACAAGGTGTGGAATTACATTTACATATTTCCAAAAAAACATCATTTTATAATCAAAATCATAGAAGATGTTTCAAAATAGTATTAAATGAAAATTTTATATAAAATATTAATATAAAGTAGTTTGCATTAATGAAAATATTCAATAATAAATGGTACGTAATAATAAAATAAAACATCTCATAGAACCCTGTAAAAAATAAAAGTAGCACATTATTTTCTGAATATATAGTCATTCCACTACTCAGTTGGTGAACTCATCTCAATGTGTGCACGCGTCCCTCAGGTCGTCTGGATGTAACTACCTATTGTCGAAATCATGCCATAGTATGTCTATGTAAATTTTTTCATTATTAAACCACTACTGAGGGTTCAGATACTTGCATGATTATCCTAATTACCTACTAAATAAATAAGTCCACATGGGCTTTAATCAATCAATCAATCAATCATAAGAATATTAATCATTTCAAATCAATTAGAAACACAATTTCTTAATTTTAGTTTTTAACATGCCATTCTAATTTAAAAACCAAGTGATAGGTTTTCATCACTTCATTCATTTTCAAATCCTCTTTCTATTTATCCACTTATCTTAAGGTTCAACATTAAATCAATTTCCAAATCAAACAATAAAATTCTAAAATCCACCCAACAATTTCAATTCTAATGAAATTAAGGGGGGGTTCACAATTTTAATAACCTTTTAAAAATAAAACTTAAATAGTCTCAAATATAGGTTTTTAAATCATTTAAAATATTATTTCAAATCAATTAACAAATTTAGGGTTTCAACTTTTATGAAAATCATATGGAACCACCTACCATTTTTCATCGATCAAATAAACACCCACTACAAGAAATGAAAATGAATAAAGAATAAGAAATTGATCAAAAATAAAATACAAGATCCCAAAAAATTAAGATCAAAATATAATTGAATCTGTTAATATGATATTATACTGCTATCATATAATGGTAATCAAGAGATGAAGAATATCATATCATGTAAACTCACTAGGGATCAAATGCAAAACTGATACATTTTAAAAATGAATAAACCACCTAAAAATTGCTGGGTGTATCCCATAAAAGTTCAAGGGAAGAGGATGAATGAAAAAAATATTTTTGGATGTATAGATAAAAAAATCCAATGGGAAATGGTAATTCTAGATGTGAATCATCTATTCATGATGGAAATGTCCTAAGTGGCGTATATTCCAAAAAAAGCATCACCCCGGGTTAAAAATATTGATCCCAACCAAATCAAAAAGTGAAATGAAATAACAGCCTAAACATAGTTCATGCCATGAAATATTTTCATGTATTATTTTAAGTGATAAATTCATTTCATCAATTACATTTATAGTTTTAATATGTCTTGCATATAGTACACAACCAATTTATGAAAAAAAACATAGAAAAAATCCTCCAACTCAACATGGACCCAATGAGAATGCTACAAACCCATTAACACAATTATACCAAGACTCCATTAATTCAAAAAAAACAAATATTTCCAAACATTAGATTGAAATATCATTTAATAAAAACATGAAAGAAGGTAATGAGATGTTATAGTGATAGATTATGTTGTGGAAGAAATCATTGTAGTCTATGGGTGAAAGTCAATGTAGAATTAAATATACCACCTTAGAGGTACTCTAAAAAAATATTTAGGGATGCCATCGATGTAATCCTCACCTACCACTAGAAGTTAGGATTCAAAATAACCGACTACATTAGGGGGCCAAACTCTACAACTGATGGGAGATGGGTTGCATCTTCCAACTCATGTGACTTACCCATTCTACTAAATGATATTTCTCTACATTTAAGGATAATCTCATACCATCAACTATTTAGAATCTAAATCTCCTCTTTTGATAGTCAATTTTTTCATGTACTATAAAAAAACTAGACCATGCCTAGGATTTGATCCTATGGTTTAATTATAATAACCTCGGGGTCCCATGAGAAACTCTCTCCACTGAGCTCTAACTCACATCATTAGAAGACGTGATAAATTGTAGAATCGCCCATTTTAGAAACAGAAAACCATAGATGATGGGATAAATATTCTATATAAATGACTAGTTCTCATACAAGAGATATGATAATGAATGAATGAATCATGCATGTTTCTATAAGAAATAAATATAAAGTAGAGAAGAGAAGAATCAAACATCAAATCACCTCATTTGCATCCAATTCAAATCTCTCTGTAGCCTACAATTTAACATGGCCTCGATTTCTACCCCTATGAGCCTAACGGTAGCCACTTAGTAGAGGTGGTCTTTAGTCATAACATCATCCTTCACCTACAGATCCTCCTCTGAGGGATCTGCCTACCACTCTATCAATTCCACCTCTATAAGGTCTTCCATGGTCCTCTCTTGGGTATCCCTGATCATGGAAGTACCTTTATCATGTAAGTATATCCACTATTTACCCACTCTTTGTAGCTTATCATGTTATAAGTCACAAGACATGTGACATCACCCAGCATAATCATAGTATTAACCATCTCTAGGTTGACTAGATCCTATATAAAACCTTGTGATTGACAACCCCAAGTTGATGATTTTGAATGAGTATGCCACCAACATTAAAAACATGATGAATTATGTCTACCAGATGTTGAACACAAATCAACACCATGATGCCCAATATATAATCTATTTCCCACCACCTCTCATCTAGGAAACTCTCTATAACCAAGGCCTACTCTGAGTCTCCAATATAAGTTGGAATTCAAAAAGATACCATTATAGCATGGATAATATAATGAATCAAACTTTAATTAAGGAAAATTCATCTTGATCAAATTAAATGTCTTATTATGGTTATATAAAATGTGAACTTCATTGTTTTTATTTTTCTGAATTTTAAAATATCATTATGAATTGTTACCATTGCTAATATAGTCATTTAACAGTGATCACATGATTAGTATAAATATAGGGATTTAACAAATAATATTTACTCAGACAAAGGAAGTGATGGCCTCATCCAGTAGACTTGCCCAATACAAATCTCGTTTTCCAGAGCTCCAAAAGGATGTGGCATCATTGGTCTTCTCTCTTCACCAAGCCCAAGCCGAGCTTGAACACTTTAAGCTTGAGCGGAACCGACTACAGGAGAAGTGGAAGTAAAAAGAGATTACCACCTGAGTGATATTATACGAGCCACCCCAAGAGTTTGTCACCATCGCACACCTTACACTTCAGTATTAAGCGGGTATTATAAGGGGTTATGTAAAAATAACCAAGTACTAAGAAAATGTACATTATTTTTGTATAAATAATGTTCATTCATTTATGTAAATTGTTTTTAAATCACAAATAGTATTTTTACTTAATATTCAACTAAGAAATCTATTCTCATGAATTTATTGATTTTTGAATTAAATAATATGTCAATAAAATATTATTATTAATTTTTTTTTATTAAATATAAATGATCATATAATTTTATGAATGCAATTGTAATTTTTATTAAGGATTGAAAACAGTTTTTCTCAAAACCCATGAATTTTCAGTAAATGTCAGTTTTTATATTAAAAGTAAAAATTAACATATTTATAAAAATATTTTGATAAAATCTATATTATTTTTGGAATTAGGAAGTCAAAAATATCCAATGGTGAATTTTTCATAATTTTCTGAGACAGTTGAATTTTTGGGTAAAAATTAAATACTGTTTAAATATATAATGTGGTTTATAACATCATAATGACCTAATAGTGAGATAATAAAATTCTATAAACATTATGTTCTTACAATATATGTTTTATCATTAAAATAATGGTATTTTATATTTTTTTGATTTATTTTAGAATTTTTTTGTGGACCCTCCATGACTAATAAAACATTTGGTCTATTTAAATTATTTTCCTTGAGAGTGTGACTCACCTCCACATAAGAAACCCTAATGTTTTGAGAAGTTCGGCCATTGGCCTCATAAAATATTTTTTCCCACTCCCCTTTGGTAAAAACCATTGGAAAAAACAATGGGATGGTTTTTGGTATTGATTATTTCAATGTGAGGTGCACCAAACCAGAATAATAAAGAATTACCTCTCCCTTCTAATATAACCCCACCCAATATCCCACTTCCTCTTCACTCAAAGACTTCCGAGTTTGAAAAAACCCTATCCTCCACTATCTATAATCCTCCCAAGGTTACCCATGCTCCCAAGAAGTCTCTCTCAGGCCTCTCCCAAGCCTTTGGGATCACACTTCCAAGTAAGGGATCTCTTCCTCTCACATTTTTGTCCAATTTTCTTTAAGTTGTTATGCCCTTTTGTATTCAATTAAAAATATTAGAGTATGATTTCTCACCTCCCCCATACTACCCTATTTATGTTTGGATTATGGGAGACTCTTTTCTCTCTCATTAATTCCTCCCATGTACACTCGTTACCATGCTGAAATTCAAGGAGAGATTTCTCTCTCCTCTATTACATCCAAGTAATTATTTTGTATTATGCATCTAAATTCCACTACATTTGTTGGGAAATGAATCTATATGACCCCCTTACTATCCATTTTACGCACATATTATGAGACACCCTTTTCTCTCTCATAAAACATTTTTATGAATCCTTATGTCACGTCGTTATGATGCCTGAATTGCACCACATTTTTCTAAACCAAGATCATTGTGTAGTGAATACCATACCCATGTCTCTATCAAGGGTATTCAACTTTATACACATATACATATTGAAGGGTAAATTCAAGTATTTATTCCACATTACTTAATCATGTAATAACTGATTATGTTGATTGATTTTCTGATCCATGTGAAACACTTGGGCATGAAATGAAATGTTTAAAAAGGGTGCGCCCTGATAGCACTCCAATGCATTGGGTAAAGTAAGTATCATGATAGATCATATGCAATGGGTGTTGAATCAGGATAATTCAATTAAAACAGGGTTTTACTCGTGCTTCATGTGCAGTGAGGGTTTACTCATGCTCCATGTGCAATGATCCTTGGCTCATGCTAATTCCATATCAAGTGTTGTTGCCACATTTCCATGTAATGATTATCATACATTATCATGCCTTTATGTTCATGTTTCTCTTGTGATCCATTGATATGACTATTGTCTAACATGTATTTTATTTCTCATTTTATTCCATGATTATTCCCATACTGGGCTTTATTGCTCACCCTTTTCTAATTCATGTCCTCAGGTTATCCCATGCAATGCTAAGTATGAGGGAATGTAGTGGTCATGTAATGGAAGTTTTCAATAAATATGTAGTGTGTTTTATGTTCTAAGATGTTATGTAATGTTTCTAATCCCCAAAGACACTATACCTCTCAATCTTCTATGTTGTATCAATTGATGATTTTATTTAATAAATCAGGTTTAAATGTTTAATAAAAAGCAGGATTGTTATAGATAACCCTATAAAGGAATAGATTGAACATCTATGCCAAGATATATTTATCTCACACCATATAGAAAGAGTATCATGTGTGATCGGTACACCTTGATATGTACTCAGTAACTAACATATCACCTTGAAGTTACTCAAAATTCTTAGAGATATACATAGTTTGTAATATCAAAGGGTAATAATAATTGTGGAAAAAGTGCAGAAATATTATATATGAGAGTGTCCCCTCATCATGGGTATGAATGGCTAGACCCACATGCACCCTAATACACCATGAGCAAGACTAGTTATGAGTAAAAATATTTAATTAGTTGAGGTTTTTATAATCTAGAAACTTGGACCACTAACCCAAGAAAATCCTCAACTATCTGATGATTTGGATCATTACAGAACATGAGTAGTTTGTACCGCTGAAACTTAGAAAACATGCAAATTTTACTCACATCATCATCCTAACATAATAGGGATATCAGTTTCCCAAAATGCAAATGATCATCCTCCTAAACCTATCATCGATTGGAAGTACTTCTCCTTCCTCCCTTGAAAATAATACCTCATAGATTGGTTCCATCAGTAAGGCCTCATCACTCTAATAGTCATCACTATAACCTAGTCTTTGTAAACTATTTGGTTATTATAGTAAGGGAATCCTAAAAATTAACAAGATATACCATAATAACATGAGAATATCTAAGAAGTTGAATCAATAAATACATTAAAATTCAAATAATAATTCTATATAATGCAAGAAAAATTAGTTTCCCTATGACCAATTCCTAATAATGTTGATTTATCAAGGAGACTGTTAGATTCCAAGATTATGTGTATGTCATCCACTACAGGATCACAGGGTTATCTAGCATGATAGTTGAACTTGAGACACATTAACCCAACTTTCATATGTTCCTAAACTAGTCCTTATGAATAAACTATATCCAAAAACCATCCCTAGTACATACCTACTCTAATACCACTCTTCCAAGACCCAACCCACCAAGTCCTTTCTAATGCATATAGTAAGTTGAGAGTGACACCCCCAAGCCCACCTCTCATAGTTTAGAGTCAAACTACTAGCACTGAGTAGGAATGATATTGAAATGGGGTGGGGGCCTTAATCTAATGTACATGTACATATACACCCAACCAATACCATAAAATAATGTAGGGTAATAAAAAAATAAACCAATAAAGTATAAATGATGCATTAAACATCCTCTTAGTAAAATATCACAGTGTGATAGATAAATAATCATGAATATAAAATGGAAAAATAAACACACATTTAGAAATAATGTAATACTTCACATCACTTGATCTTGATTTTGATCATCCAATGTGGTCAGTGCCTCTATGTATGGATATGATCCACTGAAACCAAGTCATACAAATTCACCATTAATCTATTTTACATATCCATAAGAAATGACACATGCGGGAAGTGTTCATGAAATTGTGAGTATAACATATGTATTATAGAACACTAAAAACTAGTAGGGAAGCAATAAAATAATATATAATTTTTACCCCGTAAATAAGAGGGAGGAAATCAAACCCAGCAATATATTTTCTCATAGTGAAACCCCGATAAAAGGGAGAGGAATATCAATCTTCACAGCTAGAAAAAAATGATGAGTCTACCAGCAGCACCGAAGTTCCCTTCACTAATACAGAAAACTATGTACAAACTCACAGGATTCTAAATAGAGGACCGGATCCTCACTGATGGGTACAAAACTGGGAAAGTACTGACTCTAGGGGAGGATATACTCCCATCCAGATATTGATGATGGGGGTACCCTCATTGTAGATAGAGGACCTACACCTATTTCATTTGGGGGAGAACCAACTATACCAGTATATATGATATAAGGGATATGTTACCTTGAAATATCAACTATCATAGGGGAGTACTAACCCCAAAATCACTCCGATGATAACACCTAAAACCTGATGTTAGACAAAATAGATTCTTAGTGAAATTTTTCCCCTCCACATATTGATAAATTGACTGATGGTGGATGAGAATATCAAAACACAAATCATGTCACCTAAACCACCTCTAGAAGTCATAGATCACAATGTAAAATTGTAACTCCCATCACCAGTCATAGGGAATGGAAAAATTTCATCATCAAAATTGTCCAATATTCATCTATAACGTGATCCTCATCCATGGAACCTTCAATCTCATGAATTGGAATCCATCTGTCATCACTATGAGACTGGAAAATATCATTGAACATAGAACCCCATGTTGATAGGCTCCTACAAATCACAAGCATAGTCATTGCATGAATCTAGGGGTTTGATTTTGATTGAACCAATCTAGTAATAATTGAATCACCAAACACATGGAATAATGAAAAATAACATAAAGAAAAGGAGAATAAACCCATAAAACATAATGTTGATAATCACTAAGGGCAATATTGAATTAGTTATCAATCATTGGTTTTCATACAATGACGTAAAAGGGATAATTTGGAACCAAAAAATATGCCAATAAAAAAATGCAAGTCCGTACAAAGCTAACTTTCTAGGTTTTAAAATTAAATGATATATCCATGCATGGAACAAGAATAATAGGGGATAATTAAAAATAAAAAATCTATACCTCATCATTGGATTGATCCTTGATTAGAAAAAATATCTAATGATGTTGCTAAATATTTTTGAGATATTTTTATTTATGATGAGCCAAAACAACTTCATATTGTAATGATTTTATCTCATAACACCAAGGATAAAATATATGGATCATTTTATATATAGGAAATAAAAAACTCCATGGATCCACCCACTATTTGAGAGAATCATATAGAGAATTAATAATTTAGAGGGATGCTCAAATTTATAGACATGATGATAAATGAATTGTTAATATCATCAATCATGGAATCACATTATAAACTATACAGAGTTTACATCAACCAAAAAACCAATCTCTAAATCTATAAAGGTCCTAATTAATTACCATCATGATTTAATTTATCCATTTCATAGATCCTTCAAATCGAGAACCAGTTGAAACACTTTTCTGATTCTTTATGATATGAATATAGATTCACACTATGATTTACTACGTGTAGCAGAAATCTCTACTCATCTTAATTTTTCATCTCCACAGGCATCCTCTTGTACTTCCAATGAGAGTCAAACAATAGAAACTAGGTTGGGAAGGTTTTTAAATAAAAAAATGATGAATATATCATCAAGTAATTTCAAAGGGTTCATACATAAAAAATTAGATTTTTTATAAGATTAATTTTACCTATATCTCAAAGAAATATAATTGATATGAGAAACCCTTACAAATTTAGTAATCCTTAAATCAAAAGAATATGAAGGATTAATTTTTGAAAATACATTTAATTCCAATAAATGAAACTTCGATCATAATAATACAATCCAATGGGGTATTAATTACACCATAAAAAAGACTAATAAGTTCATAATATGAAAATATGCCTCAAATAATGGGAATTAAGATGGAAATGCATACGCCTTTAGTGGTTTTTGAATAAAAAATACCTCAAAATGAATAAATTTATATGGATTTATAAATTCCTTAAGTTTCATAAAAATCATTAAAAAAGGAATACATAGGGTAGTATATACACACACAAATATAAAACTTGTGGTGAATATGGCATATGTCTCAACGAAAATAAATCATATGATGAACCCTCACCTTAACATTCAACAACCAAAAAATCACTTTAACCTATTTTATAATCCAGTTAACATTATTAGTAAATTATTTAAAAACTTATTAATATATATGATTTTTTCTACTCTTTAATTATAATTATTCATTACACAATCCTTAACTAGTTATTATTTATTTTCATCAGCAAATGTCAATACACCTAATTATTTCATACTAGTTTTGTAATGTCGATGTAGATCCTCTTTATTTTATACTAAGATCATCATTCCAAGATTATTCAAGGAACTTAAATTTAATATTTTATAACTATTTAAAATTATTAATTAAATTGTTTTATATCTTTAGTTACAACTTGAGATGATTAAAACAACGATAATATTTTTTTGGTGATTTTTAATAAATGAAAGGTGGTAAATTCATTTATGATAAAATAATAATATTACCATTACATTACCAAATAAAATAAATTATAAACATATTAATATCATATTATAATATTAATAAAGTTTCAAAAACCATCCATGATAAAAAAAATTATAGTATCATTCATGTAGTTGGTAAAATAGACCCAAAAAAGAACATGTTATAATCAATAGAATAGTATGATTATGAAGTGATTATAAAATCATCATTTTAGTTGAAAATATATAGTATCTAGGTATTTTTATGTGATAAATAATAATTTATAAGAATTTAATAGAGAAGTGAATTTAATAGGCATGGTTTTACAAGGATCATCACCTGAGTTATTTTTCCCATGTCCAATTGTGAATTCTTAAATACCCCATGACGGAAACCAGTCCCAAGGTATAATAATAGAACATGTTTGAATGATTTAAAAATCAATAAAACCCATGATAAATAAATTTTTCCAACTTGGAACATATTATATGGTATTTATTCATTGGAAAACCAAAATAATTAAGTGAATAATAGAACAAACACATCTAAAAATGGAATAAAACAATAAATGGAATGAAAATATTTTCCCAAAAAACATTTTTACTAACAAATGAATCCATTTAATACAAATATTTTACCACTCCCAAAAAGGAAAAAAATATAAAACATAATTATAAGTCGGAGAGGCCGATACACCACATGACCCAACTGATCCATCAAACCTAGGAGGAAAACCCCAACATCACTATGTTACTTCAGAGTCTTCATAATGAAATAAAAAACACTCACTTCAAAATGGAGAGTAGTAGAAACCCAACATGAAACCAATTACAAGAGAACCAACAGACATAACATCACTCGATGTGGATCTCTCTCATTTGGAAAAATCAGGTAAGTTACTAGACCTCAATACGACTCCCCAAACACTAGTGGTTTCTGACTAGAAAAAGGGGTGTGATAAGTATATAGGGAGACTATACCATTCTGTTTTAGAGTTTCAACACAGATGAATGGTAAATAAAAAATAAATAAATATCGGGGTGTAAAATGATGGATAAAATCCAATACAACATAAAATAGATCAATAAAATCCAACTGAGTAATCCAATAAATAATAAAGGAATAATGTAATTTCATGATGGAATGCCCTAAAATTTCAAGCTAAAAGTAATACAAAATAAAGACTATAAGGCCAAGATAAAGGCTCAATAGTGCCCTAGTCCCAATACCCATGTCAATCCCAACTCCAAACTTCAACCCATCTGTCAAGAACCAATCGACAGTAAGGCCCCTTGACCTTTTCCAATATTGAATCCATGTAATCTTCCCTAGTAGAAAATGGTGGCCTAAATATGGTGTGAGTATAAATTAGTAGGTCGACACCATTGTGTCTAAACATTACCGGTCTGATAATAAGTGTATACAATAATTAAATTAAAAAAGTATTATTTGATTACAAATTAAATTAATACCATGTCCACTTACTTAAGAACTATGTTCGAAAATCTATGAGAACATCCCAAAACCATTTCCAATTATTACCATATATATATGGTAAAACATAACATGTCTCAGTTGTAACAACCTAAGCTTCCACAGTATGGTTCCCATTGAATAAGGCAATATCTTGCATTGTACGCAAACTTCGAGATTCTAACACACCACGACCAATGAAACCAGCCATTATGAAATTCAATACCCACTTTTCGAAATTTTATAAATTTTATCATTCAAAATGGACTTCATTTTTTGATTTGGAAAATCGGAATTATCTTAGGGTGAATTTTTAGTATTTTTCTGAAAACTTTCAATTTTTGATGAATAGTTAAAAACACTGAGTTAATGTTTAAAACCAATATTTTTATTAAATAATTATTTAATTTTTTTAATTTTTTTTTGTAAAAATAGATAAATAATACCTATCTATGTTCAATGTAATTCATTGGAGTCATTTTATAATGATTTTAGACATATAAAATTTTACCGAATTTTTTGCGATCTATTACCCACCTCCTTGGAGAATTTCCAAATTTGGATAAAACATAATTTTACCACTTATCTGATTTGAATTTCCAAAATATGAGAGACATCATTGCTATAAGTATGTAAAGTTTGGTTCAATAAGATAAAAATAATTTTTTCGTAATAGTAACTTTTTACTTTTATTTACCACGATTAAAAGTAAATAGGGAAATTAAGGGTAAAATGATATCATAATTACCCTAAAACATGTTCTAATTATATTGGATAAATGTAATTCAACCAAAAACAACCTTAGGAATAATATATGATCCTTTATATACACTTGGATTAGATTAGGACATTTATTATAATTTTATTTAAATAAGAGTTAAAAGAGTTAAAATCAAAGTTTAAAAAAATTAACCATTTTTAGTATAGGGTTATACATAAGATAAATTCGAATATAAAAATTCATTAGAAATATAAAACTATTTCCTACAAAATGGTATTTTATTTATAATTTTTAGACACTAAATAATTAATTTTATTTATGAAACAATGATGATGCAGTAATTACCAAATTAATGAAAGATTAAATTAATTGATATTATAAATATCCAAATAAATCTAACATGAGACTTTTAATGAATTCCATTAATTTTTTAGGTTAATATGACATTTCATGGTTGATTAAATAATTTTTTTCAAAGTAATAATGAATTTATGAATTTATCAAAAACAAAATACCAAATAGTGTCAAAATTGACATAAAAGAGTTTTTATAACAAATATTATATTATTAATTGGTATTCTATTCCTAAAAATATAGGGTTCCACCAAAAGGCTTAAATACTATTATATATGTCATTAATTTACCATTTGGAGTTCTCTTGGATGTTTACAGTAAGTTTATTAACCGTATAATATAAAAATACAAAGAGACATGGTAAATGTTAAACTAATTAACTAAGAGTTAAATCTAAAAGATAAGATTAATATAGTAACCCAAACCTATGTAAAACCTATTGGTTGAGTGGTTTTCAACCCATCCCCACCTTATACTTTAAATAATTCATTTTGGTGCCATTAGAAACCGAAAATAATTTTATTATAAAATAATATTTCAAGCTTTTCCTAAGGTGCCCCTCACCCCTCTTATAAAAGTGAACTTTCCCTTCTCTCAAATTCACACCTTCAAAGCCTTTTTGCTCAGCCAACCCCTACCCGAATATCCTAAAAACCTTTATATCTTCTTCTTATAGGCCTTAATTTAGTCATAAATCCAACCTAAGGAGCCCTTTTGATCAAAACAAAAGGAAGAACCTGAAGAATAGGTAAATAATTCATCACGTCTTTCAAGTTATTTTCTTTCTCCACTTCCTCGTTGTTTATTGTGTCAACTCTAAAATAATAACTCTAGTATATTATATATACTATTATGTTTTTAGTAAAATGTTAAAACCATATTCATTATTTTATCCATCCTATAAATTACAATTTCACCATACGTTCATACATTCTGATTGCCTTCTCCATGTTGTGGTGTAGTTTGTTATTCAAACACTTCATCATTTGGATGGGTATAATAATGCATTTAAATTATGTAAATAATAAATATAACATGATAATGATTCTGAATATATGATATAACATCCAATTATATATTATTTTGATATCAAAAGAATGATATTGTCGCTCATGCCTCATGATCTTGAGTTAGCAGCTGTAATATATGCTTTGAAGATATGGAGAAAATATATCTCAATGGTAAAAAAATGTGAGATATATACCAATCACAAGAGTTTGAAATATATTTTCTCACAAAAAAAACTCAAAATGAGTCCAATGGGATGGCTTGAAATACTCAAGGACTTTGATTTCACTATACACTGCCACCCCAGGAAGGAAAACATGGTGGCAGATACTTTGAGCAGAAAAGATCGTGGAGTTTTGAATAAGATGCGCGTTAAAAAGAATCCTATTTTCCTGGATCTAGTGAAAATAGATATGGGAATAATCATAGAAGGTGAAACATCAATACTTTTTCAAATGTTTTCCAAACCGTATTTACTAGAAAGGATAAAAATATCGTAGTCTGATGATGAGGAGTTTAAAAAGAAAATTAAAGTTGTGAACGATGGGAGATTGATCGACTTCATATATGAAGATGAGATTTTTAAATTTGGGAGGAGACTTTGTGTTCCTGACATATCAAATCTAAAAAGGGGATTTTTGAATGATTATCATAGCTCTAATTTTGTTATACACCCTATTAGTGCTAAGATGTATAGAGATTTGAAGGAACATTTTTTGTGGGACAACGTGAAGAGGGAGATTGCTTATTTTGTGTCATGATGTATGGTTTTTCAACAAGAGAAATATGGATGACAACAGCCTGGAGGAGTCATGAAACCTCTTCCCATAGCTGAGTGGAAATGGGATAATATTACGATGGAATTTATCATGGGGCTACCAAATACACCTAGAAGGAATGATGCAACATGGGTCATTGTTGGTCATCTTACCAAGTCAGCACATTTTCTTGCTATAAGAAAAAATTTACCACTTAAACGTTCAGAAAGATTATATATTAATGAATTTTTAAGACTACAAGGTATACCCTTATCAATTATTTCGGACCATGATCCTCGTTTTACAATAATATTTTGGAAAAGTATTCAGAAATACCTAGTTACTGAACTTCATTTGATCACTGCCTACCACCCTCAAATAGATGGACAATCAGAACAGACTATTCAAACCATAGAAGAAATGTTGAGATCTTTCTCACTTGAATTTCGTGGTATGTGGGATCAATATTTTCCTCTGGTAGAATTTTCTTATAACAATAGCTTCAATTCGAGTATTCACATAGCACCATATGAAGCGTTATATGGAAAAAGATGTCGCACAACAACTTGTTGGCGTGATGTAAGTGAAAGAAAACTCCTAGGCCTAGAATTTGTTAAGGAAACAATGAAAAAGTTGGTGGTTATAAAAACCCACATCCAAGTAGCACAAATTTGGCAGAAGAACTATGACGATGACCGATGGAAGGATTAGGAATTTTAAGTAGGAGATCAGGTTTTCTTGAAGGTATATCCATGGAAGGGAGTTATATGATTCGGTAAGAAGGGTAAATTGAGTCCCAGGTAAATCAGAACTTTAGAAATTCTAAAAATAATTGGGGTTGTAACTTACCATTTGGAAATTCCACCAAGTCTCTTGAAAGTTCACGATGTGTTCCACGTAACACTATTGAGAAAATACATGCATGACCCAATGCATGTACTCGCCTATGGGGAAATTGAACTGGAACTTGATCTATCTTATTGTAATGAGCCTGTCAAATTCTTGATACCAAGGAACAAGTACGTAGAAACCAGATGACTCATCTGGTAAATGTTTTATGGAGAATCCATAAGATGGAAGAGGCAACGTGGGAAGCAAATGAACATATGATGAAGAACCACCTGAATATTTTTATGCAGTAATATTCTAGAAATTTCAAGGATGAAATTATTTCAAGGAGGGAAGGATGTAACCCCTGAAGCTTCCATAGTACGTTTCCCTTTGAATAACGCAATAGCATGCATTGTACGCAGCATCGAGATTCTAACACACGGTGACCAACCAAACTAGCCGTTATGAATATTAATACCAAATTTTTGAAATTTTATAAATTTTATCATTCAAAATTAACTTCATTTTTGGATTTTTCAATATCGAAATTAGATTAGGGTGAATTTTTGGTATTTTTTTGAAAACTTTCTATTTTTGATGAATAGTGAAAAACACTGAGTTATTGTTTAAAACCGAATTTTTATTTAAATAATTATTTATTTTATTTAAATTAATTTTATGTGATAATAGATACATAATACCTATATAAGTTCAATGTAATTCATTGGAGTCATTTTATAATGACTGTAAATATATAAAATTTTATCGAACTTTTTATCGTCTTTTACCCACCTCCTAGGAGCATTTCTAAATTTGTAAAAAACATAATTTTACCGCTTATGTGAGTTGAATTTCAAAAATCATAGAGAAATGGTTGATATTAGTATGTAAAATGTGGTTCAATAAGATAAAAATAATTTTTTCCAACAGTCACTTTTTACTTTTATTTACCAGGGTTAAAAGTAAATAGGGTAATTAATGGTAAAAATTATATCATAAGTACCCTAACCCATTTCCTAATTCTATTGGATAAGTTTAATTCGACCAAAAACAACCATAGGAATAAAATATGATCCTTTAGTCCCCTTGGATTAGATTAGGCCATTTATTATAATTTTATTAAAGAAGATTTAAAAGACTTAAAATCAAAGTTTAATAACTAAATCATTTTTAATATATTTTTATACATAAAATAAATTCTAATAAAAATATTAATTAGAAAGATAATAATATTTCCTACATAATGGTACTTTATTTATAATTTTGAGACACTAAATTATTAAATTTATTTATGACACAATGATGATGCAGTAATTATCTTATTAATGAAAGATTAAAATAATTGATATTATAAATATCCAAATAAATCTAATTTTAGACTTTTAATTAATTAAACTACTTTTCTAAGTTAATTTGACATGTTACGTATTATTAAATGAATTTTTTTCGAAGTAATAATGCTGTTATGAATTTAACAAAAACAAAATACCAAATAGTGTCAAAATTGAGATAAAAGAGTTTTTAAAAAAAATATTATATTATTAATTGGTATTATATTCCTAAAACTCTAAGGCTCATCCAAAGAGCTTGAATACTATTATATATTTCATTAATGAACCACTTGGGGTTCTCTTGGAAGTTTATAGTAAGTTTATAAACCATATCATATAAAAATACAAAGAGACATGGTAAATGTAAAACTATTTACCTAAGAGTTAAATCTCAAATATAAGGTTAATATATTAATCGGAACCTATATAAAACCTATTGATTGAGTGGTTGTCGACCCATCCCCACCAAAGACATTAAATAATTTATTTTTCAGCCATTAGAAACCGAAAACAATTTTATTATAGAATAATATTTCAAGCTATTCCTAAGGTGCCCCTCACCCCTATTATTAAAGGGAACTCTCCCTTCTCTCAAATTCACACCATAAAAGCCTTTTTTCACATCCTACCCCTTCCCAAATATCCTCTCAACTTTACTCCCTTCATCAAATAGGCCTTCATTTATTCATAAATCCAACCTATAGAGATCATTTGACCAAAATGAAAAACAAGAACTCAAAGAATAGGTAAATATTTCATCACCTCTTTCCAGTTCTCTTCTTCTTCCACTTCCTCATTCGTTATTGTTTCTATTCAAAAATAATAAATCCAGTATCTTATATATACTATGATTTTACTATAAAAATGGTACAACCATATTCATTATTTTATCCATCCTATGAATGAAAAAGTCAACATACGTGTGTAGGTACGGATTGCCATCTCAACATCGTGGTGTAGTTTGTTATTCAAAAACTTCATCATTTGTAAGGGTATAATAATGAGTATAAATCATTTAAATAATAAATATAACATGATAATGATTCTGTATATATGATATATCATCCAATTATATATTATTTTGATATAAAAATAATGATATTGTCTCCCGTGTGTACGTACGGATTACCATCACCATGAACGCGATGAGATTCATTCCCCATCGTATGCATTCAAGACTAATTTTCATTTGATGATTAAAAATAATGTTTAAAGACTTGATATAATTCTAAATATGAATAAGATAAATATTATCAATAATATACAATACTTATGTAAAAAATCACAAAAAGGAAAACGAATCATTTAACACCCGAAAAGATGATACTACTGAAATATCATTAAGAAAACAATATTAGAAGATCATATAAGACATAATATTTATGTATACAGTTATTGTATAATTTAATAAGAATGATTTAACTATTATAAAGGATGTTATCATACCCTTTACCAAGGAAAAGTACAAGTTAAGGGTTAATTTCACAATCTCTTCATTATTCGAGGTTGTTTTTACGTAACTATTTACTGGGACATATTTTTTTATCCATTTCCTTGTTTCATAAAAGATTTTTCAAAGGGACTATTTTTAAGGGACTTTTTGTCTAAAATATCATTTTAAATGATTTAAATATTTATTATTCTAAATCATTCTCATTAATTTCTATGTTTTCAAAACGGTTTTTAAGGATTTATTTATATGAACATGAATGTTTTTAAATGTTAATTCCTTTCAAAAATTATCAAATTGGTATGGGACACTTTGAATCAAAAATTTATTTAAATGTATTCCTTTCTAAATTGTGTTTTTATGAAAAGTGGATATTTTTCTCAAATATTTTTACGAATCATTTTCATCTATATCAACATACCTTTATGGATTTTAAACATGTTTGAAGTTGATTTACTATGATACCAATATTCCATATTGTATTGAAGTTTTCGTGATATGTTTGACAGTGGGTGTGTTATTTTAATACCATTCATTGTTTATGGATAATGTATTGACATTTAGTATACTAATTTTAATATGAATGTTTAGGATATGTTTAAACCTTTTCATATGAGGAGTGCATTAGACTTTGTAAGTGATGGGTGGAGCCCGCTATAGATCCCCGATGCATTGGTAGGTCTCATGAGACAAGCTAGTGTCTTGGCACAAGGCCTTGACAAAATCTTATTTGTAGTATTGGTATAAGGCCTTGACTATGAGGTTATGAAGTCTAGAATTATGCATTCCATCATTATAAAAGTGGACATTGATATTTCATGTGATTATTCGACTAGTAGATTATCCATGTGAATAAGTAAATGGAATTATTTGATTTTATATTTTCCATATTATGCTGAATTTAAATCTAAAAAGGGTTCTATTTTACTCATACATTGACTTAAATTTTTATTCTTATTTATCAAAAGTTTCCACTATATTTTTATCCTTACTGAACATATGATCTCACCCCTTTCTATGTTTTGTTTTTCCCCGGATGCAAAAAAGTATATTATGACTGACCTGCAGAAATAGTATAAGGGATATGAGTGTGGACTATGGAGACTATGTTGTTGTAGTTTTTTATTTTATAATTTAATGTTAAACTTGAGAATGTATCCAGTATTTCCAAGGCTACTAAGCTAATAGGTCTTTCAAGACTTGATCTTTTTTATCCTGATAATGTTATGTAATAATTCACCAAATCTGGGTAACTAGGGTCGGGGAATTACAGTTGGTATCAAAGGATGTTTAGTACAAATCTTGGAAGATATATTTAAAAAAAACTAGGATTAGAGCACATTATCCTAAGATAGAATTTGAGGATTTGTATAGAATAACTTCCTATAATTTTGGTATTGTATATATTTTTTGAGTTTTCCAAGAAATACATCCCTATCTATATACAAAAAGGTAGAGGCAGCTCTAGCACAGATGCAACTAGAGGTAAAACTCGAAAACAGTACTTTGATCTAGACTTAAACATGAACTATTTCACGAAAATATTCCTTGATACAGTCTTGGTTATGACACTCCCGGGGGAAATGCTTAGGGTAATTCTCATTTAATTTACAAACAAATAGGAAGGGTTTATGAGTATATACTTCCTCTAATAGATTTTTTTATGATTTTGGATTATATTCATACACTGATCAATTTATGTTAACTATTTTACAAGTTTGGAATTATGTATTGCGATTCATAAACTAATCTAATGTATGCCATTGTTTAAAAATGCCACCTAGTGGTAGGAATGTAAACTGTATCAAAACATGTAATCAATGTTGGGATTTCCCTCCTACTAAAGATAATTATAGTGGAGTTGGTGATGCAACTGGTGCTGATCAGCTTATCACCATACATGGACAACTCACTCTGGTTATGAATAATAACCTTACCTGTATGAAGCACCCTAATCCTCAGTGTAGAGGATCAATTGTAGACCGATTCATGAGGAAATAACCACCAAACTTCAACGGGAATACAAAACCATTAGTAGTTGAGCAATAGATAAATTCCTTAGAGAAAATATTTCACTCTTTGGGGAGTAGAAAAAGGGGAAAAGTTGTCATGGAATTTTATCGCCTCATAGGAGATTCATATCAATGGTGGCCATTAATCCAAAACACAAAGGAAGATGAAAAAGTATCAAATATGGAATAGAGGGTTTTTAAAGATATTTTCTTAGAAAAATAATTTCTTCAAGGCCATCGAGAGGATATGGAAAGGCAATTTTTTTGTTTGAGGCAAAAGGTGGATGAGAAAGTTGCAAAGTATGAGGCTAGCTTTACAAGGTTAGAAAGGCATGCTGTAGATTATATACGTAACACAAGGAGTAATATTGATAGATTATTTGGTGGGTTAAAACCATTTCTTAGTTGAGCATTAGTCTCACAATCCTTCTTATCATAAGAAGATATTGTCTCATGTGCTATAAAGAGAGAAAAGGAATTCTCTCAGTCTCACGACTTTAAAGCAAAGCAAGAGAAGAATAGATTTTGTTGAACACTCCAGAAATGGAAATAAGGGGAAGAAAGGAGAAGTTTATTATCCATCCTACAGTAAATGGGGAAAGAAACACCTTGTAATTTTCCTGAAGGGAATAAGAGTTTGTTACAAGTGTGGTGAAAAATGCAACAATGCTCGTGATTGGAAGGGGAAAAAATATGATTTCAATGTTTAATGCTATAGTTATAGAGAAAATGTTCTTTAGGAAAATGAATTTCCTAAGCACCAAGGGAATTTACCTCATAAAAGGCCAAGGGAGCAAGGCCAAGCTTATGCGATCACTACTGCTGAGTTTGAAACTCCAAAATACACTGTGGTAGGTAATTTAATGGTTTCCTTAAGTTTAGCCAATGATTTATTTGATTCTAGATCTTCACATTATTTCATATATTCCTAGTTTTCTATGAAAATTAGATATTTTCAATTTGACTAAACAAGGGAGTTGTCAGTCAAAACACCTAAGGGAAGTATCATTACAACAAAGTTTTGTGAATAAGTTCTATTTAAGTAATATAAATATTCTTTATCTACTGATCGCATCATCATACCCATGATTTAATTGGATGTAATCCTCATAATGGATTGGATTTATAACAATGTTGTTAAAATTTATTATAAGAAGAACAAGGTTACAATTTTCAATGATGATAAAGAGTACCTTATCTTTAGAGTAGAAGTGTCGCCAGCTGATTCTTATCTAGATCCACCCCCAGTAGCTCAACTAAATTCTATTATTGGGGAGGCAGAGAATGAAATAACTATGACAGAGAAAAATAATGTTCGAATAGAGTACATACCAATTGTGAAAGAATATGTTGATGTGTTTCCAGAAGATTCACCTGGATATCCTCCAGAAAGAGAAATTGAGTTTTCCATTGATTTAATTCCTTGTTCAAGGCCCATATCAAATACCCCTTATAGAATGGCCACTATGGAATTAGTGGAACTAAAGAAACAACTAGAGTAATTGAGTAATAAGGGATTTATTCGCCCTAGTGTTTCTCTACGGGGATCTCTATTCTTTTTGTTAAGAAGAAAGATGGATCTATGAGGTTGTGCATTGACTACAGGGCGATCAATGCTATAATAGTAAATAACAAGTATCCCCTAACTCACATTGATGATTTATTTGACCAACTTCATGGAGATCAATAATTTTTCAAAGATTGAACTTCAATATGGATATCATTAATTATGTGTGAAGAAGGAATACATTCCTAAAATAGCATTTCTATCCAGGTACGGGCATTACGAGTTTATAGTAATGCCATTTGGGTTGACTAATGCACCCTATGTCTTCATGGATCTAATGAATATAGTTTTAATGGAATATCATGATGATTGTGTAGTGTTATTTAATATTGATATCTTGGTATACTTCAAAAGCTATGAAGATCATGAAAATCACATGCACATCATTATAATGACTCTTAGAAGAAATGAATTATATGGTAAATTTAGCAAATGTGAATTCTGGATTCAGGAGATTTCTTTTTTTAGCCATATATTCTCTAAGGATAGAATCTCTTTTGATCCTTCAAAGACCAAGGAAATCCAAGAATGGCCAGCACTGATGAGTATAACTGAGGTATGTAGTTTTGTTGGTTTATTAGGTTATTATCGATGTTTCGCCTAGAATTTTTCCAAGTTGGCTAACCCAATAAAAATACTCACATGTAAAGGGGATAAATTTGTTTGGAAAAAAAGAGTGTGAAGAATGTTTTGAATAACTGAATAGAAGATTAGTAAATTATCCTATCTTGACTCAACCATCAGGGAATGATGGGTTTTTTTATTTATAGTGATGCTTCAAATAAAGGACTAGGTTGTGTCCTTATGAATAATGATAGAGTTGTGTCCTATGCATCACGACAGCTAAAAATTTATGAACAGAACTATCCTACTCATGATCTTGAGTTAGAAGCTCTAATCTATGCTTTTAAGATATGGAGACAATATCTCAATGGTGAAAATGTGAGATATATACCGATCACAAGAGTTTGAAATATATTTTCTCACAAAAATAACTCAACATGAGGCCAAGTTGATGGCTTCAACTACTCAAGGATTATTATTTCACAATACACTACCACCCTAGGAAGGAAAATAAGGTGGCAGATACATTGAGGAGAAAGGATCCTGGAATTTTGAATAAGATGTGAGTTGAAAGGTATCCTATTTTCATGGATGTAGTGAAAATGGATATTGGAATAATCATAGAAAGTGAAACATAAAAACTTTTTTAATTGGTTTCCAAAACATCTTTACTAGAAAGGATAAACATTTCTTAGTCTAATAATGAGGAGTTTCAAAATAAAATTAAAGCTGTGAACAATGGGAGATTGATCGACCTCGAATATGAAGATGAGATTTTCAAATTTGGGAAGATACTTTGTGTTCCTAACATACCTAATCAAAAAATGGAATTATTGGATGATGCCTATAGCTCCAATTTTTCTATACACTCAGGTAGCACTAAGATGTATAGATATTTGAAGAAACATTTTTGGTGGGATAACATGAAGAGGGAGATTTCTGATTTGTGTCATGACGTATGGTTTGTCAACAAGTGAATGTTGGAAGGTAGCAGCTTGGAGGATTCATGCAACCTCTTCCCATAGCTGAGTGGAAATGGGATAATATTATGATGTCCTTTGTCATAGGGCTACAAAATACACCTAAAAGGAATGATGCAATATAGGCCATTATTGGTCATCTTACCAAGTCAGCACATTTTCTTGTTATAAGAGAAAATTTACCACTTGAAAGTTTAGAAAGATTATATATTAATGAAGTTGTATGACTCCAAGTTGTACCCCTATTGATTTTTTCTGGCCTTGATTCCCATTTTACATTAATATTCTGGAAAAGTCTTCAGAAATCCCAAGGTACTAAACTTCGTTTGAGCACTGCCTACCACCCTCAAACTGGTGGACAATCAGAATAGACTGTTCAAACTTTAGAAGACATGTTGAGATCTTGCTCACTTGACTTTCAAGGTATGTGGGAACAATATCTACCTCTGGTATAATTTTCTTATAAGAATAGCTTCCATTAAAGTATTCAGATGGCACCATATGAAGTGTTATATGGAAAAAGATGTCACACACCAACTTGTTGGGGTGATGTTAGTGAAAGAAAACTCATAGACCCAGAATTTCTTAAGGAAACGAAGGAAAAGGTGAAGGTTATAAAAACCCACATCAAAGTAGCAAAAAGTTGGTAGAAGAGCTATGTCGATAGCAAATTAATGGAATTTGAATTTTAAGTAGGATATCATGTTTTCTTGAAGGTATATAAATGGAATGGAGTTATACGATTCAGTAAGAAGGGTAAATTGAGTCCTAGGTAAATCGAATCGTTTGAAATTCTATAATGAATTGGGGTTGTATCTTACTGTTTGGAAATGCTGCCAAGCCTCACCAAAGATCACGATATGTTCCACGTTTCATTGTTGAGAAAATACACGCATGACCCCATGAATGTACTCACATATGGTGAAATTGAACAAGAACATAATCTATCTTATTTTGAAGAGCCTGTCAATATTCTTGATATCAGAGAACAAGTGTGAAGAAATCGGACGACTCATCTGGTAATAGTACTATGGAGAAACCATAAGATGGAAGAGGCAACGTGGGAACCAGATGAGCTTATGATGAGGAACCACCCGAATCTTTTTATGCAGTAATATTCAAGAAATTTCAATGATGAAATTATTTTAAGGAGGGCAGAATGTAACACCCCAAGCTTAAATGGTATGTTTGACTTTAAATAATGCAATAGCTTGCATTGTACGCAACTTCGAGATTCCAACACACCGTGACCAATCAAACTAGCCATTATGAATAGTAATATCCACTTTTTGAAATTTTATAAATTTTATCATTCAAAATGGACTTCATTCTTGGATTTGGAATATCTAAATTATCTTAGGGTCAATTTTTTGTATTTTTTTGAAAACTTTCTATTTTGACTAATAGTGAAAAACACTGAGTTATTATTTAAAAACAACTTTTTATTTAAAAAATTATTCATTTTATTTAATTTTATTTTATTTCATAATAGATACATAATACCTACATATGTTCAATGTAATTCATTGGAGTTATTTTATAATGAGTGTAGATATATAAAATTTTATCGAACTTTTTACCGTCTTTTATCCACCTCCTTGGAGCATTTCCAAATTTGTATAAAACATAATTTTACTGCTTCTATGAGTTGAATTTAAAAAATCTTAGAGACATGGTTGATATCAGTATGTAAAATGTCGTTCAATAAGATAAAAAAATGGTGAATAGTAACTTTTTATTTTTATTTACCACGGTTAAAAGTAAATAGGGTAATTAATGGTAAAAATTATATCTTGATTACCCTAACACATGTCCTAATTCTATTGGATAAGTGTAATTCAACCAAAAACTACTATAGGAATAAAATATTATACTTTAGGTCCACTTGGATTAGATTAGGACATTTATTATAATTTTATTTAAAGAAGAGTTAAAAGAGTTAAAATCAAAGTTTAATAACTACACCATTTTTAATATATTTTTATACATAAAATAAATTCTTCTATAAATATTCATTAGAAATATAAAAACATTTCCTACATGATTTTATTTTATTTATAATTTTTAGACATTAAATTATTAAATTTATTTATGACACAATGATGATGCAGCAATTACCTCATAAATGAAAGCTTAAAATAATTGATATTATAAATATCAAAATAAATATAATTTGAGACTTTTAGTAAATTAAGCTACTTTTATAAGATAATTTGACATGTTAGGGTTTATTAAATGAATTTTTTTCGAAGTACTAATGCTATTATGAATTTAACAAAAACTAAATACCAAATAGTGTCAAAATTGAGATAAAAGTGTTTTTAAAACAAATTTTAAATTATTAATTGGTATTATATTCCTAAAATTTTAAGGCTCAGACAAAGGGATTAAATAACATTATATATGTCATTGATGAAACACTTGGGGTTCTCTTGGAAGTTTATAGTATTTTTATAAACCATATAATATAAAAATACAAAGAGACATGGTAAATTTCAAACTATTTACCATAGAGATAAATTTAAAAGATAAGGTTAATAGAGTAACCAAAACCTATATAAAACCTATTGATTGAGTGGTTTTAGACCCATCCCCACCATAGACTTTAAATAATTCATTTTTGAGCCATTGGACACCAAAAACAATTTTATTATAAAATAATATTTCAAGCTTTTCATAAGGTGCCCCTCACCCCTATTATTAAAGGTAACTTTCCCTTCACTCAATTTCACACCATCAAATACTTTTGGCTCAGACAACCCCTTCCCAAATATCCTACCAACATTATTCCATTCATCCTAGAGGACATCATTTAGTCATAAATCCAACCTATTGAAACCATTTGATCAAATCAAAAGGAAGAACTCAAAGAATAGGTAAATATTTCATCACCTCATTCAAGTTCTTTTCTTCTTCCACTTACTCTTTCTTTATTGTTTTCATTCAAAAATAATAAATAAAATATATTATATATACTGTGATTTTATTATAAAATGTTACAACCATATTCATTATTCTATCCATCCTATAAATGATAAAGTCATCATATGTGCGTATGTACGGATTACCATCTCAACGTCTTGCTGTAGTTTGTTATTCAAACACATAATAATTTGTATGGGTATAATAATGATTATAAATAATGTAAATAATAAATATAACATGATAATTATTCTGTATATATTATATACCATCCAATTATATATGATTTTGATATAAAAAAAATGTTATTTTCTCTGGTGCATACGTACGGATTACCGTCTCCACGAACGCGATGAGATTCATTCCTAATCTTATCCATTCAAGACTATGTTTCATTTGATGATTAAAAATAGTGTTTAAAGACTTAATATCATTTTAATGTTAATAAGATACATCCTATCCCTAACAAACATTACTTATGTAACAAATCATATAAAGGAAAATGAATCAGTTAACACCCGAAAATATGATACTACTGAAATATCATTAACAAAACATTATTATAAGATCATATATTATATCATATTTATGTATATAGTTATTTTATAATTTAATAACAATGATTTAACTATTATAAAGGATTCTATCATACCCTTGACAAAGTAAAAGTACAATTTAAGGGTTAATTTCACAATCTCTCTATTATCTGAGATTGTTTTTATGAAAGTATCTACCGGGACATGTTTTTTTACCCATTTCCATGTTTCATAAAATAGTTTTCAAAGGGATTATTTTTTAGGGACTTTTGGACTAAAACATCATTTTAAATGTTTTAAATATTTATTCCTCTAAATCATTCTCATTAATTTCAATGTTTTCCAAATGGTTCTTAAGGATTTATTTATATAAACATGAATGTTTTTAAAATGTTAATTCCTTTCAATAATTTCAAATTGGTATGGGACACATTGATTCGAAAATGTCTTTAAATGTCTTACATTCTAAATTGTGTTTTTATGAAAAAGGGATATTTCTCTCAAATATTTTTACAAATAATTTTCATCTCTATCAACATCCCTTGATGGATTTTAAACTTGTTTGAAGTTGATTTATTATGATACCAATCTTTCATATTGTATTGAAGGTTTTGTGATATGTTTGAGTGTGGATGTTTTATTTTTATACCATTCATTGTTTCGGCATAAAGTATTGAAATTTTTTTATCCTAGTTTTAATATTAATTTTATGTTATGTTTAAACCTGTTCATTTGAGGACTACCTTAGACTTAGTATGTGATGGGTGGAGCCCACTATAGCTCCTTGATGCATCGGTTGGTCTCATGAGACAAACTTTTGCCTTGGAACAAGGCCTTAACAAAATCTTATTTGTATTCTTGGCCTAAGGCCTTGACTATATGGTTATGAAGTCTGGAATTATTCATTCCATCATTATGAAAGTTGATGTTGACATTCCATGTGATTATTTGAGTAGTATAATATCCATGTGAATAAGTAAATGGAATTATTTGATTTTATCTTTTCCTTATTATGCTGAAGTTCAAGTTTAAATGTCGTTTGTTTTAGTCATACATTTACTTAAATGATTAGGCCTATTTATGAAAGATTCCAATATATTTTCATCCTTACTAAGCATTTGAGCTCACCCCTTTCTATGTTTTATTTTTCCTAGGATGCGAAGAAGTATATTATGACTGACCTGGAGGGGTAGTCTAAGGGATATGATTGTGGCCTATGAAGTCTATGTTGTTGTAGTTTTTCATTTTATAATGTAATATAAAACATATGAATATATCTATTATTTCCAAGGAAACTAAACTATTTAGTCTTTTGAGACTTGATCTTTTGTGATCATGACAATGTTATGTAATAATGGACTGACTCTGGGTAAATAGGGTTGAGGCGTTTCATCAGCAATATGTCGGAATGTCTTTAATCATGTCTTATCACCCATACAATCATACCCACATAACTATGGTGAATCATAACCAGCTTTAAAATCAAGAAAGAATTTCTTTGAGCATGTCTCACAACCATTCCAAGATTAACCATGTTTTCATGGTTTAAATCACAAAAATATGGGTCGAGTTCTCTATATAATTATTTCAAAAATAAATTAGGGTTGATCCTGGTATATAATCATTATAGCATCTATTAAGGCCTGGCCCGGTATATTATCACTTTAGCATGTATCCGGGACAAGACTGGTATATAAGCATTATAGCATGTATCATTGGTCATAGCCCACTATATATTCATTAAAAAATAAATCACTAGAAATATCCTACTATATAATCATTACACCATGTATTGGGCTAAGCCTGATATATAATCATCGAAGAAAAAACCACTAGGAATTGCAGTAATGATATCCTAATATGACCTTTAATTTTCAATGGATAATAATGTAAATTACCATTTATCTTCCAATTACACATTTCTTTTATCACTTGCTCATAAACCAATGACATTCTATTCAATTCAGTAAACAAGCCAATCTAAGGTGAATCTATATGAAGAAATCACCCAAATCCTAGTTCATTCTAAACAGACATCAATCCATCTTTAAATTCATGTAAAATCTCGAGTTCACTCACTCAAATGGTAGTCACAATCTCAGTCAATAACCAATAAGATCTAGAGGGATTTTAAGGAATAATCCAATTCATCATTTAATTAATTTCAGTTCAATCTTTTTTGGTTAAATCTCAATCTTTCACAAACATGCAATTAAACATACTATAGAGTCAAATTTTAGACACTCTACCTTTACTTAATGATAAAAAACACTTCCTATAGGATTAAACAAAAATAATTAAGGTACAAATGAACATAATAAGGATCCTCAATCATAACTGATAAATATCAAAACTAACAATGAACAAGTTCAAGATATTTCACCACAACAGCCAAAAAATAGTGTGATATGTGGTAATACCTAAAAATAACCTATCATGGGTTGATCACACGATTGGAAAGTTCATAATGGATGATGGTTCCCAAAAATAATCTAAGAGATACCATAGGGTTGATAGAAGATGTATGAACAAAATGTGAATGAGAAATTAGCTGTACAGAACCCATTAAAATTGTTTCTTGGGAAATTACCAAGAATGTAACTCATTTACACATCATGTATTTTTTGGAGGGATACATCAAAATACTCATCGTTACGGGTGAATTCACATTTACAATAACATTACACAATTTTTATTTCTTACACAAAATGTAATCACTTCATGCACTATATGGGTTTTACAACATGTTTCTGGACGAATGTATAGGTCTTGTAACACCTTTAAATGGTTCATAAATCCCCTACAAATAGATTTTTATATAATTTTCACAAAAAGTTCTCAAATCACCTCCAAATATTTCAAAATCTTGGAAAGCCCACATTAACTCATTAATATATTTCTATCCAGACTTTATTAATACAAAAAAAACATATATCCCCTCCATGCATCCTTATGGGGTCTCGGTTAACAAGTATGAAAACTATCCATGCATATCATACACTCTCTCTTAGGTATTTCCCTAAACTCACCCATCATTAAACTACACTCAAACAAATTATATAGTCCTACTTTGAAGACACATCTCACTATGTTCCACTATCCATATCAGATTCTACTCAAAGGATGTATCAACACTAAGCTCAAATCCCTTTACATTTATCACATGATATGGGTATAGATGATATATCTAAAGTTGTAACACATTAATCATATCAAAAATGTAACTATGTTGATTTTTAAGGGCTAATCAATATGACACTATGCCTATCATATCCATTCTCTCAAACAAGCTGACAAAAACTGGGAGCTAACTTTCCCTATTTCCTGATACAACATTACCGAAACCTAGACAACAGCCAAAGAAAACACAATGGAAAACCAAAAACTATATAGACTCTCTATACTAGTTAAAATATAATTTTTACCTACTATGGGTAGTCTCCAACCACCTCATGATCAACTAAACCTACTCAGATATCTCCTACATGAGACTAGTCCAAAAAATCACTAACTCACCTACCTCCAACAATAAATATGTGAATGGAGTGGAGATAATATAAATCCTTTAAATTTTACATATGGATCGATTATGATATGTTTTTATTATGTGAAAACTGTATGAGTTCCATATGTTTTTCCATAAACCACTAAAATCCAAAGAACATTATCGTAATATATCCTCCATAACATGAATAGTCTATTCTGATTAACCATATGTCCATGGATGATAGGTCATACTCAATATAACCTATAATCCTAGAGCCTTCTGATTACCATATTATAATCATGAGGTGAAAGGATTTTGTCTATTAGAAATGATACTCCTCTTAACACAGTGTAGTCTTACTACCCCATGTACATAAATACTTCCCATATCATTAACTCTGAAGGTCTCTCTGAAAGTAAAAAAGTGTTATGCCTTTATTATTCGATATATAATCACCCTTACTACATCATTATTATTGTTTGTTCTAGGTAAACTCATTAAAAATCCTTAGTGATATCATCCCATTTAAATGCAGGAATGTGTAGAGACTATAAAATCCCAGTAAGGCTTTGATGCCTGGATTTCACCTACGGACCAGTGAAGCACCTTCCCAAAAATCTCACTACCTCTTAAATTTATGACCACCAGTAAAATCTATGGAGATCATGATACCACTTTTTCAAACTACTATGTTCCTCCCATTTAGAATCATGAAACTCTTCAATCAACTCCTCACATAAGTCCATAGGAACCCACACTCATCCACATAATAGAATAGAATTTCCAACATCAATGGACTTTTTTGATGTTGGATCTCCACTATATAAGTTTCATCTCAATACAAATCCCTTCATATTAGATGAACTCTCTATCATGAACTGATCCAAAATCATGTGTATAGGAGATAATAAATTCATAGATACTCATACATGAGTCTCTTGAGCATCTAGATGCATGTATACAAAGATTTTCATCATCCACCACTCATCAAAAGAGTCTTTTACTGCCTCTATATACTTATTCTAGATAAATGAATCAGAAATGATGTTTCCCTTGCCTATGTATAAGAAAACTTGAAGTCAAAAGACTATAGACACTCACCCCACCTCCTTTTCCAAAGGTTTAGGTCCTATTACGAAAATATGTACTTAATGATTTTGTGGTCCGTGTAACCAAAAATCACTCACCCATGAGATTATTTCACCAGAATCTCAACGCATGGTCCACTACTGTTTACTTCGAATCATATTTAGGGTAATTCCTATCTTTCTTTATTAGGTGTTTGAAGCTGTAATTAGAAACTAAATCCTCCTGCATCAAAACTACTCCCAGTCGAAATTCATATCTGTCAAAGTACATGGTAAATTATTTACCTAGAATATGTAAAGTAAGGATGGGTGCAGAGGTCAGACTACCTTTCAACTCCTAAAAATCACTCACATAATCATCGGACAAAAAAACTTCATCCCTTTCTTAGTCAACCCTAACATAGATGTTTTTAAACAGAAGAAATACTCGATAAAGAGAAAATAGAAACCTCTTAAGTCTATAAATATGTCAATTTTGAATACATTATTGGGATTCCACCAAGATACCATGACTGAAACATTCACTAGGTCAATAGAAACTCCTACCAATAAGATGAAATATCCAAATAAATTCACTTTATCAATCTATAAATTGCATTTAGTTATCTTGCCTAAATCCAATTCTCTATCAATTTACTTTGGCTGATTTCAAGATGTTGGGTTTGATCATCTACTTACTAGGAGCACACAATCATATCATCCAAAAAACTATAACAAATAGATCTTTTAGGGGATGAAATATCTAATTGATAAATTCCATGACTACTACTGGTGAATTGGAAAAACCAAACAGTGTCACTATTAACTCATACATGCCATTCCTAATCTGGAAATAAGTATAAGGTATATTCCATGGTATCCCCATAAACTAATAGTATATAGATATTAGGTCGATCATGTATAATATCTTATTACCTCTAAGATAATCAAAAAGATCATTGATGCATATAATAGAATACCAATCCCTTACTATCACTGGGCTAAGTCTCTAGATATCCACACGTAAGTGAAAAGTTTCATCGGCCTTCATGATGAAGATAACTAGATAACCCCAATGGATATGTACTATACCATATTTATTTTCTAGATCTTTAAACATTCAACTCCCAAATCATTGTTGGATCCATTCTATAAGGTGGGATAGAAACTAGTTCTGCTCAGGTCACCAACTCGATAATAAACATGATCTCTCACTTAGGCGGTAATCCATATAACTCGTGAAAAAAAGATCAGGTGTAGAGAATAATACTATATTAAAAAAAATTAATACATTCCTCCATCATATATAGAAATACCAGCTATTTAAATCATGAGATAATCAACTCTACAAAAAATTTCTCATGTGTGTCCAGCCTGAAGATCCCACTCACCGTGGTGAGAATAAGTCCCTCCATGTTGAGATAGAAAGGAAACTCTACAATAGTAATAGTTGATATGAGCGTGTTATAGAAATAAAAAATCAAAACCAAGAATAAAATTTAACCCTTTCATTTTTAGCACAAACGGTTCCCAAAATAAACCATAGCAATCAATCTCTAAAGAAAATGCCTTTCTACATTTGATATTATGTGACATCACTCCCAACAATGTATCAATATTAAAAACACAAAAAAATCCATGTCATAGACCAGAAAATTTACAAAAAATAGTCGATAAAAAGTAATGTGATACTCCAGTATTTAAAAACACAAGAAAGGGTATATGATACAATAATCTTACCATTGATGGTAGGTGATCCTACATCTACAATTACTGGAGTAGTTTTCAAAACATGTACATTTCTAGTCTCTCTACCTTGGACTCAAACTAGACTACCTGATTTATTCCTTCTTGTTGGTACTTTCATTCCTACACTAGGGTACAACATCCACTATATTGACCAGAATGTCTTGTGGAAATCCATCTACCTATCAACTAAGGAGTAGCAGATTCCTTCTATAACGACCCAAACTTTTGTTAATTAAAATTCTTCTTGATTGAATTAAATGTCTTATTATATAAAATGGTTATATCACATATGCACTTCTTTAGATTTATATTTTTTGGATTTTAAAATACCATTAAGAATTGTGATCATTGCTATTATAGTTGTTAAACATTGGTCACGTGATTAGTATAAATATAGGGATTTACCAAATCCAATTCACTCAGACAAAGGAAGTAATGGCCTCATCCAGTAGACTTTCCCCATAGGAATCCCATTTGTTGGAGCTCATAAAAGAGGTGGTGTAATAGGGGTTCCCTCTAGACCAATCCCAAGCTAAGCTTCAAAACGTTAAGCTCGAGTGGAACTACCTATGGGAGAATTGTAAGTTGATAGAGATTACCACCCGAGCGATGTTATCTGAGCCACACCAAGATTCTTTCACCATAACACACATTACCTTTCAGTCCAATCCGGGTGTTATAAGGGGTTATATAAAAAGACCTTATCACTATGATTATGTGCATTATTTTGGTATGAAATAAAAAATATACATTCATTTTATTATTGTTACGTTGTAAATAGTCTTTAAAGAAAAAATATGATTTTTCATTTATATTCAATTATCAAATTTATTTTGATAAATTAATAAATTTTTGTATACAAATTATTTTAATTAAATATTTTTATTAAATTAATTTTTATTAAATATATATGATCATATAGTTTTTATGAATATAATTGTAATTTTTATTAATGTTTGAATGATGTTTTTTTCAAAACCCATGAATTTTTTATAAATGTTGAATTTTATTTTGAAAGTGAAAAATCAAATATTTAGAAAATTATTTGGATAAAATTAATATTATTTTTTGAATTAAGATGTTGAAATTATCCAACGAGAATTTTTCATAATTTTCTGTGATAGAATAATTTTTGCGTAAAAATTAAATACCATTTAAATATATAATTTGTTTTATGAAATCATAATAACACAATCGTGATGTAATAAAATAATATTGACATTATATTCGGCCATTATTTTTTTACCATTATAATAATAACATTTTATGTTTGTTTGATTTATTTTACAAATCCTAAGTGGACCCTCCTAGACTTAAAAAATATTTCAGCTTTTAAAATTGATTTCCATGAGAGTGTGACTCACCTCCTCATAATCAACCCTATTATTCTAAGAAGTTCGGCCATTAGCCTTTTAAAATACTATTTTCCACTCCCCTTTGTCAAAAACCATGGGAAAACTAGGGGCTGGTTTATGGTTTTTAATAGTTTAATGTGTGGTGTCCCAAACCTAAATAATAAATAATTCCCTCTCATTTCCTATATAAGCTCACACATGATCCCACATCCTCTTCAATATAAGACTCTGGAGTTCAACCAACTCATTCCTTACTCTCTTTATAATACTCCCAAGTCACCCCAAGCTCTCAAAAGCCTCTCTTAAGCCCCTACCAAGCTGTTGGGATCACAATTCCAAGTAAGGGATTTCTTCCTTTCTCATTTTTGTCTATTTTTCATTAAGTATTTATTCCCTTTTATTTTAAATTACAAATTTTGGGTTATGATTTCTCACCTAACTCATATTTATTTCTTTATTTTTCAATTATTAGAGACCCATTTATCTCTCAACAATGTCTACCGTGTTCACTCATTACCATTTTAAAATTCCATAAGGAATTTCTCTCTCCTCATTTACATTTAATAAATTCTTTTGTATTCTGAATCCAAATTCCATTACTTATGTTGTGACATATATATATTACCCCATTACTATACATTTCGTGTATATATGATGAGACACCCTTTTCTCTCTCATCATCCTTTTCTATGAAGTCTTATGTCACACCATTATGCTGCCGAAATTGCATTACCATTTTCCAAGCCAAAATCTTTGTGTAGTGAATACCATGCACATTTATCTATCAAGGGTATTCACCTTTATTCACATTTACTTATTTATTATAGAGTTTCATGTATGAATTCCAAATTCTTTTATCATGGAATAACTGATGACGTTTAATAAACCCATGATATATGATCCATGTGGCACACTTATGCATGTAATGAAATGATTAAGAAGGGTGTGCCCTAATAGCATTCCAATATATTGGGTGAAGATTAGAATCATGAAACATTAAGTACAATTAATTTTAACTCGTGGTAATTCAAGTTAAATGAGTGTTTAATCATGATCTGTGTCCAATGATCATTGGATCATGCAAATACCATGTTAAGTGTTGTTGCCACAATTCCATATTGTGAAAATCATGCTTTACCGTGCCTTTATGTTCAGGTTTCTTTTATCCTCAATTGGTATTCCTACTACCTAACATATATTGTATTCCTAATATTAAGTAAAAGGGAATTTTATCATCATGTAATGGAAGTTTTCGATAAGATATTGTGTTATATATTTTAAGTTGTTATGTAATGTTCCTAAGCCCCAAAGACACAAGACCTCTCGATCTTCCATGTTTTATCACATGAATATTTTATGTAATAAATCATGTTTAATTGCATAATAAAGAGTGGGGTTGTTATAGTTGATATTAGAGGATAGGTTTTTTAATTTTGGGAATAGGATTAGAAATCCCTAGTGAATGCCATAGGGATAAGACTATGTATAATAAAAACATCCCTAAGTTTTATTGAGTATTGAGTAAGTGTTTTATCAAGAAAATACATCCCTTTCTAAATATGTGCTGGTAGAGGAAGCTCGGGAACATATGTACTTAGGAGTGAAATCTGATAAGGTGTTTCGGGCTTGACCCGTGGTATCCAGATACACGACAACGGGCCATTCTGCACTCTTGGTTACAACACTCCCGAGGGATATGCCTTGGTAAATTGGAAATCATGGTATGAACCATTGTTAAGGAAATAAAAAAAACCATAAGAATAAATGATGCAAAGTATATGAGGGATAACATACATTGAATCCTATAGATTCATAAGTAAAGGAAATAAAATTTATTTATAAGTCATCCCTTAATCCCTGGACTACCCTTTACGTGTTACCCGTAACTTTCCTTTTATTCTAGCCAATGGCCGGTAATAAGAGGACTCGAGCTAACAACCGATGTGAAGGCCAATGTGATGACTGTTCTAATGAGATTCCCAATAATATGGGAGCAATAATCACAAAAGTTGTCATGACACTCTGTCATTTAACTCAATATTTGAATAGAAATATGGGTCAATAGTAACATTAAACATAAGGTCCTGGCCTTATTACATACATAATATTGAATTTAGTCAAGAAAAAACAACCTTTTATATTGAATATCTTTTAATGTTTATATCATTAGAGAATTAGGAAAATACATTCATAACATTACATGTTATTACAAAGTGGATACCATAAAAACAGTTTCCATTTTTTTCAAAATATAAAACATTAAATATTAAAACAAGAATATTGGAAGATTCTTCAACATTTATCATGGATTCCTTCCCTGTATTACACATCCATTGACCTATGAAAAACATTTAAAAACTTGGTATGAGCACAAAATCTCAGTAATGGATGAAAAATAAGGAAAGAGCACATTAGTCCTTGAATACTCGTAACGTATTAATACATTTTCAAAAGACATTAATTTCACCTATATATACTTACTTTGTGTAACATGAGATTTAAAAAAGATACACGCAAAACATTAGAACATAAATATAATCATAGTGGTATCTTGGGGCCTTACTTACATAATTTTGTAACCATTCTTTGATACCTTATAATTCGTAACCCTCACGGCTACCTTACTTTGGGTAACCATTGCAGTTACACTTAGAGTAACCATATGGACAACCTCCAAATTAGACATACCCATTGAATTGTAGAGAGATATAGGTCCCAACATTCATCATAAACAATTACCAATAACTAGAACATTATCATACAACATTAATTATAGCATAAAAACAATGATTTTGAATTTTGTAAAACAGAAATTTAAAAGAGGATTTTAAAAGAAAAGTCCCTTATTAACAACATATACTTGAAGTGAGACTTAATAGAGTGGATGTAATATGTATATACACTATAATTAAACACAATTAAACATAATATAAACAAAAATCTTTCCCACAAAAAATTTAAATACCACATAAAAAAGAAGTAGAAGGTTAACCCAAAGAATGAAAATCGGGTTAAGAATTCCTTTACCTTGGGTTTTTCTTACATAAAACTTCTTTAAACCTCCTTTTAATGGTTAAAATAGTTTTATTAGTCATTTAAAGAAACATTTTCATGTTTATAAAATCTTATATTATCATTTCATTACATCATCTCATCCTTTAATTTTTTTATTTTGTTCCTTACACTGTTTTTGAGTGAGTTCTTAACATGATTTCCATGATTGGTTCATGGTGGTTGTTCTTGTTGATTGGATGTGAAATTCCAGAATTAGAATGTAAAGGTATTTACATATTTCCAGTACCATAATTTATACCATTTATCATTTTGACGTTTAATATGAGGATGATTCATAAGTTAAAACATTAATGATGTTCGTTTAGATCATTTTAGTGGTTCTTTGATAAAAACAACCTCATTTTGCCTTATAAATTAGAACCGTGAGTACAAAATAATTCAAGAACCATGGGTGAGTCATAACACATATATTATAACCCGATTCAACCATATAAATGTTTTCATGAAAATACATGAATGAATTAATGGAAATTGAAATCACATTGTCCACGATGTTGGTAATTCGACACAACACGGACAATATTTTTAATTATTTGAATAAGTGGGAGAGGAGAAGAATAATGATGATTAATTTCCAATAAAAATGAGAAAATATAGAATATAAATGATTATAGAGATTTCATGCCTCTTTTATTAAGAATATATGATGAAATAATGAGAAAGGAACTCAAAATAAAAAGAGTAATTGAGAAATCTCTTAGAAAAATTTGGCAGCCTTACGGCTACACAACGTGGTTTCAGAAAAATTAAAAATAGAGGGGAAAAGGGTCACCCATCTAGAAATGATGAATTATATATATTAGATAAATAATAATAAGGAAATAATAACACGGTATGGTAACTTTATTGTTATACCACATAAAAGAGAATTTGAATTGAAAAAGAAGGAAATTGACAATTTTCTTACCTTGTAGAGTAACCCTTAGAATTTGATGGTTAGGACCTTGGGGGCTTGATGAAACCTTTGTAGGACTACTATGAAGGTAATTAGGCCAGATATTAATTGAGGAGTAATTTTTAATGAAGGTAATGGAGGAATGGTTTGGTATTTATAGGGAAATTAAGGGAATTTTTAATAATTTTCAAGGGACACCTCATGAGTGGTATTTGCAAAACCATGGGCTTTCCCATGGTATTTGCTCATGGTATAATCCCCTTGGGACACCTCACATCTTATTTAACAATACACAAGTCGACCATATCTTTGAAATCATTATTTTATCATTAATGATGTCATTAACACACCGAAACTAAAATTTGTATTTTTTTTTACTATTCACCGAAAATCAGTTGTTTCAGAAAAAATCCCAAAATTCACCCTAACAATTTATCAACGTGTAAAATTCAAAAATTATGTCCATTTTTCAAAATGAGGTTTCTAAATATTATTAATTTAATTTTAAAATAAAAGCATACTTAATTCAAAAATTAACAATTCTAATTCTATAACTACTTCTATATCACAATAAAAAATTAACCAAGATGTTATTAACATAAATCCTTAAGAAAATAAAATAATAATAAAATTTACTATTCATTATGGTCATATTACTATTCATATTACTATTTATAAGGTTATGTTACTATTCTCCAAAAAAACAAGTTGGTTCCCATAGACTCCAAATAACATTATGAACACAATTGTAGATGATAGTTTCTTGAAATTCAAAACATAGAAGCAGAAAAGTTATGTTTTAAAGGCTAGTTAAAGATATCTACTAAAACAAGGTTCCATGCATTTCTATTTATTTGAGAAAAACCTGGGGTGTGACATTATCCCCCCTTCTTCAAATTGCGTCCTCGCAATTTTATTTACTTATTAAACAACTGAGGGTACTTTTCCCTCATAGCATTTTCAGACTCCCATGTTGCTTCTTAAACTATGTGGTTTCTCCACAAAACCTTTACCGGGTGGATTACCTTATTCTACAATACCTTTTCCCTTCGATCAAGAATCTGAACTAGTTTCTCTTTATAAAAAAGGTTCTCTTCTAGCTGAACTACTTCTAGGCTCAAGACATGTGATGAATCTGGCACACACTTTCTCAACATCGAAACATGAAATACATTGTGTACCTAAAACAAACTAGGAGGAAAAGCTACGCGGTATGAAACTATTCCAACTTTCCCCAAGATTTCAAAGAGACCGATGAACCATGGACTTAGCTTCCCTTTCTTACTGAAACACATCACACTTTTCCAAGGAGATATTTTAAGGAAAACATGGTCACCTAACTCGAAAGATAAGTCTTTCCTTATGTTATCGTCATAACTTTTCCGCCTGGTCTGAGTTGTCCCCATGTGCTACTGGATCATCCTCGCTTTCTCAGCCACTTCTTCTACAATTTCTGGACCCATAAACTTTCTTTCACCAACTTCAACCCAAAACGCTACAGTTCATCACCGCTTCCCACACAAGGCCTCAAAAGGTGCCATCTGAATACTAGAATGAAAACTGTTATTATAAGAAAACTAAACTAAAGAAATATGTTGATCCCAACTTCCCTGATAGTCCATTGAACAAGCTCAAAGCAGATCCTTCAAAGTTTGAATCGTTCATTCTGACTTCCCATCTGACTGAGGATGAGAAGCTATAATGAAATTTAACTCTATGCCCAACGACATCTGAAGTACCTTCCAAAAGTTAGCAGTAAACCTGGGATCTCGATCAGATACAATGGCAAGAGGAACTCCATTTAACCTAACAATCTCCATGAGGTACAATCAAGAAACTTGATCCAATGTCATTGTATCTCGAATAGAAATAAGATGTGCAGACTTTCTTAGCTGATCAAAATTAACCCAAATCGCATTGTTACATCGATAAGGCTTTGTAGTCCCACCACAAAGTCCGTGGATACATTCTCCCATTTCCACTCTGGCACTGTAAAAGGTTGAAGCATCCCCTTAGGTAACTCCCACTCAGCTTTAACCTGTTGACAATTCAAACATTTCATGGTAAAATCTGCAATATCTCTTTTCATTCCATCCCACCAATAATACTCTCGAAGGCCTCTATACATCCAATTACTGCCAGGATTAACAGAAAATGGAGAAATATGAGCTTCACACCATGAATTTTTCTTCAACTGAGAATCACTAGGTACACGCAACTTTTTTCCAAATCTTAAAACACAATCTTTGACTAGGTTAAATTCTGGAAACTTACCCATTTTAACCAATTCTACCTTTTTAGTAGCTTACGGTCTTCCTTCTATGTTTTCTAAATTCTATCTAATATTGAAGACTATGCTGAAACATGAAACAAAAGAGAGGTATTCCCTACACCAAAAACTTCTATCCCAAAATTAATCAAATCATTAATCAAGGGATCATGTTACAAACGTAACATGGTTAATGATGCGTGATGTTTCAGACTCAATAAATCTACTACTTTGTTTGATTTCCCAGGATGGTAATTGATCGTGCAGTAATAATCCTTTATCATTTCTATCTATCTTCTATGTCTCATGTTTAAATATTTCTGTGTAAATATATACTTTAGATTTTTATGGTCACTATATATTTGGTATTTTGTTCTATATAGATGATGCCTACAAATTTTCAAAGCAAAAACCACAGCTGCCAATTCCAAATAATGTGGGGGATAATTTATCTCATGAGGATTAAGTTGTCTCCAAGCATAGGCAATTACCTGATCATTCTGCATGAAAGCACAACCCAGTCCCTTCAAACAAGCATCACTGTAGATGACTAACTCACCATTTCGGGAAGGTAAGGCCAAAACTAGAACACTCACCAATCACTTCTTCAGTTCCTAAAAACAAACATCACATTCCTCCGTCCAAACAAATTTAACCCCTTTCCGTGTAAACTTAATAATCGGGCTAGATAACTGTGAAAATTTCTTAACAACCCATCGGTAATAATTTGCTAGGACCAAAAAACTATGACACTCTGCACCATTTGTGGGTCTTGGACATTCATCAACTAATTTTTTTTGGCTGGATCAACTGTTATTAAACCCTTATTTATAATGTTCCCAAGAAAAGAAATCTATTGCAACCAAAAATCACACTTTATGAATTTTTCATACATTTTATTTTCTTTTAAGGTTTGTAAAACAACCCTTAGATGTTTTTCATTCTCTTATTTATTTTTAGAAAATACCAGAATGTCATCAATAAATACAACCAAAAACATATCCAAGAACTCAGGAAATACTCTATTCATACGATTCATGAATACAGCAGGTGCATTAGTTAATCCAAACACCATAAACAAAAAATTCATAATTCCCATATCTAGTACGAAAGGTTGTTTTCGGGATGTCATCCTCCTTCACCTTTAGCTAATGGTATCCGGATCTCAATTCAATCTTGGAAAAGTACTGAGCTCCGTAGAGCTGATCAAACAAGTCATCAGTATGAGGAAAAGGATAATTGTTTTTAATAGTGATGTTATTCAAAGCTATATAATCAATTCAAAGTCTCATCGAACCATCTTTCTTTTTATAAAACAAAATAGGATACCCCCATGGGGAAGTTCTAGGACGAATGAAGCCTTTGTCAAGAAAATCCTGCAACTAATTTTTCAATTAAAGAAGTTCTATTGGAGACATACGATAAGGGGGTTTTGAAATTGGTGTAGCATGAGGAACTAATTCAATGGTGAATTCAACTTCTCGATCAGGTATGACACCAGGAAACTCATTAGGAAAAACATCAAGGTATTTGATTACCACTGGGACATCATTAATTTGAATAGTTCCCTCATTTTCAACAATATGAGCAAGACAACATTTATTTCCATATTTCAGTAGTTTCTCAGCTTTTTTATATGTTATCAATTTTATGGGTTCATTATTTTATAAAATATGAAACTCTTTCTAAAAAACAACTTCATTAGGTCTACATTCAGTCTTAGAATGATAATCAGAAATCCAGTCCATCCCCATAATAACAACATACTCAATTAAGGGTAAAAAATCAAGGTTTTCATGTAAAGTCTTTCCACAGACCACAATATAAAGATTCTTATATTCCCTTTTTTCTATAACATTTTCCCCTGGTGTTTTAACAACAAGTTCGGGACTCATTTGTTGAGGTGATATTTCCAAATTACCAAAACATTTCTCAGATTTGAAGGAATGTGTAGACCCCATATCAAACAAAACTTTAGTAAAATATGAGTGAACAAACAAAGTACATGATACAACTTCATTGGATGTCTAGACATCTGCTGATGTAGTCACAAAGGATCTCACTACACCTTTCTTCATGTATTCTAGCTTCTTTTCATCATTCAGATCTCTCTTTGGGTAGGCATTTGCATAGTGACCCATCTCACCACATTTAAAACACTTTACAGTTTACATATCAGGATTAGTCTTAGGATAATATTCATTACAATAATGGTCCATATATCCAAACTTACCACATTTAAAACACTTCCCAGTTTTTCTAAGACACTCCCCTGGGTGTCTCTTGCCACACTTTTCACAAACTAGAAATTCGATTTTCTTACCATCAGATTTCTTTGGTTGATTCTTACCCATTGCTTTCCATCTGGACCTCTTCTTCTATTTGTTTCCAAAATGCATGTGTTCATCAGTAAACTCCATCTCTACCCTCTCAGCACATCGAAAAAGTTTCTCATAACTTTTGAATTCACGGGAGGCCAACGCCCTTCGATGCCTTAGCTTCAATCCTGAGTAAAAGTGGCTGATTTTTCTATCAAGATCCAGAATAAAATTTGGAGCATACCTCGCCAGTCGGGTGAAATTCACTTCATATATGGCCACTGAATCTTCCTCCTTCTATTTTAATCAAGGAATTTCTTCTCCATCCTAAGTCACACCACCTTAGGAAAATATTTTTTAAGGAAATAACTTTTAAATTCATCCCACTATAAGGCATAAAAATCTTATCTACCCTTAATATTCCATACCATTGACCACCACTGATCAGCTTCCACTTCAAAATGATAAATGTAAAGATTTACCTTTTTATTTTCTAAACATCTCATAACATTGACTATCTTTTCAAGGGCTTTGATCCATCCTTCAACTGCTAATAGGTCAGAAGATCCATTGAATGCAGGAGGATGTTGTCTCATAAAATGTTCCACTACTGTCATGTTTATTATGGTACCTCTATTGGTTCTCTTGCATGGATGCCACCACAATTTATTGCATGTGTTAGCTAAGCCATTACTGTCACAAATTTCTCAGTTCTAATCCATACCATTCCTGGATGTAGTTCTAGGAGGATGTCATTCTGTCGGTGCCTCTCCTCTTCAGCATCCCTATTCCATCTGTAGACAACCATTCTGAACAAAAACGTCTTAGTTGAAGAAACATGGTTATCCTTAAATGCTAAAACATTTAAAATTAAAAATAGAGTGAAAATCATTTATGGTATTCTATTAACATCACCCAAATCCCTAAAGTTATATAAACCATCCTCTGATAAAAACTATAAGGACCCGACCTTATTACGTACATAATATTGAATTCTCTCAAGAAAACACTTCTTTTTATATTGAATAATTTTTCAAGTTTAGAGCATTAGAGAATTTGGACAATACATTCATAACATTTAACTTTATAACAGAGTTGATACCATAAAAACAGTTTCCATTTTTTTCAAAATATAAAACATTAAAACTTAAAACAAGACTCCTTGACAATTCTTCAACATTTATCATGGATTCATTCCTTGTCTTACACATCCATCAACCTGTTAAAATCATTTAAAAACTTGTGATGAGCACAAAATATTAGTAAGGGTTGAAAAATAAGGAAAGAGCACATTAGTCCATGAATACGCGTGACGTATGAAAACATTTTCAAAAGACATTATTGTCACCCATATATACTTACTTTGTGTACCATTAGATTTAAAAAATATCCACAAAAAACATGAGAACATAAATATAATCATATAGGTATCGTGGGGCATTACATACATAATTTTGTAACCATTCTTGGCTGTCTTATAATTTTTAACCCTCATGGCTACCTTACTTTGTGTAACCATCGCAGTTACACTTGGAGTTACCATATGGATGACCTCCAACTTACACATACCCAATGCATTTGAGGGAGATATAGGTCCCACCCTTCATCATAAACAATTCCCAAGAACCATAACATAATCTGACATCAAGAATAATAGCATAAAAACATTGATTTCGAATTTTGTAAAATAAAATTTTAAAAGAAGATTTTAAAAGAAAAGTCCCTTATAAACACCATATACTTGAAGTGAGACTTAATAGAGTGGATGTAATATGTATATACACTATAATTAAACACAATTTAACAAAATATAAACAAAAAACCATCACATAAACAATTTAAATACCACATAAAAATGAAGTAGAAGGTTAACCCAAAGAATGAAAATCGGGTTAAAAATTCCCTTACCTAGGGTTTGTCTTACTTTAAACTTGTTTAAAAATCTTGTATATTGCTAAAACAAGTGTTTTTAGTAGATTAAAGAAAAATTTTAATGTTTATAACATCTTATATTATCATTTCATAACATTATTTCACCCTTTAATTGTTAGTATTTTTCTCCTTGCACTATTTTTGGGTGAGTTCCTAACATGATTTCCATGATTAGTTCATGGTGGTTGTTCTTGTTGATTGGAAGTGAAATTCCAGAATTGGAATGGAAGTGTATTTAAATATTTCCAGTACCATAATTTATACCATTTATCATTTTGATGTTTAATATGAAGATGATTCATAAGTTAAAACATTAATGATGTTTATTTAGATCATTTTAGTGGTTCTTTGTTAAAAACAACTTCATTTTGTCTTATAAATTAGAACCGTGAGTACCAAAGAATTCCAGAAAAATGGATGAGTCATAACACATATATTATAACCTTGTTCAACCATATAAATGGTTTAATTACCAGACTTGAAAGAATTAATGGAAATTGAAATCACAACATCCACGATGTTGGTAATTCGACACAACACGGACAATATTTTTAATTCATTGAATAAGTGGGAGAGGAGAAGAAAAATGATGATTAGTTTCACATGAAGATTAGAACATCCAGAATATAAATGATTCTGGAGATTTCATGCTTCATGGATTATTAAGATATGAAGAAAGAATGAAAAAGGAATTCAAAATAAAAGAATAATTGAGAAATCCCTTACAAAAATTCGGCAGCCTAACGGCTACACAACATGGTTTTAGAAAATATTAAAAATATAGGGTACAAGAGTAACCCATCCTGAAATAAATCATGATATAGAGTAGATCAATAATAATAAGGAAATAAGAACATGGTATAGAAACTTGAATGTTATACCATATAAAAGAGAATTTGAATAGAAAAAGAAGAAAATTGTGAATTTTCTTACCTTGTAGAGTAACTCATTGAACAAAAAGGTTGGGACCTTGGGGGCTTGATGAAACCATGGGAGAAATACTATAAATGTAAAGAGGCCATAGATTCTTTGAGTAGGAATTGGGAATGATGTTACTGGAGGAATGGGTAGGTATTTATGGGAAATGTAAGGGAATTTTTAATAATTTTCAAGGGACACCTCAAGAGTGGTATTTGAAAAACCATGGGCTTTCCCATGGTATTTTTACATGGTATAAGCCACATGGGACACCTAACATATTATTTAATTATACAAAAGTGGACCATATTTATGACATCATTATTATATCATTAATGATGTCATTAACACAATGAAACTAAAAACTGTATTTTTTACTATTCGCCGATAAATCAATTATTTCAGAAAAATTCCCAAAATTCACCCTAACCATTTATCAACATGTAGAATTCAAAAATAAAGCCCATTTTTTCAAAAGAGTTTTTTAAATTTTATTAATTAAGTTTTGAAATAAAATCATACTTAATTCAAAAAATAACACGTCTAATTCTATAACTACATCTATATCACGATGAAAAATTAACCCAGATGTTGTTATCTTAAAGCCTTAAGAAAATAAAAAAAATAAAATTTACATTTTATTAGTGTCATATTACTATTCATATTAATATTCATAAGGTTATGTCACTATCCACCAAAAATAAATTTGGTTCCAATAGACTCTAAATAACATACTGAACACAATTGTAGATGAACGTTTCATGAAATTGAAAACATAGAAGTGGAAAAGTTTTGTTTTAAAGGCTAGTTAAAAATATCTACTAAAACAAAGTTCCATGAATTTATATTTATTTGAGAAAAAATTTGGGTGTTACATTCAACCCCCCCCCCCCCCTCGAATAAAGAAAAATTCTCTATCAAGAGCTCCATGAGACAAAGGCCTCTTACTTTTAATGGATCATCTGATACTTCAATTGCCGAACAATGGATCAAATCCATTGAAAAGTTCTTCTTCATCCTTTAATGTTCTGAACAAGAGAAGGTTCTTCTGGATTCTTATCTTGTGTAGGGTGAATTCGATCAATGGTGAACATTGATCAAAAATACTAAGCCTGAGGATGATATCAAGGTGTTATAATGGAAGGATTTTTTAAAAATGTTTTTCGATAAATATTTTCCTCACACCCTACAGCTTAAGATGGAAATTTACTTCCTTAACTTCAGGAAAAAAAGATGAATAATCCATCAGAGTGTATGAGTCAATATTCACAAGGCATTCACGATATGCCTCTGGCTTTGTTGTTACACCCAAATTCAAGGTTGACTGCTTCTTTGGTCGGCTGAAAACTAGCCTGTGGAAATCCCTTGCGATCCGTAACTTCAAAAGCTATGAATAAATTGTCAGATGTGCCCTCAAGGTCGAAATAGAGATCAGATAATCTCAAGGGTATCATTGGGATAAGAATCATAAGGTTGACTTCGATTCTAGATTTCCAATGGATAAATCAAATGATACTAAGAAAATCCAACACCCCACTTCCCAAAGCTCTGGAAAGAAGCCCCCAAAAATTTCCTGAAGGGAACGAGGAAGTTATTTATATGTGGAAGAGAAGGTAACCTAGACACTGACTACTAACAAGAGAAACATGTGGCTGCAACAATAGAGAGGAATGCTCCATTCGACTCTCAATGTATTGTTCATTACTTTAACTATAAATAACTAGGGCAACTTCCAAATCAGTTCCCTAATCCAAGGGTTTTCGGAAGAAACAAACATCCAACAAGGGAGAAAGGGTGAGTTTCACTATCACTACCACCGAAGTGAACCCCAACAACGAAGTGGTCGCTAGTTATTCATTAAATAATATAAAACTTACTTTCTTATTCTAGTACTACGCATTCTTTTGTATCCCAAAATTTTATTATAACAATCCCAACACCACCAAAAATCATGGAAGTAAATATTTTGGTGAGTACAGAAAATGGGGAAATCATTGCATCCAATGAATATAACTCCTCCCCAATAATAATCGGTGGAGTGAACTTCCAAGTACCCATAATCATACTCCCTCTAGTGGAATTTGATGCAATTATCTGCATGGATTATCTTTCCTTATATATAAACAACCTAAATTTCCGGGAGAGTGAAATCACCTTCCATATGGAGAATCGACCCCCAATTCTATACAAGTTCATAAAGGGATTTGAATATTATTTAGCACCACTATCTATAGTGTGGACATTATTTCCCTATGAGCATGCATATATGGCTCAGATGATTGGGTCTAAGGAAGAAACCATCCTTGAATACATTCTGATTGTGATGGAATTCGCTGAAGTTTCTCCTAAGGAATTGCCTAGTCTTCCTCCTAGAAGAGACGTTGAATTCTCAATTGACCCTATACCTAGGGAGTTTCCAATATCCAATACTTTGTATAGAATGTCTTGTGGAGATTGAGGAGATTAAGAAAAAACTACTGGAGAATTTGGATAAAAGGGTCTATAGGCCCAAGTGCTTTACCAAGGGGGGCTCTAGTCATCTTCATCAAGAAGAAAGATGGGTCAATGCGCCTTTTCATTGATTATTGTGAGCTCAAAAAATTATGATAAAGAACAAGTATCCTCTACATTGAATTGATGACTTGTTTGATCAGATACGTGGAGCACAATACTTCTCCAAGGTAGATCTACATTCAGGATATTATCAAGTAAGGATGATGAAGGAGGATATCCCCAAGAATAATTTTCTGACAAAATACGGGTGCTGCGAATTCATAGTGACTCCTTTCGGACTCACTAATGATCCAGAAATCCTCATGGACTTGATTAATATAGTTTTTAAAAGATTACCTCGACCAATTTTGAGTAGTATTTATAGATGATATTATAATATACTCCAAAACCAAGGAGAATCATGAGAAGAATCTAAGAACTATACTAGAGACCTTATAGAAGGAGAAGATCTATAAAGAGTATATCAATTGTGTGTTCTGGTGGAAGGAGGTCTCATTCTTACATCATATCATCACAGGAAATGGTATATTTTTTTATCCCTCTAAGGTAGCAGCAATTGAGGGATGGATGAGGCCAATATCAGTAACGGATATTCGTAGCTTCCTTGGGTTTGCTGGATAATATAATCGATTTGTGAGAAATTTACATTGATTGTGAAATCCTCCTACCAAGCTAACTTAGAAGGGAGTAAAGTTTTATTGGAGTGATGAATGAGAAGAGAGTTTCAAGGAGTTGAAAAGGAGTCTTGTTACTGCACCCGTGACCACTTTTCCCACAAGTGGAGAAATTTTCGTGGTATTCAGCGATGCTTCAAAGAATGTAATGGGTTGTGTGTTGATACAGAATGATAAAGTGATAGAATACGCATCAAGGAATTGAAAAATCAATTAGAAAAACTATCCCATGCATGATCTAGAGTTGGAAGTTATGATCTTTTCAATGAAAATATGGCGGCATTATCTCTATGGGGAGAAGTGTGAGATATATAATTATCAAAAGAGCCTCAAATATATATTCACACAAAAAGAGCTAAATATGTGCCAATGAAGATGGATATAACTCATCAAGGATTATGTGTTGATTCAATAAGGTTTTCCTTATGACATTTCCATTCTTTAATACTTGGAGTAGATTCTTGAGTCATTAAGGTTTCATTTATTACTTTACCATTACATCTTGTTTTTCAAATCACAAACACCTTATCTCAAGGAAAATCCCATTTTACCTTCTGTTTTACTTCTATAAGGAAAAATTTCCTTCCCTAAGAAAATTTATGCTTACCATGTTTTCATTGTTCATATCATAATTTTTCTAAGTGTAAAATTTGGTTTGTTACCAAAACTTCATAATCCTGTAAATACTTAGATATGAAGTAGTTTTTTTATGATCTGAATTCTCAGAATTCTGGTTACGAACTCATCTTAGTTCTAACTCTGAATTTTTGAATACAAATTCTAGTTACGAACTCTTCTGGGTTCTGACTCTGAATTCTGAATATGAATTCTTATTACGAACTCTTATGAATTCTGACTCTGAATTCTAATTAATTCAGACTCTAAACTTTGTAAGTTCAGGTTCCAATTTCTTGAGAATCCAGATTCCAAATTTCCTTGAAATTCAGAATCTGGAATTCAATAGAGTTCAATTTCTAAATTCTTGTGAATCCAGATTCTGAATTTCCTTCAAATTCAGAATCCAGAATTCTATAGATTTCTGGTTCCAAATTCCTAGAAAACAAAATCCGAATATCCTTGTATTATATACATCAAATTCATTTTTGGTTAGACTCTGAACTTTTATTTTCTTACATTGCAAATATTGATTTTCGGTTATGTAACCATATTTTTTCTTACACTTTTTTTGTTATAAAATGATGTCGTTCATTAAATTACTAACTAACCATTGTTTGACTGACACGTGTATAGGTCCCTCGAAAATTCAAGGAAAAATATGATGGTTGGAGTAGGTAGCCGACCATTGGTGTTGTTCCAATAAATAGGATTTCATTTGAATGAGCTCAATACTTTTGGACAACTTTTGATCTGAAGTGATTTCTAGAGAGAGATACTCTCATGTTTAGTGCATACTGAACATCTTGTTTAGATTTGCTTTGTGTGAATCTGATTGTTGTTATGTACAATCGAGGGCTTCTAGGGATAGGAAGACAAATGTGCCAACTACACTACTACAAAAACGGGCAAGGGATGCACTTCACTTTTATCAACACTAAAAAATGCTAATATAGGGGGCCTTTATCAGCGCTAAAAAAAGAGCTGATAAATCCCCCCCCTTTATCAGTTTTTATTTTAGTGGTGATAAAGGGGACCCATATATCAGTGATTCTTTAAGTAGTGCTGATAAAGGGGGGATTTATCAGTTCTTTTCTCGAGCGCTGATAAATGTTAAGATTTAAAAAAATATTTTTTCATGAAAAATAAAATTTTGTTATATTAGTATATTTATATTGATATAAATACAATATATATATTTTAAATATTATATAGATACGTATAAAAAGAATATTACATTTAATATATAATAAATTTAGTGAAAATGGCTTCAAAATATTTTAAAAAAATATCATTAATTAATAATTTTTTAATTATTATCGATTAAAATCATTTAATAACAATTTGAGGAGACAAAAAATCAAAACAATTAATTAAATATCTAAAATATGTTGAAAATGTAACTCAAACTTCAAACGGCCATAACTTTTGTCCCAGGTGTCCGTTTGAGCTCTACAGCATATCAAATCTAAGTCTGGGACGAGCTCTAGGTACTGGTGACCAAGGAAAAGCCTCTGTAAAATTTTTCGAGCCAAAAAAGTACCAGAAGGCCTCTAGAATAGAGTTTTTAGTCGGGATACCCCGATTTTTTAACATTCAAACAAGTATAGCTTTTGATCCGGTTGTCCGTTAGGCCTGTACCACATATCATATCAAATATTGTTTCATTTTCTTCGATTTGACTAGTTGTGAAGTTGAAACAGAATTCTATATTATAAGTTATGGTCATTTTAACATTTTAAGTCTTTTCAAATACACATATATATGTATTTATTCATAAATATATGTGTTTTTGTGTGTGTGTGGGTGTCTATGTGTGTTTATGTGTTTTGTATATATGTATATATGTATGTATTTATTTATTTACTTATAAACACATATCAAAAACATATTTTTTTATAAATGTGTTTAAAACTAATCTTTATAAGTACATTCTATTGCTTTTCAAATACACATATATATGTATTTATTCGTAAATATATATGTGTTTGTGTGAGTGTGTCTTTATGTGTGTGTATGTGTGTTTTATATATCTATTTATGTATGTATGTATGTATGTATTTATTTATTTATAAACACACATAAAAAAATTCTTTTCATAAATGTATTTAAAACTAATCTTATAGGTATATATTAATTTACAAATAAATATACATATAAAAAATTATAACTAACAATATATATATAATATATTGATATACGAATTAATATATATATACTAATATATGAATGAATATATTTATATTAATATTAATCTATATCAATATATGAATGAATATAACTATATATATATATAGATATATCATTAAATAGAGAACAAAATGAAATGGCATAGTGGTAAAGGTGCATCCGTGAAAGGGGGGAGGTCTCGAGTTTGAGTTCGGGTGGAAGCGAAGGGGGTGCACGCGTATGAGGATGCGCAGAAAGGGCAGTGCGCGGGAGACCTCCTAGTGCTGATAAATGGGTCTTTTATCAGCGCTTTTTTAGCGCTTATAAAAGTGGCCTTTATCTGTACTTTTTAGAGCACTGATAAAATGGACCCCCCCCCCCCCCATATTAGCGCTGAGATTTACAGTTCTTTTTAAGCACTGTTAAATCCCTTTTTTAGCACTGATATATGCCGTTTTTATAGTAGTACTACCTTGAAGTTGAGGGCTTCATTGATGAAAAAGACAGAGGTGCCGACTACCTTGAAGTTGAGGGCTTTCGGGGATAGCAAGACAAACTCTGATCTTCGTATCAAGGGCTTACCCTAGTGTGGGTAAGACAAACTTTCTTTAAAGTATAAATCAGGGGACCTTTATCCATGGTTGTTGGATACTCTTCTCTTTAAGTTAAAAGATTTACTACTTGTTATTTGTTTATTTCTAGTTTTCCGCTGCATTTTGTATTGGGGAGGAAAGTTTAACTATATTATACTTCCTTATACTTTTACTCGGATTTAGTGAGATTATATACACTTTAAGATAGAATCATCATCATTGTAAACTTTCCTTAAGTTTCATTTTCCGAAACCATCTTTCCGGATTCACATTCTTGGAATCATATTTCGAAAATCAAGCAGGTTTGTAGTACTAAAGGTTTTGTGAATTACCTTGTTTAACCTTGTTAAACATAACCATCTTTAAAAGTTCCAAAGGAATTTTTAAAATTATAAAATTCACCCCCACTCTTATATATTGAGAATCTTTATATACTTGATTCAGTATCTATATTTTTTCGATCCTACATTTGGTAATATAGAGTATATCATACTCACATACCATCTCAACAATTGGTATTAGAGGAGTTGGTTCAATATGAATTAATCTCACGATTAGATTTAGAAGAGAATTCATCCTATTCTTATTCTCGGAATCAGTTTTTGGACTCATAAAGTTTAGATTAATTTTTCTTTTACTTAGAGATACTCTTGTTCTATATTTTTTCCTTTCCTATGAATATTTTTCCTTGTTTACAAACATTTTTTCCTAACATGTTTTGAGGAAAGAAATTTTTCTTAATGATGGTAGGAATCAATGTGGGTTCTATAGACAATCTCAATAAAACTAGACCTCCTATTTTTGATAGGAATGATTATGAATATTGGAGATATCGTATGAAGACATTCATTATCAATACTGGAGTTGATAATTTTGTTATGCTTACTGGATGATATAAAATCCCTGAAGAGGAAGTTAGTACCTTCACATATCAAGAAACGTATCAATATCAACCGAATAATAATGTACGCAATACTTTTCTTTGTTCCATGATAAGAAATATATATAGCCAAATTTCATCATGTGAAGCAGTGAATTGTATATGGAAGAAACATGAAGTTACACACATTGGAACTTCCAATGTTATTGAAACTAGAAGAGCCACGCACAAAGTTGAATATCATGGTTTCTGCTTTCCTTATAGAGAACCTATATGTAAGCTTCAATAAATATTCATGATTATTGTGAATAGATTACAATAAATGTGTGAGAAAGGATTATATAATGAATCTATTGTTGATATGATCATAGACATCATGCCAAATGAGTGGGAATCCAGGAGAAATACTATTGGTGAGAACAGGAAGGTTACTCAGATTTCTCCTGATGAACTTTTTGGGACTCTTCTTCAACACGAGAATAGAATGAAGAGAGATGATTATAATATAAAGAATAAGAATGGGAATGATAGTGTGGATTTTACTACAACTTCAAATCATATGAAAGCTTAGACTTTTGAGAGAGTTACGAGATCCAAATCCAAGAAGTTTGTTGTTCAATCCGAATCTAGTGGAAGTGAATCCTCAGAGAATGAGTTAGAAAATCTTGCTTGAAGGATGAACAAGATTGTTGGACAGAAGAACTTTCAATCCAAATACAAGAAGAAAGAAAAGGAAAGATAAGAAAGATTCCTAAGTTACTTGTCATGAATTCCGGAGAGTGGTACATATAAGACCAAATTACCCAATTATTAAGAGAAAAGAAAGAAATGAAAGGCATTCTGAGAGAAACATAAAGAAGTTCTACAAGGCTAAATATCAGAATGTCTTGAAAGCTAATGACACCTGGAGTGCCAATGGTGGAGACTCATCAGAAGAATCATCAGATTACGAATCTTTTGGACAGAAGATTCTTGGTCTAATAGCCAGACTACCTATTGACAATAATTGTTTAAGGGATAAGGTACACAATGCTGAATCAATGACACATGTTTATTTGAATGAAAATTATGGTAATGATAAATACTATAAATCTTATGATGAATAATCCTCTTCTGATGAATATAATACTTTACCTACCTATTATAAAGTTTCTAGATTTTCTAAACTCTTTGATATTGAGAATTCAAAACTCATGAAAAACCATGATACAGTAATTTCTAGGAATACTCTTCTTACTAAAGAAATATAAGATCTTTCTAAATATCTTGATAAGAAAAATGTTGATTTATAATGTCTTTCAAAATTTCTTGAGGAAGTAAATTTTGAGAAGAATAAACTTTATAAGGATCTAGAAAAGGTAATTTCTAGGGAAAAAAATTTCGAGCCTAACTCTAGTTCAAAATAAAATATTTTAGAAGACAAGAACATGGTTATCAAATTGAAATGTGAAATTTTTTCCTTGAGGAAGTGTCTGTCAAACTTTACCTTAGGTAAGGAAAATTTTGATAAAATTTATTCTCAAATCCAACCTCTTAGGAATAATTTAGGTTTTGGTTATACTAATTCTAAACCAGTTTTTAGTAATAATTATTTTGTTCCTCAATGTGATCCATTCTGTACTAAATGTCAGTGTGGTGGGCATTGGGAAAACAATTTTTCCCTAAACAAAACACAGTTTTTAGGATTTCATAAAGCCTATTTTTTAAAAATGATGTGTGTACCTAAAATTTTTCTTTCTGAAATTTCTGGATCCAAGAAAGTTTGGATTCTGAAAACCTACCTCTTTTTTTTTCAGGAAAATATAGAAAGTTACAATAAAAATACATGGTACATGGATAGTGTATGTTCCCGGTATATTACTAGTAACAAAAACTATTTTGAAAATATTATCAAGATGAAAGGAGGAAAATTAACTTTTAGAGATAATGCTCAGGGAGAAATTATTGGTATAGGTAACATCGTTATTCTTGGAAAAACAATGATTACAAATGTTTCATATGTTAAGTGTCTTAAGCACAACCTCATTAGCACAAATTAATTATGTGATGAAGGTTACCTTGTGAATTTTAGGAAGGACAAGTTCTTAGTATAGAATTCCAAGTAAGAGTTTATTATTTCTAGCCATAGGCAAGAGAATGTTTACACACTAAACCTAAAAGACCTTAGGAGCCAAGATCTACCTTGCCTTAGTAAAATGGAAGATCATTCTTAGTTGTGTCAAAGAAGGTTAGTTAATTTTAACCATATGAACTTATGAAAAATTTCTATGAAAATATTAGTTAAGGATCTACCAGACCTGATTTTTGATTCTTCAAAAGTTTGTGACCTTTTTCAATTAGAAAAGAAACATAAATCAATTTTTAAATTAGTAGGTGAAGTCACAACTACTGATGCATTATAGTTATTACATATGGATCCCTTTGGTCCTACACAAACTGAAAGCATTCGAGGCAAGTATTTTGTATTTTTCTTCGTTTATTATTACACTATATTTACGGGAGTTTATTTTCTAGCAAAGAAGTCTAAATATTTTTCTTACATCAAAATTTTTAGAACCCAAGTTTAAAATGATAAAAACCTTCCATTGAAAACTATTCATAGTGATCATGGTGGAGCATTTCAAAATTCTGATTCTCAAACTTTTTGTAGTATAAAAGACTTTATTCATAACTTCTCATCACCCAGAACACCTCAAAAAATGGTGTTGTTGAAAGAACAAATAGAATTATTAATGAGATAACTAGAACCATGTTCAGTGATTATTCTGTAGCCAAACATTTTTGGGATGAATCTGTAAGTACTGGTTGTTATACTATAAATCATGTTTTGATTAGACATTTTCTAAATAAAACTATTTATGAGTTATGGAATGGTAGAAAACCAAGACTTTCCTACTTTAAGGTTTTCGATTTCAAGGTATTAATTCTGAATACTAAAGGTAATCTATATAAATTTGTACCAAAATCTGATGAAGGAATTTTCTAAGGCTACTCCACAACTTTTAAGGATTATAGAGTTTTCAAAAAAAACACTTGTACTATTGAAGAGACAATGCATGTGTAATTTGATGAAACAGATACTTTTGTTTTTAAACAAGCCCAACCTATATCTTTGGATGTGTTTTCAAAAACTGATTACCAACCTTTGTTAGAAGATCCTTCGATAATGAAAATGACCAAGAAGACACTTCTAAAACATTTACCCCCGAAAATTTCCTACCCTATATTGATGAACATGTTTTACAAAACCCAAATCAGGTGTTTCTTAAGAATCATTCCAGTGATATTATCATTGGTGATGTGAATAAAACTGTAAGGTCTATAAGTTACTTATGAAATAAAGTAGAACATCTAGAAATCCTTTCAAAATTAGAACCAAAAAGCACTGATGAAGCTTCAGGTGATGAAGATTGGATTAAATCCATGCAAGATGTACTAAATGAATTTAAAAGGAATAAAGTCTGGACCTTGGTAGAAAGACATAAGGAAACCTCTTTAATTGGATTAAAATGGGTCTTCATAAATAAGTGTGATGAAAATGGAATCATTGTTAGAAATAAAGGTAGATTAGTTTCTAAAGGATATAATCAACAAGAGGGAATAGACAATGAAGAAACCTATACTCTAGTATCTAGACTTGAATCTATTCATATCTTACATGCCTTTGCAGCATTCTTCAATTTCAAACTTTTTCAAATGGATTAGAAATGTGGTTTCCTTAACGGTTATGTAAAAGAGGAAGTTTTTGTTGAACAAACTCCTAGTTTTGAAGATAAAAAACATCTTGAACATGTTTTTAGACTTACCAAATCTTTGTATAGACTTAAGCAAGCCCCTCGAGCTTGGTATGATAGACTTACATGATTTTTTCTTCAAAATAATTATGTTTAGGGAAATGTAGATCTGACCCTTTTTTTATGATGATGACAATATATTTGGTTCAATTCGGCAATCTTTAAGTGATTCCTTTGCAGAACTAATGAAATCTGAGTTTGAAATGAGTATTATGGGTGAGTTAAAATTTTTCCTTGGTTTTAAAATTTATCAAAAACTAGAAGGAATCTATATATCCAAACATAAGTATATTAAATATCATCTCAAAAAAGAATGGATTTGACAACACTAAGAGTATAAGTACTCCCATTGGTACCTCAAACACACTAGATCTTGATAAAGTCAAGAAACCAGTAGATCAAACATCCTTTAGAAGTATGATAAGAATTTTACATTACTTGAAAACTAGTCATCCAGACTTAATTTTTTCAGTATGATTATGTGAAAAATATCAATCCAATCATAAGGAATATCATTTAAGTAAGTGAAAAGAATTTTTCACTACTTAAAGGGAACCATGGATTTAGGACTCTTTTATACTTCTGTAAATTATTTTGTTTTGAAAAGTTTTTCTAATGCTGACTTTTGTGGATGTAGAATGGATAAAAGAGTACATATTGAACCTATCATTTCTTAGGAGATTCATTAGTTTCTTTATCATTCAATAATCAACACTCAGTAGCACTTTTCACTGATGAAGTTGAATATGTAGTAGCTAGAAGTTGTTGTGCTCAAGGGTTGTGGATGCAACACACACTCACAGACTATGGTATGAGTTTTACCAAAACAAAAATTTAGTGTGATAATACAAGTTCCATTGACCTTATTAAAAACCATGTACATCACTCTTGTGGAAAACACATATATATTAAGCATAAATTTCTTAGGGATCACACATAAAAATGAGATATCATTTTCCAATTTATCAGAACACAAGATCAACTTGCTGATATTTTCAGAAAATCTTTACCCACTGATAGATTTTAATACATTAAAAAAAATTTAGGAATGATAACCATAAGGTAATATTCCATGTTAACAATCTGTTGAATCTATCTCCATACAGAAATAAATTCCTTTTCACAGGGGGGTGAATTTGATTGTTAGTTTTCAAAAAATTTCATTATGAATTTTTCAAAAAAATTCATAATGAAGTTTTCAAAAAAATTCATAATGAAGTTTTTAAAAAAATTGTACTTAAAATTTTCGTAATGAAAATTTTCAAATTAAAGACTTTTGTAATGAATATTTTTGTAAAAAAAAATTCGTAATGAAAATTTTCCTACTCAATTTTTTTCCTGTAATAGATTTTTTTTCGTAGTCAACTTTTTTATTGAATCCTAAGTTCTTCAAGAAGATTATTACCTATTACAAATAATTTTCCTAGCAATCTGAAAGGTATGATTTTTTCCAGTGTTTTTGTAATCACCTTTCACTTGCTGGAAGTTCCTTTTGTTTCCTTTAAAAGTTTCTTAGATACTAGTTTTCTTAAATCTGAATGTTTTCCTTTAAAATCCTCAAAAGATCAGATCCTACAAAATTTTCCTTGCAGCTATAATTTGAACTCTCATATCTAATTAAAAGAATTCTCATCCATTGTATTGAGATGGGAAGATGAACCATCACAACAAACACCTATATATAGGACCCCTGATGGGTTATCCCACATCATTTTAAAGCCTCTACGTGCCGAAGATCTGCCCCTATTTCAAAATCCCATTCCAAACCTCTCGAATTTTTCTCAAATTTGAATGTCTGGTGTAGTTTCTTCTCAAGAGATGTCAACTGTCAAGTCGATTTGGGAGTGGCAGATTTACAGAGAGAGGTTCATGCATCCGAATTTCTTCAACAAGTATGATTATATAATCTCAAAGAACATCAAGCTTAATGGTTGGGAAAGTGTTTGCATATCGAAGCCAGGGGCTCAAGACATGGTGTATTTGGATTTTCTTGTGGAATTATATGAGTCATCTAGTTTCTTTATAGAATATAGCAGAGATAATATTTCTTTAAAAAGATATGGAAAAACTTATTCCCTTTCATACACTGAGGCTGCTAGCTTTGTGGGGTTGTCTTATAAAGGGGAAGCAGAGATTTGTTCTCACATGTTGCCGGATGTTCAAGGATGTTTTGTAAAGGTAAGACCAATAGAATGTCTTGGACTTTCATATATCAAGACTGTAATGATTGCTCATCTGAACACAAATAATCGGATTCTTGAATTATGGGTTCAGGGTTTTATCATTTCGAGAAAAGGTGATAAGGACACCTTGAAGAAGAGTGACATGTTCATTCTAGATTTTCCAGTGAATCTGAGGAAGATAAACTCGATGAAGCATATTCTCATTACGATATAGAATATTAATAATGAGAACTTCAAAGAATATATTATCATGTATCCATCCATACTCTCCAAGATCATTGTTCGATGCCTTGAGTCTTTTAATATTCATTGTTGTTCAAAGCTGAGAAATTGAAAAGTCATGCTGATTAGTGATGATACCCTAAAAAGGATGAAAGCTAGCTTTTCCAAGGAATCATGAGAATTCTATGACCTACCAGAGGAATAGGATGAAGCTATTCCAAAGGAAAAAGAAGTTCCTGAACCATCAAATAAAGGGGGAAATAAGAGGAATTTGAAATAAGTGTAAGAAATAAAGAAAACCTCAAAAGATAAGGAAACTCAATACGCACCTCAAAAAGACAAAGAAGCAGAAATCTTATCCATATGAGGTGGTTTCCAAGTAGAGATAAGGGAAAAAAATCGGAAGGAAGGAGAGCCACAGTTTGGTTTGGATCCTATAGAGGAAAAATCATTGAAATATAAGGCAGCCGATGAGCTTGAGAAGCAAGCCAAGGAAAAGAAGGAGAAGAAGAAGATTTATGAGGCTGAAATTGTGCACTCCATTTTGAGGGACACTGAAATAGAATCTAAGGACATCCCAGTACTAAAATAATTCTTCTTTGAGGCTTTACCTGAGACTCCAGGGAAGAAATTTTTCACTCTGGAAAAAACCCAACAAAAGATTCTTGAAGAAAAGGTAGTTGAAGAAAATAGAGAGAAAGAGGTTGAAAGAAGTGATGGAACTAAAGACCTTATAAATAAAGTTAAATATTATCATGAAAAGGAAACCCCATCTAAGAAGCTATCAATCCGAACATCTGAAGCAGTGTCTTCAAAGCTCCAAACTCTTAGGAAGGATGAGGAAGGTGAATATGAGATGGGTGAAGAAGAAGTTGATAAATTGTATGAGGAAGATAGTTCAAACCATGATTTTATACAACGTGAGGATACTGAGGCTAGAGATGAGAAAGAAAAGGTAGATGAAGATAAGCTTTTTTATCTATCTGACAGTGAACATAAATCTCCAATTTAAGAAGCTGTTCTGAGAACCGATAAGGGGAAACAGGTGGTTGTGGATACACCTACAAAAGCAATCTTAATGAAGAAGGAAGATGGTGGATCCTGAAAGAGGAATCTTGTTGAGCTAGAAAAATATCTGTCACCAAGAAAAATCCCATATCAGGAATCATCTTCTCTGGGACATGATTTCTTAGTCCAATCCTTGAAGAAGCTTGTTGGGAATATTCTGATTTTCCCAAGCATTGATTCCATATGTCAGATGCTTCAACATACTTTGAACGAGAAATCGGATTTAGTGTCCATGGTGATGGACAAGTGTGTTAAGTTGGAATCAGACTTCAAATATTTCCTTATCAACTATGAAGCCCACAAAAAATCATGTAATAAAATGGTTAGATGTTTAAAGAATATAGTGGAATATTTGAGAGATCTTAACGAGTTTCAAGATGATGTTAAGGAAGCCTTTGATTCTAGTGATAGAAAAATCAATGATCTCGCAAATAGCTTTGAGGAAAATATACATATTGAGAAGAATACTCAGATTCAGGAGTTCAAGGATCTGAATGGAAAGTTTTACTCTATTTCTCAAAGCTGGAAGATAGAAAGGGATCTCCGGATTGAGATTGAAGAGAAGCTAGTGAAGCAAGCAGACTTATTGAAGGTTCAGGCAGAGGCTATAAAAGGCCCGGAAGAAAAGATCATTGCCTTAGAGAAACAAGCAGAGGAAGACCACAAGAAGATAAAGAAGCTGAAAACCATAGTGAATAAGTTGATACCCAAAGAGAATGATGGAAAACAGATCCAATCTGATCTTTTGTTGTATTTTCTTTCCTTGTAAAAATTCATCCAACCTTAATGAAATTTTGGTTTCTCGTTTCTGTTTGCAAGAAATGTACTAATATTTCAGGTACAATAATTTCTTTTCCATTCCCTCAAATTCTTTTTGAAAATCACAAAGGGGTAGAAAATAAAAATAGTTCTATGTAAAGAATAAATATCTCTAAGTAAGGGGGAGTTTATCTATGGGGGAGTTTTCATTACAGAGATTTTCATACTCAAGATAATAAAAAATCTCATTCTAAGAATCTAGAATATGATTATTAGTATTCCAAATACTAAGTGGGAGTTAGTCATATTCGTCTTTGACAATGTGGAAAGTGAGATAACTTTTATTTCAAAATATATAAAAAAATTTCTAAGTTCTTATATTATTTTTCGTAAGGTTGTTTGTGCTTTTAAAGAGGGGGTAGATTGTTGATTCAATAAGTTTTTCCTTATGAATTTTCCATTCCTTCATACATGGGGGAGATGGTTGAGTCATTAAGGTTTCTTTATGACATTGTTGTTCCTTCTTGTTTTGAAAATCACAAACACCTTATCTCAAGGTAAATATCATTTTACCCTGTGTTTTACTTTTATAAGGAAATTTTTCTTTCCCCAAGGAAATTTATCTTTAAAATGTTTTCATTGTTCATATAATAATTTTTCTTAAGTGTAAAATTAGGTTTGTAACCAAAACCTCTAAATCCTATAAATACCTAGATATGAAGTAGTTTGGTTTAGGATCCGAATTCTCATAATTCTGTTTATGATCTCTTCTTAGTACTAACTCTGAATTCTAAATGGGAATTATGGTTACAAACTCTTCTGAGTTCTGACTCTGAATTCTGAATACGAATTCTGATTATGAAATCTTATGAATTCTGACTCTGAATTCTAATGAATTCAGACTCTGAACTATGTAAGTTCAGGTTTTTGAATTCTTGTGAATCCAAATTCCGAATTTCCATGAAATTTAAACTCCGGAATTCAACAGATTTCCGGTTCCAAATTCTTTTTAATCCAGATTCCAAATATCTTTGAAATTCAGACTCTGGAATTCTATAGATTTCAGGTTTTGAATTCCTAGAAAACATAATCTGAATATCCTTGTATTATAGACTTCGTATTCATTTTTGGTTAGACTCTAAACTTTTATTTTCTAATATTACGAATACTGATTTTTGGTTATGTAACCAAATTTTTTCTTACACTTTTTTTTGTTATAAAAAGCTGTCATGCATTCAGTTACTAACTAACCACTGTTTGAGTGACATGTGTATAGGTCCCTCCAAAATTCAAGGAAAAATATGACCATCGGAGGAGAGAGTCAACCGTTGGTGATGTGCCTATAAATAGTAGCTCATTCGAATGAGATCAAGACTTTTTGACAACTATTGATCTGAAGTGATTTCTAGATAGATATACTCTCATTCTTAGTGAATACTGAACTTCTTTTTCAGATTTTCTTTGTGCAAATCCGATTGTTGTTGTGTACAATCGAGAGCTTCTAGGGATATGAAGACAGAGGTGTCGACTACATTGAAATTGAGGGCTTCCTTGCTGAGGAAGAGAGAGGTGCTGACTACCTTGATGTTGAGGGCTTGTGGGGATAGCGTGACATACTCCGATCATCGTATCAATGTCTTACACTAGTGTTGGTAAGACAGAAATTCATGAAAGTATAAATCAAAGGGCCTTTATCCAAGGTTGTCGGATACCCTTCTCTTTGGGTTAACAGATTTACTACTTGTTACTTGTTTTTTCATGTTCTCCACTTAATTTGGTATTGTTGAGGAAAGTATAACTATCATATAATTCCAAATACTTGTACTTTGATTTAGTGTGATTCTATACACTTTAAGGTAGAATCTTCATCATTGTAAACTTTCATTATGTTTCATTTTCCAGAGACATCTTTCCAGATTGACATTCTTGGAATCATATTTCCAGAATCAAGCAATTGTGTACTAGTAGAGGTATTGTGAATTACCTTGTTTTACCTTGTTAAACATAACCATATTTAAAAGTTCTAAAGGAATTTTTAAAAGTATACAATTCACCACCCACCCCCCCCCACCCCCTTGTATTTTGAGAATATTTATATACTTGATTCATTATATATATTTTTTAGGTCCTGCATTTGTTATTATAGGGTATATCATACTCACATACCATCTCAACATTATGACTGCTCGATCCAGTACAACTATGAAAAAATGAACAAGGTGGTAGATTCTCTATGTATAAATGATCTTGCTTCATTACCAATGATGATAATTGAAGAGGATCCAATCTTCTTAGATTTGTAGGGGATAGACATTGGAATAATTAAGGGAGGAACATCATCAATCTTTTCTCAAATGGTTTTTGAACCATCCCTCACGGAGAAAATAAGGGATACTCAAAGAAAGGATGTGGAAATTCTAAAAGGGGTGGAATCTATCCGAAATAGAAAATCCTCATAGTTTGTGGTTGAAAATTGTGGAATTGTGAGATTTGGGTCATGATTATGTGTACCATCTGATTCATAGATAAATAAGGAGCTTCTGAATGATGCACATAGTGCAACCTTCTCTATTCACCTTGGGAGCACAAAGATGTATCTATATCTTCAAGAAAAAGTTTGGTGGGATAATATGAAAATAGAGATCGATGAATATAGATCAATGTGCTTGGTATGTCAGAACGTGAAGGCTGAGAGGAAAATGTCACAGGGGATGACACAACCACTACCCATACCAACATGGAAGTGGGACAACATTACAATGGACTTTGTCACTAGACTTACAAGGAAATCCAGAGGAAAAAAATGCTATATGGGTCATTGTGGATAGCATTATAAATACATCTCACTTTATCTTGATTCAAGAGGAATTCTCATTGGATCAACATGCATGGATTTACATCAATGAAGTGGTAAGGTTGCATGGAGTAACATTATCTATTATATCTGATCGTGATCCGAGATTCACCTGGAAGTTCTGTAATAGTCACCAACATACACTAGGAACTAAACTAAACTTTAGTATGGCCTATCATCCTCAAACTGATGGCCAATTTGAGAAAACTATTCAAACACTGGAAGATATTTTATGATCATGTTCTATGGACTTCAAAGGAGGAAGGGACCAACATCTTTCACTGGTTGTATTCTCCTACAATAACGGTTTTCACTCAAACATCCAAATGGGACCATATGAAGTCCTTTATAGGAAATGGTGCAAAACACCTGTGTGTTGGGATAAAGTTGGTGAGTGTAAGCTTCAAGGACCTGAAATGGTCGAATAAATGGTAGAGAAGGTGAAAACTATTCAGTAGCATATCAAGGCATCCCAATGTTGACAGAAGAGTTATATGGATAACCATCGACGAGACCTTGATTTCAAAGATGGAGACATGGTATTTCAATACATATCTCTGTGGAAGATGCTCATGAGGTTTGGAAAGAAAGGGAAGTTAAGTCCTAGGTATATCAGCCCCTATGAAATTCTTTATCATGTCAGGGATGTGGCCTATCTACTAGCACTTTCACCCACCATGGCCAGAGAAAGTAATGCCTTACATGTATCCTTATTAAGGATGTACATACCAGACCCTTCACAAGTACCCTCTTCCAAGGTAGTACAGTTAGAGGATGTTCTTTCATTCTATAAACTACCAGTGAATATCATAGATCATAGAGAAAAGGTTCAATGAAATAAGACAATGCCCCTCATCAAGGTGTTGTGGAGAAACCACATGTTTGAGGAAGTGACGTGGGAATCATAGGAAGTGATGAAGTAGAGTTACCCACATCTGTTTTAGTGTGGGAAAAGAAAATTTTGAAGGAAAAATTTATTAATGGGGAAGATTGTAATGGAACAAACTTTTGTTAATGGAAATTACACTTGATCTAATAAAGTTTCTAATTATGAAAAATGGTTAAATAACATATGAACTTATTTATATTTATGTTTTTTTATTTTAAATTACTATTATGAATTGTTATAATAGCTGATATAGTCATTAAATAGTGATTATTTTATTAGTATAAATATAGGGCTTTAACAAATCCAATTCACCCAGAAAAATGAAGCGACGACCTCATCAAGTAGACTTGCCCCATATGAAGCCCATTAGTCTGATCTCAGAAAGGAGGTGGTTTCATTGGGCTTTTCTCTTGACCAAGCCCAAACCAAACTTCCACATGTTAATGTTGACAAAAACTGACTCTGGGATAAGTGGAAGTTGATATAGATTACCACAAGAGAGATGTTATCTGAGCCACCCCAAGAGTCTCTCACAGTCGTACACCTTACCCTTTGGTCCTATTCGGGTGTTATAAGTGGTTATGTAACAAAACCTTATTACTATGATTATTGGAATTATTTTTTGTATATAAAAAATAATATACATTCATTTTATTATTATTATGTTGTAAATAGTTTTTAAATCACAAATTGTATTTTTAGTTATTATTCAATTATGAAATCTATTTTGATGAATTATTGGATGTTTGAATTCAATAATATTTTAAAAAAATATTATTACTAAATTACTTTTTATTAAATATAAATGATCTTATAATTTTTATGAATACAATTGTAATTTTATTATGGTTTGAAAGTTGTTTTCATCAAAACCCAGGAATTTTAGATAAATGTCAGATTTTATTTTAAAAGTGAAAATTCAAATATTTGGAAATTTATTTTGAAAAAATTAATATTATTTAGGGAATCCAGATGTCGAAATTATCCAATGGTTAATTTTTCATAATTTTCTAAAACAGTTGAATTTTTGGGTAAAAATTAAATACTCTTTAAATATATAATTTCTTTTATGACATCATAATGACACAATAGTGATGTAATGAAATACAATAAAAATTATTTTCGTCCAATATATGTTTTACCAATAAAATTATGTGATTTTAGGTTTATTTATTTATTTTACAATGCCTTAGTGGACCATCCAAGACTTATAAAATATTTTTGCTTTTTAAATTGATTTCCTTGAGAGTGTGACTCACCTCTAATAAGAAACCCTATTATTTTTAGAAGTTAGGACATTGGCCTTATACAATATTTTTTCCCACCCCCCTTTGGAAAACACCATGGGAAAAAACCTTGTGTTGGTTTGTAGTTTTGATTAGTTTAATGTGTGGTGTCCTAAAACTAAATAATAAATAATTCTCTCTCCTTTCCTATACAAACCCACCCAAGATCCCACTTAATCATCACTCATAGACTTTTTAGTTCGACCAAACCCTTCCTAACTTTCTATATAATCTTTCCGAGGCTCCCCAAACTCTCAATAAGTCTCTCTCAAGACCCACTCAAGTCATTGAGATCACACTTCCAAGTAAGGGATCTCTTCCTTTTTCATTTTGGTTCAATTTTAATTAAGTTGGTCTGATTTATTATTTACAAATAAAAATGTTGGGGTATGATTTAGAAACTCCCCTATACTTAATTTTTATTTTTTTAATGATGATAGACCCCATTCTCCCTTAATAATTCTAACCAGGTAAACCTTTTACCATGCATAAATTTCATAAGGAATTACTCTCCCCTCATTTACATTCAAGAGATTCTTTTGTATTATGAATTCAATTTACATTACTTATGTTGGGACATTTATACTTTCCAAATAATGTACATATTATGATACACCCTTTTTTCTCTCATCATCCTTTTTTATGAATTCCTATGTTACGTCGTTATGTTGCCGAAATTGCACCGCCATTTTCCAAAAAAAAATCATTGTGTAGTTAATATCATGTCCATTTATCTATAAAGGGTATTCACCTTTATGCACATTTAATTATTGATTATAGAGTTTCATGTATGAATTAAACATTCCTTTATCATGGAATAAATTATTATGTTTAATGGATCCCTGTTATATGATCCATGTGCCACACTTTTTCATGTAATGAAATGATTAAGTAGGGTGCGCCCTAATAAAGCTCCAATGCATTGGGTAATGATTTTTATAATGATACGTCAATTGAAATGAGGATTTACTCGTTATAATACAATTGAAATGAGTGTTTACTCATGCTCCATTTGCAATGAGCGTTGGATCATGCTAATACCATGTTAAGTGTTGTAGTCACGTTTCCATGTAGTGGAAATCATGTTTTATCATACCTTTATGTTCATGTTTCTTTTATGCTCCATTAATATTCCTACTGCCTAACATGTATTGTATTATTCATGTTATTCCTTATTTACTCCATTATTGGGCATTATATATCACCTTTTTCTTATGCATGTCCTTAGGTTATCCCATGCATTTCCAAGTACGAGGGAATGTAGTGGTCGTATAAAGGAAGTTTTAACTAAGAAGTTATGTTTTATGTTTTTAGTTGTTATGTAATGTTCATAAGCCCAAAATACACTATACCTCACGATCTTCAATGTATTATCAATTGAAGATATTATGTAATAATTCATGTTTAAGTGTGTAATAAAGAGCAGGGTTGTTATACATTTCTAGAATCTTGTGCATGTCATGATCCCCTACCAATAATCTACTACAACATAACCCTATAAAACCTATGTAGGTGGCCCACTCTTTGGTAATAACGACACTCCAAAGAGAGGGTACAAACATTAAGACTGCTTATAGCCCATCCTTCCACACTAATAGCATAGCAAATGAATATGATCATAACATGCCTTCCCTCTACCCTGAATAATCAGACTTCTATTTCCTGGGGGAAAACTATCACGGTGATGTTTATTTCTACTAGAATAAGAGTTTTAGAGTATGCCATGTTTAAAGAGAAGGGCCTCTACTTGTCACCTCTTTCATATTTCCTTATGTGATGAGTTTCTGAATTATCACCTCCAGAAAACTACTTAGATTGAACATGTTCGCCTATGGCCAAATATAATAGTGAAGACCATCCCTAAAAAGTATCACATTATAGATCTCATCAGATACCCAATATGGTGTAAAGTGTTGCAGGTTAGTGAAAAGTTCAATGTAGTCTGATATTGATATACCCTCTTATGTCATGTTCAAGAACTCACAATCCTTCATATCCCTCAATGTATAATGATAAAAATTTATTAGGAACATCATCTTGAATTCCCTAAAAGATAAATACTATTACTTCCCATCATGCTCTAAAATGGCCCACCAATACTTTATTGGTCCATGAATCAAATATGCAGCAAGCATCACCCCACTTTCATCAGGATTCTCAAGATGAATAACGATCATCTCGAATGAATTGATCCAATGTTTTGCTACCAGGGGGATTCCCTCGCCCATTGAATTTATTAATATGTGGTACTTGGTACTCTCTCTGGCTTAGACATCAAATTCATAGTCAAAATAGTCTCCCTCTCAATGGAATGGATGACCCCCAGGAAGCAGACATAAAGCTGAACATCCATATAATCATAAGGAAAAATAGCAAGAACCAGTTCAGTTGCATTGCGATCATCCTAATTTCTACTCTCTCAACACTCAACATGAATATGATAAGGAGGGATTTTTTCTACAAAAAAATACACACCTTATAACACTGTCTATAACAATAAGTTCAGGCTCAACATGTGACAATAATTGAGAACCACTTCTCCTGGTCTCGCAAAAACATAGATTATAGGTGTTTTATCCATAGATATAAGTTTATTTGTTTAATTTCTTAGACAGAATAGGTTATATAATATCACATTCTATATCATCAGGTTTATTACACATGCAATAAATATGTCCCAGTTATGAAAAATGCATTTCAGTTTATATCCACGTGTGCCTATCAAGATGCATGCATACTTGTCTCATGTCATACCTAATTATTAATATAGATCACAAGAACTAATAACATCAAGAAACAAAAACCACACATAACATCAGAATCACAAATTAGGAAATAACTTCAAATTCAACAAGCTAACAGTATATAAACATACCATCCCTGGGAACTCATATTTTCCCCAATAAATAGGTTTGCTACTCCCTTGAAAAATATTATTACCTTGTCCCAACAAATTGTAGTCACCTTTATACCTTTCCAAAATAGTAAATAAACAAAAAATAATCCTATGCTCTAACATCACTTTGTAACATCCCTCGATCTGATTTTCTCTCATATGGTACAATTGGGATAGTTATGGGACCAAAAGTGTGCATACCTATATACTAAAGGATGCTTAGTGGTAGTAGGGTGTGATAAGTATAGTGGGGAGACTGTACCCCCCCCCCCCCCATTTAATTGTTTCAAAATAGAGTAGTAAACAATAATTAATTAATAAATATCAGAGTGTAAAACTATGGAAACAATACAATACCACAGAAAATTCAAAAATAAATTCAAACTAAATAATATAATAAATAATAATATAATAATAATGTAATATCATGATGGAATGTAACCAAATCTCATGATAGAAGTAATACAAAATAAATAATAAAATACTGAAATAAAGACTCAAAATTCCTTTAACATGAACCCCATTTTGTTCCAATATCCAAACTCCAACCTATCCCGTAAGAAAAAATCAACTGTAAGTTCCCTTTCCCTAATCCAATGTTTCATCCATGTAATATACTCCAGTACCAAATGGTATCCTGAATTGGGTGTGAGTATAATGTAGTATGACAAAACCAATGCATCTAAACATAACTATCTTGATCACAAGTGTTTGCAATAATGCAATAAATATGTGTATTAATTAATTAAACAAATAAATTAATACCACATAAACCTATTTCATTACCATGCTAGAATATCTCCGAGTATGTCTAAGAACCATGCTAACTATAACCATATAATTCATGAAAAAACATAACCTTCCTCTTCTCCATGACCTAATGTCTCTGATAATGACTATTGACCATTCCAGCCATACCCATATAACTATGGAAAATCATAACCTTCTTTGGAATCTTGTCATAATGTCTAAGATCATGTTTGAAAACCATCCCAAGTCTAACCATATATCCATGGTATAAGTCACAACAATATGGTCCAAGCCCACTATATAACTATTTCAACAATAAACCTTGTATATGGCCTATATATTAGCATTACAACATATATCAGGTCCAATCCCTACATATAATAATTACAAAATGTTTCAAGGCCAGAAATGATATATAATAATTATATAATTTATCATCTAGAATATCCCACTATATAAGCATTAAATCATGAATAAAATGGAACACCCTACTATATAAGTATTAAATCTTGTATTAGGGAAAAGCTTAGTATATAATATTTACATCATGAATCACTTATAATATGAGAAAGGATACCACAATATCACCTCATAAGTCTCTATGGTTAATCATGAAAATTTACAATTATGTTTCAATTAAAATTTTCATCTAACATTTGGACATAAATCAAAAACATTATAGTCAATTAAATAAATAGGGCAAGACAAAGTTAATATATATCAAGAAATTACCCAGATCCCTTATAATACTAAAACCACATTAAGGAATTTTCCAATTTCCTTAAAATAAAGGGTTCACTCACCTGAACATTAGCCACAAGTAAGGTAAAAACCCAATCATATCCCACAGGATTCCAAGGAATAATTAAATTCATCATTTTAATAATTTAGAAGAATTTAATGTTTGACCAATCTCAATATTCCATATATATTCCATTAAATAGACCATAGTGTTATGTTTTATACTCGTACCTTTAACTGATAATAAAACACCACTTTCTAAAGGATTATCCAATAATAATTAAGGTACAGATGATGGAAAGAGGGATCGTAGATCACAATTGATCATGATCAAAACAACTAACGACCGAGGTCAATAGACTTAACTGTAATGAGTGAAGAATAAAGGGAGAGAAGGTAAATCCAAGACAAAATTAATTGCTAGGGATTGACTATACAAATGGGACATTCAGAATGGATTATGGAACTCCAAAATCACCAGGTAGAGGCCCTAGGGTTAGGATAATAGGTTTACAAGTGAGGTGAATGGGAAATCATGCCCCTGTTACCATTTATAATTGTTTATCAGGAAATTACTACATTTGTAACTCATTTGCATGTAGTATATTTAGTTTTTAGATGGATATGTTGAAAAATCTATCATCACAACTAAATTTTAATCTTCCCAAACATTATATGATGTTTATCTCTTACTCGAAGTGTAATCTCTTCATACTCCATATTGGTATCAAAAAAAGTGTCTTATATAATTTTAATGTCATGTAAAAACTTTACATGGCATGTAAATCCCCTACAGATATCTTTTTATCCCATTTTTTAAAAAAGGACTGAAACCACCTCCAGAGTCTCCCAAAGCATGAAAAAACCCTCATAAACACAATTAAAAAAATCAATTTGTAATCCATGAATTCAAACAATCATACAAATTTGAAAATTAGGTCATTTCTAAAAAAAGGCCCTCTATCTTGGAACAGGACTAATCCACCAAGGATCAATTGAAAATCTCAAGGAGGGACATACATGGAAAAAGGAAGGTTCTTATAGCAGAAAACATGAAGACCCCAAAGCCCCCAGTGTGAGTATATGGGGTGTGAAGAAAATTCCAGAAGGATAAACCCGTATATTTTATTCCTCTTGTTAATGTAGCAAGTCCACTCATTTGAGAGTAATATAAAAAAACTTGTCATTTAAAATACAAAAAATATAAATAAAACTAATAATAACTTTTAACATTTCTTAGAACACACTATTTTAAAATCATTCCTTAAATAGGTCTTACCAAAGTAATGCTATTTTAAAATCCCAAATTTATATTTATAAGAATTTATGTTTCATGAAATAAATTTAAACCACATTTTGTATTTTAAAATTTTCCTTTTTAAAAAAACCATAATTATAGGTATACTATTTTTTAAAAAATGATACACAATGGATTGAATTAAAAACGACATCCTCTTTTCTATTTAAATGGTTTAACAAACACACTTCACAAATATGAGTAAACAACCAAGGAAAATTAAATGAAATATAATCCATTTTGATTCATAAAAAATGAAAATAATAAAATAAATGAATCCTCACATTAATAACATTTAATCATAAATAACCCATACATCAAAATAAGATCAAAATAATAGATAAGAAAATCACATCAAAATACACAATAGTGAGGAATAACATATGATATATATCATGATGCAACCCCATAGGTACTAATGGGATAATTACATGAAGTGCATAGGTTTTTACTTTGATTAAATGTATATTTTAAGATTTTAATATCAATAAAACATATTATTACATAATGTGAATTATTCTAAATAAATTTATTGTAATGATATTAGGGGGTATCTTTCGTATCGATAAGACCATACCATTTCCCTACTATGATGAGAAAATTGAAATTCAATTATGATATTCTAAAATATAGTAATGTGGTCAGATAAAATTATATGATAGGGCTCATGGTATGTTCACTGTCAGGTGTGAGTTCTCATAAGTTGATGAGTCTTCTGCTCATGAGGTTTTCACTTAGTAATATCCAAGAAAAGAGATTAAGAGAATAGTCCCACTAATAGAAATTTTTCATGTTTTGTTGTTAATTGATATTTCTATCTACAGGCATGCTCAATGGTTCTAATATTTTAATATGATCATTAATTCTTGTTGTGACTCATGCACATAGATTTACTTACCAAAACCAGGATGCCATATATTCATGGGAAGTAGGGTAAGTTTGTAATGTCCCAAATTAAATGTTATTAATGGATTAGTAGAGGAAGGATTTGATCCATCAATTTTTATAGAAGTATATATCTTGGACTTTTTATTGGAATATAACTATCACACTAAATTCCAAGGTCATGTTTAACGATGTGTGTTTTTAAAATGGTCATAGAAAGACATATCATGAACATAGGTTGATGTCACATATGTGAAACATACTTGATGAGATGTTATGATAAATGGATTATATTACATAGTGAGTGTTAATATATATGGTTTTAAATATTATGACATTAATTCTTCCCCTTAGGTGCCCTGACTAGTCGATAGATGGTAATCTTGCACTTTAGGAAAGTGCTCCTATTATCGATGAGAAAGAATCTTAGAAGGTTACTCACTATGTGTTTCTATTGACCTATATTAAATCCTATTAGAATTTAATTTTTGGAAAAAAATATTATTCTCAAGAAAGTGTAATATTTTCCTCCAATTTTATTGATTTCATTATTAAATAAATATTTATTCCTTATATTTTGAATAAAATATATTTATTTTATTTATTGAATATTTAATACATACTTTTTTCAATTTTTTGTATAAAGTATTTATTTATAAATAAAATATTTATTCAAGTATCCAATACCTTCCAAGGATTTGGAGTGGGCCAATATCATTTTTAGTGATAAATATTAATTTAAAAGCCTTTAAAATAATTTTATCATTTCTCTAGTTAGCATGGACCATAAAATAATACTAATAATATATTGAATTAAATTTTATGGACATAATTGTATCTTTTAAGAATCTTTATGAAATTATTTAATATTTTAAATTAAACCCTATATTTTGAAATAGACAGTTATATCTATTATATAAGGTTAATCAAAAAAATTGAGAAATGAGAATTGTTTTGTACAACCAACTTCTCCCTACATTCCACTTATTATCTTCCACTTAAGGATGATAAGAAATAGATATATTCATTCATGTCTGAATTATATAAAAGTAATCAACAATAACAACACAATATGATAGATCCATTATGCTAGCACATGGAATTCCATCAGAGTTTCTCACAGATTAAAGGAGAACATGCAGATTAGACTAGATGGATTTTACACTTTTATCATGCCAATTTAGTGATGGTAATTTTAAAATTGTTTTTTAAACTATCTACAAAAACATCAAAGAAATATCCCCAAAATAGGTTTTAATTTTTTTTAACTAATATAAATTAATTTTAAATTTAACATGAAAATATCCTCTCAGAATTCTAGACTTATCCATGTCAATATATTTTTTGAAAATTTTCATAGGTCATGGTGTTCCCATAATGAAAAATATGATAAAGATCCATTGAATTCCAAAACAAAACTATTTCATTTATCCCCCCCACCCCCACCAGTAGGTTCCACTATAACTAAAACCTTCAAACCCAAATTTTTTTTGGTTAATGGTCACAATTTTTATCACCAGAATCACTATCAATTAGTCTCTTGGGTAAAACATCACATAGCCAGGTTATAATAAAAAACTAGTAGCTAAAATATAGTTTGTAAATATTAACAATTATAGACAACATCTCTGAAATCTCCCACTTGGTTGACTAAGTTTCCTCATGTCATAACCAAAGGAGTTGGACCATTATAAATACAATGTCAAAAAACATATAAACCACATATACCAAAGTAAATAAAACACAAAAATTATATACATCACACCACCATATCACCCCCTAAAAATATGATTACCAGACCCAAACCACATAACATGAATTGAAATTCATTTAATAGTTAACATATGATCGTAATCATAAAAACAAGTAATATAAGGGCTCAATTAGTGCATAACCATCAATAAATAAAATCTATATTTCATACAAGATGCCAATTGGAATTTTACCTTAAAACCAAGAACTATAACTTTAGAAATACCATTTTTAAGACCACATTTAAAAACAAAGTGTAAATATAAGGTAATAAACCACAACGCCAATTTATAAACTCATTAAATTTAAGTAAATATCTTAATGGTCACATAAATCAAGATATCACCTTTTTAAAACAAGTAAAACATTTTAAAAAAAGGAATATCCATTTTATAAATAAGTGAATACCTTTTAAAATATTGAACTCATTTAAAATAGGTAATACCCCACTTTATAAATCACTCCTGGCCCAAAAAAACATAACCAATTATTTTTATTAAATAAAACCACTAATTTAATCATATAAAACATTTAGAATGTAAGAAATATTATTATAAAATAAAATTCCACAAAACTAAAGGAAAATAACCATTTAATCTAAGGAAACAGACCTACCTATGCATGTAAAACATTGGAAAACCCCCAACTAGATATCTTATACATGAATATATTAGTTCCAAAACAATAATAAAATATCAATATTTTGTTAAAATCTATAATAAAATAAGAAGGAATGTAAAATCCTACTACAAGATATAAAACCACATTTCCTTCAACATAAACTAGTTGATTAGGTCTCCTAAGATGGATCACAACCTTTAGAAACCAAAAACCCAATATAAAAGAGACCTATACATTAACATTTTCCAATATTTTCCCATAACTATTGATAATAATAGATAAAATATGAGAAAATTAAAAAATGGGAAATGATAAGTCCTAACCTTTTGATCATGTGAAGAACCACTACGACAGCATCAAGAATATTCTTTGGTGGGGTTTTAAAGAAGGAAAAAATCTTTTATGAGGCACCTAGGTCAGAGGAGTTTTATGGGGAAATATTTTTTGAAAATATCCATAAAAATAATTGAAATTGAAAATATACCAAAAACCAAGAAATTAAAACAGTTTACTCACAAGGTTTCATAAACTGTGTGATGAACATGTGATCACAACTAACAAAAACTTCCAAGGTTTTACGATTTCATTAGAAAATTTCTCAAAGAATTCGCATAGCCATGTTTCATTAGAAATTTTATAAAAATTACAAATTTTCCCAATGGGAAAAATTGAACTCAAGAGAGAAATCAACCTTGAAAATGTAAACAAGAAAAAGGGAATTTTTGGCTGTCACATGAAGATAATATAAGTAGGTATTAATTGTAATGAAGAAATAATTTTCCTATCAGTGCATTAATTTTAGGTGGTTAAATGTAAAATTATTTTTTATTATTAATATTATTTATATAATTTGTAGCACCCTTGGGCCAACATTTCTAAATCTGGTTTCAAAAACACATTACTTAAAATAATGCATTTGATACACATCCATGACTAAAATATATTTATAATGTTTATATTTGAAGTACCATTATTTTTCTAGCTTTAGAGAGTTATAAAAAATCATAAACTATTAAATCTCAAGTTTTCTCAACTATTTTGTATTTATAATTCAACCAAATTATTTTATAATTTTCAAACTGTTTAAAATATTATGAAATATACTCACATCCATAAAACTAAAAAAATAAAGTAATTAAACAAAATCCACATGGATCATTAATTCTGAGTCAAAATGGAGGGGATCAATATCTCCCTCATCGCCAATATCCTCATCCTCATCCCCATCACCAACATCCTTGTCACCAACAACATCATCAAGAGCAGTAGTAGTAGCATCATCATCATAATCACCCCCATCAGCTTGACCGCCAATAGGACCTTCTTTGTAATCACTTGGGTCATCATTTAATGATTTCATTGATGCAATATATGAATCAATAGTAGTATAATCCTCTGATGTATGTGATTGACTTATAAATGAAATACCTTTTAAGAAGTGTTTAGTGATCAGTTTACTTCTCTTATGATCCTATAAAGCTATTTTTTGGCTTAGCTTCTTCTATAAGAGTTCTATATGGCATAGTGGTCAGATAAGTTTGAGAGGATCTGGATAAGGAGCAATATCTTCTGGTGATTATGTTTGTTTCAAGATGTTAGCAGAATCTCCCCTCTTGCTCCTCACTTAATACCTGACTCAAATGATTATATGTCCTGGAGTTTTCATCTTATTTATCATTAAGGGCCTCTAGAGAATAATGTTGAAACTATAAATAATATATTTAATTATAAATTACATATAAATATATTAAATATAAATAAAATACAAACAATATTTTCTTGTGTTTTTTATGTACTACACTTCCTACCTTTTTCTTCCTACTTGAGAATGATAATTTTTCTAGAGGCACACTGTAACCCCCCAAGATTTTATAAGAAGTATTCTATTTAATTTATTTGATGTCTTGTGTTGTATTCTACACAAATATTATCTTGTGCAATAGGAAACACTATATTAGATTGCAGTATACGCAACACTATTCTTGGATCATGTTACATAAAATTTCATGTTTGTTTGATAGAAGTTATTCTACGAAACATTGAGTGCGTATATATATATATATATATATTCAATATATAAATGAAAAATGGTTGATTATATAATACACAACAACGAAGGAATCTTACACTACATGAAACCCTGACTTGGCTTGCTTTACATGCAAGCGTGACCTCCCACAATAGTGTGTGTTGTACGCAATACCAAGTTTCACTAAAAAATGATATGTTATTAAAATATTATATAAACTACCCGTTATAAATAGTAATACCCACTTTTAGAAATTTTATAAATTTTATCTTTCAAAATGGACTTCATTTTTGGATTTAGAATATCGAAATTATCCTAGGGTGAATTTTTGGTATTTTTCTGAAAACTTCAAATTTTTGATGAATTGTGAAAACACTGGGTTACTATTTAAAAACGAACATTTTATTTAAATAATAATTTTTTTTATTTAAATTTATTTTAGGTCAAAATTGAAACACAATACCTATATATATTCAATTTAATTCAATGGAGTCATTTTATAATAATTATATATATATATAAATTTTATTGAACTTTTCTCAGTCTTTTACCCACCTCCTAGGAGAATTTGAAATTTTACATAAACTTAATTTTTCCGCTTCTGTGAGTGGAATTTTCAAAATCTGAGAGACACGGTTAATATCAATGAGTAAAATGTGGTTCAATAAGATAAAAATAATTTCTGTTGAATAGTAACTTTTACTTTTATTTATCACGTTTAAAAGTAAATAGGGTAATTAAGGGTAAAAATGATATATTTATTACCCTAACGCATGTCCTAATTCTATTTAATAAGTGTAATTCGACCAAAAACAACCTTATGAATAAAATATTACCCTTTAGGTCCACTTGGATTAGATTAGGACATTTATTATTATTTTATTTGAAGAGGAGTTAAAATAGTTAAAATTAATGTTTAATAACTAAAACATTTTTAATATAAGGTTTTACATATAATAAATTTGACTATAAATATTAATTAGAAAGAAAAAAATATTTACTACATAATGGTATTTTATTTATAATTTTTATACATTAAATAATTTAATTTATTTATGACAAGATGATGATGCAGTAATTAATATTAACAAAATTGATGTTATAAATACCCAAATAAATTTAATTTGAGACTTTTTATAAATTTCCCTAATTTTATATGTTAATATGACATGTTAATATTAATTCAATTAACTTTCTTATAACTAATCATCTTGTTATGATTTTTACAAAAATCAATTACCAAATAGTGTCAAAATTGACATAATTTTTTTTTAAAACAAATATTATATTATTAATTATGATTGTATTCCTTAAAATCTAAGGTTCGGCCAAATGACATAGATAAGGTTATATATATTAATAATGAACCACTTGGGGTTCCTTTTTCTTGTTATATTAAATTTATTAACCATATAGTGTAAGAAAACAAGAAGACGCGGTAAAAGTTAAATTATTTAACTTAGAGTTAAATCTAAATGATAAGGTTAAAATATTAACCTAAACTTGTATAAAACCTAATGGTTGAATGGATTTTGACCCATCCCCAATTTATCTTAGAAATAAATCAATTTTGAACCATTATAAATGGAATATGACTTTATTATAAAATAATATTTTATGTTTTTCCTAAATTGCCCCGCTCCTCCCTTATAAAAGGGCACCTCCTCCCTCTTCTGTTTACACAATTTTGAGCCTTAAAGGTCAGAAAAAACCTGCCCTTTTTCCTTCTCAACTTATCTAGAAACATTATAGAAGTTATGGTGACCTCAAAAGACCAACTCTAGTTCCTTAAGAGGAATCTTAAAAGAGGTGCGTCGAAGAAGAGGTAATCTCTTCTACCGATTCTTTCAAGTTTCTTTCTTCTTCAACTTCTTCTTCTTTAGTTGTTTCATTATAAAGTAATAACATAAATATCTCTAATATACTGATATGTTATTATAAATATGAAACAACCCCATTTCACCTTCTATCCAGCCTACGGAAAATAAAATCACCTTGCATGCGTACGAACGGAATACCGTCTCCACGTCGTGGTGTAATATGTTTTTCCACCACCACCTTACTTGGAAGGGTATAATGGTGTAAAGAATAAATATATATGAATATTATAACATCATACTGATTATTATATATTATATAATCCACTCAAATTCCATTCAATAATTATGGGAACGATATCATCGCTCGTGCGTACGTACGGATTACCGTCTCCACGACGCGATGAGATTCAATGTCCATGTTAACCATTAATGAATGATTCTGAAGTATATATAATGAATAAAAATGGATTATATTATAAAGTATATATAATGAATAATAATTATATATATAACATAATAATTCTACTGGATTTATGTATATGTTATTTACTTACTTCCATTCAAGTCAATAAGGAAAGGAAAACAACGTTCATGCGTATGTACAGCATACTGTCTCCATGAATGGTGTGTTTCATTTAATTTATCTATATATTATATATATATACTGAATATATATGATATATAATTCATGTTTTAAATTATAGAAGTTATTAAATCATTATATAATTAAAAATAATATCAATAACAACAAGTCCAAACATATACGATAAATAAAACGATTTTACCCAAAATGTTGGTTTAACCTGGAATTTACAAAAGAACGGGTAATATAAAGTCAAAAGTGAACCATATATGATATCATAATAATGAATATGATTTTTTAATAATACAATTAAATTATTTAAATCATTATACAGGAGTTTCGTATACGTACGAAGCATATCGGACCTAAGGTAAGGGATAACTTTTCCAATCTCATTTTTATCCGAGATTGTTTATTCATAAGTATTTACTGGGGTTATATTTATCACCCATGTCCCTATTTTCTAAAAATTGTTTCATGTATGTTTAAAGTCTTCTTTACCCATTTTTGACTTTTACTACATGGTGTGTACGGAATCTTTCTTTTTTCCCCATACGAGGTACTTTTGGACTTTTCTGGAAAAAGTACGAGATGAATGTTTTTTTAACTTATACGGCATGAACATATTTTTACAGGTCCATAACACCTTATTTTCATGAATCTTACTCTAAATTATTTCATTACTATTTTCCACAAAATCCTTTTCTTTTAAAATTTCATGGCATTTTTTAAAAAATAAAATGATTTTGATGAAGAAAGGATATTTTCCTCAAGAATTCATTTCAAGTGTTTTATCAAAACCATTTTCCATATAAGAAGTAATTATTTCATATGTGCATGTTTCAAGTATAATGTATCTATTATTTACATGGTTTCACTTTTCTTATGATGAAATGATATCCATTTTTTGATGTGGATTATGTTATGATGGAATGATGTTTATGAAACCCATTTTAATCTTTGCGTAATGATGAATGATTTATGTTCATGTTGTGGAACATGTAAGAATGATTTCATTGTGGGATGGGTGGGACCTATATATCCCTACAATGAATTGGGTAAAGATTTATATCTCATGAGATATCCATGTCTATAACGTTAAGTTAATCCGGTTTAGTGATACATGACTGGAACGAGGAGTGAACTTGATTTAGTAAGGGACTTTGTCCACTAAGATGGTCTTGGAAGAGATGCCTTGGCTACTATGGAAATCATATCATGTACTTAATGGTTTGACACAATTAAATATTTTACTCCCATGCTATTTTATCATGATTGATGTTCCTTTATGATTTATGCTTTACGTACAACCATGATTTATTTCACAACCCAAGATTTTGATGTGTAATCTTTATGTTCATGTTTTGAAATTCAAATGTATATGGTTGGTTTTATTTTCTCTATGCTTAACCTTACAGAGAATTTGAGCTAACCCTTTATATGTTTTCTTTTCCACATGATATAAAGAAAGGTTTTAGATAAGAAAAAAAGGGAATATCTTTATGGGAGATGTTGAAGATCTTCCACCACGATTAGAAGATTATATTCTGAGTTTCGAAATACACTAAACTATTACACTCCTTTTGTGTTTGTTTTCATTATGTATTAAGTATTCTGCAAAATTAATGTAATTTCCATGTACGTCAAACTTTGAGTCTCTACAGTTGGTATCAGAGCAAAGTTTTAGTCAATATTTGGAAACTAGGATGCGAGAACTTTAGTGAGATCCCTGTAGATATTTCTAAGGTATCTCTAGGGATGTCCTTAAGGTCTAGTATAACTATAGGTTACAGTCCTGGAATTATGTTGACGATCATGAATAACCATGGGTGAACCTAGGGTGTCATGGATTAAAGAATGTCTGATAAGTTTGACATCCCATAAGTTACATTTTATGATTATGTGGTTCCTTATTATTTTAACTGTTTCTTACACAATGGTTTTTGGTTTTAGTCAATGGAGTGAACCAGAAAGAATTGGGTCAACATTGAATCCAATGGACAAATTGGTTACTATAAGGAACGAAATTGCTTAATTTCTAGAAAGAAAGATTATGTGATTATGTCGAATCATTCATCATGTTATATGATTAACAAGGTAAACTTTAGTGGTATTCCTAATTCATCAAATAAGAGGAACATGGACTTTTATGCATATTCACATGGTGGGGAGCATAGAGAAAGGAAGATTGAGATTTCCAAAGAAGGTAAGAAGAACCTTGATGAATACATCAAATGAAGGGGAATATGTTATCTGTGTGGAGAGAAGGGTCATATAGTGACAGACTGTTATGGAGTTCAATGTATTATCTATGGAGAACATGGGCATTACCCAACTGAATGCCCTGACCTAAGAGTTTACTTCTAAATCATGGAAGGACTTATTCTATGACAATCATTGAATAGAATGGATTGAAGTGTTTATGTATTGGTATTCAAGAATAATTTTGTTTAGGTACTAATATGGTATATTGGAATATCTATGTATTGGTCCATTGTGGTTTTAAAAAATTATATGGTACCGGTAACCATGAAAAGTGATTGAAATATTTTTGGAAATAGATTATATGCCCATAATGAAGGGATGAGGAGAAAATAATATGTTTGATAGTATTCATGAGCTCATGACTGATATAAGGACAAAGTGATATCATGGTTTAAGTATAGAGAAATTTTGGTATTTTGGTATGAGGAAAGAGTTAACTTTTGACAGCATTCATGTTTTCACAAAGGTTCTATGGTAATTCATGTTTCAAAAGAATACATGATTAAGGTATTCACATTTTTGGAATGTGGCCAACAAGATATATCTTATGATATATTGGGGATAAATGATGGTATTCACGTGCTTTTTATGTGACCTTTCAAGTAATTGTTTTTTTTATACTCGGAGGTTGGAAAAATGTATTTTGGATAAGCCTAATGATAGGAATGGATTGTGTTGGATATCAGATAGTATTATTTAAAGATTGAACTTGTTTTTAGATATTATTTCTTGAATATGTTAATAATGTAGTTTTGGACAACCTATAGGATGGGAGACAAGACGTGTGGGAATTGAACCCACAATCGAAGTGTGACAGACCTTTATCGTCTACCACTGGCCTACAAGAAGTCCCTGTTTAGTAGAAACTACTATAATTTTATTAAGCGGTATGATAGATGAAGTATAATTCCATTTTTGGAATCATATACAGTTAATCTCACCATAGATGGACTTATGTATATTTAATAACTTATGCTAAAATTATTGTGATAGAAACGGATGGGATGACTTATAATTCTATTGCATGATCTGATAACACTTTATGAATGAAAAATTCAGCTTTATTTATTTAAATCAAGATGAAGTGGAAATTGTTCATGGAATGACCAATGATGATATTACACTGAAATCAAGTAAGTATTTCTCCTTATGTAAAATTTCATCAACGTTTGGGAAATGACCTTGGAAACCAAAAATGGTGTCCTAGTACTCTCATATCTGATAAATCAGATGGTAACTTAGATCATCACATATTTATGAATTTTTGATTGTTGGATTTTTCATAGCCATGTTCTCTACCACTCTCCATCAGAAATTGATCATTATATTTCTCTTCCATATCCATATTTTCACCTATGTTCTCCTATATGGAAACCCAGTGATGAGTTAATTTGGGTAACCGATATATTTCAGACTTCAATTTTTAAAATTAATTTTTAATATTGCTTTTTATGATGTGGGTTTCTATGAAAGAAACTTTCAAGTAGCAAACCATTTATAAACCCGACGAATTTCATGGGCGAAATTCATTTTAAGGGGGTAGAATGTAACACCCAGAGATTTTATGGGACATATTCTTTTTAATTTATTTGATGTCTTGTGTTGTATGCTACACCAAGATTATCTTATGCTATATGCAACACCATATTAGCTTGCAGTGTACACAGCACTATTCCTGGATCGTGTCACACAAAATTTCATGTTCGATTGATAGAAGTTATTCTATGAAACATTGAGTGTGTGTGTATATATAAATATATATATTCAATGTATAAATAAAATATGGTTGTATTCTATTATACACAACAACAAAGGAATCTTTCACTACATTCAACCCCATCGTGGCTTTATTTACCTGCAATCGTGACCTTCCACGATAGTGTGTGTTGCACGCAATACCGAGTTTCACTAAACAACGATATGTTATTAAAATATTATATAAACTAGTCATTATGAATAGTAATACCCACTTTTTGAAATTTTATAAATTTCATCATTCAAAATGGACTTCATTTTTAGATTCAGAGTATCAAAATTACCCTAGGGTCAATTTTTGATATTTTTCTAAAAACTTTCAATTTTTTATGAATAGTGAAAGCACTGGGTTACTATTAAAAAACTGAATTTTTATTTAAATAATCATTTATTTTATTTAAATTTATTTTTGGTCAAAATTGATACACATTACCTATATAATTTCAATGTAATTCAATGGAGTCATTTTATAATAATTTTAGATTTATAAAAATTTTATTGAACTTTTCACCGTCTTTTACCCACCTCCAAGGATAATTTTAAAATTTACATAAAACATAATTTTACCACTTCTATGAGTGGAATTTAGAAAATCTGAGAGACACGGTTAATATCAAGAAGTAAAATATGGTTCAATAAGATAAAAATAATTTTTGGTGAATAGTAACTGTTTACTTTTATTTACCACAGTTAAAAGTAAATAGACTCATTAAGGGTAAAAATGATATTATTATTACACTAACACATGTCCTAATTCTATTGGATAAGTGTAATTAGAACAAAAAAAAACTTAGGAATAAAGTATTATCCTATAGGTCCACTTGGATTTGATTAGGACATTTATTATTATTTTATTTAAAGAAGAGTTAAAATAGTTGAAATCAATGTTTAATAACTAAACATTTTTAATATAGTGTTATACAAAAGATAAATTCGACAATAAATATTAAATAGAAATATAAAAAGATTTCCTACATAATGGTATTTTATTTATAACTTTTAGATATTAAATAATTTAATTTATTTATGAAACAATGGTGATGTAGTAATTGCCTTATTAATAAAATATTAACATAATTGATGTTATAAATACCCAAATAAATTTAATTTGAGACTCTTTAGAAATTAAACTAATTTTTTAGGTTAATATGACATGTTAGTATTGATTCAATTAAATTTATTCGAACTAATCATGATGTTATGATTTTCACAAAAATCAATTACCAAATAGTGTCAAAATTGACATAAAATTGTTTTTAAAACAAATATTATATTATTAATTGTTATTCTATTCCTAAAAATCTAAGGTTAGGCCAAATGACTATTATAAGGTCATATATATTAATAATGAACCACTTGGGGTTCGTTTTTCTTGTTATAGTATGCTTATTAACCATATAGGGTAAGAAAACAAGAAGACACGGTAAAAGTTAAATAATTTAACTTAGAGTTAAATCTAAATGATAATGTTAAAATAGTAACCTAAACTTGTATAAAACATAATTGTTTAAATGATTTCGACCCATCCCTATATTATCTTATAAATAAATAAATTTTTAACCATTATAACCCAAATATGACTCTATTATAAAATAATATTTTAAGTTTTTCCTAAATTTCTCTTCTCTTTCTTTATAAAAGGGCACCTCCTCCCTCTTCTCTTTACACAATTTTGAGCCTTCAAGTTCAGCCAACCCCTGCCCATTTTCCTTCTCAACTTTTCTATAAACATTATATAGTTTCTGTTCACCTCAAAAGACAAACTCTAGTGACTTAAGAGAAAGATTAAAAGAGGTGCGTCGAAGAAGAGATAATCTCTTCTACCGATTCTTTCAAGTTTCTTTATTCTTCGACTTCGTTTTCTTTAGTTGTTTCATTATAATGTAATAACATCAGTATACATAATATACTGAAATTTTATTATAAATATTAAGCAACCCCATTTCACCTTCTATCCATCCTACGGAAAATGAAATCACCGCGCGTGCGTACGTACGGAATACCATCTTCACGTCGTGGTGTAATCTTTTTTTCCACCACCTCCTTACCTGGATGGGTATAATCGTGTACAGAATAACTATATATGAATATGATAACACCATAATGATTTTGAGATATTATATCATCCACTCCAATTCCATTAAATAATTATGGGAATGATATCATCGCTCGTGCATACGTACGGATTGTCGTCTCCACGACGCGATGAGATTCAATCTCCATGTTAACCATTAATGAATGATTATATTGTATATATAATTAATAATAATGGTATATATTATAATTTATATATAATGAATAATAATTTTATATATAACATAATAATGCTACTGTATTTATGTATATGTTATTTACATACTTCCATTCAAGTCAATAAATAAAGGAAAACAACGTTCATGCGTATGTACGGCCTACCGTCTCCATGAACAGTGTGTTTCACTTCATTTATCTATCTATTATATATATATATACTGAATATATATGATATATAAGTCATATTTTACATTCATGAAGTTAGTAAATAATGATATAAGTAATAATAATATCAAGAACAACAAGTCCAAACACGTACGATAAATAAAACGATTTTACCCAAAACACTGCTTTAACCTGGAATTTACAAAAGAATGGGTAATATAAATTCAAAATTGAACCATATATGATATCATAACAATTAATATGATTCTTTAATAAGCCAATGACATTATTTAAATCATTATACATGAGTTTCAGATACATACTAAGCATATCGGACCTAAGGTAAGGGATAACTTTTCCAATCTCGTTTTTATCCGAGATTGTTTATCCGTAAGTATTTACTCGGTTATATTTATAATCCATGTCCCTTTTTTCTAAAAATGGTTTCATGTATGTTTAAAGTTCTTTTTATCCATTTTTGACTTTTACTACATGGTGTGTAAGGAATCATTCTTTTTTTCACCATACGAGGTACTTTTTGACTATTCTTGCAAAAGTATGAGAAGAATGGTTTTTTAACTTATACGGTATGAACGGATTTTTACAGTTTTGTAATCCATTATTTTCATGAAGCTTACTCTACATGATTTCACGACTATTTTCCCCAAAATCATTTTCTTTTAAAATTGCATGGCATTTTTTAAAAATAAAATGATTTTGAATAAGAAAGGATATTTTTATCAAGAATTCATTTCAGGTGTTTTATCAAAACCATTTTCCATATAAGATAGAATTATTTCATATATGTATGTTTCAAGTATAATGTCTCTATGATTTACATGGTTTCACTTTTCTTATGATGAAATGATATCCATTTTTTAATATGGATTATGTTATCATGGAATGATGTTTATGAAACCCATTTTATTCGTTGGGTAATGATGAATGATTTATGTTTATGTTGTGGCACACGTAAGAATGATTTCATTATGATATGGATGGGACCTATATCTCACTTCAATGCATTGGGTAAATATTTATATCTCATGATATTGCCATGGCTGGAATGGTACATTAATCTGGTTCAGTGATACAGGACTGGAATGAGGAGTGAACTCGATTCAGTAAGGGACTTTTTCCACTAAGATGGTCTTGGCAGCAATGCCTTGGATACTATGGAAATCATCTCATATTCTTAATGGTTTTCCACAATTATTTGTTTTACTCTGATGCGATTTTATCATGATTGATGTTCCTTTATGATCTATGCCTTACGTACTACCAAGATTTATTTCACAACCCAAGATTTTGATGTGTAAACTTTATGTTCATGTTTTGAAGTTCAAATGTATATGGTTGGTTTTATTTTCTCCATTATTTCCCTTACTTAGAATTTGATCTCACCCTTTATATTATTTCTTTTCCCCTGTATATAAAGAAAGGTTTTAGGTAAGAAAAAAATGGAATATCTTTATGGGAGATGTTGAAGATCTTTTACCACGATTAGAATATTATATTCCGAGTTTCCAAAGACACTAACCTATTACGGTCCTTGTGTGTCTGTTTTTGTTATGTATTAAGTATTCTAAAAAATTAATGTAATGTCCATGTAACTCAATCTTTGGGTATCTACAGACACCGCCTTCGATTACCAATACATCTTTCTGAAAATGGAATTTATTAGAATACACATATTCACAATATATAAATTTTATAATATTTAATAATAATAATAAAAGCGAATAACATTGAACTAAATTAACAATTCATAAATTTAACCATGTGCTAAACATTGATGAAAATTTCATAAATAAAAAATCATAAACACTTTATAATTTTACCTGCTCGTTATGAACATTACATAATCATGAATATGAATTATTTATTTTGATTTCATAACATGTACACCCTAAAATTCATCAAATAGAATTTAATTTTTATATATGATTTTTTTTACTAAATATAAATAATTTATATTTCGTTTTATTGTAAAAACTATTTATATAATATAAAGTTAATGTTGTTAACAATATTTATTCCTTGATCAAATCAATAAATAAATTTTTATGGTTTAAATAATATCTAAATAAGGCCCCTAATTTGAATAATTCAAATAATGTATTTATGTATAATTCATAATCATTAAATATAAATACATTAGTTCTAGGTAATAAGGAATTCTAATTGTCTAATGGCCTAAATTTTATTAACCAGTCAGTCCAATTTTTCATTAGTACATTATTCCAATTGTACAATTATTCATTTGGTCATTAGTATAATTTTCCAATTGTCCATTAGGTGGTTAGGATAATTGGGACAATTAGTCGTTAGAATATTATACATACTAGCCTATTTTCCATTAGGATATTAGGTAATTAACCAATTTTCCAATTTGTTTTTATTCCATTAGTCCTTTAGACAAATTTTCCTGTAGGGTTTTTGGTAAATTTTCCATTAGGTCGTTAGGAAAATTTTCTATTATATCGTTAGTCTATTTGGTTATTAGGCCATTTATCTGATTGACCATTAGGTCATTAGGCCAATTGGTCATTAGTCCATTATGACAATTGTCCAGCTGGAAATTATTCATTTAGGTGAATTGGCTATTAGTCCATTAGTTTAATTGGAAAATTTTCCATTAAATATTTAGGGTAATTTTTCATTCAGATTTTAGGATAATTGTTCATTAGGTCATTAAGACTATAGTCCAATTAGACATTATGCCATTTTTTCAATTTCCCAATTGGCCTTTAAGAATTTATTCCAATTTTCCAATAGGCCCTTTGTTCAATTGTCCATTATTCCTTTAGGACAACTATCCATTCATTCATTAGGTCAATTGGCCAATTGTCTATTAGTACTTTTGTCCAATTGGCCATTATTCCATTAGTGAAATTTTTCAATTATCCATTAGGACTTTATTCTAATTGAACAGTATAACTTTATGAAATTTGGACAATTATCCATTAGGCCTTTAGGATAATTTAACATTACTCCATTAGTCCATAAGTCCAATTAGTCATTTTTCAATTAGTCCTATTTGTCAAATTTTCCCCTAGGCATTTAGGCCAATTCACCATTATGACTTAAGTAATATTGGTCATTAGGCCTCTAGGAAAAATTTAAATTAGACCTTTAGGACAATTGGCTAATTTCCCATTAGTCCATTAGGCAAATTGGCCAATTTTCTGTTAATCCTTTAAGTCAACTGGCCATTAATCTTTTAGGATAGTTTTCTAATAGGTTATTAGTTCATCGGACTATTAGGTCTTTATGAAAATTGTCCATTATGAAATTAGGCCAATTAGACAATTGTCTATTATTCCTATAGGCTAATTGACCCTTATAACTTTGGATCAATTTACCATTTGGTCATTAGGCCAATTGGATATTAAGTAATTAGGATAATTTTTCAATTATTCATTAGGCCTTCAAGATAATTGGACATTATGTCATTAGACCAATTGGACAGTTTTCCATTAATCCATTAGTCCATTAGGATAATAGTACACTTGGCTATTAGGCCATTAGGTGAGTTGGTTCTTGGACCTTTAATCCACTTTTCCATTAGTGAATTAGGCCAGTCGTCCAATTGGCCATCTGAACATTGGACCAATAGGCCATTTTCCCACTAGGCTAAGTCGCCATTAGTCCATTATTCTAATTGGATATCATGACTTTAGGCCAATTTTCCAACTTTCCATTAGGCCATTAAGCCATGAGAACTTTTTTCCAATTGTCCAATAGTACATTAGGCCATTATTCCTTTAGATCATTTGTACAATTGGGCATTTTTTTCATTAGGCCAATTGGCTTCTTGGCCATTAAGTATTTATGCCAATTGTTCATTACAAAATTAGTCCAATTGGCCATTAATCCATTATTCCAATTACAAAATTGGCCATTATTCCTTAAGCCCAATTAAATAATAGGTTATTATTCCAATTTCCTTTTATGCAATTAGAACAATTGGAAATTTTTCCATTCGTTCATTAATCAATTTGGCAAGTATTCCATTAATCTAATTGGCAAATTGGCCCTTAGTCCATGTGGCCAATTATCATTTCGTCCAGTATGTCAATTTTCCAATTCTGTAGTAGGACTTTATCCCAATTTTCCATTAGACCCTTAGTTGAATTGGATAATTGTCCATTTGGCCCTTATTCCAACTAGGCATTAGGCCATTTGGCCTTTAGAACACTTATATTTTAGGACTTTATGCCATTATTTCATTATTCCAATTTCCAATTGGACATTAGACCTTCTGGCTAATTGCCTATATATCCTTTAATCCAATTATCCATTATTATTTTAGGCCAATTGGCCAATTATACATTAGGCCTTTAATTAAATTTTCCATTAGGCCATTACACCAATTAACTATTATATCTTAAGTCTAATTCCCCGTTATTCCATTAGGACAATTGTCCAATTGGGAATTAAGACATTAGGCCAATTGGATATTAGGTGATTAGTCCTTTAGAACAATTGGCCCTTAGGTCATCAGTTCATTACACCTTTAGGAAATTTTTCCAATTGGCCATTATTCCTTTAGAACAATTAGAAATAATAACTTTAGTCCAATGGTCCAATTGGACATTACACCTTTAGGAAAATTGGTCATTACTCCATTAGTCCAATGGGCCAATTGGTTATAAGGCCTTTAATCCAATTTTCTATTAAGCCTTCATAAAAATTGTCCAATTTTACATTATAAATTTACATCAATATACATTTAGGTTAATTTTACATTAGGACATTATGTCATTATTCCTTTAGGAAAATTAGTCTATTAGACATTAGGCATTTATGCCAATTTTCCAATTGTCCTTTAGGCCGATTAGCCAATTATCCATTATGCATTTATGACAGTTGTCCATTATGGAAATTTTCTTTTAGGCCAATTAACCATTATTCCATTAGGCCAATTGTCTATTAGGACATTAATTAAATTGTCCATTATTCCTTTTTACTCTTGGACAATCATCAATTAGGACTTTAGGTTAATTGGTCATTATGTCATTAGGCCAGTTGGACAATTATAAAATTATACCTAAGGCATTTAGTGAAATTTTCTATTAGTCCATTAGGATAATTGAAAATTATCCAATTAGAAAAATGATATAAATTTCCATTAGTTCATTAAGATAATAATCCATTAAAAAATTAGGCTAATCAGAAAATTGGCCATTAAGCCTTTAGGTGGTCAGCTTTCCATTAGTCCATTTGAAAAATTGGCTAATTGGCCACTGTCGCATTTTCCCAATTTTCCATTAGGTCATTTGGACAATTTTCCAATTGTTCATTAATCTTTTAGTCCAGTTTTCTATTAGTCCATTTGGCCAATTGGCCATTAGTCCTTTACAAAAATTGGAAAATTTACCGTTAGGATTTTAGGTGAATTCGTTATTAGGATATTAGTCTAATTGGAAAATTGGAAATTAGGAATATAGGCTAATTTGAAATTACATATTTAGGGAAATTTTCCATTTGGCTATTTTTTCAATTAGCTAACAAGCCTTTAGGCCAGCTGGCCTTTAGGTATTTAGGATAATTTATCAATTGGTCATTAGGCCGTTAGGCTATTACTCCTTTTGTACAATTGTAAATTTTGCCATTATGGAGTTACATATTTATCCTAACTTACAATTTTCAATTTGGCCTTTAGGCCAATTTTTCATTAAACATTGAGGCCAATTATCCAATTATCCATTAATCGTTTAGGCCTATAATCCATTAATAAATTAGTCCAATTTTCTATTATTCCATCATGATATCTATTCAATTGGACATTACACCATTAATCTAACTTTCCATTACAAATTTAGGCCACTTTGCCATTATACCTTTAGGCCAGTTGGCTATTAAGCCATTAAGACAATTGGCCCATTGGATATTAGGTAATTAATCCAATTATCCATTAGGTTCTAGGACAATTGTAAATTAATCCTTTATTAAAATTGGGTAATCTTTGATAATTCCATTAGTCCACTGACCATTAGGTCATTAGTCAAATTGAACAATTTTCCGTTCTTCTTTTATTCATATTGGCCATTTGTTCTTTAGGACAATTGGCTAATTGTACATCAGGCCTTTAGACAAATTTTTAATTTGGAAATTATCATAATTTTAAAATTGGCCCTTACATAGTTTATCCAATAAAAAATTTGGCCTTTAGGCCAGATGGATATTATTCCATTAATCCAACAGGCCTTTAGGACAATTGGCCATTGGACCATTAGTAAAATTTACCATTAGGCCATTATTCATTTATTAAAATTGTTCATTAGGCCACTATTCCATTATGCCTTTATACCAATTTTAAAATTTTCCATTGACCCTTTATTCTAATTGGACACTAGGATAATATGCCAATTGACCATTATCAAATCATGCCAAAGGGCCAATTGGAAATTAGGTCTTAAGAACAATTGGCTAATTGGACATCAGGCCTTTAGACCAATTTTTCATTTGGACATTATCATAATTTTAAAATTGGCCCTTACATATAATATCCAATAGGAAATTATGCCTTTAGGCCAGATGGATATTATTCCATTAATCCAACAAGCCTTTAGGACAATTGGCCGTTGGACCATTAGTAAAATTGACCATTAGGCCATTAGTCATTTATTAAAATTGTTCATTATGCCACTATTCCATTATGCCTTTATACTATTTTTAAAATTTTCCATCGAGACTTTATTCTCATTTGACACTAGGATAATATTCTAATTGACCATTATCAAATCCTTCCAAAGGTACAGTTGGCAATTAGGTCTTAAGGACAATTTTTCATTGTGCCTTTAGGACAATAGGTCATCTGTCCTTGAGTACAATTTGGTATTAGGCCCTTAGTCCAATTTTTCAATATACCTTTATTAGAATTATCCATTACAACTTTAAGAAAATAGAATATTAGTACATTAGTACTTTTTTCTAATTGTCCATTAGTCCTTTAGTCCAATTGGTCTTTTTTCCTTTAGGACAATTGGCCATTATCCCTTTAGTCCAAGTGGTCATTATGACATTAGGATTATTGGAAAATTGTACATTAGGCTTTATGCCAATTATCCATTAGTCCATTATGCCAATTGGCCAATTGGACATTAATAATTTGGTCCAATTTTCCCTTAGGCCTTTGGTACTTTTTTCCAATAGTCTATCAGGTCATTAGGTTACTATGGATTTAGGGAAATTATCAATTAGGCCAATTTAAAAATTGGCCATAAGACCTTTATTAAAGTTATCAATTAGGACATTAGGAAAATTTTCCATAGGCCACTAGTTAAATTGTAAAACTGATCATTAGGAATTTATAGCAATTTTCCATTAGGCCATTAGGACAATTGGCCAATTGTACATTATACCTTTAGGCCAACAATCCATTAGTCCATTAGACAAATTTTTAGATTGTCCATTAGCCCTTCAGGCCAAATTTCTATTTGGTCTTATGTACAATTATCCACTAGGAAATTTTTTCATTAATCTTTTAGGAAAATTGTCCATTATGACTTTAGGCCAAAAATCCATTAGTCCATTCGACAAATTGTTCGATTGTCCATTAGTCCTTCTGGACACATTTCTATTTGGTATTATGTACAATTATCCACTAGGACATTTTTTAATTAATCTTTTAGGCCAATTGTCCATTAGGCCATAATGTCTTTATGCCAATTGGACATTAGGCCTTCGGTCCAATTATCCAACTAGAAACTAATCCTTTATGACAATTATCCATTATTCTATTATGTATATTGGTCAATTGGTCATTACACATTTAAACCAATTATCCATTACAAAATTTGTCCAATTGGAAAATTTCCCATTAGTCCTTTATGTCAATTGGCCAGTAGGCCATTAGGAAAATTGGCCAATTTTCTATTAGGACACTAGGTCAATTGGACATTAATCCTTTTGGAAAAATGACAAATTTTTCATTAGGGATTTTTTCCAATTGGAAATTAGTCCTATAAGACAATTGTTCATTATTACATTATCCCAATTGGAATATTGGAAATTAAACATTTAGGAAAATTTTGCATCAGGCCAATTGGCCAATTTTCCATTTTTCAATTTGTAAAATTACCCAATTCCTCAATAAACCATTAGTACAATTAGCCATTTGGCCTTTTAAGAAATTACAAATTAGGCATATTAGCCAACTAGAAAATTATCCATTATTCATTTAGGCCAATTGTCTTTTAGGATAATTGTTCATTTGGCCATTAGGCCAATAGGTCAATTTTCTGTTAGGCCTTTAGGCCATTAGGCCAATAGGATGATTGTGCATTAGGAAATTAGGAAAATTTTCCATTCGGAAATTAGGCCAATTTTCCATTAGGAAATTAGGACAATTATCTACAAATACTTTAGGGAAATGTCCCATTAGGACATTAGGACAATAGTATAATTTCCAATTAGGACTTTAGGCCAATTTGACATTAGAAAATTAGGCCAATTCATTAATTTTCAATTATAGATTTAGGACAATTGGCCATTAAAACATTAGAGCAATTTTACATAAGGCTATTAGGATAAGTTATTGTTAGTCCACTTGTCCTTTAGGCCAATTTTCCATAAGTCCTTTAGTCCAATTGTCCGATTTTACATTAGGCCATTAGATGATTATGTCTTTAGGCCATTAGTCCATTACACATTGAGGCCAATTAGCTATTACGACTTTAGTACAATTTTCCAATGGTCTATTAGGACAATTGGACAATTGACCATCAGTAATTCAGTCCAACTGGCCATTTGGCCTTTAGGTAGATTGGTCATTATTCCATTAAGACAATTTATCCATTTGGACATCAGGCCATTAAGACATTAGGACAATCGGCCATTAAAAAATTAGTCCATTATTCCTTTTGGATAATCTAAAATTATTCCCTTTTTCCTTTAGGCCAATTTTATATTAGGCCATTAGGCCAATTGGCCACTTATCCATTAATAATTTAGTTTAATTTCCCATTAGGAATTTTGAGAGGGGTATTCTAAACCTTATATTAATGATATTAATGACAATAAAACTTAAAATTCATCATGAAATCTAAATAATTCACAATATTAATCTATTATTTTTATTTATATTAATGTACCAGATGATTCTCACGTTCTGGCATTTTAGTGTTCCCCAATGATTATAGATACCTCATTGAGTCTTTGTTCTTTCTATTTTTCCCTGACGCATACTAAACAAATCAATATGAGTAATAATAGTTAAATTTTATATGGAATCCATTAAATATTTCGAATACCTTAAACCCATCAAAATTCTAATATTTTGTCATTTTCTGATATTGTGATGTTAGAAACTATGGGAATATGGGTACACCTTATAAATTAAAACTAAATATACTACTCCAACCGACATATATCTCATGATTACATGATCACCAGAACTCCCTGGTATCTATCAACCATACAACCTTAGTGGATTCACTATAAGGAAAGTTGAATTGACTCTACAATTAACATGTTAATTCATATAAATACCATAATATATATATATTAATTTAACAAATTTCTTATCCCATATCTCCAATAATGCTTTTTCGTTGATTTCATTGCTAATTTCCTTCCATGAGACTAGTTCTGTTGGAATGATATCATTTTAATTTGATAAATTATACAATGTATGGAATTTTTGCCTATATTTTGATTTTATTCATTTTAATCCCCCATTATTTGAGTTTGGCAATTCCAGGAATCCCACGTACATGTGCACCCTTGTGGCCTACTTGAATGTCCCACTAAATAAGATAATAGAGGGAAAAGAATAATTATGTCCTAGTAAAACCGGAAACAATGATGTGATATAATTTTAAATGCTTATAATGACAAAAACATGATACATGCAGCTCAATAGGCTCTGATAGATCAGTGGTCTATCTGATATTTGTATCCTCTAAAGTATGTGTATTTCCCAATTCATTCTCTAGGTGATCTACATGCACTGGAGTAGAAGTGGAAGGAAAATAATCATCATATTGTGGATGGATAGTAGGAAATGTAGAAAATGTATGAATGTTAGGATAGGGGTAGTAGGGTTTGGGATACATCAAAGGATTTGGATATGGTAAATGTAGAAATATCCCTAGAGTTGGCATAAACAAGGTATAAGAAGAAGATGCTAATTAAGATGATGATGACGGAGGCATGTGTGGGAATGTCTTAGGAGGCTCAAGGTGGTGGAAAGGTGTAGTAGATGGGGTGCCCTTTGGTGGGTCAGGGTGGGAACTTGTTGGACGAGTGCTCTGTATAGGTCTTAGAGAACCCTCAATCAAACCCATACTAGGAGGATGGAGATGAGACAACTCTAGGGAAACTAAATATTCCAAAAAACTTATAAGGAATATAAACATGAATTTATCTTTAATGAAGAAGAAAATTATTATAGCTATTATACTCACTAAGGGATGCATAAAAGGCAACCCATGCTCTCACATCAATTGATTGACATTAAATAATCACTTCCTTTAAACTTATGTATTATTTTTCATAATTTCCATAAGAATAAAATGTACATTTTTTTGAAATAGTTTTTAAAATATTTCATAGAATATAGAAGTCAAAGAAGTCATAAAAATTTGTAAAATGTATTAGTAATAGTAATTTAAAACGATGTTATACATTTTTTAAAACCAATTATTAACCTAGTTATCTTAATTAAAATAAAGATAATTAAATTAAACAAAAACATAAAATATAGATGTGTAAATATCATTCCAAACTGATTCTAAATTAAAGTAGTTACAGTAATACCAACTTGAGAAACCCATGTCAAGGTAACCTAGATGAACTATGAACATATACAGTTTCTTATATGTATTACCAAATGCTACTTTAGGTTAAACATAAACTCTCACAACGGACAATTTGTGTCATTAAATGTAATATTTTGGTCAATTCTGTTAGGGGTGTTAATTGGGTCAATTGCTTCCATAGAATCATGAAAAATATATCTTGGTATTACTTCATTAGTGACACCATAATCAGGTCCCCGATGATCTTTCAAATAAAACACTAGTTTTTTCATTAATGCAAAATTGTATGGTTCATCATTATCCAGGTATTGAATCATTCCATTTACTCTCAATCCATAATCAGCAAAAAATTTATCATGTCTCTTCATTAAATTAATCCATTTACATTTCATTATAGTGACTTGACCTTGAGAATAGTAATACAATAACAATTGTTTCTCAACAAGTACATAATAATACACATTTTTATATGGGGGTTGACTATCTGATGCATTGGGATAATAATTTATTGTAGAAGTTTACATAACTCCATCATTCTGTGTTCTTATCTTTATTTCTCAAACATTTGTAACCAATTTATACACATTTATTATTAAATATTTTCCTTCACGGGCCATAGAATTGGGACCCAAAATTGAGACAATTAATTCTTGAAAAACATAGTCATTAGTAAAACACAATACCTAAAATATATATGAATAGTATATTCAAATGAATATATAATTTTATGTCGATTATTGTCATTATAAAAACTTTTATTTCAACCAAACTGAAAAACTTTGGCTACGAAAATCATATCTACTTATCTGGGGAAAGGAATGTCGAAATCTATTAGTAATTTTATTTTGTTCCGTATATAAAATGTGAAAAAAAAATTGGAATATGTAAAATGTAATAGTGGCAGATAGAATATAAATATTCATATTAAATAATTGATATATTCATCAAATAAACCATAGCTAAACCAGACTATGTGATGTGTCATATCCCTCTCTTCGAGGCATAATATAGCCAATGTATATAACCTATTAATTCCTTATATTTGCATAAAAGATTAAAATAAGGGATCAGTTTCCTTATCTTACTCATATTCATTTATCGTCAGTTGGTTATGTTTTTTACCCACATCAGAAAAAAACATTAAACAAAAATCTATAAATTCCTTTTCCAGATAACCTATAACAATGAAAAGTTTTGGATGATTCTTGTTTAAGAGATAATATTTAATTATCCACATATTTCATTTAGTAGGATACATACATTAAAAATAAATAGGTCCCAAAAGAACTGTTTTACTTAGAATATGAATTGTTAAATGAATCATTCAGGTGACAAATGATAGAGGAAAAAATTCCAACCCAAGCAAAATTAATGGCACCTCTTGCTATATTTTTGTCAAGAAAGATTTCAATAACCTATAAGAAAAAAGGCCTCTAAAAATAGAACACTCAAATCACAATCACCCTTAAATTATTGGATAGAAAATATTGAATTTATATTGGAATCAATTAATGAAGATGGATGTGATAATCCTATGTTTTTAGGTATTATAGTTGAAATTATTTATATTGAATCATTTAGATAAATTTCTAGAATATCCATAAGGAATGTTGATGTTATCCAATACAAAAAAGATTGACTTTTCTCCAAAGTTATCCCTACATAAGACTCACAGGGAACATTCCATTATTTACTTATACACATAAGATGCATATCTGGTTGAATACCCCAATCCAAAAAGTTCTGGTGAGATCAAAAGTCACAGTTGGTGTTCCCCTTGATCTTTAGAAGAATTGAAAGAAACATTTCAGTTATATTTTCCTCAATTTAAATTAAATCTAAAAAACAACATAAAAAATTCGCAGACAAATATGAAACCTCAATAAATATACTAATCTTTTTCCAATTTTATTTGACTTCAGTGTCAACATTTTTCTAATTTTTAGATTTCATATGAAATTTCGATATTGAAAAAGTGAAATCTTTCAATTCATTAAAAAAATCATTTTCTAAAATTTTTTGAGGTGGTTGTTCAGTTTTAATAGTATTATCAAACCTCTGATGATTCCCCCAGTATTAATGATCAATTTGCAATAATAGTCGATGCCCTACGAAACTAAAACTATGATGAAATTTAAACATTCTCGATCATGTATTGTTTATAATAATAGTACATGATATTTTTCCCTTTGTACTCCAACAACACACCAATTCATAATCAGGGAAATTATTTATAGTACATAAAATAGAAGCACACATCTATAATATATTTTTTTTTGAATCATTGAATGTGTGCACGAATAAGAAGTGTCCATGTGCTGTGAGAAGTAAGAATCAAAGCAAACATATTAAACCCATCACAGGATAGGCCCAACCCATCCTTATGAACCTCATCTATGTAATTGGGATGTTTTTCATCAAATGCATGACATGCTAAAATATCTACCGAATGAACCAACTCATTATTACATTTAATTCTCTTGGAATAATTCCACCGCATATTGGATGAGATTTATATAGAAATTAATTGATTTTGAATCCTATGAACTAATGGAATGTTCCATATGACTTTCTATGAACACGATATAGTGTTACATTTAAATTTTCCTTCGATTTAGATTCACCACATTCATTATAGTCAACAAATTTAGTTATTTCCTCCTTACAAAAACTAAACTATTTCAGAAAAGAATGAATTTTGTTTTTAGAAAATCAGATCTTCATTAACTTCTATGCCTAATATTCATTTGAGGAAATATATGCACCATCTAGAATAAAGTCCTTAAAAAGGGTAACAATATAATCAAAGAACTTATTATAAATTTAATACATGTATTTTCAATGATATAACAAAATTAAAAATTATAAACTTTTCATTTTAGTACATTCATAATATACAAAATTTCTAGCACCATCCATTAATTTTTTTCACTATCTAAACATCATTTTGTTCATTCTTCTCCTCATGTGTATCAATATCACTATCTTCTTATAATGAAATAATATCTCTCTCTTTATGATGTACAAATGGAAACTGATCAAATACCAATTTCTACATACCAATTCATTCTTTCCCTTTATAAATTGTATACTTTTTTATCATTTCATTATTGTGGTACCAAAAATAATAGTTTGTTTTAAATTTATATTTTTTATCTAGTAGATAACTTGTTCCAAGCTAAACAATGGTATTCCAAAACAATTATAACATGGAAACTATATACAACCACCATCTGAAGCAATGTTAAATTCAAAATCTAAGAAAGTTTCCAAGATCTCAAGAAACTCGGTTGAGATATGATTGGTATGATATATCCATCTTTTATGAATTCTATTATAGGGAAAACAAGTTATGTTCTATTTGACAATGTAAATCACAATTTAAATTATATTGAAACTATAATAACATTAAACATTAATAGGAAACCAAATTGAATACAATGCTTGATATAAGTGACCATTATAGAATACTCTACCATCAATCTCAACGAAGAATAAGTCATTTCATATGAAAAAACCAAGCCATAGTCCCAGAAGTGATTCCAAAACTTATGCACACATTCAAGTATAATTGTAAACTAGTCATCACCAATATATCTATCAGAACTATGATGATGTTTTAAACCATATGAACTATATTTTTAATATACATGTTCACTAGATATCACCTCTAAAGAAATATCCATGATACTAGATAAATAATAGAAGATATCACATGGAAATATATTCAGATTTTGGGAAGACCTTAAACTATGAGTTGGAATGACCCCAAAAGAAAAGTACTTTATCTTCATAGTATATCATTTTGGGAGGCCTTTGTTAAATCAATATGAGAAATCATCCAAAAATGGTCATTACCCCTAAATCAATCTACTCTCCAAAATTATCATAATATTATAAAATTTCCTCTTTTTAAAATAGTGCACCACCTTATTCAATGAGTTCCAAACCAAAATTAGTGATAAATATTAATAATTAATCCAAAAAATAGGAAAAAACTTTTAAAAAATTAATGAAATAAACATATTTATAATTTAAAAAAATCAAATTTTCATAGAATTTAAATCCACGCACTAATGGAATAAATCCTTATCATATAGATAAATATTATTTAGGAAACTACTAATTTTATTATAAATATTAACTTCAACATATGTTTTTTCTAAACACCATTTTATCATGATTATGAAACTAATTACCATTAATAATTTCATTATAATAATATGTTTCTATTTCATAGCATTTACAACTAGTTTAATACCAAACCACCCATAATACAAGCATGTTAAATGTTACGAATCTTGAAATACCCTTTAAGATGATATAATTTCCTTCGGAAAAATGGTTCAAATAGTATTAAAAATATATTTATTTTTTAAACAACTCTACACTCATCGCATAAAATAAAAACATTTATGTCATGGAATCCATTTTTCACACAAACAAATTGATGTTTTCAACAATGGTATAATAATAACATTCCACAACCATTATTGTGAAACTATGAGAGAAATAACACCTAGCTAATGGAGATAAAAGGAGAAGAAATAAGAGGGAAAGAAATATTTCCTCTCAAATATTGTAATAAAAACTACCATAAATGGAGGAAGACCAGTTGTTTGATGGTTGTATTGTCTCCTGAAGACGGGAGGGGGATTCCAAAGTCGCCTGAGGAAAGGAGGCGCTAAAGCTAAGTTCTAATGAGGCTAGTGGGAGAGGATACATAAGGCTTTTCATGAGGATTTGGAGGAGGATTCCAATTGAGGTAGTATAATTAAAGGGATATACACATGGTTCTTAAAAAAATATCAGTACAGGTATTGGCAGACAATCAATACCCACAGTTTTTTTAAACTGTTCGGACAGTGGTAGTTTTCAGTAGTGAAACTCTAAGAATGATTCTGAAAAATTATTCAAAAAATAATAATTTTCCTTATCATTTGATAAAATTTAAAAAGTAAAATTTTATTAATCCATTATGAAAATAATTTTAACTTTTAAAATATGAAAATTTGGAAAGTAAGTCACCTAAATATGACATAGATGGTGGAAATATATATTAACTTGAAAATGTGTAAAAGATGTTCATTTTGGTTTAAAATGAAACATATAGAGACATTTAAAATATTTAATTTTAAAAACATTTTTTAATAATTCCAAGTTATTATAAAATTCTATTTTTAAAACAATTTGGAAGGATGTTTTTTTGAGCATTTTAAAGCATTACATTAGATGGAAATATTTTTGAAAACTAGTCAAAAGAAAATTAGTTAATTTCCATTAAATCTATTTATAAAACCATAATTATAAAAAGGATTCCTAAACATTCATTTATTATAGGTTAAAAGAAGTATGAAGTTCACTTTAAAAATTATATAAAATTATTTTAATAGGTAAAATATAGATATGTAATAAAAATATCCATTGGAAAGTATATAAGTTATTCTTATCAACATTGTTATTATATTTGAGGAGGTGTTTCCTAAAATGGGAGGATGTTAAGGAAGAAATTTAATATAACCCTATAAAATAAAATATACCTTTTTAAGATATAATGGAGAGAATAAGAAACATTTAAGACCAAAGTCGATAATAGATTTCATAACTCACTAGAAAAAGTACTTGAGTCGTGTAAAAACTTATGACTTGAATACAATTTTAATAAAAATTATTGAGAGAAATAGATGTAGAAAATGAACCCAAAATACCATAAATAATATTTATACCAACAAAAAATAACAACTTCTCAACATATACACCATATAGAATTAATTTTGTGAATAAAGTAAAAAGCATCTCAATGAATGGAGTTTGAGACAAAAAATCTTTATAACTTTAGAAATGTTCCAATAAAAAGAACTTAAAAGAAAGATATCTTAAATTTAAAGTTAAAATACAAGGAATATCTATAGTACATGATATTTAATATAAAATTTGGTGTATATAAATCAATTAAAATAAATTGGTGCATAAAAGAGCATGTGTCTCAAAGAAGGATGTTTTGAGAGAAAATCATTACTTTGTTTCACTACTTTTCAAAATGCACTATATTGTCATATATAAAATAAATAAATATATTAATGAAGAATTTCATGACCAGGTTCATATATAATACTATTTATAATTTCCATATATAATCATTATCTACATGTATATTGGTTCTATTTTTCTTATTTTCAAACATCGTTATTTTATAGTTTAAACAATTTATTGTAGTTTTGTAAGATCGATGTTGATATTATTTCCTATTATAAATATCACCATTATAATTTCTATGTATTTAATTTAATGGATTTATTTGAATTATTTTTTAATTTTAAATTTCCTTCAATTATCTCTTTTATCTTTATCCTCAAAGATGAAATTGACCATGAACATTTTTAAGTGATTTTTAAAGTACGAAGGGTGTTTTCTTAATTAAGGAGTTAAATTTTTTTATTTAAAAAAGAAAGAAAAGGAAATTATATGAAAATTAATATCATATTTTAAATGTAATTGTGTTTTCATGATCATCCATGACATAATTTCATATCATTGTTAAAGTTCGTGGTCAAATCGGCCCAAACATGAATAAAATTTCACTCAATTGGTGATTATGGTTAAAGAGGCACTATTTGGAACATGAGCCTCATCACAATTGGTGAGGACTCATAAGTGAATCTAGGAGACCAAGGATCAAATCTTGGTGGAATCGTAATTTCTAGTAATGTAGTAGTGCTGTAGAGGAAAATGTGTAGAACTGTAGCAGGTACTATAGCGGGAACTGTAGCAGGAACTTTTTGGCACTATAGCAGCCGAGAATTTCTTGTTTGGGACTTCAAGCCACCAATTTGTTCCCTGGGTCTTTTAAGGCCTTTATTCCACCCAAGCCTTCAGGATTATAAGGACTTCGGGCCACCTCAAGGCCCTCGGGCCACCTTAAGTGCAGATGCAAACCAGACACCTATAAGGAAAGAGCTCTATAGGAGGATGAGAAAAGATCCTTCACCACAGCAGAAGCTACATGGATTTCAAGAATGAGAGGTAAAGGCACCTAACATCGGGAAAATCTTGTGCATGCATGAAATAGCCTTGCTAAATATCCATGCGACAATGGAGAGCTAATTTCAAGATGAGGATGCTGGGGAGGATCAGTTCCAAGTAGTTAGTCTGTGTTGTATGCAATGTTTGAAGCCTATGGGAAATGAATTCCTCTAAGACCTATGGGCCATATAATACTTATGCCTACGAGCCTTGTAAGGATTCCACCTCACCCCTTGAAAGGTGGATTATCAAAATCAAAAAAAATGAAGTCTTTCGGGCCATTGGATAGTGAGTATGGTTAAGGAGATGTTTATTTTGACAAAATATCATTATAACTGAAGAATAATAATATTATATTTATGTTTTTATAACGATTAACTAGATTTGAAGAAATATATATAAATAATGAAAAACCATAACAAAAAAATAAATATTCTTCATTGAGGAGGTAGTCCAAACAATGCACGATTAAAATTTCTCGTTACTTAATGAATAAGAGGGGTGGAGGAAGAAAGTGTGTTATAATTTAAAAATAATAAATAAATAAAATATATAAAGAGTTTTTTTCAATACCATGATTAAGATCATACATGAGGGTGGTGATGAAAAACTGAAAGTGCCTCCTCATGAAGGTGGTAATTCATGCATACGCAGAAATAACGATTTTTTTTATTAGATTAAGGATGAATATGAATAATGGTTGTACCGTTGTTATAAAAAATCTCAACATAATAATGATGATGAATTTTTTTTCATACCATGTTAATGGATGGATTATAAATAAAATAATAAAAAATAAAAGTTAAAAAAAATCAATACCTATGTTGAGACCTTGTACTTCTTCTTGATGAAGGCCTTCAATTTCAGGTAAGAAACCTATTTTTAGAGACCATTGGGATTATAGTGTGGACTTAAATTCAATAAAATAAAATTTTTTCATGAATTCAAGTAAAATTCAAAATATGAGTGGGGTATTTTGAGGTCGGAAGTGATCCCCCTTTTATAATTCAAAAAAAAGGGACTTTACCATGAAAAAGAAACATATGTAAGGGGTAAGAATAGAATGGTGTGAAAGTTAGATGAGTTAGGTATGAAGTGGTTGGTGAGAGATCTGGATATGACTTTAAAACATAAAAAGGGTTTATATATTCTATAAAGATCAAGTAAACATAGAAAAATTTGAACCACTTTAGACAAGCCATTTAAACTCCAATTACTCTTACTTAAATATTAATCATTTCAATTAATTTATTATTAAAAATATAAGTATCCCATTATTTCCAAATTTTTACAATTTTATCATGAATTTTGGATCCATTTAAAAAAATTAATTTCAAAAAAAATTTCAAATATGTTTTTAAATTACACACACACAACACATAATAATTGTTTTAAAAAAGAGTGTTTAAAATTTAAACTTATATATAAGATATATTTTTTTTGATACAGATTTCCATGATGGTAATTGATTTAATAAAAGAAAAATAAAGTTTCTTGACATTAAAATGAATGAATAATTGAATATAAATAAAATATTAGTTAATTAAAATAAAATATATTAAACACTTTTATTTATCAAAGTAAACTTTTACTAATGTTTGTCATGGGTTTTATAAGTACAAATAATATTTAAAAATGCATAATTTTATTTCTTAGTTTCATATTTTGTCACTTAAATTGTTTTATGACCTTCTAGGTCATTCTTATATATTTATAAATTCATGAAAATTAAAATTTTTGTAAAACTTTCATTTTTAACAAAAATTCAATATTTTCATAAAATACTCAAAAATTCAAGTTAAGTAAATTTTGATTTTCTAAATTGAATAAATATTATTTTATCTAATTATATATAAATAAATTATGTATTTAAATTTTAAAATTAAATAAAAAATATAAAGCTCAATCGCTTTTATTTAAAAATATCTTTCTTAAACATTTTGTGATTTTAATATTATTTCATATCAATTTTATAATATTAATAATTTTAATAGTTTCTATCATTTATAGATATCTTATATGTTATCATATTCATATTCTAAATATGATCAATTTAATTTAATAATGCATCATGACCTTTATTTTAGTGTGTTTGAAGAATGATATCGAACTCAATATTATTTGAAGGAAAATATTTAAACTGAAATCTAAGGATGTTATATTCGCTATAACTCAAATAAATTAATTCATAGAATTTTTTAGAACAAATAATTAACTATTTCAAAAATATATACATTTTTTAAGATAAAATATGAAATGAAATGTTTACATTAATACATTAAGTAAAACACTAATACAAATATTCTCCCTCTATCGTATTAACTGAATGATTTGTTTTACCTTGAAATATAGATACTTTTTGTGAGAATTTTCTACAAATAAAACATTTTATATTCACATTGGGATATACCCCATTGATTTTCCTCCCAAATTGTTTCCATTAATGAAATTGTTTTTTTTATTCATTTTCTTCATCACTTGGATTTTCACAATGTTTTATCCTTTTATTCTATGGTGTGATGCAGAATTTAACTATGTACAATTAATTAATAGTATATCTTGATAGTTGATTTGGAATATTATTATCATTTCTAATCCTAGTTCTTTTCCCAATAGATTGTAGGTCGAGATAATAACCATATTGTCCATTGCATCTATTGTTATCTTGGTTCCTCCTTGGTCTAACCGTTAATTTAAATTAAAACTTAGGGATGAGAATACTTAATTTCATAAATCTTTTTACGGAGAAATATTGATAATATATGAAATAATTAATAAATACTGTGAAAACCTTAACTTATGAGTTTTTTAACTTTAATCATGATGATCCGTTGTTATTTTATTACTAAGTTCTCTGATATAGTAAACATACATTAAATAATATGTTCAAATAATTCATAATGGTTTGTAAAGAGAATATCAATTAACCCAACCATATACCCTAGTAGTGTTAAACCAAGTGTTTAGTAAGGTCTAATTCATCAAGCACTAGAATAATTGATGAGATATACTTGATCAACTATTTTAGCAGTTATTAACCAAATATTAACATGTTCCAAAACCAAATCCTCATGTAGTATTCAGAATAAATATAATTTCTAGGAAAACCACATAATCACTACCTTACCAAAATTTCATGAGGTTCTTATATACAAATACTTATACCTTGGTCAACCACAAATGTTCCTAAACCTAATCCCCAAACAATATAAAATATTCAGAACATAGAAACTAAGGTTTATTTATACCACTGAAACCAAGCTCATCCTTAACTCATAAACCCTTGATTTAATTCAAAAATCTTTAATTTTCCTCAACAAATAACATGTTAACCTAAATGATCATATAAAAATTATTTGATACCAACTGTAGTTCCCCTGAGCCCCTACAATGGAATCTAATACCAAAAATTTATAACTTTTACCATTGTTTTTGATACCCATCCATTATTGAGATATATTTCTCATATTTATAATATAAGGAAATTTAAATTTATAGATTAAGAGAGTTAGGAAAAATCATAAACTAGTAAATATAAAGTATTCTAAAAAAATGATCATATTTTTCACTATATAATATCCTAGTAAATCCATAATGGTTCTTCAACGTCACTTATTAATTTTACACACATGATAATATTCTAGGATTTGAAAACCTAATACTTCCATTCATAACCTAAGGAATGGGAAATATAATAACGGGTGAGATCAAATTCCCAATAAGTGTAAACATGATAATAAATCATAGCATGAGATATTTAAGGTGTAATGTGATATCTTTATGATAATGATCATAATATTGAGAGGAGGAAATAAATAGTTGATATCATAAATACAAAGATTAAATAATGATCATAACATAAAATAATGGCATCATAAGAATGTGTCAACAATATAAACGTGATATCATAATCATATTTCAAGGTTTAGTCCCCAGGTCTTCATCGTTATATACCAAGTATTACTCTCTAGGTAATTATCATAATCAAAGGATTACACCTCATGATATATATAAAATATTCGTTTTACTCCCTAATCCAGTGTTAATCTTCTCATGAGACACTAACATTACCCAGCGCATCAAAATTAAATCTCATTTCACCCATCACAATAAATAATAACTATTTGTGAAACTAGATTTAAATCAGTGTAACATAAAAACAAAAGTAAATGAAAAGGGTTTTGTATCCATTTCAAGTGGTTCCCTAAGAAGAATTCAAGATTTCATCAATAAAAATGAAATGATAAACCGATGTAATATAAACGGTTATCTAATGAATTTAAATATAATTATAAATAAAAAACTCCAAAATATTATATGTATATGATATTTAATCCATATGAACAATCGATATATATTTTAGGTAGTAATTTCCCTTATCAATCTATTAGTCATCTTGGTAAGTAATGGATCATAGGTAATTCACAAAGGAAAAGAATTATAATTAAATAATTCCTTTAAAATTGGGTGATTTGGTATCAAGAAATAATATTTGGATCATACCATATATGTAAATGATAATTTCATCAATTATCTAGATAAAAAAGGTGGACAGTATTATTTGAAGAGTGACCTTTATTAATCATATGACATAGATAAATAATACTCCTATAATCGTTGGATTTTTTTAAAAAAAATAAGAATTTACATTTCTCTAGAAAACAATTGAAAAATAAATACTTAATTTAACCAAGTGAATAATAATTTTCTTTTTGAAAACATGAAAATGTTGTGACGGAGTCTCTTTGAACATAGAAAAGGTGGTATAAATATACATTCATTCAAAAATGTGTAAAATAGATTCCACATTATTTAAAATTACACTTAAAAATACATTTAAAGACTTTATTTTAAAGTAAAATTAATAAATTCAAGGTCATTTAAAATTCACTTTTAAATAAAATTTTCAAATAATTCATTTTAGAATATTTTCAAACGTTAATTTTTAAGATTTTTATTTTAAAATTGATCATCTATAAAACATTTAAATTATGGTAAAACCATTTAGTAAAACCCACATCATAAAAAATATGTTAATATTTTTATTTAATATGGTTTAAGATAATTATAAATTTCACATAAAATATTATATAAAATAATTTTAATGGTTAAAACATGGATATGAAATAAAAATATCCTTTGTAATGTTTAGAATTTATTCATATCAAAATTATACTTAAACTTTATGAATCATTTCATCAAAGGATATTATATTGAGGAAGAAACGTAAAATACCCCAAGAAAATAAAATCTATAATTTCAAGAGATAATTAAAATAAGAGAACTTGAAAATAAAAATCAAGAAGAGATTTTATAACCCATGGTAAAAGGAATTGAGTTGATAAAACAATTATAACTTGAGTTACATTTCTAATAAACACCTTCAAATATGTAGAGATTGAAAATAAAAAAAAAACCTTGAATAAATGATATTTTATTAAAAGATAATAATGGGGTATAATATATACCATATAAAAGTAAATTAGTGTGTAAAAAAATTCAATAAAGGGAGTTTGAGGCCAAAATACCTTATGAATTAAGAAAAAATTCAAAATAATCCACTTGAAAGAAATAGATCATGAATTTTAAGTTAAATTACCAAGAATAAGGATACACTATTTGAAATAAATTAGGTGCATAAAAGAACATGAGTTTCAAATAAGGACGTTTTGAGATGAAATCCTTACCTTATTTCTATGCCAAGTCAGGTTCGATCTATGATCCTGTATAAAAAATATAAATATCATAATAACTAATTTTAGAACTGAATTAATCAATAAAAAAATTTATAATTTTCTTATATAATTATTATTTATATATATTAGTTACTTTTTTCCAATTTTCCAACATTGGGTGTTTATATTTTAAACCCTTTCTAGTAGTTTCATAGGAGCTGTGTCGGTATTCGTTACTCTCCAAAGTTCATAATTTCATATTCATTAATGTTAATATAACATATTAAATATAATTATATATGAAATTTAAATTTCATTACATTAGTACTTTAATATTTATATTAAAAGAGAAAATCAATTATGAATATTTTTCAATGATTTTCACCCAAAAAAATAATGTTTTCAAAATTAATGAGTGTTATTTTGTTATATCATTTATATAAAAAATAAAAAATATTTATTTACATGTTTATATAATATAATGATAGTAATTAACTTGTCATAATCATCCATTATATAATTTTGTAGAATTTTCGAATCTCCTGGGGGATATGATTTGGTAAATCCTTAAGCATAGTGAGAACCATTATTAAGGGAATAAAAAACCCTAAGAATATATATTGGGAAGTATATCATGGATAACATAGATTGAAACTTATAAATTCATATGTTATGTAAATAAATTCAATTTATAAGTTAACCCTTCTTTCATAGGATTTCTCGTTATATGTTGAAATACTCATCTCTAATTTTTCTTCTATTCTAGTTACTGGATGAAAATAAGATGAATCGAGTTAACAATAGATGTGAAGGGAAATGTGACTAATGTACCAATGATATTCCCAATAAAATGGAAGCTCAATTGGACATATTGTCACTATGGAAACCCAAATATCAAAAATCATGATTAACAATTTCCATATAGTTGAATTCCCAAGGAAATCATGGAATAGGAAGACAATATCTCATGAAAGTTATTCTAATGAAGTTGATAAGGGAATAAAGTACAAATTTACTTCATGCAGTATGTGTGGAAAGAGAAACCAAGGAAAATTTCACAAAGGGACTAGAATATGTTTTAAGTGTGGAAAGGAAGAGAAAAAAGTGTCCAATTATCATTACAAAATGGAAAATTTGATAAATGGAAACAATTTTCTATCTATGGAATAAAATATAGTTTTATGATATAAATGTGGATAAGTTGGGATTTATCAATTCAATTCTCTATTACAGGGGTAGAGAGTCATGATGGGAATAAAAAATATCTATGATCAAGGGATCACAATAATTAATATTCGAAGAGGTTTAATCATTAATTAATTACATGCAACCACTACTTAAATTTAGTGTTTGTAGTAGTGTATTTATATTCATGTCCTATTAGTATATCATTTATGTTTTCTATGAGCTTTGATTCTCGAGAAAAAATGATAATAAATAATTAGGTTTAAACTTCTATTAGTGTTGTTTCACATGTTGAAGTTTGTGGGAATGTTCTTATTGAAAATATTATAAGTCACCCTTTTGTGAAATTTGACGAAAAATAAAAAATTCTTTACCTTCATCTCAAGGCAATTGAAATTTCCTTATCTAAACTATCCCATGCATGATCTCGAGTTAGCAATTGTAAACCATAAGTTGAAAATATGGTGGCGTTATCTCTTTGAGGAGAAGTGTGAAATATAGACAGATTAAGAAAGTATAAAATATATATTCACACATAAAGTGATGAATATGTTTGAATGAATATGGTTAGATATCCTCAAGTATTGTGACTTATCAATCCATTACCACCCTGGGAAAGCGAACAGGGTAGTAGAAGCACTATGTAGAAAGGCCTCATTGATTCTATCATTAATGAGAATTGAAATGGATCCAATAATTCTATACTTGATGAAGATGGACATGGGAATCCTAAAGAAGGTAAAATCATCAATCCTTTCACAAAATATTTTTCAATTGAATCTTCTAGAGAGGTTAAAGGATGCTCAAAAGGATGATGTGGGATTCAAGAGAAAGTGGAAACTATCAAAAAATGGAAATCTTCATATGTTAAATATTAATGAAGAAGGGATTATGATATTTGGGTAAAGACAGCGTTTTCCATTAAATTAGGATTTGAAGAAAGACCTTTTGGATGATGAAAACAATTTAAATTTATCCAATCACCTAGGAAACACAAAGATGTATCGATATCTATAAGAGTATTATTGGTGGGATAACATGATGAAGAAGATCACTAAGTATACATAACAGTGCCTAGTATGTCATCAAGTCAATGCAGAGAGGAAGAAGTCTAATAGGATGACGTAACCATTACCCATACCAACATGTAAATTGGAGAACATCACCATGGAATTTGTCACTAGACTTCTAAATACATCCAAAGGAAACATTGATATCTTGTTTTTTTTGGATCATCTTATAAATATTGAACACATCATTTTAATTCTGTGGGATTTCTCATTGGATCAACTGGCATAGATATATATTAGAGAAGTTGTAGGGTTACATGGAGTACCACCATCGATTATATCTAGTCGAGATCCAAGATTCACCTCTATGTTTTCAAATAGTCTCCAACATGCTCTAAATATTGAGCTAAACTTCAATAAAAAGTATCATCCTCAAACTTATGTACAATCTGAGAAGAATATACAAACACTTGAGGAAATGTTGAGAGCCTTCTCAATGAACATTAAAGGAGGATGCGATCAACATCTTCCTCAGGTTGAGTTCTCTTACAACAATAGTTTCTACTCAAGCATCCAAATGGCTCCTTATGAAGCCCTTTATGGGAAGAGGTTAAGAACCCTGGCATGTTGGGATGATGTTGGGAAGAGAAAACTTATAGGTCCAGAAATGGATAAAGAAATGGCAGACAAGGATAAGACTATCCAGCAGCGCATTAATGATACTCATAGTTGAGAAAATAGTTATGCTAATAATCATCAATGAGACCTAGATTTTGATATTAGAGACATGTTATTCCTCTAAATATCACCATGGAAGAGGGTTATGAGATTTTTGAATAGGGGAAATATTAGTTCAAGGTGCATCAACACTTTTGAGATCCTAGATCGCATTGTAGCATTACCCAGTCGACTATCACTCCCACCGAACCTATATCAAGGGCATGATGTATTCCATGTATCGCTATGGAAGAAGTAAATACCTGACCCATCGCATGTACTCAATCCATATGCAGTGCCATTGGATAATTAACTCTACTATGAAGAGAAAAAATTAATAGCATAGATCGTAGAGAAAATGTTCTATGAAATAAGACGTTTCCCCTCATCAAGTTGTTGTGGAGAACCACAATCTTGAAGAAGGTAGTGTGGGAACTAGAGGAAGTGATTAGGCAAGGTTACCCTCATCTGTTTTAGTGTACGAAAATAAAATTTCAAGGGTGAAATTTCTTAAGGGGGGAATGTTTCAAAGACCCGATCTTTTATGAGTAAAATTACTTTTCTATTAACATATAATAGAAAACACATGCACCATTTTTTATTACTATTTTTATGAGTTTAAATAATTGTTAAGTATTTTTACTTTCAATAATATATTTATTTAATATTGATCTGACAACTGATATAAATATAACATTTTTAAAAATGAATCCTTATGACACAGACAAAGAGAGGATAGCCTCATCCAGTAGACACGGGCAGTATGAATCTCATTTTTTAGAGCTCGGAAAGGAGGTAGTGTCATTGGGACTTTCTCTTGACTAATCCCTAGTATATCTTTAACACATTAATCATGAATGGAATTGCCTATGGGATAAGTTCAAGTTAATGGATATTATGACCCAATAGATGTTGTTTGTGTCCCAAAACAGTTTTTCACCACCGCACTCCTTGCCCTTAGGTATTACGCAGGTGTTATAATGGGTTACATAATAATGTATTAGTAACTTATTGTATAATACCTTTTTATAAATCAAATTCTTCTTCCATCAACTCCTTTATGAAAATAATCCTTCCAAATCAAGACGAATTAGATAAATTGTATTTTCAGGTAAAAATGGGACTTTTGAGAAATATAAAAATTATATTAAAATATTTTTTTATTAATAATATAATAAAAAATTTATTATAAATGATAATTATATTAGTTCCTTATCTTTAAATTGTTTTTTTAATCAGTTTGATAAGATTTATATTTTTTATACGATAAAACAGAAAATGTATTTTCAAAGAATTTATTTTATGGAATCAATGAATTTTTGAAATAATTAATATTTTAAAAATATATTATTGTAGAATTAATTTTTTGAAAAATAAATGAGTATTTAATTTTTATCAAACCAAATTAAATTTTTATTATGGTTTGAAAGCAATTTTTGAAAAAACCTTTGAATTTTCAATAAATGTCAGCTTTCATTTTAAAAGTTAAAATTAACATATTTGTAATATTACTAAGATAAATTAAATATTATTTTTTGAATCAGTACATTGAAATTATCCAATGGTGAATTTTTCATAATTTATTGAGCCAGTTGAATTTTTGGGTAAAAATTAAAACCATATATATAAAATATGTGTTTTATGACATCATAGTGACCCCCAAAATGATGTAATAAATAAAAATAATGGGTATTCTAGGGAAAATATATTTTTTACCATTAAAATAATTTTATTTTATATTTTTTTACTTATTTTATAAAGCTATAGTTAATTCTCCCAAACATGTAATTTATTTTTAGATTTTAAATTCATTTCCTTTAGAGTGGGACTTACCCCCAAATAAGCAGGGGTAATATTTTATTATGTTCAGCCATTTTCCTTATAAAATAATATTTTACACACCTCTTTGAAAAAAAACCTTGGGAAAACCCCATGGTAGGGTTTTTGGTTTTTAATATTTAATTATATAGATTCAAAAACCTATGTTTGTGAAATATTAAAGAATTCCCCTCTCATTTTCTACATAAACCCGCCCAAACTCCCACTTCTCTTCACTAAAAATCCTTGGATCACATCCCCACTCTTCCCTCTTCTCTCTATAATCCTTCCAAGGTGCCTTAATCTCCCAATAACCCATCTTCAAGCTCTTGAACTCACACACTCAAGTAAGGGATTCCTTCCTTTCTCATTTTTATCCAAGTTTCTTTATGTTGGAATACCCTTTTACCTTCAATTAAAAATGTTGGGGTATGATTTCACACCACCCTCATATTATTAATCTAAATTTCATTTCATATGTTGTTATATTATGTTCCACAATCCCCTTATAGTATATTTCATGTATAAATGATGACAGACTCATTTCTCTCTCATCAACCCAACTTATGAATTTCCATATGACGACGTTATGCTGCTGAAATTGCACTGCAATTTTCCAGGACAAAATCATTGTGTAGTTAATAACATACCCATTTTTCAATTAAAGGTATTCTCATTTTTGAACATATACTTTTTTAATGGTACTTTCAAGTATTTATTCCACATTACTTAATTGTGGAATAACATATAATTTTGAATGTTCATTGTTATATGATCCATGTGGCACACTTATGCATGAAATGAAATGTTTATGAAGGGTGTTCCCTTAGAGTGCTACAATTCATTGGGTAATTTTTATTATCATTATACACTATATACAATGAGGGTTTACTCATGATAATCCATGTGCAATGAGAGTTTAATCATGCTAATTCATGTTCAATTAGGGTTTACTCAGGCTAAACCATGTGCAATGAGCCCTATATCATGCCAATATCATTATGTATATTGTTTCCACATTTCCATGTTATTATAATCATGTTATATTAGGCCTTTATATTCTTGTTTTTCTTATGATCAATTCATATTCTTATTTCCTATCAGGTATTTTATTCTTCATGTTATTCCTTGATTACACCCTTATTAGGCTTTATAGCTTACCCCTTTCTTATGTATGTTATAAGGTTATTTCATGCAATGTTAAGAATAAAGTAATGAGTTAGTCATGTCAAATAATTTTGAAATAAAGATGTTGTATTTTATGTTTCATGTTGTTATGTAACGTTCCTAATTTCCCAAGACACTTGACCTCTCGATATTTAGGGTTTTCTTAAGTTCAAGTTTTTGTAATAAAACATGTTGAAGTTTGTAATAAAGAGAAGGGTTGTTATAATCCACATCTGAATAAATAACTATGAAAAATTATTTTCATATTAGGTAAAGAAGTCCTAAATTGTTAGAATTTTTGAGGTATTTCAAAATCCTTTTTAAAGATACTAAGTGTGATTATTTTTGGGTTTTCTTGAAAATGGTCACACATACACACACTAAACATAATATTAGATCAACTATCAGGTAAGTGGAGAATACTTCCAATAATACCCATATAACTGGTTTGATCCACATATTTCCTAGCTTCATTAAGGAACAACTTACAGGTGGTACTCATATGAGTATCACTAATCTTAGTGCTTTCCAAATTAAAATGTTTTAAAAGGTATTTAGTTTATTTAATTTGATTTCCAATAATTCCTTATTATTTTGAAAAATTTTAAAACCTAGAAAGAATTTAATTTCACCCATTAATCTCATTTCAAATTCATTTTGAATCATTTGTTAAAAATAAATACAAAAAAATTAGAATATAAAAAAACAATATCATCAATATAGATTTTAACAACTAAAACATTTTTTCAAATTAATTTTATAAATTGGGTAGGGTCATATACACTATTTGAGAAAGCTTTTGAAATAAGAAAATAGTTGAACCAATCATAAAATGCTCTAGGAGCCAATTTTAAACCATATAAAGCTTTTGTTAGCATAAAAATTCTATTTGGGAATTTATGAATTAGAAATCCATGGGGTTTTTCTACAAAAAAATTCTCAACTATATACTCATTTAGTAATAAACTTTTAAAATACATTTGATATAGTTTGAAATCTAGATGTACTGAATATCCCATCAGTATTCTAATGTATTCAAGCCTGGCTATATGTTCAAAGTATTATTCATAATATATACAATTTTTTTTATTATAACCCAGTGAAACTAGTCAATCCTTATTTCTTACTCTTGTATCAAAGTCATAAACATTGTTTCTAAACACCCATTTAGTTCATATAGTCAAGGTATATTTGTGTATGTCAACAAGTTCTCTAATAATTTTATCTAGAGGGTGTTTTTTAAGAGTATTAATTTCTCAAGAAAAAAATAAGATCTACTCACCTTAGCTTTCTCTATAATTCCAGGTTCAATTTCTAGAAGTTCCTCAAGACTGAATGTTTTTTATTCTTTCTATCCAGTAAAATTAAAAGTTTTAGGTTTTATGTTCATAGTTGATAAAGCATCCTTATGGTTTTATAAATAATTATTAGGCTCATGTGGATCTATATCATCAAATTTGATATTAAAATAATCTTCCACAGTCTTATTCATTTTGTTAAAAACCCTAAAAGATTTACTGGAATTTGAATAACCCACGAAAATCTCATTATCACTTTTGGATTAAAACTCTTCAAGATTATTCTTAGTGTTAATAATGAAGACTTTGAAATAAAAAATTAAAAATTAATTAACCATAGCCTTTCTATTATTCCAATGTTAAAAAGGATTTTCTATAAAAAAAAATTAATTCAAACTATAGTTATTATATAGTTGAGATCATTCACATACTATTCCAAAAAGTAGAAAAGTTATTCATATTCATTAAGCATAGTCTAGGTATCTTTTGAAGTGTTCTATTTATTCTTTTTAATGCTCCATTATTTTGAGGGGTTCTAGTAGAAAATAAGTTATTATTATACCCATTTTGGGGGAAAAAGGATTCAACGTCTTGATTTTCAAACTCACGTTTTTGGTCATCTATTAAGTTCTTAATTCAAAGCCCACTTATGATAGTGCCTTCTGTGGATATAATTTTTGATGTTTTTTCTTTTGCTTGGCATGAGGGCATATTGCTTGTATGACCCCATTCACCCTCTCTTTGTTTTATTTTCTTCTCAATAAAAAGGGAATTTCCCTAACTTTTCAGAAAATCCCACTTATGTTTTCTATATATTTAATAAACTTGGTGAACTGACAACAACATTCACATTTTTAGATTAAAAAATACTCAATTATACCTAGAAATTTCTTCAATCAGTATATAGACATAGTACTTCCCATTTAAAAAAGAAACTCTGGATGGTCTAAAAAATCAAGGTGAACCATCACAGGAGGTTGAGAAGTTGAAACTTATTTCATAAATTTAAAATAAATCTTTTCTGGTTTCCCTTTTTGACAGAGTTTATAGACTTTTTCATTCAGGAATTTAAGTTTCGGTAGATCTCTGGTGAATCATTTATTAATAATCTTTCTAAGTGATTGAATGTTATAGTGGCCTGGTATTCTATTCTAAATCCAAGATTCTCTATGAAAAAACAAATTCAAGTAACATTTTTAGAAAAAAAATCATTATTAACAGCATTAAATTTATCATTTCAAAAAAAATCAAAAACTAAAGCATTTTTAGAATTAAAAACATTACATAAATTATTTTTAAACTTTACATGAAATCCCTCAGCACATAATTGTGATATTATAAGAAATTTATATTTTAAACCATCAATAAAAAGTACTTTAAGAATCAAAACTGATTTCGTGTAAGCAATTTGGCCAAGGCCAATTATATTTCCTTTAGCATCATGAAAAATGGTGACATAATCATCATAAACCATTATATGTTTACTGATTCTTGAGTAAATTTTATCATATGACTTGAATAGCCACTATCCAAGTACCATATAATTCTATTGGATATCTCCAAACAACTTTCATAAAAAACAAAGTTTATGTAAGAAATGAATTTAGTGCCCATATTTTCTTAGATATATATGTTAGTAATTAAAATCATTGGAACCCATACTTGATTTATTGATTTCACAAAAGAATATTACTATATTTTTGAAATAACAACATTATTTGGTTCTTTATAAAAATAACTAGCATTAGAATTACTTGAATTAGACTTGGGAAAAAAATTATCTTAACAGTCCTCCTCGGTCAAGGCTGATAACCTATACCAGTAATGTATTTGGAGGGAATTTGTTTTCCTAATATTGGATAAAAATATTTTATAAAAACTAAAAAAGACTAATGATAAGTGTTGTAGTATTTTTCTATTTAAAATAGATTTGTTTTAAAGAAAAAAATAAACAAAACACACAGCGGAATAAAAAACAAGAGCTTTGGTATCAAGATGAGACCTAATACTCTATACATGGAAATCACATACTGTAAATCATATCTTATAAAATAATATATGATCAAAAACCCATATTCGGAGTACAACATAAAATCTACCTCGGTCATGCAGGACCTCTTCTGGAAAACCCATTGGAATAAATAAACACATGCCACCCAAGGACCTCTTCCACCACACCATGGGAAAATAGGTGTAAATTGAGTTTAAGAATATATCAATTTATAATGTATTCCCATCATATGGAGTGAAAAATCAATTTATGTTTCCTAATTCTTCACATAGGTTGACCATGGTTGTCTCACTTAAGGGGCATTGTAATTGATTCAACCAATAATTTAGTATTCTCTTAATATAATTCTATTTGTACGTTTTATTATTTATAGAAATCATGGTAAAGGGATTTTAATAGTAAATGATAAATTAAAATAATTCAATGTATAATTGAAATATAAATGTAGATGTTCATGCATAGAGAATGATAATAGACAAGAAATTCCTTTGTCTAAGGTTGGATAGCATGGGTTCTTTCATTATTTATTTATTCTAAATTCAATTTCATAATTTATTTGATGAAACCTCATAAACAAATACACTGCTTTTTTGATTGAATAATAATATAATTTCTTAAAAAGACCTAATCATACCTCTTATAATAGTAAATTACGAAAACACCTCAATAGAGAATGTTATTACTAAAATTACCCATCTCTATCGTATGTTGTTTCATCCCTTAAGGAAATCCCAGCTCCGATGTATGAACGTTTTTCTTAAGATAAAGGATGGATAAATAGTGAATCAATGAAAATAATGGAATAATAAACAATTATGTAGTATTGGACTTTATCACCCATATAATATTCTTGAATCGATTACAAATATATTAAAAACATGTTTCATTGAAGTTCAATAATTAAGAACACCATTAATCATCCCCCATGGAAAATCCTTGGGTTAGTCACTTGCCATTTCAAAGTGAAGAGAGATCATGATAGAAATATTGAGGAGAGAAAAAGAATTACTTCAAGGTTCAAAGAGAAATAGATATGTAAGGAGAAAAAAACAATTTAATTACAAATATTCACATTACATAGGAAAATAATACAAAAATAAAAAAGGAAAAAAAAGAGAAATATTGAAGAATGGAAATCATGTAAATATTCCCTATACTATTGATATCATATGAAATCCATACCTTTGATCTTATTTATATTCATGAATATTCCTTGTGGTTTCATAACAGACTAATTAATATTTTTAAGGACATAAAGAAGATGAATTTTAGTTACAAAATTTTCCTTCAAAAGTATAAACTTATTAGACCAATGAAATAGTGGAATTTGGGAAAGGTGTATTAAAGAAATTTCTTCAAATAGAGTTTTTTAATTTTTCCTGAAAATATATTATTACTCTTCCATGTTTAGAATAATTTATAGCCCAATTACTCTAGGAATTCATTCTTTCTGATTTCTTCCTTAGTTATCATTAAATGTTGAGTGCCAAATGGCCATCTTAATGAGTGAAAAACTCCATAAAATTTATAGGAGGAAAAATTCTATGTCTTATCTTTCAAGAAAATATTTAAACAAGTAAGTTTGAGGTGTCTAGTCCAATATATGCCTCATTGTTTAAATAATGGTTCCACCATGTCTGCCCGAATGGGTTTTAAATTTATATATTTATTAGGGAATCCATATGCTTGAATCATCACTTCGACCAAAAGATAAATTTTGAGCCAATAAATCAAAGAATATTTAAAAAATAATCACTAAAATTATAATAATATATCAAAATTTATTCCCAAAATATAAAACTGATTAACATCTTTGAAATTTCAAAAATAAGAAATTTTCACATTTTATCCAAAACCCACCATAATTTAAAAAGTGATTAAAATAAGTTTATATTACTAAAATTTGAGGGTTTAAATAATTGAAATACATAAAAATTTATTAAAACATTAGATCTATAAATTCTCCCAAACATAAACCTTGCTTGTCCTCGATCATAAAATATCAGCATGGAATTAAGAGGGCACCAATGTTGGAAATATTTATATTCCAAAGAAATAAAATAAAAAAATTATCAATGTCAAATTAAATTTTCAAAAATCCACAAAAAATATAAATTTAATTTCCCATTATTAAAATAAACAATCACTTCATGCTTTTTACTTTTCCCCTTTGAAAATGTTGTTATTTATCTTTTCATTCATTCAATTTCTTAAATGAATTATTATCAAACACGCCATGTCTTTATTTACCTCCCTTGAATATTTTCTCTAATATCTCATGACACAATTCAGGGGGAGAAAATCTCATATCATGAAAACATTCTCTTCACCCATAATCTTGTAAAATAACTACTTTCTTCACTATGTAAAGAGAAAAATAACCTTAAAGAAGGAGGTCAATTTTTTAAGATTCAAAAACATTCTGAGGCTTAAGGTTGGTAGGAATTTATTTTTGAAAATTAAGGCTCAAGGAGGAGTTTTATCTCTTAATCACAATTCATGGTATCATTAAAAAGGTTATTATTCAAATAAAACTACTAATTTTTTTTATTTATTCAAAAGTTATTATTAGAATAACCTCACATCCACCACATGACCATGTTTGATAAAAATCATAGGTCTAGTAATGGTGATTTTTTATTTTCCCACATCACAGCCCTTTTTAAATTTTTTTGGTTATTTTTATTCATTTTTTTTATTTTTATAATTCAAAATGGGAAAAAAATGAAGTTTAATGAATTAATCAATAATCTTAATTTCCCAAAATAATCAACCCCACATGTTTTCCTAACAGAATACGTCATCCCTCCTACAGTCAATCCCTTCACCCCCACACTTCAATTTTAAAATATCCTAAAAATTCTAAGAGTTGGGTAAGAATGGATATAAATGTCTTGAAATATGGATCATCCCAAAAAAATTCATTCATGGTTTATATGGTTCAAAAACAGATTTATTTATAGGTGGTCTTTTAAGAAAAGAGAATTTTTAAAAGATATCGCAATCATTTTAAATTTGTTTTTTCATTTTCATAGCTCTGATAAGTTCAAATTCAAGTTATATTCGGTGACATATACCAAGATAACACAATAAATATGCTCAAGAATAAATAGAAATTACATGGTCTAGAAATCCTCTTAAGAATGAATATTATAACATTGTATTATCACTTGAGGCATTATTAACAATAAAAAATCAATTCACATGAATTTAAGAAAATCAAAGAATGAAAAACATTAGAGAAATTTCAATTTCATGAATAAATAAATTCCCTCTAATCGTGATCCCTTATTTCAATATCTATTTTTTGATTTAATAATTTAATTCTCCATTTTACTCATTCAGCATCATTAAAATTGAAATATAAAACATGGAATCACATGATTCCAAAAAAACTCATGTCTCCTAGATAACTAAAGTAAGGCAATAATTCAAGTACGGGTATTCATGTTTCAGTAAAAATATCAAAACATATTCTCAGACAAAAAATTATAGAGATTAAAAGATAATAACTAAAAATTAACACCCTTTTGAAATGATTTTTAGTTCTCTTTCTATAATGTTTGGGGGATTCCTTATTCCACCATGGTCTAACAAAATTAAATTCCTCAATTAAAAATTAATATCATATCATTTATGCTCAAAAAGGAAAGAGGGATTGGGATCCAAGTGAGACTAATTAATAGGACTGAATTTGAAATCTATTTTCCAAGAAATAATTTAAAGATAAATTTCAGTTTGACCCCTCTAGTGGGCCACCGGTTTTTAATTCCTCCAAAGGAAAGTACCAGCTATTTTCTAATGTTTGATGGTGTTTGGGGCTTCATTGACTTGAACCACCAATTTTAGAATTTCCCATCATCAAATTATTTGTTCTTGTCGAGGACAATTCCATGTATATATTACACTAGATCTTCCCCCTTCGTAATGTCATATAACTTTCAAGGTATGGGTAGGATGAAGTACAAAACCAAATCCTCCATCATTGCTACTTGTGAAACATTCCCTTTATCTTCTGTTACTCCCTCTAGTGAATATAAAATGTCCTCGAGTACCTATAGGTGTTTCTCAATAGGTGCAATTTATGTTTGCTCATCATCCTTGAAGACATAATAAGAGTCATCAATTTTTAAAAAATTAACATAATAATTAGTGATAATAAAATTAGTTTCAATGAGATTAAATGAATTTGGGTTTAAGAATTTATCATCTCCCTGAATCATTTTACCTTGTATATATACTTCGATGGAATGTTCCACTTAGAGTTGATAATATTTGGATAGAGGTACATAGTTAGGATCTTCCATTTTGAGTTCGAACTAATCATTTTGGATGTCCTCAGTGAAATTGGAGAAACACAAGTACACGTCTTTCTCAGCCCTAGATCTTTGTAAGTTAGTTCGGAGTTCATCAATCATGCTCATCAATTCTTAAGGTGAGAGACATGTCTTTATGCCTTGTTACTTTTACTTGACCATTATTATAAGACAATAAAGTCTTCATTGGATTTTTTCATCAGTATAGTTTATTTTTTTATTTTACCAGTGATTAATCTTCCCACGTAGAATAATTTGAATTTGAAAACATCATTGAAATTGTATTTTTTTAATATTTTTAATAAATAAAAAGAATAAAAATATTTAAAAAATGTGAATTTAGATAGTGTCATAAAAATAATTGTTTAACTTCCTAACAATGGTTCCAGTATTTATAAATGATTATCATTGTCTATGGAAAAATAAATTTAATTTTCCAAATGCAGTATAGAGGCTAACTAGGGTCATCATACCTGAGGAGCATTGAAGTTGGCTCAATCACTACTTTTTAATTCACTTAACTTAATTATATTTTGTTTTTTTTATTCATGGAAACATTGGTAATTATGTTTTTAGGGGAAATAAGAAATTAAAATAAAGAAATGCATAATTGAATTATAATTGCATATGTAGATGCAAACAAAATGATATTAGAGAATAAAGGCCTTGTTCTAGGGTTTGATAGCATAAGTTATTTCATTATTTAATTTTTATATAATTTTAATTTGATAATTCCTTTGATGAAACCTCCTTAAACCTTACTTTCCGTTGGTTTATTTTGGGTATGATTATAGTATTCATTCAGCTCACGAAACCATACCTCCTATTATAGTAAAATAGGATAACCCATCAACTGATAATGTTATTCTAAAAATGGATTGGCCCCATCATATATTTTTTCATCCCTTAAAGAAACCCCAGCTCCACAGTATGAAGTGTTTTACAAAGAGAAAGGAGGGATAAATATTGAATCAATGAAAATATTGGAATTGTAAATAATTTCATAGTATAAGACCTCTACACCCATGTAATACTCTCACCTCCATTAAAAATATTTTGAAAACATTTTTCATTGAAGTGAAATAATTATGAATTTCATAAATCTTCTCACAGGGTCAATCATCAGGTTAGCCACCAGTAATTAAAAATTGAAAAGATATAATGGTAGAAATATGGAGGAGATAAATAAAATTATATTAGGGTTAAAGGAGAAATAGATATGAAATAAGAAAAAGGAAACCGTTTAAATAAAAATATGCACATTACATAGGAAAAGAAATCCAAGATAAAAAAGAAAAGAAAATAGAAATCTATAAGTATTCCCGTCATCTAAAGATCACCACTCTGATTTATATCATATTCAATAAACCCCAAAAAGATTCTTTATTTACATGGATGTGGTCTTGGGATTTCATAATGGATCATTCAATTTTTTTTAGGACATATTGGTAGTCAATGGTTGAAATTTAATTACATAATTTTACTTCAAAAGTATATATATATTTTCCCTATATAATATAAGAATTCCGGATAGGTGTCTTCATTAACTTTTTTCATGAATATTTTTTTAATTGCTCTTAAAAAATCCAACTTAATCATTTATGTGTGAAAAAATTAGATACCAGTTACTCTGAGAATTAATTCTCTCTAAATTCTTCCCAAATCATCATTCAAAGTTGATTACCCAATGAAACTCTTAGTGAGTTAAAAAAACAATAAAATTCATTGGGTAATGAGTATATGTGTCCAATTTAAAATATATTTGGAATCACATAAATTATAGATTTTTATGTCTATTTATGCCACATTTTTTGAGGTGGGTTCTACCACCTCCATCGGAAATGTTTTTTTACTTCATTGGTTTTCTCAGGCCTCCAAATGCACAAATCAGCTCTTGGTCCAAAAGTAAAAGTTGGTCAAATTACATCAATTAATTGTTAATAATAATCACCAAAATTACAAAAATATATTAAAATTAATTCCCAATACATCAAAGTGATTAAAATATAAAAAAAATATAAAAAAAATTCAAAGTTTAGCCTAAAACACACCACAAATCAAAAAGGGGTGAATATAAGATTATATTGATAAATTTAAATGGTTTAAATAGTTAAAATTTGTATAAAAATTCGGAAAATATTATATATATCAATTCGCCTAAACTTGAAACTTGATTGTACTTAAGCATAAAATCTCAACATGTAGTTAAGAGGCACCAATGTTACTAATATTAAAATAATAAAGATATAAAATCAAAAAATTATAAACATCAAATAAAACTTTCAAATATCTAGATAAATTATCAATTTAATATCATGTTTTTCAGAGAGAAAATCAATTCTTACATTTTAATTTTCCCCTTTGAAAACATATAGTACTTCTATTTTCATTCATTCAAGTACCTAAATTCATTATAATTAGACATTCCATGTGATGATTTACCTCACTTGAATCTTTTCTCTCATATATCATGATAAAATTCAGGTTGAGTTATGATTATATTATGAGAAATTACTTATTATCCATAATCTTGTAAAGGAACTACTTTATCCACTTTGTAAATACAAAATTCAAATAAAATCATGATGGTTTTTATTTAAAGGTTAAATAACATTTAGGCATAAGGTTGGAAAGAATTGATGATTCAAAATTAAGGCTCGAGGAGGAGTTTTATGTCCTAAGAAAAATTATTGATATCAAAAATAATAGCATAATGCAATTATCTTCTTAAATTTACCAACTCTCAGTTATCCAAAACTCAAAATAAGAGTTATGATCAAATAAATCATAATGAATGATTTGTACACCCACTTGAATATTTTATTTACATTAATAATTTTTTTCTTTTTCAAAAAAACATTTATTTTTTTTATTTTTTCAAAATTTGTGATTATAATAAAACTCACATCCACCACCTAACCTTTTATGATAATAATTGTAGTTTTAATAATGGTTAATTTTGGTTTTCCAAAATCACATCCCATTTTCCTCATTTTTTGGGTTCATTTTTTTCATTTTCCATTTTTTTAAATTCAAAAGATAAAAAAATGAAGTATTATAAATGAACAAACAGCCTTGATTTCTTATAAAAATCAAAAACATAAATTTTCATTACATTTTATTTCCTCCCTTCCACCCTGACTCCCTACACCCCCAAATTTCAATTTTAAAAAATCATGAAAATACTAAGATGAGGGTAGGAGTGTATATAAATGCATGGAAACATGGATCATCCCAAAAAAGGATATTCATGTTTTTTATGGTTTAAATAAGGATTCGTGTAAATGACTTATTTTAAGGATATGGGATTTTCAAAATATTCCTCATTTATTTTTTATGTTTTTTTTATAGTTATACATTTGACAAGTTCAAATGAAAGTCTTGTTCGGTGACATGTCCCAATATCACTCAATAAATATGCTCAAGAATAAATAGGAAGTACTTGGTCAAGATATTATCTCATGAATAGTAACTATAAAATTGGACAATCAATCATAGAATTATTAATAATAATAAATTAATTCACATGAATTTAAAACATTAAATGCATGAAAAATGTTATGGAAATTTTATTTTCAAGAATCAATCAATTTCCTCAAATCAAGAGTCATTATTTCAATATCCATGTTTCAATTTAATAATTTAATTATCTATTTTACTCATTCAATCTCATTAAAATTAAAATATAACACATAGAATCACAAGATTCCTAAGAAACTATTGTCTCCTAGATACGTCAAGTAAAGAAATAATTCAAGCATGGGCATGCATTTTTTAGTTAAAATATAAAAACCTATTCTCAGAAAAATATAGGGAGTTGAAAAAATAAAAACTAAATGTGAACTCCCTTTTGAAATGATTCTTAGTCTACTTCCTCTAATTTTTCATGGATTCCTTGTTCCACCATAGTCCTAAAAAATTTAATTACCCAATTTAACATTAGGATCATGTCATTTATCCTCAAAAATATAATAGGGAGTGGGAGGCAGGTTGTAAAAATAACTAAGACTAAATTTTGAAGATAAATTCCTAAAAATAATGTAATGATAAATCTCAAAACCATCCCCAAAGTGGGCCCTAACGTTTTTACTTCCTCCAAAGAATCGTACTAGCTGTTATCCAAATTATTATTATGGTTGGGGTTTCTTTGACTTGAACAACTACATATAGATTTTCCCAACATCTATTGTTTTTTTCTCATAGATAATTACTACATGTATAGATTACACATGATCTTCCTCCTTTACAATGTGGTATAACTTTAACGGCAGGGGTATGATGAATTATAGAACCACCTCCCCCTTCATTTCTACTTGTGAAACATTCCCTTTCTCTTGTATTAATGCAACTAGTTAATATTCAATTTCTTATATGTGATCTAGGTGTTCCTCAACTAGTGTAATTTCTTTCTCTTCATCATCCTCCAGGTCGTAATAAGAGTTCTCCAATTCTAAAAAATCAAAAACAATTAGGAGGGGTAATCAAATTCAATAAATTTAAATGAATCTGTCTTTATGAATTTATAATCTCCTTGAGTTGCTTTGGCTTGAATCTCTTCTTCGAGGGAAATATCCTCCTGAATTTGATCGTCATTGGATATGGGTAGGTAGTAGGGCTCCTAAATTTGGATTTTTGCATCATATTCTGGTATATCATTAGTGAAATTTGGGAAAACTAGGGTCATTTCATTATTTTCCTAGAATATTTTCAATTTAGTTTGGAGTTCATCGATCTTTCAAAGCAAATCCAGATGTGAGATCCATTTTTTATACCTCTTTTCTTTTTATTGAGAGTTTTCATAAGAGAATCGGTTCTTTTTCGGAATTACCCCTCAGAATGTTCTATTTCATATTCTTTCAGTTGTGAATAATCTTCCCATTTAGAATAATTTAAAATTGAATAAATCCATTAAACTATGGTTTTTTATATTTTTTTATAAATATGTAAATAAAAAATATTTAAACAAAATGTGAATTTAGAAAAACTGATCGAAATAACTATTTATCACACTAGAAACTACAACCATTTTTTATCCACACTAGTAATATAGTATCAAAAAAGAAATTCAATTTTCCTAATATAGCATAGAGGATAACCAAGGTCGTCTCACTTGAGTAGAATTGTAGTCAGTTCAACCACTAATTTTTAATTCACTTAATATAATTATTTTATTGTTTTTTATTATTTATAACAATGATGGTAAAGAAGTTTCTATGGGAAAAAATACATTTTAAAATAATGAAATGAAGAATTGAAATATAATTGTAGATACAGACACAAATAGAAGGATATCAGAGAATAATGGTCTTGTTCCAGCTTTTAATAACATGGGTTCTTTCATTATTTGATTATAGTTTAAATTGTATTTGATAATTTTTTGTTGAAACCACATTAAAATTTTACATTTCTATGATTTAATGATTGTGTTATTATAGAATAACTTTGGTGCACCTAACCATACCTCTTCCAATAGTAAAATGGGATAAAACCTCAACCAATAATGATATTCCTAAAAAAACCTATGCTCCATTGTATGCCTTTATATCCCTCAAGGAAAGCCCAACTCCACTGTATAAAGGGTTTTCCCGAGAGAGGGGAGTAAGAAATAGAAAATTAAATAAAAATGGAATTTGAAATAATTTCACGCGATTAAACCACTGCACCCAAGAAATACTCTCTCCTCAATTACAAATAGATTAAAAACAAGTTCCATTAAAGTGTAATAATTAAGAATATTGTGACTCCTCCCCTAGGGGAAATCCTTGGGTAAGTCACTTTCCATTGAAAATTGAAAAGAGATCATGATGAAAATATGTAGTATAGAAAAAGAACAATATTAGGGTTCAAATATAAATATTTATATAATAATAAAAAGGAAACACTTTAATTAAAAATATGATTGTTACATGGGAAAAGAAAACTAAAATAAAAATAAAATAAAATATATATCATAATGCATTTTTGTCATCAAAATATACCCTATATAATTTATATCTTCCTCAATTCACTCCTAGACTCTTATTTACTGGCATTGAAGAGGCCTTGGGTTTCATAATTTGCAAATTAATTTGTTTTGAGACATGATGGTAGTCAACAGTTGAAGTTTTAGTTAAAAAAATTCTCTGAAAGTTTCTACATGTTATCCCCATAAAATGGCCGAATTGAAGACATGTGACTCAATAAAAGTTTTTATAAAAAAAATTCATTGATCATCAAAATTCCACCTTAAACCTCAATGTTTATAATAATTTGCATCAAAATTACCACAGGAAGTTTTTCTGTCTGAATTATTTCCGAATCTACATTCAATGATGAGTGCCTAATGGCACTCTTTATGAGTTAAAACTATATCAAATCCATTTGATGAATGATTATATGTGTCCTATTTAAAATCAATTTGTAATCACATCAATTAGATGTCTGTATCATGATTTAGGCCTCGTTTACATTGGTGGGGTCCACCATGTCTATCCAAAAGGTTTTTATATTGATTGATTTGTTCAGGCCTCCATATACTAAAATAAAATCTTATTTAAAATATGTTTTTTCAAAGAGAAATGGTTATTTCCCCCATAAAATTCCCTAAATATTCTTTTAAATAATTTTTTATATAATATAAAATCCTCTTTTTACGTAAGTTTTACTGGGGATGTAATCCAATGAATCATCCTCATTATTTCTCTATATGTTTTTTAATATGGTGGAAATATTTTTAGGAACCATGTTCCACTACCAAGGGTAATTCTATAATGAAATTATGAAATGATTATGAAACCAACTTTCTTTCCTTAGATTATGATTTATGGAAATTTTTGTGCATCCTATTTCATTTCATTAGTTCAAATATGATGAATTTTTAGGTTCTTTTAATACACATATGTATGATTTTCATTATGTGATGGGTTGTACCAAACTTATATATCTCTCCAATGAATTGGATAAATATTTATATATCATGAGATAAATATGATTCTAATGGGGAGTAAGTTCAGTTCAGTAAGAAACTATGTCCACTATGATTTTCTTGGTAGTGAACCCTAACTACTACCATGGTTTTTGGGAGTGAACCCAACAAACTATGATAGTCTTAAATGTGATCCTTGACTAATATGGAAATGATTTTCTATACTTTTATATATGTCACAATCCAATGTCTTATGATTATGTTATACTCTCATGGATTGTTTTCTTTGATTCCATTTTGACTTATGTCTTATGTGCTACCAAGATTTATTCCATGACACAAGATTATAATCTATAATTTATATAGTATAGTTTTCAGATTTTATTCTCATGTTACCATACCATTATACTCATGTTATGTTTAAGTGATCACTGATCTATACCTTTTTACCCTTAATAAGTATTTTTTATCACCCATTCTTATGTTTCCTTTCCTCAAATTGTGAAGAAATATTTTAATTAAGATGAGTCTAATAAGGGTTCTAGTTATGAAGAACATAAATAGAGACTCTTATGAATAAATTATTCATGTGTCCATGTTTCAAAATATACTATACCAATATGATTTTGTCCCATATCATAATGTTATGTAATAAATATTCATCTAAAAAGATGTAGTATCTATATATGAAAATTATGTTTTCCTATACATTGTATTAGATCAATGTTTAGTTATCCTTTTGAAACTATGATTATAAACCTTTTTTTATAACTATAGGGATAAGTATAATTATTGTATTACACCCTAATTTTTTGGTAAAACTTATGGATGACCTAGGTTAAACCTAAGGTATAATATATTGAAAATAAGTTTTCTTGATTTGGACATCTAGTGAAAGGTTTTCCATGTTTAAATTGTTTTCCACTATGATTATTATTTCTCACATTATAATTTCTATTTTTAGTCAATATTTATTACCCAAAAGAATCATGTTAATACTAAATGCGATATAAAATAAATTAAGTTTTGTCATGAGAAACCATATATTACGGGGGATGGAATTAAAAATATTATTGTTATGCTCACACACCACTATCATGATATGAATCCCACTGAACATCCAAATGATAAAATGTGGGATGAATGTTATATTGATCCCTTTGTATGGAAACATCCTATCAATTTTAGTGGTTTTTATGTTCCACTAGTTTCTGTGAAATGGATCAATACAACTAAAAAGATATTTTCTATTCTCCAGTGTTCAAAACATGAAGAAGTAATTTTGACTTTCAATCCTTTGGAAGGAAAATAATATCGATATTTGAATCTTATCGAGAACATGAAGAAATGCGTAGAATTTTCTGCCATAATGTTTTTTGATCTTAAGATGTTTTTTTAATAAGTAACTTACTCAAATTATTCATAAGGAAATGGAGAAGGAATTCCTTGAGCTAAATCATAAGGATGATGAATCTTTTTGTACCTATAAGGAAAATTTTATGATAATTTTGAGGTATACATATATTAATGTCATCCAACATAAAATTAAGGTTGTTCATTTCTTCAGTGTCTTATAACCATGTATCTAAAAGGTTTTAACCATAATATACTTTAGTAGATATAAATAAATCATTAAATTTTCTATTGAGTTGGAAATTTATAGTGGATTTACCGATACATATCATATTTTTTATAAGAAAAGAAAGATAGAATTTAAAAGAATTTCTAAAAATTAAGGAGGGAAGAACATGATTGTTCCCTAAAGCAAAATGTATGGAAGGAAACATAGTGTAAATTTTATTATTGGTATTGATAAGTCTTTTAAGTATGGAAAATAAGGTCATAAGTCAATGAAATTATGAATTTATGGGAAGAAGTTATCGAATTATTTGAATAGATAGAAATCTCTAAAAAATGTACCAACAACACTCCAGTGTTTCAAATGTAAAGAGAATAAAAATTATGATAACTAGTGGTCAAATTTTAAGGTTAATGATGATGATCCACATTATAAATCACTTAAGTTGAGTGATAAATGGGAATCTCATTTGATCACTATTGGAAACGTGGATTGTTATAACAAAGTGGTAAATGGTACACTTACTATCCACTCTAGTACTACAAATGTATTAATTTATTCTTGATCTAACTATTTAATATCTAAAGTATTTTATAAGGGTATAAAAAATCCACCTTAGTTATTAGATTTTTAATTAATAGTAACCCCTATTGTTATGATGATCACATATCAAGTCACTTATTTTTATCTGGGTGAAGATTGTTAGACTGTGATTCTTAAAAATCTAATTATTATTTTATTCGAGGATTGGATTTATTTACATAAATCTAACAACAATTTTTGATGAATATAAGTCATGTTTGATATTCTGAACCAACCTTTGATTTTATATCCCGATGAAGATAAATATGAAAATCTAATGGAAATCACATCCAATATGTGGGTCTATATTCCTTTTAAAAAGTGATGTTTATCACATATGGTAGGGGAGAAACTCAACATAAAATATATTTCTATTGTAAAAGATTATTTTTATGTATTTATAGTAAAAATGGTTGGTCTTTCGGTAAATCATAAAGTTGATATCTTAGTATAACTCCTACAATGTTTTATAACTATTTCAAATAATCCATATAGAATTTCCCCCAACTGAGTTATAGGAATTGAATATAAAAATCCCAGAGAATCTTGAAAAGGGATTCATTTGGATATATGTGCCACCTTGGGTTGCACCAGTTCATTTTGATAAGAAGAAATATGGATATATACAACTTTTCATTGATAATTGAGAATATATTCAGATCACAATATTGAAAAAGTATCTAATATCTCATATTTATGACATTTATTATAAACTACTTAGATATCAATAAAATACTTGGATTGACCTTCATTTTGGATGTCATCAAGGGTCAAGAACATGGATATACCCAATATATCCCTCTCTATATGGTATGTATACTATAAATTTATAGTTTTTCCATTTGGTCTTATTAATTCACATGTTATCTTAATTAATTTAATGAATAGAATCATTAGATATTACCTTGAAAAAAAATTATTATTTATAGATGATATTATTTTATATTCAAAGACCTAGGAAGAGATTGAAGATCATTTCATAATTATGTTGAAAACTCTTAGGAATGATATGATTTAGGAAAAATTTAATAAGTGTGAATTTTGAATTTTGAAAGATAAATTGTTCGGTAATATAATCTCTATTAATGGTATATCAGTATATATTTCTAATATAAAATTTATTGAAAATTTTCCCATAACAACCATTATTGTTGAGATCTGTATTTTATTGGTTTGGATAGATATTATAGGTTCCTTGTGTAAAAAATCTAACAACTCTCTAATATTCTCCACAAAATAACATGGAAGACAGATAAGTTCATTTGGATATAATAACGTGATGAAAATTTACAGAAAATAAAAATAATGTTAGCTAGTATACATGTTATTACTTTACCCTATAGTGGAGAAAGGATGGTAATCTATATTGATGCATTATGAAAGTGACTGGGATGTGTTCTCATGTAGAATGATATGGTGATTTCTTATGTCTCACGATAATAGACACTTCTTGATAAAAATTACACATCTCGGTATTTTGAGTTAGGAATGGTAATTTTGGCATTAAATATTGATGGAATTATCTTTACAGAAAACGATGTGATATATATACTAATAATAAAATATTAAAGTATATTTTAATACAAAAATAGATGGATATTAAGTATAGAATATGGTTGGAGGTGATTAAATATTATGAGTCCCCAATACATTACCACCCTTGTAAATTGAACAATGTGGTACATTCTATCATTCAAATGGATTATGCAAGATTATCTATGGCTAGGATCATAAAATATATAATATTTTTGGATTCTGAAAGTATGGATATTGAAATATTGATGAAAGGTGGTAAATATTTTCTTTCTAAAATGAGTGTCCAACTATATATTTGTGTCAGAATTATAGATAAATAGAAGGAATATGTGGAACAACAGAAGAAGGTTAGATATCTTTATAAGTTCAACCTTTCTAGTGAGGGAATCAAAAGTAGAATAAAAATGTATGTTTCATGTAAATACAATATTTTAAGAATGATTAATTAGATTAGGATAATATTTTATCATTCTATATTCATCCAAGAAGTATTAAGATATATAGAGATATAAATGATTATTTATAGTAGGGTAGTATAAGGAGAGATATTGTAGAATATGTATTATGGTAATTAGTTAGTCAATAAGTTAACTCAGAGATAAAAAATCTTAAGGGTATATAACAATCATTACCCACACCATAATATAAATGGGAAACATTAAACATAAATTATTTCCTTGGAATCCCTAAAACATATAAAGGGCATAATGTTGTCTTGGTTGTGGTCAATTTCATTATAAATTCATCGCACATAATTTCTCTTACATAATATATATATCTAGGTAATATTTCTATGATATACATTAAATAAGTTGTAAGTTTACATGGAGTGACACATTATATTTTATCTAGTCAGGATCTACGGTTTACATTTATGTTTTGGTGAAGTCTTCAGCATGATCTAAATACAAAGTTAAGATTCATCACTACTTATCATCCTCGGAAATATGGTTAGTCTAATATAACCATTAAAAACCTATAATATTTATTTGGATCTTATTATATGTAATTAAAAGGTTTTTGGTATCGAGACATTTTTCTAATGTTGATTTCTTACAGTATTGGATTTAATTAGAAAATTTTGATGGCTCTTTATGAAGACCGCTATAGAAAGAAGTGTTTAATTTCAATATACTAGGATGATGTTAGATAATGAAATCTAATGGGGATAGAGAAACATGTGTAAATGGAAGATAAAATCATACTCATTCTACATCACATCAAGCAAACTCATAGTCGATAGAAAAGTTATCTTGACAATAATTGGAAGAATCTGGAATTCAAAGTTGGGGGATGGTGTTCCTATGAATTTTTTCACAGAAGATGGTTGTGAGATTCAGAAATAAAGGAATATTTATCCATATGTGTATTTTCCTTTTAATATTATTGATTAAGTTGTGAAGGTATGTTTTCACTTGGAACTTCCACAAACCTTTAAAGACTTCAGGATGTTTTCCATGTATCTCTCCTGATGAAGTATAGACTGGATCCATCACAATTACTCAACTCAAAGGTCATACCATTAGAACATGATCATTATTATAAAGAAGAATTGATATAAATATTTTATCCAATAGATAAAGTATTATGGAAAAAGAATACTCACCTAGTTTTATTTACCTAGAGTAATTGGAAAATCTAAAAATGGGGTAGAATATAACACCTTGATATTTTATAAAATATTTCTCTTTAAAAAAATTGGTTTCTTTTATAGATTTCATTATACATAACACAGAGATTAAATTAATTGTGACACACTAATAATATATTTTTTGTGATAGTTATCACTTAGTTACTGGATTGGAGGATAGGTGTAAGATTAAATTAATTATGAAAAATGTATGGTTTCACATTTATAAAATTAATTCATTGGTTATCAATTAATTATAAATAAAAATTAAAAACATTTTATAATAAAAAAAATATTAAAAACTGTTTTCAAGTGATTAATGTGTTTTTAACTTAATAAACTAAATTAATCACTATTAGTGAATGATTTTAATGAATATTCAATCAAAATTTTTAAAGGTAGTTGAATATTTTTTAAAAATAATGGGATAAAAATGAACCATGTTTTATTCTTAAAAAGTTATTTTTCTAAATTGTAATTGTCATCACGTTTTGCAAGCTTATTTTTAAAATTAATTTATACCACTTGTAGAAATCAAGTCTTATAAAATAGATTCCATATTTTCAATCATGAAGTAAAAAATTTAATAAATAATTCCCTTTAATTTTTATTCATTATGAATAGTAATTATGGTAAAATTTATCACCATGGTAATGGGAAATGAATGTATCGCTCGTGTATACATTCAGATTACTCTCTCCTCGTAGTGATACGATTAATTTCCCACAAATATATATATTGGGGTGTTACTATGATGGTTTTAATGTATAAAAATTATATTTAATAAATAATCATTCTTTTGGAATGAAAATATCATATCTACCTTCTTACCTTCCAAACTATTGGAAAATGATAAGGTCGCTTTTCCATACGGGTCGACTACGGCCTCCACAAACCGATGTGATATTTTTTAATTTCTTTTACTTGGATAGTAATAAGGATTTATTTAAGTAATATATATGATATACATTATATAATAAATATTTTGGGAAGGTTAAAAATTATTTACCATTCTTTTCTTCCACCTCGTGAAAATTGAAAATGACGTTCATGTGTACGTATGGCCTACCATCTCCATGAACAGTGTAATTCATTTTTCTACCATAATAATTGATAAATGATTATATATATATATAATGGATATATATGATATTTATATCCTGATTAAAAATCATTATATTTAGGAACTGTGATCAAAGTACAAGGACCAAAAATATTGAACCAAAATCCTCATGATAAACAAAATAGTTTACACACAAAAATGAGGGTTTTAATAAAAAAATTATTAATAAAAGGGTGTTAAGTGTTACAAAGGGATAATATATGGAATTATAAGAATTTAAATTAATATGGTAAACAATTTTAATAAATTTAAATTTTTATATGTTAGGTTATAATGATTTTAAATCAATTGGAGCACGAGGTGAGGGTTTATTATATTAGATTATCTTTGTTGAGACATATATTATGTTATAAACCAATCTTATTTTATGAGGTGGATTAACAACCCTTTGACATTTTACATAGAAAATAAAATCATATATCTCTTTAATTGGAAATCATTTCCTTCCTATTACCATCTTTTTTTAAAAAAATAATATAAATTTTATTTAATTATTTTTTAAAATCAAATCTTACATGTTGTATTCTATTTATAAAACCGTTTAAAATAAATCATCTTTTCATTTTATGAATGTGGAATTTTTTTACATTTTAAAAAAGTATGAAAGGAATATATTTTTTTAAATTATAAGACAGGAACTGAATTTCACACCATCATGAACACTCAATGCTTTGAAGCTTACTTTACAATTTTTCAAGGTTATTTGCAAATAAAATGTTTTCCTTAATATTTGGTAAATTTTTATATTTTAAATAAGTTATTTTAAACAAAAAAATAATATTTTCCCCCTGAAATGTTTCAACTTATATTTTAAATACATTTTTCATCTAACATAACATCCTTTTATAATATATATGTTTTACTAGGGATACGATCCAAAGACACCATACATATTCTTTATCTATATGTATTGTGATTATGATGAAATTCCTTTTATAAAACACACTCCATCATCACCAGTTATGAAATGATGAAAACATGAAATGTTTATGAAATGTGTTTCTTTTCCATGGGTTATTATATGATGAAATTTTTATAAAAACCACTTATTTTTATGGGTACTGATATGATAAATATTTAATGATATTATGTCACAAATTTTTTTGATTTTAATGATGTGACTAATAGGCCCAAAATTTTTATAAACAATAATTAATTTTTCAAATATTCATATCTCTGAGATAAATAGGACCATGATATGGAGTGAACTCAATTCAGTAAGAGAATTTATACACTATGATAGTATCCAGATTGAACTTTGACTACTATGATGGTTTGGGGAGTAAACCCTATCCATTATGATAATCTTGTAAATGAGTCTTGATTACTATGTCAATGATTTTCTATGATTCTTTTTATGCCATAAACTCCTACTTTATGACTAATTTATAATCTTATGGATCATTTTCTTTGATTCCTTTATGATTAATTTATTATTAACTACAAAAAATTATTCCATGAATCAATATTATGATCTATTATATACAAGATATAGTTTTCAGATGTTATAATCATGTTCTCATACCATTATTTTCATTTTATGTTTATGTTATCATTGATATCTCCCTAATTTAAACTTGCAAAGCTTCTGATCTCACCCTTTCTTATGATAATTTTCCCCAGGTTATGACTAATAATTTCAAATATGATATGTCAAATAAAGGTTCTAGTTATGAAGAACATAATGAGAGACTCTTGTGAACATGTTATTTATGTTTCCAAGTTTCCAAAGAAATTATAACTATATAATCATGGCATGGATCATAATGTTATATGAATAATATTCATTCAAAAAGAAATAATATCTATGAATGAAAATTATTGGTGGTATTATTGTTTAAGTGGGTGTTCAAACTGACCCAAACTTGAACACACTTAGTTTTTATGATTATAGAGGTGTTTATTATGACATAATATCATTATGAAAAATAATAATGAAATTATTTAGATTTTTTAGGATATTGAAACATATTTTATGTTTTTTAGATAAATAATGAATGACCATAAAAATTTTAAATAAAAATTCTTCATTGAGGCGGTAGTCTGCATAATTCATGATTAGAATTTCGGAATACTCAACAGATTATAGGGGTTAAGTTAGACAGAAATTAATCGTTTAAAAATCATAAATAAATTATATAAATAATATTTATTCACTAATACCGTAATTAATACCAATCATGTTTGGTGGTGGTGAAAAATATAAAGTGTCACTTCGTGGAGGTGATAATTTGTGCTTACGCACGGACAACGATTATGGTTTTTCTTACTAGGTGCAATATAATAAATAATGGTTGTACAATTATTATAATAAAATCTAAAAAATTAATTATTCTAATTTTTATATTATAGAATTATTATTGTTGGTTTAGACATAAAATAAAAAAAATATTCATAAATATTTGATACATAAGTTGAAATATTAAACATCCACTTGAACAAGGCCTTAGATTTGAGAAAATTAAGATAATTTGAGGTGACCAAGGGATTTATGTAATGTAAAGGAATTAAATTAGAATAAATTTGAGTAGGTATTCAAGGAAAATTTGAAATAGGAATGGAATATTGAAATTATTAAAGTGATAACCCTTTCATAAGTAAGGAAGAGGGACATTTCTGTGGAAAGGAATCGTAAGTATGGTGTAAGGATAGAAGGGTGTAAAATTTAGGTCACTTGGGTGTGTTATTGTCAGTGACTCATCTGGGGATGAATTTAAAACTATGAAATTGTTTTTATAAGGTCTAAAGGTTAAGTAAGCTTAGGAAAATTTGAACCCCTTTAGATTAGTCATTTAAACACTTATTACTTATAATTAAATACTAATCATGTCAATTAATTTATTAAACAAAATATAATTAAACCCTTATTATCAAATATTGAAATTTTTATTCATAATTTGTTTTTAATTGGAACTCATTATATTTAGAAATATGAGAAATTATTATTCTAAAATAAACACACACAATATATAAAAAAAAATTTTAAAACGATTGTTTTTAAAGAACAAACTTGTATATAAAATAAAATTTTTAAGGTTTCTAATTTTCATGATAGTAATTAATTTATTATAAAATAATAAATATTTCGTGACATTAAAAACAATATATAAACAAATTGTAATAAAATACTAATTAATTAAAATAAGATACGTAAAAAAATTCTTTATTAAAGTAATCTTTTACTTTAGTTTCAAAAAAATGATGGTCAGGAGTTTTATAAGTTCAAATAATATTTTAAAATAAATAATTTTATTCTTTAGTTTTATATTTTATTACTAAAATTTTTTATGGCCTTCTTTTTCGCTGTAATATATAAATACAATCAATAAAATTATATTTTTTTTGTAAAAACCACATTTTCAACTAAAAATGATATTTCTAGAAAATGTTCAAAATTTTATAAAAACTAAATTTTGATATTATAAATTAAAAAATAAAGATAATTTTTCCTAATTATATTTATAAAAAAATATTTATATATATTTTAATATAAAATAGGAAATTTAAAGATCATCTATTTTAACTTAAAAATGAACTTCTTAAACATTAATTATTTAAAATATTATTTCATACTAATTTTATTATTTAAAAATTATAATATTTTATATCATATATATATAATATAATCATAATTATTTTAAAATAGGTTTTAAAACTTAGAAATGTGTAACAACCTTTATTTTCGTGCATGTGAAGAAAAGTATCGAACTCAGTATTATTTGAAGGAAAATATATGTAGTAAAATATCACGATGTTAAATAAATAATAAATTATATACATGGAATATTAGTAATTTTATAAATATCATATTTAATAAATAAATTCAATTTTATAATTTTCCATGTAATGTGGTTATGAAAAATGAAATATTTCACTCATTGAGGTGGTAGTGTACGTGTGACGTAGGCAGTGTTTCCCTTTTTCAAGTAGATGGTAGGAAGGTAGAAAATGGTTGTTACATAAACATAGTAACATTTAATTATTCTAATTTTACTAATTTTTTTATATTATTTTTTTATAATAGTTTTGAAGTATAAATATAGATAAGAAAATGTTGGGGAGTGGACAATACTTACGTTGATAACATCATTCTAATATTTAAATATTTTAGCTAAATTGAGGATTTGGGGAATTTTATTATAACGAAGGGATACCAAATGTGTTATGAGACTATAATATTGGTAAAATTGGTTGGTTTTAAATAGAATTTATAAGGGTAATCGTGGCTTGAAGTTATTGTAATTAATCTCTTTTATAGGTGAAAAAACGTAATTTTCCTTGGAACATAAAGTTAAGTGAGGGGTAAAGATGCAATCACATGGGATTTAGGTGAGTTAGGTGAGGAAAGGATTGTAATAAATGTTGTTCTGAATTTCTAACTTAAAATTTTATTCTATAAGGTCAAATTTTCAGGTTAATTTATCAAGATTTAATTCACTTTATGTCACACTTTTTACATTTCTAACCTTGATCAATTATTTACCGTGGTAGTTTTTTATTAAAAAAATAAGATATATCCTCTTAAAAAATTATATTAGTTTATTTCTAATTTTGAATCCATTTAATAGATTTTATATTCTAAAATTTATACAAATTAATTTTAAATTAAAAAAATACATAGAAAAACTATTTTTAAAATAAAATGACATTTTATAAATTAAGTGTTTTTATTATTATTTACAACCAATTACTCATTAAATGAGTGCTAATATTTCATTCACATCACCAATATATTTATTATAATCACCGTATTATTTTTTCTTTCTTAAATATAAAAATCATTGTGAAAAAATAATAATTTTTAGTAAATCACATTTTTAAGAATAAAAGTGATTTTGTTATTTACATAGCTACATCAGTTGAATGTCATCAATACAATTGTATTTAAAATAAAAATTAATTTAATCAAATATTAGTAGTGAGAAATTTATAAAAATTATAGTGATATACAAATAATTTATTACATAGACAATTACATATTTATATCTTCCAGTTTTTTTACTTATAGAACACTTTATGATTTATAAAAATCTTAATGAATTTATAATAAGTGGTTATTTTCATAGGTGGTGACTGAGATAATAAAAAATATTAGTTAGTCCCATGATCTTAAATTTTCCCCCAAATTATTTATTTAAATCCCCATTTGTTGTAGTTTATTTTGATCTTGTTCTTGGTAAAATCCAAAATAAGCAACCACCCTTCCAAGTTCATACAAATGAATTCATATGTAAGCATACTACTAATTGATTTCATTTCTTCTATTTTAGGTTTTATTTTCATAATATATATATATATGTATTTACCAACCAAATCAATATCTATGTAAATATGGTATTTTTATAAATATAATACATACCAATTTTTGTTCAGTGATGCATGTAAATCAAGCTATAATGATGGTAAAGTGTCATAATTTATAGAGTGTTATAAAAATATATTGATCACCATCATATCGGTTTAACAGAGATCAGTGGAGTAGTTGAAAAAATCATCCAACCACCAAAGGTATCCATGGGCCGAATAGATTGCACATCTCAACTTTATCTATGATGTTTTAGCATCACATGATTCCAATTAGGTAAGAGAAATAGTTTATTGGTGTTAGGGAGTTATATCCTAGAATGAGGTATTCATACAAGCTGCTATCGCAGGGTAGTGGTAGTTATCAATCCCCTAAGATTCTCTTTTGTTATTCATGCATTAACTCATTCATTATAATTCATGATTTGATTCATTGAAAAGTTCATGCATCCTATGTGTTAATATAACTCATATCTTTTGTTATAACTCATGTAATTCCTCTATTACAAATATATTACTTAGGTAATATTCGAATGAAAAAGGTTATCATTCAAACACTATATTGCTCCAACATACCATACATTTGTTATAACGTACTCTTGAGATATTTCTCAAGCGTATATTGAAAAATTTTATTCTCAAGGAATGACTTATGGATATATTTGTTTCAATGTATTCTCAACATAATACCTGCCACTTAATATTACATATATAATCAAGGTCTTAGTAACCGAAGTGAATCATGAATAACATTGGATTTACAAAATAATACTTTAAATATCTTATTTACAATAAATCTAAAAATAATTTATACCAATTCACCTCATTTTTTATCATATAAAAAAGATCAGTGATATCATATCCAAAACTCAATTTGAAAATCTTCTAAAAAACTATTTGAAATCTATCATTAACTTCATCATGTATCACATCATATGAAATACCTTATGATTACCCACTTAAAAACACTTTTCCATCCAACGTTACCATTTTTATTCAAATAGTAAATTAAAACATAGAGAGTACCAGTGTCTAGGGGGGTCTAAAGTAATGATGACCGAGGGCATCGCCCCATATCAAATTCACCCCCTCCGATTTAAAATGGGAAACATGAGTATGACAACTGACCATGCTACCGGGGGATGCCATAGAGGCCAAGTGATCTGCCACCTTGTTTCCCTCCCTCCACGTGTGAGTGACTCTAGTGCTACTTTCCAAGAAAACTTTTCATTTCTGAATAGTGTATGAAATGGACCAGGGGCAGATACCTTTACCATGTAAATCATAGTGAATAACCATAGAATTAGTCTCAACTTGGAGGATGTCAAGCACCCATTGCCTGCAAATTATGATACATGTGGGCACCACTTTTTCCTCTGCCTACATAGAATTCCCATAACCATAGTACGCCGAGAAATCAAAGGCCACACTACCCCTAGGATCTTGGACCACGCCGCCACCACGCATCTCTCACAGCCCGCTAGAGCTGTCGGTATTCAGTTTGGACCCATCTTTAAGAAGATTCCACCAGACCCAGTGCCCTTGTTGTCTAGTTGCTGACCGTTGGGCTATGTTGTGAGGCACAAACAGGTTGAAAATGTAGGGGGTCTACTTATAGACATCATCGGTGCCACACAATTCCACCAGAATACATCATACTCTTTCTGTAATGGATCTCGCCGTAGATGCGAGCCCCTTGAACCTGGCAAGGTTCCTCACTTTCCATACACACCAACATATAGTGTTGAAGATGATAGATCTCTCCCTCCCTTCATTACATGAATCTTCCGTCCCCTGGAACTAGTTCTCCAAGAAGGAGTCGAAGTTCATCGCATTTTGGGGGTATCCTAAGCATTCGTTGAAGACTCCCCATACCTGGTGTGCCCAGTCGCCCTTGAAGAATATGTGGGACAAACTCTACTCACATTTTTTAACATAGCACTGGAAAAAAGGGGCCATGCTGATGCCAAGCCTCTTGATGATATCATTGGATGGTAATTCTTGGTTCCGGATCCATCATGTTAGAAAGTTTAATTTCGTAGGGATACTCTTACACCACACCCGACCGTACCCCCTGCCTGCGGGCCCTGTGACAAGCTGGACCTGAAAAAATCCTTCGCGTTGAACCTACCCGAGGTGGAGGGGGTGAAGACTCACAGGTACATATCCGAACTCAAAATAACAAAGTCAAAAACCTCCTGCTGGTCTGCATCTAGAATGGATCTGAAGAAATGTGGGTACTGACTCGCCTCCTTGTATGTGATCAAAGGAGCCGGGAACCCTGGATATCCAAGAGTCCTTCCCGACTAGTTGTGGTACCAGAACTGTATATTCCCCTCCCCAATAATCCACTGTGAGCTCTAGAGGATGGACGGATTAAAACTGCTAACAGAGGACCAGAGCAGAGACCCACTACACACATATGCATCAGTGGTGACCTGGTTTCTGTAGAACATCAGCTTACCCCAAAAAGATCGCTCTTCAATTACCTCCCATGCCAACTTCACGTGTAGGTAATGAATAGTGTTTGCCAGACTTTTAACGTTGATCCCTCCCCCCAAAATTGGCTAATCCATAATCTCCCAAGAGATCCAATGCCTCTTCCCCTCCGAAGATGCATCCCATATGAAATGAGGAAAAAGTCTATCAATGGCCTTGATAACCCACTTCGGCACATTGGTGGATGAGAGAGCATGTACCGGGACGGCCGAGAGGACGTTGTTCACAAGAGTAATATGGCCTCCAAAGGATAAAAAGTGGTTCTTCCAATTATGAATGTTCTCCATAATCTTCCTTACCACAGGGAAAAGTCCTTGATACGCATTCTGCCTAGAGACACAGGGGTGCCATGATACTCCATGGTAAATGCACCGGGCCTCATACCGAATCTTTGACCCATATGAATCACCCTATTTAACGTGAAAGCCTAGGCCACATAGAAGCCACTCTTCTCCCTATAAATTTGTTGAGCACTCTAGTGGAAATAATCCTCAAGTATCACAATAGTTCCCTGCACCGATTGCCTCCCTACATTGATGAAGATGAGGGTATCCTTCACAAACATCAGATGAGAAATAGGAGGCATCCTCAACCTCCTTCGGTAAGAAAGAACATACATGTTATAGATGCCTCTATTAATTATCCTGGTTAAGGTATCCTGCATATGAATGAAAATACTCAGGGATAGTGGATCGCCTTGACGAAGGCCTCGAACTGTCATGAAAAAACCATGAGTACACCCCATAAAAGACACACCCATCCAAGCCGAACAGAAGCACCTAAACATAATATCACAAGACCATCTCGAGAACCCCATCTTGCTTAGGACCCTGTTAATAAATCCCCACTCGATCCTGTTATATTCCTTACTCATATCAATTTTAAAGCCATATTATATCCAAGAGCCTTATTATTGATATCTCTAATTATCTCCTGGGCCAATGCTATAGCTCCCTAAATAGAGTGGTCTTTCACGAAAATATGTTGCCCTTGGAGATCCACCGAGGAAGATTTCCAGATAACCTCCTGTTGATGATACTCGCCAGTATTTTATATGTAAAGTTACACATACTCACTGACAGATAATGGAGGAGGGAGGAGGCATCTTTGATTTTTGGTAATAGGACAACAGTTGTTCTAGATGCAATCCATGGTAGGATCCCCCCTCTGAATAAATCCTGTATATCATTGATTATATCCTCCTTTACCACCTCCTAGGAGCTCCTATAGAACCCAACTAGAAAACCATCATGTCCTATGGAACTCTCGTGATTTAGACTCACTATAGTCGTAAATATATCCTCCTCTTCTAGGATCCCCTCCATCAAAAAATTCTCTTTTGGGGACACAAAGTGTGGAATCCCCTCCTAGAACTCATCCCCCCTATAGCGCATCCCTGTAGCATGTTTGGATTGGGTCTTGTGAAATGATCCATGAATAAAGAAAAATCCAAGCCCCCAACCGCTTCCCTATTATTAGTTAAAGATCTGTCTTCTAAAGCTAGGTTTGGTTGGACCACACGCCGCCTCTCCCTTACACAAGCATGGAAGAAATTAGTATTCTTATCTCCCTCCTTAAGCCATTTGATTATCAACTAATCCCTCGCCTTTATTTCATGCTCTAGAATCATAACCCCAAATGATACCTTTTTCTCAGAGAGCTCCTCAAATACAACGTCGTCCCAGTCCTCCTCAATATCAGCCTCAAGACATTCAATATCCTTTCTGAGAACCTCCAGCTCCCGATCCAAGGGAATGATGATTCTAGACCATGAAAGGAGGGCCTTCTTGAGTCACTTAACTTTTTGTGAAACGCAGTCTAGGAGTGACCCTAGATCTTACACATATATGTAAGAAATATCATCATGTATAAAAGATTTAATACTACTCAAACTATAAATGGATTTGGAATTATCTCCATAAAACACATGTATCTATATACCACTGTCCACTGATTTTATTCATATGAAATCATGAGATATCATACCTTCCTTTTATCTAAGATATCCAAAATCCATGAGACACTATGTATATCAACCCCACATTTCCAACTCATATGTTCTCAATTATCTAAGTATAGATGGTACAAGTTAATAAATACATCAAATGAAATTCACCATTATGGATGATTACGTCACATGTGCCCCCTCTAAATAGATAAACATATAATATATAAAATTTACATGTGGTCACACAGGCCATATCCTATCTCAATAAAAGGAACGTATGTCATACTCATCATGCGAGATAAAAAATACTGTCTTGGTTGAGCTCCAACCAGTGACACGATCAGCAACACACTCTACCACCCACTAATTAGCAGATTCATAATGTCTTTTATAATGATGGTATCAAAGTATGGAGTTAATCATGCTAGGTATATATCCAACCTTAGGTAATAGGACCAAATATGATCTATTAACCCCTATTATACAAAAAACATAGCGTATGACACTCAATGCGGTATACTTCATAGATCATCCAACACACACAAGGAAACATTTTTCCCTAATTTTATGCCTCATTATCACATTTTTTATCTCTATAAAAGAATTATACTCACTATAGAATTAACATTATTTTAAAATATATTGTACTATATGAAAAAAAATTCATATATATAACTCAAAATCATACTTTGATAGGTTAATTTTGTTTAAGTTTTACAAATTGTATTTTTTTAGGTATATTTATACAGCCAATGTGAAACTAAAAAAATAGATATTTCATTTTATAAGATACATATTATATTATTACAAATCATTTAATAATACTTAACAAAACCCAACACAAGAACCAGTCTATCATATCAAATATAATAAACTTATGGATCTTTTTTATGTTTACTATAATTTCTAGAGTAGTGCTAACTTATTAAATTTTTATGTAATTATCTTCACATCACTATGAGAACACTTAATAAATTATTCACTAAGTATCATCTATGATGATTGAAAGTATGAGCCATGGTGACCATTATAAATCATATTCTTAATATTTAACTCTAAAATTTCTAAACTCTGAAGCATTATATGTTACGATGTCAACTTTTTTTATCAACTTAAAACCCATTTTAGGTTTAGCATAAACATCATCGGAAACCATTGTTAGGACCCTTCTCAGGGGGGCCTAGGCTGTGAAAACCCTAAGCCCACCTCTGATAGCCCAGGGTATTTTGACTGGCACCCATTAGGAATATCCCTCAAATGGGAGTAATTTTCTTAAGTACCAGTATACACACACACATCTCTAAGCCCAAAATACCGAAATGTAAAAACACTAAGTAGATAATGAAGGCATACACTAAGATAATAACTATAGAGTACTATAGTAGAAAATATGGAAATTAAATAGGGTCAGAATACGAAGCCACCCAAAGAAAGATTCTCCAAAAGTGAATGAACAAGTTTCTAAAACTCAACAGTAGAAAACCCTACCTGAAGGGTAGGTGTAGGACAGTTTTCTAAATCTGTAGAAGTACTCCTCATCTATTTGATCACTTTAAGAACCACCTAGTCCTAGTCCCCCTATAACTCTGTGAAATCATTGATCATCTACATAGGACACAACACATGCAGGAAAGACCTTCATAGGGATGAGTAAAACAATACTCAGAAGAACACCCTAAAACCACAAAGGAAGGCCACTAAGAAATACACAAAGTATACGAAAAAGGAAAAACATGTCGTATTCTATAAAGGAAACACACAAAGTCTATAATAAATAAATACATGTTATACCATGATGTAAGAACATGAAGTACAGTCAAATCATACAGGATTAAGTCTATAGCATGAAAATCAAGATTATTAGAGATAGTCTACAAGACTCCCAGTATCTGTAACACATGGAGTATCGATAACACATGGAGAGTCGATAACACATAGAGTTTCTATAAAACATGGATTTAAAATAACATATCAATCATCAATAACACAAAGAGTTTCGATAACACATGGGGTGTCGATAACACTTGGAGTGTTGAAAAGTTATCTGTCATAGAAGTCATGTAGTCACTAAGTCACAATCAGACACATAATTACAATTATAGAAAAACTGTACCAAGAGAACCAACTACTCAAGATATTAGGTCATATTATAAATACCACAATAAGTCACATACAGTGTCTCGAAATGATTGTCTCATTGTACAGGTCCCAATTTCGTAAATGGCTCATCAAACAGAAACATGGTTTGAAAGATTATTGTTGTTTTACTAAAACAGTCTGACTCAGGTCTAATCCAACCTGTTGAACCCAACCCGACCCAGTCTTTCCAAACCAGTCTAGTTGACCCAACCCAGACCGGTCTGGTTTGGTCCAACCCGTTAGGCCATTAGAGTACCCTGGATCCTCTGGTCTGACCCGCTGAATGTGGGCCCATTAATTGGCCACACATTGTCCGCCCCAACCGCAAGCCTCTGTGCAGATGTAGTGTCGATCCACGTTCCATGTGGCAGACCCACCGCACAGCCTACCCCATGGCCTTTCCACCACGGGTTCCTCTGATGCATCACTGATCCACATCCCAACTCACAGATGTGTACACATTCATCTCCACAAACTCCTGTCGTATACCACTAGTCCTCGTCGTGGCCCCCTACCAGGGTCGGCACCCATTGGCCCCAAAATGACCTCCGTCCATGATCCACCTCCATCAACTACACCACCAATAACCTCGACCTCACGCTCAACCTAAATCGACCTCACTAGGATGCGTCCTTCCCTCGCACTCTGCCTAAACCAAAAATCATAGATCATCCATTGTCGCACCTACACTGTGTTGTCGGTGTGTCAAATATTCAATCTCTAGTTATTTAACAAATAATCGAAGGTGAAATAATGAATCCACTCATACAATCATGAAGAATGCAAAAAATAGGGAAAAGGGGAATCAGAAATCCACTATAAGGAAGGATCTCGTCCTTTGTTCGTGTTGGACTTGATTTTTCCTCATTTGATGGATCAAGAAGAATGAAGCAGTAACACATATCTTACCCCCGTTAATTCCTATAAATATTACTCCAATATTTCAAGCGATTGAAGCACGAATCAAAGTGTTTGTGGATTTTTCTGTTTTCATCCTCAAATTTAAAAATTTTAATTGAATTCCAAAGAACAATGCCGAACCTGGATTTTAGATCGGTCATTGAAGAAGTTTCAAGTTGTGTCATCATCGTTAGTCAATCTACCGATCATTGTTCGAGGATCTGATCTTCGTTCCACCGGTGTTTATCAAGAGAGCATCCTTCCATTTGTATCATGCAAACTCCATGGTTATAGTGATAAACCTGGAACACTATAAAATCCTAAAATAAAGAAAAATAGTTGCTCCATCAATATAAAATACTTTTTTTTAATGACATTTACATCCAAAAACTAACATTCACTCTTGACCTGTGCCAGTGGAGGATAGGCCCTGCCTAATGTAAATTTTTTGTAATGAATGCAATGATTCTCTCAAATTTTATATCTAGGTACTTGTTTAAAAGTCATTTCATTTTAAAGAAAAATATCCAACATGATTTTTCAGAAGCTTAACATTTTTCATTGAATTTTTCATAGAACACTGGACCACGAAATCTCACGCCATCTCATTTCCTGGTCTATGAATTTTCGCATTTAATTTATAAAAATAAAACTGGAGAAAATTTGATTCATTACACCTAATTCCATCAAATATTTACCTTAGAATAATGTAACTGTGTACATTATTGTTTATCAACACCTAGAAAACTCTTTCAGGATAATGTACATCCACTTAAACTTGAAAAATACTTTAGAAAATAGTGCTACATAATTAATCATGGTAAATAAATATAACCATTATATTCTTTCCCTTACATTTGATATCCTAAAAAGATTAGGATATTTTGTAAAATCAAGTTAACTTCATACTAGTATAACCTTTTATATATAAAAAATATTAGATTTTATATTTTCAAACATACTCCAGATAGCCACATAGAAATTATCCTTCACATAATATCATACTAAGTAACACAAACTCTTTTTTATTTTAGAAATAAAACTTATTTAATTTTATTAGGAATGTTTTAAAAATAATCATTTTCCCCATATCATATATGGTGTTCTATGTGTTTCTATCACATTCCTCTTAAAATAATACAAAATTTAAATATCTCATTGATGAGTTGTAGGAATATCTTCCCTCATAACTTAGAAGACTAGATAAACTCTTTATCCTATACAAAACAGATTTTTTGTTGTCACTTTTCAAAACCATGATATCAAATCTGGTGAATCAAAAACCTTTTGTATATAATTAATATTATAATTTCTATTATAAAAAAAAATTTAATGAACAAATAATCTTATCGTATAAGTAAAACAATAATAATATGTGCATACTCAATTTAGATTCGTTGAGCTTGATAAATTTAAACACTTCACTTCGTAACTCTTTCTTTAACATTTGAATTCAAAATACAAGATCCTAACAATTAATCCAATGATTTTTAACTCCTATATATTCACAAAATTCATAAATTATCCATTTTTTATCACTTACCACTAATACCTAAAGAAATTATTTTTACAACACTTATAACTAATGTGTAAATTCCATGGAGTTTCCTTAGCTCATTAAAGTATCCAAATATATTCTATCTCATTTAATTTCATACCTTCATGATAACACCCTTAGGTTTTAATAAAATTAACTATTTGGAAGAAACTATTTTGAACTCTCCAACTAACTTTCCTTATTCTAGTTTAAAATTTTACCCCCTTGTATTGTCTCAAAATCTCTAAAACAGAGGCATCACAAGCCCAGTTCATATTTTTAAAAATTGGAGAATATGGGTAAACTTTTCTTGAACATGTTCAACTTTTATGAACACGTCTATAGACGTCAAAAGTAGGGATACTTAAATAGAATATTCCTTCAGCAAATTTATAATCTCACCAATTAATTATCATAATAACTGATATTGAGCATCATTGACATACCTGGTCTTATTGAGAATTTATTTAATGAATTGATACCTTGTATTATTGAGAATGTATTTAATGAATTCAAAACCCTTATAAAACTATTCAATTATTCATAAGCATCTAGATTCACCTATCAAAACACATCAACACATGGTCACTTGAGAAAAGGAACTCTAACACAGATAAATTTTTTTACATAATAACTTTTCTCAATTTACTAATTTTAGGATTTTCTAATATTTAACTTCTTCTTCCATATCATTAATCTCAAATATATTCTTGATGATGGTGATGTTATTTTCGGCAATATAATTTATTTTTTTGAATATTATTATGTTTTATTATAATTTATTAGTGACTTTTATCAAAATTTATTATTGGTCGGCATAATTTTCTCAAGAGGGCGTTAATTTAGTACCCAATAAAAATTTATGATGAAAATGGATTAATTCAAAATCCCCCAAATGTTTAAATATGGTCAATTTCAACAGAATATGTAGTATGATATATATATTAACATTTCTAAAGATTTATCTAAATATTTATTAGATCTCAGGTGAATAATATCAAATATGATTGAATAATTTGAAATCCATTTTCTTGATCAAAATACTATATGAAACTGAATTAAGAGAAATTATCAATGTATGATTTTTGGTTACATTTAGAAAGAGTTATCAATTATAATGTGGAAATAAATTAAAACTAAATTAAAACACACTGTGTAAAAATGAATAAAATATGTTTAGTCTCAAGCCGATACTTAGTCCTCACCACTTGGTGACCACCCACAACCAAGAAGTTTATATAAATTAAATTAGATGATCCACAACATGGATCAGGCTTATACAATCGTTAACCACTATACAGGTCACACAAGACCTCTTTCATAGTTATACATGGGTGTAAAGTGAAACATGACACACAATAACCTATAAAACTCTTATCTATCGGAGAAACAAATAATAAAATTGTTTGAGAAGATATTGAGTATATAACAGTTTAGTGTGGGACAGAGTGTGTGTGTGTGTGGTAAAGTAGAGTAAGCACCCACACTGTTCAAAATATAATAAAACTAAATAGAATCAAGAAATCCAGGAGTATATATACTAGAGGTTCTCATCCTGTCATAATGCATCTTGTGACTAAATAGTTTGAATCAATAATGAAGCTTAAGTCAGGTTATATTGAAATATTTAGAAAAACAGAGTGTCACAAACTCTTGTTTCTGGTGTAGAGGAATGCACTGGATGTGATGAATCTTTGGCTTCCTTATTCAAGTACACATAGTAGGTGAGTTGTATGTGTATTCAGGCAGTTCAAGATCATATCTTATCATTTCACAACTAAATAAAATCTTCTTTGATCTCCTTTTTATGTCTCTTTTTCAATGGTCTATCTGCACGAGGGAGTGTCAACCACTTTAATCAGAAGCATTAATATCTGAACAAGATATCACCACATACTACATGTTCTGAAATTCTTTCTGTTGAACATATAAGATAAAATAATTAAAATAGTAAATAGTATTAAATTACATGAATATATTTTTTAGAGTCATGTAAGTCCAAATAATTGATGTAATAAAAATAGTGATGGTGTCTTAGGATTTGGCAGTGTTAATCTCTAGCAGTATATTCCTCAAGTGGTGTGTTACTCTAGCGGTGTGACACTAGTAGTGTCAAGCTCTAGTGGTACGTTGCAAGAGGTTTATTAGACTTATCCAAATTCTTAGTATGTTAGTGGTGTCTCTACTAATAGTGTCTGGTATAAAGGTGTATTATCTAACCGTTTCTCAGACTTAGGTAATTTTTCAATGTTGGTGGTATGAGTCTAGTAGTATGACATATGGTCATATCTCATAATTATCAAAATTTATGTGTGGGTGACATGACATATTGATGTTTTCTTCACCAATTATGTCTCAAAAAAATTTAATTATTTAGTTTAATAGTATGACAGTCTAATGGTGTGAAATCATGGTCTTATCACAGATATAGGGATTTTTATATTGGCAGTGCATCATGGACAATGGTGTCTATCTCATTGGTGTCTCATACTTAGAAAGATTTTTTACTTATGCTCATAATATATATTACTTACAAGAAAACATGAAATTCATCAATATTATGAAAATCATGGTTTTGTGATCATTAAAACAAATAGGTAAACAATCTCCCCCCCCCCCTTTTGATGATCACAAATTAGGGCATGAAGAGAATAGTACAAACCTATCATCACATATAATATAAATGCTTAAACATGATATCCAATGTAATATGTAAATATAAATCAAGATTGATCGCTCACAGTATGTGTAGATGGTATCAATGATAATATGTTTAGAAAACATAGAAAAAAAATTCTATTAAATTATTCAAAATTCATATCCCATAAGAATTATCCCCCTTTTATAATTATAAAAAATGTAAAGAAAATAATAATAAATATGGTAAATATAGGTAGAAGGAAAATATTAAAAGATTTTATTGTCGTATAAAAGTAAACACAATCATAAATAAGTGGTAATAAAGACATTCAAAATTAGGAGCACAAAGTTATTAAAATACAAATCCCATCAAAGACATTACAGTCTAATCCCATCAGAGGGGTCTATCAGTAATTTTCTTTTGGCCTTGTATTTCTCTTTCTCCTTATCTGAGGTAGTAGGATCTGCCTGAGGTAGAGTAGATGGAGTACCATAAGAATGACTAGTGAGATACCGAAGTGGATGATCTTCCAAAAAGACAACTAGAATGAGGTGGTCCATAGCCTGTATAAGATCTATAGGGAAAGGTAGAAAATTGATTGGGATAGATACATGGGAATCACAAATAAATTCAGATCTTAAAGAAAATTGAGGAGTAATTGGAATTCTTGACTGGGAAACTACTTCATTGCCTTGAATGTGAATAAAATTACTTATAAGATTTATCAAATCTATAATCCTTTATCCAAAACTTTCAATGGAACTAAATAAGTAACCCTTCTCTTCTATAAATCTTTTTAATTCAAGGGCCATCTCCTTGTTCTATCTGACTTCATCTTTGAATTCTTGTGACACAAGTGGCATTTTTAAATTCTCATCTATGAATTTGAAATTGGTATTAATTACATGATTTGAATGGATATGAGAGATATAAAACTTTATGTACTTGGATATATCTTCTCTATCAAATTTCATATCATTGGCATAGTTATAATACAACTTGAGAACATGTTCATAATTATAATGAATTCTATTCAAAGTTTCTTAGGGCAGATCAATGACACTATCTAAGGCACTGGAAGATGCCTCTCTAATCTCATCTCTTACAACTGATCTCAACTGATCAACATCAAACACTGGAGGAGGAGGTCTACTAGAAACAAAATTATCTAATAAAGTATCATCAAGACTTTTAAGGATACCAACCAAGGAATCTCTAATCTCATATTTCATTTCCTCAATCAAACACTCAAGAGATTCTATTTCAACACCCATACACTAATTAACAATTTCTATTTCATGAATTTGATGCATCATCATGGTTTGGATATGTTGGATAACCAACTCAAATATGTATTGGGCTTCATTTTCCATAAACTTTATCAAAATAGGGGATTAATTCATTTTAAACTTGTGAAACTCATACAATAACTTCTCACCAAAAACATTCAAGTTAGCTTGAGTGACTACATCGATTTGAACAACAGGAGTACCTAGAGAAGATTCTGGTATAGATGGTCTCACATAACTAAAATTTTCAATCATACTGTCATGATCAACATAGGATATAAAAAATACCTTAGGATTACCTTCCACAAAACCTGTAGGTTTGTCACTCTTTGGAGTACTTCTAAAAAAATTAGAGAACATTCTCCAATACTCTTCTCTTGGGTCTACCCAATGGTCTGAAATAGATACTATAGAAGGAGGTACTGAAACATCCATATTCCTCTTACTTTCTAAACATTGAGCAGCCACTATGTATTTAATTTCGATAGGCTTGGATTACAAATGGGTACCAAGAGTTGGTGCATCTTGAATCTCAAAATTATTCTAGGCATCAAGAGTAGTGGACTCACCTGACATATTCTAATCTAGAGAAGTCTTATTAACATTAAAAATAGCAAACTATTTATTTCTAAATTCTTTCTTAAAAAACTACTTTTTCCCTTGTCTGGAAATATGCTATTACAATGCATCTATAACTCTTAATTGTTCCTTCATAAATAAATCTAAACCATCTTGATGTATGGAAACTAAACTATACTCAAAATCATAAATAGTTGCAGCTTCATAGAAAATCTCCACTGATGGAGAATGCTCCCCATCAACAAATGCATTCTTAATCTCTAGAGCCATTTCCACATCTTTATTCTTGATTATGCCACTATTATCTTCAGGTTATAAATCCTCTCCATCACTACCATTATCATATTCTACTTTCTTTTATTATTATTCTTCATCACCATCATCTTTAGTGGAATTGAACTCTTATATTGATCCACTTCAGAGGCCCCAATCTCTTCTTCATCACTCCTAACCAACTTATCTCTTTTTGGAAACCTCCTACGTAGACTAGGAGCTCCAAAGGTAACGGTATAACCTTTTGGATATTGGTCAAGTTCACATCCTACATAAATAGATTGTTCTTTTTCTATGTTTTCATCAACATCTTCTTCTTCCTTATTGGAAGAGTATTACACTATTTCATCATGTTTCAAACATGGATCAACTTCTTCCCTAGGTTTGGTTGGATGATCAATCATATTATTCTCAACTTATAATTTCCCACTCTCACCAAACCATTGTCTATTCCATGGTTTCCAACTTATCTTCATTCTTGAAGATGTGGAACATGTAAGATAGAATCCACCACTGTCTATAATAGACTCTTTTTCATCTTGAACTAGGCTCATTGATTCTACATGGAAGAAATCATCTTTGGGTAGATCATTGAATTTGATCTAGAGGAAGGTTTTATAAAATCATAAATATATACAGTTAGATATATACAAGGTTTAATCTTGTGATATACAGTCTTTATATAAATAATATACATATATTGGTACTTTAGTGTAGAAAAATCATCCTTTTTGGGCATAGCATATGTTGCACGAACTTGAACAACAACCTACATTCCCTATCTAGCTCTCAGGTGATATGCCATCAGGTTAAACCGTCTCTTATTAACATAGAAGGGGAATAATCATAAATAAATTAGTTATTATATTCTAAAATACTTCCTTTGTAATCAATAAATATTTCATCATGAGGTGCATTTAAACACTTATCTCGCTTTCATGATGAAAAACAAAATACTTCTCATTTCACATAAATTGTTATCCAATCTTCACCATCTTCATTAAACACAAACTACACATGATGATAAAAATCATGTACTAGATTCATGTAGAAAGGCCTCTTATTTAACAAAAACCACTCTAACCATCCTTAATTTTGGATAACCTTAAGTACCAAAGAAATACTTGACAACAACCACTACAAATAAAATTCATTTTCTACAACAAAAACTATTTTGGAAAGCGCTGGATTGACTTAAGCAACTGGAGATGGTGTAATCTATTTTTTATTTTTATTATTATAATATTTTGACACAGATGGAGAATACCCAAAAGCATGCTTCATTATAGACATTCAAATAAACTTTTTATTGTTATTCAGAGGTCAAGAGAATTTTTTAAATGTAGGAGGAAAAGGGTTGTACTAGTATCAACAGAGAGATAAATGAGTATCGCACAGGGTGCAAGGTATGCTCAGAATAGAAATTATGCCACTTTCATGTCATTTGGGATATTAGGTTTCATAAAATAATAATTATACAAGAAACTAAATTTAAGGTCGAGACAAAAATAGGCATTGGGTTTCAGTAAATAGAATAAATCCAGAAACGAACTAGTGGTTCAAAATATCAAGAAACTAAAGAAAAATTGAAAAGGCATAAAAGCAAACAACCTAAAAAATTAATGGTTTAATATACTAGTAGTATGAAAAGACAACGGAATGACGGGGAAATGGAATAAAAATATAATGGCATGACAAGCCAATGGTATGTCACCTACAACAGTATGACAATGAAGATTAAACTTAACCAAAATTTATCATCAATAATTAATGTTTGATATAATTAATTCTTTCAAAATTCAATGGATTGGTCACTATATTAGCATACATATTTTCCGTGCCAATTAACTCAAGATAAATATATCCCTTTTGAAAATAATATCTCAAAATTTGATGTCTTATATCAAAGTTTTTTGTTATAGAATGTGAAATAGGATACTTAGAAATGTTTATTTCACTTGTATTGTCACAGTTTATGGGGACCTACTGAAATTAATATCCATAGTCTTGTAAAGAGTGTTTCATCCAGAAAATTTATTCATAGTAAATTTCTATAGTTATGCATTAAACTTCAGTAGTAGAAAATGAAACATAATTTTTATTTTTACTACATCAATAAATTATATACTTTCCTAAAACGTAACATGTTCAATAGGTTGTTTTTATTTCTAACTTGTATCCACCAAAATAAGCATTAGAAAAAAGTACTAAATCAAATACCTATCCACTATGGTAAAACAATACTAAATTTGAAGTATACATGAGTTATTTGAAAATAATTTTAACAGTAAAAAGATGTGACTGTTTTAGGTTTTCTTTAAAATTATCACACATTCACACAATAAAAATAATATCTAGTCGATTAATAGTTATATAGAGAATACTTAAAATCATACCCTTATTATTGGTCTGATTAAATGGTTTCTCAATTTCATAAAGATCCATTTTCAGGTGGTACTCGTAGGAGTATAATTACTATTATTTTTATCTAGATTAAAGCATTTTAAAAGGTTTTTTTATTTACTTTGGTTTAAAATATTTCCTTATTGTTTTGAGAAATATAAATTCCAAGAAATAATTTGAGTTTACCCATTAAACTTATTTTGAATTCATTTTGGATAATTTCACAAAAATCAATACAAATATAATTATTGAAAATCAAAAAATAATATCATTCTCATAAATTTGTACTCCTAATACATCTTATGAAATTACTTTTATGTAAAGGTTAGGGTTATCTATTCCTTTTAAAAAACCTTATGAGACTAGAAAATTTATGAGCCTCTCATACCAAGCTCAAGGATCTTGTTTTCAACCATATAAATCTTTTGTTAATTTAAACACTTGATTTGGAAATTGGGGATTTTTAAATTTAGGGGGTTGTTCCACAAACACATAACCAATTATAAAACAATTTAAGAATGCATTCTTAACATCAATTTTAAAAATCTTAAAATCCAAATGAGTTACATAAGAAAACATGATTATTATAGACTCAAGTCTGGTTATAAGTGAAAATGTTTCCTCACAGTCAATCAGTTCTTCCTAACTTTAACCTTGTGTAACAAGTCTTTCCTTGTTTCTAACTATAGTTTCTCACTCATCAACTTTATTCATAAACACCCATTTAGTGCCACTATTAAATGTTTCCCTGGTTCTATCTACATGTTCTTAAAAAATTCCTTTAAAATAGATTTAACTCTTCTTACGTTGTTATTGCCCAGAATTCATCATTAATTGAATTCATCATTAATAGCTTCATTGATGTTCTCGGGTTCAATATGAGACAAGAAAGCTAGATGTTCTACCCGGTTTTTAACAAAATATCTAATTTCAATTCCTATATTTAGATCACCTACAATATCATCTAAAGCATGGTGCTTAATAGTTTTAACAACTCTAAAGAAAGAGGTACTAGTCACTTTTGGATTTTGGGGTTCAAATTTTGTAAGATCTATAAATTATTCCAAAGTGGGGGATTTTTCAACAAGTTTTATAAAAGAACAAAATGGTTTGTAATTTATTATCATAGAAGATATTTCAAACTCAATATTTTTTAAGGTTCTCTAAGTCTCATGTGGATTATTTTCATAAAATTTTATATGAACTGATCCATCCACAATTATAGTCTTCTTATTAAAGACTCTATAGGCTTTTATAGAGATCAAATAACCAAGTAAATTCCATTCATCACTTTTGGAAGCTAATTTTTCATGTTATCCTTAGTGTTATGAATAAGTAATTTATAACCAAAAACTCTAAAGTAATTAACCCTATGTTTCCTATTATTCCATATCTCATAAAAGGTATTCTTAGGAATATGTCTAATCAAAACTCTATTGATAATAGAGATGGATTTATTAAAATATTATGCCCAAAAATAAACTAGTAGGTCATACTCATTTAATATGGATTGGTATATATCTTCTAATATTCAATTTCTTCTTTCAAAACCTCTATTTTGTTGTAGTTTCCTTGGAATTGATAATTTATGAGTGTATACATTTTTTGAGAAAAAAGTTTCAAAAACTTGATTCCCAAACTCACAACTATCGTCGCTTCTTGAGTTCTTAATCCTAAGTTAACTGTGATTTTTTATAGATGTAGAATAATTTGTAAATTAAGATAATGCATCACTTTTTTGAGATAAAAAATATACCCAAGTATACCTAGATAAATCATATACAAGAACATAGATATAATTCTTTCCATTAAGACTTGAAATTGTAGAAGGTCAAAAAAATCCATGTGAACCAACTCAAGAGTATTAGAAGTTTAAACTCATATCTTTAGTTTAAAAGAGACTTTTTGTTTTCCCCTTTTTGATAGGGGTTATAGAAATTATTAGTTGTCAACTCAAGCATAGTTCTACCTATAACAAACACTTTCCTAGTTAGCTTCCTATGTGATTGAATGTTGTAATGGCCTCGTCTCTTATGCCAAATCCAAGATTCCTTTTGAAAGGTACTTAACCAAGAAAAATTTTGAAAAATCAAATAATTTAAATCTAAAGCATAAACATTTTCATTTATCAAGGTAATAAAAATTAAATCATTTTTGAAATAAAAAAATTGGAATGATAATTGTCAAAATTAACGTAAAAACAATCATCACATAAAAAATAAAGGATTAGTAAATTATATTTTATACCATAAACATATAAAACATTCAAAATTAAAACTAAATTTTTCACCAATTTGTCCTAGCCCGATGATTTTTCCTTTTGGATTATCACCAAAGGTGACATGGATATCATCAAACTTGATAACAATATTGAAGTAAGAAAATTATTCGATAATATGTCATGAATAGCCACTATCCAAGAACCATATACTTCTACTAGAGGTATTCAAGATTTTTTCCTATAAAATAGGTCTTAAACAGAAAATGATTTCGGTACCCAAAACAATTTGGGTCCAAACATGTTAGTGATAAGAGCTTTAGGAGCCCACATTTTCCTTGTGGGTTTCCTATAAATAGATATCAGACTCTTAGAAATAAATACTTTTTTAGGTCCTTTTGAAAAATATTTAGCAGTGGAGCCTTCATGTTTGAATTTAGGTACAAAATTATTCTTATATGTTCTCCGATATATAGGTTCATATCCTATCCCAGTGACATATTTAGTAGAAACTTTCTTTCATAAATTTTATGTCATTTTCATTCAGAAATTTGTAGATTTTTCAAGGTATTTATTAAATTTATCATTAGAGAGTTTAAGTTCATTATTTACCTTGAGCTACTGCAAATTTTTATAATTTTATACATATAAGTCAAACATATAGTTTACAATTAGCACATGATGTCTTTTCAAAACTTTATATTTATCCTTTAATGAATTTAAGGTGTCTTATATCATTTATAGTAGTCAAATAACTCCTTATTTTACATAATTTCATAATTATTTTGTTTGTTGTTAGAATTATTAGATATATTCACTATAAAAATATATATAATATTTGGTTAATGTATATATGTCACTAGTTTTGGTCATGAAATAAATGTTTTCTCTATCCTAATTTTCTTCAAGTAAATAATTTGAGTCACTAGAGCTATCCAAAAATGTACTTCAGGTAGATTTAACATCCTTATTGAAACTTATGTCCTTAAAATTATTTTTTTTTTTTAATTTCATCTTTGTATAGTCATATTTTATGTGACCTATCATTTTCCATTCATAGTAGACAACTTCCTTTGGGTTATCATCCTTTTTCTTCTAATTTCTTCTATTGTCACATTTTCCTTTATAGTTTGGATTTATGAAGAAATTGTACCTTATATATAAAATCTTAAACTTTCTAGCTAGGTGATTCATTTCCTCATCCCTGATAGAAATAGATTCACTAGAACTCGAATCTACAGCTTGGACTTTTCTATTATTTTTATCCATTTTTTGTCTGGAAGTAGTAGTCTTGAAATCTACTAACTTTATTTTAGGTTCCTCATCTTCAACACAATTTACCTTTAGTTTTTACTTATACATCATATTATTTCAAATCGACTATTTCATATGTAGTTTAATTATATCACATGATTCTTGTATTGAAACTATAGTTCCCCTCCATCTTTCAGGTATAAATATCAGCAGTATCATTATCTGATCGTTATTAGAAGCAGACTTTCATAGCAAGCTCATGGTATTAAAAATTTCATTAAACATTAGTTACATATCATAAATGGTATCTTCGTGCTTCTTCTTAAAATTATCATATTTAATATTTTAGGTATTAATCCTTATTTCTTTAATATTATAAGTTCTTTCATGGGAAACAAACAAGGTTCCCTAAATCTCAAACGTGGTTTTACAAAAAGATTTTCTATTAAATTCTTCATTACCAAGGGCATGGTACAGGGAATTCATATCTTTAAATATATTATTATAAGATAATTTTATAAAATAATTTCAAGTGCTTTTAGCAGTATCAGGTATGTCATATTCATCTTCTATAGTAAACTAGATATCGAAACACATGCTTTCTATAAGTATTTTCATCTTTATTTTTCATTGGTCATAATTTTCTTCATTTAATAAAGGGGGTTAATTGGTAGAAGAACCCCCTTTATGACTATCCATATTAAATAACTAAATTTAAAACTAACATAAATTTATGATCTTTAAAGTAAAACTAAAATCAAAATTAAAATAAATTTGAAAACTAGAATACCATAGAAATGAAATACTCTAACACCAAATTTTGGTTGGAGAGAGTATCTCCGAAGGGGTTGAATTGAGTACCTATTAAAATTTTATATTAAAAATGTATTACTTTTATATCCCCCTAACGTTTAAATATAGGAAATTTTTTCAAAATAAGAAATATTATATATATCTTAATCTCTCTAAAGATTTATTTGAATATTGAATAGTTCTTAGATAAATAATATATAATATTATTGAATCCTTTGAATTCAATTTAATTGAACAAAATTCTATATGAACACAAATTAAGATAAAATATCAAAGAATAAATTTTGTTTACAATTAAAAATACTTTTTATTTTTAAGGTAGAAATAAATAAAAACATGATTAAAACACACTGTGTAAAAATGAATAGAAGAGGTTTAGTATCAAGTCAAGACTTATTCCTCTCTACTTGGTGATCACCCACCACAAATATGTTTATATAAAATAAACTACATGATCCATAACCTAGATTTGGTTTATATAATATTTAACCATTTTTTAGGTCACACGCGACCTCCCCTACAGTTATGTGTAGGAGTAAAATTAAGCAGACCAAACAGGGACCTCTACCACTCTTATCTGTGGGAGAAAAAAATTTATAATATATTGTGTATCTTCTAGTTTAGTTTCGGAGATAATGTGCATGTGTTAAAGAAGAGTAAGCACACACACTACTCAAAATATAATAAAAATAGTAAAAATTGAGAGATCTAGAAGAATGGATTATGGAGGTGCTCAGTCTATCATAATGTAGCTTATGACCTTATAGTTTGAATCAGAAATGAAGCTTAAGTCAGTTTAATACAGAATCTTCAGAAAATGGAGTGTGGAAAACTCTTGTTTTCTGATTGGAGGAAACCATTGGATATGATTAAGATTTCTCTTCCTCTGTTGAGTGTTCATAGAAGGTGATATATTTGGGTATTCAGAAAGTTCAAGTTCATATCTTTGAATTTCACCAATGCATAAAATCTTTTTTCGGCCTCCTTTTTATTTCTACTTTTCACACGTCTACATGCACAAGGGAGTTCACTTCACTTTTATCAGCATCATGAACAACTAAATAAGATTCCACCTTGTAATTAACATTGTGACATTTTTTATTGGACATTTAAGATACAACCACCAAATTAGTAAATATAATTAAATTTTATGAATATATCTGTTAGAGTAATTTAAATCAAAATAAGTACTGTAATAAAAAGAGTGATGGTGTCTTTAGATCTGGAAGTGTCATGCTCTATTAGTGTATTTCTCTATTGGGGTATTACTCAGGATGTGTGATACTGGAATTGTATTTCTCTAGCATAATATTTTTTGTGGTGTCTTAGACTTAGCCAAATTATCAGTATGTTGGTGGTGTCTCAAGTAATGGTGTCTGGTATGATGGTTAATTCTATTACGCTGTGTTAGACTTAGGTAATTTATGAGTGTTGGTAGTATGAGTCTGGTGGTATGACACATAGTGGTTTATAATAATTAGCAAAATTTATGTTCTGGTGGTATCACATCTTGACGGTGTGTCAACCAAAGGAGTCTCATACTTTTTCAATTCTTTCGTCCGGTGGTACGACAAATTAATGGTGTGAAATACTTGTGGTATCTAAGACTTATATATTTTTATACTGGAAGGGTGTCATGGACAACGGTGTCTATCTCAATGTTGTATCATACTTAGATAAATTTATTAAATATTCTCATAATAAAGATTACATACAATAAAACATGAAATTTATCAGAATTATTAAAATCATGATTTTGTGATCATTAAAACTAAGAGATCAGTAGGGATCCAACTAAGATAATGAGATCATTTGTATACATCATATATATTAGTATTCCAATATCTACATTTCACTAATCTTCATGTATCTTTATAATTTAACCCATTTTTTTCTATTTATGTAGGGAATCATCCCAAGCATATCAAATTTTACTCTTGGATAGCATAGGGGTTTAAGTTTTACCTAATCCATCATATGGATAAATCCAAATATATTACTCTAGTATCAAAACTATTAAGGATTCCCATATAAGTGAAACCTAAGGAAAATACTGAGAATTGTCTAACAAAGAAAATTTGGTGGCACCCAACATTCGATTTAGTTACCCAAGAATGATCCAATATCACCTATCACTTTCTTTCCTTAAACAATGTAATCTTGGGTCACCCATATTTGGTACAAAAATACATTGTTATATGATCTAGGTTGTTAAAAGTGTCCACTATGAAGTAATATAACACTTATTATTTGAAGGAGATTTAATTTCACCCTCTTATGTCTATTTATTCTCTTTATGCTTTCATAATTGAATAATGATTTAGATTGGAATCTAATTATATCAATAAAATCAATTTATTTAAATAATATTTATTTTAAATCTTTACACAAGTCATAGTTTTTATTACTTATCCAACATTAAAACCTAAAAAAATTACACACAATAAAATCCATCACATGTATAAGGTACATTAAATCTGATGTAAAGGTTTAAAATTATATGAAATTGAAAATGTATACATGAGTATGTCTAATGTCACTCCCAGATTTTAAATTTTGATGTATAATCTAGTTTATCTTTTTTCCTTGGGTTTCTTTCTTAACATATGGGTATAAAAGTTTTAAATTTTGAGTTTTATGATTTTTTTTCTCATGTTTCATGGATTTGGTGCTTGGTTAGGGGAAACTGTGATGTCTATCCCAAAAAAACTGTGTGAGCCTTAGGATGCCTCTAGACAAAGTCACATGACCCTCATGTGGTTAAAAAGATCGTGTAGAAGTTTTTTGGATGGTTATACCAATTTTGAAGGAATTATTCCTCATAGTTGGTGCATGGTTTACCAAACTGTGGAGGTTCCTGGTGTGTCTACTGAGGAGCACACAATTTGGTAAACCATTCATCCAAACCATGCACAATGCCCTTGTCATAAAATATATGAATTTTCCATTCTAACGACTTTATATTTAATCCCCAATTCATGTATTTCTTCCTTATCCTGGTTCATATAACTGCAGGGGATATCCCCATTTTTTCTCCTAGCCTCCCCTACCTCCCAAGTGTTGATCTAAGTGATTGTTCGAGGTTTTGGGGTAAATATTCAAGCTAATATTCTCTTTTTTCTCCCTCTTCATTCTCCTTCCATTTTTTCTTTTTTTTTTATTTTTCCCTTAGTCATATGGATCTAGGGATAATGTTTCCTTTGGATTAAATTTGGGTTTTTATCTTCTTATTATTCTTCTTGTATGTTCTTGGCTCTTGGAATCTTCGTGTAGTTGTTTTGTGTTGGTGTTGTTGAAATGCAAGTGATTTGAGCTAGGTTTCCAACTGCACTTGCCTTCAAATTTAAATAATCATTAGTTTCATGATTTTCATTATTTCTTTATAATATAAACTATGATGTATGACCTTTGGGATTTTTTTATGTGAAATAGGGTGGTTTATAAGACTATTTTGAAGTATATTCCATTTCTTCATTATATGATACATGGTAAGTGTTTGATAAAATGTCTGGTTTTCCTTTGTAATCAATTCGGTTTTATTTAAGAATGGTTTTTCTTAAAAATGAATTGGGTATCTTGAAAATATAACTTGGGTTTATTAAATGGGTTTTATAAATGGGTTGTACATGAAATCGGTGTGTATTTGGTTCTTTGAAAAGGGGATGGCATGTGACTATAACGTGTGGCCCGATTAGCACTCTGATAAAAATGATTTTGGTTGGCACACATGGTGTGAGTACTTAAATGGGATATTTCTAAATTAGTTTGAAATTTAAAGTGGTGTTTTTTCACCTTTCAAAAAGGTGGGGTTGATTCCCCATAAAAATGGATGTTTGAGGCCCATTTTTCACTTTTGTTAAATTGGTGAAAATTATAAATAGGAAAGATATCCTTGGATAATTATTTATACTTTTTTAATTTAGATGGATGGTATTTCCATACATTAGAATATTAATGATCTATTTATGTGAATGGGTGGTACTCCTTCATCGTGGACTCCTCATGACCCATTTACACTGAGAGGAATGTATTATCCTTGGTGTGGAATTATTCGAGATCTTTGAATGGTAAGGCAAGAAATTGATATTTGGGTTGACTCTAGGTGATATATGTTTTCTGAATTACTTATATGTTATATATTTCAATATGATCTGATGCTTAGTTGGAATCAATTAGACCAACCCACTTTGGATATATCTTAACATTGGAACCTGATATAGTAATAAAATTTCCAAAGAATGGTTTTTTCACTAACATATGATTTTTCTATGACTAGTGGCCTATAGGAGAGGATATGATATGTGATGATTTTTTTATCCATTTAAATGGGGAAATTCCCCTTGGTCATGCCATTTAGGGTGTGATTGAGAAATTGGGGTAAATTTGATGTCATCTAGTGAGGCATGCTTTTCAAAATAAGTAAATATGTATAGTATGTTATATATTATTAACAAGATCCTAGGTTCTCCAATGACTTTTAGCACTTAGTTGTATTATACGGATGGTTGGGTTGCACTTTTTCGTTGGTTACTCTTATGTGGAATATTTTTCTCATTTCCATGGTTATATAATTTTTTTTCTTCCCACTTGAGAAATGTGGATTTTTTTTAAATATAGTGAAATGTTTTTAAGTGTTATAGAAAAATAATTTGGAAATTTTTTATAATATTCTCCACTATATAAATGAAATGTCACCTTTCTATATTAAAATTCATATGGTTCCTCCATGTAAAAGAGTGTGGTTTTAAATGGTAAAAAAGAAAATAGATCATGTTAGGTTTTCATTGAAAAAATGTGTGGAAAATATTAATTTTATATATTTTATTTCAAACCTAAAGTTGACGTTTATTTTATTTCAAGGAAGTGAATTGGGAATAGATTTTTTTGTGTATTCAAAATGAGTTTTAATACTCACTTCTATAGTTATTTCTTGTTTTTAGTTTTAATACATGTTCTTGCATGGTTTTGGTTTTTGTCGGTGATGGTTGGTTTTGGTATCGAAGAGTGACTCTCTGGGTCACATGGAGACATTTTGGACATCTAGTTCAGTTTGAATGTTTTTTTCTAGTTTTCTGGTGTTTTTAGTTTATGTAACAAATGATTTTCAAGTTAAGAAATTTTATTTATTTATATTTTGTTTCTCTAATTTTTTCTTATATTTTATATATTTTTATTGGGTGAAATTGTTCACTTGGTTTCTATGTATATTCCATGGTAATATTTTCCATCTCTGTGGGATGGAGAATGACTCTCTGTCCTTTTCACAAATCATCTTGGGTGACTGGTTTGGGGTCTACTCAGTTTGGTCTGTGAAAAAATGGCATCAGTGCATTTTCCCTTGGAGGACCTAGCATTAAAATCAACCATTGTTACTTGGGATTTCACGGTAAAGGAAGTATAATTTTCAGAACATGGGATGTAGGTCTTGGGCAGTGTATTTTCAACACATTCTAGATCAGAACCTTGATTTTCTATGGAAAGTCTACTTTCATTGGTTTCTTTAGTGCTTGTGATTTTTTCGGTACTTAGGATATGAAAAGGGAGTTGATCTAATGATATAAATGAGATCATAGGGTCAGGAAATACGTGTGAAGTTGGGCAAATAGTCTAATAAGACACTCTGTGATGGTGGTGTGATCAGAATATGGTCACCGAACATATTTCCAAGTCACCCATTGCCACTAGTTTCCCTTGTGAGTTGATTTGAGTTCCTCATGATTTTGAAATTATTTTTTGAACTCTTAGTTTGTAATTTTTGGAAAATGGATTTTGAAGGGGTAATGGTTTAGTTATACGAGGATATAAAATGAATTTTTAGAATCATTTTGAATAATATATAAGAAAATGGATTAAATTAAAGTTATTTTGGGTAAAATGGGGATGTGTTTAATTAGATTTAATTGTTTAAATCAAAGTATGGGGTTTAATAAGATTTCTTGTTTGAAATTGGATGTTTGTTTTAGAAATTATATTTAAATGAAAATAAAATCTTTTTTAATCAAATGATTTTAATGGAAAGAGATTTGTTGAACTGCTAACTTTTTTTAAAATGGGATGAGTTATACTTTGGAAGGAATCCATTAAATTATTTTTGAGAAATAAAATATTATTTCGTGTGTGTAATTTGAAATATAGTTTTTGACTTGGTGTTTAATGTGGTTTTTTAAAAGGTTTATGCATTTTTAAATGTGTTTTGGGATTATTATGTGAAAACATGAGTTGAATGCTTTGTTTTGAAAGGTGTTAATGTTATGTTTTGACCATTGGTACTTCCATGAGTGATCACATGCATGGATATGCATGGAAACATGGATGGTTGATGAAATGGGAGGACAAGTAAACAAATTTTCATGAGTTATTGGATGCATGAGGTAGTATGGGAATGTGAATGTGTGAGGATCCATGGAATATGATTCGTGAGTGTGAAACCCACCAGGTTTCTTTCCTAGTAAAACTTTTTTAAGAGTAAATATGTGATTTTTTGATAACCAATGGTTGTTTGCTACGTTATATAATGATTTGGATATTTTTTTATAAAGTATTTTGAATTTGAATTTTTTTTCTGAATTTGGTTTTGAAGTGATGTTTAGTAGGTTTATAGAAAATATTTTTGCAAGATTTTTCTCTACTTCACCTTATTGTTCTTGGTGATCAATTGAGGTGTGTTTTGGTTTATGATTTGTTTCTGATTCAGCCCTTGGTTTTCTTATTTCCTAGTTTTTTCCCCCACAAAAATTTGATGGATTTTGGTGATGCGACTATATGTGGTTTACTATTATTAGGAATTCTAGTTGATCAATGGAAATATTTTCTTCTTATGTTTCGAATGTTAAATACACCTAAATTTTATGGTTAGAGGTATCCTCTAAAAGCAGAAGAGATAATGTGCAATATCTAAGGTATCTTAAAAATCCTTGAGTTTCTAAAGTCAACTAAGGTTATTTTTTCTACCTTCATGCTTGAAGGATTGACCCATAAGTGGTGGAATTAAATCTATTGAAACAATACTCAAGAAGATCTTTCCTGGGATTTATTCAAGGCTTCGTTCTTCCCAAGTTATTTCTCAGAACTTGTGAAGGTGAGAAAAGGAATGGAGATGTGTGGTCTGCAACAAGGTTATGTAATAGTGTTGGAGTTATATGGTCATTTCATGGATTAATTTCCTTACCTTATATAGTATACCAAAGATGATTAATTTAAATCTTATCATTTTGAGTTTGGGAATCATCTTGATCTACATTCAAATGTGTTGAAGTTCAATCTAACCTCTTTTGATGATGTGGTGAGGCAAGTAGTTCATGTTGAAGTTGTGTCAGAAATAGTTCTTAAGGTAATCTTCACTCCTTCACTCCTTGGAAGTAGTGAGGATATTTATAGTAAGGAATTTTGGAAGTGCACCAAAGCTATTAGTTATGGTCATGGAATTAAAATCCCTATAGATCTTTTGTCATCTTCTTTGAGGCATTGGATCATGGTGTGTCATTAGGGTGGGAAATTGAGTCATAAAAATTCATTATTTCCTAAATCTTTGAATACCATCACTACACGTAGATTCCTATATCTCTTAAAGTGGTTTTATTTAAGTGTTTCAAGTAATCCTTGTGGATCCAAATCCACCCCTTCAAAAGAAACTATCATTCATTTTTTTGGCGTAGGATGAAAGACTGGGTCCAAATTAAAGTTTTTTTTTGGTATGTTTCCTTCCAGGTGTAATTAATATTTTTATTTTATAGATTTATCCTACTGTTTTTCTCTATAGTTTGAGGTGTTATGGGTTGTTTTAAATCTCTACATAATGTCTTTTTTCAAAAGAATATTATTTCTCTTTAAGAAATTCTTTTTCATTTAAGTGGTGGTTTGTATTTCATGTTATTTGTTCCCACCATTTTTTGTTCGAGTGAAAATGGAGGGTTCGTGTGAACCTTCTAAGTCCTTATTTGTTTGAAGGTTACTTGTTGTATAAATGTATTTTTTCTTTGTGTCACGATATTTTGGTCCTACCTAGGATGTTTTTTGGATGATTATGCCACCAAATTTGGGAGTTCCTATCATAGATTATTAGCTTATGACTATAGGGTAGAAAATGTTTTAAACATCAGGGCTCCAACTATGGGCCTCTATTTGAATCATTTTACACATCTATATAACCAAATGGGGAATGAGTAATGTTGACCCAATTCTTTACTCTTCTATTAGGGATAATTAAATCCTAATGTGATCGTTGTGGTTTTCCCTATCATAGAAAGTGCAGCTTTTTGAATTGTTTTTTGTTTTAGTTTAGTAGTTCTTTCATGACCCCCTCCTCTTCATCCTATGGTAGAGGTTTTTTTTCAACATGTGAGATCTCAAATTGGTTAAATACTATCAGTTATTAATGGTGGAGAGACCAAACATGGATATTTATTATATTTACTCTAAATCAATTTGGTGCTAGTTTTTTTCTAATAGTATGGAGTTTATTCTAGACTCTCATATTGATGATCCGGTTTGGTTCAAATATTGGTATGGTAGGCGTTTGATTCTTTTGATGTTGTTTGATTTTGAGTTATTTTTTGTTTTGGGAGTAAATTGAGGTTTATTGCGGTATTCCCAGCAGTCATGTTTAGAACCTAGTTGTAGAGGTTGTGTCGTTAGTTTTCTATAATTTTTCAAGAAATGGCCTCAGTTTTTTGTTCTTTTTTGGGAGAGGTATAATTTTTTTTAGGTGGTTGATATGTCCTTTTTTGATATGTTGGATCATGTGGTTGGGGAAAAACTAAGTACCTGGTCGATCTACTGGAAGATTTTGTGGCTTTCTATGATAAGATTGCCTAATTGTGGGGAGAATTTTCACAACCATATTTTAAATTTTTACCTCCGATCAATTTTATCTTTTGGCCATGTATTTCTTACTTGAATTTCTGGTGAGATAGTTTAAAATATTTAGTTTTGTGATGTTTCCCTCATGTTTCACAATTTAGGTTCATAGATAGGGGAAACCATGTTTCCTTTCCTAAGAAACCATGTGAGGGTTGAGATTCCACTATTTTAAGGTACATGTCCCATGCAAGTTTAGTAAAACCTTGCAGAATATGTGTACATGGTTTTATGAATTTTGGAAAAACCATGTGGTTTCCCAGTGTGTCTAGTGATTGGTTCACGGTTGGCGCATGGTTTGGTAAATTGTCTGTAGTTCCCATATCATTAAAAATATGAATTTTCCATTCTACCCTCTCTATATTTTAGGCACAATCCTCCCATTTCTTCCTCCTCCTAGTTTGTAAATCCCTAGGGGATCTCTCCCCTTGTTCTCAAATCCTCATCCTTTGCCCCAATTTTAGATCATAGTGATTCTTCAAGGATTTAGGGTAAATCATCAAGGTAATATTCTCTTCTCTTCCCCAGCTTCTTTCTCCTTCCATTTTCTCTTGAGTTCTTATTTTCGCTTGTGCAACTGTATTTAGGGTTTATGTTTCCTTTGGATTGAATTAGTTTTTTTATCTTATTAGAGTTCCAATTGGTGGTTCATAGCTCTTGAAACCTTTGTGGAGTTTTTTTAGGTTGAAATTTTTGAAATTCATATGATTTTAGGTAGGTTTCCCTTTATACTTTACTTTAAATTTATGAATTTTTTGATTCATTCTTTTCACTTATTTCTTATATGTTAAATGATAGTGTATGGCCTTTTAATGTTTTTTGATGTTAAATAAGGTGTTTTTTAAAACTTTTTTGAATTATATTCCATTGTTTTGTTATGTGATTCATTCCAACTCTTTTATAATTTTCTTGGTTGGCCTTTTTGAGTGATTTTTTATGTTTTAATCAAGGTTTTTATTGTAAATGAGTTTTTTCAATTGAAAAGATGACTTGGGTTTATTGAATGGGTATTATAAATGGGTTGTAATAGAAAGTAGTGTGTATTTAGTTATATGAAAAGGGAATGGCATGTGATGATAATGTGTGGTTCAATTGGAACTATGATATAAATGGTTTTGATATGAACAAATGGTGTGAGTACTTAAATTGTATTTTTCTAAATGATTTTGAAGTAGAATGTAAGGTGTTTACACCTTTTGAAAAGTTGGCTTTCATTATACTTAAGAAGAGATGTCTGTGACCCATTGGGAAATTCTTTAAAATTCATTAAAATTATTAGCATGAAAAAATATCCTTGAATAATTCTTTTTTCTCGTTTATATTAAATGTATGGGATGTATTAGCTATTGAATCATCATGATCCATTTATGTGAATGTGTCGAACTTTCTTTTTGTGGACTCCTCACGACCCATTTACATTGAGTGGAATGGGAGATCCTCACTATAGACTGCTTTGAGATCTACAAATGGTAAAAAAATAAATTAATCCATGGGGTGACTCAGGGTGATATCTATTGTGTGAATTATTCATATATGATATATGTGAATGTGAATGGATTCTCAGTTTTCAAATTTGGGTTCACCCAACTTTATATTCATCTCGTTATAAAAACCTAGAATAGTGACCAAAATGTTTTAGAATGGTTGTTGCACTAGTATATGATTTTACTTTGGATACTGGCCGATAGCATAGGATATAAGATGAGATGATTTTTTCTCTTTTGTTGTTATGGGATAGTACCCCTAGGTTAGACCAATTAGGGTGTGATCGATCATGTGGGTGAAATTAGATGTCATTAAGGGAGGAATGATTTCTAGGATGATTCAAGATGTATAGTATGTTCTAGATTATTCAAGATCTCCTAGTTTAACTCTTTTCTTTTAGAAATTAGTTTTCGATAGAAGATGATTTGGTTTCACTTGTTGGTTGGTTACTCTTGAGTGGTATATTTTTTCATTTCCCTTATTTTATGATTATTTTTATTTCTTCTATTAGCAGTGATACCTTTTTCTAAATATTATTAAATGTTTTAAAGTGTTATGGAAAAAGGTTTAGGAATTGTTTACACACTTTTTATCCTTTATAAATGAAATTTCACCTTTCTTGTTTAAAATAAATATGGTTCCTCCTTGTAAAATTCTATATTTTTTAATGGTAAAAAGGGAAATCGATTGTATTTGATTTTCTTTATGAAAATTTTTGTAAAATATTACTTTAAAATATTTTATTTAAAATTTTAAGTAGATTTTTATATTATTTAATTTATGTACCATGGGAATATATTTTTTCGGGTATAGCCACTAAGTTTTAATACTCATGCCTATAGTTCTATCTTTTTTTTAGTTTTTGTTCTAGGTTCTAGAGAAGTTTTGATTGTTGATGGAAATGGTTAGACAGGGTATTGGAGAGTGACCCTCAGGGTCACATGGAGACTTATGGGTTATCAGTTTCATTTTGGATTTTGTTTTTTAGTTTTGTTCTATTTTTATTTTATGTAAAACATGATGTTCAACATGGAAAAGTTTGTTATTTATACTAGGGTACAATGATTTTTTCCACAAATTTATTCATTTTAATTGGGTGAAATCATTCCCTTTTTTCTTTGTTGATGCCCCAGAACTAGCTTCAAGCCCAAGATGATCGAGAATGCCACTCGGGCCTTGTTGAGGATCGACTCAGGCGGCAGATTTGGGGTCGAATCGGGTTTGTTCGCGACACCTAAAGAGATAGATAACCAACCCCTTGCCTTTATATAGTATGTAATAATCCTCCAAAATGGTGGGTAGTCCAACCCAATGTACATATACCTAGAGATACAATACTCAATAGATAATTCAATTCATAATAATCCTAAAATAAAATTTACACAAACTATATTCGAAAACTAAATTCAAGTTAATAACAAAAATAAAAATGGATATCAAGATATATAAAGATAAATATCATATTGATGTCTCTAGTATATAATTCAAGGAATAAAAATTTCATAAGTACTAGTTTAATATCATAAAAAATTAATATACACACATTTATAATATAAATAATTTATAGTAACCAATAAAATGGGAAAATTATTTTAAATAAATGAAAATTTATAATATTTAAACATGGGAAAACAATATATGAATAATTCCTAAATAATAATTCAAAATAAATATTTTATAATTAATATTTAATCATTATGGTTATTTAATCATATGAATATATATACTTTATATTCAATTGATAATATAATATGGAATTTTATTTAATTTTCATGATAATTTTATGAATTTTAAAAAAAAATATTTCTCATATTTAATCATTTTATATAATATAATGACATATAATTAATAGTATTGAAACCTTTGATCATATAAATTTACCCAAAAAATTTAATAAAGTAAAAAAAAATAATATACAATAATTGATCTATTAATTTGAATAAATCAAATAAATCATCATGAACATTTCAAAATTTTCATAAATATAAACAATTTATAATATTCATCATTTTTTAATTAATAACTACTTAACAAATTACCCCTTATGATTACTAACTACAAATTTTCTTTTTAATCACAAGACATGACATACAATATCTAAATGGTATTAAATGTTAACTCTTAATACTAATTATCATTTATAAATAAATTCTTCAATATCATTAAATTAATTCAAACCCTTTTTATAATTTATTTATAATAACTTTATAACTAATAATGTAACACCGCGAGGTTTTAGAATTAATAGTCATTTATAAAAGAAACATATCGATATATTATTTCACCCACAACACTAAACTATAATGATATGTGACATATTAGATGATTATTATTGAGAAAATTTGAAAATAATTAAACCTCTGGTAAGTAAAAATACCATAATCAATTAGAAATGAACACAAAATGGGATTAAAAACACTTAAAGTTTCAAAAATAAAATTTTTCAATAAAATTAATTTTTCAATAAATATTATATTTGCATTTAAATTTTATATTTATAAAATTATCTTAATTTTCTAATTTATCATGTCAAAATTAGTTTAGGGAAAAAAATTAAATTTTAATAAAATAATTCATTTTTAGGTGAATAATGAAATATACAGCTTTTCTAAATCCAAAGCATTTTTCACTATATCAAAAATTTATTATGACTTAAAAACACATAGAAAATTTTTCATGCTAAAATATGTATTTATAGAGTTAAATTATTCATTTAATAAAACTATGTTAAATTTAGAAAACTAAGGTTTAATAATTTCAAACTTAAGTAATCTATTATTCTAATAAAAATGGTTTCCCATATTTTTCATTTAACTATGTATTCACAATGTGTAATTATGTTTTGGAATACTTTTAAATACATATAACACTTATTTGGTTAAAAATCAACCAATTAATATCAAAAAAAATAAAAACAATGATAGTTTTATCTCAAAAAAAAATTTATGCAAAAAAGATTCATATTTTCATAAATGGTTTTTACGCATTATGTATGCCAATTTTAAATTTAAATTTTATTTACACTTATAAATTATATTTGAAATAAATAATTTAATATTTCGAATTATTATTATCAAATTATTTAATAATACATATTTTATTTTTAGGCATTAAAAATAAATTACTTAGGTAAAAATTAGTTACCATGTTAAAAATGAAAAATGGTAAAACTAAAAAATATAAAGGTAAAATACATAAAAACATGTTAAAAAATGTTTAAATGTAACACCTTGAGATTTTAAAAGAAGAAATTTTGGTTCAATAGTGTAAATGACATGCAACACTATTATTAGATGAGAATGTAACTCCCCTAGAATTTATGCGCTTGTTTTTAAATAAATGTAATCTCTTCAATATATTTTGATAAACACAACCCTAAGATTTTTATACTCTATATCGCATTCAACATGAAACATCAAACTTAAATGACCCATGATATATATATCTCTTATAACCTATCCATTAAATTGGTGGGTATGAATAGTATTAACAAAATTATGAAGTGTATAAACACATATATATATATAAATATATATAAATTTCATACTAAATATTATTTATTGATAAATTTTTTATAAATAATAAATAAATTTTTATTAGAAAATTGATTTAATTATTCAAAAATATGTATTCTTAAAAACTTATTGGGATGGGTTTGATTTATTGGAGCTCAATAATGTATATTATGATTGTTCAGTGTGCTTACAACCTCCATTGAGTTTGTGGGGATGGGTTCGTGTGACGAACATGCCCTAATGAGAGTTTTGTTTCGAGGACCATTCCAGATGTATCATATCTTAGTGTGCGTATTGGAACCTTTCCTTGTATAGGATTATAACAAGGACCTCAAAAGTGGTTAGGTCATGTTTTTTTTATTGCATAATCAATTGACATACCTTGAGTGATAAGGGGGTGTTATGTATATTTCATGTGCAAAATTTAAATTCATGCAGGTCGGAATAATGAGGATGGAGTTTTTAAGTGGATATCCTTGACCATAAATTTTAAATATTTAACCAAACAAGTCTTATGTGATGAGAATGTTCTGACATACTTTATATATTCAATTCAGAATCTTGAGGAATGATTTTATGGTCCCTAGGTAAAACCTATTATCCAATGGTCATGTGCACCTATGGTATCTATTTTTTGTGTATAAAATTGGGGTTTTGTGGGTTTAAGGTGACTTGTGGTTGAACTTTCCATCTTATTCCCTTGAAAGGTTGTTTTTCTTGTACTTTTTTGAAGATTTGTGAGTTTGAGGTTGGATTACATTTTCATTTTCCATTTAAATTTAAGAATTGTTGATTTATTGTGCTTCCCACATTCCTAGGATATTAATTTATGATGTGTTATTTTTATAATTATTGTTTGATGTGAAATTAATTATTTAAACATGGTTTCTATTAAAATGCATCTCAGGTAGCAGGAACCAATGGATATAATGGTAATAGAATAATGAGAGGGTATGGAAACCATCATTGTAACCAAACACTATCCAATTTTTTATGTGTAAATATTATCCATTCATCCATGCAATAATGTATAAAATTTTAAAAGAGTTTTTTCATATGGTTGAAACATGGTTTCCCTAATAGTGTTACCTAACCATGTATTATTCCCCTTCATGAAGCTACTACTATAGGATTTATTCACAGATTGTCCAAATAATGTGGCCAAACCGTGTGAAGGAAAATGTTTTTGAAAAATTACACTTTTTCCATTAAAACATCTTTAAAATCAACCTAATTTAATGAATATACCAGTGATTACTAGAACAAATGGGTAGCTTGAAATGACTATGTATATTAGGTAGATCCCATGTCCCAATAGTTTGACTGTTACTGATCAAATGACTTCTACCAGAGGGAGTTTCTTCTGGGGTCTATGTAAAAACTGAGCTGATTGATCATGGCCCTTTCTGCCTTATGGTTTAGACTTGGCTCAGCTAATCCTTAATTTTAATTTATTTATTGGTCATGGGAAACTTGGTACTAAGTGCAATATATATCTTGTTCCTCTAGTTGGTTCATTCATTGTAATTTTCCCATCAATAATTTTATGTAAAAGGGAGAGGAACATGTGGGTAGTCAAGATGAATTAATGAGTATTATGATGATTTTTTATAATCTAAAAAAGTATATGATTTTACCATATATGATGATGAATAATTAGTAAATATTTATCTTTATTTGGTTTTAAAATAATATACCATTGAGGTGGTATAGTTTCCAAATATTATAGAGTTCAAAAAAATTATCGATCATCCCTCTCTACGATTATTGTTGCTTTTTTGTGAAGCAACGCACTCAAAAAAAATTTATCAACCATCATGATGGATTTAAATTTATGGTGACTATGAATGCCCATGTATAAACATAAGGTGTCATAGATTTAAATGAATGTGTCATGATTTGGAAGAATTAGGGGTGTGTAATGAGATAAATTCTAAAATCATCACAACCACTTAACATAAAACTTTCTTCTAACTTGTTTTGGTCATTTTACCTATGTAAGACACTTTTAACCATTTTTACTTTTACTAGGTAAATATATTTTATCCTTAGTAATTAATTTTGATAAATTAAATAAACCTTTAAAATTTCATGCTAGTAAAATAAATTTTACAAAGACATTGTACATAACCTTTTGTATTGCATATAATATTTTTTGAATAGGTTCTTTTAGTAATAATTAGAATCCTTCATGTTATAATGCTATAATATTGCAATATTTATTGTGAATAATGATTATAATATTTCATGTTATATTGTAACATCTAAAGTTTAGTGTTATATTGTACTCCAATTCTATATTATACTATCATAAAATTTGTAATATACACAAAAAAGGTCAAACACCAATACAAAATAACACTAAACCATGGTGGTTTCTATATAACAAGAAATATTACAATAATTATTAACATTAAAATCTCTTAGATATTTATTAATCTCAATATGTATGGATAAAAAGCATCCCTGAAGAGATGATTTATTTCGAAGAAGGAGGGAGTTATCTTAATGCAAGACGGTGTCACTATAATCCACTATCACCAAATGGAGCCCTGAACAAGACTCGCCACTAGAACTTCATTATGATTTTTAGTAGTAATTTAGGTGAGGAAAGCTTAAGTAATTTCATGAAATATTAATTTCATATAAATTAATTTTCAAATCCAAATGGATCCAAAAAAATAAATTTACAAAATAATATGATTAGGGGTTGAAATCCCCTCATCAAATAAAATTTATATATCTTTATTATACTACTATGAAATTTAAAATATACACAAAAACATATGCAACACAATTTCAATATAACACTAAACCATAGTTTTTATAATTAAACATGCAATATTATAATCATTCTTAACATAAAATATTGTAACATTATGACATGAAATATTGTAATTATTACTAAAATTATCATTATAGAACATCCTACAAAAGAAATTAGATATATAAAATAAATCTAGTCTTGAAAATATTTTTCAAGAAATGTGGCCCTATTGAACTAAAACCCAAACTAATACTCAAGAAACTCTGTATTCGATGGTTTATAGGATATAAGAAGTGTTTTCCATCGAGGTTTAATTTACCTCACTTCTAATCTAGCACCTGGAGATTCCTATAGTCACATTTGGATATTTTTGAAACACTTGTGGATATCTTCTTGAGGGAATATTATTTGATTAATACAACTCAACAACCGTACAATGTATAAATTTTGACATACCCATCAAAGAATAAATAGTTTTTCGACATCTATGAGTCCAAGAATAGTGATTCATATCTTGATTTGTGTTTTTTTGAACAACTAGGGGGTGAATAATTGTGCACCAACTTATTAGAAACCATGAACCTAGTAATAAAGGTATCATGGCTACGACACATAGTTTATCTAAACCATGTGACACTACCCAACTAATTGTGCATACAGTATTTTTCATCCAAAATCTAATTTATAATTCCTAAACCGCTCTTTTTAAGTGACAAACACCCTTATACAATATCCACAACTAGAAATAACTATCTATATTACCTTATAAATCATCACATTATCCAGTTTACAAGTTTATCAATGGATTTAATTAATAATAAGTCTATTTCCCACTAAACATTTCTATTAACCATGTTCAGGAACTTTAGTCGATCCCCCACAACCCATATTGCACCATTTCCTTTGGATTTCTTTGGGAGACTAGTGAAGAAGTTCATAGTGACATTATCACTTTTCCACATGGGTATGGTAAATGGTTGCATCAACCCTTTATATTTAAATCACTCTATACTAAAAACACTTTAAAATGCAATAAAATACATTAAACCCATTAAATACCTTTTAGAGAAACATTATCAAATTAGAAAATTTATAAAAAACCATAAAACAAATAATTTCCTTGGAAAAACATAAAAAGCCCTAAAATCTATGAAAGTAAAGGAATAATAGAAAAATTGGTGAAAACCCATGTAAACAACCTAAAAACATTGAAAACCAAGTGAAAACAAAGAAAATCCATCATAACTCTAGAAACCCCTAAAATGATAAAACCTAAGAAAAGATATGAAACCCATTAACCCCCCCACCCTAAAACCCTAAAATCATTGAAAATACTAAAAATACAAAAAACCCCTAAAATCTCTAAAACCCAACAATATCCATAAATTCCTAAAAAATTATAAATACCACCAAAAACCATAAAACCTGAAAAAACCAATAAAATCATCTTGTGCTTGAAAAAATACTCTTCCCAAAACCATCTCTTTCTTCATATATATGGGTTTTGTTTTAAATTTAATTTTCTCCAATTTTAGAATATTTATTTTAAAAAATACAAAAAAATTGAAATCATAATTTTAAAATTACATTAGGATTAATTTTTTGGAATCGTTTTAAAAGAATAATTTATGGTGAATAATAAACATTACTGAAATTTTATTGAAAACATCATTTTCAATTAAACTATTTAGGAAGTTAAATTATATTTAAAAAAGATTTAAAAGAAAAATTAGATAGATTGTATATCAATTAATAAAATTTAGTTCTTTTGAATCATTTTCATATGGAATTTTACCTTAAAATATTTGTATACTTTTGAACATTTTCTTGTTAAAAAATTGTTTTCTCATCGCATCTCCCGAATTAATTTTATATAACTTTTTTCCAATTATATCAATTTAATTTGAAAAAATTGATTAAATATTTGTAATAATAATAATTTTTTATGTTTCATAGGTAAAACATTATTTTTGACAAAAATTAATATTGAAAATAGTAAAAATTAATTACCATGGTTATGGTAAAAATGGATTTACTGTATGGTTAAACTAAAAAGATAAGGGTTAAAATGACCTAAAAAACTATATAAAAACTATTTTATATGTATATTTTGACCATTAAAACTATTATTTTCAATAATTATTCATTTCTTACCATTTTGGAATTTGAAAAATGTGAGAGCACTCAATGTTTTACAAAAATGACAAGTATGTCCTCTCCCCCACTAATAAAAGGCCACCCCATATTCTCCTGTATTCACACCTTAAAACCTCTTAGGATCGACCATGACCTTCCTAAATCACTTCATGACTTCCCTAAACTTATCCTATAAGGCTTATTTTTTTAATAAATCCAACATAGGAAGTATTTTGTCGAAACCTAAAGAAGATACCTGAATATGAGGTAACATTCTTCAAGGAGTGTTTTTATTTTATTTCTTTCACCACTTCCATAAATTATTATTAAACTATGATAATATAATAACTCCAATATATATCATTTGCTGGGATGTTTTTATAATAAGTTCATGACCTAACACCATCTTTACTTCCATAAAATGGGTTATGAAATTATATTTCATGTGTACGGAGGACTAACGCCTCATAAATCAATGTCTTTCGTTTTTCCATTACCACCACTCAAGGTTGGGTATGAGGATTGATATAAAGAATATATGTGATATTTATAAATTAATTATACTTATTGAGTAGTCATATCATATATATACCTTTTTAATTTCAATTTTATAGTGGATACAATGACTTTTCTCATATGTATTGTGGACTACCACCTAGGGAAGAAATTTGATTGGTTTTTCACAAACAAGTTACATAGAAGTTCAAAAGGAGTAAATATAATGAATATATGTGATATAAATGACATAATTATTATATTAATTATATATTTATCATTATTAAAATTTAATATATCATTTTTTCACCTTTTCACTCATGGAAAAGTTAAAATGTCGTATGTGTAAATGTAGACTACAACCTTCACAAAGCGATGCAGATCTCTTTTCTTCACCACACCATAAGAATGATATATATAAGTAAATATATTTTTAAATCATATTTTATTTAATATTTAATTATTATTATGTGTTAATAAAATATTACTTACCTTCTTCCCAAAATGATCATTGAAAAATTGAAATGTTACTCATGCGTATGTGCAACCTACAGTCTCTATAATCATAATGCTGGTTAATTTTTCATAACCATGTTTTATTATTGATTTTAAAGGTATAATTTATTTATAATTATTATAATTATTTCATGATTATTATTGTAGAGATTGTGTAACTATATAATATTCACTAGAACTAGAACTTTTATAATTAAGAATGAAGGAGAAAACAAAGAAATTAATACCCAAAACAATGAAAATAATGAATAATTATTATCAAATGAGAGATAAGCTATTTTGAAATGATTTTATATGATATTATAAATATTAATATGTTTCTTTAATAAGTTAATAACATGTTTAAAACAACTATACCAAAGGTTAAATTCTGATCAATGAAAAGTAAGAGTGGGTTGAGGGCTTTATTATCTCACTTTTATTTCTATGATATATATGCCATATTTACCACTTATTTTCTTGTGTGGTGTATATAATACCCATGAATTTATTTTGTTATTATTATCCTCAGATTTATTTTGATTTAGATATAATTTTGAGGATTTCACTTTTATGGGGTTTGTGGTTCTATTATTACCAAAGAGCTAATGGGTTTTTGTCTTAGTTTTCCTTATTTGAGACGTAGGTTATGTTATACACCTAAATTTTTTAATGAGGTCTACATACTGCCCATTTCTCGTCGCATCTGAAAAATTAATTTAAAATAAAATTTTCTAATTCTTTGAATTAAATTTGGAAAAATGGATTCTATATTTTAAATCATCATAATTCATAATTTCTCATATGGTCAACTTAATTTTTGACCAAAGTGAATAGTGAAAATAGTAAAAATAAATTACCATGGTTAATGTAAAAATGAATTTTCTCTTGGGTTAAACTATAATATATGTGTAAAAATTATCAATAAGACGTATAAAAACTATTTTATGACCATAGTTTGACAATTATTCCTATTATATTTGATGATGGTCCCTTTTGGACCCTTTTGGCATATGAAAAATACTAGAGCATTCACTTATTTTCATAAATGCCAATTGTGTCATCTCCCCCACTAATAAAAGGCCACCCACTCTCCTCCCTTATTCACACCTTAAAAACACTTGGTTTCAAAAAATACATGCCCAAATCACTTCCCAAATTACATCCCATCATCTAAGAAATATTACTTTTATAATAAATTCAACCAAGGAAGGCCTTCGGTATAAACCTAAGGAGGCTACCCAAATAAGAGGTAACGTACTTTAATGAGTGGTTTTATTTTATTTTGTTCTTAGAATAATTAAATTATTATTAATCCAGGATAATATAATTACCATATTATAATAAACTTACTATGATATTTTTAAAATTATTTCATGATCTAAAACTGTCTCAACTTACTTCAAATGGGTTATGAAACCATCATTCGTTAGTAGAGCGGACTACCGCCTCGCGAATCGATGTTGTTTATTTTTTCATTAACACTTATAATGGTTGAGTATGATGATGGATATAGAACATATATAAGATATTTATGAAATAATTATAAATATTTATTACTTATATTATTTATAACTTATTACTTCCCATTCTGTAGGGGATATGATAGCATCACTCATGTGTAATTCGAACAACCACCTCATGGAGCTATGTGATTAGTTTTTCACAAATGTGATACATGGAAGGTATAAATGGTAAATATAATGAATATATGGTATATAAATGAAATCATTATGATGTTAAGTAAATATTTATCATTTTAGATATATAATATATCATTTTATATCTTACCTTTTCACTCTCTGATAAAGTAATAACGTCGTTCGTGTACATATGGACTACTGCCTTCACGAAGAGGTGCGACTCTATTTTCTCCACCATACCAAACCAATGATATATATAAGTATATATAATTAAATAATATCATATTTATTATAAAAGTTTCATTTTTTAAAGATAAAATATCACTTAAATTCTTTCAATAATGATCATTGAAAAATGAAAACGTTACCCATACTTACGTATGACCTAGTGTTTAATGATCATAATGTTAGTTCATTTTTCATAACCATCATTCATGATTGGTTTTAAAGTTATAATATATGTATAAATATGATAATTGTATCATGATTATTATTAGGTAGATTATGAAACTATATAATATTTACTATAATAATAACTTTCATAACAAATCTCGAAAGAGAAAACAATGAAAATAACACCTGAAACAGTGAAAATAATAAAATATTATTAATGAATGCGATATAAGATGTCATAAAAGAATAATATATGATATTTTAGATATTAATATGGTTATTTCATAAGTTAATAATATTTTTAAAACCACTATACAAGATTTTATATCCAAATCAACCAGAAGGAAGCATTAGGTAATGGTTTTCTCGTCACATTTTTATTTCGGTGATTAGTATTCCATATTCACAAATTGTTTTGTTTTTTTCTGTATATACTACTTATAAATGTATTTTATTATTATTAAAATTAAATTTATGGGGATTTAAAAATCCATATTAGTATCTTTCTTTCATAGTTTTTACGGTTTCAACGTTACCAAAGCGGTAAAATATTATTATCTCAACTTTCTTGCTTTGGGATATATGTTATGTTATACACCTAAATTATTTTATTAGGTCTATATAAAACTTATTTTACATGTTATATCAGTAATTTAATTTTTTTCATGTTATTATAAGTTTCATTTAATTTTATTCTTTCTTGGAGAGTACTATTCAAAGTTAACAAAGTGGTAAGAGCCATCTGTTACAATTTCATCTTTTATTGGGATTGTTTAGGATTATTCTTATGATAATAGGATCTTATGATCCATATTTCAATAAACCTAGTAATTTTCTTATCCTACAGTTATTAATGATATTTAAATGTATTATTACCATTTTTTGCATTTTTTTAATTAAAATAATTGAGAAATGTTTTTTATGGAGATTAGATATTTTTCTCTATTTGGTCAGAAATCCATGTTATTCCAAAAAAAGTGTTTTCTAAAACCATAAAAAAAATATTTTATCACACTCCTGTGATATTAAAAAATAAAATTTTAACAATGTTTTACTTTTTTATGAAATATTTTAAAATGAATATTAATATTGTTTTCTAAGAAATTCATGTTTGGCTTTTACCAAAAAATTTGAAAGGAATCTTCTTATCGTTTTTCGAACAAGGAAATTTTCAAAACTTATATCTGTGAAAAAGGAATGTTCTCTTTAAATTTTATGGTATATACAAAATTACCTTCCATCAAGATTTAAATTTATTTTAATATTCCTTTTCATGTTTACAGTGATCTTGTAAAAGAAATTTTTTCCCAAATTTTCTAGAAATTCATAGTTTTTAAAAGTTTTTTTCAACAAAAAGAATTTTCAAAATATTTTATGTTTTAAAAAAAATTAAATAATAAAGTTTTTGTTCTACATGAAATATTATATCTTATTTTTAAATCTTTATTTATGTGTTTCTAAGGTTATTTTCAAATAAAAGTATTTTTACAAAATTTTATTTTCAAAATAAAATATTAATTTTCTTCAAAAATGTTTCTAATGATATTTGTATGGTATTTCCATTCATCAAATTTAGAAAATGTTTTTCTTACTTATTCACTATTGGGGATATTGGTTATGAATACCATCCTTATTATTTCTCTAGATGGATTAATATTGTTCCCAATATATTTTTTGGAACCCTTTTATTTTTCCAGGGTTAATCACATTTCTAAGATATTGTTATGGAACTCATTTCTTCACCATTGGTAAATCATGTTTCAAAGGTATTTTTATGGAACACATTTATTTTCCCCATTTAAATAAAGTTTCAAATAGATTTACATGAAACCCATTTCTTGTTCATGGGTTAATTAAGTTAAAAAGGAATAATGATTATTACAATGAGTTGTACACTAAAATGAAATCTTTATATAATTTATTTACGGTTCCTGAGAATTAAAAATAATGGGTGTTCCCAGATAGAAATGGGAGGAAACATTACATTTTATATGATGAGGTTCACCAAACCATGTTTTGTGAGCCTGTTATATATCATATGATGGGGAAACCCATGTTGCACTGGGTGATCCCATTATAGCTTATACAATGGGTTCACCCAGATAGCGTTCTAAGGACTTGAGTAATGATTATATTATCCAAAGAATTATATTTAAAGTTGTATATATGTTTATTCTAATTTTAATGGGGTTTTAAGGTTTTTTTAAGTGTTCTATGAAGATGATGCCCCAAGATACCAACACATTTTATTTATGCTTACAGTAGGTTTACAATGTTTCCATTGATCAATATTAATATCACATAGCTCATGATTATTGATATTTATGACTCTTAACTTTGTTAAATCCTTATTCCATGTTTCATGATTAATTATTTATGAATTCAGGGGAATTTTTTTATTTTTGATGCTCTCATGAACTCTAATTATGTTATCACACCTTTATGTGATCCTTATTCTCATTGATGGAATTCAATTTTTAATGATCTTTTACCCTCATTGAACAATTTATCCCGCCCTTATTATGTTTTATATTCCTTTGGTTATAAATAATGAGGTTGAAAATTATTTCTAGATGGTATTTCACATGGATGATGGTGATGATTAAATTTGAAATAATAATATACGGACTAAGTGGGATAAATGATCATTTAAATACATCAGTATTGTTTATTCTAGAGTTTCTACTAATTATATAAAACTATAAAAATAAATGTTTCTAATGAATTTAATTTATCTAATTTTTCTTTTAGATGATATAAGGTTTGGATGGAGAAAATTTTTGTTACAATTATTGACATAAAAATCAAAAATGTAAAGATTATGATTTCAGCACCGGATCCTGGAGTGTGGGTTTAGGTTTGTTATTGTTAAAATGTTTTTTTAGGGATTTATTAACCTCGAACTTACCAAAATACATTATTTAATCTATTTTAACTTTGAATAATGACTTTACCTATTATATATTATAATAATCCTACTCTTATCACTTATAAATATAGCCTTTACAACCCCACTTCTTCTCACTCCCAAAGTCGCTTTGTTTTACCAAAAAGCGATTTAAATAACTAAAAAAATTTATATACACATCTTCGTGTTTCGGGTATTTTTAAAATACATCATTTTAATATATTAATCTTTTTTTATATAGTATTATTCCAAGGAGTAAGGAAAATATTCCTAATTACTCCCTTTCCATTTCAATTATTTTCTTTCATCTTCCACCACTTTAAGATAAATTTTATAAATAATGTTATAATGAAATAAGTTTAATTAATATATTAAAATGTTATTATTATTTTGTAATAATCATTAACTATCTTTTACCTTTTACATATAAAATGAATATTTTTCTCGTGCATACATGCAGACTCTCATATCCATGAAAGTGACACATTTTGTTTTTAAATATATTCATTTTTTATGTTCAAAAATATATTAAAATTAGGTTCACCACTTTAATAAAATATAAATAATAAAATTATACTTCTTTTATAATGATATTATTCCAATGGAATCACTTTTTTAACCATACTCAACCAAAGATTATAACTAGTTCTTATTTAGGTTGGTTTAACCAACTATATAAGAAATGTTATAAATTTCTAACATGGATGAACATAGAAACATAAATAATGGTAATATTAGAAAATAATGACCAATGTTTTTTCTAGTGTTCAATAAATATAATATATTTTTTAATTGATTATTAATATATCAAAAAAAATTATCAAAAAATAACAAAAAAGGGATTTTTCATGGTTTTATTTTCATAAATTTTCAGTAAGACTATTATAAAAGAAATTAAAACACTATAAATCCTTATAAAAATATATAACAACACCTATAAATGTATCATAATAATGAACATTGAATCTATAAATAAGAATCAACACTTCCAGTCCAACCTAGTATAAAATGAACAAATGAAACTAATAAAATCATATGATGAAAATAAAACATATCTAACAGATGTATTTGTAATAAATGAATATAAATGATGTATATAAAGGTTATATATACAAACAATTTTTTTAAGCAAGTAAATAATATTATTATTTTTATTATACAATATTTTTAAGAACTTTGGTAAAAGTTGGGAATTAAGATAAGGGGTTTCTCATATCCATCTACATTTTTCGAGACCTATTCAATATAAAACACTTATTATATTTTGTGTGGTGTATTTATTTCAAATTTATATCATCTATACTATAATTAATTAGAATTAAATGAATTATATAACCATATCATGTTATATATTTCAAGGTCATTTTGTTCAAGGGTTACTGAAGTTGTAAGGTTTCTTTCAAATCTCATTTTCCACTTGAGATTATTTGTAAATGATAATCCATCTAGAGAATAAACATGTCCACATTATTTATTTATGAATTTTATTATGTCTACTTAGATTATTGATTAAATTACTTTTCAATGGACTAGACTATATTTTTAAAATGAATCCCATTTTAATATTTTGAGCATGGTCATTTTCTACAGACATTGACCTTTTTAAAAAATGTTAAAGGAGTATTACTTTTAAACATTTTCCAAAATAATTTATTTTACTTCCTCATTCATCTAATATCTTTATGAAAAATCATCTATATGCTTTTATGATTCTATAAAAAAAATTATTCCATTATTTTAAAAAAATTATCAAATGTGTATTCTTTTTTCCCTCACTGAGTAATTTTTATAGAATTTATAAAAGAAGTATTTCATCTATGTTAACATCCTTTTATGTTACCTATATTTTACTAAGTGATATATTATTATGATACCATGAACCTTATTTCTATTCATGCACTTTGAAATGTTCTATTAAAGTATTTGTGAAACTCATCACTTTTCCTATGTTTAATTAAATGGTAATGGAAAAATGAAAGTTCTTATGGTCTTATGGAACACATATGTATTTTCTTTCGTTAAGATATGGTTGGAGACTATATAAACCTAAAATTAATTGGTTAAATATTTATAACATAAAAGATAATGAGAAGAAAGATATGATTCTCATGCCACCAAGGGAAATAAGTAGTAAATCCTGATCCCACAAGGGTAACAGGTAGTGATACCTAATCCACAATGGGATGTGTGTTGGGATGTATGATTCATTATGATATGATTATTATACATATTTTTATTTTAACTTCTTATTTTTTTCTATACACTTATGATGTGATGGAACATGTATTATGCTCCATTTTTTATCTAGTTATGTTTTCTTAATGTTATGTCCATTGAATATAATTATGCTCTCATACCAAATTTCTTATCATTTGATCACTAATTGTAAGGACACTTAATTTAAGAATACATATTCTATTTATTTTATAACTAAAAATAACTTTTTTTCCTAAGGATATTTTATGTTAATAGTTTTATATAATTTGGAAGTAATCTTATATAGTAAACTCGTATGTTAAAACTACACACTTATACTCATTATCCATTTTTTCACCAAAGGAAACTCTTTTTAAATAGAATATATTTTCTTTTCCTGAAATATCTTTAAATTTTCATTTTTATCTCACCCTTGTCTCTAATATTCCTTAAAATAATTGAAAAACATTTTAAAAATGTAAAATAATAAAAACAATCTCAGTGAGGGATATAAAATAAAGTAAACCATTAGCCTAGTGAAAACCCCATAAAACATTTTCTAAAAAACATACCTTTTACTATGAAATGGGAAGAAACATTTCAAAAATATCATTATCTTTCATTTCTAAAATCCAATGATTTTCATGAAAACTCGTAAGAAAGAATATAAAAAATAAGTAGGTAACATAGAACATCATTTTCCATATCCCCCTTAAAAATAATTAACCTCTCTAGGTTACATAAGAAGTAACCATTATAGTTACATTTGTAATAACCATCATAGTATATTCCTATAATCTCTTAGAAAAATCCTAATTGGTTAACTCAGTATCATTTCCCAATTCATTGGAAAGTTATAATGGGGCAATCAAACCTTAGATATCAATGAAACCACCCATCCAAATAAAAAATTACCAAGAACCATAACCTAATTATAACACATAAAATATTTATAAAAAACATTCTTGAGGAAAAATTCATATCCATTTTAAAATAGATTTTTATTTTTAAAGAGACACATACTAGTTAATTAAAATATTTTATTAGAAAATAAAATTTTAAACTTGTAAAGGATGATTCAAAAAATTTAGGCGTCATGAAATCAAGAAAATATGTTCATTTCTTATAAATTAAAAAACATTGCTTTGACTTTTTAAAAAATAGATGAAAGACTAAACTTAATAAAGGGTTTTTAAAAGGAAATGTTTTAAATAAAACACTAAATAATATCACTTTTTAAATAAATGAGAGAAATTAGAAAATACATTTTAAAAATATCAATAAAATATAAATAATTTCGTAAAATTAATTTTAAAACATGGACCTGAAATTTAAATATTTGTAAATTTAAATCTTTACCACATTTAAATTGAGGTTTATAAGTTAAATATTCTCTTACCTTAAGTCGGATTTGTCACATATGTCATTTATCTTACTAAATAATAAACTTATGATAATTCTTTACCTGATTTATTACCTTTTTCAAGTTTATTATGCCTTTTATAAAAATTATTACCATGTTATAACATTTACATTATTACTTAATTTTATGTCAGATATTTTGATGATATTCAGTACTTGAGTTCAAAATTACTTTGGTATGATGTATATAATCAAAGTGGCCACTAGTACATCATCTAAAAAATAATATTCCTAAAATGATTATAATTATTATACATAAATTATACTTTTTAATCCATCCATTAAATAATTAAATAAAAAATGATCTACATTACCATCTTGGAGACTGTAAGTCGTACGTACACATGACTAACATTTCCATTTTTCAATGATTATAATGGATAGAAGGTAGGTATTATTTTATAATTAAAAAATGTTCATAATATAGAAAAATAATATCATTTCTAAAAATTTAATTATATATATCATTAATGTGATGTGTTGATAAAAAATGAATCGCATCGCTTTGTGGAAGTGATAATTCACACCTACACTTAAATGATGTTATCATTTTTATGAGCATGAAACGGTAATAATTTAATGATATATTATGTTTTAATAATGATAAATATTTCATCAATATCATATATAAAATTTAATTCCATTTTTATATATAGTATTTGGAGTTGGTGATGGAGAATTAATTACATCAATTTGTGAGGCGGTAGTCTGTCATACACACGGATAATGAATTATCTTCCCATTTTATAGAAAATGATATGTATATGGGTAATTAAACAAACATAATAAAATATAATTATATGTAGGATGCATTAGTAATTATTTTATCAAGTTTGAAGAATATTTCAAGAAATTTTAAGAATAAATCAAACAGAAACACTCGATTAAAAATGATATGTTTTCTTCATAAAATATCTTTTCTTAATAATTTAAGACCACTAAGGGCAGTGTTCTTCCGAAAATAAGAACTCAAGAATATGGGTAGTTATTCCAGTAACATATCTGTATCTTTATTTTCTGAACTAAATATTTTTCTAATTGTGATTAAAAAAAGAATAGGTTACCTTTTAGAAAATAGGGGAGGAGAACTTTTGAAATTTCTCAAAATATTAAATTAATATACATTTCTTTTCTACTCAAAATGGATCCAAAATATTTTATTTTTATAATTGGATTATTATGGGTATTAATTAAATCATCTGATAAAAATTATACGTATTTTGACTATTTTTAATCCATCTTTCATGGTTTTAATCATTATTTCTCCCCTTTTAAGTCTTACTGTGAGAAAACGTGGATTTTTATATTTTGAGGGTTAATATAGTTACTATAAAATGTCAAAAGAACCATAAATAAATAATGCATTATATTTTAATCATTATTCCCATCATTTTATCAAAATCATTATTTTTAATATTTTTATATTATTTAATAAAATATTATATATTTTAAAATATCATTAATTTCTATTTTTACAATATTCAATACTTTGAATTTTAAAAATATAAATACAACAAGATAGCTTCTAAAAAATATTACAACACATCAATAACATTTCAATGTCATCTAAAAAATATTTTTATTACATTAATTATATCAAAACATATTTATTTTGATATTTTTAATAGCATTTATTTGATATTGTTATTAATAAAATAATTATTGCATCATCATTGTGAAAGAATTTAAGGTAATTATTTACTCCCTAAAAATAAAATATAAATTTCCATAATTAAGAAAAATATTTTATCTTTCAAAATACTATTTATGGTTAAACATATCTTCTAGATGACCATATATTAAATAATTTATACTTCTTGAAAACATGAGTGTGACAAGTCTGATTTTTCTTAAATAAAAATACTATAAGGGGATTAATGTCTTCCAAGTGGATCCAATAAGTCATAAAACTGACCAATGTATGTTTTTTTATCAAAAATTATGCTTCCAATAAAATTTTTACAATATTTAAGGTAGTTGGATAATATACATAATATTAAGTTTACCCTTAATTACCTAATTTACCCTCAACCGTAGTTATAAAATTACAAAGCTTACATTTCATATTGCAAAAAATAAAAAGGGAAATATTTAACAAATTTATACCCAATGGTTTTAAATAAACAATGCATTTTTCAAAATTCAAAACATATAAGTGGCATAAATTAATTTAAAATTAATATCATAGATGGGGAATAAAGAGAGTTATTAAAGTGAAAAAGCTCAAAAATTTAAAATGTTTTTATATCCGAATTAAATATAATAATTATTCACATATCAAAAATTTGATTAATAGATGTATAATTTATATAATTTTAATTTAAAAAATAATATATAATTTAATATCATAATTTATTTAGTTGAAAATTCAGCTTTCAATTAAAATGCAGTATTATTCACTATTCATCCAAAAAATAAAATTTATCAGAAAAGTACCAAAAATTCACCCTAAGATATTTTTTAAATTAAAATTTTTTAAATAAAAATTTTTTTTTAAAATAAAATTAATAAACATTCAAAATTTAGTTTTAAAAAAGTGGGCCCTCAAAAGGCAGCAAAACTGCCTTTAGAAAAATAGGGTTTTCACTCATAAAATTGGTTTTATATTTATATTAAGTCTATAAAACATATTGGATGAACATTAAACATTAAAATATATATTATATATATCATTAATATAATTCAATAAGAGTTATTTTTTTATTTTATGGTTACAAAACACACTTATGTGCATTTAAATATTTTTTCAGAAAAATATATCCTTTTATTTTAAAAATGGATTTATTTTCATTTATAATTAATTTTTAAAAAAAAATAATTCATTATATATACATTTGTAACCCATATTTTAATAATTTAGTTAATCTTTTTTATACCCTCTATTCAAATGATGTGGTTTAAACACTAACATTTAAATAATAATATTCAGTTGTTCATTTATGCTTGAAATGGTGTATCATGCACTCAATTGAAAATAGAGTTTCCTTATTAAAATATTGGGTTTTTACATTCTCCCACACTTTAATAAATTTTTTCCTCACAATTTTAACTTGATCTTGGTAACTGGGGTGTGGCTAATCAAAATACCTTTCTTGAAAACCCACATCATAAAAATTATTTGTAAAACTTCCACATAAAAAGAAAGAAAGTAAAGTTTGATGGTCACTTGATATAATAGATACTAGGTTTCCATGCAAGAGAACATGGACATGGAAGATAAAATAAAATCTCAGTGACTAATAGAGAATGGTGGAGAATACGATCAAGGGAAATTCAAATATCACAAGACCACAAATATGTGATGGGTTAAAAGGCTCGTGATAAAACTAAAAAGATAACAATTTTATATAAAGTTTTTATTTAAAGATTCTTTTCCAAGCATTGAGTAATTACTTTACCATATATACTAAGAACATAAATATGTACAATTATTTGAAAATAATAATCACATCCTTTAATCCATTTCCACCATAAACTCATCTTTTTCTCTAAATTATGAGTATGAATTTCTTATTTTGCCTGAATCACTAAAACCAACATCAACATATCACTAAATTAGAAAAACTAAAATAATATATTTCTCCTATCTTTAGTTATTAACAAAAATATAAATGGTTTGGATAAGATAACATAATTCCAAAAAAATAATAAAAGTTTAAAAAAATAAAAACTACTTTTAACATCAAAAATTTAACTGCAATACCCAAAGTTTAACATTTATCATTCAACTAATAAATATCCTTAAAATTTAACAAATATGTTCAAGAATAAGATCAGAACCCAAAAATTAGAAAAAAATTATCACATAGTCTTAAAAGATAAATTCTAATATTTATCCCCAAATAGCATCAATTGTGCTTTAATTATCATAATAAAAATTATATTCCCAAATCAAGTATTCATCATAAATCTAAAAAATATAATTCAACCTTTATTTATCAAATAGAATCTCATAGTATTATTTTTACCCTATTCCTATAGCACTTTCCAAATTATTGTGATCACCTTCCAAAATAATATTAATCACTTAATCACCAATTTTTTATCTCAATCATATTTTATACAAATGTTCTAAAAATAAACATTTTATTTATCCATAAAATCATTTAACTAAAAAGAAAAATTCATACTAACAAGGAACTCACTTAAACCAATGGTAGGTGATGCACTCTTGTCGTCATTCAGATGTGGGTTCAATTCTTGTGACCTTTCTGAACACGATAGTTTGTCACAATGTCTATGGGTTTTCCTTATTCTAAAACAATATAATTCTTATTACATTCCCAAAAATTTATTAAAATCTTCAAAAATAACCTCAATATGTTTTAACATCAAAGTTTATCTAAGACCTTTCATTTATCATCCAAATATGTAATAAATAATCATTATAATAAGGATTAATGTCTCTAAAAACATGGTTAGTAACCTTAAAATTTCATAACTTAATGCCTGAAAATGGGTATCTAAGACACTAAAATTTTGATCAACCAAGAAATTATAAACCCATGTTTATATTTATAACTCTTAAGTAGTCATCCTAAACATAAAATTTGTCTAAACCCTTCTATGATACCAACTGTAAAGACCTTACCTTTAATAATACTATTCTAGTTAATTTAAAACTAGAAATCACTTTATTTTACCAATTATATTTTAGGTTTAGAGTTTTATAGAATTAGTAAAAACACTTACATAGTAAAATCATGCATTGTAATTGTTCACTTATACTAGATATCAATTTTTTCACCAATGGAAACCCTTTTTAAATGAATCATGTATTCTTTTCATAACATATCTTCAAAAAGTTCATCTTGACCTCATCCTTATCCCAAATATTCCATAAAATCCATTGAAAACATTTTAAAAATGTTGAATGAGCATAAAAAGATTGTTATTAGACATAAAATAAATGAAAACATTAGTCCAATAAAAACCCATAAAAAATCATAAAAATATACATTTTTACCCTCGAAAGGGAAGAATCTTTTTCAAAAGATCATTATGTTACCTTTTGAAAATAAAAATATTTTCATGAATAATCCTACAAAAAAATATAAAATATATGCATGTAACTTGGGACATCATTTTAGATATCACTATTATAAACATTGTTGCTCTCTCAGCTGCATAACGAGTAACCATCATAGTTACATTTTTTTCAAATCATTTTTTTTATTTTATAAAGCCAGCTTAGGGGTGTATGGTGCCCAACATAAAACACCAAAGAAAATCAAAACAAGAAGGATCACCGATCAACAAAAATTTATACATCATAATAATCGTTGTCATCACCACACCCCAAACTGGACTCCTATTCTCCAGTAGTCGATTCCCATGCCGGGTTTTTCCAAAATACCACACTTTGAACGTGGTTCCTAAGCTGGTCCGGAGTATCCATATCTGTTGATGTCTTCTTAATCCCGCGGCCCTTCTTGACTGCAAGAACCAAATGGTTATTCCTTTTTGAAGTGGACCTGGTCCGCATTGGTTGCGGTAGATCTGAATAGTCCTTCCTTGGTCTCATTGTTGAAGTTGCAGCCAAAGGTCCTTCACCTACAGCCTCTTTCTGATTCCCATTTTGAACAATATCACTGAATGAATGGACAACCAGGGTACTCAAGGTATTCTTTCCTCCCCTAGAGTTCTCCATTCCCTCCCTGGGCTGTTCAACATTGCTTCCACACCTTTGATCTGGCGTGTTATTCTCACTCAAAGGAAGACACTCATCCTCCATAGAAATATTCTCCACAATCGTGATATGTGCCTCCATCCCTAAAACTCCATCCTGGAACCTCCCATACTCATACACAATTCCCAATAACCATAATATAATTATATCACAAAAAACTTGTATAAAATCACTCTTTAGGGAAATAACCGTTCCATTTTCAATCACTTTTAATTTTTCTAAAACCACACACACGTAAATCAAAACATTTTATTTGAAAATAAAATTATAAACATGTAAAGTAATCTTCAAAACATTATGGATCCATGAAATTGTTACAAAAATCATGTCGTATAAGTTAAAAAACATTCCTTTTGACTTGTGTAAGAATAGTGGAAAGTGTAAAATTAAAAAGGGTTTTTAAAAGAAATTCATTTACATAAAACCTTAAAAATAACTTTTTAAAAAAACATCGAGAAATTCATAACTAATATTTTAAAAAAATTCATTTTCATATAAATACATTCAATAAATTTATTATAAAAACATGGACCTAAAATATGAGTATTATAAAAGCAAGTATTTAAAACATTTAAAATGAGTTTTTTAAGTTATAGAGTCCCTAACCTCGTGTCCAATTTTTCATGTATTCCCTTTATCTTCCTGAATATAAAAATATATTAATTATTAATTATGTTAGTAATATACTTCTATGAACATTTTTTAAGTTTATTATTACTTTTATACCACTTATTACATATTAATAACAATTACTTAATTACTTTAGTTTACATCGGACGTTTTGATGATATTCGATAGCTTAGTCCAAAATTACATTAGTAGGATGTATAATTTCAAATTGGTCATTAGTACATAATATTCAGAATAATAATCAGTACATAATTATAATTTTAATACAACTATTATACTTTTAAATTAATCCATTAAATATTCATATAAAAATGAACTATGTTACAATCATGGAGATGATAATTCATACATGTGCATGATTAAAGTTACCACTTTTTAATTATCATTATGAAAAGAAAAGTTAACTATAATTTTATCATTAAATAATAATAAAATATAATAAATATCATATCACTTCTCTAAATATAATTATATATATCATTGAGGTGATGTAGTGATGTAAAATGAATCACATCGCTTCGTGGAGGTGATAATTCCCACAAACGCATGAATGATGTTATAATTTTTTTATACATGGAAGGGTAAAAAATTAAATGATATATTATCATTAAATAATGATAAATATTAACTGAATATCATATATAAAATTTAATTCCATAATTAAATTAAGTCTTGACAGATGGTGATGGAAAACTAATCACATCGATTCACGAGGCGGTAATCCGTCCTACACACGGACAATGAATTTTTTCACATTTGATAGAAAAAAGATGGATATAGGTTATTCCGAAAACATAATAAAATCTCAGTATATTTAATATATTGGTGTTATTATTTTATCATGGTTTAACAAGATTTTAAGGAAGCATAAGAAGAAATAAAATCAAAATTCTTGATTTAAAATGAAACATTTTCTTTGAAATATCTCCATTTTTTTAAACCTTAATACCACTAAAGATGGTGTTATTCTCCAAATAAGACCACTAAAATATAGGTGGGGATTAAAGGAAGTTATTTTGATCGTTATTTTCTGAAGAAAATTGTTGTTTAACTGTTATGAAAAAAGAATAATATATGCCCTTTTATATGAGAGGAGACGTGCACTCGAGGAATTTCTCAAAACATTAAATAAATATAAATTAATTTTATATTCCATGTGAGGACCCCAATAAACATTGGTATACCCATATGGGACATAAATAGGAGAATATAGATTGTTATTCCTAAGTCCAACCTCTAGTAGGCCCCAGGTTGGTGACTACCACCGAGGGTATAGAAAAAACGTAGATGGGAAGCATTACCCTATAAGAGAACACATGAAAAAGAGAGAGACAAGGAAGAAGCCAACCAAATCCTTCTCAAACTCCAATATAAAAGAAATCTTAAGTTTATATTTTTAATTGCACGTCAAAACTACTAAACTATAAAAGAAAACTACAAGTACCAAAAAAAATTTAAAGACAATGATGACCATGAAGCCCAAACAGCTCCTGCAAACAACAAGCTAATAGTAACCAGCCTAATCTCTATCCTTCTCCCACTGTCCTAAAAGAAAATATTTATAGATACATAGGGTGAGTAGAGCAGCATACTCAGTAGGAACCTCCCTAGATCCCCTCATGAAAAAGACAATGAAATCATGCTAAATCATAGTGACCAACAAGTGAAACAAACTCATCAACTAAATAGTTATAATAAGTTCTCATCCTCCCCATGGATACGCTCACCATGTAACGTATAAAAGAGAATATAATATAATGAATAACATCAAGGGTACTCCCCTACCACTTCCTCATTATTTTTCCACTCTACTCCAATGTCGTACGTCCTGAGCATCTCTCTCAAGAAATTCTAGCCCACATACACATTGGTGAAGCACCACAATGTGCACCTCATGAAAAAAACCATCACTTCCATGAAATAAAAATTAACCAGGTTTTATCTGGGAGAAACAACAACCCATATAATGTGTATCATACATCGAGTTCGATACCTAAATTCCTCACATCTTTTACACTGAGTGAGTGTCCTCAAGACATCACATCTTATAAACATTATACCAATAGAATTCCTTAAAAAACTATATCCAGAATATATGTGTGAAAAATAATCACAAGACATTATATCCCTCGACACACATATATGGGGAAAACTAACCATTATGCATACCATCTCAATTAACTACCAGTACAAGAGAGAGGGGATAAATGTGGTATTCATCCATCCATCATCCCACTAGGATGTTTGTGAAAACACCCCACAGGTCTCAGAATCCTTGTTTTTTTAGTTCCCCTAAACAAAAGTTAGGAGTATGATATAAAAACACAAAATGTACATGATATAATATAGATCACAGCCACCTTATGGGCATAAACTAGTCTCATACTCAACTGTAGCTAACATCTCTTAGGCTCCCTAATTCCACTCCTAATACAAGATATCCAATAAGCACACTATCATTTAAAGAGCTACATTGAATTAGGTTATTCCTTTTGTCAGTTTCAATTTATGTTAATTAATTATTTAACCATTAGTTAACTATTAACAATTTCTACATTACATTAAATTAGCATCACAAGAAAATTACTTTCCCTCTTGGAATAATTAATTCGAGCGCACGAATTCTCCTAATTATAACCTCAACATTTCATCCGAGTAAGTTCCAACCCCATAGGTTAAATATTTATTCATTATGAACATTATCTCTTTCCATATTACTAGGTAATCTAGGAAAACAACTAAAGCCACCAAATAAGGTATACAATTAAAAAAATCATCTTCCTTAACTTATGGGGAAAAAGAAGATAAAAAACAAATTTTCCATCAACCAAACAAAATATTCAAAAAATAATCCATCTTTCATATCAAAAGGTAAGCCCAGCTTCAACCCATTCTGTCATCTATAGTGTCCTCCCTAACACCCACATGCATCTCATAATGCATCCTTCCATCACAAGCATCAACATATTCCAGAAAAACCAGGCCTCCCCAACCCATATACCATAACTGTGCTCCAGGATCAACCATCACAAGATCACGTCACATTTAGGCCTCCTCCCCCCACAACATAATTAGTAAGAAACAAACATAGAAATCAGTCTCTCTACCCCAAATCAAGGCATCCAGTCTTTAAACCCAATGATCCCTCAGGGTACCAAAGCACAAGGCACTCATTTGTTACAAGAGAGTGGGAAACTCAGACCCTATAAAGTCATTATCTTTCATCACACAACCTATTTTTATTCTATCTTGAATTTACCAATTCATTTTTTATAGGCTTCAACTACAGAAACCTAAGTAAAAAAATATCACAAGCTATCATAAATTAATTAAAAACTTAATTTAAAATTCCTTTATTTTTTTATCAACAAGAATCAACATACGTCACATATTTATTTAATTACATTAACACATGGAAGTTCAATTCATTTAAACCTCCTTATAGTTTTATTATTACAACACACCTGATTCATTAAACATGCCTATTTAATATTTTCTTTGATTGACTAAGTATTGATTCTGGAATTATGTTCTTTCTAATTTCACATGACAATACAAATACAAAAAAATATCATTGATATCACACTATCTAGTAAAACAAGAGGCAACTAACTATCGTGGTATAAAACAAAAACATTGCCATGTGATCAACACCAATTCTTTAATCTGGTTTAAGTAATTATTTGGTTAATTCCATCGCATCTAATTATATAAATCATGATCAGTTTATGATCACACATAAATAAATGAGAATCAATGTGACCCTACCTTAAAAGGCTGTCGATGGTCTTTTCATGAAAATAGACCAATGGTGCAGATCATGATCACCTCTCTCGTAAAAACTGCATCAACCCATGGACATCATACCAAAAGTGTGCCGACAAAAAACCAAGAAAACTATATTAGAAACATAGAAACTGATCAAAGAAATCATAAGACACTTCAAGGATGATCAGGTGGAAACAAATCAAAGAAACCATAATAAAGGAGGTCGAATATACCTTGGATCAAAGATAGATCAAAGTAGGGTAGCTAGATATCGATCCTCGACTAAGGAAACCTAAAAATGTCAATGTGGGGGTTATTTGGTAGCCTGGAATGAGAAAGAGTCACTATGGGCCATAGGGTTTGGAAACCCTCTGTTAAACATCTTTTAAAGACATATAGAATCGAGGATTTACATAGCATGTAATCACATTTCACGTCGTGTAATATCCGTGGTATGGTTTACGCCGAGAAATGAGTCACCCTTTTTATTTTTAAACCCCCATTTATTACACATTGTGATTTAATTAGAACAAGTTGTGAAACACACTTTTACATTGTTTGAATGTTTACACATTGTGAAATCTACCTACCTCTAGATTTTAGGATTTGAACTCCTTTAGACCCAAGCCACCTCCAAGCAACTCAGTCTTCGAAAACGTGAAAACAGTCAATCCTAATGGACCGAGTTCCTTTCATTCCAAATGGATCCAAACTGAATTATTTAGAATATAAGATGATTAAGGGTCTAAATACATTCATCCAATTGAAATTAGATATATTTCTACTATTTTTTAATCCTTATATTTTGGTTTTAACCCTTATCTTTTAGTTTTAACCCTTATTTATCCTCTTTAATTCTTACCGTGATAACATCGATTTTTAGTCTATAAGGGATGATATAGTTACTATAAAATGACAAAAGAACCATAAATGGATCATGGATGGAATTTTACTCCATATACCAATCATATTATCAAAATTAATATTTTTAGTAGTTTTATATCATTTTATAAAATATTATTTATTTTAAAATATCATTATTGTCAATTTTGAAACTATTCATTACATTGACTTTTAAAAATATAAATGAAAAAACATTACTTAGAACCAAATCTTATAAAACTTCACTAGCATGTCAAGTGAATCTATAAAATTCATGTATAACATTAATTATATAAAATTATATTTTTTTAATATTTCTAATAACATTTCATTGATATTTTTATTGATAAAATAATTATTACATCGTCATTGTGAAAGCCTTTAAGATAATAATTTATTCCCTAAAAATTTAAAATAATTTTTCATTATGAAGATAAATATTTTGGATTTCAAAATAATATTTATGGTCTAATATATCTTATCGATGACTATATATTAATGAATTTATACTTCTTAAAATTATTAGTGTGACAAGTTTAACTTTTCTTAAATTAAAATACTATAAGGGGTTTAAATTCATACAAGTGGATCCAAGAGGTCATAAATTCTAACAATGGATTTTTTTTCCAAAATTCGTAAACCAATAAAATTGGTACACGTGTTAAGGTAATTGGATAATATTTATAATATTATTTTTACCCTTAATTACCCGATTAACCCTTAACCATGGTAATAAAACTAATAAGCTTACTATTCATAATGTCCAAAAATAAAAGTTGAATATTTACTAAATTTGGAACCTCTAATTTAAAATATGGAATAAATTTTTCAAAATTCAAAAAAAACATAAGTGGATAAAATTAATTTAAAATTAATTACGTAAATGGGCCTTGAAAGGAAGTTTTTAAAATGAAAATGTTCAAAAGTTTTAAATAATTTCATATCCAAATTCAAAATGAAAATGATTTCAATGACATAAATTGGACTTATATATTTATAATTTGTCTGATTTTATTTTAAAACGAATTTAAAAATATTTAAAATTTATAAATTATTTAGAGGAAAAGTCAGTTTTCAATAGAAATGCAGTATTTTTCACTATTCATTAAATAAAACTTTATCAGCAAAATAACAAAAAATAAACCTAAGATAATTTTTACATTATGTTTTTAAAAAAGAAGTTTATTTTTTCAAAAATTTATTTTTAATACCAATATTCCATCAAAAAGTGGCAAAGCAACCTTTAGAAAAATACAGTTTTTTATGTACAAAATTGGATTTATTTTTATATCATATCTAGAGAACACATAGGATGAATGTTAAATATTATATTGAATATTATATATATATATATATATATTATATAATCCAACATGAGTGATTTCTTTATTTTATTGTTATAAAACACACTTGTGTGCATTTAAATAGTTTTTTAGAAAAATATATCTTTTTATTTTCAAAAGGGTTTTATTTTCATTTATAATTAAATTGGACCCCAAATAAATTTTTTTATATACATTCCTAAACCGTATTTAATTAATTAAGTTAATCATATTATTACCCTACATTCTAACGGATATGATATAATAGTAATATTTAAATTTTAATATTTAAATAATAATATTTACTTGTTCGTTTAAGCTCGATGTGTTATATCATGTACTCTATCGAATAAATAGTTTTCTTATTAAGATCATTGGATGTTACAGTTATGATTATAATTGTTTATCTATTATATTGATCGTATGGAGAATCTAAAATCACCAATTTCTTTTGTCCCTTTTCCTTAGGTTATGAAGATTATTATAATGTATGAGATGCGTGGTAAGAGGTTTAGAGTTGTATAATCAAAGAGAAATATTCTAGAGTAAATTAAAATAATGTATTTTTATAGTGAATCTCTCAATACACTAAAACTTTAGTTCTTGTGATTATGAAAATATTTATAAGATGAATGGATTGTTGATATAAAATAATGAATTAAGTGTGTTTATTTATCTCAAGTCTCATAAAATAGTATAAGATAATGGTTTGGTTATTTTTGGGGATTAGTCTAGTCTTTTTGGATAGTAGGATGAGAGGAGTTTAGTGAAAAACCTAGGGTTAATTTCTAGAGAAAATATTTTCATCATTTTCAATATCTTTTTCTATGATTTAATCCATATTCATTTATCAATTTGAGCTTATTTGCTTTAATTTTGTATTTATGCTGTGTTTTGGGAAAAATGCAAAAATAATAAATTTTATCATAAGGATATATTTTAATAAATTTGGTATTTTGAGAATTGATTTTAGAATATATATATATATATATATATATATCCAGTTTATATGATGTTTTTTAGGAATCCTTATTTTTTTATTCATTATCTTTTACTTCTTGACCGGGAGCTAATTAGGCCATCTAAGGACCCTAAAAAATAAATCAATTTGGAAAATCATGCTAGATGACTGTGTAGACCCAACATCAGTAAATTTAATATAAATCAGTCTACATGACTCTAATAAGGGTGATTATAAATATATTTGAAATATAGTTCAAAGCCATGTCTGAATATCATGTATATTTGACTTCAATAATGTGGTCATTGGACGCTCAAATTTAAAGGAAGATTTTGGAAATAGTGAGCTAAAATAATTTTTTTAATATTAATGTCCCATATACATTATACACAAGTTTTATAAAGGTGAAATTTTGTGGGTATGTCGAGGAAGAAAATTGTAAAAATTTTAAAGAAGAAACTTTTCAAAAATTATTTCCTTAAATTTTCCTAACATGATGAATATTTTAGTGGATAGATTCAAAATGAGATCTTAAAGGAATATTTGGAAGATCTGGAATTAGAAGAATCAAGGATGGAAACACCTTAGCCTATATAAGGAGAAGTTCACCCACTCTGAAGGAGAGTTCCACATGCCTAATGGAGTGTAGGCCAATGGCTATTCTGCTACTTCAAGTTTTCACCCTTTTTTATTTTAGATTCCTTTTTTCATGTCACGCATGCGCATATTTTTAATTGAAGTGTTTACATATTCTTACATTTCTCTTTTTATTTCATCCATAATATAATTATTATCCCTTCCATTTTATTTCATGATCTATTCTCACTTTGAAATGGTAAGTGACTAACTCAATTCTTGGCCCTGGGGGAGGTTTCATGACATTCTATATTATTGTTTTTCACTTAAATATGTTTTTAATCTATTTTTAGGGAATAAGAGAGTATTTCATAGGTGTGGTGGTTATCACCAAGACACTATTTCCAAATCCATTCATTTTATTTGATTAATTCTTTTTCCCTCCCTTCACGTGGTCAAAACCCTCATATGGTGGAGTTAGAGTTGCCTAAAGGGATTAAACGACATATTATAGAGTTAGGCCTTTTAGAAATTGCATTCTTTTTTGAGGTGTTATTATATTTGACTATTGGAGGAGGTGTGTTTTGGTGTGAATAAGGAATAATCAAGTCACATAATCAATAAATAAAAGGAAATTAATTCATTAATGAGGTTTCACCAAATGAATTGTCAAATTGAATTTAAATAGTAAATAAATAATGAATGAACTCATATTGTCAAACCCTAGACCAAGACCTTTATTTGAAATCCAAATTCTATCTATATATTCATTTAGATTTCATTTATTCATCGCATTAGTTTAATTCTAAAATTTAACAAAACCAAAACCATTGTTTTATACAGAACTGTGATAGGTTGTAGAGAAAACCCAATTTCGAATTTATAATGTAGCACAGAGGATAGTTAGGGTCATATCACGTGGGTATCTTCGTAGTTGATTCAATAACTCATTTCTAATTCACCTAAAATAACTATTTTATTATCATTTATTGAAATGAATGTTTTTGTTTTTTTAAAATTTGGAATTAAAATAAAGCAATATAAAATTGAAATCTAAATGAAGATACAAACATAATAAATATTTAAAGAAAATTCTTGGTCCAGGATTTGTTAACAAAATCCTTTTAATTATTTATTTATTGTCTAATTTTAATATTTTAATTCATATGTTCAAACCTAATTAATGAATTATTTTCCTTCGATTTATTGAGTGTGTGATTTTATTATGCCTTCAGCGTACCAAACCACACCACCTCTAATAGTCAAATATGATAACACCTAAACTGATAATACAATTTATAAAAGGCCCAGATCCCCCATATGTCATCTATCTTTTTAGGAAACCTCAAATCCACCATATGAAATTTTTTCCTTAGAAAGGGAGCAGAAAATAATAAATCAAAAAAATATTGTATTTGGAAATAGTTCCATGGTGGATGACTGCCAAACCCATGAAATTTTCTTCTATCTATGAAAAATAGATTAAAAACATGTTTTATTGAAGCAAAATAATAAAGAACCCTCCAAAACATCCCCTTGGGCCATGCTTCAAGTTATTCACTTTCCATTTAAAAGTAAAAATAGATCATAAGTGAAGATTGATGAGAAGAAAATTATAATGGATATGGAAGATAAATAGAGATGAATTAAGTTGGAAACATTGGAATTAAAGGTATGCATCTGTGTTATATGACAAAAAGAATTGGAAATAAAAAATAAAAGAAGTTTGAAATCCTAAAGTAGCATCATGGCCATTTCCCTCCACTCCATTGGTGGTATTCAAATATCCTTCATCCTCGGTGAACTCTTCCTTTTATAGGGGTAGTGGTTCCACCCTTTAGTCTTCAAATTATAGATCTTATAAATAATCCTTTCAGATCTCCTCCTAATTCTCATGTTAGGATAATTTAATGACTGGATTTTGGAAAAGATTCAAATTTAATGTTATTAAAAAAATCTTCTCTCATCTCATTAAATTTATTCTTCATATAACCTTTTTAGAAAAATATATATCCCATTAATTTGAAATTTTTATTCTAGATGGATTTCTTCTAAATAATTCTCCGAAGTTGAGCATCTAATGACAGCATTAATGAAGTCAAATATCCATGATATTCAATAATATAACTCTCAAATTAATTATAATTAAAATAAAGTTTTAATCACCACAATTGGATTCATGTAGACATATTTATGGTTAACTTACTAAGGTGGGGTCCAGGTGGTCAATAAGATTGATTTTTCATGGAACTTAAATGGTCAAATTATCTCCCAGTCCAGATGAGAAAGATATAGACAATAGATGAAGGAATCTTAAGAAACATATCAATTCCATATGATCTATATTTTAGAAGTTTTTTTTTGAATTAAAGATGTGATTAAAATAAATCTAAATTCCAGAATTAATAAATTTTCACATTTTATCCCAAAACACAACATAAATCCAAAATTGACGTAAATAAGCTCAAATTGATAAATTGGTAGGGCTTAAATCACTAAAAACATATTAAAAATTATTAAAATATTGCCTCTTTCAATTCCCCCCACACCAAAAAAATGTTTTTCCTAAAACATGAAATTACAACATTAAATTTCAAAGGGCACCAATGTTACCAATATTCAAATTTCAACGCAATAAAATAAAAAAATAAATATCAAATCAAATTAAAAAATGAAAAATAAAATATCAATTCAATTTCCCATTTTTTAAATAAACAATTAATTCATGTATTTTAATTTTCCTTTTTAAAAATGAAGGATCTTCTCCTTTCATTAAATCAAGCTCCTCAATTCATTATTATCAACATGACGCATCATGATTTATCTTACTTTTGATAATTTTCTCTCATCTATCAGGATAGAATTAAAGTGGATTTATGATCATATTATAAAATACTCTCTTTATCCATAGTATTTTTAATGAACTACTTTCTCCAATATCTAAAGAAAAATTCACATAAAACCATGAGGGATTTCTTTAAAGGTTCAAATGACTTTGAGGCCAAATGTTTTAAGAAATTGTTGTTTAAAAATTAAGGATCCAAGAGGAATAAAATACCATATGTATAATGCATGATATCAAAAATTAAATCTCAATGAAATTCTCCCCATAAAAGTAGAAACTCTAACTTCCCCAAAAATCTAATTAATGGTTATAATCAAATAAAGCATAATGAATGATTTGTGCATCCTCTTGAATATAATTTAATAATTTTATTTTTTTTCATTTACAAAGAACCATTTAATTTTTTCACTTTTTTTAAAGTTATGATTGGAAAAAACCTCACATCCACCACCTAACCATATAGGGTAAAAATTAAAGTTCTAGTAATAGTGATTTTTTGTTTTATTAAATCACAACCCATTTTTCTCATTTTTTGGTTCTTTTTTGTCACTTTCCAATTTTTTAATTCAAGAGCGTAAAATAATGAAATATCATAATAGAATAAAAAAACATAATTTATTCCCATAATAAGTACTTCCAAACTTTTCCCTTAAAATGTAAATAATCCCTTCCACCATGATTACATTCTTCCCCACACATAAATATTAAAACATCAAAAAATAGTAAGAGGGAGGTAGGAATATAAAAAATGGATTGAAACATGGATCATTCTTATAATGTTAATTCATGGTATCTATGGTCTAAAGAAGTATTTACGTAAAGGTTTACTTTTAAGGATAAGTTGTTTTTCAAAAGATACCTCAAGGGTTTTAAATCTGTTTTCTCATAGTTTTATATTTGAAAAGTTAAAATGAAAGTTCTAATCATTGACATGTCCCAAGATCACTCAAGATATATGCCCAACAATAATATAGAAATTACCTGGTATGTAAAACCTCTAGAGAACAGTACATATGATTTGGGACAATCAATCAAAGAATAAATAAAAATAAAAAATCAATTGACATAAATTTTATAAATTCAAAGCATGAAAAAATGGTTGGAAAAATTCATTTACATGAATCAATGAATTCAATCAAATCATCAGACCTCATATTAATATCCATGATTCACTTAAATCATCAAATTCTTCATTTTACTCATTCAATTTCACTATCATTGAAATCTAAAACATGATATCATAGGATTCCTATGAAATTCATGTGTCTTAGATAGGTCAAGTAAAGCATAATGCAAATGTGAGCATGCAATTTTCTAGTTTATATATTAAATAAGAATCTCATAAAAAATGTAAGTAGTTTTGAAATATAAAAATTAAAAGTGAACTCCCTTTTTAAATAGAGATTGGTGTTTTTTTATTCCACTATATGGGGGTTCCCTTCTCCCATCGTGGACTTATAAAATAAAATTACTCAATTAAACATAAGTATCGTTTCATTTAAGATGAAAAAGAAAATATGGAGTAAACTTCATGCTGGAATAATTTATAAAATGAAATTGAAATCTGGATTCCTAAGATTGAAATTGAAAGTACTAGAATTCAGGTAAAGGATAAATCTTGGTATGATCCCCCAAGTGGGTCCTGAGTTTTTCTTACCTCTAGAAGTTCAGTACAAGATATTATCCATAATCTATTGGTGGGGGAGTTTCTTGGACTTAAACCACCACATTTTATTCTTCCAAAATTTTATTTCTTTTTTCTTATTAAGGAGAACTCCATGTATATAGTATACCATATCTAACCCCTTCGCAATGTGTTAAAACTTTCATGGTAGCGGTAGGATTAATTATTGAACCTCCTTGACCTTAATTGTTAATTATGAAACATCTTATTCACAATATTTTGGTTTATACAGGTATTCTACATTAAAATAATAATCAAAGGTAGATTCATAATTTAAATTGAAAAAATAATTTGAAAGTCTTTCCTTTTAATTTCAGAATCATGTATCTCTTATTCTTCCAGCAAAGCCACTAGGATTTCTTATTTTTCTCCCTCCATTAAATATTCAATTTCTTTAGGGAGATATAGGTGTTCTTCAATTGGTGAAATTTATTTTTCCTCTTCGTCCTCCAGGGAATAAAAAGAGTTAGTTAATTCTAAAAATTAAAAATATTTGGGATTAATACTCAAATAAATTTCAATAAAATTAAATGAGTTTTAATTTAAGAATTTATCATCTTCCTACTTTGGTTTATATTGAATCTCTTCTTCTATGTAAAGTTCCTCTTAGAGTTTATTATCAGTTTATGGAGTTAGGTAGTAGTGTACCTCCATCCATTCTTAAAATTTCACTAATTCGGTAGATTCTTCTTCCATGTCTAGAGAGATATGAAATGGTGGTCTCTTTTCTTCTTCACAAGGTTTAGGTAGATCAAGTAGTTCATCACATTCATTCTAGAAGTCATCTTGTTCATGTTCATCTCCCACATGTAGCTAATTAGGAAATTTCTATTCATCTATCTCTCTTATAAATGGTTGCATCAGGATGAATTAATCTTCAAGTACCTCCAATTTTACCTCCTCGGGTTCATCAATTTTAATGTTGATTGGTGAAATTTCTTCCACCACTACCTCAAGTTATTTAACCAGTACAGGTTCGGGTTGATCTATTAATGCATGAAAATATTCAAATACTATTTCAGCATTACTTTTTAGTTGTTTTATGCTTTTACTAAGTTCTTTCATCGGGGATCTATTATATACTTCTTGAGTTATTTCTTATTTTTATTTTTATTTTTTTGTTGTTTCACCTATAAGTAATACAACCATGCATAAAAATTTTAATTTTAATACATCACATAAATATGGTAGTTTTTAAAAAAAATTAATAAATGACAAGTGAAAAATATTTACAAAAATTAAAATTTAGTAAATGTGATTGAAATAACAGTTTAAATCCCCATAAGTGGTCCCAGTTTTTATGAACACATATTATAGGGAATGATAAAATGAAAATTCATATTCCTAATGCAGCATAGAGGCTAACAAGGTTTGTCTCACTTTAGAAGTGTCGTAGTTTGTTCAATCACTAATTTTTAATTCACCCAATAAAACTCATTTTTGTTTTTTTATTTATTAAAAACAATGGTTTTGATTTTTTTTAATTATGGAATTAAAATAATGAAATGTATAATATAAATCTAAATTAATATACAGAAAGAATAAAGATTAGAAAAAAATATCTTGGTCTAGGGTTTGATAACAAGGGTTCATTCATTTTTTATCTGTTGTTTAAATTATATGCGATAATTCATTTTGTGAAACCTCATTAACAAATTAATTTAATTTGAATTATTGAGGGTGTGATTTTTTCATGCCTTCAAAGCACCAAACGACACCTCCTTTAATAATCAAATAGGATAAAACCTCAACTGTGAATGAAAATTATAAAATACCCAGCTCCATACTATGTCATTTCGTCCCTTCAGGCAATCCCAACTCCACTGTATTAATGGTTTTCCCAACATAAGGAAGGGAAAAGGAATAAATCAAATAAAAGGAATAGATTTTGAAATATTTCCATGGTGGAATATATTCACACCCATGAAATATTCTCACATATACCACTAATATATTAAAAAAATATTTAATTACAGATCAATAATAAAGCACTTCGTGAAACCTCCCCTAGGTCCAACCCTCGGCTTAGTCACTGTCCATTGAAAAGTAAAAAAAGATCACAATGGAAGATATAAGATAGAGAAAATAAATTAGGGATGGAAGATAAAAATATATAGAAGAATATGGAAACACTAGAATTAAAAATATATATATGTGTTACCTGACAAAAGGAATTGAAAATAAAGATAAAAGAAGAATGAAATCCAAAAGTAGTTGTAATGACCCACTTATTCCCATTGTCTTGAGAATACCATGAATCATTAGTAGGCCTTAAGTGGAATACCCAATATTCCAAAGGTTGGAAATAAATGTTGAAGGGTTTCAGATGCAAGTGGGGATGATTTACCCTTAAAGAAACAAATCACTAACCAATCAACCATTATATAATTCATGGTAAAAAAAGAAACTCAACCATAAACATTATAACAAAACAACACCAAAGTGTTCTACAGTAAAAGGCAAAGAAACTGAAAACTAAAAAATGGAATACAACCACAAGATACTCAAAGAAAACCAAAAGATTCCATTCTCAACAAGCACCATGCTCCAATCACCAAATAGCCCAAGTATCATGAAGTGGTGCTAAATATGTGTGATCCTTTACCTGTTCCCATGTCTTGGAAGATATCATCTATAAAAGCACTAAAGTAAAAAAGAATGTGTGATTATAAAACTTAGTAACCTTTCTCTAATGACTTCCCTACACACACCACTAGGATAGAAAAGTTAGTAACATTTATATAAAATTTTTTATATAAAACAATTTCCCAAAAAAGTTTAAAATAAATATAAACAACTTTTAAAACCATTTAAAAATAAATGTAAACAAGTGTTATTTCAATAATTTCCAAACAATTATTACTTCCATAAAATTTACAAAACAAGTCATCAAATGAATTTCTCTCAATTATTTTGTCCTAACCATTCCATTCCACTTATTCACATATCCAACTATGCATGTTTTATTATGACAGTTCCATACTCTTTAGTGGTCTCTCATTAATCTATCATGTTTTCACATGATAATTATACCCCATTTTCCATTAAAAAATTTCAATTGAGAAAAAGGTCATATTCCAACCAAGCCATGTAAATGTGATATACACACCCCACTATTATTACAAAACCATATCAAAACATTTCAATAAAACCTTTCTTTTAATAAACTCATCTAAATAAACCAATTCCAATCAACCAATAAATTTCAATAAAATAATTAATTTTACTGAAAACCATTATATCAAATTAATTCACCATTATTCCAAATCAATCCCATTTTAAAATCCACATTTTTAAAATCAAGAATGAAAAAATTTATTCAAGATCGCCAATTTTTTCATATTTTCAACAACTATCACCAAAAATGGGTTTTAGAAATCATGACGCAACCAATTCGCAATAAAATTTACATGAATAAATAAATTTTAAACCATATAATTAAGTTATACTAAGTCTAGTTGATATTTAATCCACCTAACTCAAAGGTTTAGAATAAAACAAAAAACGGACGAAGAATGCTCAAGAAAACCATCTTGATTCTTCATGAAACCACATTATATCTCTTCTCCTACCAAAAAAAATCCTAATATCACTATATTAGGAATAAAAAATCATATATCTACCCATAACATAAATAGATATAAGAAATTAATTGGATAATAGAAGTATATCTAAGTAGATTTAAGAAAACGAGACATGGATGGTGAAGAACGACACTTACCGTAAGAATTAGGCTTGAAAACACCAAGGGAGGGCTCGAGATTGATTTCAAATGACTTGGGAGAGGTTCTGTTACCTTTAATGAAGAATAATCCAATTTTAGGGCCTCTTAGAAGAAAAAATAGTGGAGTTATAGTAGAAATGTGTGATATCCTAGTTTTGGGGATCTAATTTTAACTGTCTGCACGGTTAGTTCACATGGTTAGACAAACCGTGCACTAACCATTAATTAGATACTACCTTATAAAAAACCACACATGGACTCCTCACATAGTCTCCATAACCATGTGCACACCATTACAATAGTAATACCTCAAAACTACTACTATGCACGGTATCTCTTAGGATTTTTGCACTGTTTTGAAAAACCGTGCATAGCCCAAGGGCATCCCTTTTTCCAAAAAAAATATTGAAAGTTCACATAACTCTCTCATACTTCACCATTAAAATTTATAAACATAAAAAACACAAATTAAAGGTTACATACTAGAAACTAAAGTACTACATTCACCCCACCATTGGTCATTCTATCCTCAGAAAGTAGAAAACAATTACTACTCAAAAATAGTTCCAGCCATTCCTATTTCATTTCCTTCTCAGGTTCCCAGGTCTCTTCCTGAATTTGACCATGTTTCCTTAAAACTCACACTTTAATGATTCTTTTTCATGCAATACTTTCTCTTGAATATCCACAATCTCCACCATGATATGTTCCAATGAATCATCTGACTCTAGTTCATCGTAATCCCATCTGATCACATGGTCAGGATCAGGTTGATACTTTTTCAACTAAGATACATGGAACACATTATGCACCTAATTTAATAATGGTGGAAATTATAACTGATTTTCCACCACTCTAACCTCTTCTAGTATCTTGAAAGGGATAGTATACCAAGGGGATAAATTTCCTTACTTCTTAAAATGACGATGTCCAAGCCTTAGAGAGATCCTCAAGAACACATGATCACTCCCCAAGAATGACAACGATCTCCGGCGATGATCTACATAAAATTTATTATTACTATGAGACATATCCATCCAATTTCTGATCAACTAAATCTTCTCTATCATTTACTAGACAAGGCTTAGCCCAACTAGTGAATTCTCACCTATTTCTTCCCAACATAGTAAAGAATGCCAAGGATGCCCATACAATTATTAAAAAGCAGTCATATGTATTGAGGACTGATTGCTATTATAGAATGAGAAGTCCACTAAGGGTATATGCTCTTCCCATGGGCCACTAAAATCCATAGAAATCACACAACATGTATTCTAATTTCTGTATTGTCCTTTTAGATTTCCCACCATTCTGATTATGATACATTGTACTCATAGTCGACTAAGACCAAAGGGATTTTTTTAATGATTTCCAAAAAAGAGATGTGAACCTCAGATATCTATCTAAGACTATCAAAACAAGAATTCTGTGTCTCTTTACCACTTCATGGATAGAGATTTTGGATATATCCTCCACAATATGAGTTTCACAAATAGGGATGAAACGAGCGAACTTCGTAAGTCGATCCGCAGTCACCCATATAGAATCATGTTTCCCAACCGTTCTTTAGAGACCTGTAATAAAATACATGGATATCTACTCCCATTTATATATATGGATATATAAAGACTCCAACATACCTACTTGTCATTGATGTTCTACCTTAACTTACTAATAAGCTAAGCACTTTGAAATTAAATCAGTCACTTTCCCTTTCATGATGCTCCACCCAAATTGGTCTATTAGTACCTTATACATATTCTATATTCCAAGATGAACATCCCATCTCAAATGGTGGTTCCTGATTTTCTATAGATGCTAAAGAATGAACAAACATTAGATGGACAATTTCTGGTTATGAGTTCACAATTCAATGGTGGGGAGACTATCCAGAGATTAAAACTTGATGTGAGTTCCATTCATATGAATATTCTTTTGCATATTGAGCATAATACTTTCTATTTAATTCATCTACCACTTGATTCCCTTTTCCTAGTTTATAAATAAATTTAAAGTCAAACATCTTGAGATACTCCATATATCTCTTTTACTTCAGATTCAAATCTTTTTGTGAGAAGATTTTTCTCAAACTCTTATGATCTACAAAGACAGTAAATTTCTTACCAAATAGATTATTATGCAAAGTCGTCGAGGCATAGAAAACTATAGCTAGATTTAAATTGTGTGATAAGTAATTATTTTCATGAACTCTCAATTGTCTTGAATATTAAGCAACCACATGGATTCCTTGCATGAGAACACATCCCAACCCAGATCCCAATGCATCATAGTACACCACATACCCCTATCCTGATTTTAGGAAAATCATGATATGTGTAGATTTAATAAGAACTTTTATCTCTTTAAAGGACTTGTCGCATTATTCATTCCATTGGAAAAGAGCATTATTCTTGGTCAAAGTTTTCATTAGAGAGTCTTGTCATGAGAAGTCACACAAAAATCTTCAGTAATAACCAGATAGACCAATAAATATTTATATCTCAAAGTCATTCTTTTCCAGTTTTCAAGAGATAAAAACTTCTATCTTTCCAAGATCCATATAAACTCTATTTTTAGAAATTACATGGACAAGAATTTGTACCTATTATATACATAAATTAGACTTCCATAGTTTGGCATACAAATGATGTTCTTTCAAGATTCCCAACATTATCTCCAAGTGTTTCTCATGATCATACTTTATACTTAAATACACCAATATTTCATCCACAAACAACACCACAAAATAATGCATATATATCGAAAATAACTCATTCATCAATTCCATATAGACTGCTTGTGCATTCATAATATCAAAAGGCAGGACAGCATATTCATAGTGTCAATATCTTCTTTTTAAATTTTTCTTCTTAATATCAACCTTCCAAACTCTCAACTAATGATATTCTGATCGCAATTCAATTTTATAGAACCATTGAGCTCCCCTGAATTGATCAATTAGATCATCAATGCATGCAAGTGGATATCTGTTCATTATTGTAAGATGGTTAAGCTTACGATAATCAATGCACAGTCAAAGAGTTCAATATACTTTATTTATAAAAAAGACCAGTGATTCCTGTGTATATATACTTGGATGAATAAAACCTTCACTTTCTAGCTCCTATAATTGAATTTTTTGATCCTTTAACTTTGTTGGTTCTATCCTATAAGATAGAAGGGAAATAGGACTCATCACCGGAAAGAGATCAATCATAAACTCTACTTCCCTTATAGGTGGTCACCCTAAGAATTTTTAAGGAAATGCATCTCGTAATTGATCCAAAAATGCTGGAAAACTGGTATCCTCGATCTATTATATCAATTCCAATGTCAACACCACCAACTTGTAAGAGATCATGCCCACCACTGGTTCCAACAAGCCTGTTGAGCCTGTCCTCACAAGCCTTCATCCTCTGAAGATATGTTAGATTTCATCCTCAGTTATGAAACTAACTACTCTCCTATAACGATTGATGAAATAATTGGACATTTTTAACTAATCTATACCCAGTATTACATCATACACATATATCTCCAACACTGAGAAGTCCCATTTTATCTCAACTCTATTAACAATTATAAAACATGATCTACATAGTAAGACTCTATATTCTCTTTCCCAAATAGGAGTTTGAAGTTTTATAATAGAGGGAATCATCTCAAGTTTTAAACTTATCAAAATAATAGAAATAGAATCAATAAAGAAATGAGATTCACTAGTATCAAACAGAACATGCAAAAGGGTAGAATTCAATAGAATCATACCTCTCTCCGTAGATGCTCCAGCCTAACCATCTAAAATCAACTACTCATATCCTTATAATTGCCTCATCACTACACTCTTATCCTTATTTCCCTATCGATATTGACCTTTATGAGGAGTCATGGTGTTCCTAGCATCTCCATGGATAGATATGCTCTTTTGACGAGAATGGATCAATTGTCCTTTTCTCGTCCAAGCATAAGATGCTTGTGACACCTAAGAAGTGTCTCGAGCACCTCAACTCAGAGCACTTAGAAAATAGTTCTTAATATGTCCCATCATGTTAAAATTATGTAGTTATATTGGACATGTTTTACACTATAATTTTATCTGGTTAAAGGTACAACATTGGAAACATCTCGCTTGGATCTTTAGTCTTGGTGGAAGGTTCACTGATCCAACTGTCTGATTTTGATTCCATCACCCACCTTGGAAATAGGTTTCTCTATTCCACTTTCTCATAGCATTTGAGTTCCCACCGTTTCTTGTAGGTATCATCATACGTCCTCCTCCCAAATATCTTGAGATATAACATTCATCCACTATCAATATGTTTACTATCTCTATATACTCCATAATACAGAGCATTTATATCTTTAAGATAATATCTTAACTTATCCCTGATTCGAAGATGTGTTCCTTTAAGAATGAACTATCCATAACCTAAAGTGAAAATATCACTAAATGTAGGAATTTAGCCACATATTTTGAGACATAGATATTTTTTAGCATTAGGATGAAGTAGTTCTTAATTCTATAGATCCTAAACGTGTGATGATTGAATTGTTTGTTTAACAATTCCCAAAAATTCTCCCAAGTAAGGACTTGATCCACTTTAGCTTGCACCACTATATCCTACCACTGATGTGAAAGATCCTAGAGAATATAAGTCACCAACTTGAATTTCATCTCTAATGGAGTGCTGATGAAATCGAAGATATGATTTAGCTTGTTCATCCACACCTCTTTCTTTTTTGGTTTATAAGAACCTTGGAATATGGGGGGATTCTACTTCATGTACTGGATGGAATGATCCAAAAGCCTTGGCTCATCCCTTCGGTTCACCGTATCCATTGCTTGAAATTCTTAGACGATACTCTGAACCAAATCTTAGTTCACATGTGGTTCAGGTGCAGCCACTTTCTCCACAGCTTATTTTGGTTGGTTTCTATGAAAACTATAGGGTGCCATTTTCTAAAAAGACAATAAAAACTATAAGTCTCTCTCTCTATCAACTAATTTCTTAGCATTTAAAATTATATCACATCAACTATCATTTCATTTATTTCCAAAACAACCTCTTCTAAGTTTAACCATTTTGAAAAAAATCTATTCTTTCTTTTAAAAATTAAAATATTTTTAAAATTCATCAACCATGATCTTTTCAAAATATTTCATTTGAAAACTATTTCTGAATTTTTCAAAAATATACACCTTTTTACAAAATCATAATTTATTTCTCAACGTGAAATATTCAATCCTAGTGGTAATTTATTCATCTACAATTAAATTCATAATCATCTCATTAGTTAAACCCATGATATTGAGATTTCTGAAATCCTATAAGTGTATCTAAAAACTCATATGTTTCTAACTCCCAGGTTACTTGAATTTCTTCATAAAAAGGAAAGTTACATATTTTTATTCTCTACATTTCATGTCCTGACAATCCTACTCCTTTCTAGGATCACAACCCAAGGAATATGCAATAATTAATTTCAACTCCAAGACCATGAAAACTAATGACTACTTGTTCCACAAGGAAAAGAAAAATCTAATACCATGTATCTCAAAGAAACTTTTGGATTGAAACTAAAACCATTAATAATGACCCACTTATTCCCATTGTCTTGAGAATACCATGAATCATTACAAGGATTTAAGAGACATCCCCAAGATACAAAATACTAGAAATAAATGCTAAAGGGTTTCAGATGCAAGTGGGGGAAGATTTACCCTTTAAGAAATAAACCACTAACCAAACAACCATAATATGATGCATGATAAAATCAAGGCAACTAAACAATCAACATTATAAAAACTACTTGAAAAGTACTGTAGTAGAAGACAATGAAATTGACAAGTAAATAGTGGCAGGCAACCCCAAGATACTCCAAGACAACCATATGCCTCTATGCTCTACAAGATCTATGCTCCAAACACCAAATAGACAAAGTATCATGAAGCAGTTCTAAATAAGTGTGATACTTTACCTTTTCCCTTGTCCTGTAAGATAATATCTATAAAGCACCAAAGATCCAAAGTAGGGGTGAGTATAAAAAACATTAGTCTTCCCCCAATGAAATCCCAACTCACGCCACTAGTATATAAAAGTTAGTAACATTTATATAAAATATTTTAATAAAACAATTTACCCAAAATGTTTTAACTAAATATAAACAATCTTGAAAACCATTTGAAACCAAATGTGCACAAGTTTTATTTCAAAAATTCCCCAGCAAGTCTTTCTTCCAAAGAAAATAACCAAACAAGGCTTTAAAACCATTTCCCTCTAAAATTTTGATGTAACCATTCCATTCCACTAATTCACACATACAACTATGAATGCTTCCTTAGGAAAGTTCCATACTCATGAGTGGTCTCGCATTGATCTACCTTACTGTCAAATGATAATTATACCCAATGTTTGATTATAGATTTGGCATCGAGAAAAAGGTCATATTACAACTAATCCTTGTAAATGGGATCTACACACACTGCTATTATTACAAAACCATTTAAAATAACCATTTCAAACCATTTCAATAAAACCATTATTTTATTTAAACACATCTAAACAAACCAATTCCAATCACCCATTCCATTTCAAGAAAATTATTAATTTTATTGAAATCCTTTTTATGAAATCCATTCACCAATATTCTAGATATATCCCAATTTGAAATCCACATTTTAAAATCAAGAATCAAACACTTTAATGAATAGAAATAATTTTTCCAGATTTTCCACAACCATCTTAAAAGTGGGTTTATAGTAAAAATAAAGCAACTGATTCACAATAAAATCCATATGAAGATATAAATTTCAAACCATTACATTTAGTTCAACTAATTAGGGTCAAGAGTGAAGCCTCTTACCTCAATGTTTTTAACAAAAACTTAAAATAGACTAATAACACTCAAGAAAACAGGGTCGATTCTCCACGATATTGTTTTAGATTTCTTCCCATACCAACAACAAGACCAAGTATCATCATATTTGGCATCAAAACTATTATATCTACCCATAACAGGAATATATTTGGGAAACCAAGAGGAGAGGATAAGTAAAATCTAAATAGACCTAATAAAACACGATACTAATGGGGGAAAATGGAATTTACCACAAAAATAGGGCCTGAAAACACCAACAGAGGGCTTCTGATTGATTCCAAATAACTTGGGAGAGGTTCTACTACCTTCAATGGATAATATTCTCAAGTTAGGGCACCTAAGGAGAAAGAAAGATGGAGTCAAAGTAGAAATTAGTGAGATCCTATTTTTGAGGATCTAACTCTAACTATGCGCATTGTTATTTTGCACAATTAGACAAGTTGTGCACTAACCATGAATTAGATACTGCCTTATAGAAACCCTCACAAGACCTCCTCACATGTTATCCCTAATCGTGTGCACACGATGACAATTCCACTTCCTCAAAACTTCTACTATGCAAGGTTTCTCCTAGGATTTCCCTATGGTTTAGACAAATTGTGTTTAGCCCTTGTAAATCCTTTTTCCCCAAAAACTTGTTGAACATTCACCTAACTCTCTCATCCTTCTCCCTTACAATTTATAAACATAAAGGTAAGGGATACATACCAGAAACTGGGGGTACTATAGTAGCATCATAGTAGTTGGCCTCCACTCCATTAGTGGTGTGGAACTATCCTTTAACATGGGTGAACTCCCCCTTATATAGGGCGAGGGGTTTCCATCCTTCAGTATTAAAATTCAATATCTTACGAATATTCCATTAAGATCTCATCCTTATTCTTTCCACTGAAATATTGAACATGTTAAAATAAAGTAATGAATGAATTTTATAAAAGTTTCTTCTATAAAATTGATGCAGATAATTTCATCTCTATACCCACAAAAATTATGCTTCACTAGACTTATGTAGAAAAAAATATGGCTCATTAATTATAAAACCTTTTTATGGATGAATATTCCTAAATCTTCCTCCAAATTTCATCATCCAATGACAGCATTAATAAAAATAAATCTCAATGATATTCTATAGAGAAATGATCCATTTAATTGTCTTTAAAATCCAATTATAATAACCCCAATTGGATTTGTATGGACAAATTTAGGATTAATTTACTATCATGGGGTCCATGCGGTCACCTAAAATTATTTTACAAATTGATTGACTTTTTTGGGCCCTTAGATGGACAAATTGGCTCTTATTATAGAAGGAAAATATGAGGAACAAAAATTAAGGAATCCTAAAAAAATAAAATAAATTGGATCTATATTTTAAAAGATATTATAAAATTACCGAATTCATTAAAATCTTTCTAAATTCCATAATTAAGAAAATTTCACATTTAATCCCAAAACACACCATAAATACCAAATTAATGAAAATATGCTCAAATTGAAAAATTAGTAGGGGTTAAATCGTTAAAAAACATATAAAAATAATTAAATTATTAGCTCTATAAATAATTTTAAGTGTAGGGGAACATATTGAAATTTTATTGTAGTTTTGAGTATCAGTTTTTTCCCAAAAAATATATTCATATCAAGATACTAAAAAGTGGATGCAGTTTTGTTACTGATGCACCTAGATGAAATTACCAATAAAAGTGACATATGGGTATCAAATTAATCTTAACATATTGTATAATGATTGGGACTAATAATACACACATTATTATACACTCTTGGTGGATATTATTGGGTCAATCACATTCTCTTTACGTGTCATTCTGATGGATTTACTATGATATTAGGTCAAGGATTTTGAGAAAACTCAACATAAAGAAACTTAGATTAAATCAAGAGTGGTATAATATTGAACTTAAATAAAGATAGTTTCATATATTATGGTTAAATACCCATTTGATTAGATAATATAACCATATTATGATGTTATAACTCATGTTAAGAATTTTGGTTTTAGTAATTTTTAAATACCAAATGAAGCAAGTTAACAAGGGATTCCATGGACAATATGGAGAACGTCTCAACTAGAAACCTAATATGATAAGATCTAGAGTGATAAATATTATGTCTATGGATAAATAGATATCACTAATTATGAGTAACAATTTGAACTTATTTGACTTTTAAAAACACCAAAGAAGATAAAAACGGAGTCTCGTGGAAGTTCAGGTGATGAATATAGTGAGTGAAAGAAGAGTAAATTTCCTTCATGTTGAAAATGTAGAAATAGGAACCAATGTAATGTATAAAATGAACTATAATATATTTTATTTTTGGTAATAGATATCATATATAAACAAGTTTTCCAGGAACTATAAATCAATCGATTAACAATATAAAGGGAAAACATGTGTTTCTATGTCATACCTAAGATAGTAAGGTAGAAAACTCTATTGAAATTATACCATGAGTCGTCACTATATTTTGCATACCCTTATAAATGTCAATTATTAAGTGATAATTTAAAATTTTTGGATGAAATTTATTGAAGGGGGTGAATGTAATACCCCGATATTTCAGAATATACCTTCATTTAAATAAGCATGGAATCGATAGTTTTTTTCACACGCAGCACCAAACTAAAATGAACCCCAAAATATAATATGAATATTATTGAGAAAATTTAAGAATAATAAAATATATATTAATAAAATATTATAAAAAGTTATAAAATAAAAAAAATTGATTAAGAATATTTAATGTTTTAAAAGGGAATTTTTCTAAAAGATCATTTTTTCTTTGTATTTTGTAATTACATTTAAAAAGAAAATTTTTATAATTTTATAATTTTAATTTGGTAAAATAAACCTCATTTTTTAATTCATAATTTCAGAATTAGCTTTGGGTGAGTTTTTAAAATTTTTCTAAAATGATTGATTTTTAAGTGAATAGTGAAAATTATAGTTTTTACTAAACTTTTAGTGATTATGAATATACCAAAAATTAAGTTTTTCATAAAAATAAAGAGAAAATTATTTAAATAAAATTATTTATGGATTGAAAGTACTCATTTTAAAATATTATTTTTAATTTATAAAATCCATGTATAACATTTTGAAACATAATTAATCTATTATTCAATTAAAAAATTTGTTTTCCAAATTTCTATTTTAATTTTATTATGACATGGTCATATTTTATTTTGACTTACTTTTAAAGCTATATAAATCATATTTTCTTAATAATAAATTAATTAATTTCAAATAAAACAACATTAGTGATAATACTATCTTAATCATAGTTTTTTAATCATAAAAATACACTTTTTCTAAAAATTGTTTTTACGAGTTATATGTTCTAACATTAAAATTAATTTTTATAAAACATTAAAAAACTATTTGAAAAAATTTATTTCATATTGTAAATAATTAGTTAAAAATTATTTCATAATTACCATTTTATATTTAGGTAACAAAAATAAATTACTTTGGTAAAAATTAGTCACAACAGTAAAAACCAAAAATAGTTAAAGTGGAAAATCTAAGTGTAAATGACTTAAAAAAATGTTAAAAACATGTTTTCAAATTTTTATTTGAGACATTACCAACCTATACCTCCCAAAAATCATTTATTTTATATTATTGTATCCATTTGACCTTTAAATTTTCTCTTTACCTTTTGTTTACTATAAAAACACCACTCGTCTCACTTATAAAAGGAACTATCACTTCCCCGCTTCTCCTCATTCCCAAATATAATTGTTTCAACAAAACCTCCACCAAAAAATCTCTCCATAATTCCTATAAATATTATTTTTTTCTATTTTTCTCAAAATACCACCCTTCACAGGTGTAATTCTTTTTGAAAAATAAGTTTTCCAATGAGGTTGGTAAATATTCTTAATTACTCTCTTTCCATTCCAATTATATTATTTCTTCTTACTACTCTTTAAGATCCATTTTTTATATTATATTATAATTAAATTATTAATTTTAATATATATAAATTTTATTATTATGATAGAATAATAATTAAATACCCATTTGCTTTTACATAAAAAATTAATACATCACTCATTAGAACATGTAGACAACCACCGCTATGAAAGTGACATATTTTTTTCGAATTAGTTTTTATGCTTCCAAAAATATTAAAATATAATTAAATATTTTAATAAAATTGAAATTATATAAATATTTGTTTTTTTAATTATTCTAAAATAATCACTTTATTAATCATACTCACCATAATATTTTAGTTAGTACTTGTTTAGGTCGATTTAACCACCTACATGAACAAAGATGTAAATTCCTATCATGGATGATTATAGAAATATATATGAAGGTATTATTAGACATTAATAAAATAAATGATGTTTTCATAGATTAGTAAATTTTATATCAATTTTTAACTCATTATTAATATATCAATGTTATTTATAAAAAAATACTAAAAATAAGATTTTCACCCGTTATATTTTCAAGAATTATAACTAAAACTAATATGGAATAAAATTAGAATATTATAAATCATTAGAAATATCTATTCCAGTACCAATATTTATTTCTAAATTATTAAATTTGAATCTATAAACAACAAACGACACAGTCATTCAAAGCTAATACAATATGAATAATTGAAAAAAATAGCATTTGAGAATGAAAATAAAATATGAAAAACAAATATATATTAGTAATAAATGAATATAAATGAAGTTTATAAAATTTTATAATTTTGAAAAATTTCCCAATTAATTTATTAAGTTAATTATTTTAATTATACCAGATATTCAAACATTTTTATGGAAGTCAAGAATTAAGGTAAGGGGTTTCTCCTCTCAATCATCATTCCATGAGGCTTATTTTTTATCCACCACTTGTTTTATTTAGTTTGGTTTATATAATTACAAGTTATATCATGTAATAATCTTATAGTTATAATAAAATTTATTATTGATCAATCATAAGATATATCTTCCCTGTGCTTTAGGTTCAAGGGTTACATAATCCATAAAGTTTATTTCCAATCTCATTTTCAAGTTAAGATTTCTTATGAATGATAATCCATCTCTGGAGTTCTCAAATTCACATTATTTATTTATGAATTCCGTTATCTCTAATTCTATGATTTATTAAGGTCTATTTAAATGAACTCAACTCTCTTTTTAAATGGAATCATGTTTTAGCATTTTCAACGTGGTCATTTTCCACAAAATTTAAACTTTTCACAAATGTGGTAGAAATACTCATTTTAAATATTTTCCATACCAAGGTATTTTCCTACCTCTTAAATAAAATATCTAGAATAAACATATTCTCCATGTTTTCAAGCATATACATAGAAATTTTCATTCCCTTTTATTATAAATTTTTTTTCAAAAGTGATTAAACACTTAATGTCTATTTTTTATTATTTCTCTAAGTAATTTTTAAATATCTTATAAAAGATGTTTTTCATCTATGAAAATACTTTGATGTTACATATACTACCCAAAAGGATATGTTCTTATTCAACTATCCACATTACATTTATGGGTGGATTATTAAATTTTCAATTGATTTTTTAATGGAACCCATATCTTTTCCACTGGTAAATTAAGTGATGGTGGGAAATTGAAATTTTTTAAGATCTTGTGTCATGCATATGTATAGTTTTTTATTAAGTGATGGTTGGGAACTATATAGACATCCAACACATTGGTTAAAGCATAATATCTCTTGGGATATTGGGAAAATAGTTTTGATGCTTGACTTAAAAATGAAAATAGGTAATGAGGCCAGATCGACTAAGCGAAATATTTTATGAGACCAAATCCAAAATTTTAATATTCTTATACATATGTTTGCACCACATTCTTATATTTTTATACATACTCATATTATGATGGCTTGTGACTTATTTTAAAGGTCTTATCTTACCATGTTTTCTTAATGTTATGTACAAATAACTAGATTATGATCTAATACAAACATTATTATATTTTTACCACTTATGATCATTATTGGTTATATCTTATGTTTCTCTTACTGAGTTTCTAGTATCACCCATTTATTGTTCTTTTATTCATCGATTTATAAATATGAGTATTATTCATGAGATACCTAGATGAAATTTTATAGTTTTATGATTATGCATCAATATTCGTGGATATTTTAGGATAGGTTATTTATTTAACTAATATCTAAAGACATTAATCATTTAGTTCTTTGGATTTTAGGAATATTGATAAAAAAACTGGATTATTGATGTAAAATAACGAATTTTGTTATTTTATTTGTCTAGGGTCTCCACACACAAAAATTTAAAGAAAATTTCAATTTTAATATGAAAAATTTCTTAGTAAGCATGAATACATACTATATTGGGTGTAATATAGTCTCATGATTGAACTTAAGGATATTTTGAAAACCTATCCTTAATCTTATACTTAAGGATGTGTTAGTGAAAAAATATCCTCAATTCATTTGCATCATATGCATATACTAATCAATTATCAATGATAAACCATAGGGATACATTGGTAAATTATAGTTGTGATATTTCATAAAAAAATGTTGTTTTCTACTATTTCTTATGATTATTCTTAAGGATATGTTACTATAAATATATCCTTAATCTTCTTATTAAGGATATATTGCTTTCAGAATATACTTATTCTTCTTTGTTGAGACCACTTTATGTTTTATTTTATTTTTGTTATTGTGTATCAATATATAAAGTTTAATATGCCTTGGAAGGAAATTCTAGAACCAAATAATGATTAAAAGATTCATAGTGTTCCAAAGAAAGGAAATATGATTTGTAGCGAGCTGTAAATATTACATGAGAAGTGAAGAAGAGCCTTATAGCTTTTAAATATTACATTAGAAGTAAAATAAAATGTTTTATCTTATAATTTGGTTGGGTCCATGATACACATAGAAAATAAGAATATTTAACAAGTTTGGATTCTTCAATATATTGAAATATGAATAATGAATGTGGATTGAGGATAAAAAACTTAAAGTATTTATGAGCTATTTTAATATTTATATGAAGAAAAAATTACTTATAATAATGGAAATGTTATTCTGAAGATAGATATTCTTATAATTTTACATATATATTTGGTTTAAGCATAGTTGGTGAAAATAAGAGTTTTGTATTTTTGAAAATAAATATGGATAAAGTTTGAATCAATTGTGATTATAGATGTAAAAATATTCAAAGAAACTAAATTCATGTGTTGGTGGATGGACATAAATTGTATAAAATATATTATAAAATACTTTGAGTGGTTGAGATGCTTGAGAGATCATTTGAATAAGTTATTGAAAGAGTAATATAAGTTCTAGATCAAAGGACTTGTGAGATCGTTTTGTTGTTCTTAAGGTTGATTCAGTTTGTTCTTTTGGTCGATAAATTGCGATCTTAATATAGTTTCATAGTCAAATTAGTATTTAATTAATGGTTCATTGAAGTAATAGTTGATTGAGTGTGGTTGATTGAGTTTTCACATTATATTTATCCAAACATCTTTATATGTTTTATTGGTTATGTTCATATAGTCGCTTCACTCATGGTCAGTTGAGTTGCTTGAGAAAGATTCAGGATGAATTCAAATGGTTAGGAATTGATTAAATAAAGCCTCGAATGTGATGACCCGGTGTTTTATAAATGGAAATTTCCTTCTTATAATTATGTCATATAATAACACGAAATCACAACACAATGAACACTAAATTACTATGTGACCTTCAAACACAATATTGTCACTTTTGAGATTTTAATTTCAAATATTTGACATACACAGCTGCAGTCAGGAAGACATTTGGAATTCGATAAGACAAGCATAATTTTTGGTGAATAGTAAGTGACACTTATGAATAGTAATGTTACCCTTATGAATAGTAATATGACTCTTATTAATAGTAAATAATACAAGTAAATAGTAACCATACTAATGAAAGTATAAATAAAATTTATCCATCTTATAAGTGGCAATATGATAGTATGGGTTTTTTTTTAAAACATAAATATTTAATTAAAATTTAATGAATAATTTAAAAATTAAAAAAATAAAACCTATATTCATAAAATTTATACGTAAATTATTGCTTATATGTTTTCTATTTTTATGATAATTTTATAAGACCATGTGTAATTTTTGAAAATATTAAAAAATCAATTATAGTTATAAATTATTATTTTTCAAGAAAATTATGATTTTAATTAAAAATTAATTTAATCATATTTTGAAAATTATTTTTGGAAAATGAATCTCATTTTTGGATTCTACATAATGAAAAATGGTGAGGTGGAATTTTTCTATTTTTCTAAAAAACTTGATTGTTTTATGAATAGTAAAATATGGTAAGTTAAGGTATATATACATTATATGCTAGATTCACTGATTATTGAGTCATGGATGATGTAATAACCTTGGTTTCTAACTCACATGCACATATTACTATTTTTGGTCACAATAATAATTTCAATTTCTTGTCTTATGGAAAAATAATAAACTAATAATTAAAATATTATGAAAACCCTCCTCCCCTCCATTATAAAAACCACCCACACTCCCCTCTTCTCTTCACTCCTATAAAGCCTTGTTCCTTCCCTAAATTCTAACCAAATTCCACCCCAATATCCTCCCCTAACTTTCTGAATCCCTTGGTCTTCTCAAGAGACCAAATCCTATCCCCTTAATAGGCTCTTAAGGAAGATTATATCAAGAGGTAAATTCTTCTTTTCTTTTCTTTCATTTTATTTTCATGTTCCTTTGTTCAATTTTATTTCCTAATCTATCCTCATAAAAATTGGTATAAAAAATAGTATACCATAAATTTACTATAATTTTTTTATTCTAGTGGGATAATTCATTATCATATCTTCCCACTGCTTTTATACAAAATAAATGAAAACACCATCTGAGATTTGTAAACTTATCACATACAAGGACGACTGGTTATCAATTTCTATTACCATCTTCAATTATGGTCATGAAACCATTTTTATGGTTGAACCAGACTATTAAATATTTATTTTATTTTATTTTATTTTTCTTAAACCTCTTTCACACATTATGTAAAATAATAATACAAAACAAGTTAATTATGAGCAAAATTGCCAAATCAATTCAAGCGTTTATCATTAATGTTTTATATAATGATTCACCTTCACTCTAAATAAACAAATGAATTTTATAACCATTTAATCATATTTATTTCACTAATTTCATATAAATTCAATTCTGTACAGCCTTTCTCATTATATCTTTTTTTTTAAACGTGAATATAAGTGAACCGATCATTAAAACCAAGGAAGAAAAGGCTCTCAAACAATGAAACTGAACCTCTTAACTAATAAAAAATGACATAAAAGAACATAATATAGTTATAATAAATAAAAAAAATATAGTGGTGGTTTTTGAATATTTAATTAATAAGCCAAATTTTATTACTTATGAAATTAATATCAAGTGGAAAACACCATCGGACATAAGGTAGGGGATTCTACTTTAACCTCCAATATTCCTTCCGGTTATTCTTACACTCTTCTTACCAAAATTAAATCCTATATTATGTTTATGTAAATATTCTAATTTTTTATTATATTTACAAACTCATGTATCAAGATCCAATAATTATTCTCTTTTGGGGATATACATGCTTTTAAGTGATTCCATCCTCAATACTTCTCGATAAGAAAACTCGTTTTAAGGGAACTTCTCAAATTTGTACCCAATTTCAAGTGCACTATACCATATGTTTTAAGTGAAATTTTTTTTATAAAACCAATGTTTTTATTATGAAAATATTCTTTTATCATGTCAATTTTTTTATAAAATATTATTCCCCTTTCTATTATAGATGCTCGTTATTATTTTCCTTCAAAAAACAATAAAATGTTTTAATGCTAAAATTCCTTATAAACTCTTCTTTATTGTTGAAAATTTATTTTGACATAACTTACCATGATATGTTCTTATTTTAACTTATGAATTTCCATGTAAGTTTTAATTCCTTTCTTTCATGGACACTTATATGATACGCCCATTCATTATGCTTTATGACATGACTACGATACCCATTTCTTTCCATGTATACCCTTATTTTTATGTATCATTGATTTTGTAGGATTATTAATGTAGAATACATATTCATGAATATGTTAAGATGTTTATGCCTAGATACCCTTTCAATTCATTGGGTAAAGTTTAGTCTCATCAGAAATCATGTGCAACGGTCTTGGTGATGAGCCTTGACTCAGGCTAACATGTGCAACTATCTTGGTGGTTAACAATGACTTGTGGTCCTCTATGTGCAATGATACATGACTCCTGATAAAGTAATGTTTTATGTTTCTAAAACATTATTATGACTCCATGTTTATATTATCCAATGTTTATATGTTGATTTCACATGCCACATGCATTTTTATATCATTATGTCATGCCTTCTAACCCATGTGAAAAATCTTTATTACTATGTTTTTTCATTTATGGGGCTATTAAATCATCCCATTGTTCATGTTTTACCTAGGTTACCCAATAAATATGTATGATCACAATATAAGTTAGAATATCTTTAGAAATATTAAATAAATAAATTTTTTTAGCCCCATGTTTTACGTTTTCTATACCTGGTTTTCAAAGACACTAGACTTTACGATCCTTGGCTTGTAAAATGAAGTTTTATTATGCTTAAAATCATGTAATGATGTATGAAAAAGTAGAGGGTAAATATATTGAATATCTTGTATGATTATTATGTTGGAGCTAGATATTTGAGAAGTAAAATATCCTATAGCAAGTTCCCATAATAAAACTAATCCAAGAAGCTAATGTTTGAATAAATGACCTGAAAAATTTAATATGCATATGACTTTTATGATCTCATATGATATTTTTTTAGGGTTATAGGAAATTTGAGTTTCTATAATTGAAAAGGGGAAATTTCATAAATTTTTTCTCTTATTATATAAATTTTTGGTGCCTTGTATGATATTTGACTAGATTGTATGATGTTTGGATATTTTTATGATAATTTATCAACGTGAGTAAAAAAATATAAGAGGACATCATCATATATCTACCCATGTATTTTTTAAGCTATGTATGATAATTCACCCATGAAATAATTAGTGTTGGTTTTTCAAATTAAAAATTCATATGATGAAATTTGAAGAGCCTGTATGGATTTTGAGTGCCCTATTAATATGAGAAATATTTATAATAACAATTCTAGAAAAAAACATAAATATGTTGTTATAAGTATGATTTTACTTGTGGATCAAATATCATGATCAAACACATGATCATGATCTTTACCAATATAAAAGTGGATGACCCAAATTATGGATAAGAAGATGATATTTATAGATATCCACACCACATAATGTGATGTGGCATCACCTTGCCTATGTTGAAATATCAACTGAACTAAAAGTTGTGGAATTTTGGGAACATATGAGACCATTATAATTCAAATATCAAATGTAGGAAAAGTTTTCAATATTCAACTAAAATTTTAGGAAGGGTTTATTTAATATTTTGATCAAATATTATAACTATAAAATGTAGATATTTTAGGAATGTAAATAATGAGAATTATAGAAATTCAATTCTAAGTATTCAGGAATACTTAAAAATAAGGATACTTGAAGTCTAGGTTTTGAGGGAGTTTAAATATTAGAAAGGATCTATAATAATATAGCTATTATATATATATATATCTAAATATATGGTTCAAATAATAGAGTTTAAGAGTGATTCAATTATATAATCACCAAAGATATTTTTGAAACTCAAAAGAGGTAAAAAACTAGTGTTGTTCTTGATCACTAAATAAGATATAGTGACAGTTAAAAATCTATATGTATCTACTAATTTGGTGTGTTTTGCGACTAGATAAGGTATTCTAATGTAGTATTCCATTTTGGACTAAAGAATAAAAAGAATTTAAAAGAATCCTAATGATATACTACTTAAAATTATTCCCAATATAAAGATATTTAGAAAGATAGTGTAGTATGAAGAGAAGTTTCCTTGTGCACTATGTAAGAAGGAGATAAAGAAGTGTGTTTTTATTTGATTCATTAGACCACATATTATATAATAGAGTGATAATTGTATCCAATAACATCTTGTTGTAAGATTTGTAAAATAATTGAGAATGTCATTTAACTATAATGAGTGAAGGAATAATATCATTCAAATAGTCTTTGGGGGACTTGATCCAACACTGGTGATCTTGATTCAAGTAATTTCAGTTCCATTATCTTGTATGAATGGACAAAAAGGCCTCAAATTCTATGTACCAAGTCAGTTCTATGATTATATGTTCAAGTTCATACAATTTATAGAATATTCATTAATCATAAAAAGGAATATGTGAGTGTAGGATAATAACCACATGTCATCAGAAATATAGCCATCCTTATGTAGGTGAAGGGCTTTAACAAAATGTGGTGTTATCTTATGTTGCTTTATATATATATATATATATATATATATATTTATACACAGTCCAATGGGGAATATATAATGATATATCCACTCACAGAATATGTGAATTTTTGATTAAGTTATAAAAGTTAAATTGAATTAAAAGTATACCAACATTGACTCACCCCATGTCCCATTATTAGAAACAACCCCTTATAATCCTAATAATCAGTATCATATAAATTTTACACCCCTATAGGATTCTAATATTTGAAGTTTTTTAGGACTGGATTTATATTTACAAAGGCTACATGCATTGAATATTTAAATAATCTGGTAAATTACCTAATAATAAATCGCGGAATTATTATTTTCCAAGACACATAATACTATATAGAAAAAAAACGGAAAAAATATAAGAAAAAACTCATAAAATAAATTGGAATCCTCACTATTTTAAGGTAATAAAAGTGTGACTATATCGGTTTTAACTAATAATGAGTTTTATTCAAAATATGTTGGTGATAAGATTAAATATCTCTCAAAAAAGAGGCAATAGAAATATGGTTCCCCTTTCTACAATTCTAATCAATAAAATTTGGTCATGGAAGTAAGTGAACCAATTACTTATTGCATTTATCAAAATTATATATATTTACATGATTTATTAGTTGCTACACTAAAATATATTTTGTACATCTTCCCAGAAGATATTTTCTCATAGATATTTCACATATTGAGAAATATGTATGAGAAAATCACCCTTTTATAACAAAAGGACAATAGTTTGGATGAAATTTGGAACAAAGGGTTTTAATGTTTATAAAACTTTCTAAGTAGGTAGGATACATGAAATCATTATTGATGATATTGAAAAAATATTCTCCTACATTGAGAATGAGTGGATCACTATAATTCATGTAAGATAAAATTATAAGGGGAATTTTGAATAAATAATACATGCATCTGAAGAAGTGATTATAGTTAAAAATTATAATATTGGGGTCAAGACTAAGAGGATTAAATAACTTGACCATATGTTTCAAGAAAAGATAAAAATTCATGAATATAAAATTTAAGAGATGATTGATTCCAATGCGGATAAAATGAAATCAATGGAGAGTGATAAAATAATCATTAAGAAGAAATACATTGAGATTATGATTAATTTAAAGAATCATTAATCAACTCAATTGAGGCATTTGTAACAAATTGAAAGAATATATGATACAATAAAAAATACTCATACATAATATTATACATTATATATTGGTAAGTAAATCTTGATATCGTCCAATGATTAGTCTAAAGTATCCAAATAAAATAAAGGTACCATCCACAACATAAGACATTGATTGTGATAATTTTGTTTGTGTACAGGGTGTATAATTAAACTCAAAATATGTTTAAATATTTATTAATAAAAATGGCATTAATCCTACCATAATTTAAAGGATATATAGAATAATTTTTATGATGATTCATACCCTGAATGAATATCAAAAATTTGATAAAGACACTAGAAAATAGTAAGACTCTAATTCTATAAAATCTAGAAATCATGTGGTTTAAAGTAAAAAACCATGAATTATTGCCTATAATTTTCATTGTAACAAATTTCAACATAGGGAACTTAATTATTGGTATAGTTCAAAAATTAGCAATGAATAAATGAATTCAATTAAGGGAGGTGAATGTCTTATAATAGGAAACATCCACGGACTGTGAAGACACATATTTCAAATTAAAAATATTTAAAATTCATAGAAATATTTAAGGTATTTTAAATGGAACTGATCATAATGAAGTGGAATACATGTATAAATCATTCAATCATGAAACAAAAATAAATGATAATAGATTACCATAGAAGATAAAGAATATAGAAAAATATAGCTTTGGAAATATTTATGAGAAAAATGATGAAAATAATATTCCCAAGAATTCTGTGAAGAAATTGATGAGTTATACTAGGGTTATAAGAAGAAGAAACATAAAGATTAAAAAATCCCAAGAAGTCAAATAATGATTCTACACCAGAAGGTATAGGATTTTTCTTTTGTGAAAATAAAGGATATGTCAAGGATTCCTATAAACAAACCATGAATGTGAGTGTTGAAAGGAACAAGCTAGAGTAGAATGGAAAAAATATACCATGATAAGAATAAAAGATGTATGTTAGTGAATATAACATCTCAAAAGCTATATGGAGGTACCAAATAAGCTAAGAAAATTTTTACCGTGTATTTTAAAAATTTTCCAACTGATTTTAAGATAGAAAGAAAAATTGAAACCCAATAGAAGGAAAGAACCAAAGGGGGATAGAATATTACACATTAAGATGAAATTTAATTTCATGAAAGGTTTTCAAAAAATAACAACAAATTTTTTTAAAAGTATTTGTGTAGTAGTGAAGATGAATATAAACAATTCAAATGATTTTGGTATAATTTTTCCTATATAAGTAGAAATCATAAAGTATATGAAAACTACATCCAGTGATGTATGTTCCCTAATAGATCATGTTTATAAGAACATATCACACATATATAGAAGAAATGTACCCTTGAATCCCAAATAATAACCATTTTGGAAGATTTATTATATAGGAATGAAGAGTACATTAAAACATGGAGCTAAATTGAAAAGGGTAAACTGATTGAGAATAAGTTCTCAATATAACTGCTCACATTGATGAACAAGGAGTCCCACCTTATTCCCCAAATCATTTATTTATTTATTTATTGTTAATAGTGTAGGTAATTAGAGGTTATTTTGGTTCTCAAATGAATATATATTGAAATAAATTAATTTGGAATAAATATTCCCTATCTATATAAGACCCCATGTAATGCCCCAAACCCCCACTCCTAGATATTTTTTTATAAACACATTATTTATATACTAGATTTGATAACAACTATAAATTCTCATACATAATTTTCCCATAATTACATTAGTTAATGAAAATATTTCATTACATACATTCTCAAGACCTTTTAGATTTAGATCTTAGGATAATTTCAGCAAAATACAAACTAGAAAATTCATTCCATTCTCAAAAAAATGGACTTTTTCAGAATATATGAAACTAAATATTCTATAATCAGTCTTCATAATATCCCATATATTATCCATACAAGATAATCCGATTATGCATATCACATGTAATTTGTTTATTCATAACCTCGAGAGGTGGAAGCATAAGAAAGGGAGAGATCAAATTCTTTGTAAGGAAAACATATGAGTAAAGATATTGAAAACAAATTCATGGTATACATAATATGGTGGAAATAAATAATCTGAATAATTTAATAATTAACTGAAACTAAGAGAATTATAAATCCATGATAATAAATGAAAACATGGATAACAATAATCCCATACCAATGGAAATCATAATGCTGGATATAAAAACATGTTAACAAGGCCGTTATCTCAGACACTATAATTATATGGGGATTAATATAACACAAAATAAAAGTTGTTTTGTCTCGTGAGGCCTATAGATTCCTCAAGGAGGTATATAATTCTAGGGAATATCCATAACATTATTAGGTCATGTTCAATTACCTTAAAAGTCAAAAGACCTTTAATACAATTCCCAAAGGAAAAATTGGATGAATAAAAACATATAAATATATATAATGAATAATATGAGATATTAATACAAGATCAATGTACCTTGGAAGTAAATAATCATCAATAATTTCAATACTTTCCCTCATGTCAATATAAGGGATGACATGATCATAACCTATCTTGATGAAGAAGGTGGATTATAAAACAATACATACACAAAATTCCAATAATCGTCTATATTAGAATATAAATATATAGTATTCCCGCACTTTTATCCATTTTAATGAAAGGGTTAACATGTCCATAACGCATCCTGGGAAAGAAGCAAGATGGTCAAATAATACAGTCAACTTTCTAATAATCATCTATGTTGGAATAATAATTTATAGTACACTAATAGTTCTACCCGTGTAAATATAAGAGATAACACGATTATAAAACATCCATAGAAATAATTTGTATGGTTGCAAAAGAACATAATACCATTGAATGAAAGAAATCATAAAAGGTTCTAGAATAAATGAAAAACACCCTTGAAAAATGAATGCTTTGAACGGTGTCACAAAATATTAAATCAAGAATCGAATTGTTTGATACAATGAGTTAAATCCAACAAAGGATTATATATTTTTATATAAAATATATTATTGGGTAAATAATTAAATATAAACCCCACTAAGGTTAAACCTTTTTAAAATATTAAGTGAAATGGAAGCAAAAAACATAAAATATCTTTTAAAAAACATTTTTAACATTAACATGAAATATAAATCTACATGTTTCTTTCAAAGATATATTTTGGAAAGGTGACGTAAGGTATTTTGAAAAAAAATTATTTTAAAAAAGAACCTAATAGTGGATACTTGAAAATATATAATATTTATCTTTGATAAATTAGGGGAGGAAGATAAAACATATAAAGGTGGAAGGAAAACCCCATTTTACTATTTTCAAAATATAATTATTCAAAAATAAAATTATAAGAAGAGTAAGAAAAAATAATTTATATTGAAACATGATTTTATATAATAGGCCTATAAAATACTGTACAATAAAATATTAATTTGAGGGAACCCAAGCATGGAAGAAATAATTTCCAAACAGAATAATATAACTCTATGAAAGTATACTTGTATTATAAATATTCCTTATGAGATACATATTCCCTGAAGTAAGAAATATTTCAAAATGGTGTATTATATGGTATAAATTTACATTAATAGATTAAAAATATTATACCACGTAACATATTCAATTGTTAAAATGTAACCAACTTTTAAGTCTAAGAGGATGATCATAACTCAATTAATCAAAATTGAGTTACCTAAAAGCCTTAAAACATTGGTAAACAGTACTTAAGAATCTATCTGATGAAAAGGAACTAATTAACATTAGTATTTAACATTAATTAAAAAAATATAATAAAGATAAATCCATGTGAATTTAATAACCATTCAAAGGAAAACATAGTTCATAACGTAAACATGTCTCAAAGAATAAATGTTTGTGACAAATAACTCTTATGACATTAGTAAAATTTTAATCAAAACCACATAAAATATAGGGATTGTAATTAAACATAAAATAAAATCATTAAAATATAATTCAAAATTTTATATCTCAAACATCTGGTATATACACCACATAAATTAAATTAGTTTCATAATACCAAACATCACTCAAAAAGAAGAATTTGATATGAAACCCTTACAACTTTGGTATCTTTTAAATCAAAGGACATGCAAAGTAATAATAAGATCTAGATCTTAAAACCTAATGAATATAATGAATATAGAAAAATAAATACATTAGTAATTAATCACACCACATAAAATAAATTATGGTGTGCATTATCAAACATGTCTTGTGAATTTGAAAGAGATAGAAACAAAACCTTACCATGTTCCTTATTCATTCTTCACATCCACCAAACATCCTAAAAAATTAAATTAAGTTAATTAAATACATATTAAATAATATTATTTATAACTATAACCATTTATACTCCTAATTTATAATCACTATACACATACACATAGATATATATATATACGTTATTTTTTACCTATTGTCAATGTTGTGTGTAATTAATATTTATCACTTTGAACTAGTTTTTTCAAAGAAATGTCGGTATATATTCCTTTAAAAAGTTACATAATTATTAGATTTAGTAAGTTTATGTCAAATATTTCCCATGATAGTTATAAATATTTTATTTCATTCCATGGTAGTTTTGGATACAAAACAAGATGATTAAATTGGTGATGATCATTTTAATGTGATTCTTAAAAAATGAAATGTGTTTTCTTAATTTTTTATTTAAATTATTAAACCCTTAATATAACCCAAAAAAAAGTATTTAAATATTAATATCATATTATAATGGTAAATAAGTGTAACATCCTAGGTAAATAAATAATATGACATTTTCATATTTTTTAATTTAATATTAATTGTACTTTAAAGAGGATGCTATGTTTGATGGAATACCTAATATGCAACATTGGGTTTCCTTGAAATCTTATGTTTCAAACAATGTAGAGTCATACGGAAAAATAATAATATAATATTATTTTAAATGGTAGTAAACGCCAAGTCGTTGTATTGGATGGAATGAATAGAACTAACTACAATATGAATATAAATTTTTTTTAAAATTTTTCACATTTATCCAATACATTTTTGAGGCTGAAAATAAGAAATAAACCAATTTTAAGGATAAATACTCTAATATTAATTAAAGGGTCAATTTACCACCTTTTGATGGTGAACTACTACCTCACGAAATGATGATTGTTCAATATTATCCTACCACATATTATGCTGGTCATTATGAGGGAACAGTTTTTATATGTGATATATATTATATTTATATTGTCTCTATTTTTCTTTCTTTTTCATTTATGTCATACCTTTTTGTTTTCCATAATGGGTAAACGTAATAATTTTATTTGAGGATGTGCAGACTAACACCCCCTCAAAGTGATATGACTCGTTCATGCCATACGTGGAACGTACAATGGATGGAGTTACTGAAATTATATACGATTTTACACTAGAATTATAATATACCTATGTATCATTAATTTTTCATTCCATTAAATATTAAATAGAAATGAAAGTAGTGTTCATGCATACGTACAACTTACAGTCTCCATGAACAGTGCATTTCATTTCTTATCTCCAAATGTTATGTACTATTATAAATACATACATATACTAGATATATATGATATATATGACATCTAAATAATTAATATCATTCTAGAGATAATGGACTTTTGACCACAAGGACAACTTATAAATATAAGGTGTTCATTTTTTACACAAGTACCAAATATTGACAAAACGACCGTTATTAACTTAAATGATTACATAATGTTTATAACATGGTAATAAGTGATATAAAAGGAATAATAAACTTCAAAAAGGTTCTTAAGAAAATAGAAATTAACTTTAGTTTATTATTCAGAAGATTAAAGAACGAACAGGTCAAGTTGGACATGAGGTAAGGGAACTTCTTAACCCAATTTCCATTCTTTGGGTTGATCTTCTCCTTCCTGTTTATGTCATTCTTTGATAATGTGAGAAATGAAATTTTAAAACTTATCATACTTTTATACTCTATTTATGTGTTCTTATAGTGAATACACAAAATCAATCTATTTTATTTACAAAATGATCTTTGTAAGGGACTTTGTCTCAATCTCATTTCATTGAGGCATATTTTTTTTATACATGACTTTTCTTTATAAGGTGTATAAACACCTTTGACTTTTCATTTCATTCAAAGGGAATATTTCTCTATGAGGTGTTTTACTAAATGAAAAAATAGAATGTTTCTTTTAACATAATATGTGACAGTGAACTTTTCCGTCGTTGCGAGTATTAATTTATCTTTGGCATCCTTAACAAGCTGTAATGTTTTTAAAGGAAAAGAAATACCATATACTCTTTTATGTATTTTGGTATTGAAAGTGTTTTTTATAATGGATTTGTTATGTAAATATATTTAAATGATATATTGTGTTTGAAATGTAGAAATGTTATCTTTCCTTTATGTTTGTTTTATGTGTTATAAATATGTTACAGTTCTTGGGAATTGTTTACGTATACGGGTGGTTCCCTGATAAACTTAGGGTAGGTGAGCCCTAGATATCTCTCCAAGGCATTGGGTAACCTGATGGAGGTAAACATTAATGTTTCTCCTAATAGATTTAGTGAATATACTGTGATGGGTATTCCAAATGTAAATCCCTACATAGCTGTGAAAGCAACAATGTAAGTATGTTAAAGATGCCAAAAGTTACCTTTATGATTTGTGATTACTAGGTGTTATTCATAAATCTTATGATTTCATGAGGTATGTTAAAGGGATTATGTTATGTATGTATTGATGAATAGATATTTTGTTTCATTGTTTTTTAACCCTTACTAAGTTTTTTATGCTCATCCTATGTTTTGAAAAGTTTTTCACCAGACTTAATGATGAATAGGGTCAAGGATGGGACCATGAAAAAGTCATGTTGTCTAAAACATGGAACTAGACATGAATATTTTTTAGAGTTTTTATTTTATGAAAAATATATAAACTAGTTAGAAGTATCTAAGTTGTAATTTTTGAGATGTAATGTAGTATTTATGGCCTAATTCTCTAAAACTCTAAACCTGAAATGATCCTCAATGTGAATTATTCATTTAATTCAAGATTATGTAATGTTTTAAGGCTGGGTCCTTATAGTTGGTATCATAGGTCGGTTTAGATAACTTTAGGAGTTAGGATATTGTTGAATAAATATATATAAATTAATTTATGTTAATATTGAAATGATATAGCATTTACAGATTACCATGTTGCTTCGCCTAAGATATTTTTGTGTTTAGAATGGTTTTCCATAGAGGAAATAGAGCAGCTATGATGGGATGAAATTAGGAGGAAGAAAACCTTCCAAATCAGAAACCTGAGATTGTTAGAATCATAACTGAATAGTTTGTTGCAGTGATGGCACAATTGACTCTGGATATAAATGGTGGTGGTATCCATACATGAGATCTTCCAGATCAACGATAGAGTAACATGTCAGTAGTGGAGCATTTCATGAGGCAACATCCACCATCATTTAGAGGATCATCTAACCCTATGTAGCAGAAGGGTGGATTAAAGTACAGGAAAATATTTTTGAAGTCATGGGGTGCTCATAACATCAAAATTTTGGTCTTGTTGTTTATTTTTTTGAATGTGAAGCTGATCAGTGGTGGTCAATGGTGAAAAATATCTAGGATAGTGTGGATATTGATGCTCTTGATTGGGATTAATTCAAAGGTATATTTCTTGAGAAATATTTTCCTAAGGTGGTTCGTCTTAGGATGGAAAAAAAATTCCTAGAATTGAGGTAGGAGGACGACTTAGTGGTTACCTAGGAAGAAAAATTCACTTGACTGGCAAGGTATACTCCAAATTTCATACGAGATCTTGATAGTAAAAATAACCATTTTTACTCAGTATTAAAGTAAAATTATTAAAGGGGTTTGGCTTCTCATGGGTTCAAAAGTTATGAAAAACTTGTTCAATGTGTGTAGAAGGTGGAAATGTAGTTTTTCGATGATCAGGGATTCTTTTGAAAAACAATAGAATAAGATATCAAGGTGGTAGACGAAAGGGAAGAACTCTACAAAAAGTCTGATGTTAAGAAACATAAGTTTATAGCTTGTGAAAATTGTGGTAAAAAGCATGTTGGGTAATGTTTTTTGAATTTTGGTAAGTGATACTAATGTGGTAAAATGGGACATAAGGCTTATAATTACACAGAAAAATATTAGGTTAATGGTAAGACAAAATCTAATTTACAATCAGAAAAATGTTTTAAGTGCAAAGAAATGGGTCATTATAGAAAGGAGTGTCCAATGAAGAACTCAACTGAGGGAAAGAAGCCAGACTACCAGAAGAGAGGCGTGGTTGAATCCTTTGAAACTACTTCTGTAGATGTTGGGCTAACAAATAAAGTAGTATCAGGTACACTATTTTTTTGTTTAGATTATGCCAATGTTTTGTTTGATTTAGGGTCTACAGATTCGTTCATTTCTGAAACTTTTTCTGGTAAATTGGGAATTCCATATCAAGATATGAATACTGAACTTATGGAAAAAACATCGTGGGGGAAATTTGAGACAAAAATAGATTATAAGAACCTTACTAAACTTGTTTGTGGAAATAATCAACCTAAAAACCTTATTTTTTCCAATTATAGAGTTTGATGTTATTTTGGGTATGGATTGGCTTTCTATTTATCCTGCTAAGATTTACTACATAGCTAAGGAGGTTTCTTTTAAGAAGTATTTTCAGTTTGTGTACAAGAATGAACCGTTACTTTTGATAACATATCAGGAAGATGAGAAAATAGTAAAATATGAAAATAAAAGTTACCTTTCACATATTGTTAAAAACAAAGGAACTGTTCATATTAATGATGTGCTAGTGGTAAATGATTATCTTGATGTTTTTTCTGATGATTTTTCTGGTATAATAACTAATCGGGAAGTTGAATTTACTTTTTACATTGTTCATGATGCTGATCCAATTTCAAAACCCCCATATTGAATGGCTCAAATTAAACTTTTGGAGTTAAATAAGAAATTGCCGGAGTTATTAGATAAAGGTTTCATTCAACCTAGCACATCACTGTGGGGTGATCCTGTCTTGTTTGTAAAAAAAGATGGTTCAATGAGACTTTTAATTGATTATAGAGTATTTAATAAAATCATTGTTAAGAACAAGTATCCTTATTCTCATATCGATGATTTGTTTGATCAGCTCCAAGGAGCTAATTATTTTTTGAAGATTTAATTCAGGTTTGGGTACCATCAGTTTAAAGTAAAGGGGAAAGACATTCTGAAGACCACATTTTGTACTAGATATGGCCATTATGAATTTCTATTTATTCCTTTTGGGTTAACCAATGCACCTGTTATATCCATGGATCTTATGAATAGAATTTTTCGTGACCTCATGGATAAGTTTTTAGTTGTTCTCATTGATGATATTTTGGTTTATTGTAAAAGTAAAGAAGGCCATGAAATTTATTTAAGGTTTTTCTTTGAAACCATAAAAATAAATGAAATTGATTTTGAAATTCAGCAAGTGTGAGTTTTCGTAACAAAAAATTTCTTTCCTTGGTCACATTGTTTCAAAAAATAGTATAATCGTTGATCCTAGTAAAACAAAAGTTGTTGAAGAATGGCCAAGACCCACAAATATAACTGAGATCTGTATTTTTCTTGGTCTATTATGTTATTAACAGAGGTTTTTTGATAATTTTGCATGGTTATCTAGCTCAATAACTAAGTTAACTCGAAACAGTGTTAAGTTCATTTAGACAAAAAAATGTGATGATTGTTTTTAGTAATTGAAAAGAAGATTTTTGAATGCTCCATTTTTGGAATTACCTTCTAGAAATGGGCATTTTGTTATCTACAGTGATGCTTCATTGAAAGGACTTGGTTGTTTCCTTGTGCAGAATGATCGGGAAACTTCTTATGTATAACATCAATTGAAACCTCGTGAGTTAAATTACCCTAAACGTGATTTAGAATTAGTTACTATTGTATTTTATTTAAAAAAATTAGGAATCATTCTTATAGAGCAAAGTGTGAAATATATACTGATCCTGAAAGTCTGAAATCTATATATTAACTCAGAAAGAATTAAACATGATATAGAGGAGATGTTTGGAAATAATCAAGGATTATGATTGCACGATCCATTACCATCCAGGAAAATAAAATAAAGTGGTTGATGCATTGAGTCTGAAATGTAATGCTTATTTAACCTTGTTACATTTGGAACAAGATCCTTTGATTAAAGGCTTGATGAAATTTGGCATTTAATTTGTTGGTGCAGTATATTCCTCTATTTTGTTTTAGGAGTTAGTGAAATCATCTTTATCAGATAGAATTTAGCAACCACAGAAGGAAGGTAGAGAGTTGTAGAAAAAGGTAGAGATGGTTCAGAAGGTTAAGTTTCCTGATTTTAACATTAATAATGATTGTATTTTGATATTTTCAAAGAGATTATGTGTTCCTTGTGAGTCACAGTTGAAGAAAGCGTTATTATTTGAATCTCATAGTTCTCTATTTTCAGTTCATCCTAGAAGTACTAACATGTACAGAGATATTCCAGTGTATTTCTGATGGGATGGAATGAGAAGAGATATTTTTGATTTTACTATGAAGTGTTTGAATTATCAATAGGTTAAAGCAGAGCATCTATTACCGAAATGGACACTTCAGTATTTACCGGTGATATAGTGGAAATGGATCTATGCACTTTGTTGTGGGATTACCAAAGACATCTCGAGGAAATAATGCAATATGGGTTATTGTTGATCAATTGACTAAATCTACTAATTTTCTTCCTATATGAGATAAATTTCATCTAGATCAAATTTTGCGGTTGTATGTTATAGATATTGAGGTTTCATGGAGTTCCCCTCTCCATTGTATCTGATTGTGATCCTAGGATTACTTCAAACTTCTAGAAAGGCCTTCATAAGCCATTGGGTATTGAATTAAATTTTAGTACAACTTTTCATCCTCAATCAGATAGGCAGTCAGAATGAAAAATTTAGACCTTGGAGGATATGCTAAGTCCTTGTTCACTGGGTTACCAGGAAATTTTAGACCAACATCTTTCTTGGGTTGAATTTTCTAATAATAATATGTCACGACCCGTCCTCAGGGTCCGTGTCGTGACTACCCCAAACCCGCCTTCCATAGGCCAGGGGCTGGGGAATAGAACCAAGGCATAATTCCCGGTAAAAAGAGAAGGCATTGCCTTTGTAAAGTAAACAAACACCACAGAGCAAGCAAGAAAAAGTAAACACTAAGTAAAAACTGGGTACAACAGTAAGTGCGGAAAAGTATGTGGCCCAGAATACAAACCCAAACTAAAAGTAAAGTACTACTGAAAAAGGGAGTACAACAACTGAAAAGTAAAGCTGCAGCCTCGAGCCGTCCACTAGAAATCCCACCTGAAGGGTAGGTATGGATAGCCTCCACAGCTCCTCAGGTCCAGCCGTCTGCTCCGAGTATGCCCCGCCCAATGGTCCACCTCCGGGTACCAACCTTCTCCTCATGCCTCAACCATGATCAGTGATGTCTGTCGTCTGCAACCAACACAACGTAGTGCGGGCATAGCCAGTGTAGGGATGAGTATAAGCTACACATTAGGGACCCCGAGACCCCCGAAGGTCTCCCAGAATCCACAAAGGATAATCCACAAAGGAAAGTTACAATCACGAAGTAACATCCGGCACTACTTAGGTATATGCCCATACATATACCTAAGTCAATAATTCTCGTTCGGCTACAACATCCAAGCCCAAGTTCGATCACGTCCACACAGGATAGCAGAACATATTCCACACAGGAAATCAAGTCAATCATATCGAAGATAATGATTGAAAGTCCAGACTCATATCACACAGGTATACTTCTTTGTATGACGATAGAGATGATCAGATGTAGCCACTGATTTATCTAAGCCATCGGACCTACACAGGATCGATAGGTACTAACCCCTGCAATGACCCACAAAGGATCGATAGGTACTAACCCCTACAATGACCCACAAAGGATCGATAAGTACTAACCCCCGCAATGACCCACACAGGATCGGGCCCACACAGGATCTGTAGGCGCTGGCCCACACAGGACTGTTGAGTGCTGACCCACACAGGATCGGTAGCACTATTCCACGTAGGATCGCTGAGTGTTGTAGTCGTCGCCGTCGAATCCACAGAGGATTTCTATACAGTCGTCATCGTCGTCGCAGTCGCAGCCAGCTCTAGGGTTCCCGCACACAGCAAGCTCGTTCGGAAGGGTCCGCTCCACGAGCCGAGGGTCTGATACATCTACTGACATGTAGTCTGAATTTTATGTGTCCAAAAGTTTCTTATCGCCAACAGGAACTCAACGTCACAGACGGCGCGTCAATCGGACGCCCGGTCTGAGAGTTATTGGCTTTTTCGTCCCAGGCACCCGGTTGGTTTTTAAGTCAAAACCAACCTGACCATACTCCAACTACGTCCAAACCTCGAGCGGAGTAAACCAAAAGGTATGTCTCACTTATAGAAATCCATCAAAGTCGACGGCACGTCAATCGGACGTCCGGAGCTCATATTATAAGTGTTTCTGTTCCGAGGGCCCAGTTGGTTTCGTGTACGAACCAACCCAGCCGAACCCAAAGTTCTCTGAAACCTTGAGTGTAATATATTGAAACGGCCGCCTCGATCCAAGGACCGCATCGCCACTAATGGTTCATCGATCGGAGGTCATCAGCCCAAGTTATGGGCACAAGACCGTGAGAGGTCTGGTATTTGGGGGTTCGGGCCCGGTCCAACCCGACCCGGTACCCCCTGGGTCAGCCCAAACCGGGTCGACCCGACCCGGGTCCAGGTCCTGCCCTCTTGGGCGTGGCCCGGCCCCGGCGCACTAGCACTGGCCCGGGGGCCAGGTGGCTCGGCCGTTTCGGCCGAGCGGATGGGGGGGGGGGGCGTTGCCCCCTATTTCGTAACCGCGGCCCCCATGTGGGGGGTCGGTCTTGTCCGGCCATCCGGGGATCGTAACTCCCGGCTCCTCTGACTGGCTGGCCAGCAGCTGCCGACATGGGACAGGCACTGGCCGGTCCACCTACTCCGATGTCGGCGGCCCGAAATCATCCGTCGGTCCCTGCTCCGCCGCGGCCTATGGTCGCGACCTCCCTCCGCAGCGGCCCTGCTCCGGCCGCGGTGCCTTCGGGTTCTTTGGCTCAGCGAGACGACACCCCTCCTTTGTTCGTTTTCAATGGCACGGCGCGACGGCGCCTCGCATCCTTGCCGCATGATCCCGCGCGGTGTGACGGCACCGCGCCATCCCTGTTCCAATCCACGACAAGGTAGACAAGAGAAAATTGGAGGAGGGTCGACCATGTTTGTGCGGTCCGACCCCATCCCGTTAACTGATATCAAGCGTTCCAATTGAACGAGGAATGAAGATGGAAGAATTCACGAATAGAAACACATAAATCCCCTACCTCGTCGAATTTTTTGAGTGAGGTTTCGTCGCAGAAATAATAGTTGCGGAAGAAGGCGTCGCAGAAGGAGAATCGTCGCGTCGCAGAGAAAAGATTCGTCAGCTTCGCGTCATCGATCTCCAGGGATCCGGCGTTCGTGTCGACCTTCGTCGGAGGTTGGCGTTCTTTGTGTTCTTCGTGTTCTTCGCGTTCTACGTCGAAGAAGAAGAAGATCTTCAAGCCCCTTAGCTTTTCTCCAAAATCCTCTCAACGCAACAAGTTCCAACCAAAATAAAATAAGTGCTTCACTTATTTTATTATCATGACTTAAGTATTTGAATTTAAAACATTCAAATTAAACTCACTTATTTAATTAACATAAGTTATATAATTAAATGGTGAGTTGAAGTAGTTAGGGAATATGAAGGGGTGGGGTTCGTGTGGGCCCCACCACCCTCATAACCTATCTAGGATAGTTTCCCAACTTCCACATAACAGATAACCACTTAGAGAAAATAAAATAAAATTTAAGCACAATTTTATTTTACCTTCCACAATTTTTAACAATTACTCCCCTTTAAACGAAACTTCGAAAAAGGTGTTCCTAAGCAATTACCGGCACTGCAAATTCATCGGTGCCCTCGGAATTCGATTTCGAGCACTGGTTCAAAAGTTAGGAAAACTCGCTCGTTCGTTCACTGAACGTACCCGAGCTAAACTTTGGATAAAAATTCCAGGCACACCGGGCCTCGGAATCATATGCCGTCAGAAACCGCGTTCTTATAAAATCCCAAATAAAATTAAGGAAAAAATTCCCTTGAATTTTACTGGTCTTTACATTACTCCCACATCAGGGCTTTACGTCCCTGTAAAGATACATCATAAACTAGGGAAACAAATGTGGGTATTGTGCATGCATCTGAGCCTCCCGCTCCCAAGGGCTCTCCTGAGGTTCCCGTGTTTCCATTTGATGCGCACTAGAGGAATCGACCTTCCACGAAGGACCCGCTCCTGTCGATCCTCGGTCTCCACTGGAACCTCCGGAAAAGTCTATCCATCATCAATATCCATCTCCCCATGGTCAATGATATGCGTCGGGTCGTGCACGAATCTCCTCAGCTGGGATACGTGGAAAACATCGTGCACCTGGTGCAACTGAGGTGGTAAAGCCAGGCGATAAGCCATCTCGCCAATCCTATTGAGAACCTGGAGTGGTTCGGTGAAGCATGGAGACAACTTGCCACCTTGGCCAAATCTCCATAATCCACGTCGAGGTGAGACCCGCAAGAAGACGTGGTCGTCATCCTCAAACTCTAGTGGCATCTTCCTCCTGTTAGCATAAGACTTCTGCCGGCTTTGAGCTGTCCTCATCTACTCCTGGATGACGTGGAACTTCTCTGTCGTGGCCTGGACCATCTCCAGTCCCACAAGTACTGACTCCCCAGGGTATGTCTAGCACAGAGGAGATCTGCAAGGTCGGTCGTACAACGCCTCGTATGGTGTCGTCCCGATGGTGGAGTGGTAGCTGTTGTTGTACGCGAACTCCACCAAGGGTAGGTGGTCCTCCCAGCTGCGACCAAAGTCGAGGACACATGCGCGGAGCATGTCCTCGAGAGTCTGAATGGTCCTCTCCGTCTGACAATCTGTCTGAGGTTGAAAGGCGGTACTCAGACGTAGCTGCATCCCGAATGCCTCCTCCAACCCCTTCCAAAGCCCGGAAGTAAAGAGAGCATCTCGATCGGAGATTATAGATGATGGAACACCATGTAGCCGTAAAATCTCTTGAACATAAATACGTCCCAAGATCTCCCCTGAGTCCTGCTCTCTAATGGGTAAGAAGTGAGCCAACTTGGTGAGTCGGTCGACAATCAGCCAAATGGAGTCGTGAACACTGGAAGTGTGTGAAAGTCCAGTCACAAAGTCCATAGATATGCCGTCCCACTTCCACTACGGGACCTCCAAGGGTTGTACCAAGCCTGCTGGTACCTGGTGCTCTGCCTTCACCTGCTGGCAGGTGAGGCATCAAGAAATGAACTCTGACATAGCCTTCTTCATGCCCGGCCACCAATGCTGTCCTCTGAGATCCTGGTACATCTTCGCCACTCCAGGATGTACTACCAAAGGGGAAGTGTGAAACTCTATCAGCACCTCCTCCCGTAAAGAAACTGGTACTGAGGTACGCCCTCTGAAAAGAACGTTGTGCTCTCCTCTTAAATAGAAATCATCAGGTGTCTGTCCTAAGGATATCTGTGCATGTCGCGTCTCACAGTCGGCATCCCCACGTTGTGCCTCTCTGACCCACTGTAGTAGTGGGGGAGTGACTGTGAGTGACTGAAGAAAGGTTTCTCCATCTCTATCCATGAAGGATATCTGCAAAGCGGATAGCTGCTCTGTCACCTCCCCAAGTAGTTGAATGCCCTTCCTCCTGCTAAGATCATCGGCTACTATGTTCCCCTTTATAGAAGTATAGACTACCTCAAAGTCATAATCCTAGAGGAACTCGAGCCATCGCCGCTGTCTTAGGTTCAGGTCCTTCTGTGAGAAGATGTACCTGAGACTCTGGTGGTCAGAATAGACTGTAAAGCGCTCTCCCATCAGATAGTGTCTCCACATCTTCAGAGCGAAGACCACTGCTTCTAACTCCAGGTCTTGGGTAGCGTAGTTCTGCTCATGTTTCCTCAACTGTCGTGATCCATAGGCAATCACGGCCCACTCCTGCATTAGGAAACATCCGAGTTCAGTCCCTGATGCATCGCAGTAAACTACGTACCCAACTCCCTCCCCCAGTAGCCTCAAGATAGGCGCGCTGGTCAATCTCTGTCTCAGCTCCTGGAAGCTCTGCTGACATCTGTCTAACCACACAAAGGTTTTCCCCTTCTTCATCAAAGCTGAGAGTGGTTCCGCAACTCTGGAGAAGTCTAGCACAAATCTCTGGTAGTACCCAGCTAGACCCAAGAAACTTTGCACCTCTGTCACGCTCCTGGGTGGATCCTAAGCTAGCACTTCCCCGATCTTCACAGGATCCACCGCAACTCCCATCTCAGAGATGACGTGTCCCAAGAAGTGGACCTCACGTATCCATAATAGACACTTTGAGATCTTTCCATAAAGCTGGTGCTCTCGTAGTGTGTCTAGTATAACCCGCAAGTGGTAGGCATGCTCCTCCTCAGTGGTCGAGTATATCAAAATGTCGTCGATGAAGACCACGACAAATCGATCGAGGTATGGATTAATTATCCTCTTCAAGAGGGTAATGAACACTACTAGAGCATTGGTTATGCCTAATGGCATAACCAAGAACTCATAGTGGCCATACTGACACCTGAAGGCCGTCTTCTGCACGTCCTCGTCCCGAACTCTGATCTGGTGATAGCCTGACCTGAGGTCTATCTTCGAGAACCACGGTGCTCCCTTGAGCTGATTGAAGAGATTTTCAATCCTCAGTAGTGGATACTTGTTCCTCACATTCACCTGGTTCAGGAAACGATTGTTGACACAAAGTCGCAAGCTCCCGTCTGCCATCTTGGCGAACAATATCCGGGAAGCCCAGGGTGAAACACTAGGTCGGATGAATCTCTTTCCCTACAAGTCCTCAAACTGTACCCATAGCTCTCGAAGCTCAGCGGGGGCCATCTGATATGCTGGAGTGGATATCGGGGTTGTCCTGGGGTACAGATCAATATAAAAGTCTACCTCTCTGCGAGGAGGTAGTCCTGGAACGTCGTTGGGGAAAACGTCTGCATACTGATCCACCACTGCAGGAAAACTAGGACTCCGCACGTCAACTGCACCTAGGATGAGGCTAGAAAATTGATGAGTGATGGGATTTCCTCTCCTCTGCGAGATTCCATCATGTGCTGCGAAGTCTCCCTTCTCACCGGTGAAGGTGAACCTTCTCCCGTCGGTGTGTACACACCATACCTTGCGCCTAATACAGTCAATCTTAGCATGAGTTGTAGATAACCAATCCATGCCCAAGATGACGTCTTAAGGCCTCGACACCACTACAAAAAGATCCTAGTCGAAGCTCTCGCCTCCTAGAGTAAGCTCACACTGCCGGCACTAGTGCGTAATCGTCAATTCTGCTCCCGTAAGAGTCTCTAGCCGTAAGGATCAAGCCAACGGCTCTGTCGGAATCTCCGAGCTCCGTACAAGGGCAGCGGAAATGAAAGAATGACTCGCTCATGTGTCTATAAAAACTGCATCAAGGGAGGAATAGACACAGATAGTACCTCGCATAATCTCTAGCATGTCGTGGTCATAGGCCTCCGCTGCCTAGAGTTGTGCCTGTCTCTGCCCGCCAGCTCCTTGTAGTCGGGGTGGGCCTCCTGGTGGTGGTGGTGGTAGAGCCTCAAAGCATCACCCACCACCTGCTGCTCGGCCAGCTCCTCTGCCTCGTCCACCTGATCCCTGCGGACTACCACGGTCAACCCTCTTCCTGGGTGGTCCCTCAACCATCTATTGCTCCTCAGTACGGCGGGTCAGGCAGTCACGAGCCATGTGGCCCTGCCCGCCGCATGCGTAGCACTGTCTGCCTTTAGAAGGACTAGCTCTGCGCTGAGTGCCCCACACCTCTGAGCCAGTGTTTAGAGGTCATCTTCCTGAGGGTCTGGTCTTCCTGGACCCATGAGTCATCTGTCGACTGCCTGCTGCATAAGACTCTGCTACGTGCCGCCCTGCGGTAGGTCTCGCTGCTGATGTAGGCTCAGCAAGGAGGCTCTCGATCAGAAGGGCTCGCTCTAGTACCCCTGACTGTGTCGGAATGCTGAGGGAGATCAGTGATGCCCTGATATCCTGCCTCAACAGTTGTTCAAAGGTCCGGGCCCGGAATAATGGGTCTCGTACCATTTCCGTCGAATAGCGTGAGGTATCTGTAAATCTCGCCGAGTACTGGGCAACCGTTAAGCTTCACTGCCGCAGTTGTAGAAGCTCCTATATGTGCACTGCATGGAGGGTGGCTGGGACGAACTCCGAGTGGAAGAGGCTCTCAAAGTCTGTCTAGAGGAGAGATTCCTCATTGTGCACCGGAATCATCAAGCTCCACCATCTGTCTGCTGCCGCATACAGGAGGCTCGCTGCGAGAATCACCATGAGGTCTTCCAGTGTCCTCACTAACCTGAAAACTCATACAACTGCCTCCAGCCAATCCTTGGCTTCCTGAGGGTCCGTCTTCCCACGGAACCTGGGCGATCGCTGACACGGAAACTCGTGCATTGCACTAAGGCAACGTGCATCGTCAGCGGCTGGGGCTGGTAGCATCGGAGGCTCGGCGGGTAGAGGTACCGCCGGTGCCTCCGCTGTCAAAGGGCCCTGTACCGAGGCCTCATTGCTCGGTGGGCTATAGTCATGAAAAATGCTCGGAACCCTAGTTGGATGACATTGTGGAGCCATCCTGAAAAGAAATAGATGTGCCACGGTCAAACAGTATACCTGGTGAGCTAACATAAAGTAATCACAAAGAAAACTTAAAACACACATGCAATCAATGTTTTCGTGCATTAAGTCAGAAATCAGAAGTCAGGGTCCTGGTGTACAGATACGTCGGTCGCCGCACCAACACTGGACTCCCTGGACTGATAACCACACCCAATACTCTTAACACTATTGCTTCACAAAGAAAAAATTCAGAGTCATGAGTTTTGTGGTAGAACTGAACTCCTCTGATACCAATTTCTCACGACCCATCCTTGGGGCCTGTGCCGTGACTACCCCAAACTCGCCTTCCATAGGCCAGAGGATGGCGACTAGCACCAAGGCTTAATTCCCAGTAAAAAGGGAAGGCATTGCCTTTGTAAAGTAAATAAACACCACAGAGCAAGCAAGCAGAAGTAAACACTAAGTAAAAACTGGGTACAACAGTAAGTGTGGAAAAGTAAGTGGGCCAGAATACAAACCCAAACTGAAAGTAAAGTACTACTGAAAAAGGGAGTACAGTAACTAAAAACTAAAGCTGCATCCTCAAGTCGTCCACTAGAAGTCCCAACTGAAGGGTGGGAATAGATAGCCTCCACATCTCCTCAGGTCCAGCTGTTCGCTCTGAGTACGCCCCGCCCAGTGGTCCACCTCTGGGTACCGACCTGCTACTCGTGCCTCAACCATGATCAGCGATGCCCGTCGTATGCAACCAACACAATGTAGTGCAGGCATAGCCTATGCAAGGGTGAGTATAAGCTACTCCGTAGGGACCCCGAGACCCTAGAAGGTCTCCCAGAATCCACAAAGTATAATCCACAACGGAAAGTTACAATCATGAAGTAAAATCTGGCACTAGTTAGGTATATGCCCATACATATACCTAAGTCATCAATTCTCGTTCGGCTCCAACATCTGAGCCCAAGTTCGATCACGTCCACACAGGATAACATAACAAAATCCACACAGGAAAGAAAGTCAATAATATCGAAGATAATGATTGAAAGTCAAGACTCAGCTCACACAGGTATACTTCTTCATATGACGATAGAGATGATCAGATGTAGCCACTGATTCATCTAAGCCGTCGGACCCACACAGGATCGATAGGTACTAACCCCCGTAATGACCCACAAAGGATCTATATGTACTAACACCCGCAATGACCCATAAAGGATCGATAGGTACTAACCCCCACAATTACCCACACAGGATCGGACCCACATAGGATCTATAGGTGCTGGCCCACATAGGACCGCTGAGCGCTGACCCACACAGGATCTGACCCACACAGGATCGGTAGCACTGATCCACGTAGGATCGCTGAGTTTTGTAGTCGTCGCTGTCGAATCCACGGAGGATTTCTGTACAGTCGTCATCATCGTCGCAGTCGCAGCCAGCTCTAGGGTTCCCGCACACAGCAAGCTCATTCGAGAGGGTCCGCACCACGAGCCGAGGGATGATAAATCAACTGACACGTAGTCCGAAGTTGATGTATCCAAAAGTTTCGTGTCGCCAACAGGAACTCAACGTCACAGACGGCGCGTCAATCAGACGCCCAGTCTAAGAGTTATTGGTTTTTTCGTCCCAGGGGGCCAGATGGTTTTTAAGTCAAAACCAACACGAATGTACTCCACATACATCCAAAACTCGATCGGAGTAATCCAAAAGGTCCATCTCACTTAGAGAAATCCATCAAAGTCGACGGCACATCAATCGGACGTTCGGAGCTCAAGTTATAAGTGTTTCCGCTCCGAGGGCTCGGTAGGTTTCATGTACGAACCAACCCGGCCAAACCCAAAGTTCTCTGAAACCTTGATTGTAATATATATAAACAACATTCTCGATCCAAGGATCGCATCTCCGCTAACGGTGAATCGATCGGAGGTCCACATCCCATGTTATGGGAAAAAGACCGTGAGAGGTCCGGTATTAGGGGGTTCGGGCCCGGTCCGACCCGGCCCGGTACCCCTGGGTCGGCCCGAACCGGGTCGACCCATCCAGGTCTGGGTCTGGCCCAGCCCAACACGTTGGGGCTGGACCGGTGACTCGGCCATTTCGGCCGAGCGGATGGGGGGGGGGAGTTGCCCCCCTATTTCGTAACCGCGGCCCCCATGTGGGGGGGCTGCTCTTGTCCGGCCAGCCGGGGGTCATAACCCCTGGCTCTCCCTCTGACCGACCGGCCTGGAACCGGCCGCTGGTCCCTGCTCTTCCGCGGCCTTGGTCCGCCCGGCGCAGCGCGAAGGCACCACGAATCCTTGTCGCATGATCCCACACGGTGTGACGGCACTACGTTGTCACCATTCCAATACACCACAAGGTAGACAAGAGAAAAAGGGGAGGAGGGTCGGTCGTGTTTGTGCGTTCCAGCCCCCTCCCGTTAACTGATAGCAAGTGGTCCAATTGAAAGAGTAATGATGAAGGAATAATTCACGAATATAAACACATAAATCCCCTACCTCATCGAATTTGTTGACTGAGGGTTCGTTGCGGAAATAACCATCGCGGAAGAAGGCGTCGCAGAAGGAGAATCATCGCATCGTGGAGAAAAGATTCATCGGCATCGCATCGTCGATCTCCGAGGATCCAGCGTTCTTGTCGACCTTCGTCGGAGGTCGGCATTCTTCGTGTTCTTCGTCGAAGAAGAAGAAGATCTTCAAGCCCCTTAGCTTTTCTCCAAAATCCTCTCAATGCAACAAGTTCCAACCAAAATAAAATAAGTGCTTCACTTATTTTATTATGATGACTTAAGTATTTTAATTTCAAAAATTCAAATTAAACTCACTTATTTAATTAACATAAGTTATCTAATTAAATGGTGAGTTGAAGGAGTTAGTGAATATGAAGGGGTGGGGTTCGTGTGGGCCCCACCGCCCTCATAACCTATCTAGGATAGTTTCCCAACTTCTACATAACGGATAACCACTTAGATAAAATAAAATAAAATTGAAGCTCAATTTTATTTTACCTTCCACAATTTTTAACAATTCCTCCTGTGTAAACGCAAATCCGGAAAAGGTGTTCCTAAGAAATTACCGGTGCTGTGAATTCATCGGTGCCCTCGGAATTCGATTCTGAGAACCGATTCAAAAGTTAGGAAAACCCGCTCGTTCATTCACTAAACGTACCTAAGCTAAACTTCGGATAAAAATTCAGGGCACACCGGGCCTCGGAATCAAGTTCCTTCAGAAACCACGTTCTTGTAAAATCCCAAAGAAAATTAAGAAAAAATTTCCCTTGAATTTTACGGGTCTTTACATAATAGTTTTCATTCCAGTATACAGATGGCTTCATTTGAGGCTTTATATGTGAGTCGGTGTCGAACTCCATCGTTTTGGGATGAAGTAGCTGAAAGGAAGTTGATGGGACCAAAATTGATAGAATAGGTGCCAAAAAAAAGTTCAGTTGATTCAGAAGCACATGAGAACAGTTCAGAGTAGGAAAAAAAGTTGTGTGGATAACCGGAGGAAGGATTTTTATTTTGAGGTAGGTGATCAGGTCTTTCTCAATGTTTCTCTTTAGAAAAGTGTGATGTGTTTTGGTAAGAAGGTAAAGTTGAGTCTGAGGTTCATTGGACCTTATGAAACCTAGGAGAAAGTTAGATCAATTGCCTACATAGTGGATTTTATGCAAGTTTGTCCCAGGTACACAATGTTTTTAATGTTTCAATGTTGAGAAATTATATGTCAGACTCATCTCATGTTTTGAGCCCAGAGGTAGTTCAGTTGGAAGAGAATCTCTCTTATGAGGAACAGCCAGTCCAGATTTTTGACTAAATAGATAAAGTGTTGCGGAATAAGGTAATTCATCAGGTAATGGTTTTTTGGAAAACCCATATCGTTGAAGAGGGAACATGGGAATCTGAAAATGCTATGAGGGATAAATACCGCCATTTATTTGATAAGTGAATAAAAATAGTGAGGACGCAATTTCCAAAAGGGGGAAGGATGTAACATTCCAGGTAAATAAAAAATATGACATTTTAATATTTTTGAATTAAATATTAATTTTTCTTTAAATGGGATGCTATGTTTGATGTATTACCCAATATGCAACAATAGGATTCTTTGAAATCTTATGTTGCACACAATGCTGAGTCATACTGAAAAATAATAATATAATAATATTTTAAATGGTAGTTAATTCCTAGTCATTGTATTGGCGGGAATAAATAAAAATAACTAAAATAAAAATATACATTTTTTTTATTGTTTTTACATTTTTCTAATAAAGTTTAGAGGCTTCAAATAAGAAAGAATCCAATTTTAAGAATAAATACCCTAGTATTTTTTAAAGGGTTGATTTACAACCCTTTGATGGAGAAGCCTATTAAAATCTAGTTTTGGTCAGTTTTAAATGTTACTTTTGACAAAATAAAATTCTTTTTTATAATTGGGACATCAAAATTTACTTTGGGAAAATTTTTGGTATTTTTCTGATAAAATTCATTTTTTAATGAATAGTGAAAAATACAGTATTTTAATTCAGAACTGCCTTTTAATCTAAATTATTTATATGGTTATATTGACTTTTTAATTAGTTTTAAAACTTAATTGGATTATATTTTTAAAATTTAATCCAATTTTGTTCATTGGAAGTAATTTCACTATGAAATTGGACATAAACAAGTGTCAAACTTTTGATAGTTATTATTTCTTAAAAAACACGCTTTTTTCTTTGACAACAGGATTTATTTAAAATTAATTAATGCAATTTTTATGTTTTGAATTTGGTAAAATATACATCATTTCTAAATTCATAATATCAAATATATCTTAGGATGAATTTTTTGTATTTTTCTGAAAACCTTCAATTTTTGATGAATAGTGAAAACACTGATTAGTAGTTAAAAACCCAACTTTTTCATTTAAATAAAATTTTACCACTTCTATGAATAAATTTTGAAAATCTGACATACATGGTTTTATCAGTACGTAAAATGTGCTTCAATATGATAAAAATATTATTTTAGTGAATAGTAACTTTTGACTTTTATTTACCACCATTAAAGGTAAATAGGGTAATTCAAGGTAAAAATAATATTCTAATAATATAAAATTACCTTAACACATGTCCTAATCCTATTGGTTAATACATTTCCGACCATGGGCATCCTTGGGTTGATTTTTTTACCCCATGGAGAGACTTAAGAGTGATAATGACACATTATATTAATTAATTTAAAGTAATGACCAAAATGACATAAACTTATATCTTTTAGTAAATAAATTTTTACATGAGGTTTTATATGTTATCTCTTTGACTATAAATATTCATTTTAAATCTAAAAATGTTTCCTACATCATAGAAGTTTTTTTATAATTTTTAGACATCAAATACATAAAATTATTTATGAAAAAATAAGGATGCAGTGTTTACCTCATTAATAAATGATTTAAATAAATAAGATTATAAAGATTAAAACAATATCCAAAAACTATATAATTATTATTGTATGATTTTATTCTGAACAATATTCATATTATATTCTCTTTTAATAAGTTTTGGACTTTTAGAAACCAAAAATCATTATATAATAAAATGGTATTTTCAAACTTTCCTAAGGAGCCCCTCCTCCCCCTTATAAAAAGTCCCCTCCTCTAACCCATTAATCACTTCTCTTAAGCCCCTTGGTTCATCCAAACTATGCCTTAATAACCCCTCAAGATCTCTATCTTCCACCTAGAAGCCTTAACTTAGGCAGAAGGCATTTCAAGAAATCCTTTGAGTTTAAACCAATGGGAGTTACCCGAATTAAAGGTAATGTCTTCTCTTAAGTTCTTTTCTTTTATTTTATATATCCAACCCCATAAACTCTTTTTATTCCTTTATTTTATAAAAACTTCAGTATACTAAATAAATTAGGTTGTTTTTATGATAATTATTTGAACTACAATTATACACAACTCTGTCTAATGGCTAAAGAACAAACTATTTTTGTGGACGGCGAACTACTGCCTCACAAAACGATGATTGTTCAATATTCTCCTACCACCTCTTATGGTGACCATTATGATGGAAATGTATTTATATGAAATATATATTATATTTTTATTGTCTCTATGCTTCTGTATTTTTCATTTATATCATACCTATATAGTTTCCATAATGGGTAATTGCGATAATTTCATTTGAAGAAGTGCTGACTACCGCCCCCTCAAAGTGATATGACTCGTTCATGCCATACGTGGAATGTATAAAGGTTGAAGTTACAGAAATTATATATGCTATTATAATAGAATTATAAAATACCTATTTATCATTAAATTTTAATTTCATTAAATATGAAATAGAAATTAAAGTAGTGTTCATGCGTACGTATGGCTTACCGTCCCCATGAACGGTGCATTTTATTTCTTATCTCCAAATGTTATGTACTATTATTAATACATATATATACTGGATATATTTTATATATATGATATCTAAATCATGAATATCATTCTAAAGATAATGGACTTTTGACCACATGAACAACTTCTAATTATAAGAAGTTCATTTTTTACTCAAGTACGAAATATCGACAAAATGACCGTTATTAACTTAAATGATTACATAATGTTTATAACATTGTAATAAGTAATATAAAATGAATAATAAACTTGAAAAAGGTTCTTAGTCAAGTATAAATTAACTTTAGTTTATTATTCAGGAGATTAAATAATTAACGAGTCAAGTCGGGCAAGAGGTAAGGGAACTTCTTAACCCAATTTTCATTCTTTGGGTTGATCTTCTCTTTCCTATTTATGTCATTCTTTGATTATGTGAGCAATTAATTATCATATATTATCATGTTTTTATACTCTATTTATGTGTTCTTATATTTAATACACATAATCGATCTATTTTATATACAAAATGATCTTTTTAAGGGACTTTGTCTCAATCTCCTTTCATTGAGGCATATTTTGTTTTATACATGACTTAATTTTATAAGGTGTATAAACACCGTTGACTTTTTATTTCATTCATAGGGAATATTTTTCTATGTGGCATTTTACTAAATGAAAAAATATAATTTTTCTTTTAACATAAGCGGTGACAACTTCCTTTTCCCCCACTGCGAGTATTATTTGATCTATGGCTTCCTTAACACACCGAAATGTTTTAAAAAGGAAAATAAATACCATATACTCTTTTACATATTTTAGCATTGAAAATAGTTTTGATAATCAATTTGTTATGTCAAGATATTTAAATGATATATTGTGTTTGAAATGTGTAAATGTTATCTTTCTTTTATGGTTGTTTTATGTGTTATTAATATATTATGGTTCTTGGTCATTATTTACATATACGAGTGGTTCCATGATAAACCTAGGGCAGGTGAGCCTGAGATATCTCTCCAATGAATTGGGTAATATGATGGAGGTAAACATTAATGTTTCTCCTAATAGATTTGTTGAATATACTGTGATGGATATTCTAAATGTAACTCCCTATGTAGCTGTGAAAGCTACAATGTAAGTATGTCATGGATTTCACATGTTACCTTTATGATTTGTGATTACTATGTGTTATTCATAAATCTTATTATTTCATGAGGTATGTTAAAGAGCTTATGTTATGTATGTATTGATGAACTAATGTTTTCCTTATTTTTTTTATAACCCTTACTGATCTTTTTATGCTCATACCATGTTTTGAAATGTTTTTCAAAAGACTTAAATATGAATAGAGTAAAAGAGGGGATCAAGGAAAATTCATGTTTTCTAAAACATAGAACTAGACATGACTCATTTTTTAGAGTTTTTATTTTATTAAAAAATGGAAAAATGGTAGAAGTGTCTATTTTGTAATTTTTGAGATGTAATGTAATAGTTGTGGCCTAATTCTCTAAAACTCTAAACCTAAAAATATCCTCAATGTTAATTATTCATTTAATTCTATATTATGTAATGTTTTAAGGTGGGGTCCTTATAGTTGGTATCAGATGGCGTTTTAGATAACTTTTGGAGTTAGGATATTGTTAGATTAATATCAATAAATTTATTTATGTTAATATTGAAATGATATAGCATTTAAAGATTACCATGTTTCTTCACCTAAGATATTTCTATGTTCAGAATGGTTTTCCACGGAGGAAATAGGGCAGCTATGATGGGACGACATCAGGGGGAAGACAAACTCCCAAATAAGCAACCTGAGATGGTCGGAATTAGAAGAGAACATTTTTTTGCAGTGATGGCACAATTTACTGAAGCTATAAATGGTGGTCATATCCATGCACTAGATCAGCATATCAACCACAGAGTAAGATGTCAGAAGTGGAGCATTTCATGAGGAAACATCCACCATCATTCCGAGGATCATCGGACCCATTGCTATCAGAAGGGTGGATTAATGCACTGGAAAAGATTTTTGATGTCATGGGGTGTTCAGAACATCAAAGGGTATTCTTTTTGTTTATCATTTTTAATGAGAAGTGGATCAGTGGTGGTTGATGATGAAAAATATCTGGGATAGTGAGGATATTGATGCTCTTGATTGGGATGAATTCAAAGGTATGTTTCTTGAGAAATATCTTCCTATGGTGGTTCTTCTTATGATGGAAAACAAATTCCTAGAATTGAGGTAGGAGGATGACTCAATGGATGCCTATGAAGCAAAATTCACTCGACTAGAAAGGTATGCCACAAATTTCATATGAGATATTGATAGTAAAATGAACCTTTTTTACTCAGAATTGAAGCCAAAGTATCGAAGGGATTTATCTTCTCGTGAGTTCAAAAGTTATGAAAAACATGTTTAATGTGTGAAGAAGGTGGAAATAGAGTTTTTCAATGATCAGGTGTTATTTGACCAATAACATAATAAGAGGTCAAGGTGGCAGATGAAAGGGAATAACTCTTCGAAAAAGTTTGATGGTAAGAAACTTAAGTTTACAGTTTGTGAAAATTGTGAAAAAAAGCATGTCGAGGAATGTCTTTTGAATTTTGGTAAGTGCTATTAATGTGGTGAAATGGGAAAAAAGGCTCCTAATAGCACTGAAAAATATCTGGTTAATAGTAAGACAAAATGTAACACCCGAGACTTTTATAAGAAATATTTTTTTTATATAAATCATTAAAGTAATCTTTCACGACACACAAAACTAGGTTGGATTGCTTTACACGCAATCGCGACCTTCCTTGATAGCTTGCATCGTACGCAATACCGAGTTTCACTAAACAACGATATGCTATTAAAATATTATTAAAACTAGCCATTATGAATAGTAATAACCACTTTTTAGAATTTTGTAAATTTTATTTTTCAAAATGGACTTCATTTTTGGATTCGGAATATCGAAATTAGCCTAGGGTAAAATTTTGGTATTTTTCTGGAAACTTCCAATTTTTAATGAATAGTGAAAACACTGGGTTACTATTTAAAAACAAACTTTTTATTTAAATAATTATTTATTTTAATTAAATTTATTTTAAGTCAAAATTGATACATAATACCTATATAAGTTCAATGCAATACATTGGAGTCATTTTATAATAATTTTAGATATATAAAAATTTTATTGAACCTTCCACTGCCTTTTACCCACCTCCTAGGAGAATTTGAAAATTTACATAAAACTTAATTTTTCCGCTTCTATGAGTAGAATTTCAAAAAATCCGAGAGGCACGGTTGATGTCAGTAAGTAAAATGTGGTTCAATGAGATGAAAATAATTTTTGGTGAATAGTAACTTTTTACTTTTTTTACCACGGTTAAAAGTAAATAGGGTAATTAAGGGTAAAAATGTTATTATTATTACCCTAACACATGTCCTAATTCTATTGGATAAGTTTAATTTGACCAAAAACAATATTAGGAATAAAATATGACCATTTAGGCCCACTTGGATTAGATTAGGACATTTATTATTAATTTATTTAAAGAAGGGTTAAAATAGTTAAAATCAAAGTTTAATAAGTAAATAATTTTTAATATAGGGTTATATATGAGATAAATTCGACTATAAATATTCCTTATAAATATAAAAATATTTCCTACATAATGGTATTTTATTTGTAATTTTTAGACATTAAATAATTTAATTTATTTATGACACAAAGATGATGCAGTAATTATCTTATTAATGAAATATTAACATAATTAATGTTATAAATACCCAAATAAATGTAATTTGAGACTTTTTATTAATAACACGAATTTTTTAGGTTAATATGACATGTTAGTATTGATTTAATTATCTTTTTTCTAACTAATAATTCTGTTACGATTTTTACAAAAATCAATTACTAAATAGTGTCAAAATTGACATAAAATAATTTTTAAAACAAATATTATATTATTAATTGTTATTTTATTGTTAAAAATCTAATGTTCGGAAAAATGACTTATATAAGGTTATATATATTAATAATAAACAATTTGTGGTTATTTTGTCCTGATATAGTAAGTTTATTAACCTTATAGTGTAAGAACACAAAAAGACACGGTAAAAGTAAAATTATCTAACATAAAGTTAAATCTAAATGATAAGGTTAAAATAGTAAACTAAACTTGTCTAAATTATATTTTATGAGATTATTTATACCCATACCCACCTTAGATTCAAAATAAATCAATTTGGAGCTATTTAAAACCGAATATGTCTTTATAATAAAATAATATTTTTAGTTTTTCCAAAGGAGCCCCTCTCCTCCCTTATAAAAGGGCACCTCCTCCCTCTCTTCCTCACACCACTTTGAGCCTTCAATATCGGCCAACCCCAGAAAATTTCTCCTCCCCACTTCGCTAGAAACATCCTAGAGGTCCTGGTCTTCTTCAAAGACCATTTTTAGTGCCCTAAAAGGAGGTCTCAAAGAAGCGCTTCAAATAAGAGGTAATGTCTGTTACCGATTATTCCAACTTTATTTCTTATTCCACTTATTCTTCTTTTTTTTCATTATAAATTAATAACATCAGTATCAATCATATAATGATATGTTATTATATGTATGATACAACCCTATTTGATCATCTATCCATCCTACGGAAAATGAAATCACCGCGCGTGCGTACGTACGGAATACCGTCTCCACGACGTGGTGTAATCTATTTTCCACCCCCACCTTACTTGGATGGGTATAATGGTGTAAATAATAACTTTATATGATTATTTTAAAGTGATATTGATTCTGAAATAGTATACATACACTCCATTACAATTTCATGATCATGGGAATGATATCATCGCTCGTGCGTACGTACGGAATACCGTCTCCATGATGTGATGCGATTCGTTTTACATGATCTTCATTGCATAATGATTATATAAACAAATTTAATGAATTAATATGATATATATTACACTAATACCATTATTTAAATGAGGTATCTATAACCTAAAAAGAAGAATAAGAATTTATTCAACAAAACGCTCATAAGAACAAAAAGTAATAAACACTCGAATAACAAGTAGAAATTAAATATTACTAATAAAAAGCTAAGAATATGACCATATATGATATCATAACAATGAGTATGATTCTGGAATAAGTCAATGACATTATTTAAATCATTATACAGGAGGTTCGGACACTTACGAAGCAAATTGGACCTAAGGTAAGGGAAAAGATATTTTCAGTTCTTCAATGTTTTGAACATGATAAAGTCATCTTAGCAGTGTATCGTTTGGAAGGTGATGCTGATCAATGGTGGAATCTTATCAAGAATACGAGGACAAGAGATGAAATTGAGTCCATGGAATGGGACGAGTTCAAGAACTTATTTTTCAATAAGTACATCCCTCATATTCTCTGAACAAAGATGGAGAAGGAGTTTCTTGAACTAAAGAAAAAGGATGATGAATCTGTTGGTACCTATGAAGAAAATTTTACAAGACTTGCAAGGTACTCTTCTGGTATTATTATCCAACCTGAGAGTAAGATAGATTGATTCTTTAGTGGCTTAAAACCAAGTCTCCAAATGGCCTTAACCATAAGGGACTTCAATAGCTACGAGGAAATCATTTGATGTGCTCTCAAATTTGAGATGGAGATTGGAGTAACCCATCAGTCATATGGGTTTGATAAGAAGAGGAAAATGGAATTCAAAGGAAAATCTAAAGAGAAAACTAAAAAAAAGATTAGTTTTCCCTTATGCTAAAAGTTTGGAAAGAAACATGGAGGGAGTTGTATTAAAGGGACAATTAAATGTTTCAAATGTGGAAAGGAAGGTCATCAGGCATTTGAATGCCGTAATGATGGGAAGAAGATGTCTAGTGATGCGAATAATGAAAAGGCTACACAGAGTGCACCTCATACACTTCAATGTTACAAGTGCAAGGAAATGGGGCATTATGCCAATCAATACCCTAATCTAAGGGTTTTTTATGATGATCGACGTCAACAAACTCTTAAGGCTAAATAAAAAGGAAAGTCACATGCAATTTCTATCAGCGATGTGGAGTATGATAATGATGTGGTAAAAGGTACACTTACCATCCACTCTAAAGTAGAAAATGTTTTATTTGATTCTGGATCCACCCACTCTTTTATTTCTAAAGAATTTTCTAAGGGTATCACTGTATTACATCAAGAATTAGATGTTTAGTTAGCTTTGACAACCCCTAATGGAACAACAGTCGCATCAAAAGTTTATAATTCTTCTCCGATTGAAGTTTGTGGGAAAGTGCTTCCTGCAAATCTTCTGATCCTCCCTATAGTGGAATTTGATGTGATTCTTGGCATGGATTGGCTTTCTCTATATGGAGCTCATATCAATTGCTAAAGAAGGGAAGTCACATTTCATATTCCAGATCAATCTATGATCGTCTATCGATGCAAGGATGAACATAACCTTCCAGTGGAAATTTCTTCCATCTTATGGGTCTTGATTCCACTAAATGAAGGTTATTTATCTCAAATGGTTTGTGAGAAACTCACAATTAAGAATATTCCCATTGTATGGGAGTTTGACGATGTCTTTCCAGAGGAATTTCTGGGTCTTCCACCAAATCGTGAAGTTGAGTTTTCAATAGAACTCATACCGGGTGCTTTGCCTATTTCAAAGAAACCTTATAGAATGGCCCTAATTGAGTTGTAGGAATTGAAGAAGCAACTCCAAGAGAATCTTGATAAGGGATTCATATGCCCTAGTGTTTCACCTTGGGGAGCACCTGTTCTTTTTGTTAATAAGAAAGTTGGATCAATGAGACTCTGCATTGATTTTCGAGAACTTAACAAGATCACTATCAAGAACAAATATCCTCTCCTGCGCATTGATGACTTATTTGACCAACTACGCCGAGCTCAATACTTTTCCAAGATTGATCTTCGTTCAGGGTATCATCAATTAAGGGTCAAAATGGAGGATATAACAAAGAGGGCTTTCTGTACAAGGTATGGACACTATGAATTTATAGTGATGTCATTTGGTCTTACTAATGCCCCTGCTATCATCATGGATCTAAAGAATAGAGTCTTTAGAGGCTATCTTGATTAGTTTGTGTTATTATTTATAGATGATATTCTTTTCTATTCAAAGATCAAGGAAGAACATGAAGATCACTTGAGAATTATATTGAAGACCCTAAGAAAGGATAAGATTTATGCCAAATTTACCAAGTGTGAATTTTGGCTTCAAAAAGTTTCATTTTTTGGTCACATAATTTCAAAAGAGGGGATATCTGTGGATCCAGAAAAAACAGATCTTATCGAAAGATGGTTGACACCAACAACAGTAACTGAGATCTAAAGTTTTCTTGGTTTGTCTGGATATTACCGACGTTTTGTGAAATATTTTTCATGATTATCTAATCCACTCACCAGGTTGACTTGAAAAGGAGTTAAGTTCGTGTGGACGGAGGAATGTGAAGAGAATTTCAAGGAGTTAAAAAGAAGGTTATACAGTGCACCTGTACTCACACTTCCTTGTAGTGGAGAAAGGTTTGTCATCTACAGTGATGCATCCAAGAAGGGATTGGGGTGTGTTCTCATGTAAAATGATATGGTGATAGTTTATGCCTCACGACAGTTGAAAATCCATCAGAAAAATTACCCAACTCATGATTTGGAGTTAGCTGCGGTAATCTTTGCATTAAAGATTTGGAGGCGTTATCTTTATGGAGAAAGGTGTGATATTTATATTGATCATAAAAGTTTAAAGTATATTTTCACACAAAAGGAGCTGAATATGCGCCAAAGAAGATGGTCTGAGCTGATTATGGATTATGACTGCTCAATTCATTACCACCCTGGGAAAGTGAACAAGGTGGAAGATGCATTAAGTCGACAAGACCATGCCATTTTATCCATGATGAGGATAAAAAAAGATCCAATATTGATGGATTTACAAAGGATGGATCTTGGAATTATAATGAAAGGGGAAAATCGTATCTTTCTCAAATGAATGTTCAACCATCTATACATGTTAAGATTAAAGAGGCACAGAAAGAATATGTAGAGTTACAAAAGAAGGTGAAAAATGTTCCTGAATTCAACCTTGATTTTTATGGGATAATAAAGTTTAGGAATCGGGTTTGTGTTCCTCCCATCCCCAAATTAAAGAAGGAGCTGCTGGATGAGGCTCATAGTTCTTCATTATCTATTCATCCTAGAAGCATGAAGATGTATAGGGACCTGAAAGAGTACTTCTAGTGGGATGGCATGAAAAGAGATGTTTCTGAATATGTCTCTCGATGCTTGGTTTGTCAGCAAGTTAAAGCTGAGAGACAAGAGTCTAAGGGGATGTTACAACCATTACCCATACCCGAATGGAAATGGGAAGTGGTAAGATTCCATGCAGTACCACTTTCTATTATATCTGATCGGGATCCGAGGTTTACCTCAATGTTTTGGTGAAGTCTTCAGCATACTCTGGATACAGAGTTGAGTTTCAGCACTACTTATCATCCTCAGACAGACAGTCAGTATAAGAGGACAATTCAAACTCTAGAAGATATGTTGAGAGCTTGCTCTATGGATTTCAAAGGTGGTTGGGATCAACACCTACCTTTGGTGAAATTTTCATATAATAATAGCTTTCACTCCAGTATTCAGATGGCTCCTTAGGAATCTCTCTATGGAAAGAAATGCAGGACTCTAACTTCCTGGGATGAAGTTGGGGAAAGAAATCTATTAGGACCTGATCTTGTTGATGAGATGGCAGAAAAGGTCTGATCTATTCAACAACACATAAGAGCAGCTTAGAGTCGAAAAAAAAAGTTATGTCAACAACCGAAGAAAAGACTTAGATTTTGAAGTGGGTGATAAAGTGTTCTTACAAATATCTCCTTAGAAGAGAGTAATGAGATTCGGAAAGAAGGGAAAGCTGAGCCCTAGGTATATCGGTCCTTTCGAAATACTGGATCGTGTTGGGAAGGTAGCTTACCGAATGGCGCTTCCACCGAATCTCTCTCAAGTTTACGATGTGTTCTATGTATCTCTCCGGAGAAAGTACATACCTGATCCTTCACATGTACTCAGCTCAGAAGTTGTACCGCTGAAACAAGATCTTTCTTATGAAGAACAGCCGATAGAGATTCTCGATCGTAGTGAAAAAGTCCTAAGGGACAAGACCACTCGCTTGGTGAAAGTTTTATGGAGGAACCACCAATTAGAAGAAGCTACATGGGAGCTTGAGGATATTATGAGGTAGTGGTATCCTCATCTATTTGTTACAAGTTACTAATTTCGAGGGCAAAATTCATTTTAAGGGGGGTAGAATGTAACACCTGAGACTTTTATAAGAAATATTTTGTTTTTATATAAACCATCAAAGGAATCTTTCACTACACACAACACTAGCTTGGTTTTCTTTACACGCAATCGCGACCTTCCTTGATATCTTGTGTCGTACGCAATTCCGAGTTTCACTAAACAATGATATGCTATTAAAAGGAGGTCCTGGTATTCTTCAAAGACCAATTTTAGTGCCCTAAAAGGAGGTCTCAAAGAAAAGCTTCAAAGAAGAGGTAATGTCCGTTACCGATTATTTCAACTTTATTTCTTCTTCCACTTCTTCTTCTTTTGTTTCATTATGAATTAATAACATCAGTATCACTCATATACTGATATGTTATGATAAGTATGAAACAACCCTATTTCACCATCTATCCATCCTACGGAAAATGAAATCACCGCACGTGCGTATGTACGGAATACCATCTCCACGCTGTGGTGTAATCTATTTTCCACCACCACCTTACTTGGATGGGAATAATGGTGTAAATAATAACTATATATGATTATTTTAAAGTGATATTGATTATTAAATAATATACATACACTCCATTACAATTTCATGATCATGGGAACGATATCATCGCTCGTGCGTACGTACGGAATATCGTCTCCACGATGTGATGTGACTTGTTCTACATGATCTTCATTGCATAATGATTATATAAATGAATTTAATGAATTAATATGATATATATTACACTAATACCATTCTATAAATGTTGTATCTATAACCTAAAGATAAGAATAAGAATTTATTCGACAAAACACGCATAAGAACAAAAAGTAATAAACACCCGAATAAGAAGTAGAAATGAAATATTACTAATAATAAGCTAAGAATATGACCATATATGATATCATAACAATGATTATGATTCTGGAATAAGTCAATAACATTATTTAAATCATTATACAGGAGTTTCGGACACTTACGAAGAAAATTGGAACTAAGGTAAGGGAAAATATCACAATCTCATTTTTATCTGAGATTGTTTATCCTTTGGCATTTATTGGGGTGTATTTTATCATCCACATCCATGTTTCCTCAATATGTAATATTATTTCCATCCACCTACAATTTTTTAAATCCAATTTTACCCTTCGGTGAGTTTTTAGTAAAAGATATGAAAGGAATCTTTTGTCGTTTTTCGTACGAGGTACTTTTTGACTTTTCTGACAAAAGTACGAGAAGAATGTTTTTTTAACTTATACGGCATGAATGGATTTTTAAAAAATTATTTCCAAGAGGATTCCTTTCAAAGTTTTCAAGTTTATTTTTAATCAACTTCTTTTAGTTTAGAATTGTATGACATTTTAAGAAAGGAAAAGTGTTTTTGAAGTAGAAAGAATATTTTCCTCAACAATGGAGTTCAAGTGTTTTATCAAAATTATTTTCCATCTAAGATAATAAAGGGTTCTGTTTCTATCCCTATTGTTAAATTTATTTGATTATGTTGTGATGGAATTATTTTTATGAATTCCTTTATCTTATATGAATTGTGTCATGATGTCACGATGTTTAAGAATCCCATTTTTAGTACATGGGTTATGCTATGATGTATGGTTTATGATTTTGTGGCACACATAAGAATGGTATCATTATGAGATTGGTGGGACCTATATCTCCCTCCAATGCATTGGGTAAAGATTTTATATCTCATGAGATAGACATGGCTGGAACGGTAGGTTAAACTGGTTCAGTGAAATAGGACTGAAACGAGGAATGAACTCGGTTCAGAAATGGACTTTGTCCACTAAGATAGTCTTGGCAATGAGTCTTGACTAATAAGAAATGATTCTCTATGATTATGTGTGTATGACACAAAGATTCATTTTTTAAGTTATGATTATTGTGATTACATTTCACTACCATGATTTGTCCCATGTTATGAAATTATGTTCTCTTTTACAGGGTAAGATTTCCAAAATGTTATGTTCTTATGAATATGATGTGATTGATATTTCTTTTTTTTTTACCCTTACTGAGCATTTGAGCTCACCCTTTTGTATGTTTTCTTTCCCCAGGTCAGGAAGAAGTTTATTAAGTAAGATATTCCAAAAGGGACTATATATATGATGAAATAAATGGGAGACAGTGTAGACGCTTTATGAACCAGTTGTTTATGTTTCCCAGTTTCTAAAGACACGATACCTATATGGTCCTTTTGTGGTTTTGTTATATGTTTTAATAAGTGTACTTCAATTTTGAAGTACTAAAATTGTATGTAAGGTATGGTTCATTATACAAAATCTAATTTACAATCAGTAAAATGTTTTAAGTGTAATAAAATGGGTCATTGTGCAAATGAGTGTCCAATGAAGAACTCAACTAAGGGAAATCAGCCATACTACAAGTAGAAAGGGGGGAGAAATCCTTTTTAACTACTTTAGTGGATGTTAGACCCTCAAATTAAGTAGTATTAGGTACACTATTTGTTTATTCAGATTATGCCAATGTGTTTTTTGATTCAGGGTATACACATTCATTCATTTCTGAGAAGTCTTCTAGTAAAATGGGAATTCCATCTCAAGATATGAATCTGAAACTTACAGTAAAAATACAATGGGAAATGTTGAGACAAAATGAAATTATAAAAACCTTATTTTCCTTGTGTGCGGAAAGAATATATCTTAAAACCTTATTGTTTTTCATGTAGTAGAGTTTGATGTTATTTTGTGTATGGATTGGATTTTTGTTTATCAGGCTAAAATTAACTACAGTGCTAAAGGGGTTTCTTTTCTGAGATATTTTCAGTTTGTGTACAAGAATAAACCCTTACTTTTGATAACATATCAAGAAGCTAAGAAACTAGTCAAATATGGAAATTAATGTTACCTTGCACATATTGTTGAAAACAAATGAACTTTTCAGATTAATGATGTGCTAATGGTAAATGATTATCTTGATTTTTTTCTTGATGAGTTTCCTAGTATAATACCTGATCAGGAAGTTGAATTTACTATTTAATTCATTCTTGATGCTAATCCAATTTCAAAACCCCCTTATCGAATGGCTAAAATTTAACCTTTAGTTTTAAAGAATCAATTAGAGGAGTTTTTAGATAAAGGTTTCATTCGACCTAGAACATCACCATGGGGAGCTCCTATCTTGTTTGTTAAAAAGAAAGATGATTCAATATTACTTTTCATTAATTATAGAGCATTGAATAAAATCATTGTTAAGCACAATTATCCTTTACCTCATATCGATGATATTTTTGATCACCTCTAGGGAGCTTAGTATTTTTCAAAGATTGATTTTAGGTCAGGGTACCATTAGTTGAAAGTAAAGGAAGAAGACATTCTGAAGACCTCATTTCATACTATATATAGCCATTATGAATTTGTAGTTATGCCTTTTGGGTTAGCCAATGAACCTATTATATTCATTGATCTTATGAATAGAATTGTTCATTAGTTCTTGGATATTTTTGTAGTTGTGTTCATTATTGATATTTTTGTTTAATATAAAAGTCAACAGGGCCATGAAAGTCATTTATGGGTTTTCTTTCAAACATTAAAAGAAAAGAAATTGTTTGATAAATTATGCACGTGTGAGTTTTTTTACAAAAAAATTCTTTCCTTAGTCACATTGTTTTAAAAAACGGCATAATTGTTGATCTTACTAAATAAAAAGTTGTTGAAGAATGGCCAAGACCCACAAATATAACTGATATCCATAGTTTTCTTGGTTTAGATTGTTATTACTGGAGTTTTGTTGAGAATTTTTCACGGTTATCAAGACCACTCACTAAGTTAACTCGAAAAGGTGTTAAGTTCATTTGGACAAAATAATGTCATGATTATTTTTTGGAATTGATAAAAAGATTAGTGAATGATCTAGTTTTAGCATTGACTTCTATAAATGGTGAGTTTGTTATCTACATTGATGCTTCTTTGAAAGGACTTGGTTGTGTCCTTATGTAGAATGATCAGGTAATTTCTTATGCTTCACGTCAGTTCAAACCTCATGAGTTAAATTACCCTGCACATAATATGGAATTAGCTACTATTTTTTTTGCTTCAAAAAATTGGAGGCATCATTTGTATGAATTAAAGTGTGAGATATATACTGATCACAAAATTTTGAATTATATATTCACTCAGAATGAATTAAACATGAGACAGAGGATATGGTTTCAATTAATCAACGATTATGATTGCATGATCCATTAGCATCTAGGAAAATTAAAAAATGTGGTTGATGCTTTGAGTCAAAAAAGTAATGCTTCATTAACCCTGTTACAATTGGAACAAGATCATTTGATTAAAGACTTAATTAACTTTGGCATTGAAGCTATTGGGGTATTATATTCCTCTTTTTTTCAGGTGTCATTGAAATCTTCTCTATCAGACAGAATTAAGCAATCACTGAAAGAAGATAGTGAGTTACGGAAAAAGGTATAGTTAGTTCAGAAGGGTAAGTTTCCTAATTTTAACATTGATAATGATTTTATTTTGATATTTGGAAAGAGATTATATGTGCCTTGTGATTCACAGTTTGAAAAGGTGTTATTATGTCAAGCTCATAGTTCTTCATTTTCAATTCATCCTGGAAGTACTCAGATGTACAAAGATCTTCTGGAGTATTACTAGTGGGATGGAATGAAAATAGATATATCTGATTTTACTGTGAAGTGTTTGACTTGTCAACAGGTTAAAGCAGAGTGACAGTTACCAAAATGGATGATTCAGTATTTTCCATTGCGAGAGTGGAAATGGTAAAATATATCCATGGACTTCGTTGTGGGATTACCAAATATATAGTCAGGTTTCATGGAGTTCCCATATCCATTATATCTGATCATGGTCCTAGGTTTACTTCTAACGTTTGTAAAGGCCTTCAGAAGTCATTGGGTACTGAATTAAATTTTATTAAATCCTTTCATCCTCAATCAGATGGGAGGTCAGAATGAACAATTCAGAATTTGGAGGATATCCTACGTGCTTTTTCACTGGATTACCAGGGAAGTTTGGACCAACATATTTTTTTGGTTGAATTTTCTTATAACAAAAGTTTTCATTACAGTATAGAGATGGCTCCATTTGAGGCATTATATGAGAAGTGATGTCGAACTACAGCTTTTTGGGATGAAGTGGCTGAAAGGAAGTTGATGGGACAAGAATTGGTAGAAGAGATGCCTGAAAAAGTTAAGTTGTTTTAGAAGCACATGAGAACAGGTCAGAGCAGGCAAAAAAGTTATGTGGATAATCGGAGGAAGGATCTTTCTTTTAAGGTAGGTGATCATGTCTTTCTAAAATTTTCTCCATGGCAAAGTGTGATGTGTTTTGGTAAGAAGGGAAAGTTGAGTTTGAGGTTCATTGGACCTTATGAAATCCTAGAGAAAGTTGTATCAGTTTCCTATAGAGTGGCTTTACCTCAATTTTTATCCCAGGTACACAACGTTTTTCAAGTTTCAATGTTGAGAAAGTATATGCTGGATCCATCTCATGTTTTGAGCCCAGAGGTAGTTTGGTTGGAAGAGAATCTCTCTTATGAGGAATAACAATTCAAGATTCTTGACCGAAGAGAGAAAGTGTTGTCCATTAAGGTAATTAATTAAATAAAATTTTTGTGGAATAACCATATGGTTGAAGAGGAACCATGGGAATCTGAAAATTCTATGAGGGATAAATACCCCCATTTATTTGACTAGTGAATAAAAATAGCGAGGGCCCAATTTCGAAAATGGGGGAAGGATGTAACATCCCAAATAAACAAAGAATATGACATTTCTATATTTATGAATTAAATGTTAATTTTACTTTAATGGGGATTCTTTGTTCGATGGCGTACCAGATACACAACAACGGGTTTATTTGAAATCATATGTTGCACACAATGTTGAGTCATACTACAAAATAATAATATAATATTATTTTAATGATAGTTAATTCCTAGGATTTGTATCAGAAGGAATGAATATAAGTAACTAAAATATGAATATATATGTTTGTCGAAAATATTTACATTTATTAAATAAATTTTAGAGGCTTAAAATAAGAAAGAATCCAATTTGAATCACAATACTCTAATATTCTTTAAAGGGTCAATTTACCACCTTTTGATAGAGAACCCTATTTAAATATAGTTTTGGTTACTTTTATAAGTTCTATTTGACAAAAATAAAATTCCTCTTTATAATCGAGACATAAAAATTTACTTCGCGTAAATTTTTGGTATTTTTCTGGTAAAATTCATTTTTTAATGAATAGTGAAAATACAGTATTTTAATTCAAAACTGCCTTTTAATTTAATTTATTTATATGGTTATATAGTCAATTTAATTGGTTTAAAAGTTTAATTAGATTATATATTTATCATTTAAACCATGTTTAGTCATTGGAAGTAATTTCACATTGAAATTGGACCTTAAAACGTGTCAATCTTTCGATAGTTATTATTTCTTAAAAAACACGCTTTTTGTTTTGACAATTTGAATTAATTTTAAATTAATTAATGAAACTTCTACGTTTTTAATTTGCTAAGATAGACATCATTTTTGAATTCAGAATATCAAATATAGCTCAGGATGAATTCTGAAAACCTTCTATTTTTGATGGATAGTGAAAACACTAAGTATTAGTTAAAAAACCGACTTTCTCATTTAAATAAAATTTTAACAATTTTTTGAATTGAATTTCGAAAATCTAACATAAATGGTTTTTATAAGTAAGTAAAATTTTGTTCAATAAGATGAAAATAATTTTTAGTGAATAGTAACTTTTAACTTTTATTTATCATGGTTAAAGGTAAATAGGGTAATTCAAGGTAAAAATAATATTATAATAATATACAATTACCTTATCACTTGTCCTAATAATATTTTTTGATACATTTCTAACCATGGGCATCCATGGGTCGATTTTGGGACCCCATGTAGTGACTTAAGAGTGATAATGACACTTTATATTAATTAATTTAAAGTAATGACAAAAATGACATAAACATATATCTTTTAGTAAATCAATTCTTACATGGGGTTATATAAGTTATCGCTTCAACTATAAATATTCATTTTAAAGACAAAAATATTTCCTACACGGGGTTATATAAGTTAACCCAATTTACATTCTTTCGGCTGATTTTCTCTTTCTTGTTTTTTTCATTCTTTGATTATGTTAGAAATGAATTTTTGTATCTTATCATGTTTTTAAACTTGATTTATATGTTCTTATAGTGAATATACATAATCAATCTGTTTTATTTACAAAATAATCTTTGTAAGGGACTTCTTCTCAATCTCCTTTCATTGAGGCATATTTTGTTTTATACACGACTTTCTTTTATAAGGTGGATAAAAACCATTAACTTTTTATTTCATTTAAAGTGAAACTTTTTCTACATGGTTATTTACTAAATGACAAAAAAGAATGTTTCTTTTAACGTAAGCAGTGACAATGACCTTTTTTCCGCTTTGAGTATTATTTAATCTTTGTATTCCTTAACAAGATGTAATGTTTTTAAATAGAAAATAAATACCATATATTCTTTTACGTATTTTGGTATTGAAAATGGTTTTGATAATGGATTTGTAATGTCAATATATTTAAATGATATATTTTGTTTTAAATGTGGAAATGTTATCTTTCCTTTATTTTTGTTTTATGTGTTGTGAATATGTTACAATTCTTGGGCATTGTTTACGTATATGGGTGGTTCCATGATAAACCTAGGGGGTGGTCCTGAGATAGCCATCCAATGCATTGGGTAATGTGATGGAGGATAATGTTAATGTTTCCCCAAATAGATTTAGAGAATATTCTGTGATAGTTATTCCAAATGTAACTCCCTACGTAGATGTGAAAGCTACAATATAAGTATGTTATGGATGCCACAAGTTACCTTTATGATTTGTAATTACTAAGTGTTATTCATAAATCTTATAATTTAATGTGGTTTGTTAAAGATCTTATGTTATGTATGTATTGATGAACTAATATTTTCCTTCTTTGTTTAATAACCCTTACTGATCTTTTTTTCTCATCACATGGTTTGAAATGTTTTTCACAAGACTTAAATATGAATAGGGTCAAGGATGGGATCACGGAAAAGCCTTGCAGTCTAAAACATGGAACTAGACCTGACTCTTTTTTTAGAGTTTTTATTTAAAGAAAAAATGGAAACTGAGTATAAGTGTCTACTTAGTAATTTTTGAGATGTAAAGTAATAGTTATGGCCTAATTCTCTAAAACTAAAAACCTGAAAAGATCCTCTTTGTGAATTATTCATTTAATTCTAGATTATATAATTTTTTAAGGTTGGGTTCTTATAATAAGTTATCATATTTATCCATGATATAAATTCATTATATTGTTCAAGTGGGTGGTTAAACCGACCCAAACATGAACCTACCACGATCAATGGATGATTATGAGGTTGTTTAGTTATAATATTATTATAATATATAAATAATGATATTTTTTAGTTTTTATTATTGTGATTTATAAAAAATTTAAATAATTATAAATTTAATGTAATTTATATACATACATTATTTATAAATAAGAGGTCATTTTCCTTTTAGTTTTAATTTTTTAAATGACTGAATTAACAACAATAATTTATTGATCATATCATTAAAAGGATATATAATTGTTTATAATAGAAACATAATTACATCATAATAATCATATTTATCCTATAATATCATCCTTGTGACAATCCATATAAGGTAGAGATGAAAAGAAAAAAATTAAAATCAATCATTCCATGGAGACGGTAGTCCATATGTACGCATGGTTGAAGATATCATTTCCTATAGAACAAGATAAATGAGTAATATAATTTATTATTTCAGAATAATAAACATGATATAAATATCATAATTATTTATTAAATTCCCCTAATATAGAATTATTATAAGGTGGTGAAGTAAAATGAAATGTGCAGCATCATGGAGATGGTAGTTCATACAACATATGAATGACAGTTTGGTTTTTCTTAATAGAAAAAGGAAAATGTGATTAATGATTATTAAAATAAAATAAAAAAATTAAGTATAAAACAAATACTTATTTAATTAGATATGGATTTTTAAATTATAATTTTAATCTAAAAATAAAAAATAAACAAGTTAAGTAAAAAATGATTATGTGTGTTTAAAACTTTGAGATGTCCTTGGAAGATCCCTTGGAAATTAACGGAATAGGATAATATATTATGACCAAAATCTTGAGAGAGTGAAAAATTATTATATGATAATGAAACATTACTGGTTTCATTAAGAAACCGATTTTTTATGAGTTACTTGAAGGGGTGGTGATGGGGCCTTTTATAAGTCTTTTGAATGGAATTTTTGTAAATATTTCAACTTAATATAAATGGAGAACATGTTAAACAAGTCAAACGGATTCAAAAAAGATAAATAATGGAGTGAAGAATATATAGGTCGATTAAAACCACATGAAATCAATTATAGATATTTTTTATCATTTTTCAATCCTTTTACTCAATGAATTATTATTTTCACCCTTTTATCTCTTACCACAGTAAATAGTTTTTACCAAAAGTAACTTTAACTTTATGAAAAAAAATAAAGTGTGAATTATTAAATAACTTGTAACCAATAAATATAAATTCTAAATCAATTTCATTTGATTAAATTTATAAAATTGATACAATTAATTTTAAAATAAAATTTTATAGTGTATTAAAATCAAATTTTAAGAAAATATTATTTATGATCTAAAATATCAAATATGAGTTTGAAAATTAAAACCAATTTTTTTAAAATTGTAATATAACTTATAAAATAAATATTTGGTCTTATAAAAATGTTTCATTAATTTCAAATTCAAAATCATATATTAATACTTCAATAAAAGTTAGGTTATTTGTAAAAACTGCATTTTTTATTATTCACCTAAAATCAATTATTTTAGAAAAAATATAAAAATTCCTCTCAAGATAATATTTTGATTATATGTATGAATAATATTTTCATTTTTTCAAATTTAAACACTAAAAATTTATACATTTAATTTTTGAATAAATAATAAAATATAATAAAACACCATTTTTATTAGAAAATAATATTTTCAAATATTAAATCCTATTATTCTTATTTAATATCATTTATAAATAATTGGGTATTAACTAATAATTAATATTAAGATCAATTTATCAACATTAATCATGTCTTTCTTGAAAAATAAATTCATATCGCATAAAAAGGTAATTGGTAGAAAAATATTTTCTAAACAATAAATGATCTTATTAGTGATTTTAAGTAAATTAATTAATTTCAATAACCTTAAAAGTAAAATTTATTTATATATATATTTCATAATTTAGTTACTTCACTACATTGCCATTAATTTAACAACAAGGTTTTATTGATCATGGTTAAATATTTATATTTTATCTAAATATATCAGGATTTTATTTAAGTTTGATGTTGTGTTTAGGTAATTTATCAAACATATTTACTTATTTAAAGGTAAAGATATATTTAATTTTTATGGAGTTACATTCTCCCCCCCCCCCTAAATAAATTATTACCTTGCAATTTTACTTGTAAGATCATAGTAATTTCTTTAGAGAACTCATAATTATCCATACACAATTATATGATCATTTGTTTATTTAGAATGTGGAATGGGATTTGTATATATAAAAAATTATTACAATCACTTTATAAATAAATTTAATACATTAATAATTTCACATATAATTATAATAATGGAAAACATCTTGATCTATAAGAAATAGCATCCGAAAAATCTTTAAAAACATTTATACGATTTTTATATCCCTGTGAGAATTTATTTATAATTTAATATCCCATAATTGGAGAAAATATACAAGACATATGATACTAAAATATTTAGAGTGAATACTCACTACCTGTTATGATATTAATGGTTTCATATGATTTTCTTGGTTCATATGGTTTTCGGTGACAATTTCCTTCATTCGCCTGTTTATTGGGACATTCAGTTGAATAATTCCTAACTATATTGAAATTTAAGCAAATAATTTGTATACCTTCTCTCTTTTCATTACACTTTTGACTCTAATGAAAATAATCTCCATAATTATATCATTTACCTTTCCCTTTAAGGTAATTCCCCCCATGCTTCTTTCCACATATTTAACAATTGGGAAATTGAAACTTCATTCCTTCATTATCTTTGTCACTATAATTTCATTGAGATTATTCAATTCAATTATTTATTATGTTTAGGATTTGAATCATATTCATATTATTAATCATAATTCTTTATGTCTAGTTTGAAATAATCACAAGACTTCTCACTCCATACCTTATCCTGTTAGGTTATTCATATTGACAATTTTGGAATTTTCCATGATATCCATTGTTAACTTCATTCCTTCAGGATTTATAAATTTTTATAACCAAAAGGGTTAACATAAGTTACAATCATTAAAATATATTTTTCCTAAATAACCATAAGAAAATTTAACTTAAATATGTTTCATTTTATAACAGTATCATATTATAATGTAGTTCAAACAACTCAAATTTTATTAGACTCGTTTCAACTTATATCACTCTCAATTTTAAATATATTACTCTCAGTGGTAGCAGCCCTCCGGGGTCTTAGCGAGGACTCATGTTTGAGTCTCACTAAGTACTTTCCCATCAATTCAGAGTATGATTTTTCATTTTATTTTTACCCCTCCTCGGAACTATTGTAATATATCATTCTTCCATAAACCTAGGTTAGTTTGAGTTGGGTTTTATCAAAAATATTAACATAATAATAAAAATAGAGATCCCAATTTACCATGAACTTCCCAAAAATCATTTAAATATATACTCTTTAAATCCAACTTATCCATTATCCAGGAAAGCACACGTAGATTAATATTTACCTTAACTTGTAGATCTCTAAATTTCAAAAGATATTTTCCATGGTCACTTTACCATTTGGTAATATAACATAAATATATTTAAATCCCTCATAATGTTTCATAAATAGAATGGGAATTATCTAAATTATATCACTCAGGTTTTCAAATTAGGTTTGTTGTTAGGAATATTTATCGCACACCAAGTGAAGATCAAGTTAATACCCAATCTTTCATTTCTATAGTTATTACCCCTAGGTACATATATGTCAGATCCTACATACACCTGTATGATCCAATAATGTATTCAATTTTTAGGATAACCACACAATATTTATTATACCAAAACATCATGAGGTTATCCTATGATTAGAATTCTCTCTTAGACTTATCCCTAAAGTTATCATATCATAACCCCCAAATAAAAAGTTCCTTATTGACTTAGAATTAAATAATACATTATCCTAAAGAGTTATTTATACCATTGAAATTTTGATCCACCATAACTCATCAACCTTTAAATTATCCTCAAAAAACATTTTAACCTATAAAGATATCTAATTCATGCTCTGATACCAACAGTGACACCCCAGACCCACAATCCCTACTTTGGTTCCATAAAGAGAAACTTTACATAATGGATTTGACACCAACTATAAATTTTCAGTAATAAAACTCCAATGATTAAAATACATAAGGAAAATTTTTGTTAAATAAATTTCTAAAACCTTTTAGGTTTAGAGATTTAAAAAATTAGTACAAACCATAAACTAGAAAAACACATGTCTTTCTCAACTAGTGTATTTTTCCCCACTATATAAGAGACTACTTAATCCTTAAGGAGTCTTCAAAATATACCATAACTTCACTACCCAAGTTAATACTTAATTACAAATAATTTTTAATTATTTTCTATATAATATAAGTAAATGGAATCATAAGAAGGGTTCATATCAAATGCTCAGTAAGGTAAACATATAAATAAAGTTGTTAAAAGCATATGCATGGTATATATAATATGTCAAAAATAAATAATATGAATAATCTCATAATAAATTTAAACTTTTATCATGTTATATCCATTAAAGTAAATAAAAACACACATGTCAATAATACATAGATTATATTGATAGCATCTATAGTATTAGACATCAAAACATGCCATAAATTACCAATGCCAAGACACTATATTATATGGGGAGAGGCATACATGAAAACACAAGTTGGTTTGTCTCATTATACATGTTGATGAAAAGAGGTTCTATGTAATTTTAGGCTCCATAATTCACTTGATTAACTCAAATACATTCACCAAAAGAGTCAAAAAGACCTTTTATAATATTCTCTAAGGAACCTTGGGCTGAAAAAAACATTGATATCTATCTAATGAAGAATCAAAAATATCAATATATGATCAAACTATGTTAGTACACAATAATCATCAAGAATAAAAATAATTTTCCCTATTTCAATAAAAGGGATAATATGATCATAATTCAGCTGAGAAATAAGGTGGATGTTTAAACAATACATATTCAACTTTAAAATAATTTTCTATATTGGAATAACAATATAAGGTATGACAATACTTTTAAACATGTTAATAAAAGGGATAAAATGATCATTACACATCCAAATAATTAAGTTGTGTGGTTAAACAATACATATTCAGCTTTCCAATAATCATCCATATTTGAATAACAATATTTGGTATTATAAAAATTGTCACCATGTTAATAAAAGAGATAACATGATAAAAACTCGTTAGATGAAAGAAGGATTATGGTTGAGAAATAACATAAACCCAGTGAAACGATGAAAAAAAATGGGGTTGATGTAGATTAAAAATAACCTTGGAGGAATAATATTGTGATTTGTATCACAAAATAAGGGATCAAGAATCGAGTTATTTGAAACCATGGCTTCAATGCCCAAAATGAGATTATATATATATATAATAGAGGATAAATCATGAAAAAATAACGTCATTATGGAAAATAATTTTGAAAAGGATAATGGAAATTGAAGAAAAAATTTAAAATATCAAATTTGAAAGCAATTTTAACATTAACATAAAATGAAAATTAACATTTTTATTTCAAATATATCTTTCAATAATATGGCATGAACTATTTTTAAATCCTGTACTTTTAAAAATAATCTCTAATAATGGATCCCTGAAAGAATATAAATTTTATATTGTATAAATGAGGTGAGGAATACAGAACATATAAAGGTGAAAGGAAATACCCTTTTAATTAATTGCAAAATACCTTTGTTCAAAACTCGCATTTTAAAAAGAGTAACAAAACATTAATTTTTATTATAAATTTATTTTACAAAATAAGATTATAAAACAATATATAATAAAATTATAAACTAGGGGAATGAAATAATGGAGGAAATAATTTCATGATATAATAATAAAACTAAAGTAAATTTGACTTGACTTATCAATTTTACTTATGAGTAACATACTCAATAAAGAAATAAATATTCCAAAATGGTGCATTATGTGGTATAAATGAATATTCATAGAAAAAATATAATATAAAATAATGTAATGAATTTGTAAAATGTACTTAACTTTTAAGTGTAATAGGGTGATCATAAAATAATGAACAAAAACTAAGTTACCAACAAGCCTTGTAATTGGTGTAAAAACTGATTCCAAAGAAATTTTATGAAAAGGAACTAATTGGGATTAGTATTTACCATGAATATAAATAATATATGATAAATATAAATACATGGAAAGTTAATAAACAATTAAAATTAAAACATGGTACATAACATAAACATGTCTCAAGGAATTAAAGTTTGAGACAAAGAACCCTTTCACCTTGAGTAACATTTTAATCAAAGCCCCTTGAAAAAGAGAGCCTATAATTGAACATAAAAACAATGATTAAAATATAATTCATGATATTTTAAAAAATAAGAAGTATATGAATCACATAAATTAAAGTAGGTTCATAATACAAAACATGTCTCAAAGGGTGTAATTTGAGATGAAAACCCTTACAACTTTGGTATCATTTGAATCGAAGGCCATGTAATGAAAGACAATTATATGAATCTTGAAAGATAATGAACTTCATGTATATGGAAAAATAAATTCATTAGGTAGTAAAAAATAACATAAAATAAATTATGGTGTGCAATATCAAACATGTCACATTAATTTGAAAATGAGATAAAGAAAGTATTACATCGGTCCTAATTCATTTTCCACTTGCAATAAACATCCTAAATAATTAAATTTTTTCCATTAAATACATAATCAAGAACATTATTCATAACTATAACCATTTATAAACATCATTTATAACAATTATATACATATATGCATATATACATATATATATACATACATACATATCTATATGTGTGTGTGTTTACCTATTTTCAACACCATGCGTAAGTAATCTTTGTCACATTAAACTAGTTTCATAATTGTCGTGATTATATAAATTATTTTTACAAATTTCATATTTATTAAATAATATATGGTTATGTAATAGATATTTCATGATATTTTTAATGTTTTAATTTCATTCCATGATAGTTTTGGATACAAATTGTGATAATGAAATCGCTGATGATCTTGTTTCAGATATTCTTAACAAATGAAAGGATTTTTCTTAATTGATGTGTTAAATATTGATATAACCGTACCAAAACCAAAAAATATTTATTTTAATACTTATATAATATTATACCAGTAAATAATTTATCTTAGTTATCTATGGTATAAATTTATAACACAGTTCAACTGGGTGGCTAAACCAACCCAAACATGAACCTACCATGATTAATGGATGATTATGAAGTGTTTTAGTAAAAATATCGATTAAAAAAAGGTATAATGTTTTTATTTAGTTTTTATTAGTGTGATATATCATAATTTTAAATATTTATAATGATAATATAACTTATGTGTAGTCATTTCTTAGAAAGAAGATATCATTTTCCTCTTAGTTCCCTCCTTTTAAATTATTGAATTAACAATAATTATCTATTGAACATATCATTAATAGGTTCTCTAATATTTCATAACATATCCTTAATGGTATCATTAAAATTATATTTATCCTTTAATTAAATCCTCATGACCATTATTTGAAGGAGGTGATTAAAATTTATAAAAAATCAATTCTTCTATGGAGGTGGTAGTCCACATGTACACATGGTTGATGATTTTGTTTCCTATAGAATGGGAGAATTAGTAATATGGTTTATTATTTCAGACTCATAAAAATAATATAAACATATTATCTATTTATTAAATTACCTTTTTAGACCTTCATTTTAAAGAGGTAAAGGAAAATGAAACATGTTGCATCGTGGAGGTGGAAGTTCCCACAAAGCACAAATGACAATCTTTTTACTTAATTGAAAACTAAAAAGATGATTAATTATTATTATGATAGTTTAATATAATTTAGTATATAAAAAATAATTATATCATTAAATAGGTATTTTAAAATTATAACTGGAAAATAAAAAATGAAAATAAAGAAGTTAAGTAAAATATGATTACTAGCAGTGAGCACTTTGATATTTCCTTGGAATATCCCCTAGAAATGGATGAAATAGGAAAATATAATGTGACAAGAAGCTAAATAGAGAGAAATATTATTATAGTGTAATAAAATTGGGTAGTTTTTGGGATTAAACCTAATTTTTAGGATTTACTCGAAGGGTTTGTGAGAGACCCCTTTTATAAATAGTGGGAATGGAATTTTTGTAAATATTTCAACTTAATTTAAATTAATCATGTGTTAACCACGTTAAGTGGATAAAAAATTGACAAATAATAGATATGGGAATATATAAGGTAAATAAAAAATTATAAAATCAATTATATACAAATTTTTATCATGTTTCAAGCCATTTTCCCATTAAATTATCAATTTTACCCTTATGTCTTTTATCGTGGTAACTAGTTCTTACCTAAGGTAACATAATAATTATGCCTAAAAATAAATTGGTAATTATTAGATTATTTTTTTCCCATTGATTATAAATTTTTAATAAATCTCATTTGATTCAATTTATAAAAGTGATACAAATTAAATTTAAAATAAAAATTTATAATGTATTAAAAATAATTTTTGAGAAACTATTACTTATGTTCTATTATATCAAATATGGATTAGTTAATTTAAAAAAATTATAAGTATATTTAAAAAATAATTATTTGTTCTTATAAATTGTTTCATGAATTTAAAATTCTTACTTCTATACAAATAATGACATAAAAGTTAGGTTATTTTTAAATATAGTATTTTTCATTATTAACCTAAAAATAAATTATTTTAAAAAAATATAAAAAATACATATTATGATAATAATATTATTATAAATCCAAAAATTATGTTCATTCTAAAAAATTAAAACTTTAAATTTTATAAATTCAATTTTTGATTAAATTAATAAAATAAAATTAAAAAACTTTTTATTGGAAAAAACTATAATTTCAAATATTAATTTTCATTATTATTATTTCATATCATTTACCAACTAAATTAATGTAAAAAAATTATTAATATTAGACTTAATTTATATTCATTAATCATATGTTTCTTGAAATAGAAATTCATATCACATAAAAAGGTATTTTTATAATAATACTTTTCTAAATTATAAGAGATCTTATTAGTCATTTTATTTTAAATAATTGAGTTTCATTTATATTAAAATTAAAATTTATTTAATTTATAAATAAATATCATAATGAGGTTTCTAATATTCATTATTAATAAATCAATAGCTAAGTTTTAGTGGCCATTATTAAATATTTATATTTTATCTAAATATAATAAGGTTTTGCTTATGTTCAGTGTTGTGTGTGAAAAAAGTTGTCAAACACAATAACTTATTGAAAGTAACCATATGTTAAAATTTATTGGTATTACATTCTCCCCCCTAAATATATTTCTCCCTTACAATTGGACTCATAATATCGGATTTATTTCTATAGGGAACTCATAACTAACCATACATTGATAGATGTTCATGGGTTTATTTAGGATGTGGAATAGGAATTATCTATATTAAAAATTATTATAATTGGTTTATAAAGAAATCTAACCTATTATGAATTTAACATAAAATTAAACTAATTGAAAGAGATATATACCCCTAAGTAATAACTCCTCACAAACTATAAAAATGGTTCATATAATAATTATAACACTATGTGTTTTTATTTTAAACTCAATATATAGTTGTTGGTGAAAACATAAATGAAATAGGATACTACAAAATCTAGAGTGAAAACTCAATGTATGATACATTAGTTTTGGTTACATAGGAATTTTCTTATTAGCATGTTTATTGGTGACTATTTCTCTTATTGTCCCTTAGATTAGGAAATTCTGTCACATAATTCCCAACTCTATTACAATCGAATCAAATGATTTTTGTAGATTATCTCTTTCCCTTAAACTTGTGAGTTTAGCTACCTTAATATACAAAAATATAGCATCTATTGGTCCCTTTAAAGTAATTTTCCCCATGATTCTTCACACATTTTTTATGTAGTAAATTCAATCTTCTTTCTTTAATAATATTTGTCACGTGAATTTCTATGTGATTCCAACCTTCTCTTATTTAGTGTGTTTGAGATTTAAACCATGTTCACAATGTTAATTAGAATTTTTGATATATGGTCTGGAATAATAATAATATTTCTCACTTAAACACTTATACCATTAGGTTGTTCACAAAAATATTTTTTTATTCACTATAGAATCCATCGTTAACTTCATTTTTTCAATATTCGGGCATTACTAAAATAAAACAATTTAATAGGAGTGATGATCATTATAATATAATTATCATAAATATCTATAGGATAATTTAACCTCAATATGTATCAATTTATTACACTATTATGTTAGCCTATATTACTTACAACTCAAATTTTATTAGACTTGGTGCAACCTATATCACTCTAAATTTAATATATGTCATTATTGGTTAAACATAGGTTAATTTGAGTTGGGTTCTATCATACATATTAATATATTATTCTAAATAAATATACCAAATTACCATTAACTTCATAAAAACATTGAAATAAATGCTATCAAAATCAAACTTATCAATTATATAAGAAATCACATGTAGATTAATATACAATGTTACTTATCAATCTCTATATTCAAATATATGTTATCCATGGTCAATTTATTAGTAGGTTATCAGGCCTAAATATTATTCAAATCTATCTTAATAATTTATAAAGATAATATTAATTATCTAAATAATATCTCTTGAGAGTTTCAAACTAGGCGTGTAGTTACATCTCTTTTTTATGCACCATGTGAAGATCAAGTTACCAATAATACACCCTTTCTAGGGTGATTATCTCTTATTACATATTCTAAATCCTATATCAATTTTTACTATCCATAAATTTTTGTAATTTCTAGGATAACCACACAACATTTAGTCTACCAAAACATAAAGAAGTAATCTTGTACTTATAATTCTCTCTTAGACTTATTCCTAAATTTATCTAATCTTAATACTAAAATAAAAAGTATCATGTATTCTTAAAATAAAAATCATATACTATCCCAAAGGATTGTCTATGCCATTGAAATTTGGATCTACCCTAACTTATCAACCCTTAAATTATCCTCAAAAACATCCTAATATCCAAATTTATCTAAGCTCTTCTCTGGTGACAAGATTGTGCATGCACGGGAAAGCCTAGTTGAACAGCCATGCGAAGGTGGGGAGCTGATTTCACGATGAAGATGCCAGGGAGGAGCAGTTCTAAGTAGTTAGTCTGAGTTGTATGTAATGTTTGAACCCTATGGGAAATGAATTCCTCTAAGTCCTATGGTCCATGTAATACTTATGCCTACGGGCCTTGTAAGGGTTCCACCTCACCCCTTGAAAGGTGGATTATCATAAATCAATAACAAATGAAGGCCTTCGTGCCATTGGAGGAATAATAAATTACTAAAAATAATTATCCCATAATAACATTATTTAATGAAAATATTTCATTATATACATTCATATAACCTTTTAGGTTTATATATTTATAGAATTAGGACAAAACATAAATGAGAAAAACTCTTGTATTTCTCAACTAATGGGTTTTTTCAACTATATTAGAAACTTCTTAATCCATAAGGATTATTCAACATATCAAATAAATGTTCCATACAAGCTAATCATGTTAGACATATCATGTGTAACTATTTTCTTCAAAACCTAGGAAAATGGAAACATGAGGGGTGAGCTCAAAAAACTGGTAAGAGAAATATATAATTGAAGTCTTCAAAAACATAATCATCATATACTTAATATGTCTTAAATAAATAATCTAAATAATTCTATAATCAAATGAAATTGAGAAAATTTTATATCTAGGACTATAAATGAAAATATGAATATCAATAATAATGTTATCATTCTGATAGAATGTATAAATTCGTACATCAAAACATTTTGTTAGGCTCTTGTGACAATACATTATAGTGATATGGGGATATGCATACACCAAAACCCAATCTATTTTGTCTCATGGGACCTATTGATGCATATATGGGATATATAATTCTAGGCCCCAACTATTACTTGATTATGTCCATTGAATTCACAATAAAATTAAAAATGACCTTTCATATCATTCTTTAAAAAACCTTTGTCTAAACAAAAATATTTATACGTGTATAATAAACAATGTGGAATATCAATACATGGTCAACTAGCATTAGGAGTCAACAACCATCAAGAATGACAATAATTTTTCCCATGTCAATAAAAGGGATAACATGATCATAACTCATCATGATAAAGAAGGTGGATGGTCAAATAATACATAGTTAATAAACTGATAATCATCCAAATTGGAATAAAGATATACGGTATACCAATGTAGTTCCCTGTTTCAATAATTTTTTTCATGTAAATAAAAGGGATAACATGATAATAACCCATTCTTAGAATCATGGTGGATGGTTATAAAAGTATATAACCCTTGTGCAACAATGAAAAAAAAGCTGCTGAAAAAATTGAAAAAACATTTTTAAAAAGAATTCATTGATAGGTATCACAAAATAAGGTATGAATAATTGAACTATTTTATACCTTGAGTTCAATACCCTAAATGATAAGGGAAATTAAAGATAAAACATAAAATATATTTCAGAAATCATTTTTAACATTAACATAAATTTTAAATTTACATGTTTAATTCAAATATAAATTTTGAAAACACGATTTGAAATATTATAAAAACATTTTCGATGAAAAATAATGGACAAAAATTGAACCTTAAAAATAAATATAGATTATATTGGAGAAAAGAGGGGAGGAAAAACATATTAGGGTGAAATAAAATACCATTTTATTATTTTCAAAATTCCTTTGTTCAGAACACGCATAGTAAGAAGATTAATAAAACATTAATTTGTTTTAAAACAACATTTTTCCAATGAGGGTTATAAAATAATATATAATAAAATATTATTGAATTAAAACCTAATCATTCAAGAAATATTTTCATGGAAGAACAATATAACTCAAGGAAAGGAGACATGAGTTGTCAATATTCTGCACTAAAAGAATACCCCTTGAAGTAAGAAGTATTTAAAAAAGGTTTATTATGGGGAAAAATACACATTAACAAAAAAATATATATAATTCCCCATAATATAATCAATTGGTAATATTTACCCAAATTCTAAGCCCAATATGAATCTAATAACTCAATGAATGAAAACTGAGTTACTAAAACACCTTTCATCTAGGGTAATTACAGATTCTAACCCAATTTGATGAAAACAAACTTATTTGGATTAGTATTTCTGTAACACCTGAGACTTTTATGTTATATAAATCATCAAAGGAATCCTTTTCTACACACAACACTTTATTGGCTTGCTTTACATGAAATCGCAACCTTCCTCGATAGATTGTGTCGTACGCAATACCGAGTTTCAATAAACAATGATATGCTAATAAAATATTATTAAAACTAGCTGTTATGAATAGTAATAACCAATTTTTGAAATTTTATAAATTTTATTTTTCAAAATTTACTTCATTTTTGGATTTGGAATATCGAAATTATCCTAGGGTGAAATTTTGGTATTTTTCTGAAAACTTTCAATTTTTGATGAATAGTGAAACCACTAAGTGGTAGTTAAAAAACTGAATTTTTCATAAAACTTAATTTTACCGCTTCTATGAGTCAAATTTCAAAAATCCGAGAGACACGGTTGATGTCAGTAAGTAAAATTTGGTTCAATGAGATGAAAATAATTTTTGGTGAATAGTAACTTTTTACTTTTATTTACCACGGTTAAAAGTAAATAAGGTAATTAAGGGTAAAAATCATATTATTATTACCCTAACACATGTACTAATTCTATTTGACTTGTGTAATTCGACCAAAAACAACCTTAGGAATAAAATATGACCATTTAGGCCCACTTGGATTAGATTAGGACATTTATTATTAATTTATTTAAAGAAGGGTTAAAATAGTTAAAATCAAAGTTTAATAAGTAAATAATTTTTAATATGGGGTTATACATAAGATAAATTCGACTATAAATATTCATTAGAAAGATAAAAATATTTCCTACATAATGGTATTTTATTTGTAATTTTTAGACATTAAATAATTTAGTTTATTTATAACACAAATATGATGCAGTAATTATCTGATTAATGAAATATTGACATAATTGATGTTATAAACACCAAAATAAATGTAATTTGAGATTTTTTATGAATTACACTAATTTTCTATATTAATATGACATGTTAGTATTTATTTAATTAACTTTTTTAGAACTAATCATTCTGTTATGATTTTCACAAAAATTAATTACTAAATAGTGTCAAAATTGACATAAAATAGTTTTTAAAAGAAATATTATATTAGTAATTGTTATTTTATTCCTAAAAATCTAAGGTTCGGCCAAATGACTTAGATACGGTTATATATATTAATTATAAACAACTTGGGGTTCGTTTTGCGGCTTATAGTAAGTTTATTAACCTTATAGTATAAGAACACAAGAAGAAACGGTAAAAGTAAAATTATTTAACTTAATGTTAAATCTAAATGATAAGGTTAAAATAGGAACCTAAACTTATCTAAATTCTATTGGATGAGAGGATTTAGACCCATCCCCACCTTATCTTTGAAATAAATCAATTTGTAGCTATTTAAAACCGAACTTGAATTTATAATAAAATAAAAGTTTTAGTTTTTCCAAAGGAGCCCCTCTCCTCCCTTATAAAAGGGCACCTCCTCCCCCTCTTCCTCACACCACTTTGAGCCTTCAAGCTAGGACAAACCCTAAAAATTTCTTCTCTCCACTTCCCTAGAAACATCCTAGAGATTCAGGTCTTCTTCAAAGACCTATTTTAGTGCTCTAAAAGGAGGTCTCAAAGAAGCAATTCAAAGAAGAGGTAATGTCCGTTACCGATTCTTTCATCTTTATTTCTTCTTCCACTTCTTCTTCTTTGGTTGTTTCATTATGAAGTAATAAAATAAGTATCACTCATATACTGATATTTTATTATAAGTATGAAATAACCCTATTTCACCATCTATCCATCCTACGGAAAAAGAAATCACCACGCGTGCGTACGTACGGAATACCGTCTCCACGCTGTGGTGTAATCTATTTTCCACCACCACCTTACTTGGATGGGTATAATGGTGTAAATAATGACTATATATAACTATTATAAAGTGATACTGATTCTGAAATAGTATACATACACTCCAATACAATTCCACGATCATAGGAACAATATCATCACTCGTGCGTACGTACAGAATACTGTCTTCACGATGTGATGTGACACGTTATGCATGATCTTCATTTAATAATGATTATATAAATGAATTGAATGAATTAATATGATATATATTACACAAATACCATTCTGGAAATGAGGTATCTATAACCTAAAGATAAGAATAATAATTTATTCGACAAAACACGCATAAGAACAAAAAGTTATAAACACCCGAATAACAAGTAGCAATGAAATATTACTACTAAGAAGCTAAGAATATGACCATATATGATATCATAAAAATAAATATGATTCTCTAATAAGTCAATAACATTATTTAAATCATTATACAGGAGTTTCGGACACGTACAAAGCATATCGGACCTAAGGTAAGGGAAATATTACAATCACATTTTTATCCGAGATTGTTTATACTTCGGATTTTACTGGGGTGTATTTTATCATCCACATACATGTTTCCTCAATATGTAATATTATTTCCATACACCTATAATTGTTTAAATCCAATTTTATCCTTCGTTGAGTTTTTAGTAAAAGATATGAAAGGAATCTTTTGTCATTTTTCGTACGAGGTACTTTTTGACTTTTCTGACAAAATTACGAGAAGAATGTTTTTTTAACTTATACAGCATGAATGGATTTTTAAAACAAAACTTCCAAGAATCTTCTTTTACAAGTTTTCAAGTTTATTTTTAATCAAATTATTTTCGTTTAAAATTTTATGACATGTTAAGAAAGGAAAAATGTTTTTGAAGTAGAAAGGATATTTTCCTCAAGAATGGAGTTCAAGTGTTTTATCAAAATTATTTTCCATATAAGATAATAAAGGGTTCTGTTTCTATCCCTATTATTACATGGATTTCATTATGTTGTGATGGAAATATTTTTATGAATTCTTTTATCTTATATGAATTGTTTTATGATGTCACGATGTTTAAAGATTCTCATTTTTATTACATGGCTTATGCTATGATGTATGGTTTATGATTTTGTGGCACACATAAGAATGGTATCATTATGAGATGGGTGGGACCTATATCTCCCTCCAATGCATTGGGTAAAGATTTTATATCTCATGAGATAGACATGGCTGGAACGGTAGGTTATACCGGCTCAGTGAAACAGGACTGAAACGAGGAGTGAACTCGGTTCAGAAATGGACTTTGTCCACTAAGATAGTCTTGGCAATGAGTCCTTGACTAATAAGAAATGATTCTCTATGATTATGTGTTTATGCCAAAAAGTTTCATGTTTTAAGTTATGATTATTGGGATTACATTTCACTACTATGATTTATCCCATGTTATGAAATTATGATCTCTTTTTCAGGTTAAGATTTCCAAAAGTTATGTGCTTATGTATATGATGTGATTGATATTTCTTTTGTTTACCCTTACTGAGCATTTGAGCTCACCCTTTTTATGTTTTATTTCCCCAGGTCAGGAAGAAGGTTATTAAGTAGAATATGCCAAAAAGGGACTCTAGATATGATGAAATAAATGGGAGGGCAAAGTAGATGCTTTATGAACCAGTTTTTTATGTTTCCCAGTTTCTAAAGACAATATACCTATACGGTCCTTTATTGGTTTTGTTATATGTTTTAATAAGTGTGCTTCAATTCTGAAGTAATAACAATGTATGTAAAGTATGGGTCGTTATAGTTGGTATCAGAGGAAAGGTATAGTCAACCTTTGGAAACTAGGATGTGAAAGCCTTAGTAAGAACCCTAAGGATAAGTCTAAGCATAGAACACAATCTTAGTGTTTTAGAAATGTCCATGAATAACCTAGGATAAGACCTTAAGTGTGAAATTTTATTCTTGATTATGTGGTTTTCCTATTATAATTAGTGTTTCTCACACTATTCTTCTTGGTTTTAGTCAATGGCTAGAAACTGAAGGAAGCATGTTAATGCGGAATGCGACGGGGCAATGTAATGAGTTTCCCCCTGAGCAACCGAACGTTATGGGAGCTGGAATGCAAAATCTTATAGCCATGCTCACACAACTTTCTCAAGCTATGAATCATGCAGGACTTCCAAACGAGCAAAGGAAGGAGCAACATTCTGTTGAATCCATGAGACAGCGTCCACCTTCATTCAGCGGGTCTACTGATCCATTAGTTGCTGAACAATGGATTAGTACTACTGAAAAGATATTTTCAGTTATTCAATGTTCTGATCATGATAAAGTCCTCTTAGCAGTGTATCGTTTGTAAGGTGATACTGATCAATGGTGGAATCTTATTAAGAATAAGAGGCAAAGGGATGAAATTGAGTCCATGGAATGGGATGAGTTCAAGAACTTATTTTTCAATAAGTACTTCCCTCGTATTCTCCGAACAAAGATGGAGAAAGAGTTTCTTGAACTGAAGCAAAAGGATGATGAATCAGTTGGTACCTATGAATCAAATTTTACAAGACTTGCAAGGTACGCTTCTGGTATTATTATCCAACCTGAGATTAAGATCGATCGATTCTTTAGTTGCTTAAAACCAAGTCTTTGAAGGGCCTTAGCCATAAATTACTTCAATAGCTATGAGGAAATCGTTCGATGTGCTCTCAAAGTTGAGATGGAAATTGGAGTAACCCATCAGTCATATGGGTTTGATAACAAGAGGAAAATGGAGATCAAAGGAAAATCTAAAGAGCACACTGAAAAGAAGATGAGCTTTCCCTTATGCTCAAATTGTGGAAAGAAACATAGAGGGAGTTGTCTTAAAGGGACAAGTAAATGTTTCAAATGTGGAAAGGAAGGTCATCGGGCATTTGAATTCCACGATGATGGGAAGAAGATGTCTAATGGTACAAATAAAGGAAGGGATACACAGAATGAACCTACTACACTTCAATGTTTCAAGTGCAAGGAGATGGGACATTATGCCAATAAATGCCCTAATCCAAGGGTTGATGATGATGGTCGACGTCAACAAACTCTTAAGGCTAAAGACAAAGGAAAGTCACATGCAATTTCTATCAGCGATGTGGAGTACGATAACGATGTGGTGAAAGGTAAACTTACCATCCACTCTAAAGTAACAAATGTTTTATTTGATTCTGGATCCACCCACTCCTTTATTTATGAATAATTTTCTAAGGGTATCACTGTATTACCTCAACAATCAGATGCTGAGTTAGTTGTGACAACACCTAACGGCACAACAGTCGCATCAAAAGTTTATAATTCTTCCCCGATTGAAGTTTATGGGAAAGTGCTTCCTGCAAATCTTGTGATCCTTCCTATAGTGGAATTTTATGTGATTCTTGGCATGGATTGGCTTTCTCTACATGGAGCTCATATCAATTGCCAAAGAAGGGAAGTCACATTTCATATTCCAGATAAATCTATGATCATCTATCGATGCAAGGATGAACATAACCTTACAGTGGAAATTTCTTCCATTTTATGGGTATTGATTCCACTAAATTATGGTTATTTATCTCAAATGATTGATGAGAAACTCACGATTAATAATATGCCCATTGTACGGGAGTTTGATGATGTCTTTCGGAGGAATTACCGGGTCTTCCACCGAATCGTGAAGTTGAGTTTTCAATATAACTCGTACCGGGTGATTTGCCTATTTCAAAGACACCTTATAGAACGACCCCAATTGAGTTGTAGGAATTGAAGAAGAAACTCCAAGAGAATCTTGATAAGGGGTTCATACGCCCTAGTGCGTCACCTTGGGAAGCACATGTTCTGTTTGTTAAGAAGAAAGATGGATCAATGAGACTCTGCATTGATTATCGAGAACTTAACAAGATCACTATCAAGAACAAATATCCTCTCTCGCGCATTGATGACCTATTTGACCAACTACGCGGAGCTCAATAATTTTCCAAGATTGATCTTCGTTCAGGGTATCATCAATTAAGGGTCAAAAGGGAGGATATACCAAAGACGGCTTTCTGTACAAGGTGTGGACACTATGAATTTATAGTGATGCCATTTGGTCTTACTAATTCCCCTGCTATCTTCATGGATCTAATGAATAGAGTCTTTAGAGACTATCTGGATCAGTTTGTGGTAGTCTTTATAGACGATATTCTTGTTTATTCAAAGAGAAAGGAAGAACATGAATATCACTTGAGAATTATATTGAAGACCCTGAGAAAGGAGAAGATTTATGCCAAATTTACCACGTGTGAATTTTGGCTTCAAAAAGTTTCATTTTTGGGTCACATAATCTCAAAAGAGGGGATATCTGTGGATACAGCAAAAACAGAGGTTATCGAAAGATGGTCGAGACCAACAACAGTAACTGAGAACCGAAGTTTTCTTGATTTGGCTGGATATTATCGACGTTTTGTGAAAGATTTTTCACGATTATCTAATCCACTCACCAAGTTGACTCGGAAAGGAGTTAAGTTTTTTTAGACGGAAAGATGTGAAGAGAATTTCAAGGAGTTAAAAAGAAGGTTATCCAGTGAACCTGTGACCACACTGCCTTATAGTGGAGAAAGGTTTGTGATCTACAGTGATGCATCCAAGAAGGGATTGGATTTCAAAGGTGGTTGGGATCAACACCTACCTTTGGTGGAATTTTCTTATAATAATAGCTTTCACTCCAGTATTCAGATGGATTTTTATGAAGCTCTCTATGGAAAGAAATGCAGGACTCCAACTTGCTGGGATGAAGTTGGGGAAAGAAAGCTATTAAGACCTGATCTCGTTGATGAAATGGCAGAAAAGGTCAGATCTATTCAACAACACATAAGAGCAGCTCAGAGTGGACAGAAAAGTTATGCTGACAACAGAAGAAAATACCTAGAGTTTGAAGTGGGTGATAAAGTGTTCTTATGAATATCTCCTTAGAAGAGGGTTATGAGATTTGGAAAGAAGGGGAAGTTGAGCCCCAGATATATCGGTCCTTTTGAAATACTGGATCGTGTTGGGAAGGTATCTTATCGATTGGAGCTTCCACCGAATCTCTCTCAAGTTCACAATGTGTTCCATGTATCTCTCCTGAGAAAGTACATACCTTATCCTTTACATGTACTCAGCTCAGAAGTTGTATCGCTGGAGCAAGATCTTTCTTATAAAGAACAACCGATAGAGATTCTGGATCGTAGCGAAAAAGTCCTATGAAACAAGACCACTCGATTGGTGAAAGTTTTATGGAGGAACCACCAATTAGAAGAAGCTATATGGGAGCTTGAGGATATGATGAGGGAGAGGTATCCTCATCTGTTTGTTACAAAGTGACGAATTTCGAGGGCAAAATTCATTTTAAGGAGGGTATAATGTAACACCCGAGACTTTTATGTTATATAAATCATCAAAGGAATCCGTTTCTACACACAACACTTGCTTGTCTTACTTTACACGAAATCGCAACCTTCCTCGATAGATTGCATCGTATGCAATACCGAGTTTCACTAAACAGTGATATGCTAATAAAATATTATTAAAATTAGCCGTTATGAATATTAATAACCACTTTTTTAAATTTTATAAATTTTATTTTTCAAAATGGACTTCATTTTTGGATTCATAATATCGAAATTATCCAAGGGTGAAATTTTGGTATTTTTCTGAAAACTTTCAATTTTTGATGAATAGTGAAACCACTAAGTGGTAGTTAAAAAACTGAATTTTTCATAAAACTTAATTTTACCGCTTCTGTGAGTCAAATTTCAAAAATCCAAGAGGCGCGGTTGATGTCAGTAAGTAAAATTTGGTTCAATGAGATGAAAATAATTTTTGGTGAATAGTAACTTTTTGCTTTTATTTACCACGGTTAAAAGTATATAAGGTAATTAAGGGTAAAAATGATATTATTATTACCCTAACACATGTCATAATTCTATTGGACAAGTTTAATTCGACCAAAAACAACCTTAGGAATAAACTATGACCATTTAGGCCCACTTGGATTAGATTAGGACTTTTATTATTAATTTATTTAAAGAAGGGTTAAAATAGTTAAAATAAAAGTTTAATAAGTAAATCATTTTTAATATGGGGTTATACATAAGATAAATTCGACTATAAATATTCTTTAGAAAGCTACAAATATTTCCTACATAATGGTATTTTATTTTTAATTTTTAGACATTAAATAATTCAATTTATTTATGACACAAAGATGATGTAGTAATTATATTATTAATGAAATATTGACATAATTGATGTTATAAACACCAAAATAAATGTAATTTGAGACTTTTTATGAATTCCACTAATTTTATAGATTAATATGACATTTTAGTTTGATTTAATTAACTTTTTTTGAACTAATAATTCTGTTATGATTTTCACAAAAATTAATTACAAAATAGTGTCAAAATTGACATAAAATAGTTTTTAAAACAAATATTATATTAGTAATTTATATTTTATTCCTAAAAATCTAAGGTTCGGCCAAATGACTTAGATAAGGTTATATATATTAATAATAAACAACTTGGGGTTCGTTTGGCTGCTTATAGTAAATTTATTAACCTTATAGTATAAGAACACAAGAAGACACGGTAAAAGTAAAATTATTTAACTTAATGTTAAATCTAAATGATAAGGTTAAAATAGGAACCTAAACTTGTCTAAATTCTATTGGATGAGATGCTTTCGACCCATCCCTATCTTAGCTTCTAAATAAATCAATTTTGAGCTATTTAAAACTGATCTTGACTTTATAATAAAATAATATTTTTAGTTATTCCAAAGGAGCCCCTCTCCTCCCTTATAAAAGGGAACCTCCTCCCCCTCTTCCTCACACCACTTTGAGCCTTCAAGATTGGCCAACACCTGCCAATTTCTTCTCTCCACTTCCTTAGAAACATCCTAGAGGTTCTGGTCTTCTTCAAAGACCTATTTTAGTGCCCTAAAAGGAGGTCTCAAAGAAGCACTTCAAAGAAGAGGTAATGTCCGTTACCGATTATTTCATCTTTATTTCTTCTTCCACTTCTTCTGCTTTAGTTGTTTCATTATGAAGTAATAACATCAGTATCACTCATATACTGATATGTTATTATAAGTATGAAACAACCCTATTTCACCATCTATCCATCCTACGGAAAAAGAAATCATCGCGCGTGCGTACGTACGGAATACCGTCTCCACGCCGTGGTGTAATCTATTTTCCACCACCACCTTACTTGGATGGGTATAATGGTGTAAATAATGACTATATATGACTATTATAAAGTGATACTTATTCTGAAATAGTATACATACACTCCAATACAATTCCACGATCATAGGAACGATATCATCACTCGTGCGTACGTAAAGAATATCGTCTCCACGATGTGATGCGACTCGTTCTACATGATCTTCATTTCATAATGATTATATAAATGAATTGAATGAATGAATATGAAATATATTACACTAATTACATTCTATAAATGAGGTATCTATAACCTAAAGATAAGAATAAGAATTTATTCGACAAAACACGCATAAGAACAAAAAGTTATAAACACCCGAATAACAAGTAGCAATGAAATATTACTACTAAGAAGCTAAGAATATGACCATATATGATATCATAAAAATAAGTATGATTCTCTAATAAGACAATAACATTATTTAAATCATTATACAAGAGTTTCGGACACGTAAAAAGCATATCAGACATAAGTTAAGGGAAATATCCTAATCTCATTTTTATCCAAGATTGTTTATACTTCGGATTTTACTAGGGTGTATTTTATCATCCACATCCATGTTTCCTCAATATGTAATATTATTTCCATCCACCTAAAATTGTTTAAATCCAATTTTACCCTTAGGTGAGTTTTTAGTAAAAGATATGAATGGAATCTTTTGTCGTTTTTCGTACGAGGTACTTTTTGACTTTCTTGACAAAAGTACAAGAAGAATGTTTTTTTTAACTTATACGGCATGAATGGATTTTTAAAACAAAATTTCCAAGAATCTTCCTTTACAAGTTTTCAAGTTTATTTTTAATCAACTTCTTTTGGTTTAAAATTGTATGACATGTTAAGAAAGGAAAAATGTTTTTTAAGTAGAAAGGATATTTTCCTCAAGAATGGAGTTCAAGTGTTTTATCAAAATTATTTTCCATCTAAGATAATAAAGGGTTCTTTTTCTATCCCTATTATTACATGGATTTCATTATGTTGTGATGGAAATATTTTTTTGAATTCTTTTATCTTATATGAATTGTTTTATGATGTCACGATGTTTAAAGATTCCCATTTTTATTACATGGGTTATGCTATGATGTATGGTTTATGATTTTGTGGCACACATAAGAATGGTATCATTATGAGATGGGTGGGACCTATATCTCCCTCCAATGCATTGGGTAAAGATTTTATATCTCATGAGATAGACATGGCTGGAACGGTAGGTTATACCGGCTCAGTGAAACAGGACTGAAATGAGGAGTGAACTCGGTTCAGAAATGGACTTTGTCCACTAAGATAGTCTTGGCAATGAGTCTTGACTAATAAGAAATGATTCTCTATGATTATGTGTGTATGTCACAAAGTTTCATGTTTTAAGTTATGATTATTGGGATTACATTTCACTACTATGATTTATCCCATGTTATGAAATTATGATCTCTTTTGCAGGTTAAGATTTCCAAAATTTATGTGCTTATGTATATGATGTGATTGATATTTCTTTTGTTTACCCTTACTGAGCATTTGAGCTCACCCTTTTGTATGTTTTATTTCCCCAGGTCAGGAAGAAGGTTATGAAGTAGAATATTCCAAAAAGGGACTCTAGATATGATGAAATAAAAGGGAGGCAAAGTAGATGCTTTATGAACCAGTTGTTTATGTTTCCCAGTTTCTAAAGACACTATACCTATACGGTCCTTTCTTGGTTTTGTTATATGTTGTAATAAGTGTGCTTCAATTCTGAAGTAATAACAATGTATGTAAAGTATGGGTCGTTATAATTTCCAATAAATAACAAAAATATATGATAAAGATACATCCATGGTCTGTGAATACACCATTCGAAGGAAAACATGGTTCATAACATAAATATGTCTCATGGAATTTATGTTTGAGACATAAAAACCTTTCTACATGAGAAACACTTTAATCAAAATCCCATGAAAGAGAGGTCTTATAATTGAACATAAAAAACATTATTAAAGGATAATTCATGATATTTTTTAGAAAATAGAAAGTATATACCCCACATAAATGAAATAAGGTGCATAAAAAAAATATGTCTCGAAGAGAGGAATTTAAGATGAAAACCCTTACAAATTTAAAATATTTTGAATCAAAGGACATTTAAAGAAATATCATGATATAAATCTTAAAACCCAATGAATTTCAAGAATATTTAAAAATAAATTCATTAGGTTTCAATCAAACTACATAAAATAAATGATGATGCGCAATACCAAACATATCTCATTAATTTAAAAATGAGACAATGAAACCCTTACCTCGGTTCTAATTCGTTCTGCATTTGGTGAAATAATACAAAATAATAAAATTAAGTTCATTAAATAAATACTATAGAACTACATTTATAATTATAACCATTTATAATCCTAATTCATAATCATTATATACATATATTTATATTTTTTTAGTTTTTACCTATTTTCAACATCAGGTGTAAGTAATCATTATCACCTGGACCAGGTTTCATAATAGCGCTCTCATTATCTATTATTTATCCAAATTATATCATTATAAGATCATATGAGGAAATTTAATTTATGAATTATGATATTTATAAATCCATAATTTCTTTTCATTCTAGATTTTTGATACAAACCCTGATGATGAAATCAGTGATTATCATTTTTCAGTGATTTTTAACGAACGAAAGGTGTTTTCTTAATCGATGAGACAAATATTGATATAACCTTAACCTAACCAAAAAAAATTATTTACATATTTATAACATATTATAACAATAAATATGTTTTCAAAATTATCCATGATATAAATTCATAGTATTGTTCAAGTAGCTTGATAAACAGACCCAAACATGAACCTACCATGATTAGTGGGTGAATTTGGGGTGGTTTGTTGTAATATAAATAGATAAAAATCATAATGATATTATTTAATGTTTATTAGTGTGATATATTATCAATAAACCCTCCCCCGAAAAGATACTACAATGTGGGGAGAGAGAAAGTGAATGTATGAGTCCTACCTCACGTAGGTCCCAGGTTGCCAACTAGCACAGAGGGTATAATAAACATGCAACCAAGAACATCCTACTACCTAAATAAGTGAGTAAAGGAATGAAAATAAAACAAGAAACTTGGAAATCATCCATTAAAGAGATTCACAATCAAGCATCCCATCTCTCAGCATCACTTCAAGAGGTAATCCCAGCTTTACCCAATCTATCATCTCTGGTGTTATCCCCGACACCGACATGCATGTACCGATGCACAACACCATTATAGGAGTCAACTGATACCACATCACCTGGACCTCCCAGCCCATGTAACACATCAATTATCCCCTGCACATCCATTCTAGGATTAGATGACATCCGGGCCTCCCAGCCTCATATCGCATCAGTCATCCTAGACCCAGCTGTAGAAATATCTCATCATAAGAATTTCATCCAATCACATCAAAAAACAAGTATGAAAAAATAAGGAACAATTAAATATACACCCTTAAACAAGGCAAATATCCTTCACACATAAACAACTTATCATGACTACAACATAAGGCACTCAGATGTCTTAAGAAAACGGGAAACCAAGGCCCTAAAAATTATCTTTATCATGCAATAGGTTCTTATTCCATATTGAATTAACTGAATCATTATTCATAGGTATAACTATATGAAACCTAAGGAATAAAGATGTAATAATATATCAAAATATTAAACATTCTCTCTATAATTTAAACCAGATTCATAATATTGTGAGAAGAATAATTCTCATTTATCATGCCTTTTATTTATTATTATCAACAATCATAAACATGATTCACATTCATTATCAATTCCATTAATCTCATGGAAGATAAAATTTAATTAAACATGAATAATCACATCAATTTGATTGTCATCAAATTATAATAAAAGCTAGATTAAAAATATCTACTTTCTTTAATTATTATTAATCAAATTAATTGTCAAATAATTATATCTTTACATTATTTTCCAATTTAAACATGGTACTCCAAGCATAGTAACACGATAAAAAATAATATCATAGATATTAGACTATATAGAAAATCAATAAGCAAACTACTATCATGGTATAAAGCACATAAACATACAATCACTAACCAATTTCTTTAATCTGTTCAATAATTATTAGTTTAATTCCATTTTAATACAAAAGGATAAACCATGCCTAATTTATGATTGCGCATAAATAAATTGATAATCAAAAAATACCCTACCTCAAAGGAATCAATGTTATTCACATGAGTATAGACCAACATTGAAGATCCTGATCACCTCTTCCACAATAATTGGCATTCATTCAAGGACGTTGTGGCATAACTACACCACCAAAAAACCAAGAAAATACCATTAGAAACATGGGAGATGATATTTCATCACATGGTAAGAATAAATGGAAGGAATCTAATAAAAACACACAAGAAAATATATATAACATACCTCGGATCATTGGGTATCGACTATGGGAAGAAAAAGATCGATCCTCATAAAGGAGTCCCAAAACACTGAGGGAGGGTTATTGGATCTCCTCGAATTGAGATGAGGGTCATAGGTTTGGAGAAAACCTTAGGACCTTGCTATTTATAAGTCATGTTTCATAAAACTTTACATGGTTTTTAACCCTAACATATCCATTAAATTTTATGTTTCAGAACATATTAAAAATCGCATCATCTCATAGCATTTAACAATGAATAAATACACATTGTGAAACACCCCATAAACCATCCTCAACAAGCTATGAAAATCACATACATGGTGTGTAGGGACTAAACGATAAATAATATATCTTTTTCCATCAATTCATAGTCAAACCCCTTGAGGATAACTTCAAGACTCCCCCAAGCACCATTATCCTTAAAAAAGAAAAGGGTAATTTTACATGGATATGGGCCCTTACATTAGATACCACTTAAATAATTTTCATCCTTGAGAATGAAAAACCAAAACTTGGGTGAAAATTGAAAAATGGTCATCTGGACAACCACCCCACAAGATTCATATCAAGGATCTCCCAATCATAGGATCTCAACCACCCCATCATAGAAACAAGTGTAATATTATGAAATAGCAACAACCATATCCTGAGCATTCTCTAAGGGGGAGATACAACTCAAATAATAGTAAATCCACAAGAAGAAATAAGAGGAAACCATCTCATTAACAAAAAATGTCAACATCCACAAAAGAATTTTTGTTACACGAAAATATCTAAAAATAAAATAGCTTTGGGAACTAAGCATGCATCTACGCCTCATATTACCAGGTACTCTCCTCCACCCCACCATGCTTCTACAAGATAAGAACTAAGGGAATATAATGTATGTGTAACACCTTATCCTGGTAGTCCTGGGTATCCATATTCCACTCTTCAAATTTTGTATCATCATCAACATCAATATTACTACTATAAATGATATGACAGTCATTATGAAGTTAATGATAAAGTTTTGACACATGAAAAACATCTTGTATCTAGATTATCTTTATAGGGAAGTGTTATCTGATACTTCATGGATCCAACATGATCCAACACCTCAAAATTCTTAATAAATAGGGTAGTTTTATTAATCTTGTAACCAATCCTTTATATCCCATGATGAGGATTCACCTTTAAGAAATCGTAATCTCCAACATAGAACTCCAAAGGTATCCTAATATGATCGAAATGGGATTTCTGACAATTCTATGTCACCCTCATCCTCTCATAATTAAAGCGTACAATCTCTATTGTATTATATACTTGTTATATTCTGATAATTTTTGTCACTATAATCATAGTCCAACATAATGGAGAATAGAAAGGTTAGTTGAACAAATCATCAAAAGGCACCATACCAATGGTGGAGTGGAAACTATTATTGTAAGAAAACTTTTCCAAGGGTGGTTGAATCATCCATGAACCTCCAAAATCTAAGATACAAGAGAATAACATTTCTTGAAGAGTATGGAGGGTTCACTCTATCTGACCATCCATCTATGGATAGAAAGCTATGATAAGGAATAATAAAGAGCCAAAATCATGCTAGAAACCTCTCCACAACCTGGAGGTAAAATGATGATCTCAATCAGATATGATTGTCCTCGGTACTCCATGGAGTCACACCACCTCCTCCAGATACATCCTCGATAAAACCTCCACTGATCTCAACTCTGTCATCCATATAAAGTGGGATGATTTGGTCTCACAATTAACTATCACCCGTATAGCATCATAAACTACCAATGCTATAGGTTAACTAGTAACTATGCCAATCGATATGTCCTCCCACTTACATTAGGGAACATATAACGACCATAGAAAACCACCAAGAACACGATGCACATCCTTCACCTTCTAGAAGACCAAATGTTAAGAAATAAACTATGCCACTATATTATTTAACTCATTCCACCCAAAATAAACTCTCAAATCTTGATAAATCATTTTCATGATTGGATATTATTCCAAATCTATTCTATGGCACTCACATAGAACCATTTTATTCATCAAAAAAGGAACAAAAATCTTTCCCTAGGATAAGACCTAATGTTGTCCTTCCTCAGACAAACCGTTAGGGGCATCACAAAAAACAACTTGGTCCCTCCAGACCTCCACCGCAAAATCCACCAACTATAAATCCTCCTCCTGTTTCACTAAAGATGATTGAACTGTCGTATGGAAAAGATAACTTCAACCTCCAACCTCTCCCGTATATAGATTCGTTTTTGAGATTTCTTCAATCACTTTATAAGAATATCGGGATTTGTGAATGGCATCACAATATGACTTCCTGGTATATGCACAGGACATAACATTTCCCTTTCATTGTGTATATGAAATATCAATGTCATAATCCTATAAGAATTTTATCAACAGACATAGAGGAAAGTTCAATTAATAATGGGAGAAGACACAACCTAGGATCTTATAGTCAGAAAAAGCCACAAAAAGCTTATTGATGAGTTAATTTCACTAAAACTTCAAAAAAAACAACTATCACAAACTCAAGATCAAGAATGGAATAGTTATGCTCATGGGGACATAACTGATGATATATAAAAGAAACTATTGATCTCTAATTCATCAGAACATATCCCAAACTAATACATGATGCATCACAGAAAACCTCAAATTAAACACTCTTTACTAGAAAACATAAGAATAGAGCACTAACTAACTACTTTTTTGTGTACTCAAATACTGCCTAAAACTGTTCTGTCAATAAGAATGCCTAATCCTTACAAGTAAAGGTTTTTATAGGATTCAGAACCAGAGAGACATTGGATATGAACCACCTATAATAGCCTAAAATACCAAGTAAAATATTCACCTCTTTCACTATCTTGGGGGTTTCCAAAGACACAATTGCATCTACCTTTAAAAGATCCACAACTACTCCAATCTGGGACACCACAAGACCTAAGAAACAGACTTCATGATCCATGAAATAACACTTTAAAAACATCCCAAACAGATGCTCATGAAAAATAACTCATAAAAAGACATGCAGATTCTCTATATGCTCCTCTTCAGACGTGAAGTACAAAAGGATTTCATCAATGATAACCACCATGAACTTATCCAGGAACTCTCTAAAAACTTCATTCATTAACCACATGAATACATTTTGAGAATTTTTCACACAGAATGGTGTCACAATTAAATCATAATTCCCATAATGAAAACTAAAAGTAGTATTCTGAATATACCCATCCTTCACAAACATATAATGAAATCCTGAACAAAAAATCCCTCTTCCAAAACCAACGTCCTCACTTTAGATTATCGAAAAAATCATCAATCTAGGAAATATGATAGCAGTTCATTAGTTTTACTCAATTAAATTAATGATAATTGAAACAAATCCACAAACTTGAAAGGTTCCATCTGTTGATGCTCCTTTTTCATCACATTGTCTAAAAGAATGTAAAGGGAAATGACTTAGCACAAATTGATTCATCCTTTGAAGAAAACATCAAAAATCGACAAAGGCATGAACAAGGCTTCAAAAGAACATGTGCCACGCAAGTTCCATCAATGTCACGCAAGTCCACTTGTGCGATGCCTAATGGTCGCGCAAGTGACTTGTGCACCCTAAAGGATAACCGCCCGGGGTCTTCTTCAGCCGATAAATAGACCCTGTGGGCCCCCCATTCGAGGAGGAATTTTTTCAGAAACTCATATTTGAGCTCCTCGTGCCCTAGTCACTTCTCAAAGCTTTTGAAACACTTATAAGGTAATTTCTTACCTAGAACAGAAGATCTAAAGAGGGGGAGGAAGGCCTAAGTGTTGAAACTCATCAACACGTGCGCGCCTGAGTGGACATCCCTTAAGGGAAATGGCCACACTTGCGCGCCGCCTAACTCCTCCAATAGAACTTGCATGCCACTCTTCTGGAAGAACCTCAAGATGATTCTGAAGGAGTTAACCAAGATTCGCTCAAGTATTACCCTGCTGGTCAACCATCGCACAAGTAAACATGTGTCGCACAAATATACCTGCTCGACCAGGACTTGCGCGCCCACGCAGTACATGCATTCCTGCCAGGACTTGCACGCCCCTGCCTTTTTGGGAGCCCTTTTTGCCCATTTCACCCCTATTAAACCATTCCACCTCTCCTATTCAAGATTCAGTCTTCAAGACACTCTTTAAAGCCATTTATCGCATGATTTCTTGATTTGACTTCCTTATCTGAAAGGAATTCTGTGGAATATCTCTCAAAACCTAGTGATTTACACATCATTATGTTACTAAAGATTGGGATATAATTCATTCAACCTCATCCTTTAAGATGAGAGAACTCATTAAACTGGGCATCCTTTTCAAGAGTAAGCCCTAGTCTCAAATCTGGGCATCCTCCTTAAGAGTAAGCCCCAAGTCCTCATTAACTTGGGCCTTCTCTTCAGGAGTAATCCCCAGTCCAAGTCCTCGTTAATTTGGGCATCATTTTCAGAAGTAAGCCCTAAGTCCCCTAATCTAGGCATACTTTTTAGGAGTAATCCCCGGTCAAAAATATGGGCATCCTCTTCACGAGTAAGCCCCAAGTCCCTTAATATTCCAAGTCTCTTAACCTGGGCCTCCTTTTGAGGAGTAAGACCCAGTCTTAATTTCTCTTAACCAGTCCTAATTTACCTTTGATCTGGGATTCCTTATCAGGAGTAAAACCCAATCATAAGTCCTCTCCTAATTTGGACATCCCTTTCAGGAGTAAGCCCCAAGTTAGAGTATTCAAATCTCTATGAAGCACATATACCTTTATGGACCATGTTTTTGGATTTCTTCCCTGAAGAAAATCCTAATCTTCATTTATCTGGGCAGTCATACATACATAAGTCCCACATTATTTCTTATGATTGCATCTTTCATGACACAATTGTCTAATTTTTACCAATACCTCTTATTTCTCACACCCAGCATGACTCACGTGAGCTTAGAGTGTAAAAGTAATTATGACATCCTTCTTTGAGCCATCAATCATAACCATCATACTCCCTTACTCGAACTACGTGGGTTCTGATTCCTTTTCTAAACAAAGGATACATAGGTAGCCCATCTGCGGGTTCGATCCCAACTCCGAAATAATCTATGTTCTTCTGAATGACAATAAACTTCAAGTGCCCCACTGAGTGGATTTAAAACCATCATGGTCATCATAATGACCAAGAGACTTCTATATAAATGTGTCGAAGGATACCATTGACCAAGAATCTCTAATAAATACATATGATTCTCTATCGATGAAGAACCTCGAATATATATAAAATATTCTCTAAATTTCCTACATATTTAATCATTGATTGTCAGATCTGAAGGAAAGCTCATTTTATACTTGGTAATGTAATAAGGATTCACGAACATAACTTAAATATATAAAGAGAGTCCTGGAGTAGAAAATAATTCCCCTCAAAAAGGTGTGATGAGTCTGACCTCTCATCCTCTCGACTAACGCAAATTCCTAAGCCTCATCAGTCCACAAACTAATGAGCGCCTACCTTTGGAAATTAGGTCCAAATGGATGTGGAATCATTGGATGTTTCCGGTTCTACGAACATACCCGTTAGAAACCGATTGGAATGTTTGAACCTCCCATCAAGGAGTTCATCCCCAAATTCCGAGGGAAACAAAAAATGGTGAACCCGACGTGAATCCGTAACCAAGTTAAAAGGATGTTTTACTTATTTGTTAGGCCCCTATTTAAAACTCAATGAGATGGCCAACAAAAAAATCATTGACATATGTGCTCATCCAAAAGATGTAGTGGCTGAATTTATCTTGATTACATCTGTTATATCAAACAGGCACACTTTTCCAAGATCTTCTACATTTCCAGAATGGCTGCTCTCAAGTTCACACCTATGAATACCACTGTTGCGAATGCCACTGCTGCTACTCCTGCTAGATCATCATCCGCTAGGAGGATGACATCACCTACTCAGCGTCACTGGGTATCAAATGTGCTGGTTAAAGAGTACCGTCAACATGGTACCATCCCAACTCTAGAGGCTGCCCGACAAGCCCTCCAAGTGAAAAACTCACACCGGTCGTCCGAACAACGACGACCAGTGATCAAGAAGCATGTGGTGCTAACCACCATCTCTAACCGTTTCAGGTCGTTATCCCCGGAACTCAATCACCATTCACTCCCATATTCTGAGGAGGTGAATGACCAGGTCCCTCGGTGCCTTAATTCAAAGAAGAAGGAGTCCTTCCTGAGGGCTCCTATTAATAATCGCTGCCAGACTCATGCGGTAGAATGCCCTCAACATGATGAGGGTACCAACTCCAGGCATTCGGCTCAGGTTCCTCGAACCCGAGCAGGCAAGACGAATTGCTAGAAGCGGAATCCGGTCAACAGTGAGCAGGTTCTCATCTTTTCCATCTCCGGAGAAGTCCACTAACCTAACTTGGTGGCAAGCAACGAGTGGGCACATACACCTGCCCTTTTTAATTCCACTGTCTAGCTGACTCGTCTGGCAGCATCACGCCAATCCTGCCACGCAATTCCAGTGGAGTACTATATGCAGGAATATACACCTGTTTATACATCATTATCTAGTCAGCAGGCTCGTCTGACTAGATATGATGGAGCTCATCAACCACGTTCAGTGAAGTGAAATCTGTAGGCACATACACCTGATAATACTAATCAAGCCTACCAATAGTCTCGCTTGGTAGCACATGGAGAAGTCAGTCAGAAAGCTCCGGCGAAAAACAAGAGGCAGACTCAACTCTCTGCGCCCACACTTGAGTACTGTCAGGATTCACTGACAGGAAAAGGAGGACAGGAGCAGGTACATACACCTACTCCAAGCATGGAATGGACGTATATCCCCGTTCTGGCAGCTGAAGTCACCAAGCATATTCTATCAATGGTGAAAGAGCAAAATAAGATCCTTGCTCATATTCTGGATTCCTGCCAGGATATTATGTAACGCCCCGACCCCAGCTACCCAGAGTCGGTGCATTACTTCGTAACATTGGCAAGATCACAAAAGATCAAGTCTCGAAAGACCGATTAGTTTAGTATCCTTGGAAACACTAGATACATTCATAAGTATTACATTACATCATTAAGTAAAACTAAACTACAAAAACATCTTGTCTTCATATCCCCTCATATTATCCCTACAGGTCATTCATAATATACTTCTTCACATCCTGGAAAAATTAAAACATTTAAAGAGTTTAGCTCAGATGCTCAGTAAGGATAAAAATATAGTGGAAGCTTTCATAAATAAATATAAACATTTAAGGCAATGTAAAACTAAAACAAAAGCCTTTTAAACTTGAACTTCAACATAATATGGAAAAAGTAAAATGAGATAATGCCATTTACTTATTCACATGGATATTTTACTGGTCGAATAATCACATGCAACATCAATAACCACTTTCATAATGATGGAATTCATAATGCCAGACTATCATAACCACGTAGCCAAGGCCTCGTGCCAAGACTACAAATAAGATTTTGTCAAGGCCTCATGTCAAGACACTAGTTTGTCTCATGAGACCTACCGATACATCTAGGAGCTATAGAGGTCTCCACCCGTTACTTATTAAGTCCAATGCATTCCTCATATGAATAGGTTTAAACATATCATAAACCATAACATAATCGTATCACATAAAACTTGCATAAAGGAAACATAAAATTTCCACATTTTAATGACAAGATATCAATACAACACATTGATATAATAAAAACACTTTCACAACCATTTTCAATACCAAAATAAAAGAAAATTAAAACTTTGTATTTATTTTTCATTTAAAAAAAATTGTGGCTTGTAGAGGAAGCCGAAACTCAAATAATGGTCACGGCGGCGGAGAAGTCGTTGTCACCGCATATGTATGGAAATAAAAACATTACTTTTTTTTCGTTTAGTAAAACGCTTCATATAAAAAATATTCCTTTTGAATAAATGTAAAAAGTCAAATGGGTTTATACACCGTATAAAATAAAGCTGTGTATAAAACCAAATATGCCTCAATGAAAGGATATTGAGACAAAGTCCTTACAAAGATAATTTTTAAAATAAAATAGATATATTATGAGTATTTACTATAAGTACACATAAAGAAAGTACAAATACAAAATAGGACATAATAATATCATGACATAATTTGAAAGTAGGAGATTAACCCAAAGATTGGAAATTGGGTTAAGAAATTCCCTTACCTCATGTCCGACTTGACTCGATCGTTCTTTAACCTCCTAAATAATAAAATAGAGTTAATTTATAATCACTTAAGAACCTTTTTCAAGTTTATTATTCCTTTTATATCACTTATTACCATGTTATGAACATTATGTAATTATTTATGTTAATAACGGTCGTTTTGTCGATCTTTGGTACTTGAGTCAAAAATAAACTTCTTAAAATTACAAGTTGTTCATGTGGTAAAATATCCATTATATCCATAATTATATTCATGATGTAGAGATCATATACATCATATATATCCAGTATATACATTCATTTATAATATTACATAACATTTAGAGGTAAGAAATGAAATGCACCGTTCAGGGAGACGGTAAGCCGTACGTACACATGAACGCTACTTTCATTTATATTTCGTATTTAATGGAATGAAATAATAACATTATAAAGGTGTATTATAATTCCAGTATAATATCATATATAATATCATTTACTCCATCCTTTATACATCCCACATATGGCATTGACGATTCAAATCACTTTGAGGGGGCGGTAGTCCGCACTTCCTAAAATGAAATTATCGCGTTAACCCATAATGGAAATCATAAAGGTATGCAATAAATGAAAAATACAGAAGCTTAAGTAAAACATAAACATATTATATATCATATATAAATATAGTGACATCTTAATGTCCACCTTTGAAGGTGTTATATGAGTGTTGAACAATCATCGTTTCGTGAGGCAGAAATTCACCATCTACAAAAACAGTATGTTCTTTAACCATTAGATGTAGGTGTGTGTAAGTGTAGCTCGAATAATTCTTATAAAAACATACTAGTATATTTAGGATACTGGTGTTGTTACAAAATAAATTAATAAAAAGATTTTAAGGGTTTGGAGAAGCAAAATAAAACAAAATAACATAAGAGAAGACATTACCTTAAAATGGGTAACTCTTTTTTATTTGAGATCAAAGGCTTCCTTGGGAAGACTAATACTCAAAGTGAGGATTCTAGGAGTAAGAGAGGGAAGTGGAGAGAAAAAATGGTCAGGGTTTGGCCAAGCCAAATGGCTTGAAAGTGTGAATAAGGTGGTAGAGGTGGGGGCCTTTTATAAGAGGAGAGAAGGGGCACTCTTGGAAAGATTGAAATGTTACTTTATTATGAAACGCTTTTCGGATTCTAAAGGTCCCAAAATAATATATTTCAAGGATAAGGAGATAACGGTTCTAAATCTACTCATTCAATAGGTTTTTTACAAGTGTAAGCCTTGGATTTTACATTATCTTTTCTTTTTATTTAAATCTTTAATTAATGAGGTAATTGTTGCATCAACATGGTGTCATAAATAATTTAATTTATTTAATGTCTAAAAATTATAAAAAATTTATCATGATGTAGGAAATATTTTTATCTTTCTAATGAATATTTATAGTAAAAAATATGACTTTTATAACCCCATTTAAAAATTGTTTTAGTAAAACAACTCATATTTGTAACATTTTTATTTTAACATTAAATAAAACGTTTTTAATGTCATTTTCCTACCAAAGTGGATCCGTGGGGTCCCCAAGTTGACCCATGGATTTTCTTGGTCGGCCACGACACATCCAATAGGGTTCATACAAGTGTAAAGGTATTTTCATATTTTTATAATATCATTTTTACCTTAAATTTCACTAATTACCTTTAATCACGATAAATTAAACTTAAAAGTTAATGTTCACCAAAAAATTATTTTAATCCCATTGAACCACATTTTACTTCCTAATGACAATCATGTATGTCGGATTTTTTAAAATCAAATCACAGAATTGGTAATGTTTCATTTAAACGAAAAATCAGTTTCTTAACTACCACTTAGTGGTTTCACTATTCATCAAAAATTGAAGTTTTTCAGAACAACGCCAAAATTTCACCCTAAGCTATAATTGATATTCAGAATTCAAAAATGATGTCTATTTTACAAAATTCAAACATATAAGTTGCATTAATTAATTTTATAACTAATTCCCACTGTCACAACAAATAGCGTGTTTTTAAGCAACAATATATATCAAAAGATTGACAATTGTTTATGTCCAATTTCAAAGTGAAATTAATTCTAATGAACACCATTGGATAAAATGGTAAAAATATATTCTAATTATACTTTAAAACCACTAAATAGTATAATTTATCACTATATATTATTTTGATTAAAAAAGTTGTTTTAAGTATTTCTCACTATTCACAAAAAATTGGAAGTTCTCAGAAAAATACCAAAAATTCAACATAGGCTAATTTTGATATTACGAATACAAAAATGAAGTCCGTTTTGAAATATAAAATTTCTATAATTTTAAAAAGTGGGTATTACTATTCATAATGGCTACTTTGATTAGTCGCGGTGTGTTAGAACTCGAACTTGCATACAATGCAAGCTATTGCATTATTGAAAGAGAAGCGTATCATGAAGGATCGGGGTGTTACATTCTCCCCTCCTTCAATAAATTGTGTCCTCGCAATTTTAAAATGTTCTTCGAAAATAAAAGGTTGAAAATAGAAAATACCTTTGTGGAAAACCCACATCGGAAATAGGGTTAATAAGAATATAACATTAAAAGAAAGAAAGAGAAGTACAAAGGTCACCCGAGATAGCCCATACTAGGATTCTATGAAAATATGGATATGGAAGAAAAACAAACCATCAAGGTCTGATGGAGAGTTGTAGAAAACAGGATTAGGAGAAAGTTGACCACAAGAAAATCACAAACTTGTGATTGGTTAAACAATCATTGAATCCCCAATTGGAAAAGTTAACTGACAACATTTTTGTTTTAAGTTACCTTTCATAAAGTTGAGGAATTTATTTAAGAGATTTACTAAGAATGTAAGGAAATATACTTACTTGTCATGTAGACTTTCATTCTTTAATAAATTTTTACCACAAACCCATCTTTTACTCAAAATGGTAACAGAACTCAAAAATATTATATTTATCCTAATTGTATAAGGTTCCAAATATTACCACATACCATTTAGATTAGGAAAACTATTTTGTAATAACCACGGACTTCATGTAGTCTAGTGGTAGGTAATAAAGGCATGTCGCACTATGGTTGTGGGTTCGATTCCTGCATCTTTGTCTGACACGACTGGTTATGCCCTACCCTACAGGTTGTGATTTTCCTAAAACTATAGTATTTTAATATTCTAAAAATAATCTTCAGAAATGTTTTAACCTTAAACAATACTATCCAAATCTATACTTAATCCATTCCAACCTTTATAGTTATCCAAAATAATTCTATCCAACTCACAGTCCCAAATTTTATAAGGAAGGTAAACATAATGAAGATCCTTTTTTCCACGTAACAACATGTGAACACCTTCATCATGTATTCTTTTAAAACACTACAACATACTGAATTACCATAAATCCTTATTGATTACATTCATGATCCCTTATTCCTTATAGAATACTAGATATAATCCTTCTATCAAAAAATGTATACAAATCATTAATCAGTTTCAAGGAAGTTAAGAATATCCAATATAATTTATCCAAATCAATCATGTATTATTCCAAAATCACTATCTCGGTATCAGAACCATATTATGGTTTATCTTTCTCTAAACCATATATTTTCCATAAATTTAACCTGCTGTGGAGTCACTTTTCTTGGTTCCACACAATCTCAAGTCCTTAATGAAATAGTACTACAGTACAATCCTTATATACTCCATAATTATTATAACCAGTACATTATTGATACAACACTCAAATGGAAAAAATTATTTAATGACAACATAAGAACTCTAATCATTCCTCCTCATCTGTGGTAGTATCATAACTTGATTATTATCCAATAACATCATTTGAGGCATACACTGATGATTTGGACATTGGTTTGCGTAGTGTCCCCACTCCTTGCAAATGAAGCATTGTACATTTGAAACCTTTTTCTTACTCTTGCAGTCACGCACTTGGTGTCCTTTTTCTCCACACTTATAACAAACTCCCATTCCCTTCAGGCATATTCCAAGGTGTTTCTTCCCGCAGTTATCACATATTGGAAAATTCTTCTTTTCCCTTATCCCTTTATCCATCATTCTCTCTTCCATCCTTCTCTTCTCTTTCATCCCTTCAAATCCATAAGACTCAGAGAATTCTCTACTTATCTTATTAACACATGATACTATTTCTTCATATGTTGAGAACACATGGGAGACTATTTCCTTTCTAAATGTTGTCTTAATACCGTGAAAGATATGATCCTTCTTACTCTTTGGATCACACGTATTGATGGAGTTCACATTCCTTCTACTGGGCGCCATTTCTATACAATGCCATAAACTAGGTTAGTTTATGAATCGAAATACATAATAACAAACTTGCAAAACACTTAACATAAATTGAACTATTTTTGGATATAATCCATAATCATAAAAAGAAATGTTTTCGTTGAGGAATTATATACTCAGAAACCATTCATAATGGTTTGTAAAGAAAATAAGAATTATCCTAATCATATCCCCCGGGAGTGTCGTAACCAAGAGTGCAGCAAGGCCCGTTTTTGTGCACCAGTTCCCATTCGAGTCTAGCTCAAAGCGGTGTTTTTGGGTTTTACCTCTATGTACATCTGTGCCAGAGCCGCCTCAACATGCTCGTATCTAGACAGGGATGTATTGCTCGGAAAACTCACAAAATCTCTATAATACCAAAATTCTAGGAAGTTCTTCTATACTAATCCTCGAAGTCTATCTTCGGGCTATGTGCTCTAATCAGAGTTTATCTAAATCTAGCATCCAAGGCTAGTACTAAACTGCCTCTGATCCCAACTGTAACGCCCCAACCCCAGCTACCTAGAGTCGGTGCATAACTTCGTAACATTGGCAAGATCACAAAAGATCAAGTCTCGAAAGACCGATTAGTTTAGTAGCCTTGGAAACACTAGATACATTCATAAGTCTTACATTACATCATTAAGTAAAAAAAACTACAAAAACATCTTGTCTTCATATCCCCTCATATTATCCCTGCAGGTCATTCATAATATACTTCTTCACATCCTAGAAAAATTAAAACATTGAAAGGGGTGAGCTCAGATGCTCAGTAAGGATAACAATATAGCGGAAGATTTCATAAATAAATATAAACATTTAAGGAAATGTAAAACTAAAACAAAAGCCTTTTAAACTTGAACTTAAACATGATATGGAAAAAGTAAAATGAGATAATGCCATTTACTTATTCACATGGATATTCTACCGGTCGAATAATCACATCCAACATCAATAACCACTTTCATAATGATGGAATGCATAATGCCAGACTATCATAACCACGTAGCCAAGGCCTCGGGCCAAGACCACAAATAAGATTTTTTCAAGGCCTCGTGCCAAGACACTAGTTTGTATCATGAGACCTACCGATGCATCGAGGAGCTATAGCGGGCTCCACCCGTCACTTATTAAGTCCAATGCATTCCTCATATGAATAGGATTAAACATATCATAAACCATAACATAATAGTATCACATAAAACATGCATAAAGGAAACATAAAATTTCAACATTTTAATGACAAGATATCAATACAACACATTGATATAATAAAAACACTTTCAAAACCATTTTCAATACCAAAATAAAAGAAAATTAAAACTTTGTATTTATTTTTTATTTAAAAAAAAGTGGGGCTTGTAGAGGAATCCGAAACTCAAATAATGGTCATAGCGGCAGAGAATTCATTGTCGCCGCATATGTACGGAAATAAAAACATTCCTTTTTGTTTTTTAGTAAAACTATTCATATAAAAAAGATTCCTTTTGAATAAACGTAAAAAGTCAAAGTGGTTTATACACCGTATAAAAGAAAGCTGTGTATAAAACCAAATATGCCTCAATGAAAGGAGATTGAGACGAAGTCCTTACAAAGATCATTTTTTAAATAAAATAGATATATTATGAGTATTTACTATAAGTACACATAAAGAAAGGACAAATACAAGATAGGACATAATAATATCATGACATAATTTTAAAGTAGGAGATTAACCCAAAGATTGGAAATTGGGTTAAGAAATTCCCTTACCTCGTGTCCGACTTGACTCGACCGTTCTTTAAACTCCTGAGTAATAAACTAGAGTTAATTTATAATTGCTTAAGAACCTTTTTCAATTTTATTATTCCTTTTATATCACGTATTACCATGTTATGAACATTATGTAATTATTTATGTTAATAACGGTCGTTTTGTCGATCTTTGGTACTTGAGTCAAAAATAAACTTCTTAAAATTACAAGTTGTTCATGTGGTAAAATATCCATTATATCCATAATTATATTCAAGATGTAGATATCATATACATCATATATATCCAGTATATACATTCATTTATAATATTACATAACATTTAGAGGTAAGAAATGAAATGCATCGTTCATGGAGACGGTAAGCCGTACGTACGCATGAACGCTACTTTCATTTCTATTTCATATTTAATGGAATGAAATCATAATAGTATAAAGGTGTATTATAATTCTAGTATAATATAATATATAATATCATTTACTCCATCCTTTATACATCCCACATATGGCATTGACGATTCAAATCACTTTGAGGGGGAGGTAGTCCGCACTTCCTAAAATGAAATTATCGCGTTAACCCATAATGGAAATCGTAAAGGTATGCAATAAATGAAAAATACAGAAGCTTAAGTAAAACATAAACATATTATATATCATATATAAATATAGTTACATCTTAATGGCCATCTTTGAATGTGTTATATGAGTGTTGAACAATCATCGTTTCGTGAGGCAGAAATTCACCATCCACAGAAACAGTATGTTCTTTAACCATTAGATGTAGGTGTGTGTAAGTGTAGCTCGAATAATTCTTATAAAAACATACTAGTATATTGAGGATACTGGTGTTGTTACAAAAGAAATTAATAAAAAGAGTTTAGGGGGTTGGAGAAGCAAAATAAAACAAAATAACATAAGAGAAGACACTACCTTAAAACGGGTAACTCTTTTTGATTTGAGCTCAAAGGCTTCCTTGGGAAGACTTATACCCAAAGTGAGGATTCTAGGAGTAAGATAGGGAAGTGGAGAGACAAAATGGTTAGGTTTTGGCCGAGCTAGATGGCTTGAAAGTGTGAATAAGGTGGTAGAGGTGGGGGCCTTTTATAAGAGGAGAGAAGGGGCACTCTTGGAAAGATTGAAATGTTACTTTATTATGAAATGCTTTTTGGATTCGAAAGGTCCCACAATGATATATTTCGAGGCTAAGGAGATACGGGTTCTAAATCTACTCATTCAATAGGTTTTTGAAAAGTGTAAGCCTTGTATTTTACATTATCTTTTCATTTTATTTAAATCATTAATTAATGAGGTAATTGTTTCATCATCATGGTGTCATAAATAATTTAATTTATTTAATGTCTAAAAATTATAAAAAAATTATCCTGATGTAGGAAATATTTTTATCTTTCTAATGAATATTTATAGTCCAAAGTATGACCTGTATAACCCCATTTAAAAATTGTTTTAGTAAAACAACTCATGTTTGTAACATTTTTATTTTAACATTAAATAAAACTTTTTTAATGTCATTTTCCTACCAAAGTGGCTCCATGGGGTCCCCAAGTTGACCCATTGATTGTCTGAGTCTGCCATGACACATCCAATAGAGGTTGGACAAGTTTAAAGGTATTTTCATATTTTTATAATATCATTTTTACCTTAAATTTCACTAATTACCTTTAATCGCGATTAATTAAACTTAAAAGTTACTATTCACCAAAAATTATTTTAATCCCATTGAACCATATTTTACTTACTATGACAACCATTTATGTCGGATTTTTGAAAATAAAATCACAGAAGTGGTAATGTTTCATTTAAATGAAAAATCAGTTTTTTAACTACCACTTAGTGGTTTCACTATTCATCAAAAATTGAAGTTTTTCAGAACAACGCCAAAATTTCACCCTAAGCTATAATTGATATTACAAATTCAAAAATAATGTTTATTTTACAAAATTCCAAACATATAAGTTGCATTAATTAATTTTATAATTAATTCCCGTTGTCATAACAAATAGCTTGTTTTTAAGCAACAATATATATCAAAAGATTGACAATTGTTTACGTCCAATTTCAAAGTGAAATTAATTCTAATGAACACCATTGGATAAAATGGTAAAAATTTATTCTAATTATACTTTAAAACCACTAAATAGTATAATTTATCACTATAAACTATTTTGATTAAAAAATTTGTTTTAAGTATTTTTCACTATTCACAAAAAAATTGGAAGTTCTCAGAAAAATACCAAAAATTCAACATAGGCTAATTTCGAAATTATGAATACAAAAATGAATTCCATTTTGAAATATAAAATTTCTATATTTTTAAAAAGTGGGTATTACTATTCATAACGGCTACTTTGATTAGTCGTGGTGTGTTAGAACTCGAACTTGCGTACAATGCAAGCTATTACATTATTGAAAGAGAAGCGTATCGTGAAAGCTCGGGGTGTTACATATTATAACAGCTTTAGTGACATCTCAGGGAAAGACACATAAATCTATCCCTACCAGTGGAGTGACACATCAACAATTCACTCTGGAATAGACACACACATCTTTTCTAGTCCAAGAGGGTTGTGGGGCATACTCCCCCATATCATACGGACAACCAAGTCAGGCACATACACCTGATTTGAGTGGAGACCGTCAGCCTAACCTGGCCATCTCTCCTGATCAGGCACATACACCTACTCAGAGTAGCCACTTTCGTCAACAAGTGGTTTCCAAAGTGATTTAGAAGGCGTCTAAGAAAAATACCCGCCCAACACAGTCATGAGATCAAGATCCAATCTGTAACAAGGCCTTGCTCGATGCTGGATTTCTTGAAGCCGTCAGACAATTATCTATTGTAATTCAAGATTATACTCCCTCATTTCTCAATACTAGGAAAATTAATTCGGAAAGTCTTCAACAGACACTTCCTCACAAAGGCTTGCTTCATGACAATTCGGTCGATCTCAAATTTTCATCTTCAGATGAGAGCCACAGGAACCCTATGTGTGGTTAGAAGACCAAGGAGCAAGAGATATCATCTTTTGTTGTAACCCATTATGGTGGTCCTCCCCATAATGATGAATTTATCTGCGAAATTACTCTTCGCAGTAGTGATGCACATTGCCCGGAAAATGCTCCAGTGGACAATGTAGTGCCGAGAAAGCCCTCTTATCTTGAGGAACTTGCAAATGTGAAACCAGTCATGTCTGATGCTTCATCGCTAGCAGGTGAAATACTTTATCAATCAGAAGATAGCCCAGGGTGTAGGTCATTCTCCGAACCACCCCTAAGTCACGAATCTTCTAGTTTGATCAATGATTTCTCTACCAATCTTGTTGAATCCGATGAAGCAACAAGGAAACACCAACTCTGGTCAAATCGGGTAGAATAATCTTCATTGAATGATGAAGAGTAAATGCTGAACATGAGAAAACAACGGGAAAATGTTGAAATACCAGTCATGTTTTGGCCTCTGGATGACTCTCAGTATGACATTCCAAAGATTTTGACGGAAGATGGAATTCATGATATTCGTCTCAACATATGGAAAACTCTTTGTCAGTTGAAGAAGAAAGTATTATATTATGATGAATATGAAAATCATCTTAAGATAATAGAAGGGTTACAACGTCAGATTGATTTGGCATCTCTATCAGTCTCTCGATATCCGAAGGCTAAAAAGCAGCAGAGAGCCCTTCAACGTTCATGCCTTGGCACACTAAGAAGATTGTGTCAGTTAATTGCCAATTACCCATCTGGTATTCATGTTAGAGGATGGGGTGTTCATGGAGCACTACATTTCACGATGCTCTCCAGTCAACAAAGCCCACCGAAAATGGTCTCATGCAATTTTATTGCCCATGGCCGGCCACAGTCAATGGGCTTTGTTTGTAATCAAAAGCATGACCAAGAACAGGCTTCAACTAGTTCCTCTCAAAATCAAGCATACAGAGAACAAGTTGTTGAATTACTCCTGCATCAAGAAAACGAGAATATTGAATAGGCCTCTCATATCAAGCAAGCACATCATCAAGTGACAGAAGTGTCGGAAATCATCCAACGGTCTTTTGAACTAGGTGATTAAAGTGGATACAGGTTAATGCATCCAGCTAATTTCCAGACTAAGGTTCACAAGATCAGGAGAGCTTTTAAGAAAGTCTCAGACATAGCATGTCAAGAGCCACCCCAGCTTTCTAGACTGGGGACTCTTTTAAAACAACCCTCAGAATCAACAAATAGGATTCGAGGAATTGAGCGGTAACAACAAGAACGGCCCCAGTCCACCGGACTGGGGACTTTTTCAAATCACCAATCCCCTCCTCAGAGAAAGTCAGTCTTTTCTCGATTGGGGAAGAAACCTCAAGAAGAACTAAGAGCCAAATTATCTGGAGATTCCCTCCAAATTATGGTTCGTCAAGAAGTTCCTGAGGGATCGAATCAACAAAAGGCAATGTCTCATCAAATACATGGAAGAATACAATATCACAGAAATAATGATAGAAGGGATGTGATGCTTTATGATTCAATCAATTTCATCAATGACGTTGTTGTTGATCCACTAGATAAGGCTCACTCAGGGGACTCAGATGAAGAGGTTCATGCTCAAGAAGATGTACGCACAGACACAAATGAAGAAGGTGTGCCTACATGAAATCAAAGGATTACTCAGAACCTAGGTAATCCTTCGAGTAACCAACTTCCCCCACTCCAAAAAGGATCCAACAAAGGGAGGGGAAAGAATCAGGTTACATATCCTCCCTCTGGAGAAGGCCAATCGCTCTCACTAGAGTAAAGTTTTGTACAATAGGAGGAAGAAATGAAGGAATTAAAGAGGTTGAATGCAGAACTACTTCAGGGTAGTCTTCTTTGTGAGCATGCTGGAGTCAGTCAGCCAAGGGAATTTTTTGCAGCTACTGAGATGGATCAAGAATATACTCCTCTATGAGTACACCCTCACAGGGATAATCCTATGGGTCAAGTGCAACAATAGTTGGCAGTGCTACCATCAGTGCAGCACCAACCACCACATCTGTCCAAGATCCACTCATTGCACCTACCCAAGTCCAAGTTCAATCGGATGTTTCTCAAAAGTTAATAACTACCATTGAGTGATTAACAACTCGGTTAGAAACTATGGAAAGGAAACGTGTGTAGGTTCAACCAGAAAATAAATTTTACCCTGAATGGGTAGATTCAATCTCTCCTCCATCCAGTTTTGGAAACCCTGTATTCACTGTTTTCAATGGATCAGGCGACCCTGAACAACATTTGACGCATTACGTGTCTTATTATGATCCTATGATAGGAACTACGGGGCATCAAGAAGCAGTAAAACTCAGATGCTTCGTACGGACCTTGTAAGGACCAGCCTTTGTCTGGTATACAAGCTTGCAATCCCGGTCAATTACCAGATGGGAGGATCTCCGTCAACAATTCATTCTTCAGTTCAGCTCAACTTTTCCAAAGGAAACATTTTTCAATCTTACAAACTGTAAGCAAAGGGAGAATGAAAGGGTCTCAGATTTCATTGCTCGCTGGAAGGGATTAACATATTCCCTAAGATTAGCACTCCCTAAAGAAGAATTGTTTCCAATCTATGTGGAAAATTTGCATGATGAGTTACGCATGACATTGATCCCTTTGAAATACACAGGAGGGTTTCGAGACCTTACTTCAATCACTCAGCAGATTGAAGATTCCCATATACAGGCTAAGTCTAAATCTCGTGTAATTCCATCAGCTCCAGGAAGGAGAATGGGTAAAGCAGAAACTGCTATAGTTATGCTTAAACAAGCACCTGTACATGTTTCAACTACAAAACCTTCATCTTCTTGAAGGGATCCACCTCCTGAGCACCAACAACAAATACCGTTTCGTCTAAATGATCAAAGAGATCAAAGACGAAAACAATTTGATGATCTGAAGAGAAAAACATACTCTTTCATAAATGAACAAGTTCCTGGTTACTTCATTTTGGCCCAAGAGAATAATTTGGTTCAACTGCCAAAGCCCAAGAGGCCAAACAAGGAAGGAGTTGAAAATCATCCCAATTATTGCCCCTTTAATCAAATGTTGGGACATCCCATCCAGGAGTGTTTTGTCTTCAAAGACCTCTTGCAAAAGATGGTCGACTCGGGACAAGTAAAACTGAAAGGCTCTTCAGCCCAGGTAGCATGTGTCACTGCTACAGTTCCAGAGGAGGAAGTCGAATGGAAAGAAGTCAAAAGAAAAAATACACAGAAGTATGATGATTGGATGGTCAGAAAGACAATCAACCGAACTCATGATATTTTGTGAGCACAATTAAAGAAACTGATTGTGTCTTCTTCCATGAATGTTACGGCAAAACCCTCTTCATCAGAGGGAAATTACTCAAAGAAACGGCATGATTCAAATAAAGAAAAAGAATTAGAAGAAGATGAGTATGTGTCAAATCCTAAGTTTTCTTTGACTCTGGAAGACTTCATGTCATCTACTTCAAAGCCACGGGCACCGCCCCACCAAACAGCACAGCCTAAACAGGCTAATCAGACAAAGTCTTCATCAGATGAAGAGTTAATCTTCGGTTCTGTTAATATGATTCAACTAACAGATCCATATGACAGTCGCAGTTTCGATTTCGATGAGCCTGAATTCCCTGTATCAAACAAGGGAATCAGAGGAAGTTCCAGAGGATCAGGATACAGGAGAAGACGTGGATCTTTCAAAAGCCACTATTCCAATTCTACCCCTGCTAGAACTATGTACGCAGTAAAAACTCATGGTAGAGCCCTTCAACAAGCTCAGCAAGAACAAGCAAGTTCTTCTACAAATAGAAAATTCAGTCCTGGCACAGTTATTTTGGAAGACCAGTTGAAGGTTCCATCTTCTTCCTCTCAGTAAGTAAATGGATCTAATCGGTCTAATCTTACAAAACCAAGGATATTTCCAACTTCTATCCCGATACAAGATGCATCAACTTCCAAAACATTTGCTTCCAAGGTACCTGCTAAACCACATATTCTTGTTGGGAAATGCAGACCTTTGGATCAAAAGTATGATGTATTAAAACACCTGGCCCAAGTACCAGACAAGTTATCAATTCTGGATGCTCTGAATCTGTCAAAAGATCTTCGTGAAGCACTCATCGAGGCTTTGTCAAGTCCTCAGGAGTTTGAAACTGAAATTGTTGCAGCTGAAGTCTATCACATAGAGAATAATCCTGCAAAATTCCATGCAATAATATATTTCACTGATGAAGATTAAGATGATGTTGTACATGGTCATATTAGACCTTTGTACTTATCTGGAAAGGTCAATGGTGTAGATGTTCGAAGAGCTTTCATTGACAATGGTTCAGAAGTCAACCTCATGCTCATTCGTACACTTCGTCGATTGGGCCTCACGGAATCTGATTTATCTCCTTCTACCATGATGTTACAAGGATATGATAAAAATGAACAAGAACCACTGGGTGAAGTTACACTCAGAACTTAGTTTGGAGATCTTGTATCCAATTCGGATTTCATGGTTATTGATCAAGACTCATCTTTAAACATCTTTCTTGGAAGACCCTAGCTACATCAGCATGCGACTATCCCTTCATCATACCATCAATGTCTTAAATATTGTTCCAATGGTCAAGCTGGGACATTGTATGGTGATAAGGACTCATTCAAGACATGTGAGTCTCAATACATTGAGGCGGAATTCTATCACATGAAGGGAAGGGAGAAATCCACAACAAAGGAGATTACCAAATTTAATGCTCCATATGGTTATGATAAGATTCCAGTAAATCCATTTACACATGTGAGTACAGATTATGTGTTGCCTATTAGTAAAATTGACAAGATAGACCCAAATAAAAATAATCTTATGGAAAGATCCATAATGTCAATTACGGAAATTGAGCCAGAAAATATGGGAGAAATTGGTAACCCACCAAGCAGTGATGAAAGCACAAATGGTGGCGTCTTCATTTCTTCTCCTAAAATCCTACAAGTCTATACTTTTCCAATTAGGCCAGAAGAAGTTATAGAGACATCGGAGTTGAACAATGATGTCGATTTTTAATCCATCATCTCCTCTTTATCACCCAAAGAAGACCATTCATCACCAATTGGGTCAGAAATGGAAGCTTCTTCTTCAAGATGTGAAAATTTTGACATCTCTTCTAATCATGAAAATTCTGCTTTATCATATACTATGCAAGTAGAAATGGAAGAAATAACACATGAATAAGAAGAAGAGGAAGATCTCAGAGATGCTCCTCCAGCATTTGGAGAGGGTATCTCTACCACTGTGGATGAACTCAGAGAAATAAATATGGGTAAAAAAGAAGATCCACGCCCCAGTTTAATCAGTGTGGCCATGACTCTTGAAGAGAAAGAGATGTATATTTCTTTTCTAAATCAAAATAGAGATATATTTTCTTGGAAATATACAGAAATGCCCGGGGATTGATCTTGATGTTGTTACTCATCATTTGGGTTTACCAGAAGAACATCGAGGATTTAAGCAAGCCGCGAGAAGAACACACCCAACTTATGCTTCCAAAATAGAAGCTGAAGTGTATAAGCTTATAAAAGCTAACTTCGTCATAGAAGTTCAGTATCCCAATTGGTTGGATATTATTGTCCCTGTAAAGAAGAAGAACGAACAAATTAGAGTTTTCATCGATTTTAGATATCTTAATCAGCATTTTCCTAAGGATGATTTCCCAGTTCCGATTACAGAACTTTTAATTGATACAACAGCTGTCTATGAAGAACTTTCCTTCATGGATGGATATTCCGGATATAATCAGATCTTAATGGCCCCAGAAGACGAGGAATCCACAGCCTTTAGAGCCCCTCATGGTGTGTTTTGCTACCGGGTAATTCCCTTTGGCTTTAAGAATGTAGGTGCAACATATCAGTGTCCCATGCATCGTATCTTCAAACCCTTCTTAGGGAAGTTTGTTGAATGATATGTAGACAATTTGGTGGTTAAATCCAAAAAACATTCTAATCACTTGGCTGATTTGGAAGTCATATTCCGCAAGCTTCTACAACATAATTTGAAGATGAACCCCTTAAAATGTGATTTTGGGGTAACCTCAGGAAAATTTCTCAGCTTTTTTGTACGCCATCATGGTATTGAAGTCGATCCTGAGAAGACCAAGTAAATCCTTGGTATGTCACCTCCTCAAAATTTGAAAGAATTAAGAGGACTTCAAGGACACTTATCCTATATTCGGCGTTTCATCGCCAATTTGGCAGGCAAAAGTTTACCCTTCACCAAATTGATGAAGAAGGGAGTCACTTACCAGTGGATTGAAGAATGTCAAGAAGCATTCGATATTCTCAAGAAATACCTCTTGAGTCCACCGATAATCATGTCACATGTTGAATGAAGACCACTTATCCTCTACGTGACAGCTCTAGAGCGATCATTAGGTGCCTTTATTGCTCAAAAGAATGATGCTGGGAATGAAAACAGCCTCTACTATCTCAGTCAAACTATACTTGAAGCAGAAACCCGGTATTCAAGTATTGAGAAGTGCTTCCTAGAATTAATCTTTGCAGTTCAGAAGTTGATACACTACCTGCAATATCACGAGGTCTAATTGGTATCTCTCAATAACCCGCTCAAATTTATCCTTAGTCTTCCAATGCTTACAGGACATCTGGCAAGGTGTGCAGTTATTTTGCAGCAATTCGACATTCAGTATGTGTCTCAAAAGGCGATAAAGGGCCAAGCTCTGGCTAATTTCCTGGATGAACACCCTTCAGTGGAAGACACATCTTCAGATATTGAACTCCCTGATGAGGAAGACTTCTCTATTCAAGAAAGTCCTCAAGCATGAGAAATGTATTTTGATGGTGCTTCCAGAAGTCCAATAGGGAGGAAAATGGAAAATCCTAAATTCAACAAAGTTGGATTAGGAATTGTGGTCATTTCTCTAGAAAAGGAAGTGTTACCTTATTCCTTCTTATTATGGGAACGTGGTACCAATAATGAAGCTGAATACCAAGCTCTCATCGCAGGCTTGGAATCAGCGCTTCAAGCACAAGTGAATCACTTAAAGGTGAAAGGTGATCCAGACCTAGTAACCAAACAAGTCAATGGGGATTATGCCATCAGAAAAAAAGAACTAATCCCTTTGTATGATAACGTCAGAGAGTTAATGGTGGAATTACCTTCAGAACTGACATTTTCTTATGTCCCAAGATCACAAAATGCTCAAGCTAATGCACTGGCTAATATAGCCACAGCTCTGGCAGATCCAAATCGGGACGAGACAACCATCAATATTGCCCACCGTCGTGAAATTTCACCTTATGTTCGAATCAGAACAGAGGAAATTAATGAAATTAGTCCCATTCCTGAACTGTATGGTCATACTACATGATGGATGTCACCTATCAGGGAATACCTTCATAATGAAACATTTCCACCTGATAGAGTCGAGAAAGAACAAATTCGGCGATGTGTGGTCAATTTTACTCTTTATGATAGCCCAGATCACCTAGAGAAAATTCTCTACAAACGTGGTTTTGATGGAGTTCTCTTCAAATACATTGATGGTGAAGAGACAATGGCTATCATGAAAGAAGTGCATGCAGGATTCTGTGGTGCCCACCAGTCTGGACATAGACTATCTGATCATATTTGAAGGCTTGGATACTTTTGGCCTTCAATGATACAAGATTGTGTTGATTTCACAAAGAAGTGTCATTCATGCCAAGTACATGACAACTTCATTCATCAACCTCCATAGTTGCTTCATAAAGCTAAATACTCATGGCCATTTTCCACAAGGGGAATGGATGTGGTGGGACCTTACCCTTCGGCTAAGGCCAAGCAGTTTAAGTACATTCTTACTGCTACTGACTTCTTTTCCAAATGGGCAGAGGCAATACCTCTCAAGGAAGTCAGTTCTAAATGTGTTGTTAGCTTCATCAAGTCTAACATCATTACCATATTTGGTGTCCCTCATACCATATTGACGGACAATGGCACCAACTTCTGTTCATCTGAGGTGAAGAAGTTGTATCAAGAATACAACATCAAATCCAACCATTCACCTCGGTATCATGCAGCGGCCAATGGCCAGATAGAAGATTTCAACAAGACTCTGTCAAATATACTACAAAAGATGGTGGATAAAGATAAGAAATCATGGCCTGATAAACTCTTTCATGCTTTATGGGCTTATCGGACTACCACCCGCACTGAAACTCGGTCAACTCCATATTCATTGGTATATGGAACGGAAGCAGTCTTTCCAATTGAAGTTCAACTACCCTCGCTCAGAGTTTCCATTTGTGATCAATCATCTACAGATGAACAATCTCAAAATCGATTGAATGAATTGGAACGGTTAGATGAGAAAATATTGTGCACTTTTCACCACTTGGAAGTCTATCAGAATCGAATAGCATGAGCTTTTAACAAAAAAGTTTGTCTTCATTCATTCACTCAGGGAGAATTGGTATTAGTTCTCAGAAATCCAATGATACCAGGAAAGAAACCTCCCAAGCTTGATCCAAAATGGGAATGAATTTATTCAATACATAGGGTCTACTCCAATGGAGCTTATTTATTAATATCGATGGATGGAGAACTCATCACTACTCCAACCAATGCCATATTTTTAAAGAAGTATTTTTTATAAACACAAAATATATCATCCATGGTCCGGTATGACTTTAAACTACACCACCGTCCAGCAAGACATTAAACTTCATCATCAATAGTCCATACATATGACCTTAAACTATTTGTAATTTTTTCCCACACGATGTTAAACTGTGAAAAAGTTCCCAAAGTGGTCCGGTATGACCTTAAACTGCACCACCATCCAGCAAGACGTTAAACAGCATCATCCACGGTCCATGCATATGACCCTAAACTATTTGCACATATTTCCAACATGATATTAAACTGTGTCCCCTTCATCGTCCTTGCTATATAACGTTAAACTATACACCAACGGTCCATACATATGACATTAAACGATTTGTATTCCTTTCGTCTCACATGACGTTAAACTGTGACGTCCTAACTACATGACGCTAAACTGTACAGAAGTCCCTTACGTCCAGCATGACATTAAACTGCACCATCCACAGTCCATGCATATGACCTTAAACTATTTTCACTTTCCTCCAACATGATGCTAAACTATATTGTCCCTTTTTCGTCCAACATGACATTAAACTGTGAAAAAAAAGTCCCCAACATGTCCAACATGACGTTAAATGTTGTACTCTTTTGTACTCACTACATGACATTAAACTGCAAAGTCCCCCTTTCGTCCAACATGACGTTAAACTATATTGTCCCCATCATCCTAACTACATGACGCTAAACTGTACAGAAAGTCCTTGATACGTCCTACATGACATTAAACTGTACTTTGTCCCTATGACATGACATTAAACTGTGCAGCACCAGTAGTCCTAACTACAAGACCTTAAACTGCATAGTCCCTTCATACGTCCTACATGACGTTAAACTGTGTATCGTTAAGGTTTTTTCTACCTCTTGTTTCTCACACCGAGTATGACTCATGTGAGATTAGATTAAACATCAACCATAACACCCTCTCTGGGCTGCTAACCATGTGTAAGTCCCAACATCATTTTTTAGTTCGTTGTCCCCAAAAACAACTTGATCACTAATTCATTCTTCAATTGAACTACGCGGACTTTGATCCTTGCCTGCTAGGCTGGGTATGTAGGCAACCTTCCAAGGTTCAATCCCAAAATCAATCTCTTCACATTGGTTGACCTCCATCTCATATGATGTTGATTCGTGAAACCGCCCCTAGAATCAATATCTTTACATTGGTTCACTTTCGTCCTTGTTATACGACGTTAAACTATACAACACTTTTGTCCAGTATGACAATAAAATACAATATTCTTTGATACCCTCACCCGAGAGGGAACCATTATTTACATTGATTTTTCAATCATGTTTCATTTCAAAGACTATGTACATACATGGCAATTCCCAAACCTTTTATCTTGGGTTAAACCATCATTGTACTAAAGTCTCCTTTCACCCTTCACATGTACGAACAAAATTTGTACAGAGGGTATTTCTAGAACTACGTGGGCTTGATTCCCATCCTTATGGGATACGTAGAAACGTTCGAGTGTCCCTCGAATACAGCCCCAAGTCTTTTGGGCCTTACCCCAAATTCCACTTCCAGTCCCTTGGCTGAAAAGTCCCCTTGAAAACACACACTATGTATTTCTTACAACGGTCCAATCTCTATGACCCTAAACTAAGATCTATAATCATTTTGTCCCACATGACGTTAAAATGTTGTTTAAGAACTACGTATGGCATGATTCCCATTCTTATGGGATACGTAGTGAAGTCCAACATTTCCAGTTAGGACCCAGCAACAACATGATTATGGTTAGCATTGATCTGTGTATCTCTATATACATTGAACAATACCCATATTTATGTGTCATAATCCTAACCTTAAATATATTCAGATCTTCATAACCCTTTTCTTGACTTTTAGTTACAAAAATGTCAAATTTCTGAGAGTTCTTTTACCTGACTATGCAGTACGTGCCCTTAGGCAGCCTTGTATAAACAGTCTTTATAACAGATTTTTCAGCCAAAAGATACTATTATCTGACTATGCAGCCAATGCCCTTAGGTGGCCCTGCATAATTCAACCCCCTAACGGGTTTTTCGGATACTGGTAACTTCATTCTTAGAAAGAAAACCTATTTTGCCCTTATTGGTCTTAAATGACAGTATGTAGGGATTCGTAAAAATAGCCATCCTTAACATATTTTTCCCATATACTTTTTCACTATGGCAAAAAAGGCATTTAGCGGCGGTTTTTTTTCGTTTCGCGGCGGTTTTGAAAAACCACCGCTAAATCGTGCGTCGGGAAACTATTTCGCGACGGTTTTCAAAACTATCGCAGAACATTTCGCGACGGTTTTATTTATTTTATTTCGTATTTATTTTATTTCATATTTATTTTATTTATTTATTTTATTTTATTTATTTATTTATTTATTTATTTATTTATTTATTTTTGTATTTATTATTTATTTATTTATTTTATTTTGTTTATTTTATTTAGTTTTATTTATCCATGCATGCACATCCCATGCACACGCACATGCACACGCACACGCACATGCACACGCACATGCACACGCACATGCACATGCATACCCATGCAATATAAAGAAATTCTGTGTTTGGTGAGATTTGAACCTCTAACCTCTTGCATATTTTCCAAAGACTTTACCACTCCAGCAAGCTCGCCATGTGGTTAATAAACAGAATTTAATATACTTATAAATATTAATTAAAAAAAAATAATACATAAATAATAGATATAAACTCAATAATAATAAATAATAAATAATAACTAATAAAAAATAAAAACTAAAAAATAAATAAGGAATAGTAAACATAAATAATAAATAATAAATAAATATAAATAATAAATAATAAATAATAAATAATAAATAATAAATAATAAATAATAAATAATAAATAATAAATAACAAATAATAAATAATAAATAATGAATAATAAATAATAAATACTAAATAATCAATAATCAATAAATATAAATAAGAAATAAATATAAATAAATATAAATAAATATAAATAAATATAAATAATAAATAAATATAAATAATAAATAAATATAAATAATAAATAATAAATAATAAATATAAATAATAAATAAATAAATAATAATTAATAAATAATAAATAAATATAAATAAATATAAATAATAAATAAATATAAATAATAAATAATAAATATAAATATAAATAATAAATAATAAATAAATATAAATAATAAATAATAAATAATAAATAATAACTAATAAATAATAAATAATAAATAATAAATAAATATAAATAATAAATAATAAATAATAAATAATAAATAATAAATAGATATAAATAAATATAAATAATAAATAATAAATAATAAATAATAAATAATAAACTAATATAAATAATAAATAATAAAAAGAAAATAATAAATAATAAATAATAAATAAATATAAATAATAAATAATAAATAATAAATAACTATAAATAATAAATAATAAATAACAAATAATAACTAATAAATAATAACTAATAAATAAATATAAAAAATAAAAAATAAAAAATAAATAAGGAATAATAAATATAAATAATAAATAATAAATAAATATAAATAATAAATAATAAATAATAAATAATAAATAATAAATAATAAATAATAAATAATAAATAATAAATAATAAATAATAAATAACAAATAATAAATAATAAATAATAAATAATAAATAATAAATAATAAATAATAAATAATAAATAATAAATAATAAATAATGAATAATAAATAATAAATTCTAAATAATCAATAATAAATAAATTTAAATAATAAATAAATATAAATAAATAAATATAATATATAAATAAATATAAATAATAAATAATAAATATAAATATAAATATAAATAATAAATAAATATAAATATAAATAATAAATAAATATAAATAATAAATAATAAATAATAAATAATAAATATAAATAATAAATATAAATAATAACTAATAAATAATAACTAATAAATAATAACTAATAAATAAATATAAATAAATATAAATAATAAATAATAAATAATAAATAATAAATAAATAGAAAATAATAAATAATTAATAAATATAATTAATAAATAATAAATAATAAATAATAAATAAATATAAATAATAAATATAAATAAATATAAATAATAAATAATAAATGTAAATAATAAATAAATATAAATAATAAATAATAAATAATAAATAAATAATAAATAATAAATAATAAATAAATATAAATAATAAATAATAAATAAGTAATAAATAATAAATAAGTAATAAATAATAAATAAATATAAATAATAAATAATAAATAAATATAAATAATAAATAAATATAAATAATAAATAATATATAAATAATATATAAATATAAATAATAAATAATAAATAAATATAAATAATAAATAATAAATAATAAATAAATATGAATAATAAATAAAAATAAATAATAAATAAATATAAATAATAAATAATAAATAATAACTAATAAATAATAAATAATAACTAATAAATAAATATAAATAATAAATAATAAATAATAAATAATAAATAATAAATAACCAATTACAAATAATAGATAATAAATAAATTAAAGTATATTATAAATAATAATAATAAAGGAAACACATGAAAAAGTATGAAAAGACGTGATAAGGGATGAAAAATCATGAAAACGCATGAAAAAGGATGGAGAAGCATATGAAGAATGAGGCATTAGAAAAAATGAGAACGCATGAAAACTCGTGACAACTCTAAAAAACTCCTTAATAATTCAACATAATCATCATAATAACCCATAAAAACCCATTGATAAAGATAAAAAGTCATGGAAACCCAAATAAACAGTAATAAATGGAGCTACCGTTAAAACCCATCAAAACGGTCATAAAGAGACAAAAACATTGGACTCACATTAACGGAGATAACTTATGATCCGAGAGTCCGTTTTAGATCCGCGACCTGTCAAATCAAAGATCCTGAAACGCTCTTCAACCTGAAAGGTGAAAGAGTCTGAATGGACAGACAGATCGGAAGTTATGACCATTTAAAAAAAAGCTGACGGAGAACGGGTGCTAGAAACGAGGCATTGAAAAACATAACAAACCTGATACCCACTAAAAAGGCCATAACATACGATCTAGGAGTGCATGTGGGCGCCGCGACCAGTCAAACTGAAGCTCATGGAACGAGATATGATATGGCAGGTGGAGGAGGCCGAACTGACACGCGGATCGAAAGTTAGTTCTGTTTGAAGACAAGTTCGACGGGACACCGGTGACGGAAACGGGGTTTTGGAGGCCTTCGGAGGGGTTTTTGGGGTCGAAAAACATGACAGAAGCTTTCTTATGTTGAACTGGTGCGTATCTCTCTTCGTTGGATTCGATTTGATATGTGGTAGAGCCCAAACGGACACCCGGAGCGAAAGTTATGGCCGTTTGAAGTTGGAGAACTTTTTTCAACTTTTTTATAACTCTAATATCTTCCACACCTTAGACCATCTCACGGTTTTGATTATATGTGCCTCTAGATCTCTTCATGAGCTTCGATTTGACTGGTCGTGGCGCTTCAACAGACGCCCGGATCAAAAGTTACGGTCATTTTAGTGATTTCGGGGTTTCTCATGTTTTTTTATTTTTTTCATTTCATTTCGCGGCGGTTTTACCGAAACCGCCGCTAATCCTCGAATAAAATTAAAAAAAAAATTAAAAAAATTAAAAAATAAATATTTTTTTTTGCCGTTTAGCGGCGGTTTTTTCGCGGCGGTTCTTAAAACCGCCACGAAATGGCGGCCTGAAAACGCGTTTCGCGGCGGTTTTTAAAACCGTCGCGAAAAAACCGTCGTTAAACGCCGGTTTTCTTGTAGTGTTTCATGATCTCAAAGTATTCAAGTCTATGGTTTATATTCTCCTTCCCTAGGTTTGGGTCAGACCTTCGTAGGAGTGATATCCATCCAGTTCTTTGATAACCTTGTTTGGAAATATCTTCTCCGTATTCAAGTACCTCTTTCCATACAGCAAACTCTATACTTTGGAAAATTTGAGTCTCCATAAACTTTCACTGGCTCTCAGCACTAGGAAAGTAAATTTCTGAGAGTTCTTTTGCCTGAGTATGAAGCATGTGCCCTTAGGCGGCCTTGCATAAACAGTCTACATAATAGACTTGTTATCCAAAAGATACTATTTATTTGACTATGCATCCAATGCCCTTAGGTGGCCCTGCATAATTCTACCCCCTAACGGGTTTGTTAAATAATGGTAACTTCATTCTTGGAAACTACTTCTTCTAATTCCTTTTATCTCTTTTTCATATCATTCCTCAGATTCAAATATTCTTAAGTCATAGTTTACATATTTTCCCTCATACTTGAGTTTGGTAATATGTTTTTAGATAAATTGTCAAGGAATTGAGTCAATTCTAATCCATTTCGGTCAAAGCTATTTTGACTTTAAACATTAGCCTATGTATGTCCGACGTGCATGACTTTAAACTGCCCACAAAAGACAAAGGAACTCTGAATAAAAGTCAAGTTCCAGATCACTAAACATACATTTTGTATGATTTAGGTAATATTGAACAAATTAAAAGATTCAAAGTTTGTAGGTTTATTTATAATAAGCCTAGTAAAAATCAAACTATGCTTACTAGGCCCATTGGCTTCGGTAAAATTTAAAGCATGTAGCAAAGGAATGCAGGTACGAATGATTGAAGATAAAAGTGTTTTTCATTGATACATAGGAGATAGAAGGACATCCAAAGACTGGAGTCTCTTCTCTTTTTCAAGAATTACAAAAGGATTTCAACATAACTCTTCATTTGATTTAGGCATCCCAAGCTTCATCAGGAATCACCTAGAATTCATTCATTCAACTGGATACAATAAGAGATGCAGTGATACCAGCTCTTGTTGGAACAATTGTAAAAGGATGTTCTTGTGTGCGGTTTGAGAAAATTTTCTACTGATCAAATAGTGACTCTGTTTCTGTCCAAGATACTTGGAAGATGGATACATGGATTTGAGAATGGAGCGTTAGAATTAAAGAGCCATTTGGAGAGATTACTCTTTTCAGATATTTCTCTAATACCATGTTTGTCTTCTCGCCACCAACCGGCAGTGGAAAACATTTCAGCCCATGGGTTTTCCATTTTCATATCTACAAGGAAATGGCATAGAAGGAAAATTTGAAAGTTCACACCATTGTTGTTGCTCTTAATGCACAGCATAACCGAAATAGAGAAGTATCAGTGCAGCTACATTTCAGGCGTATAGTTCTTTGCATCTGAAACATTGACTCCTTGCAGATGACCATGACCATACAGGGACAGGTAGATTCTCTGTGGGAAATTAAGATGATATTTCTTCAAATACTTAGCCAAATTTGGGAGAGTGTTGTCATAGATATCATAGTAATCATGACCAATAATGTTCATCATGTCATCAATCTGCTTGCTTTCCAGTTCATCAGCCATTCCAATTCCCTTGGGAGCCATTGAATCTGCACAAGAGTTGAATAATTAACTCTTAAGTAAGTTGATTTTTCATAAACTTTGTGAAGAAATTTGAAAAAAATGGCTAAGGAATTAAGGCGCGCAAGTCTAATTTCGATGTGCAAGTATGGATGTGTCGCACAAGTTTTTGGCGTGCAAGTATCACTGTGGAAGTCCAAATACCTATACAGCAGCTCGACAGCAAAGAAACATCGAAAAACAGAGCAGCTTGCGTGGCGAATGCCACTTGTGCGGCGAGAGCTCAAAATTTTCAAATCCGGATGCTTTGTATGGAAATGGGGCCTCATATTTGTAGGCCACAGTCGTACCCTATGTGTCGAAGTCTGTCCCACTGGAAGTTGCGCGCCATACCTTGCGTGCCACATCCTGCTCGCCAAATGTTGCACACTGAAAGACTTGCGCGCCACATTTCCTTTGGTTTTCTTCTTTTCCTGAGAGTCACATCTTCATTTCTTTCGGATCCAACTCTGAGGGGGGACATTTTTTGACGCTCCTTTTTTATCACATTGTCTAAAAGAATGTAAAGGGAAATGACTTAGCACAAATTGATTCATCCTTTGAAGAAAACATCAAAAATCGACAAAGGCATGAACAAGCCTTCAAAAGCACATGTGTCGCGCAAGTTCCATCACTTTCACGCAAGTCCACTTGCGCGACGCCTAATGGTCGCGCAAGTGACTTGCGCGCCCTAAAGGATAAGCACCCGGGGTCTTCCTCAGCCTATAAATAGACCCTATGGGACCCCCATTCGAGGAGGAATTTTTCTAGAAACTCATATTTGAGCTCCAGGAACCCTAGTCTCTTCTCAAAGCTTCTGAAACACTTCTAAGGTAATTTCTTACCTAGAACAGAAGATCTAAAGAATGGGAGGAATGCTTAAGTGTTGAAACTCATCCACACTTGTGCGCATGAGTGGCCATCCCTTAAGGGAAATGGCCACACTTGCGCGCCGCCTAACTCCTCCAATAGAACTTGCACGCCACTCTTCTAGAAGAACCTCAAGATGATTCTGAAGGCTTTAACCAAGATTCACTCAAGTATTACCCGGCTGGTCAACCGTTGCGCAAGTAAACATGTGTCGCACAGATATACCAGCACGACCAGGACTTGCGCGCCCACGCAGTACCTGCGCACCTGCCAGGACTTGCACGCCCCTTCCTTTTTGGGTTCCCTTCTTGCCCATTTCACCCCTCTTAAGCCATTCCACCTCTCCCATTCAAGATTCAGTCTTCAAGACACTCTTCAAAGCCATTTATGGCATGATTTCTTGATTTTACTTCCTTATCTGAAAGGAATTCTGTGGAATATCTCTCAAAACCTAGTGATTTACACATCTTTATGTCACTAAAGATTGAGATTTCATTCATTCAACCTCATCCTTTAATATGATAGAACTCATTAATCTGGGCCTCCTTTTCAGTAGTAATCCCCTGTCTTAAATCTGGGCATCCTCCTTAGGAGTAAGCCCCAAGTCCTCATTAACCTGTGCCTTCTTTTCAGAAGTAAGCCCCAGTCCAAGTCCTCATTAATTTGGGAATCCTTTTCAGGAGTAATCCCCTAGTCCCCTAATCTGGGAATCCTTTTTAGGAGTAATCCCCAGTCATAAATATGGGCATCCTCTTCCGGAGTAAGCCCCAAGTCCCTTAATTTTTCAATTCTTATAACCTGGGCCTCCTTTTCAGTAGTAAGCCCCAGTCTTAATTTCTCTTAACTAGTCCTAATTTACCTTTGATCTGGGATTCCTTCTTAGGAGTAAAACCCAATCATAAGTCCTCTCCTAATTTGGGCCTCCTTTTCAGGAGTAATCCCCAAGTTAGAGTATTCAAATCTCCATGAAGCACATCTACCTTTATGGACCCTGTTCCTGGATTTCTTCCCTGAAGAAAATCCTAATCTTCATTTATCTGGGGAGTCATACATACATAAGTCCCACATTATTTCTTATGATTGCATCTTTCATGGCACAATTGTCTAATTTTTACCAATACCTCTTGTTTCTCACACCGAGCATGACTCACATGATCTTAGAGTGTAAAAGTAATTATGACATCCTTCTTTGAGCCATCAATCATAAAAATCATACTCCCTTACTCGAAATACGTGGGTTTTGATTCCTTTTCTAAACAAAGGATACGTAGGTATCCCATCGGCGGGTTCGATCCCAACTCTGAAATAATCCATGTCCTTCTAAATGACAATACACTTCAAGTGCCCCACTGAGTGGCTCTAAAACTAGCATGGTCATCATAATGACCAAGAGACTTCTATATAAATGTGTCAAAGGATACCATTGACCAAGAATCTATAATAAATACAGATGATTCTCTATCAATGAAGAACCTCTAATACATATAAAAGATTCTCTAAATTTCCTACATATTTAATCATTGATTGTGAGATCTGAAGGAAAGATCATTTTATACTTTGTAGTGTAATAAGGATTCACGAACATAACTTAAATCTATAAACAGAGTCCCGGAGTAGACAATAATTCCCCTCAAAAAGGTGTGATGATTCCGACCTCCCATCCTCTAGACCAATGCAAATTCCTAAGACTCATCAGTACACAGAATAATGAGCGCCTACCTTTGGAAAGTAGGTCCAAATGGATGTAGAATCATTGGATGTTTCCGGTTCTACGAACATACCCATTAGAAACCGATTTGAATGTTTGAACCTCCCATCAAGGAGGTCATCCCCAAATTCCGAAGGAAACACCATCCTATATAGAGACATCAAGATATGAGACATGTCTTATTGTATCTCGATTCCAAATTTGATCACCCATCATGGGGGTTGCACTACAACTGCCTCCTCAATGACATCAGGGTACTCTTCCATAACATTACGAATCATCGATTGATGAACTTTTGATGAGACTATCATTGACTTGTCTATAAATAACATAAGTACATAACATTCCTCTAGCCCACTTGAGGGCCTCACTTGTCCAAAAACATTGATATATCTCCATCAGCATCATAAAATATAACCCGGCTCTTGAAGAAATCCATGAAGTCCTAAACCAAATACAACCAATCCATGCCTAGTATTAGGTAATATGGTTGTATCCGCAAACATAGGAATTCTCCCCAAGATAGGTGTTTCTCCAGTACAAGATCACAGTCTCTACATACTTAATGCAAGGCTTCTCAACCTCCAACTGGTGTAGTCAATGCCCAGGTAACTGGAATAATATCTACCTCAAGTCCCAAAGAATGGATGAGAGTATGTGATATAAGGAAATATGTCACTCTAAAATCATACATTTAATGCACCCATGTAGAAAATAAGAAAATTTTACCTCGAATGACATCTGGCTCACCTTTTACTGACACCACAAAATCATGATATTGACCATGACCTACTCCACGGTGTCTCTAACCCTGCTAAAGACCACCTCCATAGCCATGCTCTACTATCTGATAATGAGGGTCATCTAGGGGTCCTATTATGCCTACCATATCTTCTCTTTGTTTATACCAAATTGGAACACCCTGTTGTAGTAACCACGGATGAAACTACCTCAATAGAAGAACATGAAGCGAAATTCCTAGCACAAAACAACTACTTAGAATGTTCATCCACTCACTCCACTGATGACCATGGCCTCCACAAGAAAAAAAATGCATCTGATCCCTTTACATAGTTTTGAGAGCCAGCACCCCTGGAGAAACAATATAATGAGGGTCAAGACCTACCCTCAGGTGATCTAAAAAATTTTGTCCTAACAACTGGGATCCCCATACCATACCTCTTCTTCAAAAAGAATCATGAAGACTCCCCTCTTCTAATAACTTGATTCTAGCTAGTTTCTTCCCAATAACCCTTTCTCCTTCTAACACCTCGAGATAATTCTTCAACATAAAGGGGGTCACCTCGTACAGGATCTATAGATATGAAGCCACCTCGAAATGCCTCTCCCTTAGCCACCTCATCTGATAAAAGGTCTGAAGAATATCACATAATGGTCTTAAAATGGATCCTAAAATCTCACATGTTTGAACTCCCCTTATAAAGTTTAAGTACCTCATGGTGACGGGCAGCCATCACGGTTGAATAAATAAAATCTACTCAGAACTAGTCTCATAACTTCTCCCACAAGACTATTAACTCCTCGCAATCCTCAAGGAACAACAACCACCACTTTCTTGAGTCTTTATACAGCATCATTAGGGCCAATGAAAACTAGTGCTCCTTCTGAGCATGGATTGAACTAGAGGTTATCTCGGCCTCCTCAAACCAGTCTTTTATGTATGCATCTGCAAAGGATCCCTCATATTTTTTTTAGATTCTAGAACTGAAATTCTCAAAGTATACTCTAATTATCATAATCTTTGACCTATACTCTATGGAAATCTTCTAATACATCGTACTGAACATCTTCGGCATGATCCTGATGAGGAAGTCAACCTGGATCCATGTTTCCAAAAGATCAGACTATTGGATCTTCTAAACCCAGAATATGGAATATTTAAAATTATTTATTTATTTAATTTATTAACTTGTTAAGGTTTTAACCTATCCCAAGGTATACCCATTTCAAATATAGGTGAAAATATGAATAATTCATAAAACTTCACTATTTGTCTACCCCACATCCAATATCACTTAATTTAGTAGGCCTAATAAACTTAATGGTCTATGCATAAGATCACAGGGGAGCCTCAATAAATATTTCTTAGTCGGTCTCATGTGTTACATCGCTTACTAGAATTAGCCAACACTCTTTCTAAACCAACCCATGAAACCACACATGTGCCTAACTCCAAACTTCATCCCATCCCACAACCTTAGCCTTTGATACCACTCTGTCATGATCCCCTCCCCCAAAAAGATAAAGCAATTTGGGGAGAGAGATAGTGACTGCCCAAGTCTTGCCTACAATAGGCCTTGGGTTGTATACTGGCACCGAAGGTATAATAAACATGAAACGAAGAACATATAACTACCTTAAGAAGTAGAGAAATTAATTTAGATAAAATAAGTATCTCGACCATCATTCATTAAAAATATTCGCATGCTAACATCCCAGTTCAAAGCATCACATCAATAAGTAAGCCTAGATTCAACCCAATCCTTCATCTCCTGTATCATCCCCAACCCCCACATGAAAATACTAATCCATTTCTCCCCCAAATTCATCAATTGTTTACACATCATCTGGGCCTCCTTGCCCACATAACACATCAACCTTTCCGGCTCATCCATCCCTGCCTCACATCACATTAAGGCCTCTCTACCCCATATCACATCAACGATCACTAGCTCATCCATACCAGAATCACATCAAAAGTATCTTATCGAAATAAAATCACAAAATAAGAATAAAAATACAAGTAATAGGTTAATGTAGACCCTAAAACAAGACATTCATCCTTCGTACATAAAAGATCTCTCATAGTTCCAACACAAGGCACTTATCCTTCTCAAGGAAATTCACAAGTCTATCCCTATAAATTATCTTTATCATAAAATAGATTACTATTCCATGTTGAATTAAATAATTAATTATTCATATGATTTGACTATAAAAACTTAAGGCATCGAGCTATAAAAAGCTACCAAAAGATTAAACATGCTATCTAGTAATTTAAACCAATTTCATAAAACTGTGAGAATTATCATTCTCATTTAACATTCCTTTTAGTATTTATTATTTACAAGTATAAAAATGCTTCACATTCTTTATCAATTCCATTAATTGTATGGAAGATCTCATTTAATTGAATATACATACTCACATCGATTTGATTATCATAAAATTACAACAAACACATAATTATAAACTTGTATTTTCTTTAAGTTTTATTAAGACAATTAATTATCAATTAATTTTGGATTTATATGCTTTACCAATTTAAACATGATACTAAAAGCATAAGAAAATTCTAAAAATCATAGCATATATATCGCACTATCTAGAAAATAAAGAGGAAAACCATTATTATAATATAAAGTATATAAACATATGACTGCTAACCAATTTCTTAAGTCAGGTTCAATAATTATTTGGTTAATTACATTGTCATCCAAAGGGATAAAATATTATAAATTTAAAATTTCACATAAATAGATAGATAATCAAAAAATCCCATGTATCAAAGCTAAAAAGTGTTCTTCACATGAGAATAGACCAACGTTGTGGATCCCATTCACCTATCCCACTAGAATTTTCATCCATCCAACAATTTTGTGATATAATCACACAAAAAAAAACAAATAAAATCCAATTAGAAACATGGGATGTGATCCTCCATCACATGGAAAAAATAAATAGGATGAATCTAATCGACGAACCACAAGAAAAGAGATAGAACGTACCTCAAATCACAAAAAATAGAAGATGGGTTGCAAAGCATAAATCCCTATCAAAGGAATACCAAAACACTAATGGGGGTGATTTTTAATTTCCTAGAATTTGGATCCAGTTTGAGAAAACTTGAGGCCCCATTCTATTTATAATTTGTGATGCACAAGACAATCACATGGTGTATAACCCTTGCACATCGTGTCAATGTCAGGTTTCATATCTCACCAAAAATCACATCACCAAGAATCATTTAAACCCAAATAAATATGTGTTGTGAAATTACCTATTAACCATCCTCAATAAGCCATGAAACTCATGTACACAATGTGTGAGGATTACACTACCTATAATCTCCCTATTTCCATCATTTCATAACCGACCCCCCCCCAAGACTCACTCCAAGCCTCCTATGATCCCAATGAGCCTCAAAATCACACACATTTATAATATAAACATATCTAATCCCTTTATTATATCATAATTTTAATTTAATTTAAAGATAATAAAATTTATATAAATTCATTACTTGGAAAAAAATATCATTTTACTGCTAGTTCACTCATTTTTAATGATTAAATTAACATTAATCATTTTTTGATCATATAATTAATAGATTCTCTAATTTTTCATTAAAAACATAATTATATAATGAAAATAATATCAATCCTCATATCTCATCCTCGTTACAATTCATGTAAGGTGGTGATGAAAATAAAAAATTAAAATCAATCGATCCGTAGAGGTGGTAGTCCTCAAATATGAATGCTTGATGAAATTTTTACCATAGAATGGGAAAATTCACTATTATGGTTTATCATTTTAGATTCATAATCATGATATAAAATTCATAATTAATTATTAAATTCCATTTTTACACTATCCTTGTAAGGTGGTGAATTAAAATGAAACACATTGCATCATGGAAACGGAAATCTACACAACGCATGAATGATGGGTTTTTTTATTAATATAAAAGGAAAAGGAGATTAATTATTATTATAATAAGACTAAAAAAATTAGTATATAACCAATAATAATTGCATTCTATATTGATTTGAAAATTATAATTGGGAAGTAAAAATAAATTAGAGATATTTAAGTAAAAATGGTTACTCGTGTTGAGAAGTTTGAGGTTTACTTGGAAGATCCCTTATAAATGAATAGAATAGTATAATATCTTTTAAGAATTATATAAATATATAGAAAAGGTTTTCTATATAAAGTAAAAAGGGTAGGGTTTTTTTAGGAAACCAAATTTTTATTAGTTCCCTAAAGGGGTGGTGGGATGCCCCCTTTATAAATGGCTAGAAAGCAATTTTAGTCAAAATTTCAACATAATATAATGGGAGAACATGTTAAAATTCTAAATTGGATCTATAATTGAGAAATAATTGATTATAGAATATAAAAGATCAAATCACACCACATACACTCAATTATAGAAATTTTTTATTATGTTTCAAGCTCTTTATCCAGTGAATTATTACTTCTACCCTTTGAGTGTAGAGACCCAAAGCCTGACGTACATGGACATTACATTAATTTTGTGGAATACTTAAAACATAACAAAAACAGAAAAATAAAGACCGTAATAGTTTAGTGTCTTTGGAAACATGGAACATAATCTTCTAATCTTGGTGAAAGATCTTCAAAATCTCCCATAAAGATATTCCCCTTTTTGTTTTCTTACCTAAAACCTTTCTTTAAATCCTGGGGAAAAGAAAACATATAAATGGTGAGATCAAATTCTCCGTAAGGGTAAACATAGATAACATAAAACAATCCATAAACATTTTAATGAAAAAAAACTTGACCATAAAATCTAAATATTAAAATCTTGAGCAAAGACATAAATCTTGGAAGTACGTAAGGCATATATCATAATGGAACATCAATCATGATAAAATAGCATGGGAAGAAAACATGTAATTGTAGAAAACCATTAATCACACGATATGATTTTCATAGTATCCAATTCATTGCTTCGAATACCATCTTAGTGGACAAAGTCCCTTTCTGAATCAAGTTCACTCCTCGTTCCAGTCTTGTAACACTGAACCGGATTAACATATCGTTCCAGCCATGTCTATCTCATGAGATATAAATCTTTACACAATGAATTGGAGGGAGATATAGGTCTCACCCATCTCATAATGAAATCATTCTTACGTGTTCCACAATAAAAACATAAATCATTCATCATAACCGAAAGAATAAAATTGGTTTCATAAACATCATTCCATCATAACATAATCCATATAAAAAAAATGGATATCATTTCATCATAAGAAAAGTGAAACCATGTAAATCATAGAGACATTATACTTTAAACATACACATATGAAATAATGTCATCTTATATGTAAAATGGTTTTGATAAAACACTTGAAATGAATTATTGATGAAAATATCCTTTCTTCTTCAAAATCATTTTCTTTTTACAAAATGCCATGCAATTTTAAAAGAAAAAGATTTTGATGAAAATATTCATGAAATATTTTAGAGTAATATTCATGAAAATAAGGCATTATAAAATTGTAAAAATCCATTCATTCCATATAAGTTTAAAAAACATTCTCCTCGTACTTTTGTCGGAAAAGTCAAAAAAGTTCCTTATATGGTAAAGAAAAGAAATATTCCTTCCATAACATGTGGTAAAAGTAAAAAATGGGTAAAAATGAAATTAAAAATACATGAAAACATTTTTAGGAAACATGGGCAAGGATGATAACAATAACCCCAGTAAATACTCACGAATAAACAATCTCAGATAAAAATGAGATTGGAAAAGTTATCCCTTACCTTATTTCCAATTTCTTCTGTATGTGTCTGAGACTCCTGTGTAGTGGGTTTAAACATATTATTAACTTGTAACAGAACCATAATAATATTTATGATAACATATATGATTAACTTACGGCTTTATATTATCCGTTCATTTGTCAATTCCAGGTTAAAGCAGCATTTTGGGTAAAATCGTTTCATTTATCATCCGTGTTTTGACTAGTAATTATTAATATGATTACTTAGATAATGATTAATTAATTCCAAAATATAAAATATTATTTATATATAATATATATTCAGAATATACATATATATAATACATAAATAAATGGAAATAAATACACCGTTCATGGAGACGGTAGGTCGTACGTACACATGAACGCTATTTTTCGTTTCCTTATTGAATTGAATGCAATTAAGTAGATGACATACATATATATATATATAAATCCAGTAGAATTATTATGTCATATATTTCATGATAACTTATTATATATAATTTATAATCATTCTTGAATTGTTAACATGGAAAATGAATCTCATCGTGTCGTGGAGATGGTAATATGTACATACGCACGAGTGATGATATCATTCCCATATTTATTGAATGGAATTTGAGTGGATGATATAATATATTAGAATCATTATGATGTTATAATAATCATATATAGTTATTCTTTACACCATTATACCCATCCAAGTAAGGTGGTGGTGGAAAAACTGATTACACCACGACGTGGAGAGGGTATTCCGTACGTACGCACGTGCGGTGATTTCGTTTTCCGTAGGATGGATAGAAGGTGAAATAGGTTTGTTTAATATTTATAATAACATATAATTATATAATTAATACTTATGTTATTACTTTATAATGAAACAACTAAAGAAGAGGAAGTAGAAGAAGAAATAAACTTGAAAGAGTCGGTAGAAGAGATTACCTCTTTTTCGACACACCTCCTTTAAACTTCTTCTTAGGGCACTAGAGTTGTTCTTTTGAGAAGACAAGAACATCTATGATATAACTATAGAGGTTTAGAAGAGTAATTTTCAGGGTTTGGCCGAGATTAAAGGCTCAAAAGGGTGTGAATAGACGAGGTAATGGGTGCCCTTTTTATAAGGGAGGAGAGGGGCACCTTTGGAAAAACATAAAATATTATTTTATAATAAAGTCATATTCGGTTTATAATAGCTCAAAATTGATTTATTTCTAATATAAAGTGGTTATGGATCAAAATAATCTCAACCAATAGGTTTTATACAAGTTTAGGTTACTATTTTAACCTTATCATTTAGATTTAACTCTAAGTTAAATAATTTAACTTTTACCGTGTCTTCTTGTTTTCTTACACTATATGGTTAATAAACTTACTATAACAAGCCAAAAGAACCCCAAGTGGTTAATTATTAATATATATAACCTTATCTAAGTAATTTGGCCTAACCCTAGATTTTTAGTAATATAATAAAAATTAATAATATAATATTTGTTTTAAAAACAATTTTATGTCAATTTTGATACTATTTGGTAATTGATTTTTGTTAAAATCATAAAAACATGATTAGTTCGAAAAAAGATGATTTAATCAATAATAACAAATCATATTAACCTATAAAATTAGTTTAATTCATAAAAAGTCTCAAATTACATTTATTTAGGTGTTTATAACATCAATTATGTTAATATTTCATTAATAAGGTAATTATTGTATCATCATTGTGCCATAAATAAATTAAATTATTTAATGTCTAAAAATTATAAATAAAATACCATTAAGTAGAAAATATTTTTATATTTCTAATTAATATTTATAGTCGAATTTATCTTATGTATAACCTTATATTAAAAATGTTTTAGTTACTAAACTTTGATTTTAACTATTTTAACTCTTCTTTAAATAAAATAATAATAAGTGTCCTAATCTAATCCAAGTGGATCTAAAGGGTAATATTTTATTCCTAAGGTTTTTTTTGGTCGAATTACACTTATCCAATAGAATTAGTACATGTGTTAGGGTAATAATAATATCTTTTTTACCCTTAATTACGATATTTACTTTTAACCGTGGTAAATAAAAGTAAAAAAGTTACTATTCACCAAAATTTATTTTTATCTTATTGAACCACATTTTACTCCTTGATATTAATCATTTCTCTCGTATTTTTGAAATTCAACTCATATAAGTGGTAAAATTAAGTTTTATGTACAATTGCAAATGTTCCTAGGAGGTGGGGAAAGGATGGTGAAAAATTCAATAAAATTTTTATATATCTAAAATTATTATAAAATGAATCCAATGAGTTGCATTGAAATTATATAAATATTATTTATCTATTTTTAACTAAAATAAATTTAAATAAAATAATTTATTATTTAAATAAAAAGTCGGTTTTAACCAATAACTCAGTGTTTTCACTATTCATCAAAAATTGAAAGTTTTCAGAAAAATACCAAAAATTCACCCTAGGATAATTTCGATATTCCGAATCTGAAAATGATGTCCATTTGGAAATTTAAAATTTATAAAATTTCAAAAATTGGGTATTACTATTCATAACGGCTAGTTCATAATAATATTATAATAATATCTCGTTTAGTGAAACTTGGTATTGCGTACTACACACACTATCGAAGAAGGTCTTGATTGTGTGTAATGCAAGCCAAGTCAGGGCTGCGTGTAGTGAAAGCTCTATTTGGTGTTGCGTATAACATAATAAAAACTTATTTCTTTTATATATTAAACAAAATCTATACTTAATGTTGCGTAGAATAATTTCCACAAAACGAACTTGAAATTGTGTGTAACACGAGCCAAGAATAGTGTTGCGTATACTACAAGCTAATACGGTGTTGCGTATAGTACAATCTAATCTTGGTGTAGTGTATAATAGAAGACATAAAAGAAATTAAAAATGATATATCTCATAAAATCTCAGGGTGTTACATTCTACCCCCCTTAAAATGAATTTCGTCCTCAAAATTCATTGGGGTTATAAATGGTTTACTACTTGAAAGTTTTTTTCATAGAAACCCACATCGTAAAAAGGAATACTAAAACTTCATTTTAAAAAGGGAAGTTAGAATCATAACAGTCACCCAAAGTAACTCAACACTGGGTTTCCACATAGGACAACATAGGTGAAAATATGGATATGGAAGAGAAGTCTAACCATCAAGTTCTGATGGACAGTGGTAGAGAACATGTCTATGAAAAATCCACTAATCACAAAGCCATAAATTTGTGATGATTTAAGGTACCATCAAACTCATCAGATATATGGACACTAGGACGACATTTTTTTTCAAGATCATTTCCCTAAAGTTTAAGAATTGTTGAATTAAAAGAAATACTTACCTGATTTTGGTACAATCGTACTGTTGTTTTTGCCTTGAAAAATTTCCACTACTTATCTTAAAGAAATGAAGTTGAATTTGTCTTCCGTGAAGTGTTAGCAGATCATGCGATAGAATGATAGGTCATTCCATCTGCCTCAAACAAAAGGATAACAAAAGTTATTAAATATACATAAGTCCATCTATAGTGAGATTAATCGTATATGGTTCCTAAAATAGACTTATACTTCATATATCATACCGTTTAATATAATAAAACTATTTTCTACTAACCAGGGACATTCTGTAGGCCAGAGGTAGGCGATAAAGGCCTTTCACACTTCGGTTATGGGTTTGATTCTCGCATCCTTGTCTGACGTGATGGGTTATCGCCCATCCTACAGGTTGTCCTTTTTCTAAAACTATGCTATTATAACATTCCAAAAATAATATCAAAAAGTTATATCCTTAAACAATACTATCTGATATCTAACTTAATCTATTCCAATCTTTAGTCTTACCCAAACTTACAGTATATGGAAAAATATTGATAGAGAGGTCATCTACCAAGAATGTAAATACCGTCATTTATCCCCATATATCATAAGATATGTCTTGTTGGACACATTCCAAACATTCGAATGCCTTAATAATTTATTATCTTGAAAAATGAATACTCATTGAGCCTTAGTGAAAACATGAATGTAGTTAAAAGTTAACACTTTCTACAAACCAAAATCCCAAAAATTCTATATACTCAAACCATGATATCACTTAGTCCTTATATCAATCATGAGCTCATGAATACTATCAAACATATTATTTTCTCCTTATCCATTAATTATGCACATATCATCTGCTTTCCAAAATATTTGAATCACTTTTCATGGTTAATGGTACCATATAATTATTAAAAACCATAATAAACTAATACGTAGATATTCCAATATTCCGCAATACTATAAATGAGATTATAATCATTCTACTACATTGTTGTCATACAAAACATCGCCAATAGTGATCGCATGTGACTTCCCTCTGTCCTTTAACTTAAGAGGTTGTTGATGTCGATCATCATTAACACTTGGATTAGGGCATTGGTCAGCATAATGCCCCATTTCCCTGCAATTGTAGCATTGAAGTGTTGGTGGAGCATTCTCGGTAATATTTTCCCTATTCAAATCATTATCTACCTGTTTCCTATTACTTCGACACTCAACTGCTCGATGACCTTTTTTCCACACTTAAAACATTTTCTAGTACCTATTAGACAATCTTAACCATGCTTCTTTCCACACTTTGAGCATAAAGAAACATTCATCTTCTTTTCACCATTGTTCTGAGATTTCTCATTGAAATAAATCTTTCGTTTCTTGTCAAAACCATGAGATGGATATGTAAAACCAACTTCCAGTTCTACCTTGATAGCACAACTCACAATTTCTTCAAAGCTACTGAAGTCTCTTATCGCTGATGCCCTTATAATACTTGCTTTTAAGCCACTGAAGAATCGATCAACTTTACTTTCAGGTTGGATGATAAATCCAGATGCATACCTTACAAGCCTTGTAAAATCCGCTTTGTATATACCAACAGATTCATCATCCTTTTGCTTAAGCTCAAGCAACTCCTTATTCATCTTTTTTAGAATAATACGAGGGAAGTACTTATTGAAAAACAAATTCTTGAACTTGTTTCATTCCATGGATTCAATTTCATCTTGGGGCCTTGTATTTTTAACTAGATTCCACCACTGGTCTGCTTCAACTTCTAACCGATAAACAATAAAAATGAGTTTTTCATGCTTTGAATAGTTAAGTATCAAAAATATCTTTTCAATAGTACTAATCCATTGTTCAGAAACAAGTGGATCAGAAGACCCACTGAAAGAAGGTGGATGTTTCCTCATGAAGGACTCAATAGAATATTGTTCCTTTCTCTGCTCATTTGGAAGTCCAGAATGATTCATAGATTGTGTAAGTATATAAATAATATTTTGCACTCCATCTCCCACAACATTGGTTTGTTCAAAAGGAATATCATTGTATTTTCCATTACATTGATCAACACAGTTCCTTCGGGTTCCAACAATCGTCTAAAACCCAAAAATAATAGTGTGAGGAAAAAATCATGATAGGGAAAACAACATTATAAAGGGGGATTAACTTCAATATATAACATCTTATGTTTAATTCTAAGATCGTTACAGTAATTCAAGGACTATTACCTATATGTGTACTTAACCTTAGGTACATCCCTAGTCATACCTTAGAAATATCTCTAGGGATCTCACAAAAGTTTTCGCATCCTAGTTTCCAAAGGTTAACTAAACTTTTCCTATGATACCAACTGTAGAGACCCATAGCCTGATGTATATGGACATTACATTAATTTTTCGGAATACTTAATACATAACAAAAACAGACACACAAGGACCATAATAGTTTAGTGTATTTGGAAACTTGGAACATAATCTTCTAATCTTGGTGAAAGATCTTCAACATCTCCCATAAAGATTTTCCCATTTTTGTTTTCTCACCTAAAACCTTTCTTTAAATCCTGGGGAAAAGAAAACATATAAAGGGTGATCTTAAATGCTCAGTAAGGGTAAACATAGAGAACATAAAACAATCCATAAACATTTGAATGAAAAAAAAAACATAAACATAAAATCTAAAAATCAAAATCTTTAGCAAAGACATAAATCTTGGAAGTACATAAGGCATGTATCATAATGGAACATCAATCATGATAAAATTAAATGGGAAGAAAACATGTAATTATGGAAAAACATTAATCACAAGATATGATTTCCATAGTAGCCAAGGCATTGCTGCCAAGACCATCTTAGTGGACGAAGTCCCTTTCTGAATCGAGTTCACTCCTCGTTCCAGTCCTGTATCACTGAACCGGATTAACTTACCATTCCATCCATCTGTATCTAATGAGATATAAATGTTTACCCAATGCATTGGAGGGAGATATAGGTCCCACCCATCTCATAATGAAATCATTCTTACGTGTGCCACAACATAAACATAAATCATTCATCATAACCCAAAGAATAAAATTGGTTACATAAACATCATTCCATCAAAACATAATCCATATAAAGTAAATGGATATCATTTCATCATAAGAAAAGTGAAACCATGTAAGTCATAGAGACATTATACTTGAAACATACACATATTAACTGATGTCATCTTAGATGGAAAATGGTTTTGATAAAACACTTGAAATGAATTCTTGATGAAAATATCCTTTCTTCTTCAAAATCATTTTCTTTTCACAAAATTCCATGCAATTTTAAAAGAAAAGGATTTTGTTGAAAATAGTAATGAAATATTGTATAGTAAGATTCATGAAAATAAGGCATTATAAAACCGTAAAAATCCATTCATGTTGTATATTTTAAAAAAACATTCTTCTCGTACTTTTGTCAAAAAAGTCAAAAAAGTTCATCATATGGTAAAAAAAAGAAATATTCCTCCCATAACATGTGGTAAAAGTCAAAAATGGGTAAAAAGAACATCAAAAATACATGAAATCATTTTTAGAAAACATGGGCAAGGATGATAACAATAACCCTAGTAAATACTTGCAAATAAACAATCTCATATAAAAACGAGATTGGAAAAGTTATCCCTTACCTTATGTCCAATTTTTTTCCATATGTGTTCGAGACTCCTATGTAGTGGTTTTAAACATATTATTAACTTCTAATAGAACCATAAAAATATTTATGATATCATATATGATTCACTTATGACTTTATATTATCCGTTCATTTGTCAATTCCATGTTAAAGAAGCGTTTTGGGTAAAATCGTTTCATTTATCGTCCGTGTTTTGACTTGTAATTATTAATATGATTACTTAGATCATGATTACTTAATTATAGAATATAAGACATGATTTATATATAATATATATTCAGAATATACATATATATAAAAGATCGATAAATGGAAAGAAATACATTGTTCATGGAGACGGTCGGTCGTACATACGCATGAACGTTGTTTTTCGTTTCCCTATTGAATTGAATGGAATTAAGTATATGACATAAATATATATATACATAAATACAGTAGCATTATTATGTCATATATTTCATGATTACTTATTATATATACTTTGTAATCATTCTGGAATTGTTAACATGGAAAATGAATCTCATCACGTCGTGGAGACGGTAATCCGTACGTACGCACGAGCGATGATATCGTTCCCATATTTATTGAATTAAATTTGAGGGGATGATATAATAGGTTATAATAAGTATGATGTTATAATAATCATATATAGTTATTCTTTACACCATTATACCCATCCATGTACGGTGGTGGTGGAAAAATTGATTACACCATGACATGGAGAGGGTATTTCGTACGTACGCATGCGCGGTGATTTAGTTTTACGTAGGATGGATAGAAGGTGAAATAGGGTTGTTTAATATTTATAATAACATATCAGTATATAATTAATAATTATTTTATTAATTTATAATGAAACAACTAAATCATAGGAAGTATAAGAAGAAAGAATCTTGAAAGAGTTGGTAAAAGAGATTACCTCTTCCTCGACGCACCTCCTTTAAACTTCTTCTTAGGGCACTAGAGTTGGTCTTTTGAGAAGACCAGAACCTCTATGATATACCTAGAGAGGTTTAGAAGAGGAATTTCTAGGGGTTGGCCGAGCTTCAAGGCTCAAAAGGGTGTGAATAGAAGAGGGAAGGGGTGCCCTTTTTATAAGGGAGGAGAGGGGCACCTTTGCAAAAACTTAAAATATTAATTTATAATAAAGTCATATTCGGTTTATAATAGCTAAAAATTGATTTATTTAGAATTTAAAATGGGTAAGGGTCGAAATACTCTCAACCAATAGGTTTTAGACAAGTTTAGGTTACTATTTTAACCTTATCATTCAGATTTAACTCTAAGTTAAATAATTTAACTTTTACTATGTCTTCTTGTTTTCTTACACTATATGGTTAACAAACTTACTATAAAAAGCCAAAAGAACCCCAAGTGGTTCATTAGTAATATATATAACATTATCTAAGTAATTTTGCCGAGCCTTAGATTTTTAGGAATATAATAACAATTAATAATATAATATTTGTTTTAAAAACTATTTTATGTCAATTTTGAAACTATTTGGTAATTGATTTTTGTGAAAATGAAAACAACATGATTAGTTAGAAAAACTTTAATTGAATCAATACTAACATGTCATATTAACCTTTAAAATTAGTTCAATTCATAAAAAGTCTCAAATTACATTTATTTGGGTATTTATAACATCAATTATGTTAATATTTCATTAATAAGGTAATTACTGCATCATCATTGTGTCATAAATAAATTAAATTATTTAATGTATAAAAATTATAAATAAAATACCATTATGTATGAAATATTTTTATCTTTATAATGGATATATATAGTCAAATTTATCTTATGTATAACCCTATATTAAAAAAATTTAGTTATTAAACTTTGATTTTAACTATTTTTAAATCTTGTTTAAATAAAATAATAATAAGTGCCCTAATATAATCCAAGTGGACCTAAAGGGTATTATTTTATTACTAATGATGTTTTTGGTCGAATTATACTTATCCAATTGAATTAGGACATGTGTTAGGGTAATAATAATATCATTTTTACCCTTAATTACCCTATTTACTTTTAACCGTGGTAAATAAAAGTAAAAAGTTACTATTCACCAAAATTATTTTTATCTTATTGAACCACATTTTACTCCTTGATATTAACCGTGTCTCTCGTATTTTCTAAATTAAACTCACAGAAGCAGTAAAATTAAGTTTTATGTACAATTTCAAATGTTCCTAGGAGGTGGGTAAAAGATGGTGAAAAATTTAATAAAATTTTTATATATCTAAAATTATTATAAAATGAATTCAATTAGTTACATTGAACTTATATAAGTATTATGTATCTATTTTGACCTAAAATAAATTTAAATAAAATAATTTATTATTTAAATAAAAAGTTGGTTTTAACCAATAACTCAGTGTTTTCACAATTCATCAAAAATTGAAAGTTTTCAGAAACATACCAAAAATTCTCCCTAGTCTAATTTTGATATTCCGAATCCAAAAATGTAGTCCATTTTGAAAGATGAAATTTATAAAATTTCAAAAAGTGGGTATTACTATTCATAACGGCTAGTTCATAATAATATTATAATAATATCCTATTTAGTGAAACTTGGTATTGCGTACTACACACGCTATCGAAGAAGGTCTTGATTGCATGTAATGAAAGCCAAGTCAGGACTATGTTAAGTTAAAGCTCCGTTTGTTGTTGCGTATAACATAATCAAAACTTATTTCATTTATACATTAAACAAAATCTATACTTAATGTTGCGTATAATAATTTCCACAAAACAAACTTGAAATTGTGTGTAACACAAGACAAGAATAGTGTTTCGTAAACTGCAAGCTAATACGGTGTTGCCTATAGTACAAGATAATCTTGGTGTAGTGTATAATAGAAGACATCAAAGAAATTAAAAATAGTATATCTCATAAAATCTTGGGGTTTTACATTGAGCTTTTACTAAAGTAACAAATTTTTACCTAAGGTAACATAATATTTATGATTAAAAATAAGGTGGTCCTTATTATAAAATTAAGACCCACTGATTTTAAATTCTAAATCCATTTCATTTTATTCAATTTATAAAAAGGATAAAAATAAATTTTAAAATTAAAAATCCCTAATGTATTAAAAACAATTTTTCAAAAAATATTACTTTTGTTCTAAAATATCAAATATGGGTTTGTAAATTAAAATTAAAACTTATAAAATTATTATTTCACTTCTAAAATAAATATTTGGTCTTTAAAAACTATTTTATAAATTTCCAATTCATAATTATACATAAATAATGTTATAAAATTCATATTATTTTTAAAATCCATATTTTGCGTTATTCACTTAAAAAATAATTATTTTTAAAAAAAGCATCTTAAGATATTATTTTTATTATAAATACAAATAAAATTATCAATTTTTTATATTCAAACTCTAAATTTTATAAATTAAATTTTTTAATGAAATCATTAAATATAATGGAAACCCATTTTTATTAGAAAATATCATTTTTAAATATTGACTATAATTATTCTTATTTCATATCATTTGCCAACTAAATTAGTGTTAATCAATTATTAGTGTCAAACATAATTTATCATCATGAATCATATGTTTCTTAAAAAATAAATTCATATCACATAAAAAAATTTCTTTTTAGAAAAATAATTTTCTAAATAATAAATGATTTTATAAGTAATTTTAGGTAAAATAAATGAATTTCATTCTTATTAAAAGTAAAAAATATTTTAAAAAATATATATCTCATAATATGTTTCTATTTTCCATTCCCACTAACTTAATTTCTATGTTTTAGTAGTCATTCTGAAATATGTATATTTTCACTAAGTATATCGTGTTTAGTTTAATTTTGGTGTTGTGTGTGGAGAAAGTTATTCAATACATAGACTTATTTAAAGGTAATCATATATTAGAAATTTTGATTATTACACACCATTTTAGTATGACTTGTCAAATGGTATTCTAAATAACATCTAGGGATAAATACCTACCATGAAGAAGGTGAAAAAGATATCAAAACTAGATAAAAAATGATAAAAGTACACATTTTAGTATGAATAAACTATAAGATATCCTGAAGATTATTTAAAGAAACGAATCTTCCCTAGTGAGTAAATAATGAATGTTTCCATCCTGTTGTTGTCTAAAAATATAGAAACTTAAAACTTAAATTATTATCATATCACACTATATAGTGTGAAGTTTCAGTACATCCATTGAGGGGGAGCTACTTGATAATCTTCTAGGAACATTTAATTCATAAAAATTTAAAATTTACAAAAGGTTCTGGAAAACAATAATTGAAAAATGTGTGAATATGTGTTCTCTCATCCTTGTTTATCAAATTATTTGTTCTAATATAAAGGGGGATAAATTTATTTTAATCAACGATAATATAATGATGAAATTTTAAGTGTTACGGGGCTGTTTGAAATCCAAACCTACTTGTTTCACTTCAATGTTTTTAATCTCTGTATTGAGTGAGTTCGGGAATTTCATGTCAAAAAATGTTTAAGAATACATGAAACAATTGGTAATGATAATAATTTCTATCTTTGATATATGTGAATACCCCATTAAGAATATAATTAAAAAGGGTAACTGGTATTATCAAATTCTATTGATTATGGACAACCTTGATATCTAAATCAAACACTATTGTTTTCTCTATTAAGTGTGGCTTAGGTTGAATTAGAGTGTGATAGTTGATGTAACATTACTTAATAATGAAATGATATTATCCTCTATAAAACTATTTTTACTTTTTTTCAATAAATGGAGATATAATAAAATGGAATCCTTAATGATTAAGGGCAAGAGAAGAAAAATATTATGTGCAAAAGGGTTGAACATATTGACATAAAAACTCGATATTAACACTAAATATAAAGGGGGTATTGTTGATCCCAATATATGTTGTGTTATATTTATCGTCGATTTATATCTACATATAAATGATAATACAGCCTTAAAAAAATTCTAGAACCCAATCATGTTGAAAAATTTCATGATGTTCTAAAGCAAGAAAATTTGATTTGTAGTGAGTTGAAAATATTACATGATAAGTGAAGGTGAACCTTGGAGCTTCTAAATATTACCTGAAAAGTGAAGGACATCCTTATATCATGAAATTTGGTTTCTTCCATGTCCCCCAACATAAATAAGAATATTTGTCAAATTTATATGCTTTTATTGTGGAAGTTTTAAAAATGGGTATATATTAAAGATGCACAACTTTAAGAATGTGTTAGTTATTGTCATATTTATATGAAAATGTAAGTATTTTCTTTAATGTAAAATTTGTTATGAAGATTAATCTACATAGAATTTCATATATATATATATATATATATATATATATATCAAGTTCAATCAAATTTTTTAAAAATAATTGGTTTTCCCTTGTGAAAATAAATATAGATAAATTTGGAATCAAATTTGATGATTAATGTGCAAATCATCAAATAAATTAAAGGTATGAGTTAGTGGATGTAGATAAACTGTCAAAAAAATCTTGGAAGAGAATTTGGGTGGTTGAGATACTCTAGAGATGATCTGAATAATTTTTTAATATATTTATGTTAATACTAGATCAAATGAATCATGTGGTTTCATAGTTGTTATTATAGTTTATTTAGTTTATTCATGCAGTCGATACATTATGGTTATATGTCATCTTCATGATCGAATTAGTTTTCTAAGGACAATAAATTGAAGGAATTTTAGATATATAGTCTTCAATTTATTCTACACATGTGTTCAATCCATACTTAAATATATATTAGATTGGTTTTTTTTATTTGGATAGTTCACTCGCGGTCGTTTCAGTTATTTAAGGAAGCTCTTAGATGAATTAAAAATGGTTTGGAATTGATTTGATCAAGTATAAAATTTATAATATGGTATTTATGGTAGAGATAGATATTGGGGAAGGAAAATATAAAAAATCAAGGCCATATAAGGCAATTTATCTATGCAACTAGAGTTTAAAAAATGATAAGTAAAATATCCTACATGTGTAACTTTTAAGATCTTGTATCATATTTTTTCTGCTTGTTTCACATTTGAGTTAGAGGAATTGGAAAGGATAAATATCACATGTATTTAAATTATTTTATGACTTTTTTTCTAACCTATTATATTTTAAAATCTCATATTATTATTTACATATGTGAATTATAACACACCTATATGACAAAAAAATGGAAAAGGAAATTATCATACAATGACCCATGTACAATGTTTTGAAGATACGTATGATAATTCTCCTATATATAAGTTTGTGTTACTTTGTAAATGTAAATATTCATAATGTTCTATTTGAAGATCCCATGTGAATTTTGAGAGCCTTATAAATATGAGAAATATTTTTTATAACTACTATGAATAATAAGAAAATAAATCTAAACTTTAAAGTGTGATGTTCTTCATATATCAAACATCATGATCAAACACAAGGTCATGATCCTTGCCAAGTTCAAAGGGTATATTATAGACAAGGAATAAGAAGTCAATACTGATATAGATCCACACAACAAAATTCCATAACACATAATCATGCTTATATGGAAATATCAATTGAACTGGAGATGTCGAGTGTTTAATTAGATTTCAGGAATGATTTAAATAAAGCCTTGACTTGAAGATATTGAGTTTAAAAGATAAAAAATTTAAAAAATTAAACACTAGTAATTATGGAACCTGATTTCTAAGTCTTTGATATGACTGAAGAATTAGGATACTTGATGTTTGAGATTTGAGGTAGTTTTAATATGTAAAACACTCAATTCTAATGAAATTGTTCTATATATATTCATATTTAATAATGAACGGTAATAGTGACTTGACTATGTAAGCAATGAAGATATTTCTACAAAAATTAAAAAGTAAAAAAATTGAACCAATGATGTTATTTTTAACTAGTGGAGAAAGAGAGAGGGTTCTGAATCTACATTTATCATCTCGTTATATCAAGTCAAGTAAGGAAGAAGGTATTCATGGATTATAGTCTATTAAACATTAAATAATAAGAATAAGTAAAGAGAATTGTGACCATATACTAATTTTTATTATTAAAAGATAAATATATTGAGAAATTCAGTGTTGTATGAAGAGAAGTTTCCCTATTTACTAAAGAAAAAGGAGAGAAGTTAGTGAGTTTCAACATGCCTCGTTAGATAATATCCTAGCTAAGAGGGTGATAAGTACTTCTTCTGAAATCCTATTTCAGAATTCTAAATATCCTTGAGGCGGCCATATAACTATTTTGAGTTAGAAAATAAAATCATTCATATAGTCCATGAGGTACCCAAGCCAACACTGGTGATCTTTCTTCGAGGAAGTATAATCTCATTCTTTTTTGTAAAGCGATAGAAATCCCTCAATTTATTTATACCTGGTAGGTGATAGTCATTATTTTTTGTAAAGCGATGGAAATCCCTCAATTTATTTATACCTGGTAGGTGATAGGATTAATGTTTTAGTTTCATACCCTTTCTGGGGATTTCTTTGATTATAATAATGAATATGTGAACATCGGATAATAACCACATGTCACCAGGGACGTAGTCATCCTTTGAGAGGGAAACCTCGTTATCAAACCCCGTTGTTCTCTTACGTTTCTTTTTATTTCTATATATATGCACTGATCGAAAGATAAAAATAGAAATATAGGTTAACTCACTAAATAAGTGAATAGATATAACACCATGATATTTTTTAAATAACACTATTTTTGATAACGTATATAAAACACAAAACTAAGCTTAAATGAACCATTGAATATTAATATTTAAATTCCATAGTTATAACCTTGTAATTAAATTATCGGATTTGAATAATATTAACCAAATTTTTAAATATATATAAAGAACCTAATAAATATAAATTTATTTATTAACACTTAGTAAATAAGCACATACTTTTAATTAAATGCATTTTATTCAAGAAAAATATGTTTTCTTCAAAAATGGTTTTTATAGCTTTTTGTGAAAAAATATCATCATTAATTCTAGAAATTTTAGAAATATTATTTCTTTAAAATGATATCATTTTTTAAAATAGAATATCAAAATTATCTTAGGGTGAAATTTTTTTATTTTTCTAAAAAGTTTGACTTTTTAGTGAATAGTGAAAAATACTGATTTTTGTAAAAAAAATATTACCCTTAAAAACATATCATTATTATTTTAGATTTATCAAAAGGTAAAATAAGTCTTAATTAAATATATATAATCTAATTTGTGTCATTATTAAACCTCATTTTGGTATAACTTTATTTTTTACTTAAAATGTATTTTTCAAATAAACACTTTTCCATTGCATTTTATGTTTTAATATTAAATTAATTTTTGACACTTATAAAAATTGAGTCTTGAAAAATAGATTACATATTTTGAATCACGAGGTCTAGATTTGGTAAATGTTTCCTTTTTATTTTTAATCATTATAAATATTAACCATAGTACCATAAGGGTAAATTGGGAAATTATGGTTAAAAAGAATATGATAGGGACTAAAAATGACTCTAACACTCATCTTTATTTAATTGGAGGATGCAGTTCAGCCATTTCCATCTAAGCTTTGAAAACATGGAAACTTGGTGTCATATTACTTTGATTTTTACCTTTATAATATTTATGTAAAAGATATATTCAAAAATTTCAATTTCTACCGTTTAATATCAATAATATTTTTTAATAGGGATAAAAAAATATTATGTATAGTTATAAATAGTTATTAGAAATATTAATGAATTTTTTAAAAATGGTAATTTATTTATAATTTTTATAGATGAAATAATTGCCTTAAATGCTTACACAACAATGACATGGTGCTCGTGCAAGCACGAGAAAAATCAAGTAAATGATTTTAAAAAATCTAAAAGTAATATTGTTTGGGTAATTTAATGTGTACCGTTAATTTTATTGATAAATTTAACATATTATTTATTTTTTAATGGATTATTTTCTAATTCCATTTTTTCATGTTGTTTTCAAAGTCAAATTAAATTAATAGTTCTAAAAACTAAATTAATGATATTTTATAAAAAATAATATTTTATAAAATAATTTAAAATTCCCAAAAAAACCCCTATATTTAGAAACTTAATTTTTATATGGTTTAAAATATCAACCATGGTCCATTTATGGGACAATATTCCTTTTATAATAACTATCTTGACCCCTAAAGAGTAAAAATCTTTGTTATCACGTTAATCATCATAAGGGTTAAGAGAGGGTTAAAAAGATAAGGCTTAAAAAATCACAAAAACTTGTCCAAATTATACTTTATGTGGGTATTTAGACTCATCCTCGTATTATATTATAATTATATAAATTTTATCCATTTTAACATGAAAAATAATTTATATTAATTTATTATTGTAAGAAATTCCATGAATGTCTTTCACTCACTTATAAAAGGGAACCCCCTCTCCTCTTCTCACCACACTTAAAGAGTCTTTTTGTTCATAAAAAACCAAACCAAATAATTTTCTAACATCAATACCCACTTTATATAGGTATTTTTTGTCATAAAACCTACTACATGGGGCTTAAGGAAAAAATTAAAGAAGGTTGTATAAATTAGAGGTATATCTTTTAATCGAATGTTTTAGTATTATTTATTATTCAACCTCCTTAAAATATCCATAAACCATGATTATATATTAACATATGTATCTAGCATTACTTATATGTTATTATGTTAATGTAAAAACCTATATTCAACTTCTAATTCCATTAAATGGTTAACAAAACCATCGTTCGTGTGTACATAAGACTACCGCATTGTGAACCGATGTATTTTGTATTCCATAATCACCTTTCATGGATGGTTATAATGATAGAATTAATTTATATATATTATATTAATCACATAATTATAATTATGTAAATATTATATATCATATATTTTCTTACCTTTTGATCAATCAAAATATTGTAACATTGTTTGTGTGTATATATGGACTACCACCTACCCAAAATGATGTGATTATTTTTTCATTAATTCCAAACATGGATGGTATATATAATTTTATTTAAAAATATAATATGATATTTATGATATAATTATAATTTTTTAAATATAAAATAATAAATACCTTCTTTCTCTTATGTTCATTGAATAATGGAAACCTTTATCGTGTCTAAGTACAACTTACCATCTCCATGATTCTAGCATAGTTTATTTTTCTTAACCATATTTAATGGTTAGTTTTAAAAGTATAATTTATGTATAAAAATGGTAACTATTTCATTATTATTATTCCATATACTATTAAATAAATATCTCTTTGACAAAAGTAGACATACTGATTCCATTTCGAAATTATGAAGCAAACGTTCTCAAAAAACAGATATGGACTTAATGGATTAAGTATTTAAATATGACATTAAAATAAATGAAATAAATGGCTTATGGATAAGTAATTAAACCTAGAAAAATAAATTAAGAAAAAAATCATTGATATATGTTTTTTATATTGGTGTTAAAAGACATATATATCAATTCTCGATCCGAGGTAAGGGATTTCACCTCAATTTCACTTCATTAAGGAATGTTTTAATGTTATATAACTAATTTATTTTATATGGTAAATATACATCCCTTTAAAATTTTATAACATAAATACTTCATAATTTATATTATTTTATATTACAATTCATGTTCATTTATCCAAGTTTATTTCATTAAGTTATCAAAATAGAAAGGGGTTTCTTAACTCAATTTCCTTTAATAAGGTTATATCACTTATACATTGATTATATAATGTAAAATTTTATATAAAATGGAATTTGTTTTATTTATGTTATATTTACAATTTTTATGTTTTTTTACATTTTTTACACATAATCACTCCATTTATTAATTCCCAAATCAATTATATGCTATTTTTAAGTGTTATTTGTCTCAAATTTTCTTTCTTTGGGGAAAAAATTTATGTTATAAAACTATCTTATTTATGATATGTATAAAATTCTCATTTTAACTATTATATAATTAATATATTAAATTTCATAGTATTTAAATTTTCATTTGAATGTATTCTTTCATGTGTATTATGGTTCAAAAGTTACAAAAGAGGTAGAGGCTTTATGTTTCAGTCTCCTTCCTTTTTAGGTTGTTTATCTTCAAGGTTCCTTTGGGGAAAATAATATGATATTATTTTATTGACCACATATCTTTTATTATCCTCTATTTATTAATGTGTTTTACATATTTAATTTCAATTTCCTACCATAATGACTGAAGAAACATCAAGAAAGTTATTTTAAAGTGATATCTATTTGGTTTCTTATTTTATATTGGAAATATTTCTATTATATATCCTTGTTTTATAAAATTATTTCAAGAATGTTCATTTATAAATATAAATTATTTCCAAAATTTATTTTAATTGGTCTTTTACCATCTTTTAAAAGGCTCTAGAAATAAATTTCTTAACATTTTCTACATGGGTCACTTTTTACAAACTATTAAAAAAAGAATGTGTATTTTTAACATTTATGAAATGAATAGATTGTACCACTGTCATGAACAGTATTTCCTATAAATATTCATTTATATTTTTTTGAGGTTATTTTCATAGTAATTAATCTTCACAAAATTTTGTGAATTTTTAGTTTTTAAAAATGATTTTTAAAGTAAAAAGGTGTATTTTTCTTAATAATTATTTTAATGATATTTTAATGGTATTGCTATTTATTAAAAACAACAAGACTTTATGATATATATGATCCACTGAGTATATGATTTAATGATATAATCCTTATTATTTATATAGATCTATTATGATTGTTTCAAACTAATTTTCATAAAACTTGTTCTTTTCCTAGGATTAATAAAGTTATGAAATGGATAATGGTTGTTTCTATGAGTTTTATGATGAAATTAATGATCTATTTACATTGTTAAAGTTATGTTTTTTGGAAATTGTTTATGATTATGGTTTGTTACATTAAAAATAAAGTATGGGTGGGTACGTTATAGACCTACAACACATTGGGTACGGATTATGTTCTCTGGATAATTGTGTCGAAATTCGATGGTATTGGTTATTCCACTTATAAGAGTGATTATAAGAGTTATATAAATATGATTATCCAAGATACCAACTCATTCTATTTATGATTTCTATGAGTTTTCAATGATTACATTGATCAATATTGATATCACATGGCTCGTTATTATTGTTTCTTATGACTCTTTCCCTTGTTAAATATTTATGCCATGTTTCATGATTGGTGATGCAGGTATTATGGGTATGATTTATCTTAATTTATTCTCATACACATTTATTGTTTCATCAATCCCTTATACAATTTTTATCCTCACTAATAAAATTAAATTATTAATGCTTATGTTTACCCTTACGAAGTGTTTGAGCACACCCTTATTATGTTTCTTTTTTCCCATATTGTGAAGAAAGGTTTTAAGTATGTTATACCTAAGAAGGTTGCTATATGTGAAGAATTTAGAGCGAGATGAAATAGATATTTATAAACTAGTTTTTTATGGTTCCAAGTTGTTAGGATCTTATCCTAAATCTATAAAACTCTAAACCAAAAAGTTTATTATGTATATATGTGATCCAGTATTTCAGTTTTATGTCATATGTTTTTAAGGGTTGAAATTGGGTCTTGTTTATTGGTACCAATTCCTAAAATGTAAATTTTATTTTTTTAACATCAGATTCGGGAGTGCCGGTTCAGGGCTATCACAATTGATATCAAAGAAATTTTTAGATGAATTTTATGATTATAATATGTTACTGTGAGGTTAATTTAAGATTTATGGATTACATCATGAGTAAATATTTCTAAGGTTGATCAGGAGTTTAAATTCATATACCCCATTATTATATTTTATGTGGTCGTATTTTAAGAAGATTAATGATATTTTAAGGATTTGTTTTATTGGATTGAGGTATATGTAACCCTATGGTTTAGTAGATTATTTTATAAGAATTATATTAAATTTTTGGGGATGTAAGCTGAAAGTTATGAGATAAACTTTAAGGTTAAAAATTTCTTTAATGTTGAATTATTGAGGTTATTTAGGATATATGGTTATATATTTATAGAATTATCTATGTTGAAACTTTAGTGTTATTGTTGAATTTTGAGATTAATATATATTCATATAAAGGTTTATTCATTTTGGATTTTATCTTAGATTAGGCTAACCATTTTATTTTTATTAAAGACGAGAGGAATAGTTTGTTATCATATAGTGTATTATTTGATTCATTGTTATTGGATTTTAGTGATTTATGCATGAAAATTTTTTATCTTGGATGCTCTTAGTTTGGAGTAAAACATGATATTTTAGTGAAAATTGATTAAAGGATGATATTATACTTGTCAAATAAGTATATTTCTGTATTTTCTTGGTCTACATAGGTAAATAAATCTCTCAAATATATGAAAGGGGTCATGAAATAAAAAATTTATCCTAGTACCTTTATTTTTAAAAAATTGATGGTCTTCTTAATCACTTATTATTTTTTGGTTTTGTGGTCATTAACTTTATCATGATTGCATTCTATGTCATATTCCATCATTTGGACATTAATTTTTTCCTCCATGTTGGTATTTTCACTTCCTAATAATGTTCTCCTTTTTGGAACCATAGTATGTGTTATTCAAGATGATATTCCTATTTCTTTTTTCGTCTTTTCAAAATGAAGTTTTATTAACCCTTTTTTAGGTGAGTTTTCAAAAAATATATCTTCAATTTTTAAAACATTGATTATTGAGCTCATGTTTGAATTGGTAGGACATCATTTATTAAAGGGTGATAGACTGTAACACCTTGAGATTTTTAAAATAACACTATGTTTCATAGCGTATATAAAAAACAACATTGAACTTAAACAAATCATGAAATATTAATATTTAAATATCATGGATATACCATAATCATTAAATTGGAGAGTATAAATAAAATTTTACACATTATTAAAGAAATATAAAAGTCCAAATAAATAAAAATATATGGATTATTACTTATGAAATATGCACCCAATTTTTAGTAAAGTTATTTTATGCGTCAAAAAAAATTCTTTAAAATATAGTTTTTATTTATATTTTGGGAATACATTATAATTAATTTCGAAAAAAAAAATTAAAAAAATTATTTAAAAAAATCCATTTTTTAAATCATCATATCAAAATTATCTTATGGTAATTTTTTTTTATTTTTCTAAAAAGATTGTTTTTTCAGTAAATAATGAAAAATTTTACTTATTATAAATTGATAATTTACTTTGAAAAATATGATTATTATAATAACATGAACTCAAATTAAATTATTTATTATTTAATTATATAATCTAGTTTTTATCATTTTTATACCTCATTTTGGGATAAGTTCATTTTCTGGATTAAAACAAAATTTTCTAACAAAACTATTTTCCATTGTATTTTGCATTTTAATATTAAATTAATTTCTCAAAATTATAAAAACTGAATTTCAGAAAAGGGATTCCATATATTAAATCAGGATTTCTATATTTGGTAAATATTCCCCTTTTATCTTTTGTCATTATAAATAGTAACAATAGTAAATAATTGACATCGCAATAAGGGTAAATCGGGTAATTAAGGTTAGAAAATAATATTATAAGGACTAAAAATGATTCCAAAACATGAATTTTTCCCATTATATGAGTAAATTTCATCATTTATATCCAATTTTTAAAAATATGGAAACTTGGTACCATATTTCTTTGATTTTGACCATTATAATATTTAAGTAAAAGATAAAGAAAAAATGTCAATTTCATTCTTTTAGTATCAATAATATTTTGTGACATTTATAAATACAAATTATTTTTTCTATAAATGTTTATTTTAAATATTAATGAATTATTTGTATTGTGTTAATTTATTTTAAATTTTTATAGATGAAATAATTACTTTAAATTTTTATGTAACACCAACACATTACTTGCACGAGCAGTATAAAAATCAAATAAATAATCTTTAAAACTCTAAAATAAATTTTTTTTTGAAATTTAATTTGTAACATTAATTTTATTAATAAATATAACATATTATGTATTTTTAAATGTATTATATTCTAATTGCATTACTACCATTTTGTTTTGAAATTCAAATTAGTTGAATAGTTCCAACAATTAAATAATTGATATTTTATAATACATGTTCATTTTTCTAATGGGTTTTGATTCAGAAGTTGGAAAAATAGTAAGAGATTTCTTAACTCAATTTCCTGTCATTTTTTTATATCACTTATTCATTGATTATATTATACCAAGATTATGTATAAAATTTAATTTTTTATATTTTTTTGTATTTACAATTTTATGTGTAGATTAAAATTTTTTACACAAAATCTATCCATTGATTATTTCTCAATTCAATGATACGATATTTTTAAGCGTCATTCATATCAAAGTTTTTTTCTTTGTGACATAAATTTATGTTTTGCATCTATCTTATTTATTAGGTGTATATACTTAAAATTTGACATGTTATGTCATTAATCTCCTTATTTTAATGATATTAACATTTTCATTTGAAGTTATTATTTCATGGGTATTACAATTTGAAAGTTACCAAAGAGGTGTAGGCTTTATTTTAAAATATTCTTTCTTTTTGTGATTTTTTATGTTCAAGGTTCCTTTGGGGAAAATCATATGATCTTATTTTCATTAATCATTTTTATTTTATTCTACTATAGTTATTAATGTGGTTTAAATGTTTAATTTCTATTTCATTCCTTATTTATTAAAGAAACGCCAATAAGTTTTATTATAAGTGATATCGATCTTGGATCTTCATTAATATTAAGAATATTTCTCTTATATATCCATTTTTCCTAAAAAAATTAAATAATGTTATTTTCTAAACAAAAAATATTTTCTTTAACTAATCAAAGACCCAATTTTAAAAGGTTTCAAAAGGAAGGTTCTTAACATTTTCTACATGGGTCACTTTTTTCAAAAATTTTGATAAAGAATGTTTATTTTTAAAATTAATGACATGAATGGATTTTTAAAAAATAAGTAACATTATTTTCATTGAAGAATCTTTGATATTTTTCCAAGTTTATTTTCAAAAAAAATATTGCCACAATATTTTGTGAATATTTATTTTTTAGAAGTGATTTTCAAAGTGAAATTGTTTTTCCCCAATAATGTTTTTAATGATATTTTAACGGTATTTTTATTTATCAATGACAACAACCCTTAATGTTACTTATTCATTACTAGAGATATTTTTTAATTATATTATCATTTTAATTTATCTAGATGGATTATGATTGTTTAAAAGTTATTTACATGGAACTCTTTCCTTTCAATGGGTTAATATAATTATGAAAGGAATGATAGTTGTTTCCTTGAGTTTTATGATGAAATGCAAGATCTAGGAAATTTATTGAATTTATGGTTCTTTGAAATTGTTTATGATGATGGGAGGTTCTATTATAAACCAATGATGGGTGGTTTCATTATAAATCAAGGACGGGTTATTACATTATAAAACAAAGATGGGTGGGTCTATTACATCCCTCCAATGCATTGGGTAATGATTATGTACTCTAGAGAATTATGTCAGAAGTCTACCATATTGTCTATTTCACTTGAAAGAGTTATTTTAAAAGTGATATGAAGATGATGTTCTAAGATACCCAATCATTTTCTTTAGGCTTGTTATGAGTTTTTAATGATTCCTTTGATCAATATTGATATAACATGGATCATGATTGTTTATTCTCGTGACTCTTTACCTTGTTAAAACTTTATTACAAGTTTTTTTATTGATGTTCTAGGTATTAATGGGTTTTATTTCTCTTATTTTATGATCATGCACTTTGATTATGTCTTTATACCCTTATTCTAATCTTATTTTCACTAATGAAATTCAATTTTTAATTTTTATATTTACCATTACTGGTCGGTTGAGCTCAACCTTATTATAATTATTTTTCCTTATCTAGTGAAAAACAAATAAGTATGTTATACCTAAGAAGGTTTCTGAATGTGAATAACATAGTGGGACATGATGTATATATTTATGAACCATTTATTTATATTTCTAAGATATTATTAGTTTTTCCTAAATCTATAAAACTCTAAACCTAAAGGATCCTTGGGTATGTAAGTGATCCAATATTTATATTTGATGTCATGTGTTTTAAATGGTCAAAATTCGGTCTTGTTTAATGGTATCAAATCCTGAAATTTAAATTTTATGTTTTTAGCATCTAATTCAGGTTTGCAGGTTAATTACTATCACAATATGTGATTAAGGGGTAAGTTCAAAATTAAATTAATAGTATAACAACACTGACTAACCCACCCACCCACCCCCACACACACACCCTAAGTGTCAGACACGTCCCCATGTAATCCAAACTTTTTTCTTAAGGCTAAGTTCTTCATTTTCATACCATAATTCATAAATCTAAATCCATGTGATGTTATGATACCGCTATTAGGTTTCTACGGTGTTGAATAATACTTAATCATGGAAATAGTTTTTATTTAGAAACCACAACCCAAGATCCCCATTGTATAAAAAAAGGAAACTTTCATAAATCCTGAAAATGAAAAAATCTATAAAAATTTGTTCATTACACTAAAGCAGCCATTGCAGCATCTAGATCACCATATATTTGTTTTAAATAGAACAATGGAGTGGAATAAAAAATCCCCCCACCTCTGTAGGTATCTATGGTCTAACCAGATCTCACATCATATGTGGGGGACACACCATTGTAACGTCTCAGGTTTTTAAAATGGGTCATTTTCCTAGACAAAATTGAATTTTATGTTTGGTGGATAGGATAAATTACATTTTTGGATTTGGGACATAATAATGAGATTTTGGATTATAACCTTTTTAGATAGGTTTTAAATCCTGGTTAGTGCCTCAAGAGTTTGAATGGGTTTCATAATCATTGAGATTCGAAAGACCAGTTTCAGGAAAAATGGACAGGGGTGCTTAGTTGGTGAATGGTTTGTCTAATCATTCATCCTAAAATGTGTGGGATATTTTGTTAAGGGTAATGGTTCTCTAAAACTGTGTGGCCCCTACTAAGAAACTGTGTGTAAGATTTCATGTGTGCAGAGTCCCCCACACGGTTGGTGCATGGTTTTTCAAACCCTACGGCCAAACCATACGAGATTTATGTCCTTTAGATAGTGTGCAATGCACAGTTGGCACACAGTTTTTCAAACCATGAAGTAATCATACAGGTTTTTAAACAAACCAAAATGAACTTTTCCCCCTCATTTATTTAGAGTATTTTCCCACTTTTTCTTCTCCCACGTGCAGCACCTCTCCCTAGACCATGGATCTCTCCTACTCCCCTCTTATAGGATTTGAGCCTCTATCTTCATAGGATCTCTTATTCAATATCTGTTGGTGGCATTGGATTCCTCTTAGTAAGGTATTCATCCATTTATCTTCTTCTATTCATTTATCTCTCCATATTTAATACTAAATCCATATGATCACTTTTTCTCTATTTGTAGTATATTTGTCTAGAACCTCTATTTCTCTCATCTCAACTCATATTAAAGGCCAGTATTCAACAAGGTAGTACCTTTGAGAATAAAATAGGTGGTTCCTAGATTTCTCTTAAAATATACAATTGTTATGGGTTCTGTTATTAAATACACACATTTGGGTTTTCTAGGTGAAACCCTTAATTAATAAATTCTTGTCTTTAAATTGTTTAACTGATGTTGTGAGATGTTGATGGGAATGCCCTTGCCTCTTTAAATATGTTATGTCGGGTATGGGTCTTGTGGTTGGTTGGGCTGGTTATGCTGTGTTATTAAATTGTTAAATTAGTTAAATGTGATATGATTATATTGGTTCCATAAGAATGTTTTGGGAATGGCTTGAGATACATGGGGTGATGTTGATCACTAGGTTTATGTGACATTTTTAATCAGGATTGTGGGGATGTGTTCGTTAGGTTGAGGGCATGAACTCAAAAACCTGGGAAGGTGATGACCATTGAGATTTATGAAACACGGTTCACATGTAGAAATAAGGTTTTAAGATGGTGTGGATTAAGAATTTTTGGTGATTATGGCTCACTATTGTTGGTAGATATTATCATTGGAATTGTTTTCACATAGATTGGACTCAGTTGAGGTGGTTTTGAGCACTCATTATGGGTGGAGACCTCCATAGTTTTAATGGGTTATGGGATGGTGTTGACCATTAGTTATGTTGGATGTGATCACTATATAAATCCATAGTTGATAGTGTTTAAGACCATTGGATGGGGGATGAGTCTCAGGGTTATATTTGAGTCGGATGGGCTGAGATTATTTGAGGATGGATATCGGCGTTCCCTGGATGTCAGGTTGTTGAGCCGATAGTGTTTTATTATTTATTAAAGTGTAGATCTCATTGTGCCTTGGACATAAGGTTGTTAAAAAAATGTTTTTTCATTATATATTGGAGGACGAATATCATCGTGCCTTGGGATATCAGGTTATTGAGTCAATTGTGACTTTTGAACAAAAGTCTGTAGGAAATTTGATGTAGTTGTTCGTCTTGCTAAGGATATATCGATTACTAGATTGGTGGAACAAGAGGTGTCGAATGGGATGAGGTGTTTGGTGAAATTTATGTGGATGAGATATCGAGGTACTTTTTGTACGACTAACCATGTATATATCATTCCACTTCTGTGTTGGTCTAAGTAAGTAAAACACTCACTTGGGTTGTTGAACACAAGTGGAGTGAGATGATTATTATTATGTGTGAGTAGCTGCTATTTATTTATGTATGTGTATAGTGTATAATTTGGGGTATAAGATAGGTACATATTGGTGTTGACCTATTGAGTTCATACTTAAACCCTAAACAGGCCCCTCAGGTCACATGTAGACTTTATAGCGTTGAGATCACGTAAGAGATTGAGATTGAGAGTTAGACCTTAGTGATTAGGGATGTACTGCTTTTGCATGGAATGGATGGAAATGGACTAGGTGGTTCCTCTCCATTGATATGGAACTTATTTTGGGATTTTATATATGTACTTTATTATATAGTCAAACATAAGTAACCTTTAATGTTTTTTAGGTATGACTATTATGAAAAGTGTTATTATCTAAAAAGGATATAATGCTTTTGGCTTGTTATGGTCATTTATTATTATTGCTTCCACTGAGTATATATTCATGTTTCTACTATTTAATTTGTTGATTATAATAAATTATGGTATTATGAATTTTATTATTTTCATCACCAAAGGTTATAGTCACTTCACTTTCACTTAATCAAACCATCGCTACTAGTCATAAGACTTTGACGTACGGGGAGGTGAGCCTAAGTCATAGTGTCCCACCATCCTGAAGCACAAATAAAGTGGAAAATAGGGTTAAGATTCTACAACTGTAATCTATGATTCTCTAGCGTCTCATGATGCAAAGGAGGTTAGAGAAAGAGAGAATCAATGTTAGGGGGTTTTGGTCTAGCATTATCCATTTTCCCCCACTTTAATTGCATGATAGTGGTATTTATATAACCCTGAGGAAACTCATAAATGATGCACACATTAACTCATGTGTTATAATGAATGAATTGATTTCTCTGCCAATTTAAGCATCATATGAATGAATGTAACACCTCCCTTGTGTAATAACTCATGAAACACTTCCATTAATGATAGATTACCTGAGTAATGTTCAGATGATAATGATTATCATTCAAACACCACATTGTTCCATGTTCCATACATTTTCTACAATGTATTTTAAAAATGTTAATCGCAGATATATTACATCAATTAATTCTCAATAAATCTCTTAAGGATACATTGCCCGCAATTTTTTTCTGGCATAATGCCGAATACTATGTTCTATATGTATCCTCAAGGTCATAGTCTAAAAAAGTGAATCATATGAAATACTAGTTTTAGTGAATTATCCATTTATTTAGACACAGCAAGACAAAATCAGTAACACTCTTCTTTAAATATGGCCACAAAAAAGGACACATGAGGTCCCAATACATCTTCACAGTGACTAGATGTATAGCTAAGGATGAATTATATAACTGATTTAACACCTCCTCATGCAGCCTAACAAGAATCATTTTATATCCTCAAGAAAGGATAATTGCTCCCCACCTTTGAAAAATCCACATGGTGTATCATCTGGGGATATTTGGTTATGCAGGACCCCATATTCATTATCTTTTAACTAGACATCCCTCATGCACTAAAGTATAATACGGTATACCACCTTTGATCAAATATAGGCCCCTTCCCCCTTATCTACAATGGACAACTGCATCACCTACATCTACTCATATACACCCTCCATCAACTAATCTTGGTATTTTGTACTAGGGCCTTCACTGACCACATTGATCTTTCCTTGAGTATAGACAATATTCAAATCATAGTTGTAACATCCAAGATCCAGATGCCACTCAACTGGTGCAGCATACCCAGTTGGCTACATTGTCTCAAGTGCATTTCCCTAAATGCCAGAAGCTGCTGACTAGAAGTGAGGGCCTAGGGTGTGATAGTGGGGAAAATATGCCCTCATTGGTAGAGTATAACATATAAGAATAAATAATAATACCGTAGCAGAAGCAGCAAATAGCATACATCTAAAATAAATAGTGGAATACTGATAAGATAAATAACCAAGCATCATCCCATAAAAATATGGTATGGCATGTCATGTTCTAAGAAAGTAGCCAAAATAGGTAGACTAAAAAAACCATAATATATGTTCCAAAGGAAAAAATAAACAAAGGAAACTAAGAAACATTGCAAGACTCAACTCGGTTTCATTCTCTTTGACTCCTAAACAGTATCTCAAGTACCTATAGAAGGGAACTTTCCCTTATCAACACCAACAACAATAAATCTATTTGGGAACAATATAATGACCCAAATAGGGTGTGAAAAATAAATCCCAATATGTAACCACCAGTGATCTGTGCCTATCCGTCTGTGAGTATATGCAACAAGTAGTGTACAAAAAGGAAAAGTAGCAAACTAGAAAGTACTCAAAAGTAAACAATCCTACAAATCCTATTTTTCATTTTTATTCATTATGTTCAGTTAAACCATTCAATTACATTGAATTCTATAAGCCTCAAGATCCATCCTAAGCCTGTCAATCCCCCGTATAACAGATGCTCAATAGATACCTTAGAAGGCTGTCTAAAAAATTAAAGTGAAGACTGAATCTAAGCTTGTGCTTTGGATTGGCAGACACATCATAACTAATTCCATTTCAATATTCAATTAATAATCTTACCTGTAGGCATAGAAAACCCTGCCCTCAGGCATAACCAATCCTCTCCCATAGGCATAACAAATCCTCACCTGCAAGCATAACAAATTCTCACCTGTAGGCATAAAAAAATTTCACCCGTAGGCATTGTAGTCAATATGGTCGAGCCCGGTATATCAGCATTTCAGTATAAAAGACAACACATGTAAATTATATTATTACATGGTTAACATTATAACAACTTACAAGGTAATCATACATATCAAGAAACATGTGAATTAAACAATCACAAGGCTTAAATGAAAATTAGAATATCATGGGAAAAGGGGAAACCACAAATCCCTACCCCTTAAAAAATAAATCAAAATTTATTACAATTTTAATTCCATAATAAATTTAATTCAGACTCAATGACCCAATAAGGTAAAGAAAGTCATGCCTCATGGGTAACCTCAGCCAAATTTCCATAAATTTTCATTCCAAGGGAACGCACCCATGAGGTGGCCTTTAATCAAACCAACAATATCAAAAATGATTAATTTAATTTAATTCATGACCTAATCATCATTTAGAAACAAAAAGGGTGAATTGACATTAAATTTTACACTATAAACATGGTTGAATGGCAATATGACACATATAAAAAAATCTACATCGAGTGAATGGCACAAGACTACCTACCTCATCATAGTATGACTCTCCTCGTCCAGTGTCAGGCTTAGATTCACCCAAGAATAGAGTAGATCTACAAAATGGGTATAAATGCTCAACCTTCAATAACTATATTGAGATAAAAAATCAGGATTAATGGCTCAAGAGGAATCAATAGATCACCGATCGGGTTTAAATGCAATCGATGGAGAATGAAATGGGGTTCGGATGATCAATCAAGAAGGAAAATATCGTCTTGCGCTGCTGTTCGTGTAACAGGGTGAGACTTCTATCCATCTGACAAAAAATGATGCTTCTACCTCATTTGATCAAAAAAAAAGTACACAGTGTGTACTTGAGACTATACACCATGTCCGTACAAATTCTAGCCAGACCATTACATGATCGAGTACCCTGATTACACGGCGTATAGCCTTTCATACACAACACGTACCAATAAGTACACAGAAAGTAGTTCCCAGTAACATTGTGTAAAAGTCCTAGTTCCTTCCCCACGACCTCTTTTCCCCCATGTTCTTAATTATAAACTAAAAATGAAATATCCATACCTTAAGAAAGAACTAGTTTCTTATAAATTTTCCCCCTTAAATCAATTATTCTCTGAATTTTCTTCCAAGGGTGATGAAGAAATATCTAACAACAACTCTAACCATTGTGATTGTATGTTTAATTACCTCTCCCATGTCTAGTCCTACACTCAGTCGTGTTTCCATAGCACCTGTACTAAAGGAATAGACAGTCCACGGAGAACCTTCATGCTACGATCCACAATACAAATGGGATGCTCTTTAAAGAACGCATCTTCCTGCAATTCCACTTCCTTGGGATAAAAGGTGTGAGGTGGGTCTTAAAAGTAAAATCTCAATTGAGAAACATATAATATTTCATTCATATCCATGTACCTCTGAGGTAATTTTAGTCGATAGGAAATCAGCCTGACCATCCCCAAACTCTCAAACGGATCGATGCATCTTAGTGAAATCTTACCATGTCTCCTGATTCTCTTATGTCCCAACCTTAGTGAAACAATTAAGAAAACTATATCCCCAACCTCAAACTCCATAGGTCATCTACAGCAATCATCAAAAGATTTTTAATGAGACTGTGCAGTAGCCATCCACTTCTGAATCAACATGACCCACTCATAAGTCTCCTGTATAAGAAGTGGCCCCATTAAGGTTTCGTCACCCACCTTCATCTAGCACATAGGTGATCGGCATGTCCTAATGTACAAATCCTCAAAAGGTTCCATCTATATAGTTTCCTAGAAAATTTTATTGTATGAAATTTTAACTAGGGGAATATACTTCTCCCAAGAGACTCCAAAGTCTAGGAAGCATGTTAGCAGCATGTCCTCTAGCACCTCTATCGTACGCTCTGACTGGCCATCAGTCTGAGGGTGGTATGTTTTTCTCAAAACCACCAATGTACCAATAACACTTTGAAAACTCTTCCAAAAACAAGACATAAAGAGTGAATCCATATCTAATATGATAAAATAAGGGACCCCATGAAGTCATACCACCTCACAAATATATAGCTTCCCAATATCATCAATGCTAAAGGTCTCCTTGATCAAAAAGAAGTGAGAGACCTTCATAATTCTGTTAAACACAACCCACATAGCATCATTTCCTCTAGTTGGCCTTAGTAAACCAATCACAAAATCCATCACAACATCATCACATTTCCACTCCTGAATAAGTAACTACTTAAAAATCCTGGTTGTCCACTGATGTTCTGGCTTCACTTGTTGATAGGCGGAACACCTCGTAACAAAACCGGCCACTTCTATCTTCATACCTGGACACCAGTACTGATGGTGCAAGTCATGGAACATCTTGGTAACTCTGTGATGTATGGACCAATCTAAATCATGAAACTCCCACATCAACTCCTCATGTATGTCCACTGGAACCTAGACATTCCCATGGATACACAAGATCTCATAATCACCTACCATCCAACCAGGAGGTGGATCCTCACCTACTACAATCTATTGTAGGACTAGTCCTTCTTAAGCTGATAGTTGTATCATCCTCACTCGGTCCAGGAGGGTAGAAATCACAGCTAAAGGAGAAAGTAAATTCTATCTTTGACCGTCATGCACCTCCAAGTGTATCTCAAATAACAATGTTATAATATTCCACTCTCTACTGGCCGCATGCACTGCCTGTATCTGAGTCCTCCTACTCAGTTAATCAACCACTTCATTTCATTTTCTAGGTATGTAGGCAAGATCGAAGTCGAAATACTAAAGGTATTCCACCAACCTTCACTACCTCAAATTTATATCACGCTGAGTAAAGATGTACTTAAGACTTTTTTGGTCTGTATACACCACAAAACACTCTCCCAAAAAGTAATGTCTCCAACAGCGCAAGGCCTAAAAAATGTGACTAACTTGAGATTGTTCATTAGACAGTTCCTCTTTTGTGACCTAAAATACTGAGACCCATATACAGCAACTTAATCCCCAGGCACAAGCACCGCTCACCGCCCGATACCTGATGTGTCGTAGCACATAGTGTAACTCCTACTCAGCTATAAAAAATTAATATCGGTGCTAACGTTAATCTCCCTTTCGAATTTTGAAAGGTCATCTCACAAGAATCTGACAAAAATTACTTCACATCATTCTTTTTCAGGCCCATCATCAGAACTTCTAATATTGATAATTAATGTGTGAAATGCATGTAATAACCATCCATCCATATAAAACTCCTCACCTCAAAGACTTTATTGGGATGATTCTAAGTAACTACTTCTCTCAATTTCTCTAGGTTCAATGATACTCCTATCTTCAAGATGACGTGAGACAAAACGTGAATTTTATCCATCCAGAAGAGGCACTTTGAGAGCTTAACATATAACTGATTCTCTCTCAGTGTCTCAAAATGATCTCAAGATGTGTGGAATGGACATGTCGATTATGGGAATATACTAAGATATCATCCATGAAAACCACCACAAAAGAATCAAAGTAAGGATGGAAAACTCGGTTCATCATTTCTAAGAAAACTGATGGCGTGTTCGTGAGACCAAATGGCATAACCACATACTCGTACATACCATATCTTCTTCAGAAAGTTTTGAAAGATATCTTTAATGATCTAACATGCACTTGATGATAACCATATCTCATATCAATCTTAGAGAATACCCAATCTCCTCAGAGCTGATCTAAGGGATCATCTATTCACGGAAGAGGATACCAGTTCCTTATCATTAACTAGTTTAATTTCCAATAATCTATGCATAGCATGAGGGTACCATCTGCCTTTTTCACAAAAAGGACTGATGAACCCCAAGGAGTAGTACTGGTTCGGATGAAACCCTTAGCCTCCAAATCCTCTAGTTGCTTCTTGAGATCTTGAAACTCTGTCATAGCCATTGTATAAGGAGGAATGGATACCGATGTAGCTCTTGGTACTAGCTTGATAGATAACTTTACCTCTATTACAGGAGGTAAACCTAAAAATTCATCCAGAAAGACATCCTCGAAATGGTCAACCACTAGACGAAAGTCTATATAATGTGTCCCATGGTCATCTAGATATAAAATCAAAATCTGTGATGTAATCCCACTCAACCCACATTTTACGGGTCAAGATTGGCTTTCTTGGACATCCCACTCTCCATTGTATAGAGATGATCTTCCTTCTGGTGATATAAAACTCACTTTGTGGCAATAGCAATAGAAAAAGGCATGAAAGGAGACAAACCAGTACACTATGATTATGACATCAAATCATGTCATCTATAATTCATATAGATTCCAAAATAAGTGACACCCACCAATTTCAAGGGGGAACTCCTTAAACTAATGCAATGCTACCATCCTTATCCCCAACAGAGTGTCTAGAGTCATAAATACATCAGAAGAGAAAACACAGATCCCAAGGCTCTTTGAAATGTTCATAGATATAAAACTATATGAAGCCCCTATATTAAAGAGTGCAGAAGTGAAAATAGAGGAAGATAGAATAGTACCTCTAATAGTAGAAGGTTTCGGATCGTGCTCCTTCTGGGTCTATTTCACTGCATAAGTCTGACATATACCATGGCCCTAAGACACTGCATGGATACCCTGTGCTGTCGAACCCTACTATCACTGAGATCCTAGGTTCTAAATACCAAGGCCATGACCACCACATCAGGATGAACATCCTTGCATATTCCAATTCCCTGACTAGTGAGAAGCTGCTAACCCTGCTCCTGAATGTGGAGTCAGTGTGGAACCTCTCTCACTAGATGTTGGTGTAAAATCCCTACAGAAGCATGGTATATGGCCCATCCTGCCACAAGATTGGCACTCGACTTGGTTAATCAGACATTGAGGTCTTGTATCCTCAGCCCGTCCACACTGTTATCACCTCGCCTAGATACCAAAAGAAACATTCTAACTGCTCGTATATCTATGAGAAAAGATCATACGATATATCATTCCCTCGATCAAGACACTACCATATCTCAGTGTAGAACCGCCAAGGTTCGAACCTCCAGCATCCTGAAGATTATACTCGGTATTCAGTGCCTGATTCACTATCTCATATACATAAGGAAACCTAAAAACATTCACCTACGAGAAAATTTCATACCTGGGAACATCCTCAAATATTCTAGACTTCTATGTATTGTCACCCATCAGAATAGGTGTGAATATTTTAGGCTCAATGAAATGGTCCAAGTATTCTATTACTAACATAGCGCCCTACTCCAAATTCATGAACTCTCGGGATCTATAGGCCCTCAACATCTTGGAGAAATTGTTCTCATAGAATATCGTTTGAAAATATCCTCATTCCATATCCTGATGATGCACTTTATGTGTTATAACATCTTACCACATCTTGGCTAAATCACGCAGCATGTAAGTTGCGAATATGACACTCCTCTCAGGAGGTGTCTCCAGATGCTTGAAGATTTTAAGCATAGTCTCGAACCATGACTCTGCAGCCTGTGTCCCACCATCCTCTAGAAATGTAGGAGAATGTTGCAGCTAGAATAATCGAATCAGTTATTCTATAGACGTGGCAGGATGAGGTGCTCCCTGGAATGTCTGCATAAACCTCATAAAGCCTTCACAGAATAGTGCATCAGCACCTTCATCTAGTATAATAGTTCATGCCACAACTGACATTACTGAAGGATCTTATAGTATCCCATGGCCTACCACCTCCAGGGTATGATCATTTCCACTCTCTTGATCTACTATTGGAGGTCTTTGTGGAACCATTGCTTTGAAAAGTCAAGCACACACCCCTCAATATAAGCTTATTTATCAAGGTATGTAGTCCAACAGTGCCAGAACAAAAAAAGGAGAATAAAATCTTCAAAAGTTCAAAAAATTTTATTAAACAGCGTGTACAAACCACACACGAAATGTACTCTCATGCTCTTACATAGGAATGTACTCCTACCATCCTAGGCGTGTAAACATCTCAGGTGCATGGTGTATCATCTGAACACATGGTGTGTCCCTTTAAACTCTCACATGGGTGTGTAACTCTGCCTTTTTGGTCATGTAAAAGTCCTAGGTAAACAGTGTTTTAGGCTGACAAATGTCATGTACTCAGGTCTTCCATCCTTGCCATGTACTTTTACATGGCCAGAGCCACACGGGTTTGCCTATGTAAAACTACACACAGTCTACATAAGGTACACAGTGTGTTCGGATCAAAAATCAATAACCTGTTTTTTCTCTCACACGCTGGTGAAACAATCATCTACCACATGGGTGTACTCACAGTACATGACCTATACTTGGAAAAGTTCTTTTATTCCTGAACATAAGAACACAATTAAAGTTTTTATAGAATCACATGATGTGTTTTCTGGGTTTCTGGACAGTAAACCTCAAAAACATTCCCAGAACACCTATTTTTTCAAAAGGACACAATGGTGTGAAAAATTTAGATCTACAAGGGGCCATAATACCTGTGAATAAAAACAATGAATCCACATATAGCACATAACAACACAATCTATATCGCAAATCTGAAACATGATCTACCAAATTCTGATCCAAGTGGGCACATACTCTTCAGGGTCCAAAGTTTTGAATCCATCCAATTCAACCATAACACATAACAATACACCTATCACAACATTAGGTATATCTATCATGGTGTCTATCACAAGACCTTTCATATCTATCATTACATCTATCAAAATAGAATGCAATCAATAATTCTCTCTAAATGGCATGGAAATAATGCATGGCATGTGATTTCTAAAAAGTCCCTATATGATGCATGAGATCGAACACCCTCATCTCATCGTATTTCAAAAAATTTGAACCACAAAAATATCAATAATAAGAGCATAAAACAATTGTTTCACCCAATGGTGAAGTCGAATCAACTGTAATAGCTTAAAATCCAAAAAACACAATTCAATTCGAGGTAATTTGGATTTTCCATGTACATGGGGTAGCTACTCTCAGGAATAGCTAATTAACAAACTATATTTACTTTATATCATCTCCAAATATTAAATAAAATTAGGAAATAAATCTTTGATACCCCAACTAGTGCATCATACCAAATTCGGATGCTACTCAACTAGTGCAGCATACTCGGTTAGCCATATGGCCTCAAGCGCATTTCCTCAAACACCAGAGGCTGCTGACTAGAAGTGAGAAACTAGGGTGTGATAGTGGGGAAACTATGCCCGCATTGGATGAGTGTAACATATAAGAATAAATAATAATACAATAGCAGAGGCAATAAACACCATACATCTGAAATAAACAGCAGAAGACTGATATGATAAATAACCAAGAATCATTCCATACAAAAGATGGCCAAGCATGCCATTTTCTAAGAAAGCTTCTAAAATGATTACTCTATAGAAATCCACAATATATGTTCCCAAGGAAAAATAAATAATGGAAACTAAGAATAATTTCAAGCCTATACTCGATCCCATTCTATCTGACTCCTAAATAGCATCTCAAGTATCTTTAGAAGGGTTCTTTCCCTTATCGACACCTACAATAATATAATCTGTTCAGTCCCAATCGAATGACCCAGATAGGGTGTGAGAAATAAATACCAGTAGGCAACCACCCAAGATATATTCCTATCTATCAGTGAGTATATGCAACAAGTAGTGTGCAAAAATGAAAAGCAGTAAACTAGAAATTACTCAATAGTAAAAAATCAAATAAGTCATGTTTTCCATTTTCATTCATTATGTTCAGTTAAACCATTCAATTACATTGAATTATATATGTATTGAGATCCATCCAAATACCTTCAATCCTCTGTATAAAGGATGCTCAAAAGATAGCTTATAAGGTTATCTAAAAATGTAAAGTGAAGACTGAATCCAGGATTGTGTTTTGGCTTGGAAGATGCTTCATAAGTACACTACATGTACCTATAAGTACATGCATGTAGTTCTCATTCAGGTCATGTAACAGGCATGCAGCAATCCCCTTGACCTATTTTACCTTATTTTCTTAAGTATAAACAAAAAAGGAAAGATCCATACCTCAAGGAATAACTAGGTTCTTATAATATTACTAGAAGAACTTCAATCATCACATTTGTATTAGGTTAATATCTCTCTAATTAAAGATGTACCAAAAACTCTTATAGAATATATAAACTATGATCTTCTCACTAAAAAGGTAATTTCTTTAAGACTTAAAGGTTAACACTACCGCTTCTACCTCTAAATAGTGTTCCACATAGTTCTACTAATGAATCCATAACTATTGAGCCACATAAGCAATCATTTTTCTCCTCTTCATCAGTATACATCCAAGCCCGATTATAAAGGCATTGTAGAATTCTATGTTATTGACTCTTTCCTACAATAACTTATCAATATTCTCCTCAATTCCTCAAAATCTCTCTGAAATTTCTCAAACTAAATAAAGGGCTTCCTATTTCAGGTAAGGGTGACTACAAAAAATAGCTATAAATTGGTGTGTGTGTGTGTGTGTGTGTCTATATATATGCATGAATATTAATATAATAATATATTATATGTAAATTAATATATTAATATTATATATTTATTTATTTATTTACAAATATATTTGTAATAATTAATATAATTTCATATATATAATAACACATATTAATATATAAATATATAAAGACATGTAAATTTATTTATTTAATAACATATATATAAGAAAATAATTATATATAATTATATAATAACATAATATAACTTTACAAAAATAATATTATCAGAGTAGTGGTAAATTTTTTTCATCAGGGGAATGTAATCATGTTCTCAAACCACCTTTTGATGCGTATAAATCATTTTAAGGTTCTATTGGGTGGGGAGTGTTTTTATGAACGCAAGCATTGATGTATAGGTGGGGAGGTCTGTCACAAATGTAAGTGATGGGCATAGGGAGAAATGAGTGGTCCAAGAGCACTAACGGTGGCATGGGAAAACCAAATTTGAAAAATAATAATAATAATAGTAATAGAAACAACAACAACAATAATAATAATAATAATAATTAAAATAGAGATTGAGGATCCTCATAGGGAAAAAATCTTGGAAAAAAGTAAAAACCAATTATAAATGTTAAATATTAAGAAAACCTTAACCACACTTACAAACAAGGTTAAATTTAGCCACATATTATTTAACTATATTTTTATAAAATATGGTTTTTAAAAGTGAGTAGTCATTGGAGCTTCAATCCTAGAGAAGCGTGTCACAAATTTTCAATATTATCTTAAGGTCATGAGGGATATTCAAACCTAAAACATGATTTTGGGGACTCTTAAACAAGAACTGTCTTGATATTCACTGACTCCACAACTAATTTTTCCAAAAAAATGACAATCTCTAAGAATTAGACAACTCAAATCTAGAATTGAAACATCAAGAGATTTCCATAGAATGGGTGCATATGAACAAAGTCAAAAATAATCCTGAGGTTCCAAATGTTTTCATCCTCTAATGATGAATAAACAAGGATGATGTTGATGAAGTCGACCAAAAACTAGTCTAAAATGGAATAGAAGATCTAGTTCATGAGTCTCATGAACATATACGGGGATTTCATCACATCGAAGTGCATCAAAAAAAACTCATATTGGATTTAGTAGAATTTTAATGACATATTTGAGATATCCTCCTAGGGAAATTGAAGTTATTGATATTCAAGCCTAACATTGATCTTAAAGAATTACTTCACTCCATTCAACAAGTTGAAAAGGTATTCAATACTCAGAAAAGGATATTTCTTCTTAGATATCACCTAATTTGGGAAAAGATAATCAATATAAAGCCTCAATATCCAATCCGACTTGATAAACAAAACGAGATATATCCAAGGGGACACACTACATCTGTAGAAACAATTTTCTATAAGGTCCTACAATAGTAAATTTTCTCTTTGGGGTTATTTGAGGTCAATTGATTGGATATAGAATATACTGGTGTGGTCTCAGATCAATACAAAAGTCTATTTCCCTATGATGGAGAAATACCATAATATCCTTAAAGAATACATTCATATACACCACCACAACTGTGAGAAATTTTTCATCTAAAGAATATGTCACAAATGGAGCCAAAATAATCAATTGAGGGGTGATTGGTTGTACCTCCCTATACATAGTACCTACTTTCCATGACTACAGCTCCCACTCACCCATGAAATAGAATCTCGATACATATTCTCAACAACACACCACTCACCAATAGAAGCAATCTATCAGTGAAAAAATTAAGGATAATCAGTTTATACCAAGGATGATATCACTAGGATTTATCCCCACCACTATTATGTCCCATTAAAACCACTCTCCACTAATTACTAGATCATATAATTGGTATACGTGGGTGAGTGTTTGAACACTTTCAGTAGGATTAAATAGCCAAATAGGTCGGTCTAGAGTATCAATTGGTATTTATAACTCTAGAACTAGGGATACAACAATAATGAAATATCTTATGCTAATATCTACTAGTATGGGTTCCAAAGTAGAGAATATATAGATTGTACCTCAATTCATGTAAAACATTGCCTAGTTGTAGTGCTCCATTTCATGTATCTAGATGTGTATGGGGATGCTAACTCCTTGATTATGGAATTTTCCATCTAGAGGTAGTAGTAGTAGAAGTGAATCATAGTGGCTTACACCTATAGCTCCACTTCCTCATGCACCACCAACTCCTCCATCACAGCTACCTCCTTGAGGACCACCTAATATTCCTGGATGAGGTCAATGATCATTACATTATGTCTAATGTGGAGTTCCTTCTACTACATGAGTACCCTATATTGCATGTTAGTTCAATAATTCTCAAGAAATATATCTAAATCTCCTAATAATAGCAAATATTATCTCTTGGTTGACTGGATCCTTTATGCAACTCTTAAGTTTTTATCCTCCTAGACTGAAGCTAAAGACTCCACTCATGGATGACCATCACCAACACATGCCACTTGTTTTCCCTCCACCAAGAATCACTCGATCACCGATGCTATCACTAAAACAATGGCATTGTTGGGAATGAAAATTGGAATAATATCATCTTGCATGCCTCTTAGAAGGCCATTCTTGATCTTTTCCACTCAAATAAATCCATAACAGATCATATCAAGAGATAAACTCATGAGGCCAATAAAATATCATGTTTAATTTACAAAATACATGTTATCCTTCTATAGAACCTAAAACATGTGGATGCATAAGTATTTTAATGTAGTTGGACAATTCTACTCACAGAAGAGGCACTCTAACCCTAACCAAAAACAAGTTTCCTAATCAAGGGTAAAGATGATCAAGGTCCACCAGTGACCCATCGTAGTGTGTAGAAGCCTAGATTCTAACACCACAATCTAATCAGAATTTGTTCAGACCAAGAAAAACTTTTGGTCACTACCTCCATCCATTCCTCTAATATCTAAGTCTCAAGATCTCCTTGGAACCTAACAAGTCCCTATCATTGGAACTCATGAATCACACTAAAACTAAATTTATCCTCATCAAATCTAATGAAAATGATATGTTGCTCGACTGGTGGAGGAACATCCACCAGTACAATTGTAAGTGGGTTTATTTGTTACTCTACGTGTATAGGCACTTAACACTATACACCTAGTGAAGGAATCTCATGATTTAATCCTTGAATAGAAGTCTCATTATTCATATGGTTGGTGAGAGAAGGATCAATCATTGGCACAAGCACATCATGACCCTGTCTCAGGATCCTGGATGGATTTTTGTGTGGAAACATCCTATTTTTAGTAATATAGACCATGATTATTAAATCATATACAGGAATATAACATAATAAGGATAGGAAAATCAATTACCATTTCCAATATGTTTCATGTGCCATTTACTTGTTCCCTTTAATCATTACCTTAGAGCACATAGTCAACAAGCATTTAATCAGAGTCCTCGTGAATGGATACATAATCCACCACACCAACACTAGATTTTATGGCCCAAAAGTTAAAGTCAGAACCCCTAGAAACCATTTCCCAAATTTCCCAAACCAATACTCATACGATATCTCAATCAATACTCTTTCCCTAAGACATTATCAATCTCATACAACTCTAACATGACATAACCCATTGGGACCCCACCTGGGCTAGCAGTATGCTTAGCATACCAACCCAAGTCTGCATTCGATAATATAGGGGCTAATGATAAGCACTCAGTAGGAATTATAAGAACTGATCCACCATGGGCCCTCCTAAGCTAGTAGTAAGCCTTTAATTATATCCCAAGCCCAACTCTAATAGGACATGGGTTGCTTACTTGCATCGAGTTGGGATATCTCACAATATTTGAGTACTGGGCCTATGAAAACAACAAACATGCACATATATAATACACAAGATGAATCCCAAATACTAGAAAGATATATAAAAACAATAGATCTTTTTATAATTAATGCATGATACAACAAGAAAGAGTGAAACACACAAGGTAAATAAAAGGGAAAAAATCATATGACATGTATCTAAGAAACAAGCACTGAGAAGATCCTTTACATTTCACATACTCCTAGATCACTCTATGGACACATTGGTCCCCATCACCATGATGAATCACCATGCTCTAGAATGTGTTGTCAAGCATCACTAGGCATCAACTCTAAACAAGCCACACTAGCTCCATGACTAGCTGACCCATCTCCAAACCTTTGCATCATATACACAGACACAACATGTGTGGGCATAAGGACCATTTAGGGGTGAGTATACACCTAGGAAGCCTCAAAGGAAACACAAAGCAAAAAAGTCAACTCAACCCTTGATATGAGAGGTAACCAGGAGGAATAAAATGAGGAAATACCAAATTTCTAAGTCATCTTAAATATCATAGTACTAAGGAGTACCCTAATGAAATACATGGAAGAACAATATATATGTGTTATATAGTTAGAATTATCAAGGTCACAAGAAAAGGACAAATCATCACTTCACCAACCATCGATAGTTATAAAACATAATCTAACAAGAAATCTCTAAATATCTAAGAGTCTACAATTCCTAAAGTTGATATCCAACTATATATCGCCTCTCAATGGAAATGTTATAGGGAGCTAAGGAGTCATAAGTCTCGATGTATCCAACTCAACTCAACCTCTTTATCTACCAAATTACTTACAAAAACCATGAAGGTCAGACATATCATATCTGAAGCTTGCTCATCAGATGAAGGAGAATCGAACCCTTTGGTCCATCAATGTCATATCATCAATCCAAAATTTGAACTTCCCTTTCTAAACAAACAATGTAATCTCACAAGTTTTATTATGGAGGAGTTGAGCCTCACTAGAAGACACCTCAATCGATGGAGTAACAACCCCAGTAGAGGACCTAAACCCCACCTAAGTCCTTAAATAATGTATTACATACTACATAGATTGAGGATATACACCCCAAGTGTGTGTGTGGGAGTAGTAACCGCATATATATAAAGAAAGTGATGGACCTTTGAACTTATGTAACCTTACCAACCCCAAAATAATTTATAAGATAAAACATTAACCTCATCCTTGACTATCTAAAGATATATATAGAAACCTTCTTATACCGCCATAAATATCACCTTTGATATATATGTAAAGTCTATATTAACATTCTACATGAAGGACACCCATAATGGGATATTCAGTTTCCCAAATATGAGTCCCAAGAAAGTAGATATAAAAATTTAAAAGGTTTGGAAGGAGTATACAAAGTGTGTTATAGGGTACATGGCATGTAACCACTAACTAGTATCCTAGAGATGCACTACAACACTACATGAAATGCAAGGTCCACCTACATGGAATATATGTTAGACTACATGGTGTATCAAGCTAGGTGGGGCACTCGATTTGTATCATGGAAACTCATGTCATGGTCCACAAACACACAATTTATAGTCCCAAACCACATAGTTTGTAAGGAAAATAACCAATTTTTCATGTATTCCATTAAAATCCATGCAGGTATACTAGGGGTACATGTCATTTGGAGTTACACGGCGTGTGATGTTTAACTCCATCCAAAAAATATATATATCATACTTGTAAAATACATGGAGTGTGTTCTTATAAACTAAACATCATATATTCAGGTTTCTGAACCAGGTTCATTCCCTTGACCTAAAATAAATCCTTATTCGTTGATGTCTCTTTCAATCATTTTTTTCTTTATCTAAGGCATCGATAATGATTATAAATCTATCAAACATCGATATCCTTCCAACCATTACCATAAATAAAATCCATCACCACCCATAGAGACTCTTTTCACCTTATAAATTATTTTTTAGGTAATGAAACTAAAACTTCTTTGAAACTCTCATACCTAATTCACTCTAAACAATAATCAAATTAGAGATAAATTAGACCTCAGGTGAACCTCCCCATACACCCAAATCTTCTAACTGGCATCAAGGGTCTAAGGTGTTACAGTGGGGAGACTACCCCCCCCCCATATCATAGTGAAATTATAGAGGAAATAATAACAACTAGGTACACACATATAATGTATAAAATAGACACTATGATAAGGGGAAATAAATAAATACATACCCAGGTTATATCAAAATGAATTATATACAATTAAAGTAGTCAAACTTCCCAAAAAATGTTATATACATCACTATATGAAAAATAAAAAAAGGAAAAAACTAATAAACTCCTCCAGAAATGGTCTTAAGTCCTAGGTCGATCCCAAAACCCCATGCTCAATACTAGTAGTCTAATAATGCATCAATCAAAGGGCTCTTCCCCTTTTCCTATCCCACAATCATAAAGTCGGCTCAGGTAACAATAGACAACCTAAGCATTGTGTGAGTATGACTTAGTAGGCCACAACCAACAACATATGTATGAATATCTAGTCTAAGTGATGAGTGAATGATGATGTTAATAATAAACAAAGTAAATAAAAATAAACAAACCATGTAGATTTCCAAATTTCAAGGTGACACCATGAATCGACCATACATGCTTTAGCCTAAGCAGGATATTTCTGTCCATAGTAACCCAAGTAGGACAAAAGAAATCATTGGAGTGTATCTATATCACTCTAAACTAATAATCACTAGGAATTAAATGGGGATTTCACCAAGTAATTCCAAACTAGTAAAACCACAAATCCAAGGTTGATTTTCCCAAGGCATTCCAAACTAGTCATCATCACAAATCCAAGGAGGGTTTATCCATGGAATTCTAAACTAGAGTCATCAATCCAAATCCAAGGGGGGTTTCCCAAAGTCATTCCAAATTAGAAACATAAATCTGAATCCAAGGGTGATTTCCCCAAGGCAGTCCAAACTAGATTCTTCAATCTAAATGCAAGGGGGATTTCCCCAAGGTATTTCAATTCAGATTCTTCAATATAAATCTCAACGGTATTTTACCAAGGAATTCAAAACCTATGTCATCAATTAGAATCCAAGAGGTATTTCCCTAAGGTTTTACAAACCAATAATTAAAATACAAGTGATTTGGAAATTCATTAAACCATCCTTAAATTCACACTAAATTGGTCTCATAAAGAAAAAAATGTACTCCAACATGTAGTCCATATCCTAGATCATGAACTAGGCATCCCAAACCATACAATCATAGTTATTTATTTATTTTTATGATCCATTAAGATCACCCCTTTGATTTTATAACTATATTCCCAAGTCATTCTCAACCCATGGGTGGATAAAGTTCTAGTGTGCTTTCTAAAAAACCATTCATGGCATGTGGATAGATTCAATTTTATAAAGGAAATATATTCAACATTTACTTATATTTTTTTAGTTCAAGTGTATGGTACGTTGGCACAATCTCACATCGTACAAAAAATGGTGAGACTTTTCATGGATATCTTACAAACCACCTACCTTATTCCCATAGATGATTACTAAACCAATATTGGTCTTTGATTTGAGATAAAATGGTAGAAATTGAAAAATAAGAAGAATACCCACAAAATATGGCATATTGGTTGAAAATGGTGTGAGGTCGCTTAATAGTGAATGAAACTAAGTAGGTATACTAATAGAAGGGTAGACTAACTTTTATCTTCCAATATCAACTAATGATGCTCGATTCCACTGATGAATAAGGGAGATATCCATTTGAAGGGAGAAGAAATCCAAAGGGGGGGAGGTTTATCATACGCCCTACTCAAGGAATTTCCACTTTCTATTTAACCCCCCCCCATAATAATTAATTAACTAAACATAAAAAACACAAAGAAATATTTCATGGCATGAAAACTTTTTCACATCGTGAACAATTTGAGGAAGGGGGATTTCACCTCTGCTCGACCATTTCATGGTGTAACCCAATGGTCACATAATGAATGGATTCAACCAACATGTTTTCAACTACAGGGCTGCTCATTCCTCCTAAAAAAACTTTTTATCCATTATTTCCCCATAAAATCTTTACAACTAAGGAACATATATGAGTCTCAATAAAAATATATAAGAATCCATACCCCAAAAAATTTTAGGGTTTTACAACCTCCCCACCATATATATGTTCATCCTTGAGCTACTCTCATATACATTATTAGGCATTGTCGGAAAACAACCATAGCCATTAGTCCAATATATCAGACTCTTTCACCCATGTATCCTCCTAGATATATCTTTTATAAAACTGCACATGAACCTGAGGATGTTTCTTATTGAAAATACACTTCTTAATCCAATCGACTATGAATACTAGAAACTCGTAAAAATATGTGTTAGCCTAAAGCTCCACATACTTAGTGTTGATCACATGAGACAGATCAAGGAAGCACCATCAAATCTACGATACATAAAATAAATCGTCAGTCTCACTAAAATTCTATAGAATATCCAACTAGTATGCTACTAGAGCGATCCTCACCACTATCACAAATGGTCTCACATACCTGGGCTCTAATATCCCCTATATCTAAACACAATATTTTCCTAAACTCATCAACACTCATAAGAACACCTGATCCCAAACCTCTAACTTCAAAGGTCTATATTTTTGGTCCGTATAATATATCTCTCTACTTTGTAAAGTCTCTATTCTCTTTCAAATCAACATAACATGCTTCGAAGTCTCCTACAAAAGGATTGGCCCAATAATTTCTACCTTACTAGCCATTAACCAACCCAAAGGTAAATGGAATGATATACCATATAGATCCTCATAAGGTTCCATTTGTTTCTACAATTGATAACTTTTATTATAGTTGAACTCCACTAAATCCAATTGGTTCTCCCAGGAAACACCAAGTCTAGGAAACACACTCTCAAAATGTCCTCCATAATTTGTATAGTCTTCTTAGACTATCCATTGGTATGTAGATGATATTTGGTGCAAAGGTTCACCTATTTACCAAGAATTTTCTATAGTATTTCCAAAATTTCATTGTAAATCAATCATCTATTTCAAAAAAAATACTCTTGTGTATCCCATATAAGTTCAAAATCTCTCAATCACAAACCTTACCCAACTAATATACTAAAAAGGTCTCCCAAATGGGTATAAAGTAAGATACCTTTGTTAGTTGATCCACTATCACCTAAATTGCATCCTTACACAAGGTCTCCTCATCAACATCATCACAAAATCCATAGTAAGGATATCTCATTTCTAAATGGAAATGGGAAATGGATGTAGGAGATCGGTGATCCATTGGTGCTTGATCATTAGCCGTTGACAGGTGGAGCACTGCATAAAAAAACCTACAACATTATTCGTCATCCCTAATCACCAATAATTTTAACACATTTCATATACAACTTTGGAATACCCAGGTATACCACCCAATTTTAGGTGAGTTATTCTCACATAATTTACTCCCATAAGTTTTTAGGGACCAAGACATGACCATGAACATGTAGGATCTCATCATAATCGATGGACCAGTCTAGTGGTGGATCCTAAATATATATACCATCCCTTATATCCAAGAACTCTAGATCTAATAACTGCCTATTCTTAATCCTACTGAGATGTATGGTTTCAGTAGACCAGAATACAAGGGTCACCTGACCCTGGTACTCCTAAACATCTAAATGTACATCAACATAGAGAGTCACTGACTTCCAGTTACTGCTAGACACCTAGATCACCTGATTATGTGTCTTCTATCTCGTCACATCACCTACTACATTACCCTTCCCAATGGTATAATTCATCATGAAATCAAATAACTATACATACTGAACCCACTTCCACTATCAAAGGTTTAGGTCCCATGGTGAGAAAATGTATTTCATCCTTTTGTGAATTGTATACGAAACAAATTTCTCCCCTAATAAGTAATTTCTCCAACATCTTAGATAATTCACTACTATTATAAGCTCTTGGTCATTTATAGGTTAATTCTATTCATGCGGACATAACTTTTTGGACCCACATGTGACATATGACTACCATGCATCATGACTTATCCTATTCAAAACCATGATATATCACAACACATGGTATACTATTTACCTAGATTAGGTAGGATCAACATTAGTGTTGTATTCAACCTACCCCTTAGCTCCTAGAAAGCACTCTTATAGTAATTAGACCAGGAAAAATTCACTCCATTTTTAGTTGGGCCTTTCATCGGTGCTTCTAAATTGGAGAAGTCTAGAATAAAATTTTGGTAACAACCGACTAAGACTAAAAAGTTGAAAATCTAAAAAACATTCTTGATCCAATCCTATGAAATAATTACCCTAACCTTATTAGTGGATAAAAATACCCCCACCTCGGATATCGCCTGGTCCAAAAAGTGTACCTCATCTATTTAAAAGTGACACTTAGAGATATTTCATTACTACCAATTCTCCCTAAGTGTAATCAACATGATATAAATTTTCTCAGTGTGTTACACCCTTGAAATAGAGTACACAAGGATTTCCTATACAAATACAACAATTAACGTGTATAAATATGAGTGGAAAACCCTATTAATCAAATCCATTAATATAGTAAGTACATTCATCAGGATGAATGACATTACCAAATACTCATATATAACATAGTTGCTACTAAAATTAGTATGAGGAATTTTTTAGAGTCTTACTCTCATCTGAGGATAACCTGATCTCAAATCAATCATAGAAAATACTCAGGCACCTCTTAACTTATCAAATAATTCATTGGTACATGGAATTGGGAGCCAGTTTTTAACCACCATCTGATTCAGTTTCTGACATTCAACACACAATCAAAATGATCCATAAAAATTCTTGGAAAATAGGACATGAGAACCTTAGGAAATGTTCTCAACCAAATTAATCCCTTGTCCTTTAGCTCCTCTAACTAATTCTTAAGCTCTCATAGCTCTATAGACAGGCTCTGTGCCTGACATGAGCTCAATGGTAAACTTCACTTCTCTCTTAAGTGGAAACCCAAATAAATAACTTGTCAAGACATCCCATAATTGATCAACAACAGATAAATAAACACCCTTCTATGTGTCCCCATAATCAAAAAAACAAACTATCCACTCAGGTATTAATCCCACCTATGTTTCAACGGTACGTCCCTTCTCGACCTTCCTAGATATTCCATTATCCATATATGTATAATTTCTACCCTTAGGAGAAATAAAACACATTAAATAAAGGTAATACTTTATGTGGTCTTGATACCATGCTAACCAATCCATCAAAATAATAAAATCAAAACCAATCATATCTAGTACAAAAAAAATTATATAAGAATATATTATTGCTAACCTCTAGGGAACACACGCTATAGTAGATAATACCCTCTGACCACACTTTTAATGACATGTTGATCGACATCACCCCAGAAAAAATACTCTATAACTAACCTCCAAAAATATCTAGATATAAAAGAATGTTAATCCTCTATATTAAATAGAGCACATTTTAAAGTAGAAGCTACCAATATTGTACCTCTGACAATAGAGGGTTCGACATCCTAAGCCAAAGGAGTAGGTTTTATAACAAATAATCGGCATGAACCATGGACATGAGTCCCATCCTAAGATCCCATATCCACAATTCCCTACTGATACTACTGCTCCTAACCTTGAGAACTATTCCCACCACCTCAATATGAATAGTCAATGAAACTCTAGATACCCACCTTCCATGGTGTAGTTGATCCAACACCATAACTCTATGCCTTCATATATCCCCTATCACTTTTAATCCACTATGCACTCCTGTAAAACATCTATAGGTTTTCCATTATTATTTATGATCGATACTCTAATGGTGGATGGTTTTAATGAGAATGATAGTGGTCGTTCCTTCCACAAAAGTGGCATCACGAAATGTTTTCATCCCATAGAAGAAAATACACTTTTATTCCCTATCTACTCTTTCTTCCGCTACTCTAGCATGAACAATTAAAAGAAAAAAAAATTACCCAAAGGCTCACAATTGGTTCCCATAATATAAGATACTTTACCTGATCCCCTAACTTCAATTAGGTTCCTCTCTTAAATAAGAACCTTATTCACTACCTCAAAAAAGTATATAAGCCAAAAAAACATTCACTTGAAATCGAATCTCATAAATTATCCCATATTCCAAATGTCTCACCCAAGATACCTCACCCTCTGCTATCATAGGGGAAAATAAATGTAAGATAGTGAATCGATCATCATAGCCCACGACTGATATATTCCCCTACATAAAGTGTATAAACTCATTGGACCTATCAACCCTCAAGGTCTCTGGGAAAAATAGGTTAAAAAACTAGTCATAAAGTACTTCTAAGAGAATCCCGTTTACATATCTACTTGTACAAGTACATCCCAACACTACTAAACTGACCCTCGAATCATATAAAACACAAACTTAGCCTTCCACTCTGAAGGTATCTCCATGTGCTCAAAAATCATCCAAAGAGACTCAATCTAGAACTTAGTTGCCTGGGGTCCACCCTCCCCAGAAAATAAAATTGAATGATATAGTTTAAAATCTCTATTTAGCTTAGAAATCATCGGTTCAATGTATGAAGGCTCTCTATCCATCTCATGTACTACCCGTAAGAAGCACACTCGGAGTTGATTATAACATACTAGACCAGGATGCCACTCAACTGTGCACTGAGCTCGATTGGTAATGTGGCATCAAGCATATCTACCCAAATTCTAGAGACTCCCAACTAGCAGTGATGGCATAGGTGATTCATTGGGGAGACTATGCCCTCATTACCAGAGAATATTACAGCAGAAGTTAAATATATTCAATATCATAAGCAGATAAATAAACATACAATAGAAAATTAAGACAAGATAGGAATATATATATATATATATAATCTATAAATTTATCATTATCAATGATTCAGATGATACATGTATCTAGAAAACTTCCAGAACAGGTACATGGAAATACAATACAATAAAAGTATCCAAAATGACAAAATCCCAAAAAGTGATCCTAGTATCTTAAGCCTCAACTAGGTCTCATTCCCCACTACTCCAAAAAAATGATCAACAAATAGTGTGAGGGCACCTTCCCCTATTATCACATGCTACCATATAATTTTTTTGGGTCCCCAAGGAATCCCAAATAGGGTGTGAGATAAACATCCCATAGGTAACCACCCAGAAGTCTATATAGTTCTAAACAGCATGAATTAGAAATCTAAACAAGTGTAAGTAAAAATTAGTGTACATGTGAATTCCCAAGGCATATGTCTACTATAAATAAGTAATACCAAATATCCTCTCAAGAATCCCTACAATAAGTTTTATCTCCTAAAAAAGGCATCTATAATAAATGTAAACGAGTTACATGGCATTACCATACATCCATCCATACCCTGTCCACACGGCCTTTTCGTATAATGTAACCATATCAAAACCTCACGACCTTGCTATATAAATAAGTGTATACCACTGAGGTATGTATCCAAGGGGTCAAGAACCAAATAATCCTCATATATTCCCAATAGAATCACAATAGAAACTTGGTAAAGGCACCGGTTGGAGTCCTAGGAGCATGTGTACCAATATTTTCCACACTAGTCAAGGAAATCTATATCTCAGGGATAACAAGGCCCGAGGAATCCCATGGAATCAAGACCCTCGGAGCATAATCTATTCAAAGAGTCTACTACCATGTTCCAGATCCATGTAGATCCATCCATGGCATATATACATACATTCATCAATTTCATATCATAAAACAATTCAATTCCATATTCGTCTACCCACTCATATAATAAATTTCATTTAATTACATTATATGAGTATACCCACTAATATCATCAAATACATTAAATTAAATTTCATGAGTATACCCACTCATGCATTTTATTCCCATTAAATCAAGTCACAAGGTTATAGCCGCCCATTTATCAACATTATCCATTTAACACATCACATGGGTATACCCACCCATTAATCACAATTTCCACTAAAACCAAATAATCCATTAAAAATAACCAATGATTATACCCATACATTTAGAAAAAATTCATTTATAATTGGATTTACATAACAAGGAAAGCCCAAAAAAACACATTGGGTTGTTTAACATGGTATAATCACAGTATTTTCATATGGTGCACCCCATGGGTGACCTTATTTTAGGAAATGGGTACCAACACATCACAATGAATCCTATGGGAATCCCTAATAGGTACAATTACATCTATTTCAAGTAACCCATTAAAAATTAGGCCCATTCCAGAAATTTCAGTGGGTGGCATAATTCTTGACAACTCTGAAAAGCACCAAAAGCCAAAAGAAAAGTATATACCACCTACCATGGTTTGGTAGTGGATTGTTAATCCAGTATCAAGTCCTAGTTCAACCCGGTTTAGGAGAAATCTAAATAATGGATGAAGAATAAGAAATTGGGGTATATAATCCAAAAATTAAATAATGTAATTGATATTTAGAAGAATCAAGAAAGGATAAAAAAGGAAAGTAGATCTTACCAATGCAGATCTGATGAGACAAATCATGTTCTATTCGAAGGTTGGATATAAAGTTTAGATCAAATCCTATAATAGTCACCCTTAAGTGCTTAAATAGAGGATAGGCTTTGTACATGGACGGAAAACCTAATTTAGGTTTCAAAATGATTTTCATTTAATTTAAAATTATTAAAATTTCCCAAATTACAGGGGCTCCATGGTTTACCATCACAGTTTGTCAAACTATACGAAAAATATGCATAGTTTACTATAGGCCAAGGGGAACCTACATGGTTTACCCATATAGTTTAAAAACCATTTTTAAACCATGTAAAAAGCCTCTTTCAAGTTCTCTAATGACTACATACCTACTCGCATCGGTGTGAACCTTTTCCCACATGGTTTCCTCAAAATGTGTGGCATGTATTCCCCTATTGTCCAGCCTTGCATGGTTTATACAAACCATGTGTCCTACCCACACAGTTTTTACTAACCATGAACTAGGCCATTTTTAGCCCAAAACCTGGTTTCAGGCTCCAAACAATCCCTGAACACCTTCAAAACACTCATGATCAATTTGGTCACTCACATAAGGCCATACTAAGGCATTAAAACTAAAAAATGAGGGACATGTACTGCATATAAAAACCAAAGTTCTTCTAATATTCCCTCCTTAAAGAAATTCATCCTTGAATTTCTCTCTGAAGGGTGATCAAGATTTGTCTGAGAACAAATCGGGCCACTGACCATATTTTTTTCCCTCCCACTCCCAAGTCACATCCTGTAAATGATCGTGTGGTCACAACACCCATACTAGAGAAAATTACAAGAATCATAAAACCTTCTTTATCCTATCAACAATATGAATTCTATCCTCCTAAAAGGATGGATCAATCTACAACTTGACCTACTTAGGATGACAAGTGTGAGATGGGTCTAAATGATAGTGGCACAACTAAGATACATGGAAGACATCTTGCATGACTTGGTACCTTTGAGGTAATTAAAATATATAGGCTACCAATTAGAATCTCTCTAGGATCTAGAACAACCCAAAAAATCACAATGAAATCTTACCTTGTCTCATAATCTTCCAGTGTCCCAACCTCGGTGAAACACGTAAGAAAATAGGATCCCTAACTTCGAACAAGAGATTTCGTACATAGAAATTATTGAAATATTTTTTATGAGACTATGATGTATCCATTCTCTTTTGACTCAAGTGGAACTTCACATAAGTATCCTGTAAAAGATGCAGTTACAATAAATATTCCTCAACTACCTCCAATCAGTTTAGGGGTGGTCGGTATAGCCTCCCATATAAAGCCTCATAATTTTTTTCTCTATCATCGCATGATGACTATTATTGTATTAGAACACAACCAAGGGATTGTGCCACTCCCAAGATCCCCCAAAATCCAGGATTCATGCTCGCAGAATGTCCTTCATTACATGTATTGTATGCTCTAACTAGACATCAGTGTGATATTCTATTAGCAGAAACACCTATGTACCAAGCGCTCTCTAAAAAATCTGCCAGAAATGAGATGTAAAGCAGGCATCCCTATCTAAAATAATTGTGTACGGTACCCCGTTGAGTCGTGCTATATCACAGATGTACAACCTTCTAAGATCATCAACACTGAAGGTATCCTTGATCAGAAATAAATGAGAAACCTTTATGATCCTATCAACAACAACCCACACAAAATTGTTACCTTGAGGTGACCTAGGTAAACCAGACACGAAATCTATCACAAAATCATCCCATTTCCACTCCGGAATAGGAAACATATGTAAAATCCCAGTTGGTCATTGATATTATGCCTTCCCCTATTAATAGGTGGAATATCTCTTAACAAAAACAGCGACCTCTATTTTCATACCTAGCCACCATTACTGATGGCGTAAGTCATGATATATCTTGGTGACCTTGGGATGCACAGCCAAAGTCGAATCATGGAACTCCCTTGTAAACTCCTCATGTTTTTCCACTAGAACCCAAATGTGACCATGGATATGTAGGATCTCATGTTTTCATACTGTCTAACTAGGATGTGGGTCCTCACTTGCCACACACTCCCATAAGACTAGGCCATCCAAATCTGATAGCTACCTCATCCGTATTCTATCCAGTAGGGTAGAGGTCATAGCTAAGGATGATAGATATTTCTATCCCTATCTTTTTTGCACCTCCCGATCCATCTCAGAGAATAATTCCCCAAGCTTCCATTTTCCACTAGCCTACTACACTACTTGTATATGAGTCCTCATGCTCAGTGCATTCGCCACTACATTGTCTTCACTAAGAATTTAGGAAAGCTCAAATTCAAAGGACTATACCTACTCCACCCACCTCCACTGCATCAGATTCAGATCATGCAATATAAAAATATACTTATGGATTTTTTGGTCCACACAAAACACTATCCCAGTAAATAGTGTCTCCTACAGTGTAATGCAAGAACAACAATAGCTAGCACAAGATTGTGCATTGGGTAATTCCTCTCATGTGGCCTTAGTTTCCAAGACCCATATGACATGACCCTATCTACCTACATCAACACTGCTCCAAACCCCATACCTAATGTATCGCAAAACATAGTGTAGCTCCTACCCTACTCTATCAGTATTATAACTAGTGATAATCTCAACCTTCCTTTCTCCTCCTGAAAGGTTGTCTCGAAAGAATCTAACCATACAAACTTTACACCCTTCTTAATCAATCTCATTGACGGTGCTACTAATCATGTAAAGTTCTATAAGAAGTTTCAGTAGTAAAAATCTAGCACCAAGAAACTCAATTTATCAAAAAAATCTTATGATATTCCCAGTAAACTGTATTTATCACCTTCTCTGGGTCTACTAACACTCCTATGTCTAAGATGATGTGACCCAATAATTGAATCTGACTCATCCAAAAGTGGCACTTTTTTAGCTTAGAATATAATTGTTGCTCCCTTAGTGTATTCAAAATGATCTCTAGATGGTTTTCATGGTCATTTTGATTGTGATTGTACTCCAGGATTTATTCCATGAAAACCACCACAAAAGAATCTAGGTAAGGATGGAACACTCGGTTCATCAGCACCATGAAAACTATTGGTGAGTTTGTGATACTGAATGGCATAACCAAATACTTCTATAGATCATACATTCTACGAAAGGTTATAAGAGTTATGTCTACAGGTTGAACACATATCTGGTGATATAATTATCTCAAATCGGTCTTTGAGAACATTCGTGCTCCTTAAAGTTGATCAAACAGATCATATATCCATGGTAGGGGATATCAGTTTTTAACTACCAGTAGGTTTAGTCTCTGATAACCCATGCATATCCTAATATTTTCATCTTCCTTTTTCACACAAAAAATACCATCAAACCCCAGGGAGTGGTATTGGGTCGAATGAACCCATTTTCCTCCAAAAACTCTAGCTACCTCTTGAGCTCCTACAACTCTATCGTAGCCATCCTGTAAGGAGGAAGGGGTACCATTGCAACTCCTGTCACTAGCTCGATGGAGAACTCAACCTATCTATTAAGAGGTAAACCAGAAAAGTCGTCAGGAAATATTTCTCTGAATTGCTCAACCACTAGAGGAAATTCTGTCTGATTGAATCCCTAATCATCCAAAAACTAACTAGAAATATGGATTAATTGTCAAATTTAACTAACACGGTAAATTGGTCAAAGAGAACCCCATGAAAATCAAATAATATTTTTCTTTAAGAATTCCTTTTTAAAAAAGTATATATTAAATTAATGGAGATAAATATAAATATAATTAATATAAATTTAAATAGTCATTAGAATGAATTAAATTGTTTAAACAAACATACAACAACTAAAAATACCCTAAAAAACATGAAAACAGAGTAATAAGGAAAATTTTAGATTCTCATCCATACAAAAGGGTAAGTTTAAATAAATTAATAAGATTTAAATAAAATGTTAAAATATTCGGTAAATTTAAAAAAACTACATAAGTTGCATAAGGGTAAAAATAATGTTTTATAACCCACATAAAAGAAAAATACCATGCTATGTAAAGGTAACAAGAATATCTTACACCATGAGTAAGCATAACATAATATTTTCACATGACACATAAAGGTAAACCAATATTTATAATATTAGTGTAATTGTAAATATATAATTATATAGGTTTCGTAAAGGTAGATAGAGTTTTATATACCTTGTGTAAGGTTAATTATGCATTGTGTAATGGTAACACACATTTTGTATACATTGTGTAAAGGTAATATTAGAGCTGCGTAAGAGGAACATTAAATTTACATATGATTTGTAAAGGTAAACCAAATATTAGGTAAGGGTAAATAGGAATTTCTAAGAATTTAAAGGTAAAAAGGATTAAAACTCATTTAAGAGTAAAAACGAGGTTTTAAAACATATCTAAGGCTGAAATGAAATTAACACATGATGCATAAGGGTAAAAAATAACTCTGGTAGAGTTAAGAAAAAAATTATATAGCTCGTATAAGGGTATAAAGGAAACTTATAGTACTTACATAAAGGTAAAAGTGAATTTATAAAACATGTGTCGAGGTAAGTAAAATACTTAGAAATAGTATGAAAACTTTAAAGTTTATTCTATATAAAAAATAAAATAATTAAAGAACAAATGATGAATAAAATTAAAACTATATAACTAAAAAATATTTATAGGCATAAAAAATTAAAATATTTTTTTGAAATAATAAAAAATTGAGTGGCATAAAATATATTTAAATACATTGTTTTGAAAAATAGTAAAAATGTTGAGAGGAATTTGTAATATTCAAAACATAAAATAAATAAATAATACATATATACTCCAAAAAAAATTTAAACACTGTTTCAAACCAATATTAAAAAAATTAAATAGTTTTAAAAATGGTTTAAAATAGTATTAAACAGTGTTAAAATACTCTTAAAACTAGTTTTAAACATTTTTTTAAACATCTTAAAACATGTTTTAAACCAATTTTAAACTATTTTTAAAAAAAATTGGAAATTTGTTTTAAACTAGTTTTAAATTACACTATTAATGATGTTTATTTAAGAAAATGTTTTAGAAACTATTATTTAAAACCAATTCATCGCGATTTTTAAAAAAAATAAAATTGTTTTTTTGAATTGAAAAACATTTATTTAAATGAAATAAAAACAAAAAAAACTAAAACAAATACACCATTCTAAACTGAAACCAAATGAAAGAAATTACAATAGTTCCAACCTTTGAAACCCAAGTCAAGCTAAACTGAATAAACTATGAATATATATGGTTTCTTTTATATATTACCCACCACTACTTGAGGTTCAACATCAAATCTAAAAATTGGTAAATTTGAGCCACCAAATGCAATATTTTTTTCAATACCAATTGGGGACTACATTGTGTCAATTTCATCCCCACCATCATAAAAAATATGTCTTGGGATTACTTCAATAATGACACCCTAATTAGGTCTCAGATAATCTTTCACATAAAACACTTGTTTTCCATTGATGCCAAAATATATGGTTCATCGGTATCCAAGAATCAAGCCATGTAAATAACTCTAAACCTCTAGTCATCAATAAATTTTCAGTGTCACAACATTGAATCATACCATTTTTATTTCATTATAGTGAATCAACCATAAGAGTAGTAATACAATAACAATATTTTCTCAATAACTTCATAATAAGAAATATTTTTTTATTAAGGTCTATTGTATGATGCATTTGAATAATAGTCACTTTCTGTAGCTAATATAACCACATCATATTGTGTTCTCATTTTTGATACTCAATCAGTTATAAAAAATTTGTACCCACTGATTATTAATGATTTTCATTCACAAACTAAGGAATTGGGACCAAAATACAACACTCTTAATTATTGATAGAAAAATTCAATAGTTAAACTAATCATCTGATATATATGTGAATAATATAATCAAAATAATTTTTATATTTTAAGCTGATTAAATTAATGGCCAGGCCTTTGATTTCCACCAAGTAGGAAAAAAATTTCTATGAAAATTCTATCTCATTATAAAAGGTAAAGAATGACGAAAACTACATATAGTTTGTTTATGTTGCCTACATAAAATGATAATAAATTTTTTTAGTATATATGAAATTATGTGGTATGAGATAACATATAAATATTCAAATTACTTACTTGATATAATCATTGAAAAAAACTATTAAACAAGACAATGATAGGAACCATATCACACTCTTCATGGATCAATGTTTCTAATGTATATAACCCAAGAATTCCACCTATTTGGATATAGATATAAATTAGCACTCAATTTCTCCATACTGCTCATATTCATGTCTCATTGGATGGTTATGTTTTATGGCCACATCAAAAAAAACATTCAACAGAAATCCATACATAATTGAGAGAAATAACCTCTCACAATGGAACCGTTAGGATGATTATTGTTCAAGACATAAGACTTAATTATGCACATATTTATTTTGGTAGGATACATCCATCAAAAAGAAACAGTCCCCCAAAATTTATTTTTGTTGGAAGATGGATTGTTTGATGCATCTTTGAGTGATAAATAATGAAGGAAAAATTTTCTCCAACTTATAAAAAACTTAATGGAGCCTCTTCCTCTATTTTCATCAAGAAATACTTGGATAAAATTTTAGCAAAAAGGTATATATAAAAAGGTAACAATCTATTCACTTTCACCCATATATTACTAGATAGTAAATGAAAATTTTCTATTGGAATCAATTCATGAAGAAGGATGTGATAATCATGATTTTTTAGAGATTTAGTTTCAAATATGTTTTTTTTACTCATTTAGTTATGTTTCTTGAATATACATCATGAAAATAAATTATCTATATTACTTATAGAAATTTATTTTTATCTAAAGGTTTCACCCCATTAGAAGTAAAGGGAACTATCCATTTATATTCACTGATACACACAAGATGTTATTGTAGTCTCATGCTCTAATACAACAAGTTACACTAAGATCATAAGTCATACATGGTATTCCACTTGATATTTAGAATAATTAAGCGAATAATTTTTCACATATATTTCTGAAATTAAATTAAGTCTAAATAATGAAATAACAAATTGTTTGACCAATATGTAAACTCAAAAATGATAATTTTTTATTTCCAATTGTAAGTGGATTCAGTGAAAAAATTCTTTCTATTTTTAGATTTAATCGAACCATTCCCAAATAAAAAAAATAATTAATTAATTAGGCACATCAGTTCCGGAAAAACTTTGAGGTATATTTTAAGTGGAAAGAGTATTATCAAACCTTTGATGATTTTTTCTGTATGGATGATCCATTGGAAAGAATCATCTCTTTCCCAAGAACCTGAAACTATGGTGATATTTAATACTTCTAAATCGGGTAATATTTATAAAAATAAGATTGGATATTTTTCCATTCATGTACCAACCAGACATCATTGTATAAGCTATAAAATCATTTATAGTCTAGAAAATCACATCATGCATCTGAAATGTATTTTTCATAGAATCATCGAATGTGAAAACACCCACATCCCAAATCTTCTTTAAGACTTTTATTAAAGTTTTCAAGTAGACATATATATAATTTCTTGTATTATAAGGTCTAGTTGTGAGTATACTCAAGAAATTGAATGGTTGTTTTATACACATCCTAGGAGAAAGATTATAAACATGAAAATAATTGGTCACATGCTATGAGAAGTAAGCATCTGACCAAATATATTAAAACTATCATAGGAAAGACCCAACCTAACATTATGCACCTCAACATAAAAGTTCAGATGGTGTGCATCAAATGTATACCATTATAATCCATTTATAGGACAAACCAATTCACCATTATCGTCAATTCTCTCAGTATCATGTCATCACATATTTGTTTAGATTTTAGAATACATGAATATATTTATAAGATTAGTAATTTATACAAAGTTCCACATGAATTTCTATGGAACATGATATGGTGTTCCATTTGTATTTGGCTTCCATCATCTTGTTTTTTACTCCCTGAATAAGCTGTAATCTTTCTGAAAAGCATGAATTTTATTATTATAAAATACATGATAGTTAATTAAATATCATGTTATATAATGACTTGAGTGAATTTATGCATTATCAAGAAGTAAGTACTTTAAAAAGGTAATAACATAATCAATATAGGCATCATAAATTCCATATATGGTTTTTCCATGATATATTCACATTAAAAATTACAAAAAAATCATTTTAGTACATTCCCTATATATAAGAGACATCACATCATCCATTATTTTTTTTAACTCTCCCAGTGTCATAATTTTCATTATTTTCCTCATGTGTATTGATATCATTTTATTCTTACATTGGCACACTATCTTTCTTGTAATGATAAAAATATGGAAACCAGTCAAATTTCAAATTCTTTATATTGATTCTTCCATTTTTTTTCAAGAACAATATGAGATTGTATCATATCTCCATTGTGATACCAAACATAATAGTTTGTTTGAAATCCAATTTTTTTTATTTGGTAGCTATCTTCTTCCCAACATAACCAAGGTATTACAACATAATTATAACATAGAAAATGTATAAGACCTCTTTCTAATGCATTGTTAAATGAAAAATAAAAATATATATATAAATTATATTCAAACTCGATTGAGATTAAATCAATATGATACATCCAAATTCTAACTATTCTATTATAGGAAAAAGTTTTTATAAATATAAACATACAAAAAAATAATTTCAAAATTCATTAAAACCAATATTCTTTTGAATACATAGATTAAGAAATAACTAGTACATACTATTAGATAAGGTAGACGTAATGAGTGACTGTTTAATAAACTTTTATTAATTACAAAAATGAATATTCAAAAATATCACACCATATAAAATTAAAATTAATTATACAAAAAAAATTATTTTTCAATAATAAAAATAAAACATTAAAATGAATGATTTCATAACCCCTTAATATATTCAAAAAGGTAAATAAGTACTAGAATAATTAATTAAATGATTACTTAAATTATATGACATAAAATAATAGATTTATATTAAATATAAGTGTGTTTAATACCTAAATCATATCTCACCAAATTATATAACTTATCCATTTTCTCCAAACTTATGAAATCACATAAAAAATTGGTAGAATTAGAAAGAAGTGACTCCCACAAAATAATTAAATAAACAATATTTAAATCATAATTTAATAAGATATGGAAATACTATACCGATTAACTTCAATGACTTAGTAAACTTAGATTTATATATAATTATAGATTAAGTAAATTAAAAAAAAATCACCTATAATCATATTTATTTTAAAATAATATAAAAAATATAATCAAAATGAGCCTTCATTCAAAAAATCAGGAAGAAATATGACCTATTAAAATCAAGGTTAGTGTTTGATTCTTAGATAATAAGGAAAATGATGCTTGAAAGTAGATATTATGGATTTGTAACAGGCTAATTAAAATTTAGATAATAACAAAATCAAAACATCAAATGAGAAGAGATGGTTAGGGTAGAGAAGATTAGGGAGATGCTTCCTATGGAAGAATCAAGGAAGGAGTTGGAATGGGGGAGTGGAGGACATATGGGTGGGATAAAATTGGGTATCCTATAGTAATGGTTTGTTAAAAACCATTGGTATAGTTACTCTATTATAATAGTTTATTATAATTGTTGGTATAAAGGTGTGGTGTTAGCCCTCGTTTCCTGCAGTGAATCAAAATTGAGATATGTATCAATCTAGAAAAACCTAGGTATTTAAATCCTCACGACCTTTAAACCTTTTCATCCTAGAAAGGGAAATATTATGAGATTATAACCATGAAATCTCACAAAACCTCATTAAAAAAATAGTACACCCTCTCACACACTTCCTTCATCTTCAAGGGTCCAACCCAAAGCGATCTCAATACACCACTCTCCAAGAAGGAAACAACCATTCTCATCACTGATGTCATTAGATCCAACTAATATTAATAAATACCTTAACATAAACATTCATATGGTTTATGTGAGTCTTTTAAAGAATCAACACCCAAAACCCTTTTCTTTTCCAAAGGTTATCCGACCACATAAAATGAAATAAAACCATGAACCTTCAACACCCATCCCAAAAATGGTTTATCTATAAGGTTATAATCAGTGTGATCACTCCTCTCCCCACCTTTAAAGATCATTATATAAATCCATTGTTTTAGGACAACCCAACCATGCCACACACAACACTGAGTGCTTCACAAAATTCCACATTGACGCCGAAAGAGTTGCAAAGGAGGAAGCTCCTCCAAACCCTATTCACCTTCTCTAACGTCTCTTACCAGTAAAGAAAAAGTAACAATTTTTATAGACTATGACTGAAAAGAAACATATTCCATATTATATAACCTCAAAACACACAAAAATCCTCCATCTGCATCCTGATTACCAATATGTTTCACATTTACTATCAATGATAGCCTAGTTTTATTGTCATATGTCTATCATGAAATCTAGTGATGAGTACAATAGACATAAATCCAACCTTATTCAGCCACTCAAAATTACAATGAAGCCCACTAGGGAGGACTCCACTCATGATTCCCATTTCAATATTCACCATGAACACTAATGAAAACCATTTTTCATTTGATAAAGTGGGATATATGCTCCCCCTAATAAGGAAAACACTTTGGGTTCACTGCTTGAGAGTGCCCAATCACATAGGGCCACTAAATCGACATGAGCATAATTTCCCTATCATGCATCGGAAGAGTGTAGGGACACCTATCATCGATCAATAGTGATCTAGTCTCCTTATCCATGATAATAAAATCATCTCCAAAACTAGTTACTCATGCACCTTCTATGTCATCCAGATACATAATCCCCTACCAGATGTGTCAACCACCATGCCACTACAACACCACTAAGATCTCATCAACTTCTATGACTTAAAATTCAAAAAATCTAATCAATAATACATAAATCCATATTACATAAAATCATATTTTATGGTGCAGTTGTAACTCTCATGTAAATACAATGAAAAATTCCTTAGATTCCCAAAATGCACTTTTAAAAAATGATAAATAGAAGGGATCAATTCACATGCCTATAAATTCCAAAAGGGTTCTCATCATCCCACATTGAAATACTCGAAAATCATCCAAAAAATGAAAGTAATTTTTTGCATAGGTTTCTATGAATTTTTAACCATGGTCCACCATTTGGACGCATCCACCCCTTCCTAAACATCCACTAGAGTTGATTTTCTCACATGTTCACAAATTACTCATTTCCATGATAACCACCAAATATATAGTCGATCATAACTACCTGTGGGATGGACTAAATCACAAAATATGAGGTGGTATCACTCAATACTTAATAAAGTACACACCTCATCAACCCAAATACCAATACCTCATGAAACCAACAATATATAACCAATCCATAATGAGGTGGTTTCCACTTCACCTCTTCTCTACCATGAAGAATTTTCTAAAAATAACTCTTAATACATCAAGGATATAGTGACTTCACTATAAGGGTGGAGTGAATGAGTTTTTTCATCCATTAAAAATATATATTTTATCATGGTCTAGATAGGGGTTTTAGTGGACTATCTAACTCTAATCATATAGTACATTATGGATAGATCATGTTGGTCTCTACCATTATAAGTGTATTCGAAGAATAGAAATAAGATGTATCTCATTATACATCTACCAAGGCCTGCCCATAGAAATACCCTGGATGATCACCCTGCATCTCAAAATATTATCACTTCATACTAAACAAGAACTATCCAAATGTAGTTATTTGGGGAGAGGATAGATACATCATCCACATTCAATTGCTTTCACAATAACCACAAACTCACTAAATAATCCCATTGTTAATCAACAAGGTTTACTACAAGGAGGTTCCTGGTCACATCACCATCTCCAATGTAGATGTCTATCTACAAAGCTACTCTGGATCTCTTTAGGTTAAAATCTAACCTAATCTCACAAAAAGGGTGTATCCCTGCCAAGAATTCTCAACCTGCCAATACTTTCTTAGGAAACCCCTTTGCTAAGATTAACAGAGGTCTAAAAAAATTATTTATTTATTTTCCTACTTAACCAAGTATAGAGTTAGTCATGGTCGATATATTAGGACGAAATAAGCTTGAATACGTACCAAGGGACCAAACAAGTAACAAGAAAGAAAAAAAACAAGCAGATTAATATTCAAAAGTGATAAAATATAATAGAAAATAGTGATGGAGTTGGAAAAATGAAACAATTTAAGAAAATGTAATCCTATTATATAATTTTGAATAAACAGTAGATGAGAAAGGAATAGGTGAATGAGAAATTATTATGTTAATAGAAAGAATCATTTTAATAAGAAATAAATATAATTAATTGAGTAGTGATCAAATAGTGTAACAGAAAGGGGAATTTTGATTGACTGATAACTTTTAAATTGCCTTGATCATGTGAAATGAACTAAACCAACAATCTACTAAAGAGTTTTCCTACTAAATTTTTCAAGGAGTAGACAAGTGAAGGTTAATATACGCAACTTTTCAATAGAAAAACTCAATACTATCACAAAGGATGAGGGGATGAAATCACCTAGGATGAACTATCTTATGCACTTGGTGTTCTTTCCTATAGATGATTATAAAATTTCTTATCATAGGATTTTAAAAGGAAAATTCTCTTAAAAATTTGGAAAATTGTAAATAGGATTAACTACCATTGATTATTGACAATTGAAAGAGTTACTTCCAAGGAGAAAATAAAGAAGGAAAGAAATATAGAAAGGGAAAGATGACATGATCAAGATAATTAAGGTCAATAAAAAGACCTAATTTCTCATGCATAATTTATTCAACAAACATTTTCGAAATGAAAATTTACATGAATGAAATAATTCGATCATAATAACAAGTGATATAATTAAAGATAATAAAATAATAAGTTCTAGGAGAGAAAATAAATCTCCTACATTGTGTCAATTACCATTCTCTTCAAGCTCCATTACCGCATATGTGATATTTTTGGTTTGAGTACCCTCCTCTAATGTGTTTATCTTCCTCTAAAGTATCTTAATGATGATAATGAAATCCAAATAAATGATTCTTTAAATTCAACTCACAACCTAAACATTCTATAGGGTTCTCATGATATCCAAAACCATAATCAACACCTTCAGTAATTGCATTAGAAAACTGTACATGTCCAAACACTGTATATCATCTTCCTTTTAGGTGACTCCAAAAAAACTCTCTAACTGAATTCACTCCTAATTCACATGGGCTGATCTCAAGAATAATACATTACATCTCTACTACTTCAAGCTCAAGTCACCCTTTTCCTTTAATTTTAAAATTGAGAACTTTAAGACTCTTGTGAAAATAAAAAAAACATGGAGCCAAATTAAAATATTGCTAGAGTCATGTGAAAATGAAATCCAAGTCACGAAATGGGACTTCACAGTTTTTCAATAATTTCAAAAAAAATAAGATTAAAAAAAATAAGATTCGAAATAATTCCCTTTAAAAAATTATATCAAATTGGTATTAAATTAAACTTTCATGAAAACAAAAAAAAATAAAATTTTATCAAAGTATGAAAATTTTAAGGCTAAGAACCATTAAAAATTTAAGAAAAAAATCACTCATTGACTTCAAAATATTAAATGAATTGTAGATTCAATATAAGATCAACCAATCATCAATAATTCACTATTAATAGAACATTTTGATATAACATATTTAATTAATTCCTTAAAAGGATATAAAAAATTGAATCAAAAATAGGTCACCTAAAATTCACCCACACTTAACTAATTACTTATCCTCAAGCAATCTATTTATCAAGTTCAATGGAATAAAAAATCACAGGATTTAAAAAATAAAATGGCACAAAAAATTAATTTTCAAAATAGTTTTTCCATATAGACATTGTCAAGTAGACAATGTGATTTACCTCTTAAAATTAACTAGTTTTAGTGAAAATTTGGTTTCTTATTTTACAAAAATGACTGAAATTTTAAATTTTGATAAGAGTTAAACAAGAATTAATTTTTAACCAACTGAGTCTTCCAAAATTCTCTTTTTCTAAATGTGAATAGAAGCATATAACTTACAAACTAAGGATAATTAAGACACAATATTGTATGGGTAGGATTTTATAATTAGTAGAATAAATAATACATTCAATAGTAAAAAAATACAAAGTTCAAATAGGATTATGAGTTTGTTATATTGTCCATTTAGATAAATGTATTATAAGTCTAATTCAAAAAAAACGTTCAAGCTAAATGAAAATTGGAAGTCATACTACCAAAATTATACTCAAATAATATTGTTTCAAGTGGTAAATAAAATTTTGTTCCTAATTAAATTCATGGGGTAATATATAAATTAACCTTCATAAAGGGGAAAACATCCTTTAAACTAAAGAAAAATGGTCACCCATTGAAAGTGAAAATTTAAGCTCAAAGTACCTCAATTTTAAAAAAAATTTAATCATTTTGATATGAACAACATTTAATCATTTCCCAACCTATTAAAATAAAAATCCCCAACACTTATAACCAAAAATTGTCCATAATTTTGAATCCTAAGTAGGAGAAAAATTTTAAATAGTTGGTTTAAAATAATTTTCATCTTAGAAGTTCAAACATTATTTGAAGTGGTAAAAATAAATTCTGAAATAATATCTTCGCACATTTACAAATAATTTTTCAAAATAGATGTTGAAAAGTTCATGATTTCACTTTGTAAAAAGCAGAAAATAATTTAAAAATTGTCTTAAAATATATCTTTTTAAACATTAGTATACATAATAAGAAAAATATTGAAAACAAATCAATTTTAAGGGTGCTAACAAGGTTCAAATTTTTTAAAATTTATTTTTATCAGCTTAGAAATTAGAAAGAAAATTACTAAGAAAATAAAAATAGATTCACTCAAAAGAGATCGTTTATCGATGGAACCTCCCCCACACTTAATTCTCAATAGAGTGTAGAATTCCAAACAGATCTATAAATTTAAATGTAAGAAAAATAGAGGTAAATCCTTAGACATATATCTTTTATCATTTGAATTAAGTGTTTACACTTAATTATTGATACACTAGAGAATAGTAAACCATTTCCTATAGCAACCCTATCTTTTTACATATAAAATTAAATTATTTTAAGAATAATTATACATCATATTACAAGCCAAGGATCGTAAATTCTAGTGTATTGGAAGACTAGGTACATAAAACTAAAAACATGAAACTTAATATAACATTTCTTTATTTAATATTCAAATTGAGCTCTTAACTTCCATTGTGCTCAAACCTATACATAGGGTACTTTTGGGAACACATGAATAAAGGAATGATCTAAATAGCCCAGTAAGGGAATTACCATAAGAACAAAGCATTTGCACATAGGATAGTAGACATGAAATGACGATATAAAAAGGCATGTAACATATAGAATAATAACATATAAACATGGATTCATGTAAATGCGGAGTCATAATAATGTAGAAGCAACATAAAACATGAATTTATCATGAATCAAAGCTGATGGCCAAGACTGTTGCACATAATAGCACTAGCCAAGGCTAACCGCCAAGACCGTCGCACATGGTAGCACAAGCCAAGATTAACCACCAAGACCGTTGCACATAACATCTAATGAGACTCAACTTTACCCAATTAATTGGATCTCTATCTTGTCCCACAAATATTAAATTTTCATGAATATGTTTTCCACATAAATAATCAAAGAGAATCAATATTACATAAACATTAGGGTTACCCATGGAAAGAATTGGCTACCACAATCATGTCATAAAGCATAACAAATAGGCGTATCAGAAAAGTGTCCATGAAAGAAAGGAACAAAAATATACATGAAAATTCATAATAGAAAAGAGTCATGTGTCATTATAACTGATTTCAAGTATAAGTGACAACATGTAAGAAACGTATTTAATAAGTTTTAGCATTAAAAAATTTTTGTGTTGTTTAAAGGAAAATACTATAGAGCCTTTAAAATAGAAAAGGTGACAATCCTTTATATAAAACAAAAAATTAATTGAGAAGGTTTTAATAATAAAAATAATGATTTTATAAATACAATGTTGTATTAAAACATAACATATAGTGTACTTGAAATCAGGTAAGAATTCAGGAAGTTCCCTCAAAACAGGTTTGCTTGTCGGGAAGTATTGAGATGGGAATCACTTAAAAACATGTATATACCAGAAATATAATGATGAAAGGGTATTGATAAATAAATTTGGTACATGAACACATAATTTATACTATGCACATAAAAAAGATAATATAACTTCATTATTGTAGAAGGATGCTAAGGCCACCTGAAGGAACAAATGATGTTCAGGTAGAATCCCTTACGGAATATTGGCATGGTATCGGGTGTACTTAAGATGGCATAATGAGAGATAAAGAGGTTTCTAATAACTTATAAATCATGAGGTAAGTATGGAGGAGGTGACAAATCATACCCCGTCATTAGGTATTACATATGAAAGGGAATAACATAGAGTACATTCTTGAATAAAATTGAAATAGAGAGGATTCCTTTCCTTAAGATTGATGGTGTTCTCCACTTAATATTAATGAACTGAATAATAAAAAATAGGTTAATTAATTAATAAATCCATAACCTATTATATATTTAAAATATTTATTATAACCTTTTTAATTTCATTCATGACCTTTTTGATGGGATAAGTGGTTCAATTTTATTGTTTGTTTCCGTTTTTTTTCTTGGTTTTTACGATATGCTTACTTATTTTCATGAACGGAGAATAATGTATAGTGGGGAGGGTTGTCCAGAATTGGAGTTATATTTTATTATTGAAAACCCACCATAAACATTTTTTGACATGTAGAATCCAAAACTGAACACCATTTTTCAAAAATAATTTTCTAAATATAATTAATTTAATTTATAATTAAAATCATAATTTACTTGAAAAATACATATTTTAAAACTATAACTAATTTTATAATGTTTTAAAAAAATCCTAAGGCCTTATAAAATTATCTTAAAACCATAAGACATAAAATTGATAATTTATGAACACCTTTTAGGAAAATAAATTTTCTTTTCAATAAATTATTTAATTTTAATTAATTATTCATGACTTTCAAAAATACCAATACTTTTACTATGGTCATATTATCACTTATAAGATGCCTAAATTTTTTTTATACATTTAGGGGTGATGTTACTATTCTTTTAGATGATTTACTATTCATAAGGGTCATATTTCTATTCATAAGGTTAACTTTACTATTCATAAGGGTCATTTACTATTCAACAAAAAATAATTTTGACTTCTAGGACTCCAAACATATTACTGATCATAATCTTGTATATCAGATTTTCAAAATTCAAATTACATAAGTGACATTATTATGTTTAAAGGTCACATATTACTTAGTAGTTCATTTTTTTATTTTATGTAATTATATGACATAATTATAAGAATCTAAATTCTATTGATAAAACATGGGTTCATTACATTATTCCCCCCAAATGAAATTTCACGCTCGAAATTATTTTTTGCAATCTAATCCATAAATAGGTGTGGGTACTTTTCCTTCATTGCCTCCTCCGGTTCCCATGTTGCCTCTTCATACTTATAGTTCTGCCATAGTACTTTGACCAGGTTAGTAGTCATGTTACGTAGACCTTTTTCTCTACGATTCAAGATCTTTACTAGAAGCTCCTAAAAAGAAAGATCATCCTCCAACTGTACCACCTATGAAGAGAGTATATGTGAATAATCTGGTATGTACTTCTTCAAGAGGGATATGTGAAAGACATCGTGTACTTTAGACAAGGTAGGTTGAAGTGCTAGTCGATAGGTCACAGCTTCGACTCAATCAAGGATCTTGAAGGGGCCGATGTACCTGGGACTTAGATTTCCTTTCTTCACAAATATCATAACCTTCTTCCATATAGATATGTATATATATACCAGGTCTCAAACATTGAACTCAAGGCCTCATCAAAGATTGTATACATAAATATTTTATCGACTTTGGGCTACCTTGATGTGCTGCTGAATGGTTTTCACCTTCTCTATAATTTCTTATACCAATTTAGGTCCAAGAATCTTATGCTCACTGACTTCAGCTCAACACACCAGTGTTCTACACCTTTTCCCATAAAGGGATTTTTATGGTTCCATTCAGATGCCTGAGGAGAAATTATTTTTGTAGGATAATTAAATCAATGGAAGATGTTGGTCTCATCCTCCTTTTAATTATATAGAACATTTTCTCAACATATCTTCCAGTGTTTGAATATTCTGCTAAGATTTTCCATCATTTTTAGGATAATAGATCATACTGAAGTTCAGTTCAGTGCTTAGAACATGTTGGATACTTTTCCAGAACTTTGAGTTGAATCTCATATTTTGATAGGATACAATAGATAGTGGTACTCTATCCAGGATTACCAACTCTTTGATATATATCCAAAAAATTTGATCTAATGATAATTCCTCTCAAATTGCGATAAATTGAGATGTCTTTGTAAGAAGATCCATAATGACCCATATAGAACTCTTTCATTTGGATGCCCTTGGAAGTCTAGTAAAAAAGTCCATGGTGATGTTCTTCCACTTACATGTTGTTGTGGGTAGTGGTTTCATCATCCCCTTAGATTGGTCCACCAAAAAGTTCTTTCTGATATCTCGATACATCTTTGTACACCCTGGGTTGATATAGAAGGTTGAGCTATGTGTGTCATTCAAAATATCTTTCTTTATCTCTAGATTGTATGGTACACATAATCATGACCCAAATATTACAAATCCTTCCTCATCAATCTTGAACTCTGATTATTTTTCATTTCTAATTGTCTCCACCCTTTTTAGAATTTCTACATCTTTTCTTTGAGCATCACTTATTCTCTCCATTAAGGATGGTTGAGCAATCATTTGATAAAGGATTGATAAAGATCCTCTCTTAATGATCCCCATGTCCATCCTCACAAAATATTAGAATATTATATTCTTTTCAACTCTCATCATTGATAAAGGTGTAGGATCCTTTCTACTCAGAGTATCTACCGCCTCATTTACCTTACCAGCATGTTAGTAGATTGAGAATTCATAATACTTGATGAAATATATATGTATTCATTGTTAAATATTAAACATATTTTGTTTCAATATATATTTGAGTCTCTTTTGATTGGTATATATATCATACTTCTACCCATAGAGATAATGCTGCCAGATTTTTAACACAAAGATCATAACCGCCAACTCCAGATCATCCGTAGGATATTTTTTCTCATAGATTTTCAGATACCTTAAGCTGTAGGCTATCACTTTATCATTTTTAATCAGCACAAATCCTAATCCCTTCTTTGAAGCATCACTATACACTATAAAGAGTTGTCCACTTGTTGGGAGTGTGAGTATTGGCGCAGCGATTAGCCTATTTTTCAACTCCTTAAAGACACCTTCGCATTCTTGAGTCCAAACAAAATTTACTCCCTTCCATGTCAGCTTGGTCATTGGGTTCTAAAATTATGGAAAGATCTTCAAAAATCATCAGTAATACTTGGCTAGACCCAAAAAGTTGTGGATCTCTGTTACAAATGTTGTCTTAAGCCACTCTTCAATCTCCTTTGTCTTGGAAGGGTCCATAGATATCCCTTTATAGGTGATAAAATTCCCTAAGAATGATAATTCCTCCCTATAGAACTCACATTTACTATACTTTTCAAACATCTTCTTCCATCATAAATTCTTTAACATTGTATTCAAATGCTCCCCATATTCCTCCTTTCTCTTGGAATATGTCAGAATATCATCAATAAAGGCTACCAAAAATTTGTTGAGGTAATCTCTAAAGACTCTATTCATTATATCCATAAACTTTTTTCGAGTATTAGTGAGTTTTAAGGGCATCACTTTGAACTCAGAGTGTCCATACCTCGGTCGAATAGAAGTATTTGGAATATCTTCCTTCCTCACCTTAAATTGGTGATATCCCGACCGAACATCCACTTTAGAGAAATAATCGGCCCCATAAAGCTGATCAATCAAGTAATCTATCAATGGTAGGGGATACTTATTCTTTATCATAATTTTATTGAGCTCACAATAATCAATGAATAGGTGCATTGATTTATCCTTCTTCTTGATTAAAAGGACTGACACACCCCATGATGAAGCACTTAGGCGTATAAAACCCTACTTCATATTCTTCTATAACTGCTTCTTTAGCTCTTCTAGATCTACAGTGGACATTCTATAAGGTTTCTTTGAAATAGGTAGATATCCAAGAATAAGTTCAATTGAGAACTCAACCTATCGATCAGGAGTAAGACCAGATAACTCTTTAGGGAATATATTAGTATAATCCATCACAATGGCCATGTCTTCAACCATGATTCTCTCCTATGTCTCAATCATTTGAGCAAGACATGCTTGATCATAAGGAATTAATATCCACACCTGAGACAATGATTCTAAAGGATATTAATTTTCCTCATTACACTTATAAATAATTGTAGGATTCTTTGATATGTGAAGAGTGATCTCCATTTCCCAACAGTTTATGTTGGATATTTATAAAGATAGCCAATCCATGCCCAAGATAGCATCTAACTCCACTAAAGAAAGTATGATAAGATTTCATAGGAGGTTTAGTACACAAAAGTTAATTGAGGAGGAGTTATAAACCATGGATTAAATAATTTCCCCATTCTTTGTTCTCGTAGATAAGTTATCTTCCAAATTTTGAGGTGTCGTTTGAATAGTTCTATTAAACATAAAAGATATGAAAGAATGTGTAGAACCAGAATCAAATAGTATGTTCGCAATTATTGAATAAATAACTAGAGTAACTATAACCACATACTTGTATGGATACACCTCAAAATTAATGATAGAATAATCCCTTCCTTCTTTCCTTGGAGGTTTTTATTGATTGCCTCTGACAAACCTCATCTTAGGGAAATTTTTCATAAAATTTGCATTCTCCTTGTAGTTGTAACATTGCACTACAGGCTGAGTGTTGATCTGAACCTTTCTTTCTTCTCATGAATTAGTGGGATTATTCATATCCCGTTTGTAGTTTTTAGAAATATTTCCCATATTTCCATATTTGAAGAAATTATCAATTCCCTTTAGATAGTTCTGAGGATTCTTGTTCCCACAATTTTTACATGTGGGATGATCCGACTTATTTCCATCATGGAATTTTCTGTGGGACCTCCCAAATTAGATTTTATTTTCATCTTCTTTTAATCAGTCCCATGATACCACTGAGAGTCTCTTATATCCATTTCAACCTTGAGGGAACAACGGATAATCTTCTCATAACTGTCAAAGTCTCAAATCACCAATGCCTTTCATAGACTCACCTTTAGTCCGTTGAAGAAGTGATCCACCTTGCTTTAGGTGTTCAAGAAATATATAAAGGGATACCTTACAAGCCTTGTGAAGATTTCTTTATACACCCTATTGGACTCTTCTTCCTTCTACTTGAGTTTTAGGAACTCTCTTTCCATATTAAGATGGAGGGTTTAGGGAAAATATTTATTGAAAAACATTGTCTTGAATTCCTCCCATACCATTGAATCAATTTCCTTCTGGGGAAATTTATTCATGATCAGGGTCCACCACTGATCATCTTCCCCATAAAAATGAGAGACCGTGAATATGAATTTCTCTTCTTCTGAGCACTAGTGGATAGAGAATATCTTTTCAATGGAGTTAAACCACTATTCCGTGAGGAGGGGATCATAATATTCACTAAACAAGGGACTCCTTTTCTGCTTAAAGGATTCAATGGAAACTTGCTCTTTCCTTAGATGAAAAGGCTGTTCTACATGGTTCAAGTTATTATTCATAAATTGAGCCAATTGGGAAAGTATTATCTTGAAGATTTGAGAACCTGTTCCCATCATATTAGGCATATCATTAGGTAAATCTTTATATTCCCTATCGCATTGATTTTTGGAATGTGTTATTCTATTTCCTCACATTAACTAATAAAAAGAGTGTATAATTAGAGGGCTTGAATACTTAGCTACTGAGCATAAAAAGAAAATTTTCAACATAAGAGGATAAACTTTTAAAGTAGAAGTATATCCTAACTTGTGATTCCCTATATTTTAATCCACTTTATCCTTGATCTATTTCTTAACTTATATTCTTATGGGATTTGTTTTCATTCCCCTAATAAGGGTTATTAACAATCTCACGAATTTACCAAACAATATCCCCCGGGAGTGTCAAACCAAGAGTGTAATGAGGCCCATTGTCAGTTACCAGTTCCCATTCAAGCCTAGTTCAAAGTGGTGATTTTGGTTTTTACCCATAGATACATCTATTCCAGAGCCACATCTACCTGTTTGAATCCAGATGGGATGTATTTTCTTTATAAACCACTTACTCTATACTTACCAAAATTTAGGAGTGTTTTCTTATACTTAGTATCATCCTTAAGGTTCTTACTAAAGCTATCTATACCTTATCTCTAAAAATAACTATAACATCCTCTGATACCAACTTTAGTGGCCCTATACTTTTACATATAACATTACAGGATTTTAAGCATAATTATACATCAGAGTACAAGCCAAGGATCAAAAAGTCTAGTGTCTTGGAAGACTAGGTACATAAAACTGAAAACATGGTACTAAATAAAACATTTCTCTATGTAATATTCTAATTGAACTCCTAAATTCCATTTTTCCCAAACATCTTCATAGGATACCCTGGGGAATACATGAACAAATGGATGAGCTAAATATCCCAGTAAGGTAATAACCATAAGAACAAAGCATTAGCATATGGGATAGAAGACATGACAAGATGATATAAAAAGGCATGTAACATATGGAATAATAACATACGCTAGTAGAAAAATGGTCTTTAACGTCAGTTTTTTCTATTTTTGACGTCGGTTTTTAACGGACATCAAAGTCGCCGATGTAAAAAATATGACTTTTTACGTCGGTTTTTAACGGACGTCGAAGTCTCCGATGTAAAAAATATGACTTTTTACGTCGGTTTTTTGTAAACCGATGCAAAAAATGAATTACATTTGTTTTTTGGCATCAGTTTTGTAAAAAACCAATGCCAAAAAAACTAATTCATATCATTTTTGGCATCGTTTTTCATAAAAACCGACGCAAAAAATTAAAAAAAAATAGTTTTGGCGTCGGTTTTTAAAAAAACCGATGCCAAAAGGTAAAATATTTTTTCTATGTTATATATCATTTCCTAATATTTGATTTGAAAGTTTGTGGACCTAAAACGGAGTTACAGATCAAAAGTTATTTCCATCAGAAGTTGAAACTATCAAAGTTTCGATTGATACAACTCGTTTCAAAGAAAACATGATAAACCTAAATTAAAATCATATACACCAAATGAAATAAAATAATCATAATAATTCAAACATAATTCAATGTTTTTAAGGGCTTCCATTGAAATGATATGTTTTTTATCATCATATAACTTATATTTAGAAATGAGAATGAATCATCATTATAAGAAAGCTAATCGAGTTGTTTAGAAATGAAGGATAATAAGAGTAAAGAAAACAAATGAATAGAATATGTACCATGTTCAAATTAACAATTGAAGTCACATTGAAAAATTGATTGAATCTAAGATTTTGAAAATGATGAATGAATGAGAAACTGGATATATATATTGCAAACAAAAATATTTTGAATTGCGTTGTATGAAAATGCAAGCAGGATTTTAAAAAATTAAACGCGCATTGTGAAAAAAATTGAAATTCTGATCCCGCTTTACTCTTTGGCGTCAGTTTTTTTTGAAACTGACGAAAAAGAGGAATTAAGTTGGTCTTTTGGGGTCGGTTTTTTTGAAAACTGACGCAAAAAATGCCAACCGATATCTTTTTTGGAGTCGGTTTTTAAACAAACCGACGCTAAAAAGTTAAAAAAAAATACATTTTTCACGTCAGTTTTTTTAAAAACTGACTCCAAAATTTAAAAAATATATATATATTTGGTGTCGGTTTTTTAACAAACTGACGATAAAAATTTTAAAAAAATACTTTTCACGTCAGTTTTTTTAAAAACCGACGCCAAAAACAAAAAATAATTTTTTTGGCGTCGATCTTTAAAAAAACTGACGCAAAAAACTAAACAAATATTTTTGGCATCAGTTTTTATGAAAACCGACGCCAAAAAATTTAAAAAAATTATATTGTATTAGATAATTCCTTAATCTTTGATTTTACTATTCTTGGATCTAAAACAGAGTTACGGATTAAAATTTATGGCCTTAGAAATTTAAACTTTTTTAAGACTTCTCTTAGAGAAGGTCAACTTCCTACATCCATAACTTTTAATCCGTAACTCCTTTTTTTCTCCACGACCAGTCAAATCGAAGATTAGTGAATTATCTAAATCATTGTATATTTTTTTTTAAATTTTATTGTGTTAGTTTTTATAAAAACTGACGTCAAAATATTTTTTTTTTAGTTTTTTGCGTCGATTTTTTTAAGAACCAACGCCAAAACAATTTTTTTTCTTTTTGGCGTCAGTTTTTAATAAAAACTATGCCAAAAATTCACCGCAAAAATTATTTCCGTCGGTTTATAAGAAACTGACATCAAACTGGTGACGTTAAAAATCATTTTTCTACTAGTGATATAAATATGGAGTCATATAAACATGGATTCTTGGTAATGAAGCAGCAAAAAAAACATGACTTTAGCATGATTCAAAGCTAACTGCCAAGACTATTGCACATGGTAGCACGAGCCAAGCCTAACCGCCAAGATCATCGCACATGGTATCACAAGACAAGGATAACTGCCAAGATCGTCATACATAACATCTCATGAGACTCAACTTTACCCTATACATTGGAGGTCTATCTGGGTGCACCCATCTTAACTTGTCATGAATATGTTTTCCACATAAATAATCATACATAATCAATCTTACATATATATAAGGGTTACCCATGGAAAGAATTGGGTACCACAATCTTGTCAAAACGTATAACAAATGGGTGTATCATAAAAGTGTCCATGAAATAAAGTAACTAAAATATATATGTAAATTCATAATGTAAAATAGTCATATATCATGGTAAGTTATTTCAAGTATAAGTGACAACATGTGAGAAAATTATTTAATAAATTTTAGCATTAAAAAATTTTTGTTAGATTTTAATAAAAATATTATAGAGACTTTAAAATAAAAAAGTGAAAAATTCTTTATATAAAACTAGAAGTGAAATAAAAAGGTTTTCATAATAAAAATACTGGTTTTATAAAGATAATGGCAGCTTAAAATAGAATATATGTTTCACTTGAAATTGGGTAAAAATTTGGTATGTTCCCTCAAAACAGGTTTTCTTATCGGGAAATATTGAGGAGGGAATCACTTAAAATCATGTATATCCCAGAAAGAGAATGATGAAAGGGTCTTGATAAATGAATTTGGTGTATTTAAACAGAATTTAGAAGATTCACATAAAAAGATAATATATCTTCATTTTGGTAAAAGAAAGATAAGGTCACCTGACGGAACAAAGGAGGTTCGGGTACAATCCCTTACGGAATATCGACATGGTATCGGGTGTACTTAAGAGGACTTAATGAGAGAGAAAGGGGTTTATAATCACTTATAAGTCATGAGGTAAGTATGGTGGAGGTGTGAAATCCTACCCCATCAATTGGGATTACACATAAAAGGAAATAACATAGAGGACATTCTTTAATAAAAGTGAAATAGAGAGCATTCGTTACCTTAAGTCCTATGGTGTTCTCCACTAGATATTAATGAATTGAATAATCAAATTAGGTTCATTAATTAATAATTAAAAAACCTCATATATATGTGAAAGATTTAATATAACCTTTTTAAGTTCATTCATGACCTTTTTGATGGGCTAAGTGGTTCAATTTCATTGTTTGTGTCCATTTGTTTTCTTGGTTTTTACAATCTGTTTACTTATTTTCATAAATGGAGAATCATGTAAAATCGGGATGGTTGTATAGAATTGGTGTTATATTTTATTATTGAACATATATAACATTACATATTTGTAAATTTAATTGGGTTAATTAGAGTGAATTGGAATAATTATATAAAACTTTAGTGATAAACTTTTGGGTTTATTGGTGGTTTTTGATCAATACGAACACATTTTATTTTATAATTTAATATCATGTGTACAAAAATATTATAGAACCATACATATAATATATTAAATAATAATTTATTTCAACCATAACAAAAATGGTTTCATGACGATAATTGAATATGGTAAAAGAAATTGAAAACCCATCATCCTTGAATGTGGTAAATTGAGACATCTCAGATGGTGTCTTTACTACTAGAATAAAATAAGATTAAAGGAGTGATGATAATAAATTATTCTGTTAACATAACAATATTAAATTAAATTTAAGGAAATTTAGTTTTCATAATATTTGTATTAGGATAGGTATGTATAGAAATCAAAAAAAATAACTTGAAAAGAAAGTAAAAGAATTGAAAAGATGAATTCGCTTCTTGAATCAATCTTCCTATAGAGCCTCTTAAGGGGAGAGGATTTGGTATTTTGAAGAGACTAAGGAATTTTGGACATGGGGGAGGATATTGGGGATATATTTGGACAAAATTTTGGAAAGGAACAAGGATTTAAAGGAGTGAAGAGAAGAGGTATGGAGGAGTGGTATTTATAGTGGAGGAGAGGAGGGTTTTTATAATATTTAATTCCTTAGATTATTAATTTCCCTCCGGACCAGAAATAGTGATGATTACATGACCAAAAAAAGTAATAGGTGCATGTGAGTTAGAACCAATTGGGATTACATCATCAAAACAACATCCATGACCTTATAAATCATGTATTTAGCTTAATTTGTAAATTATTGTATTTTACTATTCATAAAAAATTCAAGTATTTTAGAAAAATCACAAAAATTAACCCTAACCATTTTTCAACATGTAGAATACAAAAATGGACTCCATTTTTCAAAAATAATTTTTTAGATATAATTAATTTAATTTTTAATTAAAATCATAATTTACTTGAAAAATACATATTTTGAAACTATAACTGATTTTATAATGTTTTCAAAAATTACATAAGGTATTATAAAATTATCTTAAAACCATAAGACATAAAGTTGATAATTTATTAACACCTTTTAGGAAAATAAATTTTCTAGGTAAATTAATTAATTAATTTTAATTAATTATTGATGGCTTACAAAATACCAATATTTTTACTATGGTCATATATCACTTATAAGATGCCTAAATTTTATTTATACATTCAAGGGTGATGTTACTATTAGTTTTTATGATTTACTATTCATAGGGGTCATATTACTATTCATAAGAGTAACATTACTATTCATAAGGGTCAGTTACTATTCACCAAAAATTAAGTTTTCCTTATCAGACTCCAAACATCTCACTGATCGCAAATATGTATGTAAAATTTTTAAAATTCAAACCACATAAGTGACAATATTTGGTTTAAAGGTCACATAGTACTTAGTCCTTCATTGTGTTGTGATTTCTTGGGATTATATAAAATAATTATAAGAAGGGAGTTTCCATTGATACCACATTGGGTCGTTACATTTTCCCTAAAATAAAAAGTAAAAAACATAAGATGTCATGTAATAAAACTCAATAGGAAAATTGGAATAAAGGTTAGGTCGATAAGGAAGTGATTAAAGGTTTATCAATAAATGAATCTTCTTCTCAACCTTGAAAATCAATGGATACACTACTTTTAGTGATTAGCATAGTTCCTCAACTGACTAACTAGACAACCAACCATGAGAATAAAAATCTAATCAACTACACCAAGTGATTGTTCCAAAACCATCTGATCTTCCACGAGAATAAATAGAAATCAATGGCTAGAAGAAGTGATAATTGAATATAATAAGGAAATTGACCACAAATTGAACATCTTGATCAATTAGTAGAACAAAATCAGATCAACAATAAGAATAAACTTATCATACAAACAAAAACCCGATCAACCACACAAGTGATTATCTGCAAGAACTAACCAAATACACCAAGAAACTTTCCAAAATTATAAGTGGAAAATTCAATCGATCGCAAAGAAAAGACAAGGAATCACACACTGAGAATTCAAAAAGTCTTAGACCAAATATGGAAAATGACTGACCATAAGAAAACAACTAGCTATAAGAATCTTACAGAAGGTCAATCAAACGATAGAATCTTGTGGTAAGTGAATCAACAGCACATTGAAAATTTAGTAAGTACTAGATTAACCATGAGAAGGTAGGCTTAATTGACTACAAGTGGTAATAAATCATGAATGTAAATTAATAAAAGTCTTAAGCTGACTATAAGAAAATAATCAAACTCTTAAATAACATACTCATCTTAACGTAAACCCATAGAGTAAAAAAGGGAAACCCAAACAAAAAAATAAAAATAGATATTATTGTTAATTAAAAAAGATAAAAATAACAAATAATGATGAATTAGATCCTATTAAGAACTGAGTTTATAGTATTTAGTTAGACTCAGATAATTCTTAGGAATCAAGGGAAAAAATAATAGTCGATCCCTTTGGCTTCCCCTAAAATTAACGTTTAATCCATTCTCAATTTAAAAGAAATGGTCTATTCTCTTCACCCAACAACTCAGAAGCTCTATTAACTAACACCCAAAAAAATTAAAAAGGTCAATAGCACTTATATTTTAGCATACTAAAGAAAATTGTAATCCTTGAATTTAAATGTAACACTTTCTTCTATAGTTAAATCTCATATTCCGAATGATATAATCATGGAAATCCTTAGTTCTCTCTTTATATATTCCTTAATTTTAAAAAGAATCACTTCTTATCCCATCAATTTCACTTAACTCTAGAATTATCCGCTCCATAATAGACATAAAATAAAAATTCAATGCTTTCCTGGCCCAAAAATATTTATAATGAAACTCTACAAGAAAATGACAATATTTTCCCAAAATAAGTCTACAGAGAGACATTAATATAGGACTTTTTAGTGTAGTTCTATAATTCCATGAGGAAGCATATATCTTTAAACATAAATATTCTTTATAGGTAAAAATATTTTTCCGCAAAATGTTCTTAATATCCCTATTCCAGACCTCGGCTTGTCCACTTTCTTATGGGTGGTAAGTTGTTCAAATTTTATGAACTTTACCATATTTTTTCATTAGATTTTTAAACTTAAAGTTCTTTAAATGGGTTACATTATCATTAATATAAGATTTTTTATCTCTAGACATAGAAAATATATTCTTATTGATGAATTTTAAAATACTATTTTCTTGATTATTAGGATGTGACACTACCTTGACCCACTTGTAAACATAATCCATAGCCACCAAAATATACTCATTCCCAAGAGAAGATAGAAATGGTACCATGAAATACAAACCCCATACCTAAAAAAAATTGACCTCCGAATACCCCTTTGTGGAATATCATATTTCCTACCAAAATTATCTAAACCTTGAAACTTATCACAATCTACCCAATGACACCTAACATTTTAAAACAAAGTAAGCCAAACCAATCCAACCTGAAGAATTTTTTGGGTAGTACTCTCTCACCCATGGTGTATACCCTATGGTTAAGAGTGAAAGCCCTCATGAATGGGTAACATTTATTATTAATCTACTAATATTCTTATAATGTCATTGGTACACCTTCTAAACAGCAATGGATCATTCTAAAAGTAGTATTTCAGTCCTAAAATAAATTCTTTTTCTTTTATTTTTTTGATATATTTGGGAAAGTCTGATACAACTTGAAAATTAACGAATCCACAAACCAAGTAGCCTAAATAGATTTCATATCCAATAATTTTTCATCTAGAAAATAATAATGTATCTCCCCTAGGCCACTATTTTGTGTATTGGGAAACCTTGGTAAGTGATCATCCACAACCTTTTCAAAAGAACGCTTATCCTTAATTTTCAAGGAAAATTATTAAAATAGGAGCATCAAACAAATAAATATTGGATTATATTCCTTATTTTCTAGAAAACTTCATAGTTTAATGATTAGTAAAAACAATTACCTTTCAAACAATTAGGAGCTACATAAATTTTTCAAGCGTAAACACAACTACTAAAAATATTTCTTAGTTGCAGTGTAGTTTATTTGAGAATCATATAGAAACCTATTAGAATAGAACACCAAATTAAATATTATCTCTTTAATTTGTCCTGTGACTTTAACAAAAACTACATCATTATCATCACACATTATTTCAAATGGTGTCTTCCAATTAGATGTTAAAATAATGGGTGAATAAGTTTCTCTTTAATAAGATTTAATGGATCTAGAAATTTATCATAAAAAATAGTGTATATTTAACCAAATTTGATCACAAGGGACTTTGTGTTTTTCTAAAATACATTATAAACCATTTTTAGAAACCAAAATTCCCCAATAATCCTCTAATTCCCTTAAAAAAATTTGTAGGGGATACTGTTTTAATAGACACAATATTTTCATTATCAAAATCAATTCCACTCCTAAAGACTTTATGTTTAAGAACTATCCCTTATGTGACCATAAATTTACATTTTTCCCCATTAATAATAAGATTGGTCTCTATAAATCTTCACAAAAATAATTCCAAATTCTATAAACAACTTTAAAATATGTTTTCAATAATGGAGATATCATAGATAAATACCTCTAAAATCATATCAATCATTTTAGAAAAACAATACAACATGAACCATTGAAAGGTGTATAGAGAACCACACAAACCAAAAGAAATTTACCAAAAGAAAAATAACCCAAATGGACAAGGGAATATAGTATTTTCATGGTATATAGGGTCTATGGAATCTAGTTATAACCAGAATATCCATCAAGAAAATATAAAAACTCATTAAAAGCTAGCCTCTCAAATATTTGATCCAATAAAGGTGTTGGAAAATGATCCTTCTCAATGGATGAGATAAGTTTATTACAATTTATATCAACTCTCCATTTGATCAGTGTCATAGTTTTAATTTTTTCACTCTCTTCATTAGTGATGGTCGTGACATCACCCTTATTGGAAAAACCTAAACTGGGATGACCCAAGCACCATAAAAGATAGGAAATTTGATTCTAACATTAAACAATTTAATGACCACCACTCTATATACCTATTTTATATTAAGTGTTAGCATCATTTTCCCCTAAAATATTAGTTTATCATCGGGCACCATAGGTATTTTATGCATGAAATATAAAGTTTACATCCCTTTATTATCAAAAATGGTCCAACCTATTATAGATTCAAACTTTTTCAACACACTCAAACAACATTTTTATTGACTATCATGAATTTATATAGAAATAATTATAGTTAGTGTAGAATTTTCTCCTAAAATGAATATTTCAAATGGTAAAGGATAGGTTTTATCACTACATGTGACTATATTTGACAATAAGGTATATTTTTTAGGCTACGTGGACCAAGGCCTAAAATGTGTCTCTTATAGAAATAATGAGAGATATATAACACTTGTTCCTCACTATATTCCACAGTAAAAATCTCACTACTCTCAAACTTTAAATCTAAAGTTATGATGTGTTTCTTAGAAAAATCATCTAAACGCTCCCAAAAAACCCATAAACTCATCAAAATGATCCTCCACTTCACCTATATAAACCTAAAAATAGGTTTCTTGAACTGAAGGATTACTTCATATATTTTCATGATATATAATAATTCATCTTTAATAAGTCAAAAATATTCCTCATATTCCTATATTTTTACTCTATAGTAGTTATCCTCAATTATAGGTTCCATGGGATTTTTAAAAACATTAAATTCCTCTATTTGTTCACCAAAATTAATGATCAATTATCCCTTAAAAACATTAACCAAAGATCATTATATGTAAAGTAAATTCATGCTCTGGGTAATGGGGACTTACTTATCACACTCCATGTCTAATATGAGAATATAAACTGGTAAAAATAACTTCATAACATAATTATAATATTTTCTTTCCAATATACAGGGTGTGTGATGGAACGATCAGTTAGTTGTAGGAAAAACGTAGTAGACTGAAGTTACCCCAACATAAATTGTAGAAATTGAGATTAAGGGATTAAATTTATTATAAAATCATGATATTTAAGGAAATATATTTTTAAAATAAATTTATTTTCTTTCATAGATTATGTTACACGCAATATAAATTTTTAACTAAATTGTGATATAATATTAAGATTATTATTTAAAAAAAGTGTTATAACATAGTTGTTAAACTTGGAAGTATGAATTTGAATAATAAAACTTTTAAAATTAATTATATTGTTTTTATATAAATAAAACATATTGATAAAGAAGTACATATTTTTAGTAAAGTCATTATATGCCCCAAAATACCTTTTTCTGAGAAAATGTTTTAATTGCTTTTTGTGAACAAATAATAAAATTAATTTTAAAAAAAATTAATATATATTTCAAAAATGGATATAATTTTTCAAATCAACATTTAAAAATTATCTTAGGGTGAATTTTTTTCATTTTTTTTTTAAAAATTTATTTTTTTAATGACTTGTGAAAAATACTAGTTTTTATTGAAAACTGCATTTTCATTCAAATTATTTACAAAGTTATATGTTGTTTTAAGTTTATTTAAAAGAAAAATTAGTAAAACTATGTTATAATTAATCCAATTTATCTCATTATAATAAATTTAATATTGAATTTTTGTATTTAAACTTTTCATGCATATGAAAATTTTCTCTTTAGAAAACCTCTTTTTTGTCATGTCTGTGGGTTTTGTTTTAAATTAAATTCTTTCATTTATGTTAATGTAATTTGATAAAATAGATTCCATATTTTTAAAAAAAATAATTTTAATTATATAATAATTTTTAAATAATTGTTATAAATAAATTTAAAAAATAGTAAAAATATTAATTACTATGATTAAGGTTAAAATGGGATTTTGTGCGTTACATACGCATGTGTTAAAATTAATTATCAAGACACATAGAATATTTATTTAATAAATTGGATTTAATATATATAATAAATTTTTATAAATTATATAATAACTTTCACTTTATTTTTAGGCTTAAAGGATAAACTACCAAGGTAAATAAAAACAAACTAGTTGCTATGGTGAAAACTAAAGTGGTAAAAATAAGTAAACTTAGAGGCTAAGGGAATAAAATTTTTAAAGCCTGTGATTTTTAATGAGTTTTGGATCAACCATATCATCACTCCACTATATTATTTATTAATTTTTTAGCCACATATCTTGATAGTGACTTCTGATTGTTGAATAGTTTTGGATATCAACAAAAATATCACTCCAACCTAGTTATAAAAGGGGACCTCCTCCCCTCACTTCCTCACACATCTTTAAAAAAAATTCTTGACTAATAACTACAAAAATATCTCCCAAAAATCCCTATTCATGTTCAAAAGAAGATGGTTTTCCAAAAATACCTACCCTAGATCCCTTAATAAGATATCCAAATGAGGTTTTTCTAAGCGAAGGTAATTGTCTTCACTAAGCTCTTTCTTTTTTACTTCTTCTCTTACCACATTCATTCACGTTTTAATAATTATAATATAATAAAAAATTTATCTAAAATATATAGACATTTTGTTATGTTAATTTCAAAACCTATATCCATATCCTCTACCATAAAATGGGAAATTAAACAATCGATCGTGTGTACGGTGGACTACCGCCTCACAAACTGATGTAATTCATTTTCCATCACTGCATCTCATGGGGAGATATAATGATGTATTTAAAGTATATATATGATATTTACAACATAATTATAATAATTTAATTTTGATATCACATATACCATTTTACTTTTCAATCCAATGGAAAATGATAACATCACTCATGAATATGTATGGACTACCGCCTCCACGAAGCGAGGTGATACACATTTCATTTTATTTTCATATTAATGGTAATAATAATAGATTTAATGAATAAATATGATATATATGATATAAAAATTAACCTGTAATGATGAATTAATATTTACCTTTCTTTCATTCCACCCATCTTGAAAATGGAAATATTTTTCATGCGTACGTACGACCTACCGTCTCAATAAATGGCGCAATTCATTTTCTATCTATAATCTTGTTAGATTAAACTAAATAAAAATATAGTTAATATAATATATATATATATATATATATATATAATTTTTGAAATTATATATATAATTTAACCTTGATTAAAGTAAAAGGACCAAAAATACCAAACCAAAACATACATAGAAAATGAAACACTTATTACCCAAAATGTGATTTTAAGAATTGTTAATAAATAGGTAATAAAAATTCATAATTAAATAATAAATGGTATGATGTATATGATTATTTTTATTTAATAGATTTATTATAAACATAAATTTATTATACATGAGTTTTGAATGTGTGCAAAAAAAGTGGAAACCTAAGGTAACGGATTTTTGTCTCAATTTGTCTTCTTTGGGACATATGTTATGTTATGCACCTATGTTTTTTTATGAGGTGTATATATATATGATTTGAAATGTTATATCATAATTTTATTTATTCTCATGATATTTAAAATTTCATTTAATTTTTTTCTTTAATGGGTATTATGATTCAAATGATACCAAAGTGTTAAAGGATTTATGTTACAATCTCATTGTTTATGATTAAGTTTACATTAATGAAATATTATAATTTATAAAAAAATAAATTAATTAATTTTATTATCCTCTGTTTATTTATTTAAATTAATTGTTTTCCCTTTATTTTCCTCTCTTTATGTACTCAAGATACTAAAATAATGTTTTTAAGGAAATCCAGTTTTATTTCTCTATTCTATCATAAACCATTTTTATTCCATGTACATATTTTTTTAAAAACATTTAAGGAAAGTTTTTAATATTATCCAATTATTTTTTCAAATAAATTTTTTCCCATGTTTTACTTTTTAAAATTATTTTAAAATGAATATTCTTTTTTTTCAAATAATTGCCTTTAGGATTTTACTAAAAATGTAAAAGAAATATTTATTTTAACATGTACAATAAGAACAAAATTTTCTACCATCCTAACCACTCAATTATTTGAATATTCCTTTTCAAGTTTTCAAGTTTCCATTAAAAGAAAACGTTTTATTTAATATTTGGTAAATTTTTATTTTTTAAATAAGTGATTACAAAGCAAAAATGTTATTTTCTCAAGAAATGTTCTAAGTGATCTTTCAAAATAATTTTTCATCTAAGATGACATCCTTTTATGTTACTCAAACATTATTGGTGACATTATCCATTGATACCATCCTTGTTATTTCTTTTCATGGTTTATGTTTATGATTATGATTATGAGATTATTATGAAACCCAATTATTTTTTCCATGGTTAATGTTATGATGGATTGATTAAATGATTTGGAAATATGATTTCTTTTCACGGGTTATGATATAATGATATGATGAATGTTTAATGATTTTATGGCACAAAAACATATGGATTATGTGATAAGTGGGACCTATATCTCCCTCTAATGCATTAGGTAAAGATTTATATCTCATTAGAAAATTATGGGAGATAATATAATGTTCTGCATCTGGTATGATAACCATGTCGATGTTCTTGATCCACTATAGCAAACAAGTCAGTGTATTTGATCCACTGTAGGAAAAAATTAATGACTCATGATCCGTTATGTTATGGGAAATAGGTATAGATTCCTAATCCAATATTATTTGATGGTATTGGTAGTTAACCTTTACATATAAAATTTTTTTTATACTTAATATAGTTCCACACTTATGGCACATGAACTTATGGTTCCTGGTTGATTTATGATGATTTATCACTTTTATGATTCATGTATTTGAAATGATAATGTTTTATGCTATGACTCATGTTTATGATCTTTGAAATATTGGGAATGAACCTTGTAAGTTAATTTCATGATTTTGAACCCTTATACTTATATTATGCCTCCATGTGATCATCAATTTATATCTCTTATGTTTACTCTTACTGAGAATATGAGATCACCCTTTATTATATTTCCTTTCCATGAGTTATAAATAAAGGTTTAAGTAGGGTATGTATATGAAGTGTACTAAATAGGAAGATATTTATGGGATATATTGAAGATATTTTATGAAATACAAATATTTTTTACCTAATCTCCAAAGAAACTAAACCTTTATGGTTCTCATGTTTGTATTTGTGAAATATGTTGAATATTCATCTAAAAAGATGTAATATTTATGTATGAAAATTCTAGGTTGATATACTTGGTAAAAAATTAAGTTTTAGTTAACTTTAGGAAACTAGAATGGTAAAACTTTAGTTAAATCCCTTGGGATATTTATAAGGATAATCCTAAGGATAGGTCAAATTATAGGAAAATGTCCTAGAATTTTGTTGAAGGATGAAGTGAGTGGTTTCCAAGAAATTACATCCCTTTCTGGATACTATAGGTGGATATGGATCTGGAATAGTTGTACCTAGGGGTAATAAATCTGAAAAGGGATCATTGGTATTTGAATCGATCATCATCCGATGCATGAAAATAGGCCTTACTACACACCTGGTTTGACAGTCCCAAGGGATCTGTTATGGGAATTCACAAACACTTTACAAACCATCATAAAGGATTTGAATAAATAATTATCATAAGTGACCTATTTTAGTCCTAGGGTTTCATATAATGAAAAGAAGGTGTCATGATTTAGACATTCTATGAATTATTTTTCATGATTATGTGGTTTCAAACTTTTAATATTGTCACTTATACTATGATTTTTTGTCATAGTCAATGGATGGAACCTAAAGGAATTGTGTAAATACTGAGTGAAATAGACAATGAAATGATTTCACTCCTAAGAAACCAAAAATTAAGGGATATAGAATTAAATTTATCATTGTTACCCTCATAAAACTTTCTCGATCTATGAATCATAATGAAATTTTGAATGATAAAAGGAGGGAACAATATTCTATTGAGTCCTTCATGAGGTATAATACACCTCTTATAGTGATTACACTGATCCAATAGTTTTTTAGTAATGGTTCAATAGCACTGAAAAGATATTTTTTGTTCTCCAATTTTCATAGCATGAAAAAATAATTTTGGTTGTTTGTCGTTTGGAAGGTGAATCTGATCAATGGTGGAGTCTTATTAAGAAAAAAAGGAAACGTAAATAAATTAACTCTATGGAGCGGGATGAGTTTAAGATCTTGTTTTTCAATAAGTAATTTCCTTTTATTCTTCATACAAAAATAGAGAATTAATTACTTGAGATGAATCAAAAGGATGATGAATATTTTGGTACCTATGAGGAAACTTTTACAAAACATGTGAGGTACAATTATGGTATTATCATCCAACCTAAAATTAAGGTTGTTTGATTCTTTAATAACCTAAAACCAAGTCTCTAAAAGGCATTATCTATAATATGCTTTAGTATCTATGAATAAATTTTTTGATGTGCACTCAAGGTGGAAATGAAAATTTTAGATTCCCACTATTCCCATAGTTTTTGTAGGGAAATAACGATAGAGTCTCATGAAAACTCAAATAAATAACATGGGGGAAAGAAATTTTATCCATATAAATTCCAAAAATTTTGGAAGAAACATCATGGGAATTTATTGAATAGAACTGGGATGTGATTTAAATGTGAAAGGGAGGGTTATAAATCCCATGAATGTAGAAAGTCAATGAATGGTCCGGTTAACACAATGGAAGAGAATAATACAACTATTAATTCACCACCATTGTTATAATGCTTCAAATGAAAAGAGTGTGAGAATTATGCTAACCAGTACTCAAATCTGAAGTTTAATGATGATTATTGATGTCAGTAACATCTTAATCCAAGAGATAAAGGGAAATATCATTTGATCAATATTTAAGATGAGGGGTATGGTAATGACATGGTGAAAGGTATAGTTACCATCTACTCTAGAAATTTTAATGTCTTATTTGAATCTAGATCTACCCACTCTTAAATATATAAATAATTTTCTAAGGGTATAAAAATGACCATCTAATTATTAGATGATTAATTAGTAGTTAAAACCCCAAATGGTACAATGATTTCATATCACATATGTAACTCTACTCCAATTTATGTGTGTGGGAATTTTCTTCCTAAAAATATTATTGTCCTCTATATGGTTGAATTTGATGTCATCTTAGGCATGGAATGTATTTACCTATGTAAATCTCACAATAATTTCTAAGTAAGGGAAGTCACATTTTCTATTCTAAAAAAACCTAAGATCATCTATTAGTGTGATGATAAATATGAACTTCCAATGGATATCACATCCATTTTTTGGGTATTGATTCCAATTCAAAAGTTTTGTTTATCTTAGATGTTTGGGGAGAAACTCAACATAAAGTATATATTTATTGTTTGGGGGTTTGTAATTGTATTTCTAGAGTTACATAGTCTTCCATCAAATCATGAAGTTGATTTATCTATAGAACTCGTACCTGGTGCTACACATATATCAAAGTCACCTTATATAATTTCCTCAATTGATTTATATGAATTGGATATAAAACTCCACTAATAAAAAAATGCGCAAGGTAAGTGTTACCCCTTTATCAGTGCTTTTTAGCACTGTTAAAGGGGCCTCCTTTATCTGTGATATTTTTAGTAGCACTGATAAAGGGGGTTTTACCGACGCGCATTTTCCTAGAACTAATAAATGTGTATATTTCAAAAAAATATAAAAAAATAATATATTGATGTATAAGTATATTTATATTGATATAAATATAATAAATATTTTTTAAAATATGTTTTATATCGATTTGATATGTCGTAGACCCAAAATGGACAACCCGGAGTAGAAATTGTTGTCATTTGTAGAGATTAATGACCTTTTCATACTTTGAGTAATATCAGAAGGTGCTACAGTGGTCATTGTAGTGTAGGTCTAGTCGCAAGATTCTATTTGATATGTGGTTGGGGCAAAACAGACACCCGAAGCAGAAGTTATGGCAAAACGGACCCCCGAAGCAAAACTTATGACCGTTCAAAGGGTTTTTGGTCCTTTTTGAACATAAAAGAACGTGAGAAGAGGTTTAGGTAATCACCTAAGTGTTTAAATTTTTGAAATCTTTGATATGATATGTGGTAGAGCCAAAACAGACACTCAGCGCAGAAGTTATTGTCGTTTGAAATTTTGCAACTCTCGTATCTCCTAAAAGCCTAAGAAACCAGCAACTCACTAAAACGGGCATAACTTTTGCTCTAATTGTCTGTTTGAGCTCTGCAACTAGTCAAATCTAATCTCTCAAAATGATTGATGACCAAGTCCAGTCAAAATGTAATAAGATCAGAGGAACAAAAGATATGTCAGTTATAGCACTCTAAAAAATGTCCCACTTCAAAAATCCATAACTTCCACTCTGGGTGTCCATTTGGGCTCTACCACATATCAAATCGAATTCAGTGAAGAAATATATGCAACTAGTTTACTCAAACATAGTCTCAGTCACGTTTGGGACCCAAAATTCTCAAAAACCCAACAGAAGACCTCCGAAACTTAGTTTCTGTGTCTGAACTGCTGTCATATTTTTATTAAAATGGTCATAAAATATTATCTATGTTTCTGTTCAGCCTCTGGAACCTATGTTATCATAGTTCGTTCCATGAGCTTTAGTTTGACTATTCACAGAGTTGAAACGGACACCCATAGAATATGTTATGTCTTTTTAAGTGACTCTACGATTTGTTAGCTTTTTCGAGACCCCATTTCTAGCACTTTTGTATATACATATTAATATATAATATTTGTAAATATATATAAATATGTATAATTATACCTACAGATATACATACATATAATACATATATGTGTGTGTGTGTTGTATATATGTATGTATTTATTTATTTATTTATTTATTTATAAAAACACACATAAGAAAACATATTTTATAAATGTATTTAAAACTAATCTTATAAATATATATCAATATATATTAATATATAAATAAATATAAGGATAAAAAATTATAACTATATATATATTAATATATATTATTATACTAATATATATATATAATTAAATATATGTATATATTAATATGACTAATATGTATATATTAATATGACTAAATATATATATGTGTGTTAATATACGAATATATTAATATAAATAAATAAACATATATATTAATATGTGAGTAAATACAACTAAATATATATATAAATAAATAGATATATTAATATATGAAAATCAAAGCAATATGGTTGAGTGGTAGAGGCTTAGGCGCGCAAGAAAAAGGTCTTGAGTTCGAATCCTGGGGGAGGCAGGTCGTGCGCGCAGGTGTGGAGAATTACCTAGTGCTGTTAAAGGGGGGTGGGAGTGTTGTTAAAGGGTTTGGGGCAGGGTGGAGCTGGCTGTGGCGTTCGTTGGCTACCATGGGTGGTGGGCACTATTAAAGGGGGGCTTCAAGCGCTGTTGAAGCCCCCCATAATTGAAAAATATATTTTTTTAATTTTTTTAATATTTTTCCAACTTTTATCAGTGCTTTTTAAAAGAACTAATAAAAGGGGCCTTTTATCATCGCTAAAAAGCACTGATAAAGGAACCTTTTATCAGTGCTTTTTTAGCACTGATAAATGGGGCATTTATCAGTGCTTTTCTGAGCACTGATAAAAGGGACCCCCATATCTTCGCCTGGATTAACAGTGCTTTTTTTAGTGCTTTTAATCGACTTTTCTAGCGCTGATAAAGGCCATATTTGTAGTAGTGCTCTAGGAAAATCTTGAAAATGTATTAATTCAGCTAAGTGTGTTACCTTGGGGTGCACCTATAATTTTTTAAGAAGAAATATGGATTGATGAGACTCTATATTGATTATCAGGAACTAAAGAAGATCACAATCAAGAACAAGTATCCTCTAACCCTTATTGATGACTTGTTTGATCAAATGCACAAATCTCAACACTTTTCAAATATTGACCTACATTATAGATATCATCAATTCAGGGTCTATAAGGTGGATATAAATAATGCATCATTTCATATAAGGTATAGACACTACGTATAGAGTATTAGAGATTATATTAATCAGATTTTTGTAGACTTTATAGAAGAAATTATTATTTATTTAAAGATCAAGGAATAGAATGAAGATCAATAAATAGTTGTACCGAATACCCGAAGAAAGGATACATTATGTGAAAAATTAGAAATTTTGAATTCTGGATACAAAAGGCTTCATTTTTCGTTAATAATCTCAATTGAGGGTATATCAGTGTATCCATCAAAAGAAAAAGGATATTGAAAATTATCCCAGATCAACCATGATAACTGAGATCCATTTTCTTCTTGGTTTGGCTAGATATTATATATATATATAATGGAAAATTTATCATAGATATCAAATACACTTACCAAGTTAACTCATAAGGGATCCAAGTTCCTTTGGAAAGATGAATGTGAAGAAAATTTCAAGGAACTAAAGTGAAGGTTAGTGAGTGCACTTGTTCTAAAATTTCCCTATAATGGAGAAGGGTTTGTAATATATACTGATACATCAAATAAGTTATTGAGATGAATTCTCAAGAAAAATGATATGGTGATGAATTATGCCTTACGAAAATTGAAGGTACAAGAGAAAATTTACCCAACTCATGATTGGGAGTTAGTTGTTGTGATTTTATCATTAAATATATAGAGGAATTATCATTATAGAGATATGTGTGATATATATACTAATCATAAAAGTTTAAAGTATATATTCACATTGAAGTAGTTGAATATGTGCTAGATAATATGGTTGTATTTAATTAAATATTTAGACTCCCAATACATTACCACCTGAGAAATGTGAACAAGGTATCCAATGCATTGAGTCAAAAAGGATCAGGATAGCTTATCTATGATTTGGATCTCAAAAAATTTAATATCTATGGATTTGTAAAGGATGGATTTATAAATCATAAAGTAAGGGTGGAAATATTATCTTACTAAAATAAGTTTTTAACCCTAAATCTAAGTGAATATTAAAGAGGTGTAGAAGAAATATATAGATCTACAAAAGAAGCTCAGAAATGTTCCTTAGTTTAAACTTGATTATGATAGAATGATAAGGCTTAGGAACTAGGTATATTTTCCATCCATACCATATTTGAATAAGGATCTTTTAGAGGAATCTCATAGTTCTTCATTGACTATTCATCGTGAAAGTATTAAGATGTATAGAGATTTTAAAGAGTATTTATATTGGTTGGTATATCATCAAGTTAAGGTTAAGAGATAAAATTTTAAGGGGATATTATAACCATTATCCATACTACAATGGAAATAGGAAAACATCACCATGTATTTTTTCATTGAACTCCCTAAAAAGTTTAAAGGGAATAATGTTATATGGGTTGTATTCGCTCTCCTTGAAAATTCAGAATAGTTAATCAATATCAGATAAGATTTATCTCTGGATCATATTTATAGGATATATATAAATTAATTTTTAAGGTTTCATGTCGTAACACATTCCATTGTATGTGATCAGGAGATGAGGATCACCTTGAAGTTCTGGAAAATTATTTAGAAAGCACTTGATATTGAGTTAAGTTTCAGTACAACATATAATCTTTTGATAGATGGTCAATATGAGAGAATTGTTTAAACCCTAGATAATATATTGAGATATTTTTTATGGGTTTTAATGGGGTTTGGGATCAACACCTTACTCTAGTGGATCTTTCTTACAATAAAAATTTTCACTCAAGCATTCAGATGGATCCTTATGAATCCCTATATAGAAATAGGTGTATAACTCCAATGTGGTAGGATGAAGTTGGAGAAATAAATTTATTGGGACTATAGTTGGATAAAGAAATGGAATATAATGTTAGATATTTTCAGTAATAAATAAGGTCAGAAAAAAATTGACATAAAAGTTATACTCACAATCATCGGGGTGATCTAGAGTTTGAAGTTAGTGAGAATATTTTTCTATGAATTTACCCAGGGAAGAAGTTTATGAGAATTAGAAATAAATGAAATTTTATCCCTAGGTATATTGGACCTTTATATATTCTTGATTGATTAGGGATGGTGTTTTATCACATGGTGCTTCTCTGAAACTTCTCTCAAGTCCATGAGGTGTTCTATGTATCTCACCTGAGGAAGTACATACTTGATCCTTCACATATACTAAAATTAAATTTGTACCACTGTATCATGTTCATTCCTATTAAGAGAAAATTATTGAGGTTTTGGATCATAGATAGAAATTTCTATGAAATAATACCACTCACTTGGTCAAAGTTTTGTGGTGAAACCACCAACTTGAAGAAGCTACATGAGAACCAAAGGATATGATGAGGCAAAAGTATCCTTAGTTGTTCATATCAAAGTGATGTAATATCAAGGGATAAAATCATTTTAATGGGGGTAGAATAAAAAACCTAGAAATTTTATGAAATATTTTTTTTCAAATAAATTTAATTTCTTCGATAACTTGCGTTACACACAACATTGAGTTTTAACAAAACTCCAATATACTATTAATATTATTTCTTAAAAATGATCATTATAAAATAGGCGTTAAAATTCAAGGTATGATGAGGAATCACCAAACTAAGAAAATTAATTATATTGGATTTACATAAAGAAAACATATTGATAAAAAGTACTTAATTTTTATAAAAGTCTTTATATGCCTCAAAAATACCTTTTTCTTAAAAAATGTTTTTATTACTGTTTTTAACAAATAATAAAATTAATTTTTACCACTTTTAAAAAATTTATTCAAAAAATAAAAAAAATGAATCAAAATTTTAAAATAATATTAGGCTTAATTTTTTGTATTTTTTTAAAAAGTTTAGTTTTTTAATGAATATTTAAATAAAGTGGTTTTTATTGAAAACTTCCTTTTCATTTAAATTGTTAATAAAGATTTATTTTGTTTCAAAATTATTTCAAAGAAAAATTAGTTAAATTATGTTATAATAAATCCAATTTAGGTCATTATAGTAATTTAATATTGAATTTTGATATTAAAACTTTATATACTTATGAAAAAAATTTCATTGGATAACAACGTTTTCGTCACATATCGGGGTTCTATTTTAAATTAAATCCTTCCACTTCTGTGAATTGAATTCGATTAAATTGATTCCATATTTTTAATTGGAATATATTATATTATATAATAATTTCAAATTTATTTTTTTCATAAATAATTTTAAAAACAATAAAAATAAATTAATTGCTACAGTTAAGGTTAAAACAGGGTTTTCCACGTTACATACGCATGTGTTAAAATTAATTTTCAACACGCATAGGATCTTTATTTAATAAATGGGATTTATTTTTTATAATAATTGAGTCAAAATTATTTAATAATTATTACTTTATTTTTATTATTAAAGGATAAATTACTTAGGTGAATAAAAAGTGGAAAGTTACCATGCTGAAAAGTAAAATGGTAAAAATGAGTAAACTTATAGGATAAAGGAATAACATGTTAAAAACATGTCTTTTTTGTGTTAGAGGTGTGCCTCAACCAATTTATCCCAAAAATTCATTATTTATCAATTTTTAGGCACATTTATTGAGAGTGAATTCCCATTATTTAATAGTGTTGTGTATTTACCAAAATTTCACTCATCCTTAATTATAAAAGGGGACATCCTCCCCTCACTTATTTCAACCTCTTAAGAAATTAGTATCAAAACACAATGCCAAAATCTCTCCAAAACATACTTATACATGTCATAGATATAATTTTATTCCCAAAATACCAACCCATGGGTCTTTAATAAGAGATTTAAAGGAGGTTTTCCAAAGAAAAGGTAATTTTCATCACTAAGCTCTTTTTTTAATTCTTCTGTTACCACCTTCATTCATGTTTTAATAATTAAATTATAATAACACCATTATATTTCATATAATAATATTTTTTTATGATAATTTAATATCATATATCTATCACCTCTTCTATAAAATGAAAAATCAAATAGTCAATCATGTGTATGGCAGAATACCACATCGCGAACCGATGTAATTTATTTTCCATCACCGCCTCTCACAGGTAGATATAATGAAGGATTTGGAGTGTATATATTATATTTATTAAATAATTATACTTAAAAAATTACAATATCACATATAAATTCTTACCTTCCAATCCATTGGAAAACGATAACATCACAGGTGCTTACCTGTGGATTACCGCCTCCACGAAGCGATATGATAAGTTTTCCATCTTATTTTTACATAGATGGAAAAATGGATATATTTAATGAATATATATAATATATATGATATAAAAATGATCCTAAATTTTGAATTAATATTTAAATTTCTTTTTTCCATTCATTGAGAAAATGGAAACAGCGTGCATGCATATGTACGACCTACCGTCTCCATAAAAGATATAATTCATTTTTTATCTCTAGATTTTTTTAGATTATAATAAATAGACATATAATAAATATATTTGATATTTATATCATGTTTAAAATTTTTGAGATTATGGAACCAAGATCAAATTAAAAGTACCAAAAATACCAAACCAAACAAACATGGAAAACAAAACAATTATTACCTGAAACATGATTTTAACAAGGAATTGTTAATAAACAGGTAATAAAGAGTCATAAGTAAATCATATAAGATATGATATAAATTATTATTATTATTTAATATATTTATAATAAAACTATACTTATTATACAATATTCTTTAATGTATGTGAAGAAATTAAAGACTTGATTTAAGATATTTTTATCTCAAATTGTTTTCTTTGGGATATATATTTTTTTATACACCTATCTTTTTTTATGAGGGGTATATAAAACCAATTTAACATGTTATATAATGAATTTATCTATTCTAATTATATTTAAAGTTTAGTTAAAAATTATTATTTCATGGTGCTTATGATTCAAAAGATACTAAAGTGGTAAAAGTTTTATGTTACAGTCTTAATGTTCATCAAGATTGTTTATGATTAAATTTTTAATGAAGAAATATTCTGATATATCTAAAAAGGAACTAATATTTTTTATTATAATATATTTATTTTTTAAAATTACATGTTTTCTATTCATTTTACTCTCTTTATATACTAAGGAAACCAAAATGTTTTTTTATGGAAAACTGGGTTTATTTTTCCCTTTTGTTAAATTCCCTTTTTCTTCTACATACATGTTTTCTAAAAAAATAAATTTTTAAATTTTTCCAATGATTTTTAAAGAACTTTTTACCCATGTTTTAGTTTTTACAAATTTTTTTAAAATAAATCTTCTTGTCATTTTCCAACCAAGGCCCTTTTGGATTTTATTGAAAATGTGAAAAAAATATTCATTTTAACTAGTACAGCATAAACAGTATTTTCCACCATCATAAACACTCAATTATTTGAATATTCCTTTATAAACTTTCAAGTTTCTTTTCAAATAAAATGTTTTAATATTAGGGAAACTTATTGGTTTTAAATAAGTAATTTTAAAGTTAAAATGGTATTTTACACAAGAAATCTTCCAAGTGATATTTCAAAATCATTTTCCATATACGATGAAATAATTTTATATTACTCAAGATTTTCTAGGGATATGATCAAATGATACCATCCTTAATATTTCTATGGATGGTTTATGTTAATTATTTTGATAACAAGATGATAAAGATACCCATTTATTTTTCCATGTGTTATGATATGATGGATTGATAAAATGATTATGAAACCAAAATTATTTTAATGGGTTATGATAGGATGATATGATGAATGTTTAATGATTTTATAGAACAAAAATGTATGTATTATTTGATGGGTGGTACATATATCTAACTCTAATTAATTGGGTAAATATTTATATATCATGAGATAATTATGGGAAATAAGTTGATGTTCTTGATCCACTATAGGAAATAGTTTGATGTTCTTGATACACTATGAGAAACAAGTTAGTGTTATTAATCTACTATAGGAAATAGGTGATGAATAATGATTCATTATTTTATAGTAAACATGTATGTATTCTTGATACATTAGGATTTTATGGTATCGGTAGTTAACCTTGAAATATAAAATGGTTTCTACACTTATGATGGTGCCACACTTATATGACATGAAGTTATACTTTATGACTGATTTAAGATGATTCCTCACTCTTATGATGCTTGTATTTCAAATGATAAAATTGTATTCCATGACTCATGTATATAATCTTTTATAGATTGGTTATGAAACTTTTAAGTTTTTTCTCATGATCTCACACCATTATTCTTATCTTATTCCTTCTTATGATCATCAATTGATATCTCCCACGTTTACCCCTACTGAGTAACTAATATCACCCTTTATTATGTTTACTTATCCCAAGTTATGGGGAAAGTTTTAAATAGTGTTTTTCTATGAAGTTTACTAAATGATAAGATCTTTATGGGAGATTTTGAATATATTTCATTAAATAATAATACTCTTCACCTAGTCTCCAAAGACACTAAACTTTTATGGTCCTTAGGCATGTATTGTCAAATGTATCAAATATTCATCTAAAAATATGTAATATTTATGTATGAAAAGTATGGGTCTCTATATTGATGGTTTTAATAAGGAAGCATAAGCAATGCAAGTGAACATTATTCCCTAAGGTATAAGGATTGAAAAATCTCCAAGGATCCTTGAGTTTTGGTAGGATTTTATTTTGGAGGAAAAAACAACACTCTTTAATGATGTTGTATATAGAAAACTATGCAAGTGATTACTTATATGAACAAATTTATTTGAGATATTTTAGATATAAGTGAATTTAGATTAAAACTTGAATGAAAGGAATTTTCACTTATATCTTGTTAAAAATACCAAGGAACATGTAAAGTTCATGTTTTTTACTTTACTATTTCAATTTTTTAGGGAATATAATTGGTGGGGAATAATTCTTTAAGATAGTGGGTATTCCCTTGATTTGTTATTGAATATTTTCCTTTCTTTTATTATTTTTCATTATATTAAATTTTTCATCTTGTTTTCAGGTGGAAAACATTAGTGAACTCATATTTTGAGTTTCTTTACAAAATTCCATATTTTTTAAATTATATAGTTTGGTTCTTAGTTTCTTTCAAAATTTTAATTTCAATTATCCTAGGATCTATTCTATGTTCCTCGTAAATTTTTAGAATAATACTAGTTGTAACTACCATGAATTTTTCCCTTGGGTTAGCCTATATAATACTAGTTATATTATCTTTTTCTATCCCTCCAAATTATCTATCCATAAAAATTATTTTAGTTTTCAAATTTTTCATGTCATTTTGGAAATTAGTCGTTTTAGATTCCATATTATCTTTATGTCTTGAATCTTGAGAATAGATTCTACTTAGAATTTTCTATATGAGACCTTCTAAATTTCATTTTGAATTGAGCCTTATTTTTGTTTTAAAATTTTTACCTATGTTATGGTGGAAATATTGGAGTAGAAAAATTTTCTAAACACTCCCTCCTCTCTCCAAGAGTGGTTAGGATAGTTCCCATAACCTTGGTTGTAGGTATTTGAGAATGCATCATCCTTAGGTTTCATACTAAGTCTATACCCATAAAAATATATTTTTATATATCTTGGATAACCTATAAATGTTAGAAAAATAAGAGTTATAAGGAATAAACATATCATAATGGTGGTCTTTACCCCTGAGTGAATTTTTTCTTGTAAATCAAAGTATCATAATGATGTGTTTCTTGAGTATAATCGGTGCCATTTTTATTTATTGCTCTTATAACAACACTGCTCTTTATTTATACACTTAAACATAACTTATTACATAAAATATTCACTTGATACAAGATATAATATTGATAGGTCTAGTGTCTTTGGGTCTTAGGAACATTACATAACAACTTAGAAAATAAAACACAAAATCTTGACTGAAAACTTCTTTTACATTACCACAATATTCCTTCGTACTTAGCATTGAATTGGATAACTTAATGACATGCATAATAAAAGGGTGATCTATAAAGACCAGTAAGGTAGTAAACAAGGAACAACATGAATAATATAGTACGTGTTAGGAAATAGGCATATCAGTGGAGCACAAGATAAACATGAACATAACGGCATGATATGGAATGATTATCATAACATGGAAATGTGGTATCAAAATTTAACATAATATTAGCATGATATAAGGATCATGGCACATGGAGAATGATTAAAACTTCATTACACATTAATTATAATTATTAAACCCTAATTTCACTAAGCGTATCATTATACTAATCTATACCTAATGCATTGGATCACTATCAGGGCGCACCCTTATTAATAATTTCATTTCTTGCGTAAGTGCGCCACATGGATCATATAACATGGATTCATTAAACATACTCACTTATTCCACGATAAAGGAATTTGGAATTCATATATTAAAATATATAATCAATAATAAAATGTACATAAAGGTGAAAACCCTTGATAGATAAATGGGCATGGTATTCACTACACAATGACTTTGGCTTGGAAAATCACACTGCAATTTCGGCATGATAACGGCGTGACATAAGAATTCATAAAAATGGTTGATGAGATTTAAAGGGGTGTATAATAATATTTAAATTAAATTTACATTAATAAGTTCATATAGATACATGTCTCAACATATGTAATGGAATTTATATTCATAATACAAAATAATTTCTTGAATGTAAATGAGAAGAGAGAAAATCCTTATGGAATTTTGGCATGGTAATGGGTGTACATGGGAGGTATTAATGAGAGAGAAATAGGTCTATAATCATTCAAAAATAAGGTGTTTAGTATGGGGGAGGTGAAAAATCATACCACAAAACTTTTAATTGAAAAAATAATGTAACAACATGATGAAATTTGGAAAAAAAATGAGAAATGAAGAAATCCCTTACTTGGAAGTGTGATCTCAAAGTCTTGGGAGAGGATTGAGAGAGGATTATTTAGAGAATGGAGAACCTTAATAGAATTATAGAGAGAGGAGGTAATATTTTCGTTGAGCTCCAAATGCTTTTAGTGAAGAGGAAGTGGGAGCTTGGGTGGGTTAATATAGTAAAAGAGAGGGAATTCTTTATTATTTAGGTTTTGGGCACCACACATTAAACTAATCAAAACAAAAAACCATCCCATTATTTTTTCTCGTGGTTTTTTCCAAATGAGAATGGAAAACATTATTTTATAAGTCTAATTTCCTAATTTATTAAAATATTAGGCTTTCTTATGTGGAGGTGAGTTATACTCTCAAAGAAATCAATTTAAAAAGTTAAAATGTTTTATAAGTCTTGGAGGGTTCACTAAGGCACCATAAAATTAACCAAACAAATATAAAATCACATTATTTTTAAATTAAAACATATATTTTCCAAAAATCCCATTTATAGTATTTTATTACAACACTATTGGGTCATTATGATGTCATAAAACACATTATATATTAAAATGGTATTTAATTTTTACCCAAAAATTAAACTGTCTCAGAAAATTGTGAAACATTCGCCATTGGATAATTTAAACTTCCTGATTCCAAAAATAATATCCATTTTATATAAGTAATTTTATAAAAATTTGAATTTTAACTTTTAAAATAAAATCCTACATTTATAAAAAAATTCATGGGTTTTGACAAAAACAGTTTTCAAACCTTAATAAAAATTACAATTATATTCATAAAAATTATACAATCATTTATATTTAATAAAAATTAAATTATTAATAATATTTTATTAAAATATTATTTAATTCAAAAATTAATTATTTAATTAAAATTAAATTATTAATTGAATATTAACTAAAAATATTATATTTTATTTAAAAACTATTTACAAAGTAATAATATTAAAATGGATATATATTCTTTATTATATACAAAAATAATGCACATAATCATAGTGTTGGGTTCTTGTTACATAACCCCTTATAACACCCGCATGTGACCTAAGGGTAAGTTGTGCGATGGTGACAGACTCTTGGGGTGGCTCGGATAACATCGCTCAGGTGGTAATCTCTATCAACTTCCACTTCTCTCGTAGTCAGTTCCGTTTGAGATTAACATGTTGAAGCTTGGCTTAGGATTGGTCAAGAGTGAAACCAAGTGATTCCACCTCCTTTCCGATCTCTAAAAATGGGCTTCGTATGGAGAAATTCTACTAGATGAGGTCATCGCTTCCGTTTTATAAGTAAATTGGATATGTTAAAGCCCTGTATTTATACTAATCCTATTATCACTGTTCAATGGCTATATTAGCAATGGTAACAATTCTTAATGGTATTTTGAAATCCAAAATCATAAAACCAAATAAGTTCATATGTCATATAACCATTTTACATAATAAGACATTTAATTATATTAAGAATAATTTTCATTAATAAAATTTTGGGTCATTACAATATTCCCCCCTTAAGAAATTTCACCCTTGAAATTTCCTATTCCCACAATAAAACAGATGTGGGTAACTCTATTTCATCACTTTCTCTAATTCCCATGTTTCTTATTCAAACTTGTGGTTTCTCTATAACACCTTGACGAGGGTCATTGTCTTATGTCGTAGAACTTTTTCCTTATGATCTAAGATCTTCATTGGCTTCTCTTCATAGGAGAGGTCATTCTCTAATGGTAACACCTCTAGATTGATTACATGTGATGGATCAGTTATGTACTTCCTCAAGAGTGATACATGGAATACATCATGTACTTGTGATAGGTTCGACTGGAGTTTTAGTCGATAGGCCCCTGCTCTAATGCGATCAAGGATCTCAAAAGGTCCAATGCACCTTGGACTAAGCTTTCCATTCATCCCAAATCTCATAACTCTCTTCCATGGTGATATGCATAGGAATACCATGTATGCCACATAAAACTATAGGTCTCGTCAAAGAATATTAGAATAGCTCTTTTGTCGACTCTGGGTAGCTTTAATGTGCTGCTGGATGGTCTTAACCTTATCCACGATTTCTTCGACAATTTCTAGACCTAGAAGTTTTCACTCCCGAAATTTATCCCAACATGTTGATGTTCTGCACCTCTTCCTGTAAAGGGATTAATAAGGAGCCATTTGGATGATTGAGTGGAAACTATTATTGTAAGAGAACTCAACCAGAGGAAGATGTTGATCCCATCCTCCATTAAATTCCATTGAGAATGCTCTCAACATGTTCTCAAGTGTTCGGATAGTCTTCTCAGATTAGCCATCAGTTTGAGGATGATAATTTGTACTGAAGTTCATCTCAGTATTCAAAACATGTTGAATACTCTTCCAGAACTTATTGGTGAATCTTGGATCTCGATCGGATACAATAGATTGTGGTACTCCATGTAGCCTTACCACTTCTCAGATATATATCTATGCCAGTTGATTTAATGAGAAATCCTATTGAATTGTGCAGTCTTTGAAAGACAATCCACAACAACCCAGATAGCATTGTTTCCTTTTGATTTCTTCTGAAGTCTGGTGATAAAGTCCATGTTGATGTTCTCCCATTTCTATGCTAGTATGGGTAATGTTTGCATCATCCCCTTAGACTTCTACCTCTCAGCCTTCACTTTCTAACATACCTGGCACTTTGATGTATACTCAGTGATCTCCCTCTTCATGTAATCCCATAAATAATGCTCTCATATATATCAATACATCTTTGTGTTTCCTGGGTGAATGGATATATTTGAAGTATGTGCATTATCCAAAAGTTATTTCTTTAACTCTGGATTTGATGGAACACATAGTCTTGACCCAAATCTCACAATTCATTATTTATTAACATTGAACTCCAAGGATTTCCCTTTTCTGATAGTTTCCACTTTCTTCCAAATTCCCACATCATTCTTTTGATAATCCTTTAACCTTTACAAAAGAGATGTTTGAGCAATAATTTGTGAAAGGATTGATGATGATCCCTTCTTTATGATTCACATGTCCATCTTCATCAAATCTAAGAATATTGGATCCTTTCCAATTCTCATCAATGATAGAATCACTGGGTCTTTTCTACATAGAGCATCTACCACCATGTTCACTTTCCTAGGGTGGTAATGTATTGATTAGTCATAGTCTTTGATCAGCTCTAACCATCTTCTTTGTCGCATGTTCAACTCTTTCTATGTGAATATATACTTGAGGCTTTTGTGATCTGTATATATTTCACACTTCTCCCCAAAGAGTTAATGTCGCCAAAATTTTAAAATGAAGATTACTAAAACCAACTCCAGATCATGTGTTAGATAGTTCTGATCATGAACTTTCAATTGCTTTGAATCATTGGCAGTGACTTTGTCATTTTGCATCAACACACAGCTCAGACCCTTCTTTGAAGCATCACTAAATAACACAAAAAGTTCTCCACTTGTGGATAGTGTAAGTATAGGCCTGGTGATAAGCCTCCTTTTCAACTCCTTGAAGCTCTCTTTGCATTCATCACTCCAAGAAAACTTTACTCCCTTCTGAGTTAGCTTGGTATGAGGGTTGGACAATCATGTGAAATTTCTCACAAATTGATGATAATATCTAGCTAACCCCAAGAAGCTACGGATATATGCTACCGAAGTTTTCCTCAGTCATCCCTCAAGTGTAGCTATCTTAGAGGGATCCATAGATATCTCAATACTTGTGATGATATGACCCAAGAATGAGACCTCCTTCAACCAAAACTCACACTTGTTTTACTTTTCATAGAGCTTATCCTTTCGCAAGGTCTCTAGTACAGTGCTTATAAAATCTTCATGTTCCCCCTTTATTATGGAGTATATCATAAAATCATCTATAAAGACTACCATAAATTTGTCTAGGTAATCTCTAAAGACTCTATTCATCAATTCCATGAATATTTCTAGAGCATTAGTGAGTCTTAAAGGCATTACTATGAATTCGTAGTGCCTGAATCTTGTATGAAAATAAATCTGGGGATATACGCCTTCTTCACCCTTACTTGGTAATATCCCAACTATAGATCCACCTTGGAGAAGTATTGTGCTCCACATAACTGATCGAACATGTCATAAAATTGGGGTATAGGATACTTGTTCTTTATTTTGATTTTGTTAATCTCACAATAATCAATACAAAGGTGCATTGACCCATCCGTCTTCTTGACGAAGAGGACTGGTTCACCCCATGGTGAAGAACTTGGGCATATAAACCCTTTATCTAGATTCTCCTATAGTTGTCTCTTTAGCTCCTCAATCTCCAAAATAGACATTCTATATGGAGTTTTGGATATTGGCAATGTCCTAGGTATAAGATCAATTATTAATTCAACATCTCTTCTAAGATGAAGACCAGACAATTTGTCTAGAAACACTTCAATGAATTCCCTCACAATAGGCATGTATTCAAGGATGGTTTCTCCCTTATACCCAATCATCTAAGCTAGATACGCATGATCATAGGGAATTAATATCCATGTTTGAGATGATGGTGCTAAAGAAGATTCATCCTCATCCTTACACTTGTATAGAATAGGGGGTCGATTCTCCATATGGAGAGTGATTTCCCTATCATGGAAATTTATGTTGGCTCTATATACGGAAAGCCAATCCATGCCAAGAATTGCATCAAATTACACCATAGGAAGTAAGAATAGGTTCTTCGAGAAGTTCAATCCAAAAATTATGACAGTGGAGGAGTTATACTCATGGGATGCAATGATTTCCCCATTTTTTGTTCTCACCGACATCATTACTTCTATGAATTTTGGTGGTGTTAGGATAGTTCTACTATACTTTCGGGATATAAAAGAATGTGTAGAACTAGAAACAAAAATTAATTTTCTATTCTTGAATGAATAACTAGCAAACATATCACCACTTCATTTTCGGGGTTAACTTCAGTGGTAGTGGTGGAAAAAACTCTCCCTTTCTTCCATGAAGGTTGTTGGTTGCCTTTAAAAACCCTTTTCTTAGGGCACTAGTTAGAAAAGTACCATGTTTCTTTGCAATTGAAATAATGAACAATGCGTTGAGCATTGAATGTATCATTCCTTTCCTTTGTTGTAGCCGTGGGTTTTTTTGGTCAGTAGTTAATGGACAGGTTCCCTTCTCTTCCATACCTAAATCATTTCCTCATCCACTTCAGAAAATTTTTGGGGTGCTTCTTTCTGCACCTTTGGCAAGTGGGGTGCTGGATTTTTTTTATCACCGATAGATTTATCCATAAAACCACCAGAATTGAATTCCACCTTACACTTCTTATCCCCATGATACCCCTAAGATTCATCGATCTCCATTTTGACTTTGAGGGAGCATCGTACAATTTCCTCATAGCTCTCACAGTCACGGATTGTTAGGGATTTCTGTAGGCTAGGTTTTAGCCCACCAAAGAAGCAGTCAACCATGCATTCAGGGGTAATGACAAATCCAAAGGCATTTCATGAAAGACTTGGGAAGTTTTCTTCATATGATCTGATGTATTCATTGTATTTTTTCTTGAGGGAAAGGAAGTCCCTTTCCATATTAAGACAGAGGGTGAGAGGAAAATATTTGTCGAAAATCATTTTAAAAAAATCCTTTCATTCCAATGCCTCGATCTCCTCCTCAGGATTTGTATTTTTGATCAATGTACACCATTGATCAGCTTCACCCTTCATATAATAAGTATCCATTAGTACCATCTCTTGTTCAAAACATTTAAGGATGGAGAATATCTTCTCAATGGAGTTGATCCATTGTTTGGTGATTGAGGGATCAGATGATTTATTAAAATTATGAGGCCTTTGTCTCGTGAAGCTCTCAATGGTGACTTGTTCTTTCTTAGAGGGGGTTGAATGTTCCTCTTGACCTGTGTTTCTATTCAAAACATGAGTTAACTGAGAGAGTATCATGACAAAGTTCTCAATTTCCACTCCCATAATATTGGGAATCTCAATAGAACAATCGTCACATTGATCTTCGCATCCATTGTTAGCCTAAGTCCTCTTATTACCAGCCATTGACTGGAATAAAAATAATGTTAGGGGTGACACATAAAGGGTAATCCAAAGAAAAAAATGGATGAATTATAAATTACTTCTGCTTCCTTAACTTATGAATTTATATTATTTAATCTATGTTATCCATGATCTACTTCACAACATATATTCTTAGGATATTTTTTAATTACCCTAATAACGATTCATACTAAGATTATAAATTTACCAAAGCATATCCCCTAGGAGTGTCGTAACCAAGAGTGCAGCAAGGCCTGTTGTCGTGCACTAGTTCTCGTTCGAGTCAAGCTCAAAGCGGTGTTTTTTGGTTTTACCCCAAGAAATATTTGTGCTAGAGCTGCCTCTACCTTCTCCTATCCAGACAGAGATGTATTTTCTTGATAAAATACTTACTCAATACTCACCAAAATTTAGAGATGTTTTTATTATGCTTAGTCCTATCCCTAAGGCTTTCACTAGGGTTTTCTAATCCTAATCCAAAAAATAACTAAACCTATCCTCTGATGCCAACTATAACAACCCTGCTCTTTATTTTACAATTAAACATAACTTATTACATAAAATATTCACTTGATTCAAGATATAAGATCTATATTTATAGTGTCTTGGGGGATTAGGAACATTATATAACAACTTAGAACATAAAACACGACATCTTCAGTGAAAACTTCTTTTACATGAACACAACATTCCTTCGTACTTAGCATTGCATGGGATAACCTGAGGACATGCATAAGAAAAGGGTGAGCTATAAATCCCAGTAATAGAGTAAACAAGTCGTAACATGCATAATATAGTACATATTAGGCAATATGAATATAAATGTAGCATAAGAAAAACATGAACATAAAGGCATGATATAGTATGATTATAATAACATGGAAATGTGGCATCAACATTTAACATGATATTAGCATGATCCAAGTCTCATTGCACATGGATCATGAGTAAAACCTCATTGCACTTGAATTAGCATGAGTAAACACTCATTGCAATTTACGTATCATGATACTAATATTTACCCAATGCATTGGAGCGATGTCAGGGTGCACCCTTATTAATCATTTCATTTCATGCATAAGTGTGACACATGGATCATACAACATGGATTCATTAAACATCATCACTTATTCCATAATAAAGGAATGTGGAATTCATACATAAAACTCTATAATCAATAAGTAAATGTGTATAAAGGTGAATACCCTTGATATAGAAATGGGCATGGTATTCACTACACAATGACTTTGGATTGGAAAATCAGAGTGCAATTTCAGCATCATAACAACGTGACATAAGAATTCATAAAAATGGTTGATGAGAGAGAAAGGGGTGTATCATAATATGTACATGAAATTGAAAATAAGGGTTCATATAGATACATGTCTCAACATATGTAATGGAATTTAGATTCATAATACTAAATAATTGCTTTAATATAAATGAGAAGAGGGAAATTCCTTATAGAATTTCGACATGGTAACATGTGTACATGGGAGGCATTAATGAGAGAGAAAGAGGTCTCTCAGAACTCAAACATAAGTAGAGTAGTATGTGGGAGGTGCAAAATCATACCCCAACATTTGTTATTGAAAAAAAATGGTATAACAACATAATAAAATTTGGAAAAAATGATAAAGAAAGAAATCCCATACTTGGAAGTGTGATCCCTCACTATTTTTTCATTATGATGTCATGAAACACATTATATATTAAAATAGTATTTAATTTTTACCCAAAAATTCAACTGTCTCATAAAATTATGAAAAATTTACCATTGGATAATTTCAACATCCTGATTCCAAAAATAATATCCATTTTATCTAAATAATTTTCTAAACAAGTGAATTTTTTTCTTTTAAAATACAAGTCTATATTTATAAAAATTTCATTAGTTTTGAAAAAAACAGTTTTCAAACCTTAATAAAAATTACAACTGTATTCATAAAAATTATACGATCATTTATATTTAATAAAAATTAATTTATTAATAATAATTTATTAAAATAATATGTAATTAAAAAAACCACTAATTCATCAAAATAGATTTCTTAATTGAATATTAACTAAAAATACTATTTATGCATTAAAAATTATCTACAAAGTAACAATAATAAAATTAATATTTATTCTTTATTCTATAAAAAAATAATTCACATAATCATAGTGCTGAGGTCTTGTTACATAACCCCTTATAACACCCGCATATGACCTAAGGGTAAGGTGTGTGATGGTGATAGACTCTTGGGGTGGCTCAGATAACATCACTCAGGTGGCAATCTCTTTTAACTTCAACTTCTCTTGTAGTTGGTTCCATTCGAGCTTAATGTGTGAAAGATCAGCTTGGGATTGGTCAAGAGAGAATCCCAGTTATGCCACCTCTTTTACGTGCTCCAAAAAATGGGCTTTGTACGGAGAAATTCTGCTGGATGAGGCAATCGCTTCCTTTGTCTGAGTAAATTGGATTTGTTAAATCCCTATATTAATATTAATCATGTGATCACTATTCAGCAGCAATATTAGCAATGGTAACAATTCTTAATGGTATTTTAAAATACAGAATCATAAAACCAAATAAGTGAATATTTTATATAACCATTTTACATAATAAGACATTTAATTATATCAGGAGTAATTTTCATTAATAAAAGTTTGTGTCATTATAGTTCTCATTTTGCAACATTTTTATTGTGAATTTTGTTAAAATTTATTGAAAATTTATTTAATCTCTTTAATGATTTTATCAAAAAAATATCCTTCTTAAAATTTATCCACAGTTGTTTGATTATACGGGATGAGACTATTATAAAAGGTTTAAATGAGGAAATTTTGAGAAAATTTAAGGTTAGAAAATTATCTAAAAAACTCTTAAATTTATCCTAGGTTTTAACGAATATATCACACAAAAATTCTAAAAAAACTAGCGATCTTATATCTAATTTTAGATGTCAGCTCATTAGGGTATAATTTCATCACAAAGGAATTAAACACCTAATAAAAAATTACAAACATCTCCTCCTATAACTTCTTAAACTACTATCTAGCATTAACTTTGAGACAAAATGGAAATAATCGTAATTTAAACTCTTACCCACTAATTCCTCAAAGTGGTAGCTACTGCAACACACTACAAAAATCCTAAATAAAATATGGAGAATATTTATTAGGAATTCCATTGAAGGATGACAATATAAAAAATAGTGAACATTTAATCCCATAGTTTTTAGACTGAGGGGAGAGCCTAATGAATGGATAATTTCTTGAAACCATGGGCAACCAAAACTCCCTAATCTTATCACACTTAATGTCCTGATCTCTAGGCTGATATGGAATATCATTTTATTGGTGTTATGATACCTCTTTATTGTCTTCCATTTTCTCATTATTTTTTAGAGTACTAAAATGTTTTTCTATTTCAAGTATTATTGACTCAACATTTTCATATTTTGTTATTATGTGTAATCACGCAATAGGTTTCAAATATTTTTCAAAAGAACCAACATAAAAGACTCAAAGTAGGGTTTTTTTCAAATAATTTTTTTTATCTTTTTAAAACTTTTTTTAAGTTAATAGATTTTAGTATTTCTAGTTTTCTTGTTATTATTTTTCTATTTTTCTAAATTGGTCACTATTTCCTTCCCCAAAAATAGTGCCAAATGTTTTTATATATTTTCATTCATTTAATAAATTATTTATTTATTATCCTAGTTAAAATTAGCATAGAGTTTGGAAGGGAGGATTGATTTTGAGTGAGTATCAAGGGAGAAAATAAGAAAAAATTATAAAAAAATAAGCAAAGAAATAATCAATAGTGATTAACTCTAATAAGCATTAGTGGTAAATTTGAAAAAATGAAACAATTAAAAAAAATTAAACAATTTATATAATCTTAAACTATTAGTGTAATAGAAATGAACGTGTGACTGAAAAATGATGAAGTTAACTGAAATAAGTAGTCCAATAGGAAATAAATCTAGGAAATTTATTAGTGATAAAACATTATAAGAGAAAGATTAATTTTGATTGACTGATAGCTCTTAAATTTTCTTAATCGTGTGAACTGAACTAAACCGATCATCCACTGAAGATTTTTCCTATTAAACTTTTCAGGGATAAGACAATTGGACGTTATGATATATGACTTGAAAATTGAAAAACTCAAAACTTTCACAAATGATGAATGGATTAAATTATATAGGTGAAATTGTCGTACAACCATGGTGTGCTTTCCTTCAAATAATTTCAAAATTTATTTCTATAAGATTTTAAATCAAAAATGATCTAAATAATTTGGAAAATTGTGAAAAATATCATTTTTTTTGGTTCTTGAGAATTTAAAGAGTTACATATAGGGATAAAAACAAGAAATAAAGCAATCTGATAAGGGAAAGATGATAAAATGAGAAGAGTTAAGAGAAATAGAACAATCTAATTCCCCATACACAGCTTACCCAAAAAATACTTTCTAAAAAAAGGTTTTAAATAATGAAATCATTTTACAAAAATAAAAAGTAGTGTAAAGGAAAATTATAGAAGAATAAGTTCTAGGAGAGAAAACAAATCTCCTCTATCGAGTTGATTTACATTCTCTCTAAGCTACCTCTCTATAGCTGTGATCTTCCTAGTTCGATTACCCTCCTCTAATGTTCTCATTGTACTCTAAATTATCCTAGTGATTATGATTATTTTCTAATAAGTAGTGATTTAAAATAAAATACCAGCCCATGGATTCAGTAGTTGACTCGCGACATCCAAAATCATGGTCATCACCTTCAGCCTTTGTATCAACAACCTCCATATAGAAATATTCACTATATATCTTCTTCATTATTGGAAACTCCAAAAATATCCCTAACTGAATGGTCTCCTCCCACATGTAATTCAATCTTCGTAAGCTTCCCTCGAATCTCCACAACTTTAAGCTCGACTCCCCATTTTCCTTTTATTTTCTAATTAAAAAATTTAGTGATCACATAAAAATAAAAAATAAAAGTCATGGAGTCAGAAGGAAATACTTCAAGAGTCAAGAGAAAATTAAATGTTAGTGAAAAAAGGGATATTTAAATTTTTAAATAATTCATAAACTTTGAAATTAATTCCAACAATTGAATTTCAAAATTGAATAATGGAATATTTAAAGAATACTTTTCAAAATAAAATGCATTTCAAAAGAACTTGATATTTTAATTAAAATTTCATGAAAACCAACAAAAATAATGGTTCTTCATGCAGAAAAAAATAGGTCTAAGAACCTTTACCCATTTAATCATCAAAATCACCCATTATCATTAAAATATTAAATTAATTAGAAATCCAAGATTAGATTAACCAATCATCAATAACTCACAATTAACAACACATTTTTACATAAAATCTTTAATTAATTCCTCTAAATGGTATAGAAAAGTGACTAACAATACACCACATCACCAAACATAGGTTGTTTTTTGAAAAAAAAATACAACCACATATCAATAAATATTCATTTTGAGTCTCTACTTCAACCATTAAACTTCAAAATTTCTAATGTTAAACATATATGTGAAATACCTCATGAGGTTTTTATTCCACAATGTATACTCATACATGGTCATGCAACCTTTCATATGGTTCAACATCCAGAGATAAACTTAAATCCCTGACCAAATATCACACTCCATGCATGATAGATCATTCTTGTCATGTGTTTGAGAAAAAATCATCTACTGGCATCTCATTGTTTCATAAAGGAAACTCGATACAAGAATCATCATCTTGTCAGTAAAAGTATGATCTAGATGTAAAAATTAATATAAAACTCTAGATTGTAATGTCTCTGATTTTTATATGTATAAATTTTAAATATTATATTGAATTATTATGAGACCATACTTTTTGACGTCATGCAATTATGAGGCCAGGTGAGCCCGGAATGGTGGTTTGAACTTTTTTTAAGTTTCGTGAGTTGGTGGGTGGGTGCGGTTGTGGAAGTTTTCAAACAGATCCCCTGATAAAAAATCTGAAGGCACCGTTGCGTCCATGATGATGACTTTACCTAATAATGGGCCTAACCTCAATCGTCGCAGGTCGAGGGAGAAAGTTAATTTTCGAACGTTTTTAGTAAAATGAAATAAAATAAAATAAAATAAAGAAATGTTTATTTTATTTTATTTTATTTGGAAACATTTTTTGCAGTGCAACGACTAGGCAGCAGTTTTTATAATTAATACCACACCATAATGACTCAGAAACAGCAATGCTGACTCGTTAATTTCACAGCATGAATGAACGCCGAAACGTGTTCCCTCCTTTTAATGGGTTAATAAAATTTTAGATGGGGGTAGAAATTGAGAGAACTTCTTAGAGCTTTGGAGATTCTTATCGGTGATGAATGACATCGATCAAAAGTGTGAATCATTGTGCCAATGGAGTTGAAGGATCTTCATGACTACAGTGGTAGATTTCCTTCATCAGTGATAGATCCATTCTTGAGGGAGGGGTTGTGTTTTAGATTGTTTCTTCCCCGTTCTTTAATTAAATTATGAACGCGGATCAACCCATAAAATGGTTGACCCACACATCGTCGTTCTAGTTAGAGGGGTTTTCTTTATCGGGTTCCTTCCTATAATTTATTTTCTCCTGTTTAATGTTTTAATTTTCCTCATTCAAACTTTCTAACGGGAGAGTATTAACGTCGTGATGAATGACGGTGGAGGTTTGTTCCTCCTTTGTTGTTTTTTTTTCTTCCTCCCTCCTCCCAAAGTTCTTCATGTTCTTCCTGGGGATATGAATGAGGAATTTTTGTGTGCTCCTTTCTTGACACAATGATCTCAAAACAGATATCCATCATCGTGATGACCCAGCAAAGGTGTGATGGTGATAGCGGCAGACGAATCAACATGGTTTGGGAGTTCTCTTTCTTCGAGCATTCTTCGTGCGGGTAAATTAGTATGTGTTTTCAAGGACAATCGAAGGCCTGAAACCCATGTAAACGGCCTTGTAGTGTTGGGGAGACCTTGGATCTGGAGTTTCATTATTATCGGATTTTCGGATTGAAGACTGGAGTAGTACCTGAGGCGTGGCGAAGAAGGTTCACAATTCTGGAAATTTGTTCAATACACAATGTGTATCCCGATGAACATGCCATGTGGACCGATGGAAGTGGATAGGGTTTGTGTGATTCACGTGATGAAGAACACGACATGCCTCTGGGGAGACACAGCGTGTGGACCAAACCTAGTTGTGGCTGGAGTCTCGGGCGACAGGAATCATAGACAGGGCGTGTGAACACTGTCACACGGCATGTGGATCCTTACATGGGGCTCAGCATTTATCATGGATGATACAAGGAAATGAGGTGGAGTACACACCATGTACTCCACCACACGGCCATACGAGGACAGTAACGCGGGTCACCCCATGTGCCGATTACACAGGTTGGAATACATGGGTTGAGGCCATGTATGAGCACATGGCCAGCGGACACAGAGCGGACCCCAAATACTTTGACATGACATGTGATCCTTTATTCATGTCGTGTAGTTGTGTTTTATACGACAAGCCTTATGACACGGGTTGTTGTACATGGGTAGTACCCAAGGTTAGAAGACATGAAGTAAAAATTCTACATAGTGTGTACTTCTCAGTACATGGATTGATCTTCTTGTCCACCATTTCTTGGATAGGTTTTATTTGGGATAGTTCCCCTTTTTATCATTCCTCTGAAGGTCATGTATCATTTCCATTCACAAGAGTATGATCCCTTTAGCAAGACTTTCTGAGATAGATTCAAATATCCCTCTGAGAGGCCTAGAGGGATATCCTTTATCCATTCTTGACCCTAGATAGAGTCAGGTATCGATGTGACTATTCCCATAGGACGTTGATCCTCTACTTAGAAACTGAATCCACATGAGTCGTGGTATCCTCTAAGGCCCTGAAAGTGATCCTCATCTGTGTATCTTCATCTTTTCCCACTTAGGAGTGTGTTCTCACAGAATGAGTGTATCTATCTCTCGTGACTTTCCCGATGAACAGTACTTCCCAAAACGGACATCATCAGGACCATCTGACTCATGCAGTGAGTTATCCCAGATAAGTTCTTCGTGGAACCTTCGAACTAAATCCCTAGTGGTGGTATGCGGTGGTGTGACTTGTCTCTAGACTACGGGTCTGAATTCTGATTATATCTGGATTGTGTTTCTCTTGCTATATGTTCAGTAGACATACACTGCGTAGAGTTGATTGTACCTTTACTTTGTGTATTTCTTTGCGGTTTTCTGGGTCCTCTACTAAGTATTGTTATACTCACTCATCCACGGGCTTTGCCCGCACATGTCATGTCTTGTGAAGACGATTGTCCTTTTGATGGTGTCCAAGGAGGACAAGGACTGGACTGGGCTTTCTAAGTTCCCTACAGGCCGAGGTGTTCCTATGGCTATGAGCAGTAGTCCCAGTACCACTTTTTGTTTACAGGTTGGACTTTTAATTTGTAGACTCTCTTTTTTTTTTGGTCTTGTATTTTGGCCCAGTTTTACTTTTAGTACTTTACTTTTTGTCGCACTGTGTTGGTTGGGTTTAGTTGTATGCATGCATCTTGTTCCTTAGTGGTTTTTACTTTTCAGAATTTGTGGGTTTGGAGATGTGTGCGTGTGTACAGGTACTTTGGAAATTCCTCCCATGTTAGTGATATTCTTACTCGGTGCTAGTCACCAGTCCCTGGCCTATTGGAGGCGGGATAGGGGAGTTACGGTGTGGGCCCCACTATGATGGGTCATGACAGAGTGGTATCAAAGGAATTTATGTTCTACCTTAGGACCAAGAGTCTGTGATATTGGTTTGGGGCAACAATGTTAAGTGTTTTGAGCTAGCCTTTCAGGCCAGGGACTCCAGTGTTGGTGTGGGAGGCAGTCGTATCCTTACACCAGGACTCTGATAACCTTCTTTTAGACTCAGTACATGAAAACACTAGTGGTGGAGCAGTAAAAGAATGGTAAATGCATCATATAGGAGTGGGTTGTGTTTTCCATGTCCTTTGTGTCAGCTATACGGATATACTCGTTTACCATGGTACATCTTGTTTACTTACAGGATGCCTCCATGACGCATATCTGCTAGGATTTAGCAGTTCGATCATGAGAATGACCCCCTCACTGATGAGGCTTCAATATAGGGACCAGTTCCTCAGGCGTTACCTCCAGGAGGTGCACCTACTATCCCACCACTAGTGGAGCAGCTCATGGTACCTGCAGTACCGACCGATGAGGGGTTCAGGCTGAGCGCGCTCCATGATTTCCAGATATAGAGACTCCAAAGGTTCTGAGGCGACCTCGACCCTCAGGCAGCTAAGGACTGGCTTGATGCGGTGACAAGATTTTTCCATCTGGTGAGGATACCAGCAGACCAGATGGTGATCCTAGGAGCGAGCCTTTTTCTGGGTTCATAGGTACGATTGTGGAGTCTGACCACTCAGACCCACGATGTGGAGACTCTTTACTAGATGGAGTTTGAGAAACTCTTTATGGGGGAGTTCTCTCTAGTTACGTTGAGGTTAGTGCGTATCTAGGAGCTTTTTCAGCTCTAGCAGGGCAGACTGATAGTATTTAACTATTCATTGAGGTTCACTAAGCTCACTAGGTACTCGATGGATATGTTCAGGGATTAGTACTTTAGATATCAGAACTTCAAGCGAGGTCTACGAAGGGACATCTGAGCTAGTGTAGTGCCTCTTTTCATTTTGACTTATGCTGGAGTGCTCAAGCGGGCCTTGGTGATCAAGAACTTCTTGGCAGAGCAGAGACAGCCGATGGCAACCAGTAGTAGGTAGACAGGTGCAGAGAACTCAGCAGCAGGGAGACGACATCAGGCAGAGGGATCAGGATGTGGGAGACGTCATAGGAGGACCCAGGATAGGGGATCGACAGTCCAAGGCTCTCAGACTGGATCCAGTCAACCTAGGGAGAGCATATTTTACTCGTGTGATGGTAGGGGACATCTTGCTAGAGACTTCCAACTCATTGAATATTGGCAGGGAAGTGGGGGGTAGACCATCGAGGTAGAGGCAAAGAGTGGAGCAAATAGACCTGCTAGGTGGCGGATGTGGAAGAGGAGCAGGGAGAGCTACAGGTGGTGGCAGATGCTTTGATCTACTTCCACCACCACCACGAGGAGGTCTGCACTAGGATTAGGTAGTTGGGGGATAGAGGCGGGGACATCTGCAAACAGTCGAGGCATACAATCCAGAGACTCCAAGGATGATCAAAGGTTTGATCTGTGTCTTCTCTACCTTAGATGCCATATTTTTAGACATAGGTACCAGTCACTCCTTCCCCAGCATATGTTTTATGCGAAACCTTGAGATTTCGGTAGAGCTGTTGACTTGACCCTTACGCTTGGAGACAACTGCGGGAGGAGACTCGATGATCACGCACCTTTGCTGACAGTGTGATATTACCCTTGGAGGTAAGAGTTTCAGTTAGAACCTCTTGGTGGTAGTGTCGAGGACTTAAGACGTCATTCGCAATATGGATTGGCTATCTACAACCCTTTCCCAGATTGACTACTTTAGGTGAAGAGTGCGGTGTGTCTGCAGCAATGGGACGATGTTTTCCTTTATTGGTGAAAAGGAGACATTGGTATCATAGAATTGGATCTTGCATAGGAGGGTGCATCCAATCACTCATGAGTTAGCTAGCCTTACCCTCAGAGCAACAGATGTGTTGAGCTTCCAGTTCCAAGTAGTAGTGAAGGAATACAAGGACGCCTTTCCCTAAGATGTTCCAGGACTAGATCCTCGCTGGGAGATCGACTTCTGCATTGACTTGCTGTCCGGGATGGCACCGATATCCTCACCAGCATATCATATGGTTCCCATAGAGCCATGTGAGCTAAGGGTGAAGCTAGACAATTTTTAGAGGAAGGGGTTCATGAGACCTAGTGTTTCACCCTAGGCAGCCCCAGTTTTGTTTTCCAAGAAGGCATATGGGAGTTTGAGGTTGTGCATAGATTACCAGTGCCTGAATTAAGAAATGGTGAAGAACAAGTATCCATTGTCAAGGATTGATGGCCTCTTTGATCAGTTGAGAGGGTTACAATGGTTCTCGAAGGTTGACCTTTGGTCAGGTTACCCCCAGTTGCGAGTATGGGGTGAGGATATACCGAAGACGACTTTAAGATACATCTACGGTCACTATGATCACTGTTTAATGCCTTTTGGTGTGACGAACTCCCCCATAGTGTTCATGTGAATTATGAACTAGCTATTCTAACCATACTTGGACCAGTTCGTAGTGGCCTTCATCGACGATATCCTTGTGTACTCAGCGTCAGAGGAGGAGCATGTGAGACACCTACAGATGGTTCTAGACTTACTCTAAGAGCACCATATTTATGGAAAGCTTTCAAAGTGCCAGTTCTAGATTTAGGAGGTCCACTTTCTGGGACATGTCATCTCAGCAGATGGAGTATTTGTGGACCCAGCTAAGGTGGAGGCAGTGTTAGCATGGGAGCCACCTCAGAGCATAACAGAGGTCCGGAGCTTCCTTGGGTTGGAAGGATATTACTAGAGATTCATTCCTGATTTCTCCAGGATATAAACACCAATGACATCCTAGACTAGGAAGTGAAAACCCTTCCTATGGGTGAAGATGTGCTAGTAGTATTTTGAGTAGTTGAGATAGAGTTTGACGAGCACCCTGATCTTGAGATTTTCGAAGGAGGGTGTTGGTTACATAGTTTTCTACGACAGATCAGGGATCGGGCTTGGTTGTGTCCTGATGCAGGGACAGGTAGTGATTGCTTATGGTTCGCTCCAGCTAAGACTGCATGGGCCGAACTATGCGACCCATGATCTTGAGTTGGCAGTGATAGTCTTCTAGTTGAAGATGTGGTGACACTATCTTATGGGCAAGCGGTTTATCATCTACTTTTACCACAAGAGCATAAAATACATCTTATCACATAAGAACCTGAATCTAAGACAGAGGCGTTGGATAGAGTTACTCTAGAAAAACAATTTTTCGATCATCTACACTTCTAGGAAGGGGGATAAGGTGGAATATGTTCTTAGAAAGAGATTGACTTCACATCTATTGAGTGAGGTGATGGAACAGTTGGCCTCATTATAGTTATCCTTCGTGGACAGAGGGGATGCATCTTGCATTCAGTCGATGGTTGTCACCCCTCCACTCTTATAGTGAGTTAGGGAGGAACAGCTTGGGATGCCTCTATGTATAGGAGATAGTTTGGATTCATGGAATCCCTTTGAAAATAGTCTCAGATCAAGATGCCCACTTCACATCCCGGTTGCGGGAGGTATTTGATGAGGTTTTTGGGACTCAGCTATGCTTGAGCACAGTGTTCCACCCCTAGACAGATGGTCAGAAGGAGAGAACCATTCAGGTTATTGAGAATATTTTGTGGGCATGTATCCTAGACTTTGGTCACAGTTGGGAGGACCAAATACCACTATTGGAGTTTGAGTACAATAATAGTTACCAATCCACCATTGTTATGGAATCATTTGAGGATTTATATGAGAGACCATGTCGGTCACTACTTTGTTGGACCAACCCCGGAGAGTCAACACTCATGGGTCCATAATTGGAGCGAGCTACCACTGAGAAGGTGAAGATCATCCAGGAGTGGATGAAGACTACACAGAGATGGAAGAAATCTTATACTAACAAGTAAAGGAGACCTAAAAAGTTTGAGGAGGAACACCATTTCTTCCTTTGGGTCTCACCTCGATGAGGGTTACAGAGATTTGGTTGGGGAGGCTAGCTATCTATGAGGTTCATCGTAACTTTCCAAATACTGTGTAGAGTTGGCGAGGTGGAATAGCACATAACTCTACCACTGTAAATGCACTGGGTACATGATGTCTTCCATGTGTCGTAGCTGAGGAGGTATGTTCATGACCCATTGCACGTCATCGACTAGGGTGAGCTGGACATCGAGGATGGACCGAACTTTGCTGAGTACCCGGTGGAGATCAAAGATTGGTTTGAGGGGATCCTTCTTGGGCGATCAATTCCATTAGTGTGCAACCGACTACAGCATCAGAATCTTCAAAAGAGAACCTGGGAGCAGGAGGCTTAGATCCCTACCCAGTACCCACATATTTTTTAGTAACTCTTGTTTTGGTTTCTCAAGGACGCAAATCCCTAAGGTGGGGAGAATTTAATGCCTCAAATTTTCCTGTGTATTATTTTTTAATATTATATGGAATTATTATGAGACCATACCTTTTGACGGCATGAAATTCCGAGTCCTTGTGAGCCCAGAATGGTGGTTTGAACTTTTTTTAAGTTAAGTGAGTTGGCGGGAGTGCGCGGTTGTGGCAATTTCCAAAGGGATGACTGGATTACAAATCTGAGGGCACTGCTACGTCCAAGATGACGACTTTACCTAATAATGGGCCTAACCTTGACCGAAATAGGTCGAGGGAGAAAGTTAATTTTTAGACGTTTTTAGTAAAATGAAATAAAATAAAATAAAATAAAGAAAAGTTTATTTTATTTTATTTTATTTGGAAACATTCGTTACAGCGCAATGATAGGGCATCTATTTCAATAATTTATGTCGCGCCATAATGAATCATAAACAACAATGTTGACTCATTAATGTCGCATCGTGACAAAACACTGAAACATGTTCCCTTCTTTTAATGGGTTAATCGAATATTAGACGGGGGGAGAAATTGAGAGAAATTCTTGGAGTTTTGGAGAGTCCTCCTGGTGACAAACGACATCAATCAAAAGTGTGAATCATTGCACCAATGGAGTTGAAGGATCTTGATGATGACGACAATAGATTTCCTTTGTCAGTGATCGATCCATTCTCGAGGTAGGGGTTGTGTTTTAGATTGTTTCTTCCCTGTTGTTTCATTAAACGATGAACTCGGATCAACCCATGAACCAGTTGACCCACGCATCGTTGTTCTAGTTAGAGGTATTTTCTTCATTGAGTTCATTCCTGGAATTTCTTTTTTCATGTTTAATGTTTTAATTTTCCATGTTCAAACTTTCTAAAGGGAGCAGATTAATGTCGTGACGAATGATGGCAGAGGTTCGTTCCTCCTTTGTTGTTTTGTTTTCTTCCTCCCTCTTCCCTGCATTCTTCATGTTCTTCATGGGGATATGAATAAGAAATCGTTGTGTGCCCATTTCTGTGTGCAATAATCCCAAAACGTAGATCTGGAATCATGATGACCTAGCAGAGGTGTGATGGCAATAGAGGTGGATGAATCGATATGGTTCATGAGTTCTCGTTCTTCAAATGTTCTTCATGAAGGTAAATAGGTATGTGTTTTCAAGGTTGATTGGAGACTCAAAAACCATGGAAATTTCCTTGTGGTGTCAGGGCAACCTTCGATCTGGATTTTTGTTGTGATCAAACAGCCGGATCGAAGACCAAAGGAGTACGCGAGGTGCGGCGGAGCAGGTTCATGATTCTGGAAATGTCCAGAACACACGGTGTGTATCTCGATGAACACACCGTGTGGAACGGCATCAGTAGCTAGTATTTGCGTGCTATACATGATGAAGAACATGGCGTACCTCTGGGGAGATACGGCATGTGGACCCTACCCAGTGGTGGCTGGAGTCCCGGGTGACAGGAAGCGTAGATAATGGCATGTGACCACTATCACAAGGCGTGTGAGTCCTTACATGGGGCTCTTCATGTATATCAGACAATACAAGAACACAGGGTGGAGTAAATGCCATGTACTCCACCACACGGCCATACGAGGCCTGTAACATGGGTCACCCCATGTGCTGATTACACGGGTTGGCATACATGGGTTGAGGTTGTGTATGGGCATGTGACCAGCGTACATGGAGCGGACCCCAAATACTTTAACATGGCATGTGATACTTTCTACACGTCGTGTATTTGCGTTTTACATGACAAGCCTTATGAAATTGGATGTTGTACACGGGCAGTACTCGGGGTCATAAGACACAGTGTGTGACTCTAATTACATGACTTGATCATCTTTTCCAACATTTCTTGACAAGGTTTCATTGGGGTTAGTGCCCCTTTTTCTCATTCCTCTGAAGGTCAGGTATCGTTTCTATTCAAGGGAGTATGATCCCTTTAGCAGTACTTTATGAGATAGAGTCGTGTATCCCTCTGAGAGGCCCGAAGGGAGATCCTCTATCCATTCTTGACCCTAGGTAGAGTTAGGAATCGACATGACTATTCCCACAGGATGTATATCCTCTACTTAGCAGGCAAACCTGGATGAGTCATGGTATCCACCAAGGCCTTGGAAGTGATCCTCATCTTTGTATCGTGATCTTTTCCCATTTAGGACTGTGCTCTCCTGGAATGGGTATATCAATCTCTCATGACCTTTCTTGAAGAACAGAACTTCTCGAATGGACATCATCAGGACCATCAGACTTGTGGAGTGAGTTCTCCCAGATGAGTGCTTCATAGAACCTTCGAACTGAATCCCTAGCGGGGGTATGCAGTGGTGTGACATTTCTCTAGACTACAGGTCTGAATTTTGAGTATATCTGGATTGTGTTTCTCTTAAAATATGTTCAGTAGACATAAACTGTGTAGAGATGACTATACATTTACTTTTTGTATTGATTTGTGGTTTTTGGAGTCTTCTATTGAGTATTTTTATACTCACCCATTCACATGCTTTCCTGCACGTGTTGTGTCTTGTGCAGATGAGCGGCCTTTTGACAGTGTCCAAGGCGGACTAGAACCATACCGGGCTTTATAATTTCCCTACAGGCTGAGGTGTTCCTATGTATATGAGAAGTAGTCCCAGTACCTCTTTGTGTTTATAGGTTGGACTTATAATTTACAGACTCTCTTGTTTTTATGGTCTTGTATTCTGGCCCAGTTTTACTTTCAGTACTTTAATTTTTTTCATACTTTGTTAGTTGGGTTTAGTTGTATGCATTCATATTTTTCCTTAGTGGTTTTTACTTTTCAGCATTTGTGTGCTTGGAGATTTGTGCATGTGTACAGGTACTTAGGCAATGTCTCCTATGTTAGTGATATACCTACTCGGTGCTAGTCACCATCCCCTGACCTATTGGAGGCGGGCTTGGGGAGTCACGGTGCGGGCTCCACTAGGATGGATTGTGACATGATAATCCTTCATCACCTAAGGATTAGTTTTCCCTCATAGAAACCGTGAGTTCTATGACATCAAACATGCACAGCATACTTATCTCAAAGGTAGTCTTGTCTAACATAGTAAAAACTGCAATCTACTATACAAGAAAGGTCTTTACTAAGTATAAAAAGGGATCTAATATGCCTCCAATCATAGAAAAAAAAGTATCCCTCAAATTAATCTTATAAAAAAAGTGTATCATCATTCATTAACTTCTAGTGAGAGGTTTAACAACAGGAATGGATTTTTCTTGACCCTGCCTCTCTACACAAGCTAGAAATCAGTGGGTAACATTATTCATTCAATAGAATAAACCCATAAATCCTAGAGAATATCTAGATAATATGACATAGTAAGTACATGGAAATCATAACTTTCTACTATATGATACATGTAATGACTTACTCATACCTTTCAGTGATATCTCAGCGTTCTAGGTTAACCAAAATATTATTAGAGTCTAGATGAAAGGATCCATCGTCCACCACACCTATGATAGTTTCCCTGGTCAAATAACCAAACTCATACACCTATTATAATCTTCTACCAAATGTTCCTAAACTAATAATAACATGACTACTAAAGATATACTTCATACCTTGAAAATACTAGCTCTGATACCACTCTGGAATGACTTAGTCCACCAAAGTCTCGCACAGGCCAACGGTAAGCCATGAGTGTCACCCCAATCCTACCTCCAATAGGTCAGGGGCTAGTGAAAGGAAAATAGTAGGAATGGTATAACAATGTGGTAGCCCTTAACCTATAAAAACTGAAATGTACACATATTCAATACACAAGATGAAAAAAAATACCATAGGGTTATATAAAATCAATTGAACTGTATATAAGGCATGTAAGAGAAAACAAGCATAAGTACATCCTACAAGGTAAATTAAAAGGAAATAGAATATCTAAAAGTTACAAAAACACAATCCCTAAGAATATTATCCACATTTTATATACTCCTAGATCACCATCTAGCCACAAAAGTCACCACCACCATCATGAATCACCCTAACCCAAAACGCATCATCAAGCATCACCAGGATTAAACTCCAAACAAGCCATGCCAGCTCCACATCAAACCATCCCATCTATGAAACTATGATATACCTATAAAGATACACCATGTGTGGTAATAGGTATATTAAAGGGATGAGTATAAATATACCGAGTTGTATTCCTTGAAAATCACAAAGGGGGCACAAATAAATAAGTCAGTACAACTCCTAGTATGAGAGGTGACTATGAGGAATACAAAGAGAAAAATCCAGAAAACAAATTCATCACAAGTATATTAGTATAAGAGAGTATTTATATGAAATATAAGGTAGAATAATCCATATATATAACATATTAATAATTTTAAATGAAATAAGAAAAGTCTCAATCATCACCACTCCAACCTTCGATAGTCAAACCATATGAGCCAATGGGGAATCTTGGAATATTGAAGAGTCAATAAAGACTGAAGTTGGCATTAATTTTTCTATTTCATCTCAAGGGAAACACTATGGAATTCCAAGGAGTCACAAGGAATGATTAATCCATCTCATCTTTGTCTTTCCATCTACCATACCACCTCCAGAAACCATAAAGGGGAGCCATCACATCGCTAAAGCCAACTTATATAATGAGGGATAACCACACCCTTCATTCCATCAATATCATATTATTGATCTAGTATAAAAACTAGTAATTCCAAAAAACCCCATATAATCTCATAAGATCTGTAATGAGGCCCACACCTCATTAGAAGAAGTATCCACCCTAGTTGAGTACCCACACCTCACCTGGTATCTTAGATGATGGAGTATCGAATCCGTAGATTGAATACCTATTCCCCATGTGTTTATGGGAGAGTATTGAACCTATCAATATAAGGAAACCAGGTGACCCATTCCCTAAAATAACCATGTATCCAATGGATTACTAAACCCAAAATAACTCTAAATATCATGCCTAAATCCCTTCATCGGTCATCTGAATCTATAGAGAGTAAATTTTTGTTATTGTATCTCATCTCATCTATAATACCAAAGTAAATGTATCCATCAAATTATATGTAAAAACACATAATGGGATATTCACTTTCCAAATCCAAGTCCTAAGAAAGGATATATGACAAGTCATAAATTTTTGAACGAGTACACAGTGCGTGTTATAGGGTACATGGAATTTATACCCTAAGTAGAAGTGTGTCTATATTATGGAACACTGCATGGAATTAAAGGTCCAACTATATACTATTCATTTTGTAATATAAAACCTTTTGGGTCAATCAGCGTACTTAGCATTTACCATCACAAATCTTGTCATGTTCAACCAACAAATGACATGCTGTCTTAACCCACACGGTGTGTAAGGCTAGACAGCCACCAAGGTGTGTAATCCTTGTACACACCATGGAGGTTGACTAGGGGTACACAACATGTGGGTTAAGTTACATTTAATGTGTTATTCAAATCCATATGAAACCCATTCCTCCCAACCTACAAAATGCACAATGTGTGTTATTATAAACTACACGTCATGTAGTTGAGTTTCAAAACTAGATTTATTCCCTTTTTCACAACTCGAACCATCGGGGTCCTCTTGGATGGTAGTAAGTCAATAGTGACACTCCAAGACTACCTCTAATAGGACAGGGGCTGGAAACTAGTGATGAATAGAAAGATCACACACATGAGAGGCCTTATCCCAAAGTACCTACACATAAACACACATCTCCATACACCAGTATAATGCATAAGGTAAACTGATACTATAAATTCATTTATATCATCTAATCTCACATTAGAGTACAAGATAAGAGTATAGGAATTCAAAAGGATCTGAATACAAGCCCACTAATACTATAAAGGAGTCAAATCTACTAATAAAAAGGGGACAACTACCAAAGAAATAACTTCATGATCCATCTGCGGTCTATCTTGACCAACTAAGATCCATATGTTTTGGCTCTTCTTAGAACTCCATCCAATGTCATGTCTTCTACATAATACATAATGTGTGTGGGAAAATCCCCTAAATGGGTGAGTAAAAACATACCAAGTAAAACACCCCAAAATCATCAAACACAAATCATCAAAGAGGGAGTAATATCTAAATCACAAAAGCAAGGAGGATAAACAAGATAACCCAGATAAGCTCAAAGGAAGACTCAAAGTCTCACGATGAGGTCCAACCTCATTACCAACCTAACGGATTCTTCTCAAGTATCCAAGTTAACACTCTTCCAAGATAACTAACTCAATGAGTCTCTCTATACTGATGGAACTCATCTGATAAGTCATGCTCATCAAGCCTTACCAAGTTGAAGTATAAACTAACTGAGAGGGATCATCTGATATACACACTCGACTGGACTTCACATAATCAGAAGATAATATATGTCAATAAAAAGATTGGGTATCACACTTAGGGATAATGGGGGACACCTTAGCATAATTGGATTAAACCATTAGGCAAGCGATCAAATGCTCAGTATCTAAGTCAATTGATACCTGAACCTACCTAGGGAGAATGATGGGAATGGGGATCCAACCCCAGACATCATAGAGGGATACCTGATCTAATATGATAAATAGATCTTATGTCTAATGCTTAGGACTATAGTCTTCATTAAACCCTCATAGGGACGTACTGAGGAAACTCACCTCGATAAAAGTGAAATCAACTATGCTGAAGCATAATTTTTACCAAAGAGATCAGAGGCTCTAACCTACCCAAGAAGAAGTACACAACATGATTAAGGGGGTATAAGAAATGCCTCGCTAAGTTTGGTTCCACCTGTGTCCATCCATCTCACATAGAATTTTATTCTTTAGATATAAGATGTATCTTAGACACACATGGTGTGTATAAGTTAGTCAAGTACTCAATCATGCTCCATCTTCCCATGTTCATGTGATCTATAAAGTAAATGGGGTGTGTCATGACACACACGACGTGTAGGGTCATATAGATTCTTAAGCAGGGACTCCCTATACATGCTAAGTTTTTTTGATAAGGATCACATGATGTGTGAGTCCCCCACATGGAATTTGATATTTAAGTCTTTGTATAAATCTTAGTCATTACACAACTAATATACGAGACATGTGTTCATCCGAACTACAAATCGAATAGATCAATATTTTTATATAATTGTGGAATTATCATGCATATTTTATCCTAATGTCATAACATGATCTTTATTACATAAATATTATCTATGATTGTTACAAACCGAATTCGGAGCCACTCAACTGGTGCCCCATACCCGGTTCACCATATGACTTCAAGCGCATTTCCCCAAATGCCAGAGGTGGCCGACTAGCAGCGAGGGCCTTGGTAAGTCATTAGGGAAACTATGCCCTCATTTGGTAAGGCATACAAAGAAAAAGAAATAGCAGTCAATAGCAGAAATAGTAAACAGCATAAAATAACTGAAACTAAATAGTGGAAGCAATGTATAATATAATAATGATGAAAATGATGCAGCAGGTACAAGTATTTAAGGAAATCAGAAAACACAACAACATTATGAAATAAAATTGAGAACCAAGTACTAAAGTAAACAGCAAACCCAGCAACATTGCAAGCCTAGGCTTGGTCCTATGCTCTCTAGCTCCAACCAGAAATCATGTACCTGAAGTAGAAGGGCCACAATCCCTATCCACACCTGCAACCATATAACCTGTTTGGGCCAAAAAGAAAGACCCAAATAGGGTGTGAGACTAATCCCAGTAGGCAACCACCATAAGATCTGTGCCCTACTATTAGTGAGCAATATAGCAAAAGTAAATGAAATAAATGCAGTAAAAAATAGGAGTACACTGAAGCAAACAATACCACAAATATCCATTCACATTTAATTAGTAATTTAATTCAGTCATATAATTATCACCCAAGGAATCTAGAAACACCTCTATATTTCCAAATCACAGTAAGTAACACAACAGGTATCTTAGCAGACTACCTAAACTACAAGCAGTACAAACAAAATCTTGTTCTTTGGCTTGGTGGACTCGTCACAACCAACCAAACGATATTCAAACTGACTCTTTGGGTGGCTCATACTGGCAGACCCCTATAGTCAAGTAATCATACAAGGGCATAGACACTCTGGGAAGCACTCACTATCAATTCCCCTGTGGTCTTGCAACGATAGGTATAATCTCTCTGAGGAATCACTTCTGTCTAATTCCCCCTATAGTCTCGATACGTAACTAAGGACACCCTGAGAAACCACAAATTCCAATTCCTATAGGTCCTCTCAATGATACAAATTTATAACAGACTCTCTAGGGAAGCCTTAATCGTTAATTTCCTCTCTAGTCTGTCGCCCCAGGTTCACAAAGCCCTGAGTAGTCTAGTCATGCGTAATCGACTGTCAGCAGCCCTAAGTAAGTTCAACAACTACTTGGATAATAGCTACAATGCATCAAACGAATATAAATAGTAGCAACACATGCAATCAAATATCTCAAGGCATGCAATCAATGCAACAAGGTATGCCTCACAGGCGACCTAAGCCAAATGGTGGTAAATATCCAAAAAAAGTGGAAACACCCATGGGGTGATCCTCAAAATACTAACAAGAAATCATTAATCATCTAATAACCTCAAGCATACAATCAAACTAAGGTATAGAATAATACAGGTTCAAAACCCTAACCCGATATACCCGATACATGGGAATCCGGCACTTTTTGCACAAAAACTCAAAGACATTAAACGTAGGGAAACAAACCACCTACCTCGATCCCAGGAGATCGATATACTTGAACCTTAGCCTATGAATCAACCTAGAATGGAAGATATCTACAAAAATGTCTAAAATTTTTAACCTTAGATAACTCTCATAAGAGAAAGAATCGGGAAATGTGGCCAAGGAAGAACCAAGAACTCACCGCTGCGATTCTATTGCAACTGACGGCATTCAATTTGAATAACTGGTGATGGATTAGTGGCTTGGAGAAGATTCGGCCTCCTCGGATGCTCTAGATGTAATTAGGTGAAGAAGAAGATGGAAATAGGGATAAGACGCAATCCCGGTCCGTTTAATGAAATAAAAAGAAAAGTACATGGTGTGTACTTCTTGAGTACACGGAGTGTACTCTCCTTTTTCATACACCTCATTAAGAAGACTACACATCACCCCTACACACCGTGTGTGTGGCCCAAGCACGGCCAGTACACGGCCTCGCGTGGGATCAAAGTACACAGCATGTACTTAGAAAATTTCCAGATTTTCCTCTTTTCCTTAAAAACGACCAGAAAAGGAAAAACATGCCAGAAACAAAGATCTGGGTTCTTACAAACTTCCCCACTTAAATAAATCCATCCCTGAATTTCCCTAGCAAGGTGGCGATGAAGAATCCTCGAACAACTCTGACCACTATGATCGCATATCGGTCTCCCTCTCCCAAGTCTCGCCCTGTACTCGCTCGTGCTGCCATAGCACCCGTACTAGAGGAACAGACTGGTAATGGAGAACCTTCATACTGTGATTGACAATCCTGATAGGATGCTCCTCGAAATATGAATCCTGCTCCAGCCCAACCTCCTCAGGTTAAAAAACATGAGATGGGTCTGAGAAATAGCGTCTAAGCTGAGAAACATGGAAGACATTGTGCATATCCTGGTACCTCTGGGGTAATTGCAACCTGTAAGAAACCATCCTGACTCTTTCTAGAACCTCAAACAGACCAAAGTATCTCGGTGAAGGTTTACCCTACCTATGGATCCTCTTGTGTCCCATCCTTGGGGTAACACATAGGAAAACCTGATCTCCGACCCTTAACTCTAAAGGTTGTCTCCGCTGATCAGGATAAGATTTCTACCAAGACTGTGCAGTAGCCATCCTTTTCCAAATCAACTCCACCTGTTCTGTAGTCTCCTGAACAAGATGAGGTCCCATCATAGCTTCCTCTCCTGCCTTCAGTCAACAAAAGGATGATTGGCATGGCCTACCATACAAATCCTCGTAAGGTGTCATCTGAATAGTTGCTTGAAAACTATTATTGTAAGAAAACTTCACTAATGGTATATGTTTCTCCCAAGAACCTCCAAAATCAAGGACGCATTCTCGTAGCATGTCCTCTAGCACCTGTATCATGTGCTCTAACTGGCCATCTATCTGAGGATGGTAAGTTGTACTCAGAAGTACATGTGTTCCCAAATCCCTCTGTAGCCCTTGCCGAAAATACAACGTAAATCTGGCATCCCTATCTGAAATGATAGTACTCAGAACCCCATGCAAGCGTACAATCTCACGGATGTACAACCGTCAAAGATCATCGACATTGAAGGTCTCCTTAATCGGCAAGAAGTGAGAAACCTTTGTGAGCCTGTCATTGACAACCCATACCACGTCATTCCCTCAAGGAGATCTCGGTAACCCTATCACGAAGTCCATTATGACATCATTCCACTTCCACTCGGGAATGGGTAGTTGCTGAAAAAGCCTACTGGTCATTGGTGCTCTGCCTTCACCTGCTGACAGGTGGAACATCTTATGACAAAACCAGCAACATCTCTCTTCATACCTAGCCACCAATACTGGCAGTGCAGATCACGATACATCTTGGTGACGTCAGGATGAACTGTCCAAACTGAGGAATGAAATCCTCGCATCAGCTCCTCGTGTATATCTGCTGGAACCCACATGCGTCCCTGGAAATGCAAGATCTCATCCTCGCCCACGGTCCATCCCGGAAGATGGTCCTCTCCTGACACGCTTTCCCGTAGGACTAGGCCTTCGAAATCTGATAGCTTCCTCATTCGAACTTGGTCAAGAAGGGTAGAGGTAACATCTACAGAAGAAATAAAAGTCTGACCCTATCTGTCGTGCACCTCCAAATGCATTTCAGAGAACAAAGCCATAAGCTGCCACTCACTGCTGGCCTCCTGAACTACTTGTATCTGTGTCTTTCTGCTTAGTGCGTCTGCCACAGTGTTGCCTTTCCCAGGTGTATAACCAAGATCGAAATCAAAATACTATAGGTACTCAACCCACCTCCGCTGCCTCATATTCAAGTCACGCTGCGTGAAGATATACCAGAGGCTCTTGTGGTCAGTATATACCAAAAAATGCTATCCTAGAAGATAATGTCTCAAACAACGCAAATCATGAACAACTACAGCCAACTCCAGGTCATTTGTAGGATAGTTCCTCTCATGTGGCATCAACTACCGAGATCCATATGCAACAACATGATCCTCCTGAATAAGCACTAATCCAAGCCTGATTCCAGATGCATCACAGAAAACTATATCAATCTTGCCTGTGTCCGGAAAAACTAGAATCAGTGTTGAAGTCAATCTCCCCTTCAGCTCCTGAAAGGCTGAATCACAGGCTTTTGACCAAAAAAACTCAACCCCTTCTTAGTCAAGCTCGTCAGCGGTGATGTTAAGTGTGAGAAGTCCTGTATAAACTACCTGTAGTAACCTGATATACCTAATAAACTTTGTACCTCGAAGACATTATTCGGCTGCTCCCAGGTAACTACTACTCTCACCTTCTCTGGGTCTACTAATACTCCTGTCTCTGAGATGACATGACCTAGGAAGTGAATCTCGTCCATCCAAAAGTGTCATTTTGAGAGATTATCATATAACTGATGCACCCTCAGTGTACTCAAAACTATCTCAAGATGGGTAGCATGGTCGTGTAAAGTGTGAGAGTACACTAAGATGTCATCCACGAAAACCACCACGAAAGAATCCATGTAAGGATGGAAAACTCTGTTTATTAGCACCATGAAAACTACCAGCGCGTTCATGAGACCGAACGGAATAACCAAATACTCATATAGACCATACCTGCTCCAGAAGGCTGTAAGAGGTATACCAGATGGTCTGATACATAACTGATGATAGTCAGATCTCAAGTCGATCTTTGAGAACACTCTGGCTCCTCGAAGCTGATCAAATAGATCATCTATCTGTGGCAATGGATATCGGTTCTTGACCGTCAACTGGTTCAGCTTCTGATAATCCACACAAAGCCTAAGGGTGCCATCTTCCTTCTTCGCAAACAGGACAGGCGAACCCCAAGGAGAAGTAATGGGTCGGATGAAACCCCTTGCCTACAACTCCTCCAAATGCTTCTTGAGCTCCTGAAACTCAGGTGTAGCCATTTTATAAGGAGGAATGGATACTGGTGCCACTCCTGGCATAAGCTCGATAGAAAATTCTACCTCTCACTCTGGAGGTAAACCTGAAAAGTCTTCTAGAAAGACATCTGGAAAGTGATCAACCACTGGAGGAAAATCTATCTGAGAAGTCCCATGGTCATCTAGATATACGCTAGCAATCTAGGCTGAAACACCGCCCAACCCATGATGCTCTGGTCCCACTCTTCTCACCTAGACATCCCATTCTCCCTTGTGAAGAAAAGATCCACCCTCAGGTGATGTAAACCTTACCCTACAGGAATAGAAATCGACAAACGTCTGGAAGGGAACGAACCAGTCCATCCCAAGAATTACATCATAGCCTGTCATTTCCAAAATATAGAGACTCTATGAAAAACAACACCCACCAACCTCAAGGGGGCAGTCTAAGCACTGACGTATGCTAGCAGTTCTAATTCCCAAGGGAGTGTCTAGCATCATCATATCCTCAGAAGTATAAACAGTAAGTCTAAGGATTTCCACAGTATGCACAGAAATAAATCTATGAGAAGCTCATGTATCGAAAAGTGCAGAGGATAAAACTGAGGCTACTAAAATCATACCTCGAACTGTGGAAGGTCTAGTATCCTACTCCTGATAAACCTACTCTACCGCAAAATTATGGCCTACACCACGGCCCTGTGTAGCTGCCTGAGATCCCTGATCTGACCCTCCCTAAGCTTGACCACTGCATCCACGGCCTCTACCTTGGCCTGAACGACCTGAAGAACTCTATCCCCCAGTCTTCTATGGAACTGGTAATCCTGCTCCTGAGCACGGAGTCAAAACTGATCATCCTTCACTAGCCACTGGAAGAAGAACCTTGCAGAAACGCTGCAGATGACCCATCTTGCCGCATGATCAGCACTCCACTGGGTCTCTCGGGAACTGAGGCTTCTTATACCCATTTTTAATACACTAATATCGCACCACTTGGTTGCTAGAAGGAAGATCTCATCTACCAGAAAGAATGCCTCTCTTCCTCGAGTCACCTCGTGTAGACTCTCGGTGGTGCTTCTTGCCATCTACCTGAAAAGATTCAGCCCTAGAAGTTGAACCACCCTGATCCACAGCTTCAGTCTCCCTCAGTTTTCTCTCTGTGATAAGTGCCTAGTTGACTATCAGAGTAATATAAGTCAACTGGAAGATGTTCACTTGCGATCTGATTTCCGGTCTGAGGCCTTCCTCAAACTTCCTCGCTAAAAACTGCTCGTCATTCCCTAGAATGGGAGTGAAACACTGTAACTCTGTGAAGCGAGAGGAATACTCCATAACTATGAGAGTACCCTACTGTAGGTTCATGAACTCTCTGGCTCTGTCATCCCTTAGCATCTCCAAGTAGAAGTAGTCGTAAACATACACTAGAACTCGTCCCAAGCCATAGCCTGTTGGAACCCTGCCTGCGAAACTACATCCCACCATCTCTTGGCATAATCTCACAGCATATAAGTCATGATCTTCACTCTCCTCTCCAGAGGCGTCTTAAGGTGCTCAAATATGGATAGCATGGCTTCTAGACATGACTTTGTATCCTACGGTCCTCCATCCCCTGTGAACGTGGGAGGATGTTGTTGTTGAAAAACCCGTGTTAGCTCTGCCATAGACGGGGCAGGATGCTGAGCTCCCTGGAAGGTCTGCATGAACCTCATGAAACCCTCTCTGAACTAAGAGTCAGAACCAGTTCCTGGAATCACTGCAGGTGCCTTGTCCAGAATGATAGGTGGAACTACTTGTAGTCCCTAGTCTGCCGTATCAGGCATACGGTCACTGCCTGGTTCCTGACATGCAACGGGAGGAGGTCTTGGTTTCATAGCTCTAAAAAGTCAAAAGCACACCTTCTTTAATAACGAACACAGTTGCAACATAAGAGAGTAAAATGGAAAAGGAGGAAAAACTTCAAAATTATGGAAAAACATGACTACACGGCGTGTTAGTACCACTACACGGCGTGTTTTCCAGAAATTTTACCCGAGGCATGTACCTTGGCCATACATGGCTATGTAAACCACTCGGCTACACAGCGTGTTCTCAAACTACATGGCATGTACTAACCCTTTTTCTCCCTGCCCGATCACTCCTACACATCTAGGAACACGGTCTATCCCAGCAGGAAACTACATGGCGTGTTTGTCCACTGCACGGCGTGTCCTTAAGATTCTTCCCCTGCCTGTCTCGTTAGTCACATGGACTGGTACATGGACCACTACTACATGGAATTTCAATAGGGTACACAGCGTGTTTCCCTGCGGATTTTCCCAACCCATGTATTCAGTTACACAGCGTGGTCACACGGCTCCCCAATAACAAAACTACACGGCTTGTTCAGAGGATACACGGCGTGTACTAGACATGCCTTACCTGGCCCGTGTTGTTAGCAACACAGCCCGACACACGGCCAACCCTACACGGCATGTTCCATACGGACACGGCGTGTACTTGAAGGAAACCCCCAGCCCGTGTTGTTTATGACACAGTCGGATACCCAAGTCACACTACACGGCATGTAAACTAGTACACGGTGTGTTCCTACATGAACTTTCACAACCCTGTGTACCTTTCCACACAGTCAGTGACACGGCTAAAAACTACATGGCGTGTAGTCATGATGTACACTCCGTGTATTCTGGGTTTTTTCATACAGTAGCCTTAGAACTGCACCAGATCCCAGAAAACACAAAAAATAAGCGTTAAGGTGCCAAATTCCGATCCGTGGGGGCCCATACTCCCCGCAAATCAAAGCTTGGCATCATAACCATGCATATAATAAGAAACCAGTATAACAAACTCACGAACCACTAAATTCTGATCCTTGTGGGCCCATAACACCTCCAAGACCAAAGTTTTCCATCCATGATAAAGAATATCTAAACAAATGATACCCTATCAACATGGCAGGTATTCTATCATAGCAGTTATCATAACAGCATGCATCATCTAACACAAATTCTATCACAACAGCATGAAAATTTTAATGTGACCTAGAAGGCATGGAAAAATGCATGACATGTTATTTTCTAAAAAGTGCCTATATGATGCATGAGATGGTATACCCTCATCTCATCGGGTTGCAAAAAAATAGAACCACAATCATATAAATAGTAACAGTACAAAACAAGTGCACCACCCAACGGTGAAATCAAGTAAACTGTAACATTTTCAAAACTCGAAAATTGCAACATTTGAGGTAATCTGGCTTCTTTACCTATATATGGGTTCTAGAAATACCGGGCACAGTTATTTACCATTTACCTATTTTTTCCTAACCCTGACTAATGTCGCTAAATAGTAAGTCAATAGAAAAAGAAAGAACCTCCTCTGATACCACTTTGTAATGACCTGAATTTAGAGCCACTCAACTGGTGCCCCATACTCGGTTCTCCACATGTCCTCAAGCATGTTTCCCAAAACTCCAGAGGCTACCAACTAGTAGAGATTGCCTTGGTAAGTCATTGGGGAAACTATTCCCTCATTTTGTAAGGTATACAAAAAAAATAAATAACAGTCAATAGCGGAAACAGTAAACAGCATACAATAACTGAAACTAAATAGTGGAAGCAATGTATAATATAATAATGATGAAAATGATGCAGCAGGTACAAGTATCTAAGGAAAGCAGCAAACACAACAACATGCTGAAATACAACTGGGAACCAAGTACTAAAGTAAACAGCAACTCCAGCAACATCGCAAGCCTAGGCTCGGTCCTATGCTATCCAGCTCCAACCAGAAATCATGTACCTAAAGTAGTAGGGCCACAACCCCTATCCACACCTACAACCATATAACCTATTTGGACCGAAAATTAGGACCCAAACAGGGTGTGAGATTAATCCCAGTAGGAAACCACCACAAGATCTCGGCCCTACTATCAGTGAGAAATATAGCAAAAGTAAATGAAATAAATACAGCAAGAAACAGGAGTACACTAAAGCAAACAATCCCACAAATCTCCATACACATTTAATTAGTAATTTAATTCAGTCATATAATTATCACCCAAGGAATCTAGAAACAGCTCTATATTCCCAAAGCATAGTAAGTAACACAACAGGTATCTCAGCAGACTACATAAACTACAAGCAGTACAAACACAAGCTTGTTCTTTGGCTTGGTGGACTCGTCACAACCAACCAAACGATATTCACACTAACTCTCTGGGTGGATCATACTAGCATACCCCTATATTCAAGTAATCATACAAGGGCACAGACACTCTGGGAAGCACTCACCGTCAATTCCCTTGTGATCTTGCAAAGATAGGTATAGACTCTCTGAGGAAGCACTTACGTCCAATTCCCCCTATAGTCTCAATACGTAACTAAGGACACCCTGAGGAAGAACAAATTATAATTCCTATAGGTCCTGCGAATGATACTAATTTATAACATACTCTCTAGGTAATCCCTTAATCATCAATTTCCCTCTTTAGTCTACAACACCAGGTTCACACAGCCCTGAGCAGTCTAGTCGTGCGTAATCGACTGTCAGCTGCCCTATGTAAGTTCAACAACTACTTGTCTAATAGCTACAATGCATCAAAAGCATATAAATAGCAGCAACACATGAAATCAAATATCTCAAGGCAGACAATCAATGAAACAAGGTATGCCTCACAGGCGACCTAAGCCAAACGGCAGTAAACAGACAAAACAGGGGGAAACACCCATGGGATGATCCTCAACATACTAACAAGAAATCATTAATCATATAATAACCTCAAGAATACAATAAAACTAAGGCAGAGAATAATACAAGTTCAAAAACCTAGCCTGAGATACCCGATACATGGGAGTCCAGCACTTTTTTCACAAAAACTCAAAGACATTCAACGTAGGGCAACAAACCACCTACCTCAATCCCAGGAGATCTATATACATGAACCTTGGCCTATTAATCAGCCTAGAATGGAGGAGATCTGAAAAAACATCTAAAACGTTCAACCTTAGATAACTCTCATAAGAGAAAGAATCAGGAAACATGGCCAAGGAAGAACCAAGAACTCACAGCTGCGATTCTATTGCAACCGACGGCGTTCGACTCGGATAAATAGTGAAGGATCAGCGGCTCAGATAAGATTTGGCCTCCTCTGACACTTTGGATGTAATTAGGCAAAGAAGAAGACGGAAATAGGGATTAGACGCAACCCTGGTCCGTTTAATGAAATAAAAATAAAAGTACACGGCGTGTACTTCTTGAGTACACGGCGTGTACTCGCCTTTTCCGTACACTGCATTAAGCGGCCTCCACATCACCCCTACACACCATGTGTGTGGCCTGGACACAGCGAGCACACGGCCTCGTGAGGTATCAAAGTACATGGCATGTACTTATAAATTACACTGCATGTACTTATAAAATTTCCAGATTTTCCTCTTTTCCTTAAAAACGACCAGAAAAGGAAAAAAATACCTGAAATGAAGATCTGGGTTCTTACAATGATTTTTTCCATATGTTCTGACCGAGTAAACATAGGCATCATTGTCCAAATTCTAGCATCCCTTTTCCTCATAAATTGCTCGTCATCACTCCTTTGGAAACACCTGCACGATCTGAGTTGTGGAACCACCATCACCCATACCACCTTTGGATTACCTCTACTACCACAATACCATTATCACATCGCCAATCCCAAAATAAAACCCACAAAAATGATCTATTTCACCAATGATAACATGATTATTAGGTTCCTGGGTATAGTTGAATCATCGCCCAATAAAAATATTAATGATGAATAATTGAAGAATGGAGGGAGAAAGGCATGAAACACAAAACTTAGCATTAAATGAGTGCTATATTCATTTCTCCATTCTTAATGAAATTTAAAGATTGGGAAGCATAATCAAATCATCAAATTTAAAATAAATCTCAAATTATTAATTATAAGAAATGAAATAACAAATGGTCTAAATCAATAATGAATGATTCATGAAGTAATTTTAATTGAATTAATTTATTCAAATATCAATATTTAATGAAGGGGAATAAACAAAAAAATTAAAAACCCTAACTCGATATTTGATTGATCTTTGATGAAAGATGATCCTCCGTCATTGTTCTTGACAAGAGTTGAAGAATTCATCACTTGTTCGTTATTGATCCTTCCTTGATCCTCCTCTATGTTCATGCCAAAAAAGTTCTACACCACACTCAATATCCTCCAAAGTTCTAGGTTTATAGGACTAACTCTCGTATTTTACTATCACTGTGTTAAAATAGATGAAGTTTAGGGTTTTTTAGCAATAAATAAACAAATAATTAATTTTCTATTATTCCACCCGCTACTACATTTAAACAAAACACCTAATGCATATAAATATTATATCATGCCTAGGGTAAAAATCAAATTTTAGAATTAACAGAGGTCTCAATTTTCTCATATGAGAATTTTTTGGGAGATATTCTATTATTTCTAAAAAATAACATGAATGTAATATGTGATATTTATTATTTTTTATATATCAATATTGAGGTTCCATGGGGCCCAAAATTCCATTCTAACTCCATCAAATATTCAAAAAATATTATTTAAAAGATTCCAAAGTATTATATAATAAAAAATTATTCATTACACCCTTACCCTAAAATTTCTCCATCTTCTCAAATTTCTAATTTAATAACACTTTTTTATTTTTCTAAGGCCTTATTCATGGGTGTAACATCAACAAACATTGATCTCTGGCCTTCAATTTTAAGAAAAAATCCATTTCCACCCCTAGAGGCTACCATCTCCCCATACATCATTTATTTGGGAAAAAAGTCACACCTCCCTACCTTTTTTATCCAATGTCACCTAAAGATCATTCCACTTACAACAACATTAATTTTCAAATCTGAAAAATGAATGTGGTATAGGGATTCGATCATGAATCAAATTAGATCAAGCATGTAAAATCTTTGACCAAACTATAGGCCAATAAAGAATACATGAAGAATTGTGGGATAAATCCAAAAAATGGTTATTAATGATGGTCATTATGATCCTAGACATTTATCATAAGTGTGAAAACCAAAGAACAAATAAAAAAATGTTAATAAATTAATCTTGGTCAATTCGAAATTCATAAATTTACATAGACTTGTGAAAATAGGTAATTGAATGAAGATTATAAATATATGATTGAGAATCACCAAAGATGAAGTGAATCCAATAATAAAAAATGCCCTACCTCATAGAAAATTGTTGTTACTTTGATCCGTCATCACAACCATTATTTCTTTCATCATCATCACATAATTTGATCATTTATGACATCATAGACTTAATTATACTCCTATGATTCAATATAATTTCCACCAATATTAAGATTCTCCACCCTCTCCATCTATGGGTTCATGTTTTTAACAACTACTTACCCTATAAGGGAACAATAACAGGGATTATGTAGAGGAACTCAGTAGGGTTTTATATTGATTAATTAATTAATTAAATCAATTAAATTAATTAATTAATCCATTTATGGTGGAAAATTACTAAGGGTCCTAGAGTAAATAGAACTAACAATACTCTAAAGGTAAATCCCTTATTCGAGACTCAACTAAAATATCCCATTTTCTATTTGAGGATCTATTTAGAAGGAAAATATTAATTCTAGATATTTTTCATGTGTGGAATAAAAAAATATTTTTATAATTAATATTTTTTTATCGAGGCATCATCATGCTCATAATACTGCATCATCTTATCTCTCAGGTAAACGCCACACTTAGAAATCAATAGAAGCATCATATAATTATTTGAGGTTGTTCACTTGGGAAATTTTATAATTTCACCCCTAGGAAGGTCCTCGGACTCAAAAACTCAAAATTGAGCTAATTATTAGTTGTGAAAATCCCAAGTCTTTATAAGGCATATCATATATGATGGGACAAATTAGCTTAATACTCCTATAAAAAAACACACATCTCAAAATAAGATAAAACAATGCATGTTAGACTATAAAATCTAACTAAACTTTATAATGCATGCAATAAATGCTAAGATCCATAAAAGTGTGAAAATGTATAAACCATATAGTAAAGGGGAAAAATACACTCACAAAAAAACCAATTGGAAACCGACCTAAAGAAACTAGGGTAATGGGATCTCCATAATAAACTTGAATAAGGCATGAATATTATCTTGTAAGGTCCGATATTTTGAACTGGTTTAAAATTACAATGGAATTTGAGCTTTTAAATTTGGTAGATGAACATAATTGTAACTCAGCCTTGAAACACAATTCTGAGACTTGGAAAACTCAAATGTGTTATTTTTAGACTTTTTTAAATGCCTAAGAGGTTTTTTGGATGTTCGAATGAGTTTCAAAAGAATCATACTCTAAAAACTAAATTTTCGGAGAATCTGGCATTGGTGCGTAGTTTTTTTGATATTGTATAGCCTGCCAGGAGAAATTGTGTGGGATTTTTAGAGAGGTTATGGGAGTTTCACAGTTTGGTCTAACCATGAACATTAGGCCTCATGGTCATGCAGGTTTTGCAAACCTATTAATAGAGGAGGAATGCATGGTTTCAACATATTTTCTCAAACCTTGATCATGAATGATGTGATCCCCTTGCATAGGAAGTAGCCCATGCACATTTTGTGCATGGTGTAGCCAACCATGAAGTTAAATTGTGTGCCTCTTTAAAAATGTGGTGAAATCACCATTTTTTCCTTACCTTATTTTATACTTACTCCCTCATTTCTTCTCCTCCATGCACAGAGCTCCTCTCCCCAGCTACTCGAGCTCCTCCCTCTCCTCCAAGGTAGGTTTTGAGCAACCTCCTCCATTCGGCCTCAGAATTTAGTATCTTCTATTACAATGGAATCCTATCATTAAGTAATTCATTCATATTTCTTCCATTTTACATTTATCTTTCCGGCATTGGTTATGTATTCAAGTGATCTAATTCACTCTATTTTCAGGTCATTTTTTATTTATTTGATTTCTTTCGAACCAGTTCAAATAGAAGCTCAATATTGGATGAGTGGGACATTCTTAGTATTATGTAGGTGTTCTATATTTTTTGATCAATGTTTCATCTTTTTATATGATACACTATTGTATTTCTTTCCATAATTTCCATATGATGCCTTTAAAAGTTTAAATTATTGATGTAGATTCTAATGTCTTGAACTAAATTGATTTTACTATTAAATTGTGTCATTGGAGGTTGTTTGTATCAACAAATATCACCCCTTAGGGTGTGTTCTTAAAATGACTTATAAATCAATTATTTTTTCTAATTAAGCGACCTTTCGAGGTGTGTTATCTTATAAAATGTAAAGATATTAATCAAATGGAATTAATTAGGATATAGAAGGGTGTGAAACTCCACCATATTGTCACCTAGTGAAAAAACCATATCCTAAGTAGTTATAGCCCAATTCCTATTAAATGAACTTGAGGATGTGTGTGAAGTATGAATGTTATCATGTCCTTTCTTACACCTTTTTCATGTATGGTGTAGCTTCCTATGGAAAATTCACATGGCACTACTACTTTTAGTACATACTTGTCCACTCTTGGCAAGTGGATTGTAAAATTTATGGATTTTTCCATGGACATCATGTTACTAATAATGAATTAAACAATATATATTGAAATGATAATGAGGGAATGGAAACTAAAATGAACCAACTATTTTTTATCATATATAAGTTATTTTTTAATGAATTGATTATGAATAGTTTAATTATTATTAGGTATAGACACTAATATATCCCATGTCATTTTATACTAATTTCTTGATGTTGGAAATATCGGTATGGCTCCAAATTTTAATAAAGGTACGACACCTATTTCATCTCATTATGAAACCGACTTATTATGAAGGTATAACATATGTTACATTCTAGTATGGAACTGCCTTATTTTGAAGGTATGACACATGATACATCTTTGTATGGCATCAAATTATTATGAAGAAATGGAACATGTTACATCTCGGTATGGCACCGATCTGTTATGAAGGTATGGAATATGTTACATCTCAGTATGGAAGTGACTTATTATGAAGGTATATAACTTTTAACATTATGGTATGGCACTGATGAAGGAGATAGAGGTATGGAAACTACAAATTGCATATATATTCTTATCTCTCGATGAGGTCTCCCTCATAATTTTCTTTAGACCTGGCCCACATAGGTCTAATACTTTTTATAAGAGATATCCATTTTATGTTGAAGATGATGCTTCACTATTTGATGCATTTTATGTTATTCATTAGAATACCTTAAATTTGTTTTCATTTATACCTTTGGGCATGGCGCCCATTATATAATGTTGATAGGTATGGAACCTAGGTATGACACCCCTAATGTTATACGATATCCATAAGTGGATGTGTCAGTATAAAACCTCAGGTTCATGCTGGTGCATGTATATATTTGAAAGAAAAATGTCTAACATATGCATATATATATATATATAACAGAAGGTGTGAAAATATATTTTGGTTGAGGTTGAAGTAGGTATGGTTGACCAAGTATCCTTGAGGAACCTAAGTCCAACTTATTTATATTTATTTACTTATTTAATACTTTATTAGTTATACATATACACTGATGCATCCTATTTTAGGTATGGATTATGCTTAGACTCCATTGGTAACACCCTATTGAGTATACCTCACACTCTATTTGGGCTTCCATTGCATAGGGGTACCCAACCATACCTCATGATAATAGGTTCGGGTTTATGAATTATTTCTTATGTTGTTTGTTTTCCATGGGTGTATAGGAGCATGGGAATGGGCTAGAGCTCAGTATTCTCATGTAGATAGACTTTGAAGCTTTTTCCTTTCTCTTTTTATTGTTTATATAGTAACTATTGTACATATTCTACTTTCATACTATATATTCACATGGACATGCATGGTAGTTTATTTATCATTGGACACTTTATCAGTTAAAATTATCTTCCACCACTCTGATCTTTATTCATCCTACTTTAGTTTTTAATTGATCTATATTTTATACCATTGTGATACTATGATCATGTGGTTATAGTCTCCTCATTGTACCATCATCGGACCCTCTCTTCTAGTTGACAATCTCTTTTATATAGGGAGGCATGCTTGAGGCCATGTGATCAACCAGTTTGGGGCACTGTTTCAGTAGATCCCAAGTTGGGACATTACAAATCGGTATCAGAGGTGTGTTATTTATTTTTGTATTATTGTTTTGGACTGGTAGATAGGATACTAGGAATGTGTTTTCATTTGGTAAATAACTATGCCTAGGAGTGATCAACCCACACATGGGGAAAAGACCAAGTTTCCATGGATGGGACTGTTTTTTATGTTATTATTTATTACAATTGATTCTTATTTAACCTCATGTGAATGGTGTACTTTCTATTGCTTACTGATTTATTATATTTATGGTATTTTACCCTTGGCTCAGTATGGAAAGTAAGTGTTGTTACATGATTCATTATAGGAACATATAGATTCACATTCCATGCATATGTCATTCTATATAGGTTACATTGTTTGGCTATATGATATCATATTGTATATTATTTATGTTTTTTAGAAGCATTACTTCCTTTTATACCATGTTTAGGTGATTATTTAGCCTTATTTTCATTTATTCCATGCTTATGTGGTTCTTTCTTATGTAGTGTCTTACCATGATTATGGTCATGTTTCATATGTTTATTGCTTGTATAGCATACTTGGTTATAATTTGGATATAAAATTGGTTATTAAAGTTTAAAAATCAACCTAAATGGTGTTTTCCCAGATATATTAATGGTGTCACATTAACTAACCAATCATTACATGTTTGATCCATGGATCATTTGTGGCATGGGATAAAACGCACTATTTTTTATTAAATGGGTTGCAATTTGAAATCTACAAACTGTATGGGCACTTTAGAAATTTAGAAATGTTAACCCATATAATAAAACAATCATCTATGAGTTTTATATCCCTTGATACCATTGTATAAATTTAAAGGTAGTTAAATTTTTACCTTAACTAGATTTTTTCCTTTATAAAGGCTAGTATCTCTACTATTTGGGCATGAAGACCCATGTGGCTAAATTTCTAAATGTACAACTGGACCAAGTAGGTCATTTGGGTAATTTTGCTTATATGATAAACCCACTAAGGGTATTTTAAAACTTTGATAAACAAATCAACTATTATAGGGTGTCATATTAGATGGACCCAGGTTGGATTGATGGGACCCTCATGAGTCGCCTTTATTTAGATATTACTTAGTAATTAAATGAATTTTATATGATAAAATTCCTAAATATGATAATATATATGTTAAATATATTATTTTAAAATTAATTTTGATATAACTTGTCTATGTGTCCTCTCGAGTTATCCAGATAAAATACCAATAGTTTCCTTTCATGAATAGTTCTTGATAATCTTTAAAACTGATCCTTGAAACATTTAACAAACTAAATGTGGATTAATTTAATGACTAAAAATGAAACCTTAAAGTGTTTATTATATTTAACCCTCATGTAAGGGTAATTTAAACGTTTCTCTAATCTTTCCTTAGAACAGGAATGTGAGTGTTGCTCATAGGATTATCTAACTTTTCTTAGGTAGCATTGAACCTAAATAATATGTCATGGAGATTATTGAATCTTCAAGCACGGCCTCCTTGTAGGGTCAATGCTTATTTTCTGGTAAGGTTCAATCCCTTGGTAGTTATAACCCTTAGAAATTGAGAACTTTTCTAAAACCTTCAAGCATGTGGTGTTGTTTGGGTTTCATTTGTTTCCAGTAGGAATTTTAGTTTTTAAAATGACACTCAGGTTGGATTGGTGGTAATGAAATAATTTCACCCTTATTAAGATTTTTAGTATCATTCAATTATTAGTTTCAGTGGATTATACATTCCTAGGTAATGGTTAACCACTTAGTAGGTCATGAGACCTTTCTTTTCTTTAGTGATGGAAGAATCGGTAAGTCATTAGATGGATTTAGAATCATATCAGGTGATATGACACTGGTCTAGTTATTTTTTAGTCCATTTTATACTAGGAAGTATAGGGATGATAATCCTATGGATAGTATCAAAGGTGTTCTATTTTTTAAATTAAATCTTGGGGTAATGTGCATCGATACATGTGGTACCCATCAAGTTAATAAATAGTACAGTGAACCATATGAGTCGAGTAATTATCATTAAGGCCTTGAGCTATTATGATTTGATCATAGGTCATCTCTAAGTTATAGTGACATAGGAATTAAGGAAATCATACTCATCCCAATTCCAGGGATGATGTTCAAAATAGGATCGGGTGTTTTAAAACGATGTACAATTGTTTTGGATTTTTTGTTTAACGTTATGGCACGTGTGGATGTAACTTGTGAGGAGTGTTACATGTATATCTAGAGCAAATTAGTTCTATAATGCCTTTAATCTACTGTTTTCTTCTCTCTTCAAATGGGATCTTGGTAAAAGTGTGTTTTCCACATCCAGGATTTGTGGTTAGTGGTTGATGGAGCATGTTCCATGGGATGGGTTCCCTTTTTCAGTAAATGACGACTATGACACTCTTAAGGTGGGGAGCATCATGTAGAGTATAGGAAAATCATTTCCTTCCATGTAGAAGTATCGTAATAATAGAGGACCATTTGAACATGGTCAATGCTGCTTTTGAACACCCATGGGGATGGTAAGTTTTGTATTGTGTTTGTGCTTGTGAGGTATCATGAGGATGATATAGTTTATTGTGTATGAAACCATTGAGGAAACTATTAGTTAGTAATTGAATTCATTGGTTATGATTGATTGAACATGGGATGCCTTATGTGGTAACAGTATCATGGTCAGTTATTGATGATCCATATATTGGTTCATATGATCTCTTTTAAAATAAGTCAACTAGTAGTGGTTCTACTCCACTTATTTAGGATAGTTGGGTATAGTTTATTGGAAACCATACTAAGAACTTTATCTTGGATGTGGAAGAAGTGTATTTGGTCTACATGGTAACTTTTGATATCCAATTAGTGTACTCTTGTCTTAGTGATGATCATACCCCCTACCTTGATATCATCTAGATTATATTGTGAGAACATCATTTGTAACACCCCAAGCTTCCATAGTACGCTTCTCTTTGACTAATATAGTAGCATGTGTTGTATGCAACTTCGAGTTCTAACACACACCATAACCAATAAAAATAGCTATTATGAATATTAATACCCACTTTTTGAAATTTTATAAATTTTATATTTGAAAATAGACTTCATTTTCGGATTCGGAATATCGAAATTAGCTTAGGGTGAATTTTTGGTATTTTTCTAAAAACATTCAATTTTTTATGAATAGTGAAAAACACTGAGTTATAGTTTAAAACCGATTTTTTATTAAAATAATTATTTACTATATTTAAATTTAATTAAGGTCAAAATAGATACATAATACCTATAGAATTTCAATGTAATTCATTGGAGCTAGTTTATAATAATTTTAGATATATAAAAATTTCATTGAACTTTTCACCGTCTTTTACCCACCTCCTGGGAGAATTTACAAATTCACATAAAACTTAATTTTACCGCTTATGTGAGTGGAATTTATAAAATCCGAGAGACATGGTTAATATCAAGGAGTAAAATGAGGTTCAATAAGATAAAAATAATTTTTGGTGAATAGTAACTTTTTACTTTTATTTACCACAGTTAAAAATAAATAGGGTAATTAAGCGTAAAAATGATATTATTATTACCCTAACACATGTCCTAATTCTATTGAATAAGTATAATTTGACCAAAAACAACCTTAGGAATAAAATATGAACCTCTTTGGTCCACTTGGATTAGATTAGGACATTTATTATTATTTAATTCAAAGAAGAGTTAAAAGATTTAAAATCAAAGTTTAATAACTAAAACATTTTTAATATAGGGTTAAAAATAAGATTAATTTGATTATAAATATTAATTAGAAATATAAAAATATTTCCTAAATAATGGTATTTTATTTATAATTTTTAGACATTAAATAATTTAATTTATTTATGACACAATGGTGATGCAGTAATTACCTAATTAATAAAATATTAAAGGAATTGATATTATAAATATCCAAATCAATGTAATTTGAGACTTTTTATGAATGAAACTAATTTTATAGGTTAATATAGCATGTTATGATTTATTAAATGAATTTAGTTTTAATTAATAAATTTTTTAGGACTTTAACAAAAATCAATTATTAAATAGTGTCAAAATCGACATAGAGGAGTATTTAAAATAAATATTATATTATTAATTGATATTATACTCCTAAAAATCTAAGGTTCGGCCAAATGACTTATATAATGTTATATATATTAATAATGAATCACTTTAGGTTCTCTTGGATTTCTATAGTATGTTTATTAACCATATAATATAAAAATACAAAGAGACATGGTAAATGTTAAACTATTTAACTAAGAGTTAAATATAAATGATAAGGTTAATATAGTGACTCAAACCTATCAAAAATCTATTGGTTGAAAGTATTTCGACCCATCCCCACCTTATCCTCTAAATAAATTATTTTTGAGCCATTAGAAACCGAATATGAATTTATTATAAAATAATGTTTTATGTCTTTTCTAAGGTGCCCCTCACCCCTCTTATAAAAGAGTACTCCTCATTCTCTCAAATTCATATCATCAAAGCCTTTTGGTTCGTACAACCCCTGCCCAAATATCCTCTAAACTTCCCTCAATTCACCCTAGAGTCCTTACATTATTCAGAAACCCAACCTAAGGATCCCTTTTGATCAAATCAAAAGGAAGAACCCGAAGAAGAGGTAATGTTTTCACCAACTTGTTTCAAGTTCCTTTCTTCTTCCACTTATTCTTTCTTTGTTATTTCCATTATAAAATAATAACTCCAGTATATTATATATACTGTGATGTTATTGTAAATATGGTACAACCATATTCAGTATTCAATCCATCCTTTGAATGACATGTCACCATACGTGCGTACGTACGGCTTACCGTCTCCACGTCGTGGTGTAATTGTTATTCAAAGAATTATTATTTGAATGGGTATGATAATGATGTGTAATTGAAGTAAATAATAAATATAACATTATAATTATTATTTATATATGATATACCAACTAATTATATATTATTTTAATATAAAAAGAATAATATTGTCATTCGTGCGTACGTACAGACTACCGTCTCCATGAACATGATGAGATTCATTCCCCGTCATATCCATTCAAGTATAACTCTAATTTGATGATTAAAAATAATGTTTAAGGACTTTATATCATTCTAGATATGAATAAGATACAAACTATCCATAAGAAACATGGCTTATGTAACAAAACATATAAAAGAAAATGAGTAAGTTAACACCCGAAACAACAATAATACTAAGATATTATTAACAAAGCAATGTTAAAAGATCATATATGATATCATATTAATGTTTATGATTCTTGTATAATTTAATATCAATTATTTCACCATTATACGTGAGGTTAACCTACCCTCAACCAAGGAAAAGTACAAGGTAAGGGTTTATTTCACAATCTCTTCATCATCTGAGGTTGTTTTTACATAAGTATCTACTGGGACCTCTTTATCATCCACATCCATGTTTCTTAAAAATGTATTTCAAAACATTGTTAATATTTTATAGACTATGGGTTAAAGTCATTTATACCCTTGTTTTACTTTTTATAAAATGTTTATAAAGGAATCTTTCCATCCTTTTCCAAACAAGGTCATTTTTAACCTTTTCTACAAAATTAAGGTAAGAATGCCTTTTTTTTAACTTATACGGCGGGTGTGGCTATTTTCCACCATTATAAAATCCTAGAAGATTCTCTTAAAATCTTATAATAATATTTTCAAAGTAAATATTTCCTTTTATAATTATGTGACTTTTAAATGATTTAAAAAAAAGATATATTTCTCTCAAATAGTTTTGTTTTCATCTATGTCAAAATCCTTTGATGGATTTTAAGCTTATTTGAAGTTGATTTATTATGATACAAAACTTCCATATTATATTGAAGGTTTTGTGATATATTTTACTGTGGATGTGTTATTTTTATACCATTCATAGTTTATGGAGAAAGTATTGACATTTCGTATGCTAGTTTTAATACAAATGTTTATGTTATGTTTAAACCTATTCATATGAGGAATGCATTGGACTTAGTAAGTGACGGGTGGAGCCCGCTATAGCTCCTTGATGCATCAGTAGGTCTCATGAGCCAAACTAGTTTCTTGGCACAAGGCCTTGAAAAAATATTATTTTTAGTCTTGGCACAAGGCCTAGACACTGTGGTTATGATAGTCTGGCATTATGCATTTCATCATTATGAAAGTGGTTATTGATATTGCATGTGATTATTCGACTAGTAGAATATCCATGTGAATAATTAAATGGAATTATTTCATTTTATTTTTTTCATATTATTTTTAAGTTAAGGTTTAAAGGGCTTTTCTTTTAGTTATACATTGTCTTAAATGTTTATGCTTATTTATGAAAGTTTCCGCTATATTGTTATCCTTACTGAGCATCTGAGCTCACCCATTTCTATGTTTTATTTTTCCCAGGATGTGAAGAAGTATTTTATGAAAGACCTGATGGGATAGTATGAGGGGATATGAGTGTGGTCTATGGAGACAAGATGTTTTTGTATTTTTTCACTTTATGATGTAATGTAAACTTTATGAATGTATCTAGTGATTCCAAGGATACTAAACTAATCGGTCTTTCGAGACTTGATCTTTTGTGATCATGCCAATGTTATGTAATTATGCACCGACTCTGGGTAACTGGGTTCGGGGCGTTACAGTTGGTATTAGAGGAAGTTTAGTACAAACCTTGGAAGCTAGATTTAGATAAAATCTGATTAGAGCACATAGACCTAAGATGAACTTTGAGGATTAGTATAAAAGAACTTCCTAGAATTTTGGTATTGTAGAGATTTTGTGAGTTTTCTAGGAAATACATCCCTGTCTAGATACGAGCATGTAGAGGAGGTTCTGGCATAGATGTACCTAGGGGTAAAACACAAAACACCACTTTGAGATAGACTCGAACGGGAACTGGTGCACGACAACGGACCTTGCTGCACTCTGGGTTACGACGCTCCCAGGGGATATGCTTAGGATAATTCTCATTTTCTTTACAAACCATTATGAAGGGTTTATGAGTATATAATTCATTAAAGGAAACCTTTTTATGATTATGGATTATATCCATAAACTGTTAAATTCATGTTAAGTGTTTTACAAGTTTTTATTTATGTATTGTGATTCATAAACTAATCTAGTGTATGCTATTGTTTAGAAATGGAGCATGGTGGAAGAAATGGAAATTGTATCAGTACACACACTCCATGTAAGGATTTACCTCCTGCTCAAGATAATTATAGTGGATCTGGTGAAGCAACTAGTACTGATCAGCTAATCACCATACTGGGACAACTCACTTAGGTTATGAATAATAACCTTACCCATGTGGAGCACCCAGATCCACAGCGTGGAGGATCAATGTTAGATCGCTTCATGAGGCAACAACCACCAACATTCAGTGGGGGTACAAATTCACTAGTAGCTGATCAATGGATAAATTCATTAGAGAAAATATTCCATGCCTTGGGGAGTAGAGAAAGGGAAAACGTTATCATGGCAGTTTACCGCCTCACTGGAGATGCTGACCAATGGTGGTCAATGATTCAAAACACAAAGGAAGATGATGAAGTATCAAATATGGATTGAGGGATTTCAAAGAGATTTTCTTAGAAAAATAATTTCCTTGTGACCATCGAGCAGATATGGAAAGGCAATTTCTGAGTCTGAGACAAAAGGAGGATGAGAATGTCGCAAAGTATGAGGCTAACTTTACAAGGTTAGTGAGGCATGCTGCAGATTATATACGTAACCCAATAAGTAAGATTGATCATTTATTTGATGGGTTAAAAACATTTCTCCATTGATCATTATTCTCACAATCCTTCTCATCATACGAAGATATTGTCTCATGTGCTATAAAGACAAAAAAAGAATTCTCTAAGTCTTACGACTTTAAAGCAAATCAAGCGAAGAATAGATCTACTGATCACTATAAGAATTGAAATAAGGGGAATAAGGGAAAATTTGAATATCCATCCTATAGTAAATGTAGGAAGAAACACCTTGGTACTTTCTTGAAGGGAATGGGAGTCTGTTACAAGTGTGGTGAAAAAGGCCACCAAGCTCGTGATTTCAAGGGGAAGAAAGAAGCTACCGATGTTCAATGCTACAATTTCAGGGAGATGAGACATTATGAAAATGAATGTCCTAAGCGTCAGGGGAACTTACCTCAGAAAATTCCAATGTATCAAGGCCAAGTTTATGATATCACTACTGCTGAGGTAGAAGCTCCGAAAGATGTTGTGGCAAGTAATTTAATGGTTTCCTCAAGTTTAGCAAATACTTTATTTGATTCTGGATCATTGCATTGTTTCATATCTTCCTAGTTTTCTAAGAAAATTAGATATTTACAATTTGATTTAACATGGGATTTGTCAGTCAAAACTCCTAATGGAAGTATCATTGCAACAAAGTTTTGTGAATCAGTCCCCATTAGAACACATAAATGTTCTTTATCTGCTGATCTCATCTCTATACCTATGATTGAGTTTGATATAATCCTCGGTATGGATTGGATTTCGGACTATGATGCAAAGATTTATTGTAATAATAATGAGGTTATGTTTTTTGATGATGATGATGAGGAACACCTTATCTTTAGAGTAGAATCATCACCACCTAATTCTTATCTAGATCCTCCCCCAATAGCTCAACTAAATTCAATTATTGGGGATGAATAGAATGAAATAACTGTGGGTGAGGAAATGAATGTTCAAATAGAGGATGTACCTATTGTGAGAGAATATGTTGATGTGTTTCTAGAATATTTACCTGGACATCCTCCAGAACGAGAAATTGAGTTTTCCATTTAGTTAATTCCTGGTTCAAGACACATATCGAAGACCCCTTATATAATGGCCACTGTGGAATTAGTGGAACTAAATAAACAACTAGAGGAATTGAGTAATAAGGGATTTACTTTCCCTAGTGTTTCTCCATGGGGAGCCCCTATTCTTTATGTTAAAAAGAAAGATGGATCTATGAGATTGTGCATTGACTATAGGGAGATCAATGCTATAATAATAAAGAACAAGTATCCCCTACCTCAAATTGATGATTTATTCGAAAAACTTCATGGAACACAATACTTCTCAAAGATTTATCTTCGATCTGCATATCATAATTTGTGTGTGAAGAAGGAAGACAATCCGAAGACAGCATTTTAAACTAGGTACGGGCATTACGAGTTTACAGTAATGCCTTTTGGATTGAATAATGCACCCTCTGTTTTCATGGATCTAATGAACAGAGTTTTCAAGGAATATCTTGATGATTTTGTAGTGGTATTTATTAATGATATCTTAGTATAATCCAAAAGCTATGAAGATCATGAAAATCACTTGCGCGTTATCCTAAAGACTCTAAGAAGACATGAATTATATGGGATGTTTAGCAAGTATGAATTATGGCTTCAGAAGATTTCTTTTCTTGGTCATATTGTCTCTAAGGATGGAATCTCTATTGATCCCTCTAAGACAAGAGCAATCTAAGAATGTCCAGTACCAATGATTATAATCGAGGTATGCGGTTTTATTGGTTTACAGGTTATTATTGACATTTCTTCCAGAATTTTGCCCGATTGGCTAACCCATTAACGAAGCTCACATGAAAAGGGGTTAAATTTCTTTGGAAAAAGAGTGTGAAGAATGTTTTGAAGAACTGAAGAGAAGATTAGTCAATTCTCCAATATTGACTCTATCATCGGGGAATGATGGGTTCGTTATTTATAGTGATGCATTGAAGAAAGGACTTGGTTGTGTCCTTATGCAGAATGATAGGGTTATTGCCTATGCATCACAACAGCTCAAAATTCAAGAGAAAAACTATCCTACTCCTGATCTTGAGTTAGCAGCTATAATATTTTCTTTGAATATTTGGAGACACTATCTCTATGGTGAAAAATGTGATATTTATACTGATCACAAGAGTTTAAAGTATATTTTCTCACAAAAAGAACTCAACATGAAGAAAAAGAGATGTCTTGAACTACTCAAGTATTATGATTGCACGATACACTACCACCCAGGGAAGGAAAATAAGGTGGAAGATGATTTGATCAGAAAGGATCATGGAGTTTTGAACAAGATGATAATTGAAAGGGAGCCTATTTTCATGGATCTAGTGAACATAGACATGGGAATAACCATGGAAGGTGAAACATCAATGCTTTTTAAAATGGTTGCCAAATGATCTTTACTAGAAAGGATTAAGAGTTCTCAGATACATGATGAAGAGTTTTAAAAGAAGATTAAATATGTGAATGATGGGAGATTGAGTGACTTTGTGTATGAAGATGGAATTTTGAAATTTGGGAAGAGACTTTGTGTTCCCGATATACCTGATCTAAAAAGGGAATTATTGGATGATGCTCATAGTTCCAATTTCTCTATACAACCTGGGATCACCAAAATGTATAAAGACTTGGAGGAATATTTTTGGTGGGACAACATGAAGAGGTAGATTTCTGATTTTGTGTCCAGATGTATGGTTTTTCAAAAAGTGAAAGCTGGAAGGCAACAGCCTGGAGGATTCATGCAACCTCTTCCCATACCTCAGTGGAAATGGGATAATAGTATGATATACTTTCTCATGGGGATACCAAAGACTCCTAGAAGGAACGATGCAATATGGGTCATTGTTGATCGTCTTACCAACTCAGCACATTTTCTTACTATAAGGGAAGATTTACCACTTGAACGTCTAGAAAGAATATATATTAATGAATTCGTGAGAATTCATGGAGTACCCCTGTCTATTTTTTCTTATCGTGACCCAAGTTATACAACAAGATTCTGGAAAAGTCTTTGAAAATCCCTGGATACTGAACTTTGTTTGAGCACTGCTTACCACCCTCAAACAGATGGATAATCAGAACGGACTATTCAAACCTTAGAAGACATGTTGATATCTTGTTCACTTGACTTTCAGGATATGTGGGATCAATATTTACCTCTGGTAGAATTTTCCTATAAAAATAGCTTCCATTCAAGTATTCAGATGGCACCATATGAAGCGTTATACGGAAAGAGATGTCACACACCAACCTGTTGGGATGATGTTGGTGAAAGAAAACTCATAGGCCCAGAACTGGTAGAGGAAATAATGGAAGTGGTGAAGGAAATCCAAAACCACGCCAAAGTAGCTCAAAGTAGGCAGAAGAGCTATATCGATAACTGAAGGAAGGATTTGGAATTTCAGGTAGGAGATATTGTTTTCTTGAAGTTATCTCCATGGAATGGAGTTATACGTTTCGGTAAGAAAGGTAAATTGAGTCTCAGGTACATTGGACCTTTCGAAATTCTAGAACGAATTGGGATTGTAGCTTACCATTTGGCAATACTGCCAAGTCTCTCTAAAGTTCACGATGTGTTCTACGTATCACTGTTGAGAAAATACATGTCTGACCCAACGCATGTACTCTCCTATGATGAAGTAGAACTGGAACCCGATCTGTCTTATTGAGAAGAGTCTATCAAGATTCTTGATACCAGAGAACAAGTGCTGAGAAACCGGACGACTTGTCTGGTAAAAGTTCTATGGAGAAACCATAAGATGGAAGAGGCAACGTGTGAACCCAAGGAACTTATGATGAAGAACCACCCGAGTCTTTTTATGCAGCAATATTCTAGAAATTTTGAGGATGAAATTATTTGAATGAGAGGAGAATGTAACACCCCAAGCTTCCATAGTACGCTTCTCTTTGACTAATACAGCAGCATGTGTTGCACGAAACTTCGAGTTCTAACACACACCACAACCAATCAAACTAGACGTTATGAATAGTAATACCAACTTTTTTAAATTTTATAAATTTTATCTTTCAAAATAGTCTTCATTTTTGGATTCGGAATATCAAAATTAGATTAGGGCGAATTTTTGGTATTTTTCTGAAAACATTCAATTTTTGATGAATAGTGAAAAAACACTCAGTTATAGTTTAAAACTGAATTTTTATTTGAATAATTATTTATTTTACTTAAATTTAATTAAGGTCAAAATAGATACATAATACCTATATAATTTCAATCTAGTTCATTGGAGTTAGTTTAGAATAATTTTTGATATATAAAAATTTTATGGAACTTTTCAACGTCTTTTACCCACCTCCTAGGAGAATTTACAAATTCACATAAAACTTAATTTTACCACTTCAGTGAGTGGAATTTCAAAAATCCCAGACACACAATTAATATCAAGGAGTAAAATGTGGTTCAATAAGATAAAAATAATTTTTGGTGAATAGTAACTTTTTAATTTTATTTACCACGGTTAAAAGTAAATAGGGTAATTAAGGGTAAAAATGATATTATTATTACCCTAACACATGTCCTAATTTTATTTTCTAGGTATAATTCGACCAAAAACAACCTTAGGAATAAAATATGAACCTATTTCGTCCACTTGGACTAGATTGGGACATTTATTATTATTTAATTCAAAGAAGAGTTAAAAGAGTTAAAATCAAATTTTAATAACTAAAACATTTTTAATATAGGGTTAAAAATAAGATAAATTTGATTATAAATATTAATTAGAAAGATAAAAATATTTTCTACATAATGTTATTTTAGTTATAATTTTTAGACATAAAATAATTTAATTTATTTATGACAAAATGGTGATGCAGTAATTACCTAATTAATGAAATATTAAAATAATTGATATTATAAATATCCAAATCAATGTAATTTGAGACTTTTTATGAATCACACTAATTTTATAGGTTACTATTACATGTTATAATTTATTAAATGAATTTAGTTTGAATTAATAAAGTTTTTAGGACTTTAACAAAAATCAATTATTAAATAGTGTCAAAATCGACATAGAGGAGTATTTAAAACAAATATTATATTATTAATTGATATTCTATTCCTAAAAATCTAAGGTTTGGCCAAATGACTTAAATAAGGATATATATATTAATAATTAACCACTTTAGGTTCTCTTATATTCTTATAGTAAGTTTATTAACCATATAATATAAAAATACAAAGAGACATGGTAAATGTTAAACTATTTAACTAAGAGTTAAATATAAATTATAAGGTCAATATAGTGACCAAAACCTGTATAAAATCTATTGGTTGAAATTATTTCGACCCATCCCCACCTTAGCCTCTAAATAAATCATTTTTTGAGCTATTAGAAACCGAATATTAATTTATTATAAAATAATATTTTAAGTTTTTTCTAAGGTGCCCCTCACCCCTCTTATAAAAGAGTACTCCCCATTCTCTCAAATTCATATCATCAAAGCCTTTTGGTTCATCCAACCCCTTCCCAAATATCCTCTAAACTTCCCTAAATTCACCCTAGAGTCCTTACTTTAGTCAAAAAACTAACCTAAGGATCCCTTTTGATCAAATCAAAAGGAAGAACCCGAAGAAGAGGTAATGTTTTCACCAACCTGTTTCAAGTTCCTTTCTTCTTCCACTTCTTCTTTATTTGTTATTTCCATTATAAAATAATAAATCCAGTATCTTATATATATTGTGATGTTATTATAAATATGGTACAACCATATTCAGTATTCTATCCATCCTTTGAATGACATGTCACCATACGTGCGTACGTACGGCTTACCGTCTCCACGTCGGGGTGTAATTGTTATTCAAAGAATTATTATTTTAATGGGTATGATAATGATGCATAATTGAAGTAAATAATAAATATAACATTATAATGATTATTTATATATTATGTACCATCCAATTATATATTATTTTAATATCAAAATAATGATATTGTTGCTCGTGCGTACGTACGGACTACCGTCTCCACGAACGCGATGAGATTCATTCCTCATCATATCCTTTCAAGTATAATTCTCATTTGATGATTAAAAATAATTTTTAAGTACTTTATATAATTATATATATGAATAAGATACAAACTATCCATAAAAAACACATCTCATGTAACAAAACATATAAAATAAAATGAGTAAGTTAACACCCGAAACGACGATAATACTAAGATATTATTAACAAAGCAATGTTAAAAGATCATATATGATATAATATTAATGTATATGATTATTGCATAATTTAATATCAATTATTTCACCATTATACAGGAGTTTAACCTACCCTCTACTAAGTAAAAGTACAAGGTAAGGGTTTATTTCACAATCTCTTCATCATCCAAGGTTGTTTTTACGTAAGTATCTACTGGGACCTCTTTATCATTCACATCCATGTTTCTTAAAAATGTTTTTAAAAACATTATTAATATTTTATAGACTATGGGTTAAATTCATTTATACCCTTTTTTGAATTTTTATAATATTTTTATAAAGGAATCATTATATCATTTTCCAAACAAGGTCCTTTTTAACCTTTTCAACAAAATTAAAGTAAGAATGCCTTTTTTTGACTTATACGGTGGGTACGGCTATTTTCTGCCATTATAAAATCGTCGAAGCTTCCCTTAAAAGATTATAATAATATTTTCAAAGTAAAATTTTCCTTTTATAATTATATTACTTTTAAATTATTTAAAAAAATAGATATTTCTCTCAAATAGTTTTGTTTTCATCTATGTCAACATCATTTGATGGATTTTAAGATTATTTTAAGTTGATTTATTACGATACAAAACTTCCATATTGTATTGAAGGTTTTGTGATATGTTTGACTGTGGATTTTTTATTTTTATACCATTCATGGTTTATAGAGAAAGTATTGACATTTTGTATGCTGGTTTTAATACGAATGTTTATGTTATGTTTAAACCTATTCATATGATGAATGCATTGGACTTAGTAAGTGACGGGTGGAGCCCGCTATAGCTCCTCGATGCATCGGTAGGTCTCATGAGGCAAAGTAGTGTCTTGGACCAAGGCCTTGAAAAAATCTTATTTGTAGTCTTGGCACAGGGCCTTGACTATGTGGTTATGATAGTCTGGCATTATGCATTCCATCATTATGAAAGTGTTTATTGATATTGCATGTGATTATTTGACTCGTAGAATATCCATGTGAATAAGTAAATGGAATTATTTCATTTTATTTTTTCCATATTATGCTGAAGTTCAAGTTTAAAAGGCTTTAGTTTTAGTTATACATTTCCTTAAATGTTTATACTTATTTATGAAATTTTTCGTTATATTGTTATCCTTACTGAGAATCTGAGCTCACCCCTTTCTATGTTTTATTCTTCCCAGGATGTGAAGAAGTATTTTATGAATGACCTGCAGGGATAGTATGAGGGGATATGAGTGTGGTCTATGGAGACAATATGTTGTTCAAGTTTTTCACTTTATGATGTAATGTAAACTTTATGATTTTATCTAGTGATTACAAGGATACTAAACTAATCGATCTTTTGAGAATTTATCTTTTGTGATTTTGCCCTTGTTATATAATAATTCACCGACTCTGGGTAACTGGGATCGGGATGTTACATCAGTCATATACTGAGCTAAAATATTAAAAGGCCTTTTGTTTTGATAAATAGATTCCATGGGTGTTTTTATGTAGAAGTTTGGTTGTTTATAGAGGCATGGTTATTCTTTAGTGATACTTAGGTTCCTAAGTAGGGACTCCTTGTATGGACATAAATACGCCAACTGTTTTTCTCTTGACTTGACTTCCGTTGGTCTTAGTCAGTGTTTTGATTCGTGGACGTCTCTATTATGCAATGATGCCTTGTTTGTGAACACCATGGTATGGACTACCTTAGATGGTCTCCTTGGACTCCATTTGATGATTCCAAGTTTAACTAGACTTTATTTGGGATTTATTGATTTGTTTTGAGGTTATTAGTCCTAGTTTTTTAGATCAGGTATTCCCCATGTTCATGCTAAAGCATAGAAACTAGAATGAATAGGTTATGGTTCAGTCAAGAGAAATATCTCAAAGTAGGATATGGGATTTGGTGAACATTATTGAATTAAATTAATGGTTCTTTAGTAAAAGGCATCACATTTTGGTTTTAGATACACCGAAAATCTAATCTAATAATTTAGAGAGGTGTCAACCGGGTGTGGCTCGACTTGTTCTCCTCTTGTTTCATTAAATTTTATTGATGAGGAACTACTTTTGGAACATCATCAAGATGAAGAAAGTTCAGTGAAAAGGTTGGCTAAGGATATTCATGAAAATCCTACTTGACCAGGATAATTAAGGTCGATCAGGGTTCTCTCATTTTATCAAATTGAGAATCATGTCAAAAGCGTCATTAGAATTATAAGGGAATGCTTAAATAGGAAATTTTGATGGTGGTGATACTATGTATTGGAGTTAGATGTTAAATAGTATAAAATATAGTCTGTAGAACTACAGGATGAATAGTGAAAGTGATGAAAACATGATCGTGTCTCGAGTTAGATGGGCTTGAGTAAGCGTCGTCTCAATGTTTCAGTTTCAAAATATGAGAGTGGGTAGGAGTTTTAGTGGCTTATGTACCATACTCATGAGGAGTACTTGGTGGTGCATTGGGAATTTGGGAATGAAATTTGCATGTATAAATGGAACTTCACAACCCAAGTAAATCGGGTGTGTTCTCATTCTTCCAAAAAGGATTCTTGGGAACTAGAAGTCCTAAGGTGGGTAGATGGTAAGGTCTTGTATTTTGGACTAGGTTGAAATTCCAAGGGAATTTGAGATTTTCAGTTTAATAGATGGACTAAATTTTAAACCAAGCCTCAAAACATAATTATGAGAGTTGGAACACTCAAATTTGTTTTTTTTCATACTTTTTTAAATAATTGAGAGGTGTCTTGGGTGTTTGGATGTGTTTTAGAAGTGTTGGTCTCTAGAAACTCATTTTCAGAAGAAGCTAGAAGAGGTGCATAGTTTTTTTGAAACCATGTGGCCCACTAGGAGAAACTGTATAGCCTATTCAGAGGTTCTAAGGGTGTTTCATGTTTTGTTCTAACCATTTACACTAGGTATCATGGATTTGGATTTATTGTGGGCCTCTTAATAGAGGAGGAGTGAATGGTTTTCACATGGTTTCTCAAATTGTGTTCATGAACCGTGTAATCCCCTTGCATAGGCAATATCCCATGCATGTTTTCCACATAGTTTGGCCAACCATGCAGCCAAACTATGTGCCTCTTTAAAAAAGTGCTGAAATCCCCATTTTTTCCTTGCCTTATTTTATACTTCCTCCCTCATTTCTTCTCTTATACATGCATAGCTCCTCTCCCCAGCCACTCAGTCTCATCCCACTCCTTCAAGGTAGTTTTGAGCTACTTCCTCCATCCATCCTCTGATTTAAGTGTTTTCTATCGAAATGGAATCCTCTCAGTAAGTGATTCACTCCTCATAATTCCTTTTTCTATTTATATCACCATTGTTGGTGTTGTCTTCATGTGATATAATTTTCCCTATTTTTTGCGTGTTTTTATATTTATTCAATTTATCTTGAACCAAATAAAATCAATTCTCTATATTGGATGAGTGGAACATCCTAAGTACAAGGTAGGTGGTGTATATATTTTCCCTCAAAGTTTCATCTTTTATATGATACTTTGTTATGCCGCTAAACAAAATTTCCTTGATACACCTCTAAAATGTGAATTTTTTGATGTATATCATAATTTCGTGAAATAAATTTATGTTACCATTAAATTAAACCACCTTTTGAGGTTCATTGTCTTATAAAATTTAAATGGGTTAATCAAGTGGAATTAATTGAAATGTGGAAGGGTGTGACACTCCACCATATTATCACCTAGTAAAAAAACCATATTCTAGGTGGTTTTTGTGTGATTTATATTGAATTAAATTGAGGATGTTTGTGATGCATGCATGTTAGTATGGTCTATCTTATACATTTTTCATGTATGGTGTAACTGGATATAGATATTTCACATGGTACTGCTTCTTTTAGTTCATACTTATCCTCTCTTGGAATGTGGATTGTTAAAGGCATGGAATTTACAATGGCCCTCATATTACTAATAATGAATTGAATGTTATATATTGAAATGATAGTGAGAGAATGGAAACTAACATCAACATCCTCTTTTTTATCACCTATAAGTGAGTTTTTTAATGAATTATTTAATTGTTATTGGGTATGGACACTAATGTATCCCATGTCATTTTATATTACTTTCTTGATGTTGAAAATATTAGTATGGAACTAACTTATTATGAAGGTATGAAACCTATTATATATTGGTATGGAACCAAATTATTATAAATGTATGACACCTATTACATATCAATATAGAAATGACTTATTATGAAGGTATGACACCTATTACATCTCAGTATGATGTCGAATTATTATGAAGGTATGGAACCTGTTACATTTTGGTATGGAATAGACCAATTATGATTGTATGGCACTTGTTATATCTCAGTATGGCATTGAATTATTTTGAAGGTATGGCACCTTTGACATTATGGTATGGAACCGATGAGGGGGATCAAGGTATGGAACCTACAAATTTTGTATACATTATTATATCTCAATGAGATTACCCTAGTTATTTCCTTGGGACCTAGGACTCATAGTTCTAATACTTATTATAAGAGATATCTGTCATATTACATAGTTGATTCTTCACTATTTAATTCATTTTCTTATATTAATTAGACTACCTTTGACATGTTTTCATTTGTATCTTTGTGCATGGTGTCCCATATATTATGCTGATAGGTATGAAACTTGGGTGCGACACCCCTATTGTTTTATGATCTAATTATGTAGATGCCTTATTATTAAACCTCGGCTCCATGTTGGTGAATTTATATCTTTGAAAATAATTATCTGACGTAAACATATATATACATGATAGGTGTGCAGAAATATTCTGACTTAAGCCCAATCGAGTATGGTCGACTAGGTGTTCTAGAGGAACCTGAGTCTGACATGTTTATTTTTATTTATTTATTCACTACTTTATCATTTATACTTGTACTATGTTGTATCCTATTTTCATGAGTTGGATTATTCTTAGACCTCATTGGTGGTGGTCGACTTTGTATATCTCACATCCAATTTGGGATTCCATTGCACTGGGGAAACCAAACAAGCCTCGTGTTCATAGGTTTATCTTTAAGGATTATTTCTTGTGTTGTTCATTATACATGGGAGCCTAGGAGCAAAATACTAGTCCAGAGCTCAGGATTCTCATGGAGATAGCATTTAAGGCTTTTTTATTTCTATTTTTATTATTTATATATTACCTTCTTTAAGTATTCTTCTTGCATACTGTAGATTCACAAGGAAAATAATGGTTTTGAATTTGGAATTTTCCACTTTATCATTTATTATTATCTTCCACTGATTTATTCTTTATTTATCCTAATTTAGTTTTTAATTGATCTATATATGATACCATTGTTTTAATATAATCACTAGGGTACAGTATCCCCATTATACAATCATTGGACCCTCACTGCTAGTCAATAGCCTCTAGAATATGGGGGGTCACACTTGAGGCCATGTGATTGGCCAGCTTGGGGAACCATTTCATTGGCTCCTGGGTCGGGACATTACATGTCCACTACTCTCACCTTTGGGTACTACTGAGCTCATAATCCTCTGACACCTTGTCCACTGATATTGCCTCTAAATTTTTCATTGTCTTTAAAATACATGACACATTTAGGAATAATTCCCATACAAGGGTCAGTATAAACATACCTACTAGGATTCCTTGAAATAAAAAATGGAAGATAAAAAAACTATTCATCTCAAACCATTGAGGCAAGAAGGAAATAAGAACCTATATATTTTCATAAGTAGTTTTTTAGAGATGTATAAGTAAGTCTCACTCTCCAAAACCCACCTATAAATGAAATAATTGCAAAAAACATCCTAAGAAACTAAATTACCCAGATTTAAACTCACATCACCTCTTAGAAACTATAGTTGGGTATCCACACCTTTCCAAAGGATAAATATTGATTAAGGGAGTAACTAACCTCAGTAGAGGAAACTATCCTCATCAATTATATCCCATCATAAAAGGGTGTTCCCAACTCCATGGATAAAGGAACCATGTCCCATTTATTAGGGGTTATTAGTTATATCATTCATGTGGCGGACCCATGCCTTATCCTTAAAATATTCCCAAGGGAGTTCCTAACCCATTGAATGCTCTGATTATCACACATTATCTCCATCATTATTCCTAAAGATCTAAGGATATTAAACTACCTGATTCACCTCATATCTCACCTATGATACCAAATAGAAGTTCACCATCATATTCTATGTGGGAAATGATTAAAATAGACTAATCGTTTCTTAGATATGACTCTTGGGTAAAAATATTTGAAAATATACCAAGGATGGAAAAATAAATGACATATACTATTGGGATACATAGTTTGTAGCCCCTCCCTTAGGGGAAGTCTAATCATGTATTACTCTATAAATGGCGTGTATGGGTCAACCTATATAGTGTTTTTAATGGATTACAAGACATATGGGTCCAGTGTGTTGGAGTTGGGGGTCTATAACCAAATACTTTGTACTTTATTCATTACTAAATACTTTATCACATCTTGATTGTTCTTCTACGTGACAATGCATGTGATAATTTCCTAAGGATAGATATTGCATTAAAGGGTCATAGCGGATCCCTACTATGATGAGAACCCGGAAGTGCCATAACATTGTCCTTGAATATATATTCTATGGCCGGATGATGTTATTTTAGGGACACAAATAATACAGGCCATTAGGGGTGAGGACTCATAAAACTCTGAGGTACCTTCTCATGGTGTGCGCCCTTGGTAATATTTGGGAGGATATTATGAGAACGAGACCCGCCAGTAGAAAATCCACATTTCATAGTGTCATTGGATGTTCCTATCTGTGGACATGTGTATTGGTCCTTAGACATTAATATTATTATTAATGGTTATTAAAACTCGCGTACTTAGATATATTGAGGAAAACTATGATGACACACTGTTTGCAGTGAGGTAGGATACGTTGGGTGCGTCACAAGTGATACTGAGTTAGTAGATAATGCGAGAAAGGATTTGTCCCTTAGATTCCATAATGGAATTAGATATCATAGGCCCTCTGATGGAATTGATATAGCCTAAATAAATTCATGGCTATGGTAAGGTATGGGCGAGTTCAATTCCAGGAATTCAATGAAAGAATAATCGAGCACATGGATTGATGGCACTAGCATGCAACCCGCTTGATTCGAGATATTGAGATAAAGGGATTAAATTACATGGTAAGAATTCATATGAGGTGACATGTCAATGTAGCATCAACTTCTTTATCTTGGGTGCCTTGACCCATTTCTAGATAGTAATCTTGGACGTTAGGCAAGCCCACCTAATGCCAACGAGATAGAGGCCTAGAGGGTCACACACTAAGTGTATCCAAGTATCTCAAGTAGAATAAATATTATTACTGTATGTGGTTTAATAATTATTCAAGGAAGCATAAATCATTTTAATGTTGGAGGAAGAATAAAATGAAAAAACAAGATATACACGTTGTGTACATTGAATGTACACGTTGTGTACTATTCATTTTGGAAAGGAAATGAAAAAAAAGTACATGTCATGTATTAATGATTACACACGGTGTAGTTTTTCTAGTTGGGATTTTGAGGAAATAATATTGTTTTATTAAATGATATTTATTATAATCAGTGTGGGCACATGTCAAGGAACTAATGATTTGACATGGTGGTTTTCAATAAGAGTTAATGAAATAAATAAAATCTGTAACGCATTTATTTACTGTCAAAACTCTATAACCTCAAACCTGATTATAAATATCCTCATAACCCCAACACTTTTCCATGAATCGTTGTGCACAAAAATTCTGAAAAAATATCTCAAGGACGAGAGAACTCCTTCCTCCAAGAATTCTCTCAAGACCGAGATAGATCCTCCTCCATCTGATCAAGGCGATCTAAGGCGGACAACACAAGCAAAGGATTCTCCATGCTATCACCTAGATATTCCTTTGGCGGCATCCAAAGATATGTGGTGCATGTGTGGATCACCTCTAGAGGAAGTCTACACTTGGTTTATGCGATGCAACGACGAATCACATCGAAACGTGATCGGAAAACATCAACGAAGAAAGAATTCCATCAATGTAATTATTTTCAATTAATTAAATTAATTATAACCAACATATGATGATCCTCTCAATGGTTCTGGGACCCCTCTCTTTCTTTTGGTTCTTCATTCTATTCCAAAGATCCAGAATTTTATTATCGTGACGGATCTCGGATTGAACATTGTTTAACGCTAAAATTAAAGTTGGGTAAACCCACCAATGTGCTTCCACTGCACCTGAAACCTACACAGTGGGGTACTCATCATGTACCACCATAACTGATCTCGTGTTGGGGGTAGGGTACATGTCATGTCCCAAGGATGGTAAATAACATGTATATCTGACTCACTCCCTCTACATGTACCACTAGTGTGATCGAGTTGTGTATAGGAGTGGGTACATAATGTGTGGTGTTGACCCACACAAAATGTATGGATATACAAAAATATGGGTGTGTACTCCCTATACATGGAATTCTATTCATCATAAGGATAGACATAGTGTATATCAAGTGTACACATTGTGTGATACTTAACTCATTTGGAACCCCTATCCACCACTACCTAGAAAATGCATGATGTGTATCTTTGGATCATGCATCATGTGATCATGCCTTCAAGATACAAAATTTTTAAAATGCTAAAAAGTAACATGTAATCACCTTTTTAGCCTTTTATCATATTTAAAATGCTTCTAGAGTCCTCATGAATTATTTTTATTCCTCCAATGGTCTTTTTTCAAAGTTATATCAATGAAAAAATATCTAAAAAGGGGTTCACATGTAACCTTGATGACCTATACACTGGTACTTCCTAAGAATCCACACCATCCCACCTTATAGTGATTCTTCATCACCATTATTGATCTTTCATGATTTTATCTTAAATTTCATGTCCAAATAGGATGATCTAATACCCATATAATAATTGTTCAATGATTTGAGCCAAGATCCATCAAACCACCATTAATAGAAGAGGTCGGTGGTCAAAGCCTAAATAAATGTGGAAGAACATGATTATAAATCATATAATAGAATTCTTTGGTGTTGAGAGAGGGTATGGATATAAGGACCCAACCTTAAAACCGTACATTATATTGAATTAAATGAATAATTTACATTGAGGATATTTTCAGGTTTAAAGTTTTAGAGAATTAGGAAATAACTATTACATCTTAAAAGATTACAAATTAGACTCTTCTACACAGTTTCCATTTTTTTTACAAAACATGAACTCTTAAAAAAAATAGACATGTCTAGTTACATGTTTAAGATAGCATGACTTTTCCTTGATCCCATCCTTGACCCTATTACATATTATGTCCTATGAAAAACATTTCAAAAACTTAGGATGAGCATAAAAAGATTATTAAGGGATACAAAAAGAAGGAAAACTGTTAATTTTTCAAAACAATAGGTAAACTATGAATACTTAATCATAAGTAATACTTTTCACCTTTATGAAGTTGTAAATACTCTTCACTGAATAGAAGATCATTACTTACCCTTTTGTAACCAAAATATTACTATAAAACCCATATAAAGAACACATAACATATAAAGGTAACTTGGGACATAAACAAACATAAATAGAATAACCATACGGTCTACTTCCACACATATCACTAAATGGAATATCCATACGGCTGACTTCCATACACAATACATTGGAGGTTATAACGTAACCACCCATCCTAGTTTATCACGGCACCACATGTCATATGGTTTATCATGTAACCACTCATCAAATGTCCAAGTAACATTATAACACATAAAATATTTCAAATATAAACATTTCACTAATAACGTTTCATTTTCAATCACAAGAAGTAATTTCAAGATATTTAAATAATAAATCCATTTTCATAAACCATTTAAAAATAGATTTTTGAATCAAAGTGTCCCATACCACTTTGAAGCTTTTAAATGAATTATCATTTGAAAACATTAATATCCATATAAATAAATCATGAACACCATTTTGAAAACATGGACATTAAGTAGAAATATTTAGAAGAATAAATCTTTAAAACATTTAAAACAATGTCTTAGTTAAAGAGTTTTTCTAACAAAAACAGAGACACTTGAATACAAATAATTGAGGAATAACATTTAATAAGAACTTTATAATATCATGAGAATAAATGGATTTATGATATAATATGTCAAAGGACAGTATATACACCATATAAGAGTGAATTGGTGCATAACAACAATGAAGTATCAATGGAAATATAAATTGAGATGAAATCCCTTATAAAGATGGTATCCTTAAATTAAGGATAAATAAATCACATAATTATGTGTGAAAAATATAAATACACCCAATATAAGTAGATATTAAGTGTAAAACAATCATAGGTCATTCACACATATTCATAGGATGACATATTTAAGAAGTACAAGTTGAACCCAAAGAATTGTAATTGGGTTAAAAAGTTACCTTGTAAAAATTCGACAGCCTAACGGCGTCACTTTAAAATTAAAAAAAATTAGTTGATGAGATAAAAATGGTATCTCATCACTTGGAAAAAAAATTTGTCAATAAGGATATATAAGAACATATCCCAACATAATAATATGTAAATTAAAATAAATAACAAAAATAAGTCTTTTAAAAAGAGGAGGGTGAAAGGTTCCCTTACCGATTTGGTAACTTACAAAACATACGCCACATGAAAGAAGAATCATACAATGAAGATGTAAATACTCATAAATGAAATTATATTACACAAATAGTACAATCATGTGCAGTACATACACCACACAAAAGGAAATAGTGTCCAATATAGCATGAATCTCACGGGAATAAAAGTGAGATGAAAAACCCTTACTTCGTTGTAATCCATCGAGTCATATGACCAAAAGATAATAACCACCAAATGAATCACACAATATCATGAATATAAAGATAATAATGTTAATATATATCAATGGCAGTATACATTACACCACATGCAATAAATAAGTGGCGAACAATGGAAATCTCATGGGATTAAAAGTGAGATAAGAAAATCCCTTACCTCGTGTCTGACTTGACTCGATCGTTCTTTAATATCCTGAATAATAAACTAAAGTTAATTTATACTTTCTTAAGAACCTTTTTCAAGTTTATAATTCCTTTTATATCAATTATTACCATGTTATAAACATTATGTAATCATTTAAGTTAATAATGTTCATTTTGTCGATATTTGTTACTTGAGTCAAATTTGAACACCTTATATTTACAAGTTGTTCATGTGGTCAATAGTCTATTATATACAGAATGATAATCATGATGTAGATATCACATATATCTTATATATCCAGTATATACATGTATTTATAATAGTACATAACATTTAGAGGTAAGAAATGAAATGCACCATTCATGGAGACGGTAAGTCGTACGTACGCATGAACGCTACTTCCATTTCTATTTCATATTTAATGGAATTAAAACATAATGATACATAGTAGTATTATAATTCCAGTATTGTATCATATATAATATCATTAAATATATCCTTTATACATACCACATATGGTATGAACGAGTCATATCACTTTGAGGGGGTGTTAGTTCGCACTTCCTCAAATGAAATTATCGCGTTTACCCATAATGGAAAACATAAAGGTATTATATAAATGGAAATTACAGAAGCATAAAGAAAACATAAAAATAATATATTTCATATATAAATACAGTTCCATCATAATGGCCACTATGATAGGCAGTAGGAGATAATTGAACAATCATCGTTTCGTGAGGCGTTAGTTTTTCATCCACAGAAACATTATGTTCTTCACCCATTAGATGGAGGTGTGTGTAAGTTTAGTTAGAATTATTCTCATAAAAAAATCCTAGTATATTGATGATACTGTTTTTGTTACAAAATAAAGGAATAAAAATAGTTTAAGGGTTGGAGAAGTAAAATAAAATAAAACAATTTAAGAGAAATTGTTACCATTAATTTGGGTAACTCCATTTGGTTTGAACCAAAAGGGTTTGTTGAAGTGCCTTATCCCTAAGTTAAGGCTTCTAGGAGGAGTATAGGGATGTATGGAGCTTAATTGGGTGGAGTTTGGAGGATTAAAAAGGCTTTAGATGTGTGAATAATTGGTTAGAAGTGGTATCCTTTTATAAGGGGAGGAGGGGCTCTTTAGGAAAGAGTGAAAATATTATTTTATTATAAACTTATCTTCGGTTTGAAAAGGTCCAAAACACATTAAAGTTGAAGATAATATGACTCATATTCTAAATAAAATCATCCAATAGTAATTGGACAGGTTTTGGATATTATTTTAGTCTTTATAATCTTATTTATTTAAATCATTTATTAATGAGGTAAACACTGCATCATTATTGTGTCATAAATAATTTAATTCATTTGATGTCTAAAAATTATAAAAAAAATACCATGATATAGGAAATATTTTTATATTTATAATTAATATCTATAGTCAAAAATATAATTTATATTACACCATATAAAAATTAATTTACTCAAAGATTTTTGTTTATGTCATTTTTGCATTCACATTAAATTAATTAATCTAAAGTGTCATTATCTTTCATAAGTGGGTCCATGGGGTCCTAAAATAGACCCAAAGATGACCATGGTCGGCCATTACTCATCCAAAAAGGTTAGGACATGTGTTAAGGTAATTTTGAATTATTAAAATATTCTTTTTACCTTGAATTACCCTATTTACCTTTAACCGCGGTAAATAAAAGTCAAAAGTTTCTATTCACCAAAAAATATTTTCATCTTATTAAATAAAATTTTACTTCTTTATAACAACCATGTATGTCGGATTTTTGAAATTCAACTCACAGAAGCGGTAAAATTTCATTTAAATGAAAAGGCCTATTTTTTAACTACTACTAAGTGGTTTTACTATTCATCAAAAATCGAAGTTTTTCAGAGAAATACCAAGAATTCACTCTAAGATAAATTTGATATTCCAAATTCAAAAATGATTTCTATTTTACCAAATTCAAAACATAGAAGTTTCATTAATTAATTTTATAATTAATTCCCATTGTCAAAACAAATAATGTGTTTTTAAGAAACAATATCAGTCAAAATATTGACACTTGTTTATGTCTAATTTCAAAGTGAAATTCAGTCCAATGACCACCATTGGATTAAATGGTAAAAATATATTCCAATTACAATTTAAAACTAATTAAAAATATAATATAATCATATAAATAATTTATATTAAAAGTCACTTTTAAATTAAAATATAGTATTTTTCACTATTCATTAAAAAAAATGAACTTTATCAGAAAAATACCAATAATATACCAAAAGTAAATTTTTATGTCCCCATTCTAAAGAAGGATTTTATTTGGCCAAATATAATGTATTAAAGTGACCAAAACTATATTCAATGAGGTTTCTCCATTAAAAGGTGGTAAATCAGCCTTTTAATGTAAATTATGCTTAAAATTAGATTCATTCACATTTTAAGCCTCTAAATTTTATTGGATAAATTTAAATACATTTAATAAAAAAGTATAATAATATTGTAGTTAGTTTTTTTCATTCCCTCTAATACAAAGGCTAGGAGTTAACTACCATTTAAAATACTAATATTATATTACTAGAGTGCAATGTAAGATTTCAAAGAAACTCGTTGTTGCGTATCAGGTACACTATTGAACATAGAAACCCCTTTAAAGTAAAAATAAAATTTAATTTACAAATATTAATAAATATGAAAAAAATTCATGTTCTCTATTTACCTGGGATGTTACAATGGACATTGATCATCAGGCATAGATTCTCTAATGAAAAATAATTTAGGGAGAATCATGAAGTTTATGTAAAATAAAAGCAAATAAATTTTTAGGTCCATGTAATTTTTGGGATAGAAATCAATAAAAATGTTATATTCTCATAAACTATGAAGAATGGAGAGATTTAATTAAAATAACTATTCATTCCTCAATGTAGTTTCATTATTGGTGAGGTTTTTGTTTACACGGGCTCTCTTAGTGATCTCTGATGATGAATATATTTTTTGAATCGATGGATCTTTATTTCTTCTATGATCTCCCTCTCTTTCTCTCTTAGAAGAGGATTTATGGTGGTTAACCCTGGCAAGAGTGATTAAAGGTGATTAAATAGAGATAATTAGGGTTCCCCAGACATAATTAATTAATTAACTAATTAATTTAATTAATTAATTTTACCTTCAATGGTATGACCCCCAGGGAGCTCAGATTCAAACAATAAATAGACCAATACTAGGGTAAACCCCTATTCCATATGAAAATTTGTACTTATATTTCTTATATAAGTCTTGGTTTAGGAGGAAATGTTACATTCCTATAGTCATGTGTACAGAAAATAAAAATAATTTATTATTTATAATGTATTATTATAAGGATCCATGATGCCCATTCAATGAAAATGGTTTAGTGACCTATATCAAAAATATTATTCAAAATATTCTAAAGGTTCATATCAAAAAAAAATCAAGTCACTACACAAACTGTGACCCACATGACATTACAACATTGTAAAAAATATGAATTCCTAAATTATTAAATTTAAGAAAATAGTGGCCTCTGGAAAATCACTAGTGTTATTAAAGGTAAAAAGGAATTTGTCTTGATATCCATCAAACATAAGTATCTATATACTTGTGTCCACCAGCTTCATTACTTTAAATCATGCATAATACTATAATAATTTTGTATAAGACATCGAGTGACCATGGAATAAAAAGTATATCAATATTATATATCATTCTCATACGTTCTTTATTCCCTAAGTATAGACTATCTAGGTCGATAAATTGTCACTTCTCATTCATCTATATATATGATTACATCACATACCCCCTCATCCAAGTAGATAATTACCTCACATTAAACTTATATATATCCCTGAATTTACTTACTCTATCTAAATAAAGGTTAAAAATTTCATACACATCATATGAGAGGAAAAATCATATCTTGGTTAAGCTCTAAATGATTACATGATAAACAATATACCCAACCACACCCCAATTAGTTTAAGTCATAAGACTTGTATAATAAAGGTATCAAAGTATGGAGTTTATCATGTTAGGTATCTATCTAACCTCAAGTATGTCTATTCAATATGAAATATGCACCCTTATATATCAAATTTATAGTGCATGACACTCTGTGTGGTATAATTTAAGGGTCATCCATCACACAAAACTCATTATATGCCTCATGGACATATTTTGTATCCTGATACAAGAATCATACTTATTCTAACCTTAACATTTCATCACATACTGTAATAATTCATGATGAATATCGACTAGGTATAACTCAAAGTCATACTTTGATGGGTCCTTTATAATTAAACTTCACATAAGATATACAACCAATGTAGAACAATGATAAAGTGGATACTACCTTTTATATAATAGGATACATTTTATATTCTTAAACCCTTTTACTAGTTTTTACAAAACAATGCATAATAATCTATCTCATCATATCACATATAATAGAATACCAATTCATCCTTATATTTACTACACTTTTAGGGTTTTTTTAAACCCATTATATATCTATGTTGTTCCTTCTACATATCCATGTGACCATCTGATAAAACTCTCCCATTAAACTCATTACTGAGTAACATTTTTTAAGAAATCTAGTTTGAATAATGGTGGGCGGACAGTGATGAGCCCGTAAGGGGCACAGCACGTTAGGGTTTCTTCCCTCGCCACCACCTCCTTCACCTCAGGCTGAGGCGGTGACCTCCCTATGCTCGTCGAGATCTGGTGGTGTATTCTCGACAGTAGTAGTGCATTGTGGACTTGGCCTTTGCATCGATGCTGGGTTTGAGTTCTGAGTTCCGACGTCTTGGGGGATCCTCCTTGCCTATGGTGTTCACAGTGGGAGATTCATCATGGGCTCCGAGTGCATATTGGTTGGCGGTGACGGGATCTGTGCAGTGAGACTTTATTCTGGTGTCTGGTGATATCCTCTGATTTCCTCTTTTTTGCAGTTGTATTTGGCTTGGGATATGCGGGTTCATTTTGATCTGTCTGTGTGACGGTGATGGTTTACTCTCAATGTGTTGAATTTCTGGACCTTTGACTCTGATTTTATGCTCGTCTTAAGGTTGATGGATTTTGGGCATTGTATTTCTGTACAATCGTTGCTGATTTGATGAAATAGGTGATGTCTACTCTGTATGTTGTTTTGGAGCTACGGTGGTGATGTACGATGGATTTTCATCAGTGATGTCTGGTTGTTTTCATAACCTAGTTGAGGTTTTAGTCTACTGTGTGTCTGATTCTTCGTCACTTTTCTTTGGTTTTGTTGCGGATCTCCCAGATTATATTCTGGTGACTGATGAATTTTTTTTGTTTGTGTTCTGTTGGTTGATTTGTGATATGGTTATTGGATGGATCTGCAGTGAATGATGGCGGTGAAAACAGCGAAATTGGAGTTGATGAGGCGCTCGAATCGAGGTTCATGGGAACCAAGATGGTGATGAGGTTTTTGAAAGTTGTATTTTGAATTGAATGATCATTTTTTTTTGAATTTTATGGTTTCCCACTTTCCTTAAAGTGGCTTTTTGAAAATGGGAAAAAATGGTTTGCAGGTCCTGGTTTGAATAATGGTGAGAATTAATAATAATATTCTTAATGTTCAAATCATTTAACATAGTACTCAAGCATTATTACTTCAAAAAATTAAATGTTAATAATGTTAATGACATATTTTTTCTACTTAGATCTCCTTCCAAGTTCATCATCATCATTCATGAAACATATTATATCATAATTTTCCATGAAATCTTTTGTTAACTAGTGTAACTATTTACGTTAATATTTTATCCCCATAACCTAAACCCTTTAGGATATTAAGTGACATTAAATTTTTTACTTTTATGAGTATAATACTTTAATTTTTAAATTTTAACTTCTCTAAGTCCAATCATGCTCCCACTATCCTTTTAGATGCTATATTCTCTTCAAAATATCATTCATAGATACATCAACTTGTTTTTTATGAGAAATAACATTTATTTTCTTAAGTGGTAGAATTTAACAAATAAACTATTATTTTCATGTCATATATTGTATTATATGTGTTTAGATAATTTTTCTAAAATAATAAATTATTATTTTCAAACATTTTATAAAATTAAATAATTTAAAAATATATATATATCAAAATAATAATCACATTTATTGATAAAAAATTGTTTTAAAAAAATTCTTCTTATCATATTATATGAAAAAAGGTAATAATAAGAAAACTTTATTTTTTTCCAATAAATATTTACGTAATCTAGTTCATCTAATACATTGATGAAACAACCCCTTGAATCATCATATGAATTCATACTTTAAACTCTAACCATCAATTCTTCTAAAATTAAATATATTTATAATTATTGTGTAATATACAGCTGGTATCATATACCATTCACAATTGAATAATAGAATTATATAAAATTAACACCTAAATTGAAAAATCCATTAAGTTTTTTCAACCCTTTAGATATTTTGGACAACTCCTTCTCCAGTATATATGTTTTTCAAAATGAAAGCATTTCCCTTCATTTTCTTTTGTTTCAGTGAAAGTGTGGACTCTCCATGACCTCTCTTATTATCATTCAAGAAAAAAAATTACCTTATACTTCTTTCACAATTATCATGGATATTAATATAAGACCTCTCATATCTCGATCAACATATTGATAAGAATAAGTGAATATTTATTGAACTCATTCATGTTATAATTCATGATGAACTATCATAACTTTTATGATAGTGACTGTATAATGAATTCCATGGTCATATAAAAATGAATAGGTGATCCAACACTCTCTAATTCATTGAAAAACCTAATCAAATTTATTATAGACTAATTCACCCTCATATATCTTTCACCTAAAAATATCTTTAGACACTACATTTCTCTCATCTACAACTTATTTTTAATAGACCCTTTTTAGGTTTTTTATCATCTTACATACATCCATGTTTTACTATTTCTTTTGAAACTTGGGTTCCATGGTTACAATAATGATATTATAGACTTATAATAAATCATTTAAATGATTATCATAAGTATCTATATTCATTTGTCGGGAGAATTCATTAGTTGGTTGCTCAGTAAAGGGTTTATCTGATATATATAACTTTCCTTCAATCTTAAGAACTATTCTTATGATTCAATACTAGTCATAGAAATTACTTATATTAATCTTTTACTTCTATAAGACAAATATCAATGTTAATTTAGAATATGGGGATGATTACATTATATCAACAATAGAATCTTTTTAGATAAGAGTATCATCTTTTGCATTCATTTAATAGGAACTTTTATTAAATGTTCTCCCACTAAAATGATGAACTATTTAATTATATCCATTAATATGGTAAATTATATATTTCACAAGGTAATTATACCTAATTATATTTTATCTCAATATTTAGCTATTTAGGTAGGCTATAATTCCAATAATATCACATATGACTCTTATATAATTGAGCAGAAAACACTTTACCCTAGTCCATCATATGGATTCACTCAATATTATTCCTCTTGTAACATAATACTATTAGGGTATTCCTGGTAATTTTTACCCAAATAAAATTCCAAAAATCTTATTAGGGTCACCCATTACTTGGTTTCCTTACATAATATAATCTATGGGAACACAAATTTGGTATGTCCTACCTGATTGGATAATTGTGGTCTTGATAATTTTTTTTAAAAGGACTTCGACACTTAGTATTTTAAAAGGTATTTAATATCACTATCTTATCTCATGGTATTCCCTTTACATGCATTCGTGCTTATAATAATTTATTTTAGAATCGTATCCCTTCCATTCAATCAATAAGTTCAAACCATATTGATGTGTAATTCCTTACACAACTCTTATTGTGTGTTATTAACCTAAATTAAAATCCAATTATATTTGTACATATAAAAATTCATCCTATGCATAAGGTACATGAAACATTTTCATGTAAAGTCTTAAAATCATATGAAATTAGAAATCCCTATGAGAGTAATCATAGAGTGATAGATAATTAACCCCCACTTTTTGAGACAAGGAATAAGCCTCCAGGATTGTGAGGTGTCTAACCCAATATCCCTCTACCTTAGGATACTTTACTCTACAGAGACTTGAATTTCATCATAATTCTAATGGTTAATATTTATAAACTATAACCAACATTTAAATTTAAACTCATAACCCAATACAAGCCAAATTTAAGGTAGATTAGAACTAAATCAATTATCATACATAGCATGTAATTCTTTATATGCATGTATGATAACTTATAAAATTAGTTTAACTCCTTAAACTAAAAATTACATACATTCATAATATAGAAATTATATTCATGAATAATTTAGTGAATAATATATATATATATATATATATATATAAACATGAGATAAACTATTCATGAATGATTTATAAATAAATCAATTATAAAATTTTTATAATTTAGTTATCTATTATGTACATTATATAATTAGATAATTATAAACACTTTATATTTATTATCATTATGAACTCCTTAATATTAAAATTTTATATGGAATTTACTTTAAAAAATATATGATATTAAATGAAATATACACATTTTATATTTCATTTCTCTTATGTTAACAAATTACATGATTTAAATATCACATATTTAATATTATTTAAACATTGATCAAATCATATTCCAAAATTCATTTTGAAATGGTTTAAATAATTTCCCAAATAAGTTTTTTTAATTTTAGAAATTAAAATTAATTATTATGAATATTTCATAATTTTAAATAGAAAATATTTTATATTTATCCTTATTTTGTAATTTATAAACATTTTATAAATTACACTTATAATTCCCATATAAACATTTTATATCTAAATTATAATGCATGTCATATAAATTCCAAAATGTATTTCATATTAATATTTAATATTGTGGGTGTTTATTTAAAAATGTTTCTTAAAAATTTAATTAATTAACTATAATCATTCTATAATTATACAATTTATAAAAAAATTATAAATTAGATAAATATCCCTCAATGCATTTTTTATGATTTATAGACAATTTTTAAACCATATAATTCAATTATAAATTGAGATTTAGAAAAATTAAAAAGTATATGATATCATATTTTAGGATATGCATTATATCATAATATGTGACTTTCCCCCATTATCTGTTATATTTTATGATAGATAATGATTGACTACGACATCATTACTTACTTTCTAGGATTTATATCTTATGATATCACCCATATAATAAGGGTGATGTAATGATCCTTTTTCAACATAGATCATAGTTATCACCCCATGTGATATCCCAATCATATCCTATGATGCATGAAAAACCAAACAAAATAAACTATGTCACTGCCTACGATATCCCATATCGTAGGGTGCATCTCTTTTGTAGCTTATGATATTTCATATCATATAGCCAGATGCATAACAAATTTTCAACTATTTTTAATGATTTCAAATATGACATATATATGATATATATTTCCTCTATTTTCAAACATGATTTCATGAATCAAAATGAATGGTGTTGCTCTAATACTATAGTTTGGTTTATAAAGATAAATTAACACTAAAATAGCACAATGAGAATAATTATAAACCACAAACCAAGATCAATCATTCTATAATACTAAAACATTGAATATATTAAATTAATAACATTCACCTTTCACCTTATAAATCTATTTTAGCTTCTATTAATATATTTTTGATGAGGATCAGTAGAATTATCCAATGGACTCTTCCCTCTAACGTGTATCCACATGATGAACCAAATCACCAAAGTAGTTTGGGAAGTATCCCAATCTATCTTCTATGTATTCATCATGTTTCCCTCTAACTTTCAATGATGTAGAAATAAAATTAAATCACAAAACGTTTGTTAATTAGGTTCACCTATATGATGGATGAACACATCCCCGATGTGTGGATATTTTTATCATCACACACACATTTATTCTTTTATTATTAAGAATGAACTTAGGAAAGGGAATAACCTTGAACCTACACAACTATTGGAATCAACCAGACCTTCATACAATCACTAACTATTTTGTAACAATATGAATAATAAAACTTTGAATAATAATCAATAGTGAACGTGTGAGACACCCCATGCCCATGCTTTTAGGTTTAGTTTTAAAACAATATCTATTATATATTGAATTAGATAAAAACTATAGTGACCTAAATTTAACCATCCCTAATTAAAATATAAATAAAAAATAGTGTGTCACTTATATTCCCAATGCCTTTTAAGTTTATATATTTAAATAATTATGAAAAAACCTTCAGAATAAAATCCATACCAAATGGATATTTTTTCCACTAAACCAAAATCATAATGAGATGCACTTTATTTATTTAAGTCTAAAACCTCATATCTAGAATTTTTACCTATTTTTCAATATATCTCATAAAATATTCCTCATAGGATACCCTTTTAGATACATCATGCATAACACAATTCTTTATAAACTGGGGAAATTAAAATATATAAAGTTTGATCTCAAATTCTTAGTGTCATAAAACTTATCAATGACTCATAATGAGTTAGATTATATAAATGTGTGAAAACATGATTATGGGAGAAATATCTGATTAAAATAATTTTGGAATCATAATATTTATTCATAATACATGAACAAAGAATATATAACCTCAAAATAAATCAAATGATTAACATAGAATTAGAATGAAAAAAAAAGAATACAATAATCAAGATCCATGGAATATATCATAGTCATGTGGTATAATATATAAATGTTACATACACATAATAATATAAAATCATAACACTGTGAGAAAACCCAATCATTCCCACAAATAAAATTTTAAACAAACCCAATCATGTTCATGCATCATGTTGTGATCAAACCCAATCATGCCCACACATCACATAATTACCAAAAGAGATATAAAAATTCAATAATTAATTTGAGGTCTATATAGGACCCTAACCATCACATAATGATAACCCATACATATGTGTGCCATAAGAAATTAATCATACATATCATCATGAAAAAACCATGAAAGTAAAATGGGTTTTATATCATTTTTAAATGGTAAGACATTAATAATTGATATTTTGATACCTAAAATTAAATATCCAAAAAGCAGTACAAAAGAATTAAGATGATTATCATTAACATTACTCCATAAGTGTCATATCCTTTGTATTTAGAGATGAAAATGGAACTGATGTCATGAAAAATTGTTTTCAAAAATCATTTTATCATTTCCATAAAAATCAATGTTACAAGTCGCTTTCAAAATTCATTTTCAAGAATGTAAAATGAATAACTTTTAAAAAAATTACTTTAAAAGAATATATAATAATGGAACCTTAAAAAATGAAGTTTATGTAAATATATGTTTCTGTAAATAAATGTAGAGTATAAGATAAAAATGTACATAAGAGGAATAGAATCCTATTATTTATTCTTACAAAACATTAACCTTTATTTTTAAAATAAAAAATTCTCAAAATTATGGGAACATAAATTACTTTTGAAAACCATGAAAACATTAAGAGGAAACTTCACTAAGAATAACTAATAAAATTCAGGAAAATAAGTTCATGCAAAATACGTTAAAATGATATTTTTCACACTTTTGTAAAAAAGTAAAAAAAAGACCCATATGGAAAAAATTAAGAAGATTATTTTTAAACTTTTATAAGAAATTTAAAGTCAAAATAAAATAATCTTAATCAATCAATGAAGTATAGAGAATAATATTCATGAAATAATATAAATAATATGGATATGGAAGAAAAATATTTCTAGTCGTAAATAAGAAGTAAGGTTGACTACACTTATAAGAAATATTTTTGTTAAATTTTTAACTAAAGATATGTGAAAGATTTAGAATGAATTTAAACACAAAGAATTTCTAGATTAGAAGAAAATATTTGGGTTTAATAGATAAATATCAATCAATTTCCCTAGATGGAAACTTAGTCATAAACAGTATTGAATTCAAAGTGATGTTTGAAAGAAACCCCTTATGAACAAACTAAGGTATGAACTATAAACAAAAAAGTGAATAAAGGAGACCAAAAATTCATCAAAAAAAATTAATTTATTCATTCAAGAAATTTAATTTGATTCATAGAGGATAAAATTTTTAATTCAAGTAAAACACATGAAATGAGTGGAGAATTAGAAGGGAAACCCTTACCAAGAATGTAACATGTGGTGTAAGAATATATCAACGAATAGATTATGTAAAAGAAATATAAATTCACCAAAAACAAGTGGAAATAAAATATAAAATTATTAAAAATATTTAACCATATGATTCCAAATTTTATCTATATTTTATTGGATTTAATTTCTAAAAGTTATAAAAATTAACTTCAATATAGGAACGCATAACACAATAAAAATAATTATTAGAAAAAAGTATTTTTAAGCATGAAAATGAATTTGTACTTATTTTGATAATATTATTGATAGCCATGAAATTTATTAGTTTATTATTAAATAAATGAGGGTTATTTTACATTTTAACCAAGCCAAAATCAAATGGAATCTCGTGAATACTTAATTATAGGAAAATGACCAAAAAAATATTAGAATAAAATATAATATAGGTTTCAAAATGTAAAAAATGGATTTTTAAATTCAATATATTATTCAAAAATGATTTATTTTACACCTTAAATGCATATTTGGTTGTGAAAAAATTTTCATAAATTTTTAATTCATGATTATATCATGATGATTTCATAAAAGTTATGGTATTCGTAAAAATTTTATTATTCACTAAAAAAAATTAACTTGTTTAGAAAAATCCCCAAAAATCACCCTATGATAATTTTAGCATGGTGATTAACAATATGAAGTTTATTTTTCAAATTAAAATTCAAAAATTTATACATTTAAATTTTAAATAAAGCTATATAGTATATCGAAAAATAATTTATTTAAAATAAAAACTATTTCTTTTTCAAATGATAAATAATATTCTTATTTCATGCCTTGATAAAATTATTTATAATGATTAATATAAAAATAAATTCATAGTTTTAATATAAATATCAATTTTTAATATAAAATATACAAATATAATTCTTTGGATATGTAAAGACCCGTAAATTTCAAGGAAATTTTTTTCTTAAATTCTTTGGGATTTTACGAGTACGCAGTTTCTGACGGAACTTGATTCTGAGGCTCAGTGTGCCCGAAATCAATTTCCGAAGTTTAGTTCAGGTACGTTCAGTGAACGAACGAGCGGGTTTTTCTATCTTTTGAACCGGTGCTCAGAATTGAAATCTAAGGGCACTGATAAAACCGCAGCATCGATAATTTCTTAAGAGGAATTTTACTGTAGATGTGTTTGCATGGGAGAAGGAGTTAAAAATTGTGGTTTAAATAAGAAGAGAATAAAAATGTGGAACAATTTTTATTCTTTTACTATGGCAGTTTTATCCTACATGGGGGAGTTAGGGTGGGACCCACTAGCATCCTAACTACCCATGTGGGGATAAATGTGAGGTGGGGCCCTCATGAGCCCTAACCCTTCATATTCCTTAAACCCCCCCATTAAACCCTTGTATTTAATTGGGTAACTCCTCCCCTCCCCACTCTTCCAATTTAATTCATGCCAACACACATTAGTTTAATTAATTGAACCTCATCAATTAATTGAATTAAGTATTTGAATTTGTAATTTTGAATGTATGGAAAAGTAAAATAAAATAAGGAGAAGCCTTATTTTATTTTTGGTTGGCTGGTTGTGTTGAGAATTGGAGGAGAAAGAGGTTTAGTTTCTTTTGGGAGAACTCTAGATTTATTTGAAGAACTTCATCTTTTCGTGAAGAACTTCATCCTCCCGCAAAGAACGTCACCTCTTCGACGAAGAACACTATCAGCACAAGGAGAGATGACATGTTTTTCCTTCTTCTCCCCACAGCTAGTGTGAGACGTCATCCCCTCTTTGGACTCACGCCAACGCTGTCTTCGAAACCTCACCCTGTGACTCCATCTTTCGTGACGCCGGAAAATGACATCGTTTATTGAGGTAGGGGTGTGTTTTGGTTTGAGAAATATTGGTTTTTCCTTTCATGTTGTCATTCCTCTTAAACCACTTGTTATCAGACTAATGCGGAAGGGACCGGACCAAACTAACACGGTTCGATTCCTCTACTGTTCTTGTGAATAAGTGGAGTCCTTCAACTATTCTTGAGCAGTGAATCAAGTTATGTTTTTGGAGCCGATCGGAGGCCAAAAAACATCGTAAATGGCCTTAGAGTGTCGGGGCGACTTAGAATCAGAAGTTTTGTAGAAATCGGATCATCAGAATGAAGAACGGACGCACCGAGAGAAGTGCTGGCCAGAGGCGTCGTTTCTGGAAAATTCCAGAATACACGGTGTGTACTCTAGAAGCACACGCCGTGTAGTAAAAGCGTATTGTGGCTTCCATTTCGGACATTAGAAAGGTAACAAACGGTGTGTGAATCTATACACACGGCGGCTACTTTCCACACTGTTTGTCAGAGGAGGCTTCGATAGACATGGCAAGTATTCATGGAAAATACACGGACACGGACAGCAATACATGGCCAAGCAACACGGCGTGTATTCACTTCATAGAAAGGCATAAATGGCTTCGCAAGGCTCGACGTGTAATCTGGGAGATACACGGACATGGGCAGAACCATACAGCCAAGAGGCATGGCGTGTACTTCCTTCACCATGGTAGAAGCAGCTTCGTGATGACTCGGCGTGTATTTCGGGAATACATGGACACGGGGTGGAGTACACGAGCATGTACTCCACCACACGGCCAGGCATGGACAGTGCACATGGACCTAACCCTAGAGGTTTGGACACAGTGTGTAACCATACCACACACTGTGTACTTACTTATTTACACGACCAGCCCCATGACACGGGCCGTTTACACGGGCAGTACCTGGTGTCTGATAACACGGCGTGTACCTTTTACCTACACGTCATGTACTTTTAGGGAAATGACTTGGTCATCTTATTCTCTGTATCTTGGACACGTTCTACTTGGTTTTCCCCCTATGATGTGGGACGGAACATTGGGATACATCATCTCTGGTCTTCGTGATAATTGATGTATCCACCCCTTTGACTCGAGGAGCGGACCCTCCCGGAATCGAGTATGCTGTGTGCGGGAACCCTAGAGCTGGTTGTGGCTGCAACGATGATGACGACTATACTTGGATCCTCCGTTGGTTCGGCAGTGATGACGACTGTACTTGGATCCTCCGTGGGTCTGGCAGCGATGACGACTGTACTTGGATCCTTCGTGGGTTCGGTAGTGATGGTTACTGTACAAGGATCCTATGTCGGTTCGGCAGCGACGACTTCTGTATTTGGATCCTACATGGGTTCAGCAGGGAAGATGATTCAGATGTTACATCTATCATCTCCACCCCTCTTCATGAGTGGTATACCTGTGTGGACTGAGTCTTGACTTTCAATCATTATCTTCGATAAGATTGTCTTGTTTTCCTGTGTGGACTGAGTTGTAATTTCCTGTGTGGACTGGGTTGTACTTGGGCTCGGGAGTTGGAGCCGAACTGGAATTGATGACTTAGGTATATGTATGGGAATATACCTAAGTAGAGTTGGTTGATACTTCGTGTTTGTATCTGTCCTTTGTGGTTTACCCTTTATAGATTCTGGGAGACCTTCGGGGGTCTCGGGGTCCCTACTGAGTATCGTATACTCACCCCTGCACGGGCTATGCCCGCACTACATTGTGTTGGTTGCAGGGGACGGACAGTTCTGATCGTGGTTGAGGATTGTGGAGTGGGACGGTATCCGGTGGTGGACTATCAAGCAGGACATATGCGGAGTAGACAGCCGGACCCGAGGAGCTGAGGAGACCATCTGTACCCACCCTTCAGGTGGGATAGCTGGAGGACGACTCGGTGGTTGCTAATTTACTTTACTGCTGTTGTACTTTATTTTCAGTTTTACTTTACTTTCAGTTGGGTTTGTATTCTGGCCCATTTACTTTTCAGCACTTACTTTTGTACTTAGTTTACTTAGTGTTTACTTCATATTGCGTTCTCTATTGTGTTATTTACTTATATGAAGGAAATTTCTTCCCTTTTATCAGGATTTACGCCTTTGGTGCTAGTTGCCATCCCCAGGCCTATGGAAGGTGGGCTTGGGGTAGTCACGGCACGGGCCCCAAGGACGGGTCATGACAAATTGGTATCAAAGGAGTCGGTTCTACCACAGAACTTAGAACTATGATAATTTCTTCTCAATAATGTTTAGAGTATTGAGTGTGGTTATCATTCCAGGGAGTCTAGTGTTGGTGTGGCGGCCGATGTATCCGTACACCAGGACCCTGACTTCTGATTTCCAACTCAGTGCCCGAAAATATTGATTGTGTGTGTGTTTCAAAAATTTTATTTGTGATTACTTTGTGTCAGCTCACCAGGTATACTGTATTAACCATGGCGCACCTATTTCTTTTCAGGATGGATCCATGACGGTAGTTATCTAGGGTTCCGAGCTTTGTGTGAGATGGCAGCCCACCGAGCGACGAGGCCTCGGTGCAGGGCCCCATTATAGTGGAGACACCAGCGGTACCTCTACCCGCTGAGCCACCGATACCACTGGCCCTAGCAGTGGAGAGTGCACGCCACCTGAGTGCGTTGCATGAGTTTCAACGATAGAGGCCACCCAGGTTACACGGAGAGACGGACCCTCAAGCAGCCGAGGATTGGCTGGAGGCTATTGTCCAAGTCTTCAGATTCGTAGGGACACCAGCTGACCTCATGGTGATCCCTACGGCGAGTCTCCTGCATGCACCAGTAGGTAGATGGTGGAGCTTGATGCTCCAGGAGCACGATGAGGCATCTCTACTTTGGACGGACTTCGAGAGCCTTTTCTACTCGGAGTTCATTCCATCCACCCTCTGTGCGGTGCGCATCCAGGAATTACTATAGTTGCGGCAGGGTAGCATGTTAGTAGCCCAGTACTCTGCGAGATTTATTGATCTCTCACGCTACTCCACGGATATGGTATGGGACCCATTCTTCCAGGCCCAGACTTTCGAGTAGGGACTGAGGCAGGAGATCAGGGCTTCGATGATCTCCCTCAGCATTCTGACGCAGGCAGGAGTACTGGAGCGAGCCCTTCTTGTGGAGAGCTTTCTTGCTGAGCCTACACTAGTAGTGAGGCCTAATACAGCGCAACACGTAGAGGATTCTTCTACAGCCGTAAGTAGACAGATATCGCAGAGGTCCAAGCGGACCATACCATCAGGTGGGTGACCTCAGGATACTGGTTCAGAGGTGTGGGGAACACGCATCAGAGCTAGTCATTCAAGAGGCAGGCAGTGCTATGCATGAGGCGGGCAGGGCCACATGGCTCGTGACTGCCCGACCCGCCATGCAGAGGAGTATCAGACGATTGAGGGACCACCCAGGCAGAGGAAGAGGTTCGACCGTGGTGGTCTGCAGGGAGAAGGCGGACGAGGCAGAGGAGCTGGCCGAGCAACGGGTGGTGGGCGACACTTTGAGTCTCTACCACCACCACCACCAGGAGGTCCACCCCGACCACAGGGAGCTGGCAGATAGAGGCGAGCTCAGCTTCAGGCAGTGGAGGCTTACGACCACGGTGCACCTGAGATGATTCAAGGTACTATCTATGTCTACTCCACCCTTGCTGCAGTTCTTATAGACACAAGAGCAATTCATTATTTCATTGTTGCTGCCCTTGTTCGGAGCTCGGAGATTCCGACAGAGCCATTGGCTCGATCCTTACAGCTAGAGACTCCTACAGAAGCAGACTCGACGATTACGCACTGGTTCTAGCAGTGTGAGCTTACTCCAGGAGGCGAGAACTTCGGCTGGGATCTTCTTGTAGCGGCGTCTAGGCCTTACGATGTCATCTTGGGCATGTATTGGTTATCTACGGTCCATGCTCAGATCGACTGTATTCGGTGCAAAGTGTGGTGTGTCCACACAGATGGGAGTAGGTTCACCTTCACCGGTGAGAAGGGAGCCTTTGCAGCACAGGATGGACTCACGCAAAGGAGAGGACATCCAATCACCCATCAGTTGGCTAGTCTCATCCTAGGAGCAGTTGATGTGTGGAGTCCAAGTTTTCCTATTGTGGTGGATCAGTATGCGGGCGTTTTTCCTGACGACGTTCCAAGACTACCTCCTCGTAGAGAGGTAGACTTATACATTGACCTGTACCCCGGGACATCCCCGATATCTACTCCAGCATATCGGATGGCTCTTGCTGAGCTACGTGAGCTACGGGTATAGCTGGAGGACTTGCAGGGCAAGGGATTCATTCGACCTAGTGTTTCACCCTGGGCTTCCCCGATTTTGTTCGCCAAGAAGGCGGACAGGAGCTTGCGACTGTGTGTCGACTACCATCGCTTGAACCAGGTGACTGTAAAGAACAAGTATCCACTTCCTAGGATTGACGACCTCTTCGATCAGCTGAAGGGAGCACGATGGTTCTCGAAGATAGACCTCAGGTCAGGCTATCATCAGCTCAGAGTTCGAGATGAGGATGTGCAAAAGACGGCCTTCAGGTGTCGGTATGGCCACTATGAGTTCTTGGTTATGTCTTTCGGTGTAACCAACTCTCCATAAGTGTTCATTAGTCTCATGAACAGGATCTTCCATCCTTACCTTGATCGATTTGTCATAGTCTTTATCGATGACATATTGATTTACTCAACTACTGAGGAGGAGCATGCTTACCACTTGCGGGTTGTACTAGACACACTCCGAGAGCACCAGCTTTATGGTAAGCTCTTGAGGTGTCAGTTATGGATTCGAGAGGTCCACTTCTTGGGGCACGTTATTTCTGAGGTGGGAGTTTCGGTGGATCCTGCGAAGATTGAGGCAGTTCTTGCTTGGGATCCACCCAGGAGTGTGACTGAGGTGCGGAGTTTCCTAGGTTTGGATGGGTACTATCAGAGATTTGTGCCAGAATTCTCCAGAGTTTCAGCACTGCTTTCAGCTTTGACGAAGAAGGGGAAACCCTTTGTGTGGTCAGGTAGATTTCAACAGAGCTTCTAGGAGCTGAGATAGAGATTGACCAGTGCGCCCATCTTGAGGATACCGGAGGAGGGCGTAGGGTACGTAGTTTACTGTGATGCATCAGGGACCGGACTCGGGTGTGTCTTGATGTAGGAGTAGGCAGTGATCGCTTACGGTTCACTACAGTTGAGGCAGCATGAGCATAACTACACTACCCATGACCTGGAGTTAGCAGCAATGGTATTCGCCTAGAAGATGTGGCGGCACTATCTGATGGGTGAGCACTTTACAGTCTACTCTGACCACCAAAGTCTTAGGTACAACTTCTCGCAAAAGGACCTGAACCTGAGACAGTGTCGATGGGTCGATTTCCTCTAGGAATATGACTTTAAGATAGTCTATACTCCTGGGAAGGGGAACTTAGTAGCTGATGCTCTCAGCAGGAGGTTGGGCATTCAGCTACTTGGAGAGGCGAGAGAGCAGTTAGCCGCATTACAGATATCCTTCGTTGATAGAGATGGAACAGCCTTCCTACAGTCACTAACATTCACTCCTCTACTAATTCAGTGGGTTAGGGAGGCACAGTGTGGGGACGTTGACTGTGAGATGTGACGTGCACAGATATCCACAGGACAGGCACCTGATGGATTTTCTGTAGGAGGAGAGCATGTCATCTTTTTCAGAGGACGTACCATGGTACCGGTTTCATTACAGGAAGAGGTGATGAGAGAGTTTCATAGTTCACCATTGGTGGTACATCTAGGAGTATCGAAGATGTATCGGGATCTCAGACGACAGTACTGGTGGCCGGGTATGAAGAAGGTTGTGGCAGAGTTCATTTCACGATGCCTCACATGCCAGAAGGTGATGGTGGACCACCAGGTACCTGCAGGCTTGGTATATCCCTTAGAGGTCCCGGAGTAGATGTGGGATGGGATATCCATGGATTTCATGACGGGACTTCCACGTACTTCCAGAGGACATGACTCTATATGGGTAATCGTCGACCGACTCACCAAGTCGGCCCACTTTCTACCTATCAGAGATCAGGACTCAGTGGAGAGCTTGGGACGCCTCTACATTCAGGAGATCATACGGCTTCATGGTGTTCCATCGTCTATCGTCTCCGATCGAGATGCTCACTTTACTTCCTGGCTTCGGAAGGGGTTGCAGGAGGCATTTGGGATGGAGCTAAGTCTGAGCACCGCCTTTCACCCTCAAATGGATGTCCAGACAGAGAGGATTATTCAGACACTCGAGGACATGCTTCATTCATGTTTTGTTGACTTTGGTCGCGGCTGGGAGGATCACCTACCCTTGGTGGAGTTTTCGTACAACAGCAGCTACCACTCCACCATCGGGATGGCACCATACGAGGCATTGTACGACCGACCTTGCAGATCACCTCTGTGCTGGAATGACCCTGGGGAGTCAGCACTCATAGGACCAGAGATGGTTTAGGCTACGACAGAGAAGGTGCAGATCATCTAGGAGGGGATGAGGACTGCTCAGATCTGATATAAGTCCTATGCTGATAGGAGGCGGAGACCACTAGAGTTCGAGGATGGTGACCACGTTTTCTTACGGGTCTCACCTCGACGTGGATTATGGAGATTTGGCCGGGGCAGCAACTTATCTCCAAGCTTCATCAGACCATTCCAGGTTCTCAGCAGGATAGGTGAGGTGGGTTATCGTCTGGCTCTTCCACCTCAGTTGCACCGGGTGCACGACGTCTATCACGTATCTCAGATGAGGATATATGTGCATAACCTGATGCATATCATCAACCACGGAGAGCTGGACATCAATGACGGGGCGACATTTGTGGAGGTCCCAGTGGAGATCGAGGATCGATAGGAGCGGGTCCTACGTGGATGGTTTATTCCTCTAGTGCGCATCAGGTGGCAGCACGGGAACCTCCAGGAGAGCACATGGGAGTGGGAGGCTCAGATGCGTGCATAGTACCCTCATTTGTTTCCCTATTTTATGATGTAGCTTTATGGAAATGTAAAGCCCTGATGTGGGAGTAATGTAAAGACCTGTAAACTTCAAGGAAAATTTTTTCTTAAATTCTTTTGGATTTTACAAGTACGTGGTTTCTGAGGGAAACTTGATTCTGAGGCCCGGTGTGCTCAGAATCAATTTTTGAAGTTTAGCTCGGGTACGTTCAGTGAAAGAACGAGTGAGTTTTTCTATCTTTTGAATCGGTGCTCGGAATTGAAATCTGAGGGCACCGATGAAACCGCAATGCTGGTAATTTCTTAAGAATACTTTTACTGTAGATGAGTTTTCACGGGAGAAGGAGTTAAAAATTGTGGTTTAAATAAGAAGAGAATAAAAATGTGGAACAATTTTTATTCTTTGACTATGGTAGTTTTATCCTACATGGGGGAGTTAGGGTGGGACCCACTATCATCCTAACTACCCATGTGAGGATAAATGTGAGGTGGGGCCCGCATGATCCCCAACCCTTCACATTCCTTAAACCCTCCATTAAACCCTTGTATTTAATTGGGTAACTCCTCCCCTCCCCACTCTTCCAATTTAATTCATGTCAACACACATTAGTTTAATTAATTGAACCTCATAAATTAATTGAATTAAGTATTTGAATTTTAAATTTTGAATTCATGGAACAGTAAAATAAAATAAGGAGAAGCCTTATTTTATTTTTGGTTGGCTGGTTGTGTTGAGAATTGGAGGAGAAAGATCTCTAGTTTCTTTTGGGAGAACTCTAGATTTATTTGAAGAACTCCATCCTTCTGTGAAGAACTTCATCCTCCTGCGAAGAACATCACCTCTTCGATGAAGAACGTCATCACCACAAGGAGAGACGACATGCCTTTCCTTCTTATCTCTGCATCTAGTGTGAGACACCATCCCCTCCTTGGACTCATGCCAACGCCATCTTCGAAACCTCACCCCGCGACGCCATATTCCGCGACGCCGGCAAACGACATCATTTATTGAGGTAGGGGTGTGTTTTGTTTTGAGAAATATTGGTTTTTCCTTCCATGTTTTTGTTCCTCTTAAACAAATTGTTATTGGACTAATGCGGAAGGGACTGGACCAAACTAACACTGTCCAATTCCTTCGTCGTTCTTGTGAATAAGTGGAGTCCTTCAACTGTTCTTGAGTGGTGAATCAAGTTATGTTTTTAGAGCCGATCGGAGGTCCGAATACATCTTAAACGTCCTTAGAGCGTCGGGGTGACTTAGAAGCGGAAGTTTTGTAGAAATCGGATCATCAGAACAGAGAACAGACGCACCGGGAGGCATGCTGGCCAGAGGCGTCATTTGTGGAAAATTCTAGAATACACGGTGTGTACTCCAGAAGCACACGTCGTGTAGTAAAAGCTTATTGTGGCTTCTGTTTCGGACTTTAGAAAAGTAACACACAGCATGTGACTCTATACACACAGCGTGTACTTTCCACATTGTTTGTCATTGGAGGCTTTAATGGACATGGTGTGTATTCAGGGAAAATACATTAACACGGACAGCAATACACGGCCAAGTAACATGGCGTGTATTCACTTCATAGAAAGGAAAAAGAGGCTTCGTGAGGATCGGCGTGTAATCTGGGAGATACATGGACATGGGCAGAACCACACGGCCAAGAGGCACGGCATATACTTCCTTCACCATGGAAGAAGCGGCTTCGTGATGACTCGGTGTGTATTCCGGGAATACATGGACACGGGGTTGAGTACACGATCATGTACTCCACCACACGGCCAGGCATGGCCAGTGCACATGGACCTGACCCTAGAGGTTTGGACACGGCATGTAACCATACCACATGTCATGTACTTACTTATTTACATGACCAGCCCCATGACACAGGCCGTTTACACGGGCAGTACCTGGTGTTTGATAACATAGTGTGTACCTTTTACCTACACGCTGTGTACTTTTAGGGAAATTACTTGGTTATCTTATTCTCTGTATCTTGGACACATTCTTCTTGGTTTTTTCCCTATGACGTGGGACAGAACGTTGGGATACATCATCTCTGGTCTTCGTGACGGTTGATGTATCCACCCCTTTGACTCGAGGAGCGGACCCTCCCTGAATTGAGTATGTTGTGTGCAGGAACCCTAGAGCTATCTGCGGCTGCAATGACGATGACGACTGTACTTGGATCCTTTGTGAGTTCGGCAGTGATGATGACTATACTTGGATCCTCTGTGGGTTCGGCAGCGATAAAGAATGTACTTAGATCCTTCGTGGGTTTGGAAGCGATGTTTACTGTACTAGGATCCTACGTGGGTTCGGCATTGACGACTTTTGTACTTGGATCCTGCGTGGGTTCGGTAGGGGAGATGATTCGGAGGTTATATCTATCATCTCCACCCCTCTTCATGAGTAGTATACCTGTGTGAGCTGAGTCTTGACTTTTAATCATTATCTTCGATAATATTGTCTTGTTTTTCTGTGTGGACTGATTTGTACTTTCCGGTGTGGACTGGGTTGTACTTGGGCTCGGGAGTTGGAGCCGAATTGGAATTGATGACTTAGGTATATGTATGGTCATATACCTAAGTAGAGTTGGTTGATACTTCATGTTTGTATCTTTCCTTTGTGGTTTACCCATTATAGATTCTGGGAGACCTTCGGGGGTCTCGGGGTCCCTACTGAGTATCGTATACTCACCCCTGCACGGGTTATGCCCACACTACGTTGTGTTGGTTACAGATGATGGATAGCACTGATCGTAGTTGAGGCTTGTAGAGTGGGATGGTATCCGGTGGTGGACTATCAATCAGGACATATGCGGAGCAGACGGCCGGACCCAAGGAGCTGAGGAGACCATCTGTACCCACCCTTCAGGTGGGATAGCCGGAGGACGACTTGGTGGTTGCTGATTTACTTTACTACTGTTGTACTTTCTTTTTAGTTGTACTATACTTTCAGTTGGGTTTGTATTCTATCCCATTTACTTTTCCGTACTTAATTTTGTACTCAGTTTACTTAGTGTTTACTTCATCTTGAATTCTCTATTGTGTTCTTTACTTATATAAAGGCAATGCCTTCGCTTTTATCGGGATTTACGCCTTTGGTGCTAGTCGCCAGCCCCTGGCCTATGGAAGGTGGGCTTGGGGTAGTCACGGAACAGGCCCTGAGGACGGGTCGTGATAGGATAGATAAAATTACAAATCATTTTAGGGAAATATATTTAACCATTAAATAAAATATTTTATATATCATGAAGTGAAAATATTAATTTTATTTTCATAATAAGAATTTTCTTGAGGTTATAATATCTTTTGGGGAATAAAATAAAAATTTATACATTTTAAAAATAAATATTTCTTGAATAAATTCATAACATGAATATTAATAAAAATAAAAGTGATTTTTTTTTAAAATTTCTAGGTTGTTACATTCTACACTCTTAAAAGAATTTCACCCTTAAAATTCTGTTACATGAAAAAAATTGAGGTTATTCATTAAACTCAATATATAATTTATAATAGATATTAATCTTTCTATCTTAAGACTTAGAAACTCATATTTTACCTCATTATATAAATATGTCTAGATTTTTATTTATCTTATCCATTTTTTCCAAATATGTGTGATTAATTGGTTATAGGAGTTTCTATATACATAAACTTCATAGCTTCATTTTCATGATCTTGTACTCAACCAAATACTAAAACCAAAACTTTTATGGTAATATCTAATAAAATAAATGTAAATAAACATATTAATATGAAAAATAAATCATAATATGTTTTATCCTATGTCACCTTCACTTCAACCCATAATACATTTTTTCACATATGACACTATTTGTTTAAGCTATAACTCTTTTAGTTTAACAAAATTTTCCATAAGTTTCGTCCTCTTATTGCTAATAATATAATCCCATAAAATTAATTTACCTAAAATTGACAAGATATTTCTTATAATATTCTAAACCCAAAAATCATGGAAAATATGCTCCTTGAAATCAACTTACCCTTTTATATCAAAATAACATAAAATCACATATCAATCAGTATTACCTTATTCATAAATACTCTCAGAAATATATTAATTTTTTCCCAAAATATCCTAAATCACCTTATCACCAAATCAATTTTAATCCCATGGATTTATCTATACTAATCAACTTATATTCCAAAAATCAATTAACTCATTGTTCTAAGGAACCACAATTACCTCTATATCAAATAAAATACTAACCCAAAGAGTTATCTATACCTCAATCATCTATTCTTCCTAAAAACAAATAAATATTTTTCTAAAATATCATTAATAACTATAAAGAACCTATTTTTGTCTATTATTGGTATATAATATTTAAGAGACTATTTTTGGAGCTATACACTGAGACAATGCAAGATTCTGAGGTTCGGTGAGCCTCGATATTAATATAATAAAAATATCAAATATATTATATCACACACATGAATTTTTCTAAAATAATGGAATAAATCCCAAAAGGATTCTTGGATTAAAAATATGGGACCACCATTCAATTTGTAATATGGGTTATACCCGACGAGCACCATAATCTTTTTCGGTGTCAGGTGTTGTGTTAAAAAGATGTTGTAGGAGAATTATTAAATTAATTAATTAATTAATTAATTAATATTTCATTTATTTTCTATGACCTAATCCTCCCTCTATAAAATATCATTTATGAAAATCCATAGGGTTGGACACATAAGCCTAAGGATAGAGGGGGTTCCATTTTAGGAGGATTCTTAGACAATCAATGATGGATTGTGTATTAGAAATTAGTGTGCCAATAGAGTTTGTGGATCATTCCCATGATAATGAATGAGAACCACTTTTCATCAGTGATTGATACAAACTCAAGGTAGGATTTTTTTGTGTATTTATCCTTTTTTTTATTCTCCCATATCAAATGAAAATAAATTCTTCTAACAATTTGATTCATAGGTCAGTGGATGATTTACTATTGATGTAATTGTCTTCCTAGAACATATGAAATGATATTTTTTTATTATACCTCTTCATCAATCATTCCCAGAACAATAGATTGAGGAAAACATTAACATTAGACAATTTTCATTCCTCGCATTATTGATTTATACATTTCTCCCCCCGTTCTTTATGTGATCATCATCAGTATTCCCTTGTCCGGCGGTTCAAAAAATACCTAGTGGATGATCATTACACAATCGATCTTTGGCACAATGTATCATCATCATGGGTTATGGGTTGAGATTGAAGATGTGATTATAGTGAATGATGATGAAGGAGGATCGATTGGGATCGGATCAGGAGTTCTTCACTTCATGGTTCGGGCATGCGATCAATGTAGTGCAATGTGGATGCTTTGAAATCAAATTTGGGTATCCATATTCTAATCACTAAAGATAGATAGGAATATAAGATCCAAAATCTGTGTTTATTGGTGAATCTGGTGGTGAAATCGATGGTGGTGGAGGCATGGGTGAGACGCATAGAAGAAACAGGGATTTTTGAGAAAATCCCAAATTTATGGTATGTAGTTTGAAGAACACATTTTGGGTAGTCCCCCTTCTATGGTGGTGGGGTTTACATGCTGTGAAAAATATCACACACCATGTGACCCATTCCTAATGACTTATCTTGTACCCAAGGTATATAGTGGTGTAGACATAGAATAGTACATAGAAATGACCAAAGTACATGAGCACAACCCAGTACTCATACATGGCCAGGTACTTAGACACAGCCAAGTACACAGGCATAACCATAGAACATGAGAAAAAACTGGCACTTAGACATGGCCAAGTGCTCAGACACGACCAGGTACACGGGCATAACAAAAGTACACGAGCATGACTCAAAGTACATGGGTATAGGTTGGAGCACACGAGCATACCCAGGGTAGGCAGGACATGTTATGTACCCCTAGTATGCACTGTTTGCATTATCTAGGTTAGTTTGGAACCCTTTTTCTATTTAGTTTGAACCATTTTACTTATGGTGTGTTCCCTTGGTCCATCCCCATGAGGGAAGAGTGAGGAATAATGTTCTGAGCATAGGATTTGATCCCCTATATGGGATCAGCCTTAGATAGAATTTCAGAAATCCCTTTATGTGCCTCAGTGTGGAATCTTTTATCATATCATCTTCCCTATGTGGGGTTATAATAATTGACATTATCAATATACACAAACATTGATACCCTACTTATCATGTTAATACAGTTAGGGATTTCAGTGTCCCCCATGGCCCTAGGTGTGATTCCCTATCTATGTATCATGATCTTATGATCTACAATGCATACTTCTTCATGGTGAGGCCTAATGATCATGACATATCAGATGAATACCATCAGTATCATCATGGCTCATGGAGTGAATTATCCTATATGATCATTACCTTAAATATTCAAGTAGAATCTTATTCTGGTGGTGCAGTTGCGACCTTACCTTGAGATTTAGTATTTATTTTGAGTATATTTATGTTATTATTGATATGTATAATATTTTAATTGATATTTATTTATAATAATAATCTAGATACTCTCTTGATGCTTATGTTCTCTAATTTTAGGGTTCCCTACTAAGTATTGTTATGCTTACCCCTGCATGGGCTCTTCTCGTACATGTCGCATATTATGTAGAAGACATACCGTTCGACAGGGTCCAAGGTGGACTAGTAGAAGATGAATAATAATGATCTAGATATATTGTGGTTATTACCATGTGTTTCATTTGATAGCAGTCCCCTCCTTCTTAGATGTTTAGAATCTTTTATAGTTTTGGGTGGGATTTCATTGGCCCTTTTTATTTTATGTACTATGTGGTGCTATGATGGTGGTATTTATATATATGCATGCCTTATAGTATCATTTATATCATTTTAACTTTTAGTATTGTATGGGTATTTCAGGATGTATGTGTGCATAGAGGTACTTTAGAATAAGGCCTCTCATGTGTGTGATATTCCTACTCGAAACTTATCGTCATCCCCTGGCCTATAGAGGTGGTATTGGGGTGTCACACTCATCTTATCACCGGCTAGTCAGGGACCAGTGGGTCAAGTCATGATAGAGTGTTATTATAGTAGTCATCTTAGGTCTGAAGTTTAGATATTTTCTAGCTGTGAGGTTTGGATTTGGAATAAGGAAAATATTAATAAAGTGTTTTGAGTTCGACTATCAAGACAAGAAATCCAATGTTAGTGTAGTGGTTGATGTATCCATTCACCAAGACTTTGATAACCTACTTATTAACTCGATACATGTAGTCATTGGTTGTTGAGAAAACATTAGTATATTCATCATATAGGAATGGGTTGTTGTTTCCATGTACTTCTCGAATCATCTACCTAGATATGCTCTTAATTGTGGTACATCTTGTCTATCTTAGGATATCTTAATGATTATTGGAAACTAGGATTCTTTAGAATGGTCTCAAGGATTATCCACCTAGTGATGAGGCTTCGATACAGAGATTTGTTTAGGAGGTAGTACCTTTGGGTTTTTTTCTAGTCATACCTTCACCTATTGATTAGCATGTTGTGACAACAGTACCGGTGTATGAGGTGCATAGGATTAGTGAACTTCTTGATTTTTAGTAGCAGTGATACCTTAGGGTTCTAAGTATGTCTGACCACCAAGTATCTAAGGACTAGATTAATGTAGTTACATAGTATTTTTTCCTTATTAGGACACCTACAGAATAGATGGTGATCCTAATAGTGAGACTTCTTCATGGATTCACCAGCTGATAGTGGAGTCCGGTAACTCTTTCATATGATGATATGACTCTTTCATGAATAGAGTTTGAAAACCTTTTTAGGGAGGATTTATCTCCATATATGTTATGAGATGTGCATATCCATGGCCTTCTATAGATTTAGCATGAAAGTATCAATGTGGCTGAGTATTTGTTGAGATTCAAAAACCTCTCATGAAACTCCATGGATATGGTTCAAGATGTGTTATTCTAAGCACAGAATTTTGAGTGCAGACTCCATATAGATATCCAGGATGGTGTGATACCTCTTATAATTTCCACCTATGATAGGGTACTAGATAATTCTTTCATAGTAGAGATATTTCTATCTAAGAAGACACTGACATTTGGCATTGGTAGTGGGAATACATGAGCGGAGACCTCAGTAATGGGTAGATGATGGTAAACACAAGGATTCGAGCATGTTAGACGCTTTAGGATGAAATATAAAGATAAAGGTTCTATACTTCATGGCTCTCAGGATAATTCTAGTTAACCAAGAGAGATACGGTTCTACTCTTTTGATGGTCGAGGACATCTTGCATTGGATTGTCTGACCCGCCACGTAGCTGACAGAGAGGCAATTGATGGACTACCTGGGAAGAGGCAATAGTTTGAGAAGGGAGGTCTAGAGGATAAATAAATGGTAGAGAAGATGGAAGAGTAGAAGGATGTGGAATACGATTTCATCAATTTCCACCACTACCCCTATGTGGACCTCACCATGCTCAAGGAGCTGGTGGGTTGGTATGAGGATGGTTGTAGACAGTGGAGGCATATGACCTAGATTCTATAGGGATTATTAGAGGTACAGTTTATGTCTTTTATACCTTAGTTTTAGTACTGACAGACACAGTCGTGATCCACTTTTTTCTTGCTATATACCTAGTTTGAGACCTATAGATTTCAATTGATTTTTTGGATCGACCCTTTCATTTAAAGACTCCTTCCAACGGGGGTTCAATGATCACACACTTCTACTGATAGTTTGACCCAAATCTTGGAGGATAGAGTTTTATTTGGGATCTCTTTGTAGCAGTGATGTGGACTTATGACATCATACTAGGTATGGAATTTCTATCCATAGTTCATGTCAAGATTGACTATTTCAGATAGAGGATGTGGTGTATCTGTGGTGATGCAATTAAGTTTTCCTTTATGGGTGAGAAGGAAACCTATACAAAGTAGGATGAGATCATAAGAAGGAGGATATAGTCTATTACTCACTGTTTGGATAGTATTACCCATGGATTAGCAGATTCTATGAGCTTTCAGTTTCCTGTAGTGGGGGAGGAGTACGATGATATATTTTCTAAGAAAGTACCAGGATATACTCTCCATTGACAGATATAATTATACATATAATTACACCCATGGACTTCCATAATATTTTCTCCAATACATTGGATGGATCCCATGAAGCTTTGGGATTTGAAGGTGTAGTTGGAGGACCTATAGAGGAAGGGATTTATTAGACCCAGTGTGTCACCCTGGGCATCCTCAATGTTGTTCCCCAAGAAGGAATAGAGAATCTTGAGGTTGTGTGTGGATTAGAATTTCCTGAACTTAGTGACCTCGTAGAATAAGTATCTTCTACTAATAATTAATGACCTATTCAATAATTTGAGAAGGGAAAGATGGTTCTTAAAGATTAACCTCATACCAAGCTATCACTAACTCTGAGTAAAATATGAGGATATACTAGATACAGTAATATGATGTCATTATGGTCACTCTAAGTACTTGGTGATTCCTTTTAACATTAATAATTCCCCATTAGTGTTCATGGGACTCTAGAACTAGATATGTTATCCTTTCTTAGACTAATCTTTGGTGGTATTCATCAACAACATCCTAGTGTACTTAGCGTCTGAGGAGGATCATGTAAGACACTTGAGAATGGTTCTGGATGTACTCTAAGAGCACCATCTTTATGGTAATCTCTTGAAGTTTTAGTTCTGGATTCAAGAGGTCCACTTCCTGGGACATGTCATATCATAAGAGGTAGTAGAATTGGACCCGATGAAGGTTGAGATAGTGTTAGCTTGGGATCCACCCAAGAGCATGAATGAGGTATGAAGATTCCTTGGGTTGTAAGGCTACTATTAGAGATTCCTGCCAGATTTCTCCCAGATTTAGGCACCTTTGACTGCTTTAACCTGAAAGGGGAATCCTTTCATGTGTATGGAGAGGTTCTAATAGTATTTTCAAGATTTGCAGTATATTTTGACAAGTTCCCTCATCTTAAGTCCTATAGAGGAGAGTGTTGAGTACATAGTGTTCTACAATGACTTTGGAACTAGTATTGGTTGTGTTATGATCCATAGATAAGAAATGATCACATATGGGTCTCATAATTGGAGGCCATATGAGTAGAAATATGCATACCATGATCTAGATATGATAGCACTGGTCTTCTCCCTAAAGGTGTGGAGACATTATCTTATGTTTGAGGGGTTTATCATCTATTTTGACCACAAGAGTCTCAATTATATCTTTTCATCGAAGGATCTTAACTTGATATAGAGGATATGGATAAATTTCCTCTAGGATTATGACTTTAAAATAGTATATACTCCCAGGAAGGGGAACGTGGTGGAAGAACCTCTCAGTATGAGGTCTTGTACGTGGTTGATAAGTGAGGTATTGGGTTATTTAGCCTTGTTGCAATTATCCTTAGTGAAAAAGGATGGTTCGGCCTACCTTTAGTTGATGGTTTTTTCCCTCCAATCCTACAGTGTGTTAGGTAGACTCATCTTAGAGATACCAGTTATGAGACCTTGCGTGTTCATATTTTCACTAAACATGCTCCTGATGGGTTTTCTAAAGGTGGGAAGCATGCCATCCTTTTAGGGGATGGACCATGGTACTAGTGACATTGTGAGAATAGGTTTTTAGGGGGTTTCATATATCTACCTTGTAGGTATATCCAGGTTTGGAAAAGATGTACCATGACCATCAATGTTAGTTCTGGTGGTCAGTTATGAAGAAGTGTGTAGTGGAGTTTGTCTCTTGATGCCACAATTATCAATAGGTAAAGGTTAGGCACCAAGTTCCAGCAGGTTTAGCTCAATCCCTTAAGACTCCAAAGTGGAAGTGGGATGGTATCTTTATATACATAATAAAAGGGTTCCAATGATCATCTAGAGTACATGATTACATCTAGGTGGTCATAAACAGACTCACCAAGTCACCCAACTTCCTATCCATCCAAGAGTAAAGTTCAGTCAATAAATTGGGACACATTTATGTAAAGGTGATGGTTAGAATTCCTGGAGTTACATCAAAGATCATTTTAGACCATGATTTTTATTTTATATCATAATTTTCGAGAGAATTATATGAGTCTTTTAGGAATCAATTTTGTTTGAGCATGGCGTTTCACCCCTAGACAGACGGATAGACATAGTGGTCCATTTGGGTTCTGGAGGAAATATTACAGGCTTGCATGTTGGGATTTAGATATAGTTGAGAGGATCACCTTCCCTTGGTGTAGTTTTCATACAAGAACTACCACCATTATACCATTAGTAAGGCACTATTTGAGGCCTTTTATGGTACAACTAGTAGACCACCACTATGTTGGACTTATCTAGGTGAGTTTTCACTCATAAACCTAGAGTTTCTGTGAAAAATGATAGATAAGGTAAAGTTCATCCAGGAGTGGATGAGGACTTCCCAGAGTTGTCAGATATTCTATGAAAACCAATGATAGAGGCCTTTGTAGTTCGAGAAGGGAGACTATGTTTTCTATAGGTATCACCTCAGTGTGGATTACATAGGTTTTTCTAGGGTGTAAAGTTATCTCTGAGATTCATTGTCTCTTTCTAGATATTTTGTAGAGTTGGTGAAGTGTAATACCACTTATCTTTACCACTATCATTATATTGGGTGCACGATGTCTTCTATGTGTCACAGCTGAGGAGGTATGTGTATGACTCATCAAATTTTATCGACTAGTACAAAATGGACATCAAGAATGGATCTATATTTGTAGAGTACCTAGTAGAGATCAAGGATCGATAGAAGAATATCCTTCTTGGGTGAGAGATTCCCATCGTGTGTGTTTTGTGGCAGCTGAAGAATCTTTAGGAGAGCACCCAGGAGTGGGAGAACTAGATATGAGCCCAGTACCCTAATCTTTTTGAGTATGGATTTTTCTTTTTGGGGTGAAAATCCCTAAGGTGGGGAGAATTTGATGACTCTATTTTTACCTGGTAAAGATTTAAACTATTTAATAGAATATTTTTATAGCTAAATACTAATATGGCATGAGATTTTGAGCCCTAGTGAGCTTTGGTGTTGATATAGTAAAATTATTAAATATATTATACCATACGTGTGATGTTTTTTTTAAATAATAGAATAAATCCTGAAAGGAATCCTAAATTAGAAATCTGATATTATTGTTAAATTTGGAATGCAGTCTTTACACTAGGTGTGATATAATATTTTTCGGCGTTGGGTGTTTATTTAAAAATATTTCATGGGAGAATTATTAAATAGATAGATTTATTTATTTATTTATTTATTTATTTATCATTTATTTTCTATAACATAATCCTCCCTCTATCAAATCGTAATTATGGAAAATCCCTAGGGTTAATCACATAACCCTATGGATCGATAGAGGGTCATTGCAAGAGGATTCTTGGATGATCAATGGTGGATCATGGATTGGAAATTGATGCGTCAAAGGAGTTAATGGATCTCACTAAGGATAATGAAGAATAACCGTTCTTCATTACTAATTGATCCAAACTCAAGGTAAGATATTTTTTGTGGATTTATCCCATTTTTAATTCTCCCACATTAAACATGAATCAATTCTTCTAACATTTTTATTCACGGGTCAATGGATGATTTATGGTTGATGCAATTATCCTCCTAGAAAGTAGCAAATGACATTGTTTGATTGTTCCTATCCATTATTCATTACCATGAAAATGTATTGAAGAAAAAATGAACATTGTACAAGGTTCATTCTTCACATTTTTGTTTTATTCATTTTTTCCCTCGTTCTTCCTGTGATCATCATTGGTATTCCCTTGGGTAGTGATTCAAAAAATACTTGGTGGATGATCATTACACAATTGATCTTTGGAAAAATGGATCATCATCATGAGTTTAGGATCAAGATAGATGACATGATTATAGTGTGTGAAGATGATATAGGATCGATCAGGATCAGATCAAGAGTTCTTCACTTCGTAGTTTGGGTGTGCGATCAATGCAGTGCAATGTGGATGCTTCATGAATAGATTTAGGTGTCTGGATTCTAGTATCTAATAATGGCTAGGAACGGATGATCCCAGATCCATGTTTATCGGAAAAAATGGTGGAGTCAACAACAACAAAGTATCGGGCGAGATGTTTCGAAGAAACTAGGATTTTGTAAAAAAATCCCGACTGCACAACTTGTAGTCTAAAGAAAACACACTGTGTAGTCCCCCTTCTATAGTGCTAGGGTTTATACATAGAGGAAAATACTACACATCATATGAAACATGTCACGTGTTATGTGACCCATTCCTGGTGACTCAGCGTGTATTCATGGGGTACACAAACATGGAAATGACCAGGTATATAGCACGGGTAGAGTACATAGGCACGACCCAATACTCAAATGCAGCCAAGTACTCATACATGACTAGGTACATTAGCATGGACATAGTATATGGACATGGCTCAATACTCAGACATGACCATGTACTCAGACATGGCCAGATACATGGGCCCAACCAAACTAAATGGGCACAGCCTGAAGTACACGGTTATGGGTTGGAGAACATGGGTAGACTTGAGGAAGACAAGACACAGTGTGTGCCCCCATTACATGTCATGTACTTTCTCCAGGGTGGTTTGAGACCCTTATTTTCTTTAGTTTGGACCAGTTTCCATAGGGTACATTCCCTTACTCCATCCCTATGATGGTAGAGCGAGTCATCATGTCATGAGCATAGGATATAATCACATCCATGGGATCAGTCGCAGATAGAGTTTCAGGAATCCCTCTATGTTGCTCGGTGTGGGATCCTATCTCATATCATCTTCCCTATGATGGGTTCTATGAATCAACATGAACAAAATACATGGTCATTGATCCCTTACTTAGCAGGTTAATCTGGTAAGGGTTTTCAGTGTCCCCCATGGCCCCAAGTGTGATCCCCTATCTATATATTGTGATCTTCTAAGATCCAGTGCATACTTATTCATAGAGAGGCCTGAAGAGAACAACCTCTCAGATGAGATACATCAACATAATCATGGCTCATGGAGTTAATTCTCCTAGATGAGCATTACCTTAAAGATTCAAGTTGAATCCCAGTCTGGTGGTGTGATTATTACCTTACCTTAAGAATTAGTGTATATCTTGAGTATATATAGGATTTTATTGATATGTATCATACTATAAATGATAGTACCTTTGATGGAAATATCACTACTCTCTTAATGATTATTTTTTGTGATTCTTAGGTGTCCTACTGGGTGTTGTTATACTCACCCTTACAAGGGATCTACCCACACATGTCGTGTATTATATAGATGACAAATTTTTTGACGGGGTCCTAGCTGGATCATGAGTTGACATAGCATAGTGAGTGAGATAGAACATGGGTTTTATCGGGGGTTTTCATTTGATGACAGTCCCCTCATTCTTAGAAAGTTGGGCTCTTTTATAGTTTTGAGTGGGATTGTATTTGGCCCTTTTTACTTTTTGTACTATGTGGCACACTAATGGTGGGATTTAGATGTGTGCATGCATTATGGTATTAGTTGTATTGTTTTACCTTTTAGCATTGTATGGGTATTTGGAGATGTTTTAATGTGTACAGGTACTTTAGGCTAAGGTCTCCCATGTTTTTGATATTCATAATCAATGCTTTTCATTAGTACCTAGACAATTGGACGCGATCTTGGGTGTCACACTCGGCTTTTTTCCAACCAAGCGGGCCTCAGTGGGTCAGGTCATGACAATCACCATAAAATACAATCTCATAAGACCTTAAAATAATTTATATGCCTTTGATTTATGATAACCCATATATTTACTCCAACTCTTAAATTATCATAAGCTAATAATATCCTAACCTCTAAAGTTATCTAAACCGTGATCTGATACTAATTGAGATACCCTAAACCCGTAATCTCAAATCTGATTCTAAAACCATATCCTTTATACACTAACTTCGATACCAACTATAGTGACCCAAATACAACTATCCATGATTACAATATCAATAAAAAATATTGTGTCACTTACATACCCAAGACCTTTCTAGGTTTAGAGTTTTAGTGAAGTTAGAAAAAAATCATAAAAAAAATATACCAAATGGACATTTTTACACTAAACCAAACTCACCCTGAGATGCACATTATTTAGTCAAGACTAAAACCACATATCTAGAACTATGGACTAGTTTTCAATATCTCTCATAAAATTATCCAAATAATATACCCTTATAAACACATCATACATAACATTTTTCTTCATAACCTGGTGAAATGGAAACATATGAAGGGTGATCTCAAATACTCAATAAATGGAAACTTATCAGTGGGACAAGTTAAGTCATGAGCATGTGATAAAACTTTAGAATAGGATAAATATCTGATTAAAAGGATCTTGGAAACATAATAGTTATTCATAAGATGTTATCAAAGAACATATAACCTCAAAAGAATCAAACATATACCATGGAATAAGAATTTAGAAACATAAGACAATAATAAAAATTCATGGAACATAACACAGGTATGTGGTCAAAAATAAAATAAATTTCAAGTATCAAAAATATAAAATCATAACACTCTGGGAAAACCAAATCATGTAAATTCATAAAAGTGTAAGCAAACCCAATCATGCTCACACATCATGTTGTGAGAAAACCCAATCATGCATGAGTAGAAAATTGTGAACAACCCTAATCATGTCCATTCATCATTTTGTGTGAAAACGCAATCATGTACATGAATCTCATCATTATTTCATGAGATATAAAACTTTTACAATGAATTATAGGTATATATATGACTCCACCCATCACATAATGATAAACCATGAATATGTGTGCCATGTGAAATTAATCATACATATCATCATGAAAACCCCATGAAAAGAACAACGGGTTCCATATCATTTTCAAATGGTAATAATATTAAGAGTAGATTAGTTGATACCTAAAATTAAATCTAAAAAAGAAGCATAAAATCATTTAGGGGATGGTCATGAACATTAATCCATAATTTTTATATCCTTTAGAGGTAGAGAGTAAAATGGAATATATTTTATAAAAAATCAAAAAATATTTTATCATTTCCATAAAATTCGAATTTACATGTCAATTTCAAAATTCATTTCCAATAAAGTGAAATTAGTACTTCATAAAAAAACACATTAAAATAAACTATAATAATGGTTCCATGAAAATAAATAAAGTTTGCATAAATAAATGTGTGGTGGAAGATAAAAATATAAATAAACATAATAAAATACCTTTATCTATTCTACCAAAACATTAACCTCTATTTTTTAAAAAAAATTAAAAAAACTATGGTAATAGAAATTAATTTGTAAAAAGATGAAAAATTAAAGATAAATCTTCATTAATAAAAATATTTATAAAAGTGGTAAAATATGTTTAGGCAAAAAATGATAAAAATAGATTCTTTTTACACTTTTATAATGAAAGTTAAAAAATCCCTGTATGAAAAATATTAAGAATATTCCTTTTAAATTTTTTCAAATGAAGTAAAAGTCAATTGAAAATAACCTTATGAAATAATTTAAGTGTAGATAAGAACATTTATGAAATAATATAAATAATATGAACATGGTGAAAAAATATTCCTGACTGTAAAAAAAGTATAGTTGCCAATTACATGAAATCATTTGGTTGAATTGAAATTCAATGGGAAGTGAAAGGGTAAGAAGAAATTTCAACCCCAATAATAACTAGAGGATAAGAAAATATATTTTATTTAAGAGATAAATATCATAAAATTTCTCCTGAATTAAACTTATTTTAAAGAAGGGAATCACTGGGAGTGGCCTTTTTGAACCCTCCACACCCAGAAACCCCCCTCCCCACGAAGAGGTCATCCGGAGAAGCCCCAGTTGGGAAGGAGTCGTCACCAGCTGAGATCGAAGAGCATCCCATGAGGTAACATCCCAATCAATGATGGTTCAAAATAGCAATTTGTCAGCTAGGTTGGTTTCACCCTTCTTCCCACACAATGAGACATCGGGTGACCCGTCATAAACAATCTAGAATTCAAACTGGGGTGGGAAAAAAACCTTATGAACAAAGTGATATATGAACTATAAATCCAAAAGGGGGGAAAGGAGACCAAAAATTCATCATAAATTAAATTAAAATATTAAGATAAACATTAAATAATATTAATTTTATTCAAAGAATATAAAATATGGAATTGAAAGATAATACTTGAAATGAGTAAAGACTTGGAAAGGAAACCCACACTAAGAACGTAACACGTTATGTAAGAATATATAAAGTAATAGATTTTTTAAAATAAATATAAATCCATATAAAAAAATAGTAAATACAAAATAAAATAATCATATGTTATAATTCACATGATCTTAAAACAAAAATCAATGAGGTAAGGATATAACTCAATGAAAGGAAATTTGGTAAAGAATTATATTATGGGTTTGGTAATATATAAATCAAAATCTCATGGAAATAGATTATGAAATATAATTTTAAATCATATGAATAAAAAAATTATGATAAAATAATTCAATAGACATTATATACATAATGTTAAATAATAATAGGTTTATAGTTTGAAATATGTCTCAAGTAATGGAAATTTAGATAAAGAACCCTTAATTTGGATTCATGCTTTCTCAGTAAGACTTGAAATTATTTTATAATAAACTAAGACTCGTTAATAATATTTTTAATAACCTTGTTTGTGTGTATTACCTTCTATATTACTCTTCTATATTCCTTTATTACATAACTGTTTCTTATTTTCAATTAATATTGATCTTCAGTTGTTAGTAGTTTCAACCGTTCCTTGTCTATTTTGTTATAATGGTTTCAGTCATCATTAAATGTTCATGATTTCATCATATAAATAACTTTAAAGGTACTATAACAAAACTTACATAATAATTTATGAAGTTAAAGTTTCATTTTATGGGATTTTTATGTATGATTATCTAGAATGAAATCCATAACGCACTTGTTTTAGTAATGTGTTTTAACGAATAAAATATATTATATTATTAATGATTTAAATATTATTACAACCATTATGGAACCAAAAAAACATTCTTTAATTATTAATATCATATTATACCATTAAGTAAATTTTCATAACCATCCATGATAAAATTTTATAACATTATCTGTGTAGGTGGTTAAACCGACCCAAACAAGAACATGCTATAATCAATGGATGAGTAAAATTATATTATATTTTTACAAAAATATCATTATTTAAAAAGAATAATGATATTTTTTAGATTTTATTAATGTCATAAATCAAAAATTTTAATAGGTATAAGAATAAGATAAATGAAAATTGAGGATAAGAAGTCATTACTTGCAAAGAAGAAAGTGTATATTCTCTTGGAAGCCTTTTGGTTTTAAAAAATTTTGGACATTATCATGATACCATAATATATAAAACATGGGATAGGGTTATTAGGGAATAAAATATGGGAATTTATGGATGATAATTCTAATTTTAGGTGTGGATTTAAAGGGGTGGAGGAGGGGTCCATTTATAAATGAGATAAGTGGGATTTTTATTAATATATATTACTTAATAAAAAAGGAGAAGTAATTTTCATGGAAAATAGATCCAAATTTGAAAAATAATTAAGATAATATTATTTAAGGTTTATAAATACCTTATTTTATCATTAAAAGGTAATTTTTTATGATAATTTAGTTCTTTACCCCTTGATTTAACACCTTTACCTTATTTTAGCATTTATTATGGTGCAAAATTTTACCTTGGTAGCTTATTTTTATGACCTAAAATGAAATTTAAATTAATAATAAATTACCTTTTTTATTAATAAAAAATCCATTTTATTGCATTCAATTCTTAAAAGTGAAAAAAATATAATAAAAATAATTTTTTGAAAAATTATTTCTAAGTATAAAAATTAATTTATACTTATTTAGGCTAATAGTGTCGATACCCATGAAATTTATTATTTTATTATTAATAAAATGAGTGTTATTTTAATTTAAAACCAATCCAAAATCAAATATAATCTTCTAAATATTTAATTAAATGAAAAGGATCAAAAAAATTATTAAAAGAAAATATAACTTAGGTTCCAAAATGTAAAATTTAGGTTTATAAATTCTACATGTTATTTTTAAGTGGTTGATTTTACTTCATAAATAAATATCTAGTCAATAAAAATGTTTTATAAATTTTTAATTCATTCTTATATCATGATGATTGCGTAAAATTTATAGTATTCATAAAAATTGTCTTATTCACACAAGAAAAAATAACATGTTTAGAAAAAGCCCAAAAATTCACCCTAATATAATTTCAACATGATGATTAAAAATATGAATTATATTTTATCAAATTAAAATTATAAAATTTAGAAATTAAAATTTTAAATAAAACCATATAGTATATGGAAAAATACTTTATTCAAAACAAAAAACCATTTCTTTTCCAAATGTAAAAAACATTTTCTTTTTTTCATACCTTAATAAAATTATTTATAATGATGAATATCAATATAAATCCATAGCCTTAACATAAATATAAATTTATGATATAAATATCTAAAAATAATTCCTTATATAGATAAAATTACAAATTATGTTAATGAAATATATTTAAGCTTTAAATAAAACATTTTTTATGTTATAAAATAAACAGATTAATTTTATATATATAATAAGAATTTTATTAATCTTATAATATTTTTTTGGAATGAAATAAATATTTATATATTTTCAGAATAAATATTTCTTGAATAAATTAATAAAATAAAAAATAATAAAACATAAAACTTCTTTGTTATTAGATTTTTGTATTGTTATAATGTGCATGTCACAGTATTGAATAGATGTAACCTTCCTTCTTCTTGAATAAATAGAAATATTTGGACATATCTTCCTTCTTATTTATTAAATATTCTTCTCATTATCATAAAATTAATTATCGATTCCCTTAAACAACTATGATTTTCCTCCTAATCTCACCTCTTTTATATTCCAAGTCATGCGAGAATGTTTACATATTCGAATATAGTAATTCTTCCTTAAAAAGGGTCATTATGATCTCCTCCTTAATTCTCATTCAATCACAGTCAAATATTTTATTTAAACCAATATTAAATCTACATGAGAATTAGAATTATCTTTTTTCAATTCTTACACAAAAAACATATGCATCAATTTTATCTATTTTAGAATGCACATTATCAGGCACAAACCTCTCAGCGCAACCCTTTACTTCACAAAATGAGTGAAGCTTCACATCCCTTTAAGTCATAATAGTCATAGTGTGACACCTCATCTCACTAAGAAATTCATTCTCATAATATAGAACTATCTTGGGATTATATTTTCTTTAAATAAATTCATGACATATTATTATTCATCACATGAATCCCACTCATTCTTCTTTAAGCTTCATCATTGAATTCATCTTTACTTGAATATTAGTTAATCATCAACAGCATCATGATATCTAATCTTTGTGAAATAGATCGGTATCATCCAATTTAAATACTTATTCTATATATCTATTTTGTAAATTTTTCTTACTGATGTGTATTACATAATATATTGTATATCTTATGTATTGCAGTGTAATTCCACCATTTTTTATATTTTTACTTCTTTGAAGGAAAAATATCATATGTAATGTATTAAATATATTACATATCTTAGAATGAATCTTTCCTTTTATATATTTCTCTTATAGAAAATATATTACATAATATACTAAATATATTATGTATCATTAAAACTTCTTATGAATCTCAAGTAGGATGTTTCCTTTTCCAATTTCTAGAGATCTCTTCATCAAACATATTTTGTATACCTTGCCATTTTTGTTGTCTAGCCTCATCTCATATGAACATATTATGTATAATCCATAGGGAATATTATCTATACAAGGAATACTTTTAATTTTAAAAATTCATTATTTGTAAGGAAGAAACCACATATTACATGTTTAAGAAATATTTTGTAATTTTTCATTTTTTCTATCTATGTTCATCATCCGGAATATCTAGCCTTCCCAAAACTTCTCTAAAAAATCTCACAATAACTATATATTGATTCCAAAAAAATCTCAACACCTAAAACATATGTATTAACAATAAATAAAATACCATTATCAAATGGGTTTAATAATAATCCTCTTTAGGTTTGTTTTCAATGAAAACACCATACATTCCGGCTTCAAGCCCCCATCTAAAATTCCCTACCATTGAGATATGTCCCCCCTTAATAAATGAAACTGAAATGTGAAACTTCTTTTATCCCACTTATTAACAATAATTAAAAAGAGAATAAGTGAATTAGTTGGTATCAAGTCCTTTAAATCAATGAACCATGAACCAGTCAACTCTAAATCTATTATACAACTTAGATTTTACACTCAGGAAATAAGAAACTGATTTCAAACACTTTCCTACACTCCTTTAATAAACACATGAAAAAAATTATAAAGACACTAATTTATACCCATGTAGATTACTTTTACCCTTAAATAAAGATGTAAAGAAAAATAAAAATGTGAGGAATATCAAAATTTAACATGCCTTAGTGCTAGAAAGTGGGATGTACTCCCATTCACAGCCTTAATTTCTCAAAGAAATCAGTTGTAAGTGGATTAGTAAGAATATCAGCAATTTATTCCTTAGATTGAAAAAATTCTAGATTCAAGTTTCCTCCATCCACCCTTCCCTTCATAAAATAATATTTAATATCAATGTGTTTAGAACATGAATATTTTTTAGGATTCTTGAACATATTTATATCAATATAGTCATCACAATCAACGACAAGTGTGTTTTAAGCTTCAACATTCAAATCCTCAAGTTGTGACTTCATCCAGATAACCTAAGTATCTGCATGTGGTGAAACTACTTATTCAACTTCTATAGAACTCAAATTAATTGATGTTTTCTTATTTGATTTCTAAAAAAAACATCTTTCACTAATAAAAAATGCTCCACATATTGTGGACTTCCTATAATCAACTCCACCTTCCTAATATATATTTGTAAACCCATTTTAGATATATCTCTCCCTTTTTATACATCAATCCATAATTAAATATATTTGAAATATATATCAAAACCCTCTTCTATTCCTAAATATGTGATACTTTGGGATTCAATGTATACCTAATATAAAGAGTAATTTCATAGACCATTTCTAGTCTTGATATAGTCAAATATATGATACTTTAAATTAACCTTATGAATTCCATTCATTTATATTTTTTTATTCATCATCCTTTCTTAGTTTTGTACCTACCTGAATTAGTTTTGACACCCCTCTATAATTTCCCATGTCAAACCTTTTCAATAGATCCTTGAAATATTTTTTTGTGAGATGAAAATGTGACATGAATTTTGGTTAATCTTTAAACTCAAAAAAATCATTTCACCAAGTAATGAAATCTTAAACATATTTTTCATCTTCTTAGAAATTTATTCAAGTAATTTCTATTCATTGTTAGAAAAAAATATATATCATCAACATACACAACCACAAAGAGTGATGTGGCATTGGTCTTTTTCCCATATAAATATTTATCTGCTTGCACCTTTTTTAATTCTATGATCCTTATATATTTGTCCAACTTGAAGTACCAAGATCTTAGAGGTTGTTTTAATCCATATAGAACCTTTTTCAACTTACACACTTTTCTTCTATCTGTATCCAGTACAAAGCCTTGAAGTTTCTCCATGTATACTTATTCATTTAATACTCCATTCAAAAATGAAAATTTAATATCCATTTTAAAGACTTTAAAACTTTATTGAGAAGCATTGGAGAGAAATATTCTGATAGTTTCAATTCTAGAAAATGAATAAAATGTTTCATCAAATTCAATGCATTTAATCTGTGAGTACCCCATTCATACTAGCCTTACGTGTTTCTAGAAACTTCACACTTCTCATTCAGCTTTTTACTAAAAACACATTTATCACCAAGAACATTTTTCTCCATATGAATCGGAACAATATCCCATATTTTATTCTTTTCTATTTGATTTAACTTCTCATTCATAGCTTGAACACATTAATTATGATCAAAATCCTATTTAATAGTATGAGGTTCAATATTTGATAGAAACTAGTGTGACTAGTTTCCATGATATTTCTTCTTGTATGAACCCCTTGATTCTGATATCTTTTAATATTTTCAATTTCAACAAGCTTCTTCAATATTTCATTTATTCCTATTGATTTCAAATCATCAACATCATCACTGAAATAAGCAGAGTCTACATCTTCTCCCTAAATCTACATGATTTCTTCAATATATTCAATAGGTTCAATACTAAAATTATCATTCTCGTCATCATCCATGATAGAATTATTGATCATTTCTCAATTTTCAAATAATTTTACACTATTACAATCCACAATCCTCTCAGACTTATTATTTTATCATATTTTAGATATTCCATTTAGTGGGTGGCCTATAAATATTATATCTTCTATATTTTCATAAAATTTATTAATACTATTATCTTTCATTTTGATCAAGAATGGTCTCCCAAACACTATTCAGTGTTTTAAATTTTTCTTCTTCTTATGAAACAACTTATAAGGAGTCATATCTAAATTTGGTATCAAGGGAAATATGTTTTGTATAATTACATCAGTGGAAATTTCTTGTATCCAAAAAGCATTGAGGTTTTATTCTTGAAAAGCATAGTTATTTCCATATCAACAACATTTTCATTTTTTTTCTTTCATCTACTCCACTTTTTTGGGCGCTTATGGAACACTAAACTCATGAATAATGTCATGATTGTAAAGATATTCTGAGAACTTATTTTTTCCATATTTAGTACCATTATAAAATCTTAATCACTTTAAGGGAAAACATGCTGCTTTCTCAGAAACCCTTCTAAATCTTTTAAATTTGTCTAAGGTTTGAAACTTGTAATACATGAACATGATACATTTCATTCCGGTGGAGTCATTATGTAAAAGATGAATTATTTTTCTGCATTTGTTGAATTCTTTGTTATAAGTCCACAAACATTATAGTGGACTATCTCCAATGATTTTTTAGTTAGAATGCCATGCCCCTCATGAATTTTGTTCATTATTTTTCCATTATTACATGTTTTAATAACATTAATAGTGCATTATTTTAGAACTATTATATTTATCATAGATTATTCTCTAATTAAATTCCTCATATTCTTTTAGTCAATATGGATAAGCCTTAAATTCCATAAATTATTTTTATCTTACAAGCACAAGTAGCAATCTATTTGGGATTCTCCAACTAAAAGTGGGTTACCTGAGGTTCTCAATCCTTCTATTATAACTAATTCATCTCTTAACCTCTTCAATAAACACCCATTATTTCTGGAGATTAATTTATATCCATCATCATAGAGTTTTGATACACTCAATAGATTATGTTTTATCCCATTGATAAATAAAAAATCATTGGGAATAATCTGATTTTTCCAAATGTTGGTAATTACAAATCCTTTGAACTTTAAAGAGTCGCCATTACCAAAGGTTATCACTCCTACTTCATATCTTTATATATTTTTTAGATTACTCAAAGAACCTATCATTTGATAGGAATAGACACTATTCATAATCTAGGGCTTCTTAGATTTACATGATTTAAATGAAACTTCAACTGAATTATCTTATTATTTAAACTGATTCCCTTTTAGTATATTTCTTGATATTTAAAAAAGGTCCAGTTGAGATTATATGAATGTAAGAAATTCATTTTATGTGTTTCCTTCTTGATCAAACCTCCCATAAGCTTCTTATAAATTTTTAAATATATTATTCACTTCAATATTTTTTTTAAATATTGGAGATTTTGATCAGTTCTTATCTGCTGCTGTTGTTTCCCCCTTGATTTATAATCCCTTTTAAGTAATGTTAGAGACATATTATACCAATAATTGTAGTATTTGAGTTCAAACACACCACAACACTAGTAATAACCCTGAAACCTCTTTCTTTGATAAAAATTATGTTGTTGTGTGGGTTGTTGTCTATATTAATTCTTTGGATTCTAATGAAATAATTTAACCAAGTTGTTTTGTGAGCCTCTTAATTATTTTTTTGGGACTGGTACGGACAAATTTCTTGAATTTTCACCTTCCAGATATGAGAATATTTTACATTATATTCATAATTTTTAGCTGATCCAAATTGTATTTTGACTCTATATTCTTCTATAAGCATGGTTTTCTTTTGAGATGGATCTTTAGTAGAATTTTCCTTTTCATGTCTTATATCTTGTACGCATGTGATACAAGATACAATTTTCATGAAACATTCTTCTATTTTGTAGCTCCCCTCTTGTATCCATAATTAAAATTTTATTTTTTACTTTATAGTTTTAGAAATATTCATCTTTAATCATTTAATTTATTTATCCCCAATAATGATATTTTATGTCATATAATTAATAATTTTCCCTTTTTTAGAATTCTTAAGTTTCAACCCTTTAACTTCTTTGACCATGTTCTCTTTCTCAACCTTGACTTGATTGTGGTTCATATAATTATTCTTGAGATTCAAATTCTCATCTCTAAGTCTTATAATTTCCTTCATACACATATTGATTTTAATTATCATTGTATACTCCTTGAATTAATCTCCTTAATCCACTACAAACTCGTGATTGATTTATTATTCATCTTCGAAAAAATAATTTACATCTTCTTTTCAGGCCAGGGGATCTGTTTGTGAATCTTCCCTTGGAGTATTCTATTCATCTTTATTTTCCCCACTATCATATATACATTATTCAATAGATATAAAAAAATTATAAAGAACTTTAGTGATATTTTCTTTTTTCCTTTTAATTGATTCTTCTTTAGAGAACTTATCTTATTGGAAAACTTGCTAGATTCTTCATCATCTTTTTAGCCTGAATAGCCTAAAGGCCTTATTTTTTATTGATTTTTGATAACCCATTTTTCAAGGGATGAGGGGGAACCCTTACAAGTCTCGTAGGCTTAGAGATTACATAACCCGTAGTTCTTAGGAAATATACAGATTATACTTGGAACTCCTCCTCCACAGCTTCTTCATCGTGATATGAGCTCTCCACCTTCACACGGCTTGTTCGGCTAGGCTTCCCATGAAAGCACAGGTTGGTCCTGAAGGTAATGTCATACCCTCCCTTTCTAAAAAATCCGCTTAGCTTCTACTCTGGTGAATATGCCTACTCTAAATCCCCATCTAGAGTCTACTCCATGTAGAGTCTATCTGATCATTTAAGTACAATTTCAGGTGGCCTGAAGGCCTTGAGGTGACCCAAAATCCTTACTAGCCTGAAGGCATTGGGTGGCCCGAAGGCCTTAAAGGACCCAGGGCCCAAACCGGTGACCCGAAAGCCCAAACAAATGAATAGTTCTAGCTACTACAGTACCAAAAAGTGCATGCTACAGTACTGCTGCAGTAGCCTAGAAATTATGTCTCCTCACGGTTTTGAACTCGGGTCTCTTGGATGCACTTGAAAAGTCCTCACCAACTGGGTTGAGGCTCTTGTGCTTCTTTATCATCTTCACTTTCACTTCTTATTTTCAAGGGACTATTGGCTTGAAAATGGCCAAATTTCTAAGTGTTAAATACTTTAAATAGAATATTTCCTTTATACTTGCCTCTTCCTTATATAAAATTCCTTAACATTGGTGAGTGAGTCTTAGCATAGTCTTCCATACCTTCTTAATCTAAGAAATATTCATTATCTTCCATATTTAAACATTTGAATTATTTGAAAGAAATTCTATTTTCTTTCGTTCCATTTCATTCAAGTGTTGTTCATCTTCACATATCAAAATTTAGGAGAGTGTTATGGAATTATTTAATTTTGAATTCATCAAGATATTTATATTTATGTTCTAAGATGTTGACATCAAACTTGTCTAGTGAAATTTTCATAGGATTCTTCACCACATTAGAATATTCAAGATTTTATCCAAACCCTTTAATGGTAATAACAATTTTGTTACTTCTAGTAAATAATTCATCAACCATTTCATGTTCTTGCATTCTAATGTATTAAAAATGTTGTCTATTGATATGTAATTTGGCTTCCTTCACCTTTTTGTTTACTTCATATATGCTATGAATTTTTTTCCAAATAGCATTTTTTGTTTTACACCCCATGACTTTTATAAGTTCTTTTTTGATAAAAATGACTACAAGGAAATTCTTTCTTTTCATTACTTTAAATATTCCTTTTATTAGTAAGTGTCTATGCTGAAAAATTACTTGGAAGAGTAAACCCTTATTGGACGGAATCAAGAACATCAAGGATCAAAGAGAGAATTTAGGGTAACCTTATCTCTTTCCAAATATGAAAAGCCTTTCAATAAAAGGTTGTACATACCATTTATATTAACAAAAATATATTTATTCATATCGAACTTCAATAGAGATCGCCAGGATCCAACCTGTGCTCAGATGCCAATTGTTAGGATCACTCGGGATGAGGTAAATACTGAAGGGGGTGAATTATTGTTTATAATTTTTTTCTTACAAATACCAAAAACTCTCCTAATTGTTCAGCATGTTTCCCTCTAACTCATAATTATGCAAAAATAAAAATAAATCAAAGCAAGTTAAATAATGAGTTTTGCCTTCATGATGAATGATTGTATCCCCAATGTGTGGTGGTTTTTATCTCGCGCACACACTATTATTTTATTATCAATAAAGAGATTAGGTAGGCATATGACCATGAACATACAAAACTAGTAGCATTAACTAGACTTTAATGGAAACACAAACTTGTTGTAACAATCTAAATAATACAACTTTGAACAATCACCAACGAACATGCATGTCATAAGGATAGAGTAAATGTAACCTTACTTCTTCTAGAATCAACAAAATTCTTCAACCATCTCTTCCTTATTTTTTTCTTTGATTCTCTTGAAATGCAGTATTAGGTCCATTCAACAATAATTATTTTCCTACTCATCTCACCTCATTTATATTCCATGTCATGTGGGCATGTTTTCATATTTGAATATGGAAATTATTCCTTGAAAAGAGGAAATGATATCTCCTCCTTAATTCTCATTCAATCCTAGTAATTTATTTTATTTAAATAGATATTAAATATCCATGAAAATTGGGATTATCTTTTTTCAAATATTCTACAAAAACTTCAAGTATTAATTCTATCCATGCCGGTATGCATGTTTGTATGCACAGAACCTCTTAGCATGATTATTTACTTCACAATGTGAGTGAAGCCTGGTCAATACTATTCAAGATAGAATAGTCACAACATGACACCTCAGATCATAGTGAAATTATCTCTCACAATATAAAACCATCTTTGGCTGATATTTTCTTTAAATAGCTTTGTGACATGTCCTTCTTCACTGTGGGAAGTCCATTCATTCCTCTTAAAACTTCATCACTGAATTCAAATCTACTTGAATCTCATATAATCATCAAGAGCATCATGATATTTAATCTTTAAGAAACAACAAAAACATTGTTTGGTTTAAATCCTTCTTATAGAATTTTGTTAACTAATAATTCATATGTAAGATAATTAATATCTTATGTATTACAATGCAATTCCTCCATTTGTCACATTTTCACTACTCTGAAGTCAAAACATCATTTGTAATATATTAAATATATTAAAAATATTATGATGATAATTCCATTTGACATATTTCTTTTGGATCAAATATATTACATAACACATTGAATATATTATGTATCATCCACACTCCTTATGTATCTCAAGTAGGATTTCTCCTTTTCCAATTTCTAGAGAGCTTTTCATCAAACATATTACATAGACCTTACCTTTTCTATTTTCCTACCTCAACTAGCAAGAACACCTTACATATTATCCAAATAGGATCTTATGTAAACAGGGAATACTTTTCCAATTTGTTAGTTTTGAGGTAGGCACCACATATTATGTATTCTAAGAAGATTTTGGACTTTTTCACTTTTCTATCTTGTCTCATCATCCAATCTATTTATCCTTCCCAAAAATTCTTCAAAACATCTCTCAAAAATTCCCTCTTCATTCCAAAACATTTCTCAACACACTAGTAGAAATTTATGTTTTTGAGGTGGGGCAGTTAGAGCAACCACCAAATGGCGATCGCTGTATTTTTTATACCCCCCACCCTAATTTTCCCTCTCCCCCTTGTTTACCCTCCCCGACCCCATGACCCTTTCCCCTATTCACCCACCTACGACCTTGAGGCACCCCTGTGACCTGGCGACCCCCACCCCCCACCTTCGCACTGCGCCTTTGGAAAAACCTGTCACCATTGTTCCCTCCTGGACTCGTTGCACCCTACCATCGAGTCCTCCCATACCACCTCTGTTGGACCCTTCCGGCCTATCATGCCCTGCCGTAGAACCCTCCTGTACTTCATCCAGCCATCCCACCCCCGTCAACATGTTTATTCCCTATCTAGTTTGGTTATTGAACCCCTGTCATTGAGCCCATGCGCCGTCATGGATCCACAATCGAGTCACACCCCTTTACCCGTGGTCGAGTCCTCTGTAGTAATTAATTCTTTGAATTCCGCAATTCAGTAGCTCATGAATGAAAATTTTTATTGTAAGAGGCAATTAAATTAGGATTTCAAAATTGGGGGTTCTTGTATCATTGAAGGTGAATTATAAACCAAGAAATGATAGACTGGAGAATTTTTCACCTAAAGGTATACAATAAGAATATGGAAATATATTAGTGATTATTCTTCTGATATATTGATAGACAAAGGTTGAGAGCACATCAATCCAGTACTATCAAGAATTTATTATGAGGTTCATCATACTATATTCTATACACTTTACTAAAATATCTTGAAACTATAATGTGTTGTTCCCTAACTTAACTGTCTATGTAAAGTTTGAAGTGTGATATAAACTTTATCAATGAACTATGTTATATTTCAAGAGTAAAATTTTCTCCCTTTTTAATATAGAATCATTGAAATCATGTCAGATTGTTCGCAATACTTGTCCCAACACAGTTTGGTCTTAAATTCTCACTTATTACATATATTTATTTTTCTGCAAGACATTTCCTTTGAAAATAAATATTTTCATGAACTCCTGTCACTTTAAGCAGTATCACATAACACCCAATTCTCATATTACACATCACATAATCATTTTTAGTGATGGATTCAGCTACAAACATACTTTATTTATAACATACCATCCAGACACCAACATTAGTGCACATAGTAGCATTAATCTAGGACATCTACCTGCACCCCACCACATAGGTGATCTGCAAACTTGAACTTGACAATAAAACACCAAAAAAATACCACTATATTTTTACCATATAAGACATGGAAGAATAATAAATGAATATTTAATTTTTCTCATATCAAAGGGTTACAGGGATTATCCTATAACCATGTTCACCATATTACATAGGTAAAGTATTACAATATTACACAAGTGATCTAATATTCTCTCATGGGTTTTTTATAATGGAATCACACCAGTTTTAGAAATTATTTAATCTTTATTGAAGTAGATCACAATATATATAGAGATTTCACAATATCACCAAAACCAATCCAATTCATTTATTTTTCCTTGAAAATATCTTTGAACTCATTGGTTTTTAAGTTTTAATGATATGAGTTTTTTTAGAATTTAAATAAGATATTTCGATTATTTTATTTCTATTAAATAAAGATATGGAAAAGAGCTGGACTGATATGCAAGATAGGTTTTTTGCTAAATATTATGAGGGGATTAAGCGATTTATAGATTTCAGCTACAGATTTCCAAGCGATTTGATTAGTTGTCCATGTAGAAAATGTGTAAATAGATATCTCTTAAAACAAGATAGTGTTAGAGAACATCTTCTTTTGAATGGGTTCTTGAAAAACTATAAGAGATGGACACATCATGGAGAAGGTTCCTTTTCATGTAATCAATCATAAAGTATTCATATGGATGTTGATTTGAGAACAGTTGATCTGATGAACATAATTCTCAATGATATGATGTGTCAGTTTCAAACTGAAGACAGTAATATCGTAAATGACAACGTTGTATGGAGTAATCCTCGTTCTTATATAGATGGAGAAGCATTGAAATTATTTGAAATTATTGATTATGCACGTACTGAATTATATCATGGATGCACTGAATTTACTAAATTTTCGTTCATTATTGAATTTTTACACCTGAAGGCCTTGAATCAGTGGTCAGACACCTCATTTGACATGTTGTTGGTATTGTTGAAGAAGGTACTCCCTGTTGGAGCGAATATTCTAGAGTCGTTCCATCAAGCTTGCAAGTTGACCTATGACCTTGGTTTTACATATGATACCATTGATGTGTGCCGCAATAATTGTATTTTGTTCATAAAAGAGAGTGTATAGTTAAATATTTGTATTATTTTCTATACATCTAGGTGGAAGGCCAATGAGATTAATCAAGGTAGTCAGATTCTTCCTAGAAGGGTCTTGAATCAAGGGAAACAAGTTGCTGCTAAGCAGATGCATTATTTCCCACTAAAATTGAGACTAAAGAGATTCTCAATGTCATATAAAATTTATAAATTGATGACTTGGCATTCATATAGAAACAAAGAGGTCGATAAATTAACTCACTCGGCAGATTCTTTAGCATGGAAAGAGTTTGATCAAAGACACCCAGACTTTTCCTGGGATGATCGTAATGTTCGACTGGGTTTGGAAGTATATGGTTTTAACCAATTTAGGTTCATGGTTGATGAGACACATAGTATATGGCCAGTGGTGTTGGTTCCATACAACCTTCCCCCATGGATCTGTATAAAGAAACCATTTTTGTTACTGTCAACTCTAATTGATGGACCAAGAGGGTCAGGTGATAAAATCAATGTTTATATGAAACCTTTTACTGATGAGATGCAAGAATTTTGGGTCGATGGTGTAATGACTTTTGACTCGGAAACTAATGAAATGTTTAGACTTAGGGTTGCTTTGTTATGGAAAATTAATGATATCCCAGCATATGTTAACTTATCAGGTTGGAGTACAAAAGGATAATTCGTTTTCCCTTCTTGTAATAAAAGTAAGAAATATATATGGCTTAAGCACTGTAGAAAGTGGGCATATATTGGTTATAGATGCTTTCTTCCTCCATTGCACAGGTTTAGAAAAGATTGTGTGTCGTTTGATGGGAATATAGAGCATGACCCATCACCACAAATATTGTTGGAGTTCAAATTTGTGCACAACTTGATCAAGAAAATATTTTTACAATGTATGATTTTCAAGATTTCTTGGCTCCTACATTGCCTTTTATTCCTGTTGAAAATAGACAGTGCAGTCATAATTGGAAGAAACAGTGTATTTTTTTCAAATTGCCTTATTGGAAATATAATATTTTAAGACATAGTTTGGATGTGATGCACATTGAAAAAATTTATATGATAATATATTGTGAACCATTTTAGGCATAAAGGGGAAATCAAAATACAGTGCTAATTCTCAACATGATTTGTAAGAAATGGGATTGAGAAAACCTTTACATTTATAGCTAGGTGAAGGTAATTGGGAATACATGCCTGTTGCACAGTACACAATGAGTAAAAAAGAGAAACAAACATTTCTATTAATTTTGAAAACCGTCATGGTGTCAGATAGTTATTTCTCAAATACTTCCAAGTGTGTCAATATGATGAGCATGAAATTACAGGGGTTGAAAAGTCATGATAATCATATTCTACTTCAACAGTTAATGCCTATAGAAATTCATGATTGTTTACTTATTCAGGTTGTTGAGCTGTTGATTGAAGTTTCTAATTTTTTTAGACAACTCTCCTTAAGGAATCATCGCAAGAGTGATTTGAAAAAGCAGTAGGATAAGATTGTACTTACACTATGCCACCTAGAGAAACTATTTCTGCTGTATTTTCTTGAATTTATGGTTCACTTAACTATGCATTTAACTGGTGAAGTCATTACTGGCAGTATCATGAAATTCAGGTGGATGTATCCAATAGAGCGATACTTAAATACATTGAAACTATATGCGTGCAACAAAGCTCGTTCGGAAGCTTCAATTTCCAAGGGATATTTAATGGATGAGTGTACTAATTTCTATGCTTCATATATATATGAGGTTGAAACAAAGTTAGATAAACCCTCCCAGAATGATGAGGGTCCAATTAGAGAAGGTATAATGTTTGATATTCACAACAATGAGTGGGTTCAAGCTCATTGATATGTGTTTTTCAACACTCCATCAGTTATGTCATTGGTACAATAAGTTTCATAGTTGATGTGTCTTATGTTTCTATATTTATTTTATTACTTACATTTTATTGTGTTGTGATTTAGGATGCATATCACTAAGTTGAAACATGAAAGGCCCCATGCAATTGACTATCAAATCCAAAAACATCATTTCAACACATTTCATGAGTGGTTCAAGGCTCATGTACGTATTAATAATTGATTTAATATTTTTATAGTGCAACTTATTTGTATTTTCACAATCCTTTATACATTTAACTATGTGAAATTTACATATTCAAAAGATGTGTGATTTAAGTACCCATACTGTGAGTGAATAACTCAACCAACTAGCTAATGGCCCATTTATTACAACTTGTTTCTACAATTCTTTGGATGTTAACGGATTCTAATTTCATATTAGCGATGTTGACGTGAACCAAGCCACACAAAATAGTGGTGTTGGTTTTTCTTTTATTGATACAGGTTATTATTATGGATTGTTGAGGGATGTTATTGAGGTTATTTATGGTCGTGGCTTAAAACACATATTGTTAAGGTGTGATTTGGTTGGTCTGGTCCGTGGAACAAAATTTGATAACTTCCAATTTAAGTTAGTAAACTTTAACAATATGTTATATTAAGATGACCGAGTAATAAACAATCCCTTCATACTGACATTGCAAGTAGAGAAAGTTTACTTTGTCGGCATTGATTCTGATTGGAAAGTTGTGGTGAAAATGTCTAGAAGAGGGGGTTTTCTAATTGACTGAGAGGAACCCTACATTTTCTCATTTCATGATCAAACACTTGACTAAACAATAGTAGTTATACAAGATAAAGATATACAATGGGCCAGAGAGACAATTGAAGGAGATATGATATACTTGCATGATTAGTGACAGATTGTAATTATTTCCCCAGTTAATGTTTGTAAAAATATTTATGACTTATATGTGTATAAAAATTGCTTGATTTAACTATAATTTTTTTAATGTAGGTATGTCAGAGGGTGGTCAGAGTGGTTCACCTGATGTTTTCAGTATGTATGTTTTCATTTTTCTAAATTAATTGATTGTAATTTTCTGTGTATATTTCCCTAACTATTTCTAATTTTTAATTAAAAATTCAGTTATATTGTAATTGAATTATGATTTTCTTTTTATCAGGACCTAGTGTGTCTTCCAGAAGACGTAGGGATCCTGGTAGAGGGGTTTGATCCTGGAACTCTTGATCTCGATTGGATGTGTGATTTGATGGCACATTTTATCCAGTCAGAGAAGGTATAATTGTATTGATTCATTAGTTAGGGCATATGATATAAGACCCACATAGATTCCCTCTGACAACTCATGATTAGACTTATTTCCCCCAGGATACGATTGATAGATTATGAAGGAAGGTTCAGGAAAATTCAATGTTTAATTTTTCATGATATTGTTTTTATTATTATCGCATCTACTAATTTTTTTAATATGATAATTTTACATCCTGTCCAGATGAGTTTTAGGCAGTATGTATCACCAAATGCTGAAAATTATGGAAGTATTAAAAGGGAAGGGTGGAGATAGATCATTGGATACCATTTGTGGGTGTGCTAGACATTCTACAGCGAGTCCCTCCAGGCATTCTTCCCATGTAGTGGCAGGATTTTGTTGTGTTTTGGTCGAGTGAGGCGACGATGGTAAAATTTATTGCTTTTAATCTATAAATGACTAATTTTTCATATGTCTATTAACTGAATATGTTGAATATAGACTAATTCTATGTGTCATTCACGTAATTGGGTGATGCAGGGCACGCCTTCTAGACTTGGCACTCGACATGTGTCACAGCTCAAACATGATGTAAGTTTAGAATTCACTATTCATTCATATATTAAAAATATTATAGTATAACATGGTGAACCCATTTATTATAGTTACACCAATGAGGTGAGCCGATCGATCAGATGTCAATATGTGTGAGGACTCGTAGGGCGGGTGATCCCAATGTTGTCGATGTTATAGTAAGCAAATTATTTAGTAACAAATGTATTTTTATTTCATATAAATTATTCATATTTTTTCATTAACTCATTATGTATATGCTACAGGCTCAATTTTATGCTTAGTTAGCAGAGTTTCCAAAGGATCAACGCCGTAGTATTATGCATAGAGATGAGATATTTCAGCATGTCGTGGGGCGTGACGGTCATGGTTATTATGGCGTTGGTGTCCCATGACATGCAGTTGTTAGAGAAGAGGTGATGGGTGCATGTAGAGATGCGGGGATGTGCACACATATTGAGATAGATGTTTCCATACAAGCTATGCACCATAATATGGATGAGCGGTTTCAGTGGTTATGTGTAGAGTATGAGGAGAGATAATCACATATATCAGCATGTATTGATGAAGTGACGACACAACATCCTATTGATGGTACACATGTGGCGCCACGGGTAAAAAATAAAACAAACCATATTCATATTGACTTTTATTGATATGTTTAAGATACATAAAATTGATATATATTGTAGGCTCCGGATATAGCTGGTGGACATCGCTGTGATATTGGTGATCCAGATGAGGATGAACCTCATGCATGAGGTAATTTATGTTACCATTTTAATATCATACATGAATTAGGAATTAATAATTATTCTCAAACCGTTAGCTCTATTTACACCTCTATATTTTATTGTTTTAATTATTGTTATTTAATTCATTCTTTTAAAGTTTACTTGATTGTTAATTATGATATATTACATAACACTTCAATTTATTAAGATTTATCTTTCTTTTAAGTTTAATTTTCTATTTTTGGAGCATCCCATTATAGATAAGTAGTTGGATGATGCCTTGGTTATATCTTTTATAAATTAGAGTATTATTCAGACCATTCCAGATTGAGCATCCCACTTTCGATGAGCAGCACACTTAGGTGGACACACATCTATTTCTTATTGGTATAATATATCATTACCTAGAATAAATTAAGTATAATTGGATTTAGTGAAAAAATTAGAAATAGTTTACAGGACAATGTTCTAATTATTATTCATGATGTGTACGAGGAGACGGCACGTCAATTGGACGTGTGGTGTGTGCAGTACACCTGAATATGTGTTTTTTAAGTGTTTGGTGCGCTTTAAAAGGGTGTATCGGGTGGTCAAAATCATTCGAACAAACTTGGAATGCCATGAAATCAGTTGACAGCAACCGTGGAGTGGATTTTGAAATGGTCGGGCAGAAGGTACGTCAATCGGAGGTGTCATGTGACCGCGGTGATGGAAAACGCAATTTCGGTGTCATAAAACTTTAAAACGAACATTTAACGATCAGATCCATAGAAAATTTCCTTGGAATGACTTGAAATTACAATAAAATGGACTAATTATTATTCATAATATGTACGATAAGGCAGCAAGTTAATTAGACGTGCGGTGTGCGTGGTACGACTGAATATGTGTTTTTTAAGTGTTTGGCATCGTTTAAAATGGTGTGTCAGATGGTCAAACCCAACTAAACACCCTCAGAATTCCATAAAATCAGAATAAAACAACCGATTAGTGAATTTTGAAATGGTCTAGCAGACGGTACGTCAATCAGAGATGTTGTGTGTCTACGGTGATGGAAAACGCAAATCCGGTGTCACAAAACAACAAAACAGACGTTTAATAATCAAATACATAGAAAAAACCTCAAAATGAATTGAAACCACAAGAAAACAATCTAACTATTATTCATGATGTGTACGTGGAGACATCACATCAATCGGACCTACGGTGTGCGCGGTACGGCTGAATATGTGTTTTTTAAGTGTTTAGCACGCCTTAAAAAGTGCGTCGGGTGGTCAAAACCAGCCGAATGACCTCAGAATTCCATTAAATCAGACGACAATAACCGTGGAGTGAATTATAAAATGGTTGGGTAGACGGTACATCAATCGGAGGTGTCATGTGACCATAGTGATGGAAAACGCAATTTTGGTGTTATAAAACACCAAAACGAATGTTTAACGATCAGATCCATAGAAAACGCCCTTTGTTGAAATAGTGGGTGCCCTAGACCCAAATATTCAGTGCTTTTGATTACCATATCGTGTATATATTAAGTTATGCATGATGTCATCTTACCATTATAGTGTAGACTTTTCTGCGTCCACTATTAAAATGGAAATGTCCAAAGATTAATTGTCGTATCGAAAGGTTATAGCAGTTCCCAGGCTATAATGAGAACCTGTAGATACTATGACATTAATATTAAATATATGTTCTATGGTCTAGATACATCTTACTAATTGTACATAGTATATGTCTAACCATCAGGTGATGGGGGATCATAAGCATTGAGACTTCTTCTCATGAAGTTCGCACTTGGTGATCTCTAGTAGTGAGATCATGAGGACTGACCCGCCAATAAGAACACCACATGTTTCGGGTGTCATTGGATGTTCTTATCTACGATCATTTTCAATGGTCTCCTAACTTGAGATCATTACCAATGTATGTCACTTGATTACGTACTTTGATGCAAGATGAAAACCATGGCCATGAAGTCGTGGCGAGCTAGTTTGTGTCGGGTGCGTCGTTGGTGGCATGACATGTCACAAACCAAGCTGGGTCTCCATCCGACCCGGCGCTCGACCCGGTCCGCGACATGGCCCGAAGGGCATTCCCGATCCCCACGGGCAGGCACAAGTGCCCAGGTATCAAAAATGAAACTTGGGAATGATTTACTCGAATAGATAGACATAAAAAAAACGACCAGATGAATAATTTAAAACTAAAAACATACAACCAAACAAGACCTCAATCTACAGTCAAAATTTAAGTTTACAACTTGAACCAAAAACCCAAAATGAATGGAAATAAAGAAAAAAACTAAAAACACTAACTCAAACCTCCAAGTACCATGAAGTGCAATAACCTCAAGCTACATTCACCAAACCAACCCGGGGACGCCACTGACAACGCAAAACACCAATGCTGTGCATGATGCCTCAACCTGAAATGCAGAAGAAACAGAATCTACATACACCCAAGGGTGTATGTAGGGTGTGAGCTAGAATCCTAGTAGGATTCCACCAAGAAAAGGTTCCATGCATAATTATTAAATGACAAATACCTTTGAAATTTAATGAAATAAACATAAATAAGTGCTTAAAGAATTTTAATGAAAACAGTTTTTAAGGGAAAACTACTCTAAATGGAAAACAACTTAAATTAACACAAACACACACACACACACATCCTTGGTAACCCCCAACGTCACACCGTGTGCCGATGGTGAGAACAAAGCAAAAGAGGAGCACAAAACATGGGAGAGGCCTTAAAGATACTATCGAGGAGTGGGACCCTAGAACCTCGTGTCTCGCTGAACAATGGTACAGAAACACAAAAGTATACGTTCTCGTGCACGAGCCACTAGACAGGGCAACACATCCATAACCTAGTGGTCTCCGATCATCCAAAAGTTTATTTAGTGTTGTAGTCATCAAATCCAAGTAAGTGAAACCGGGCTGATGCCACTTCTGTATCACTAGCACACTAGTCCTAGTCCACCCACCTAGTACCCAGGCTTCCCATTTGTGCTCAAGTAGTTCAGAGTTCATGTCACTTGTCATAATCACATACTCAAACCAAACAAGACATTACGCATGCCAAAACCACCATTTTCACACACAAAAGCCATTTGAAACAAGAAGCACGCTAAAAATATCTCAAAGATAAATCTGCATCAGTTACACAATCAATTAAAACAACTACACAATCAAAGAAATCACTTTCATTATCAAACACGCCACTAACAGAATTTATTAAACAAATTCCACACACATCGCATGACTTTAAGTGCCAAAAAAATTCCCACGATTTAACCAAAACAATTTTCACCCTTAATAATTATTTAATAAAACAATTCAAATTTTCATAAAAAATTTTTAAGAGCAAAACACCGCTTTACACACTAGACCGACCCAAACCCCCTCACATAACCACACGCACACAATGCCACCTCAGGAACCAAATCTGCATCACACACACGATTAAAGAAACCACCAGAAAAACTTGCCAACCCATTTGAAAATACGCCGCATGACTAAAACAATGAAAATCCACTCAAATGCTCATTTATGACAGAATGCATACCGATGCTACCCCAAAACACCAATTGCACCCCTTGCACATCCTAACAAAGTGACTGCATAATTCATAAAACACTGGTGAATAGTCTGACATGGGTCTTCACAGCGACAACTTACTCATATCACCTAAACACACTAATAAACACATTAAGACATACTAAACCTCAAGAAAAAAATCAAATTACGCCAAACAAACTAATTAGTAAGCCAACCTCACAATAAAAAAACACACTAACATTTAAACAGAAATGAGATTTCGGCAGCAAGTACACATACTATGACAACACGCTACTAAACAAATTTCAATTCATATTAAACTTCAAAGAGAAACAACTTTGAGCCACACAAATTAATTAAATAACACTCTAAACTAATTAAAATTGCAAATTAATTAATCAAATAACAATTAAACATGGAACCACCTACCTCGGTGTAGACCAACTTCACCATTCGGCGCGAAACTCCTGCGGCACGACAATTGCACTACGAGCAACCTCAATTTGACTCTAATTAAAACATTTTTACCAAAATCATCAATATAGACCCCACAAAAATCATGAAACCCTCACCTGATAAGCTGTCAAAGGAAGAAATTAACTGGATGAAGAAAACGCACCTGTGGCGGGGGTGCGGGAATCTAACCGGGCACGACGGAGAGGTGATGGAGGTGCGTCGCACACTAGGGAGGTCACCGGAGGGTCCGGCTGTGAAGGTGGGGTGCAGCTTGGGTTGTCGTTCGCCGGTCGGTGTAGCCGGAAGGGGGGGCGCGTGGAAGGGGAGAGAAATGAGAGAAGTGACAAAAAGATAAGAGAATAAAGGAATAAAAAGGAAAATAAATAAAATAAAAATAAAAGAATAAAACAAACAAAAAAATCTAATTAATAATAACGAATTTTAATACTAATAATAGAACTAAAAATAATAAATCCATAATAATAAAAATGACCAAATTAAAGTATGAACTAAAATAAAATGATTATAACCATAACCTAATTAAATTGTTAACTTAAGTAATAATAATACTAATAATGAAACTAAAATAGTAAAACCAGTTGCAGAAATAATTGCATTAATTATTGAGTTCGGGCACTACGCACAGACGCGTTCATGGTCGCGGCATAGTCGTGCGCCAGTGTCATAATAAATTTTAATCATAAAACGTTTTCTTATTAATGTTGGGCACTATGCACGGTCGCACGCGTGGTCGCACTCCTGTATAAAATCTCAAATCCCTTTTTAAACTAGAACCGATTCAAACCGTAACTCAAAAGAAAGACCCAAATTAATTAAATTAAAAAAAAGTGTCAGTCGGGGTGTGACAATTCTCCCCACCATGACACTTTCTGCCCACAGAAAGTCCCCAAAGACTTAACCAAGTAAAGATTCCAAGAAATACTGCGAAGATACCTAAAACAAAACTCAATCACGTGGAGATCGGGCATTCAAAACACCCATGACCTGAAACTCCAAATATCTCAAAACCAGAATCACCAAGAAGAACAACCAACAGCAAAGAATTCACCTCCAAACACAACTACAACATGGAACACCCCGACTCCTAACTTAGGGAACACTAGGGTCGCTCGAGATCCCCAAGAACGCTTGTCAAGCGAACCATTACCCAATCTAACCAGTTACCATGGTCAAGGTTGGGAGGAGCAGAAGTAAGGGGTTGCCCCGCCAAGCACACTTTGAAAATGGAGTTTTTTCAAAAATTCTCCCGATGGTGGTCTCCCCACCATATTAGGATTCTTGTCCAACATTGGTTCTCCAAACCAAACTACTCACAAGCTCAGTCAAACATCTAACACTGGCTTGACCATCCAAGCTCCCTACGTTTAACCAACACAAGAGGGGGCATCAGTGAGACCCACACTGGGTCTCCCCACCATTTTAAAATTTCCTAACACCATGAAACCCACGCAAGCATTCCCAGTTTACTTTAAGCAATACTGACTAAACCCTTCATCGTGAACCCACCACATGGGTCGACCTGCACTGATTATTCCTACAGTGGACAACACTCTGCCACATGGGATTGCTTTGATAGAAGAAACCCCTAACCTAGCGGCAAACTGGACAGGCGCGTGTTAATTCCACAAGACAAAAGCATCTCTGGAAAAAGTGAAATTCTGATCCATAACCGACCACAAGAAGGTCCACAGAGCACACCTGTTGGCTTTACATGAATACGGATTTTATGAACCTCTTTACGGTCCAAAAGGAACTCTCATAAATTAAGATCATGATAAGGAGACAAGGCCTCCATGGCCCTCACAATAAGAATTACCCCTTCAGGGATGATACCACAATAAGGAAATTTAAGTTGTTCTTATCCCGACATTGCATACTTAAGTCGGACCAAGCTCATCCCACGTCCGACGAGTTTTGACTGCGCGCCAGCTTCACCCCGAGACCTATGGCTGAGGCCCTGATGTCTGAAGCATCTACCGCCTCGCAGCCATAAGCTGAAAACCTCTGACTTGAACTTCCTTCGCTGAAAAAGCAACATGCATACTTCTCCTCATGTCCCAACCGAAAACTTCGTCAACATACCAACCGAGAATTGTGGCGAACAACTTAGAGTGCCCGACTGACCACACTAGAGATAGGAAATTGAGCAGCCAGTCAAACGTGCGACACAAACTGATGAAAGGGGAACTCCAAGAACAGATCCCTTTGGTTCACACTCCTCATTAGATGAGGAACCCGCACTTACCACAGTATGAACAAGACCAAAAATTATTACGAGCTTTGAACTAATTGTTCGACACAACCTCTGGGGAACATGAAACTAGTTCATCAGAAAGGTCGACATACCTCCTTCTCCTCATGTTGGTTGGTTGAGCACCTATGAGATCCACTAATTTCTCTCACCTTCACTTCCTTAGGTACAATCGCGGAATGTGGTTAGTCTTGAGGATCGCTCAAAACATCCCCATTTGCAACGAAAACGGAACGATTACCATTTGCTGGTGTACTCTCGCTCCTCTAAACACACTTGAGACAACTTACACCCACACAACCTTTGGAGTTCCTCGAAAACTGGAGACACCTACAACTTTCCCAGAGTATTCAACGATATTCAACTGACCTCGACGTCTACGAACAATCGACACCACCGAGCAGAACCCAACTCTGCCACTCCACTGGGAGTCTAGGCTGATCCAAGAACTGAAAGACTTGCTGGAAACCCATGGTACGTTTCTAGGGGCATATCTAAAACAAGAAACACAAAACAGCCTTCCCCAAATCCAAACACATCCCAATCAAGAATCCATATATCAGACACAAATCAAAAAATCTCAATTTAAAACATCAATTCATCCTTAAATAAAAACACCTGCTTGAAAAACGAAGCACAGTACAATAAAACCAAACAACTCTTTTGAACCCATCGCTTTCACTTCAGACTCAAAACCATTTTCAAATTACAAAACCATTTAAGCACAAAAACCCCTTTTTGAGAAAATCCCACTTTTCCGAAAACAAGATGCAGCTTTTAAAATCAGTCACTCACCACTGATATTCCTGGATGCCTCGCAGATTTTCATTTCCGTGCCACCCAAGCACCCATCCTCACAATCCACCAACTATCCATTAATCACTTCCACATGAACACGCGAGCATCCATAGGAATACCATTAGACAAAGCAAGGTTCTTCCGCTTTCAAAAATAAAACATTCTCAATATTCCGAAAATACATTTTTTTTTTCAAAACTATTTCAAAAACTCAAGACACATTTTCAAGATGATTTCCATTTATAAAACAAATCACTCCAATTCCAAATAACCCAAGACATTATTTTAGAAATTCAACTTCGACAAATCAAAGACAAAGTCCAAAAACAAGGTCCAAGAGAAACGCACCCCAAAAATCATGCCAACCAGACACCAAAATAAAATAAAAGCAACACCAAAGTCTGCTTCCCTTTTTAAAGGAAAACAATTTCGCATCAATCCCAAAACTGAAGCAAGACATCACAAACATTAAATCACTTGGGCGGAGGACTAGTGGTCATGTCTAACCCGGCTACATGGTTTAGCAGACCATGACCTAGGCAAGCACCAACCACTAGGAGTGTCGAATCGTACTCTCAGGCATCACATGGGTCGCTACTCCATGGGAGACCGTGCACAGTACCGGTTCACTCTTATTGTCATCCCCCATCCATACAGAGCAAATCCAAAAACCAAAATCCCGAACTACCCCTGGTTACTCGAGGGTCGGAACGAGCAAGAGTTTGTGACGCTCTTCCCGCACCTACCACTCGAGTACCGACAGTCCTATCTCTGATTTACCTGACATCCTAAATAACAAGAACAAGAACCTAACTCTGATACCATTTTGTCACGAACCAAGTCGGGTCGCTATCCGACTCAGTCCGCGACATGGCCCGAAGGGCGTTCCCGATCCCCACGGGCTGGCACAAGTGCCCGGGTATCAAAAATGAAACTTGGGAACGATTTACCCGAATAGATAGACATAAAACAAATGACCAGACGAATAATTTAAAACTAAAAACATACAACCAAACAAGACCTCAATCTACAGTCAAAATTTAAGTTTACAACTTGAACCAAAAACCCAAAAGGAACGGCAACAAAGAAAAAAAACTAAAAACACTAACTCAAACCTCCAAGTACCATGAAGTGCAATAACCTCAAGATACATTCACCAAATCAACCCGGGGACGCCGCTGACAACGCGAAACACCAATGTTGTGCATGATGTCTTAACCTAAAATGCAGAAGAAACAGAATCTACATACACCCAAGGGTGTATGTAGGGTGTGAACTAGAAGCCCAATAGGATTCCACCAAGAAAAGGTTCCACGCATAATTATTAAATGACAAATACCTTTTCAATTTAACGAAATAAACATAAATAAGTGCTTAAAGAGTTTTAATGAAAACAGTTTTTAAGGGAAAACTACTCTAAATGGAAAACAACTTAAATTAACACACACACACACACACACACATCCTTGGTAACCCCCAACGTCACACCGTGTGTTGATGGTGAGCACAAAGCAAAAGAGGAGCACAAAACATGGGAGAGGCCTTAAAGATACTATCGAGGAGTGGGACCCTAGAACCTCGTGTCTCGGTGAACAATGGTACAGAAACACAACAATATACGTTCTCATGCACGAGCCACTAGACAGGGCAACACATCCATAACCTAGTGGTCTCTGATCATCCACAAGTTTAGTTAGTGTTGTAGTCGTCAAATCCAGGTAAGTGAAACCGGGCTGATGCCACTTCCGTATCACTAGCACACTAGTCCTAGTCCACCCACCTAGTACCCAGGCTTCCTGTTTGTGCTCAAGTAGTTCAGAGTTCATGTCACATGTCATAATCACATACTCAAACCAAACAAGATATTACGCATGCCAAAACCGCTATTTTCACACACAAAAGCCATTTGAAACAAGAAGCACACTAAAAATATCTCAAAGATAAATCTGCATCAGTTACACAACCAATTAAAACAACTGCACAATCAAAGAAATCACTTTCATTATCAAAAACGCCACTGACAGAATTTATTAAACAAATTTCACACACGTCACATGACTTTAAGTACCAAAAAAATTCCCACGATTTAACCAAAACAATTTTCACCCTTAATAATTATTTAATAAAACAATTCAAATTTTCATAAATAAATTTTAAAGAGAAAAACACCTCTTTACACACTAGACCGACCCAAACCCCCTCACATAACCACGTGCACACAACGCCACCTCAGGAACCAAATCTGCATCAAACACGCGATTAAAGAAACCACCAGAAAAACTTGCCAGCCCATTTGAAAATACGCCGCATGACTAAAACAACGAAAATCCACTCAAATGCTCATTTATGAAAGAATGCATACAGAAGCTACCCCAAAACACCAATTACACCCCTTGCACATCCTAACAAAGTAACTGCATAATTCATAAAACACTAGTGAATAGTCTGACATGGGTCTTCACAGCGACAACTTACTCATATCACCTAAACACACTAATAAACACATTAAGACATACTAAACCTCAAGAAAAAAAAATCAAATTATGCCAAACAAACTAATTAGTAAGCCAACCTCACAATAAAAAAAATACTAACAATTAAACAGAAATGAGATTTCGGCATCAAGTACACATACTATGACAACACGCTACTAAACAAATTTCAATTAATATTAAAATTCAAAGAGAAACAACTTTGTGCCACACAAATTAATTAAATAACACTCTAAACTAATTAAAATTGCAAATTAATTAATCAAATAACAATTAAACATGGAACCACCTACCTCGGTGTAGACCAACTTCACCATTTGGCGCGAAACTCCTGTGGCACGACAATCGCACTACGAGCAATCTCAATTTGACTCTAATTAAAACATTTTTACCAAAATCATCAATATAGACCCCCCACAAATCATGAAACCCTCACCTAATAAGCTGTCAAAGGAAGAAATTAACCAGACGAAGAAAACGCACCTGCGGCGGGGGTGCGGGAAGCTAACCGAGCATGATGGAGAGGTGTTGTAGGTGCGCCGCACACTAGGGAGGTCACCAGAGGGTCCGGCTATGAAGGTGGGGCGTGGAAAAGGGAGGGTGTAGCAAAAGGAGGGCGCGGCGCAGCTGTCCGGTGAGGAATAGGGCGGCTCGGGTTGTCGTTCGTCGGTCGGTGTAGCCGGAAGGGGGGGCGTGGAAGGGGAGAGAAATGAGAGAAGGGAAAAAAAGATAAGAGAATAGATGAATAAAATGGAAAATAAATAAAATAAAAATAAAAGAATAAAACAAACAAAAAAATCTAATTAATAATAACGAATTTTAATACTAATAATAGAACTAGAAATAATAAATCCATAATAATAAAAAACGACCAAATTAAAGTATGAACTGAAATAAAATGATTATAACCATAACCTAATTAAATTGTTAACTTAAGTAATAATAATACTAATAATGAAGCTAAAATAGTAAAACCAGTTGCAGAAATAATTGCATTAATTATTGAGTTCGGGCACCACGCACAGACGCGTGCATGGTCGCGGCATAGTCGCGCGCCAGTGTCATAATAAATTTTAATCATAAAACGTTTTCTTATTAATGTTGGGCACTACACATGGTCGCACGCGTGGTCGCGCTCCTGTATAAGATCTCAAATCCCTTTTGGAACTAGAACCGATTCAAACCGTAACTCAAAAGAAAGACCCAAATTAATTAAATTAAAAGAAAGTGTCAGTCGGGGTGTGACATGACATTGGTTGAATGGTCAATAAAGGATTTTTCGCTTCTGGGTTATGGAAGTAATATATCTCTGGCCATGTTAATATGGATGACAGTACCTTTATAAGACCATGGTCATGGCAGTCGAGGGTAAATCCATCCAGTTACATAAACAAACAATAAAGTAAGAAAAGGGCGATGACACGAGAGTGCGTCCTGCTTTATGAGATATTATAGACAAAGAGATTATATTACACAGTGCGTGTTCGTAGGTTGGTTGTCACTGCTATGACAATCCTTATTTCTTCAGGGGTCATGATGGGTTGCAAGATTCTGCTCTTGGTCTGTGAATACTATTCACAGCTGTCGAAATAAGGGCCTAGAGGGTTACACACAATAGCGTATTCAAGAATCTGTCGTATTCAGTTGAATAGGAGTATTGGACATAGTGGGCCCCGCCACAAGGGTCCAGGAATTGTCCAAAGTTAAACGATCACCAATGCAATAAATGGATTCATATTATTTGAGTTTAGAATAATGAATTTTGAATTTATTTATTAAATGTATTTACGAGTTTTAGTAAATACATGAAAAATATTAATTGACGAATATTAAATTATTCAAGGATCAATTAATATTTATGGGAGTGACGAGTCGAGCTAATGACTTAATTATTATCATGTAATATATTTTAATATATATTACAAGTAAGTGATAATAATATTTATGACTCAGACAAGTAGTCGTAAAATGTCGTTGATAGTGTGTTAAGTATTCGGGGTCGGCAAGGCGATACCGGGTATTTTAATTAAGCACTATAAATAGAACAAGAGGGGCATTTGCCAAACCTTATTCATGGAGCTTATCTCTCCTCTCCTCTCTCCCACATTCTAGAGAGAGATGCTCTGGATCCAAGGAGCTCGGATGGAGCTCTCTCTCGGGCATCGCTAGCGATGCGATGCGGTGGTCATTGGAGTGTCGAAGGCATCGTCGCAAATCCGCGCTAGTACCCGGATTACGACGAACGGTGCTCCTGCGGATTCCTTGAAGCGTGTGTGGACGATCTAGAGGAATTCGACTTTGGATTCTTCGAGCAGCGATCACCAACGATGAGCAGACGTCGTGTGCAGCTTCAGATTTAAACCAGGTATTTTACGGTTTAATTTTGTGCTTAAAATTCTCCACGCATGGTCCTCAGCTAAGATTGGGCTTCTCTTCTCCGATGTCGACAAATTTACGTCGACCGTCGGTGGAAAATTTTTAAAACCCACCTGTTTGGGGCTTCCACTACATGCCCGGTTCCAACACCCTCAAAATGACTTGAAATCATAGGAAATGGTCTAATTATTATTCATGATGTGTACGAGAAGATGACACGTCAATCGGATGTGCAGTGTGCGCAGTACGGCTGAATATGTGTTTTTTAAGTGTTTGGTGTCGTTTAAAATGGTGTGTCAGGTATTCAAAACCAGTCCAACGCTCTAATAATGTCATGAAATCATACGACAACAACCGGTGAGTGAATTTTGAAATGGTTGAGCAGACGGTACATCAATCGGAGGTATCTTGTGACCGCGGTGCCGGAAAATGCAAATCTGGTGCCATAAAACAACAAAACAGACGTTTAACAATCAAATGCATAGCAAACAATCTTAGAATGAATTGAAATCATAGGACAACAATCTAATTATTATTATTTACATGTAAGAGGAGACGACATGTCAATCAGACGTGCAGTGTGCACGGTATTGTTGAATATGTGGTTTTAAGTGTTTGGCGTGCTTGAAAAAGGTGTCTTAGATGGTCAAAAACAGTCGAACAACCTCAGAATGCCTTGAAATCAGACGAAAACAACTGGTGAGTGAATTTAAAAAATTTTCGGGCAGACTATACATCAATTGGAGGTGTCATTTGACCACGGTGATGGAAAACACAATTCTGGTGTCATAAAACACCAAAATGGATGTTTAACAATCAAATGCATAGAAAAAAACCTCATAATGAATTGAAATCACAAGACAACAATCTAATTATTATTCATGATGTACTTGAGGAGACAACACATCAATCAGATGTGTGGTGTGCACGGTATGACTAAATATGTGTTTTTTAAGTGTTTGACGCGCTTTAAAAAGGTGTGTCTGGTGTTCAAAACCAGTCGAATGACCTCAAAATGCCATGAAATTAGACAAAAACAACCGGTGAGTAAATTTTGAAATGGTCTGACAGAAGGTACATCAATAAGAGGTGTCGTGTGACCACGGTGACGGAAAATGCAATTCTGGTGTCATAAAACACCAAAACGGATGTTTAACAATCAAATGCATAGAAAACGTCTTTATAATGACTTGAAATCACAAGACAACGATAAAATTATTATTCGTGATGTGTATGTGGAGACGAAACGTCAATCATATGTGCGGTGAGCGTGGTATGGCTGAATATGTATTTTTAAGTGTTTGACGCGCTTTAAAAAGGTGCGTGGGGTGGTCAAAACCAGCCGAACGATCACAGAATGCCATGAAATCAGACAAAAATAACTGGTTAGTGAATTGTGAAATGGTTGAATAGACCAACGTCAATTGGATGAGTCGTGTGACTGCAGTACAGAAAACACAAATTCGATGCCATAAAATAAAAAAAATGAACATTTAACATTCAGATGCATAGAAAACGTCCTCAAAATGACTTGAAATCACAGGAAAACAATTTAATTATTATTTTTGACATGTATGAGGAGACGACACATCAATCAGACGTGCGGTGTGCATGGTATGACTGAATATGCGGTTTTTAAGTGTTTGGCATGCTTCAAAAAGGTACATGGGGTGGTTAAAACTAGCCAAATGACATCGGAATGTCATAAAATCAAACGAAAACAACCAGTGAGTGAATTTTGAAATGGTCGGGTAGACGGTATGTCAATCGGAGGTGTCGTGTGAACGCGGTGACGAAAAACGCAAATCTGATGCTATAAAACAACAAAACGAACATTTAATGGTCATATTCATAGCAAACATCCACAGAATGACTTGAAATCATGGGTCAATAATCTAATTGTTATCCATGACATGTATGAGAAAACAACACGTCAATCGGATATGTGGTGTGCACGGTACGAGTGAATATATGTTTTTTAAGTGTTTGGTGCTCTTTAAAAAGGTGTGATGGGTGGTCAAAACTAGTTTAACGACCCCAGAATACCATGAAATTAGAAAACAACAACCGATGAGTAAATTGTGAAATGGTCTGGCAGACGGTATGTCAATCAGAGGTGTCGTGTGGCCATAGTGACGGAAAACGCACTTTTCATGTCATAAAAGATCAAAACATGTGTTTAACAATCAAATGCATAGAAAATGGCATTGAAATGAAATGAAATCATAGGAAAATAATCTAATTATTATTCGTGATGTGTACGAGGAGACGACACATCAATTGAACGTGTGGTGTGCGCGGTATAGTTGAATATGTGTTTTTTAAGTGTTTGACGTGCTTTAAAAAGTTGTGTGGGGTGGTTAAAACCAGTCGAACGACCTTGAAATGCCATGAAATCGGAAAACAACTAGTGAGTGAATTGTGAAATGGTTGGATAAATGATACGTCAATCAGAAATGTCGTGTGACCGCGATGACAGAAAATGAAAATCCGGTGCCATAAAACACCAAAATGATCGTTTAACGGTCAGATCCATAGAAAATGTCCTTGGAATGACTTGAAATCACATGAAAACAATCTAATTATTATTCATGATATGTACGAGGAGACGACAAATCAATCGGATGCGCAGTGTGCGCAGTACGACTGAAGATGTGATTTTTAAGTGTTTGGTGTGCTTTAAAAAGGTGCATCGGGTGGTCAAAACCAGTTGAACGATCTCGGAATGCCATGAAATCAGATGACAACAACCGGTGAGTGAATTGTGAAATGGTTTGGCAAACGGTACATCAATTGCAGGTGTTGTGTGACTGTAATGACGGAAAACACAAATCTGGTGCCATAAAACACCACGATGAACGTTTAACGGTAAGATCTATAGCAAATGTGCTCGAAATGACTTGAAATCACATGACAACAAAATAATTATTATCCGTGATGTGTACGAGGAGACGAAACTTTAATTGGACGTGTGTTGTGTGTGGTACAACTAAATATGCAGTTTTTAAGTGTTTGGTGCCTTTTAAAAAGGTACATCGGGTGGTCAAAACCAGTCGAACGACTTCAGAATGCTATGAAATCAGAATACAACAACCGATGAGTGGATTGTAAATTGATCTGGTAGACAGTACATCAATCGGAGGTTTTGTGTGACCGTGGTGACAGAAAACGCAATTCTGATGTCATAAAACACCAAAAACGGACGTTTAACAATCAAATGCATAGCAAAAGTCCTTGGAATGACTTGAAATCACAGGAAAACGATCTAATTATTATTCGTGACGTGTACAAGGAGACGACACATTAATCGGACGTGCAGTGTGTGCGGTACAACTGAATTTTGTTTTTCAAGTGTTTGGTGTGCTTTAAAAAAGGTGTGTGGAGTAGTCAAAATTAGTCGAAACGACCTCAAAATGCCATGAAATCTAACAAAAACAACTGGTGAGTGAATTATAAAATGATTGGGCAGACGGTACATCAATTGGAGGTGTCGTGTGACTGTGGTGATGAAAAACGCAAATTTGGTGCCATAAAACAACCAAACGAACGTCTAACGATCAGATGCATAGCAAACATCCTCATAATACCTTGAAATCACAGGACAACAATCTAATTATTATTTGTGATGTGTATGAGGAGACGACGCGTCAATCGAACATGCGGTGTGTACAGTAAGATTGAATATGTGGTTTTTAAGTGTTTGATGCACTTGAAAAAGGTGCGTTGGGTGGTTAAAACCAGCTGAACGATGTCAGAATGCCATGAAATCAAACAACTACAATTGGTGAGTGAATTGTGAAATGGTCTGGTAGACGGTACGTCAATCAGAGGTGTCGTATGACCACGGTGACGAAAAACGTACTTTTCATGTTATAAAAAGACTAAAACATTCGTTTAACAATCAAATGCATACCGAACGACATCAGAATGAAATGAAATCACTAGACATCCAACTTATTATTATTGGTGATGTATGCGAATAGATGACTCATCAATCAGACATGTGGTCTGGTTAGAATGATAGAATTAGCGATTTTAAATTTTTAAAAAGGTATTCGAAATTATAAATATATTTTCAAAATCAAATACTTTCGATCTGTTATACTAAGCTTGAATTGAAATATGTTATTGCATTTTAATTATTTTCTTTGATGTTTTTTTCAGTGCTAATTTTTTTATTAAAATTTGTCATGTAGTTATATTCGATGATGGATGTTGAGTTTGGAAGACGACGAGATAAAGAGATTTACGTGCGCATGAGTTTAGATATTTTGAAAATGTTTTTTTTGTGATTTTAGAATATAGGGGTTTGTATTGTACTGCTGTCATTTAAAAAAAATAAAAAAAAACTTATAGGGATCGCTATTTGGTGGTCGCTATAGCTAAATCCAACGACCCCTATAGCGTCTGCCCTTTAGTGGTCGCTATAGCTCATGTCTATCTCCTCTACAGTGTCCGCCAAAAGGAAGACGCTATAAGCAACACCGACGGGTCTAAAGCGTCCGCTGTTTAGCGGACACTAGGCGGCCGCTATAGCCCTTTAGAGACGGCTTTTGGTGGTTGCTAAAAGCCTCTATTCTACTATTGACACCACAAACATATGTATTGACAAAAAAATACAAGATCATTCTCAAGTGGGTTCATTATCGACCTTCCACGATATGCTAGTATCTCAATTGTAAGAGGAAGGAGGAAGAGAGCTTTGGGAGGGATAAATTATCACTGAAAGACTTTCTTTAGGAATGCCGCCACAATTCTCATGCCCAAGCCTCCTTTATATAGCCTTCGGGGACACTCCCTGATCCAATGCATTTACTCATTTGTTTCATAAATATACGAGTAAATGCCTCCTGCTACAATTCTCATGGCCAAGCCTCCTCTATATAGCCATTGACGGAAGATTTTGATTGTTTAACACTTAATGTTCCATTGCCATTATATTAATCATAAACACCATATGAGAATATATGTAGCGAGAGTGGCGGAGACCTAGCGCAATGCTCGCGGCGACGATGACCTAGCGCGATGCCCGCGGCTCTGGCCCCCTCTTCCCCGACGAGGAAAGGGAGGCATGTCCTTCCTTCCCCCTTGACGGCTCAGCCCTTCATCCCTTTCACGAATCCAGATTTTCTTCCCCCCTTTCCTTCGATCATGTTTTCCCCAAAGGTCCCTGATCTTCACCTCGGCGCGCCTCAGCTTGCGTTATCTTTAAAGGAGTTCAACGAGGCCTCAGATCTTCACTGACTGACGCTGATAGCCCGATTCAGGGGTCGTCGTCCCTTGGTTGACGATTTTGATTGATTCGTATTTGATTCATGGGATTTGCAAGATCGTGCGGTGGTGGGTCTCTTTGATCGGCGTCAACTGATAATCCGTTTCTCCTCATAAGATGATCTGAATACCGCCTAGTCCTGGGCCCCTCGTGCAATCAACAGATGTGGCTTCTTTCTTCTACGATGGTCCTTTGATCTCAACTGGAATCGTGATGCTCCCCCGTCCGCGGTTTGGGTAAGCTTTCCAGACCTACCTCTCCCTTTCTAGAATCCATCAATTATCTGAATGCTGGGAAACTTGGTTGGTAGATACTTGTGTTCAGATAGCCAGACGTCGGCGGTTTGCCATCCTATCTCCCCTCGTGTATGTGTCGAGGCCGATGTGTCAAAGGATCTCACGGAGTGGCTGTGGCTTTCAATTGGAGAAGAGTTTCGTTGGAAACAAAGGATCGTGTTTGAATCGTGGCCTGCTTTTTGCCTGGGGTGCCACCAATTTGGACATTTGGCCCCTGTTTGTAGTCGCAGGCACAGGGTTAGACAGGTTGAGACCAGTGGTTTTGAGGGGAATGTGGTGCAGATTGCCCTTGTTATGAACAAGATGGTGCGGGATATTGATAGCATGGTCGAGCAAGTGGAGGCGTGCGGGGCTGTTCCAGAGGTGCTGGCTCTCGCTAGCCCAGGTGCGGAGGCCAGTGTTAAGGAGGATCAACATTCCTTGGCCCCTCCAGTGGTAGTGGAATGTGTGAAGACAAAGGAGGCTAAGCCGCGGGGTTGTGGATGTGTTTGCCCATCTAAAGCAGGACTTGGGAATTCATGAGACAACCATGGATGATCACATAACTGTGAGCTTGCCAGTGGGTGATGTTCAAAGTCCTGGGGCTCGGGGCTGGGAGGACACGAACCTGCAGCCTCAGTTTATGGGAAGAGGACATGAACAGCCCACAGGACTGGAGTTGATGCAGGGAAAATCTTTCATGTCGGCTGCAACCGGATCTCAAAGTGGATAGAGAAGGCTGGATGGTGAGAATGTCTTAAGACCCCTAGACCCAAACATCATCAGAACCAACCTCGTAGGTCTTGGGAAGGCTGGGGATGGGGAGAAGGGATCTAGTTTGGGGAATAAATCAGGTAAGGTGTCTCTGAGTATGCAGATGGCCCACAATGCCGGAGCGGTAATAGAGTTGGGAAACCGTTTTCATGGTATGGAGGTCCATAATCCACCTGTATCTCACAAGGAGGAGTATTCTGATGATGACAGTTTCAGTCACCCCTCAGTGGATAGCTTGGACTGAATTCAAGGGAAAGGACCCCACAACCCTAGAAGGAAGGGGAAAAAGGCATGCGTGACTCGGGGAAATGCATTGTGGCTCAGGGGAAAAAACCAAAGGGATGCAAGGACTACTCATACTTGTCAAAACCAATGGAGACTCGGTCGGCCAAGAAGGGTAGAAAAAAGAAAGGTAAAGATGTCCGGAAAGGGGAAATTGAAGAATCGAGCAGGAATTTAAGAAATAGGGAAGAAGATGAGGAGTGCTTAAAACTTATCTTGCACTCCAAGGAAGAAATGATTATAACTAGTCTCCGACCCAATGTCTCAGAAGAGGAGATCAAAAGAATTTATGATCGTCGATTGCAAGTTGATGCTAATGAGCAAGAAGTGTGGATAGACAAACAAGATCGCATACTGGCTCGGGGATTCAACCAGAGAAAAATCAACACAGAGGAATTTATTCGGACAATGGAAAGGATGCTCACTCACTTTGAAGAGCTAATCAGATAGGACCCGAAAATCCAGGTTAGCACGCTGCACTGGGAGCTTTATAGAGTTGTTGAGTCAAGTAATCTCAGCCTGGTGTTTAATCATTTTGTCAGCTCTTTCAGCACGTAGTGGTTTTTGTTGATGAACAATGGTTGACAATTTTCCCTTAAAATGGCTTTTATTAATAAAAATTTCATTTGGAGGATAAACACCATATGAATTGTACAATACAATTTAGTATAACATAATAATTATATCGGTTTTACAATATAGACATACTGTAAATACAATTGCGTTATGGTAGTGGTGCAGTATCATATACTGCCCTTTACAATATACCCTATCCAGGGCACACGATATGCCTTGGATTCCATGCATGTTGTACCGTGACATATACATCATACCATACGATATAGTATCAATGCATCACATGCATATAAGCTTTATGACATATCTCATTCACTATATGCGTGTCTATATATATATATATAAATTAACATAAATATATATACATATACATATGTCTATATAAGTAAAAATAATGAAAAAAACAACATTTTTAAATCATATTTTGGCGGATTGTGATTTCAAGGCAACTGGCAATAATGTCGTGAGATATGCAAGGCGCCGTGGTGGATTGATTCCCCAAGAGGGAATTCATGAATTTGATAAAAAAAATGAAAAAATGTAAAAAAAAAACTATAAAAAAATAACACCTTAAAAATAATATTCAATCGTTAATATAATAAAAAAAAATGAATTAATAACTCATCAACAAATACTTATACAAGCATAAGATTTAAATAATTCATAAAAATTATAAATTATTAAAATAGACTATTAAATTGATCAATAATTTGACAGAAAATGAAAATATAAATCTCAAAACAATGATAAATAATAACATAAAAAAATTCATACAATTTAAGGGAAGTGTAGGTTTAATGATGTTGGTGCAATGATGCACAACATTGTTTTAGGATTGAATAAATTTAGAAAGAAAAATTGAAAGTATGTTTTTTATATTTAAATTTAAATTTAAAAATTTAAATAAATATTTATTTACTGTTAAATTATAAAAAAAACATGCTTATATTTAATATGTATATTAAATGGAAAATTATTTTTACTATCATGGTGGTCCGGATCCCAAAATTTGATTTCAGTAAAAAATCTCCTGCGTTTTGCAAATAGATCGATATATCCGCGGAGACAGGCGGTGAGTGGTGGGCTCCGTCTCCGCCGCCCACCGAAGAAAAGCAAAGTTGTGATGACGTCAACCACGACCTGAAGGTGGGACACGTGGGTGGTCGTTCCGTCCCCCAACCCCAACCCCACCCCAATCGAACATGATTTAATCAGTCCGAATAGTAAATTAAAAATGTGGAATAAATTCTATTCCTTTTACAATATATTTTTATGATAAAAAAACTATATCATAATTACGCACCATTATTTATTTATTAAAAAAACTACACATCACATTACAATATATTTTTTATAAATAATTTACAATTAAATTTAATATATATATATATATATTTATTTATAATAGAACTATAAAAATATTCATTATCTCATTTAATAGATAAGAATAATTTCATATAAAAATCAAAATAATAAAAGAATTAAAAATATATATTATTATCAACGAACATTTATGTAACTTTCCATGAAATTAAATTTAGCTCGCCTAGGGGATCACATGGTTTTCATATACAAATGAAAATAATTAGTAGAAATGCTAGTATGAAAATGATATTATATTTGTATTTTTATAATTTTTTTACACTACCATACAAGAAACTAAATTTTATATATGTGACCGGAATAAACTACGTGCAATACCTTAATTTTTTTTTAAACTATTCAAAGATATATTTTAATAACTCAAATTAAAAAATATAAGGATTTTTTTAAGGTTTGAATAAAAACCTATTTCACATATTACATTGATAATTGTCATTTATTGATGAAATCTAAGTATGAAAATAATCACTTCAGCATTTTTATATGTAGTTTACACTCATGCGAAATTGAGTTTTATCTCACTGGCTATGTGAGATAAATCAGTTGTAAAAATAAAAAGAAAATTTTAAAAAACAAAAATATATTTTTACAAGTGAAATTTATCACACCAAGTGAAAAACATGTACATTTCGATGGGATCGTTGCTATTTATGTTCTTCAATCATTGTGGTTGATGAAAATTACCAAGAAACAACTTAGTCTCTTCCCTCCGAGATGTATCCATGAGCCAACTGAATCGTCCAATGTTTGGGTGAGATTTTCCCACGATATACTAGTACCTCTCGATGACTAAGGGAGTAGCAAGAAGAGAGCAACGAATAATTGGCATAAGGCAAGAACAAGCTCAAATGCCCACTCAACGACACTAGCCTCCCTATATAGCCCTCGAGGATACTCCCTGAGTGTGCATCCATTTACTCACACGTTATGAAATGTATGAGAAAATGGAAATGATTAGAATGCTTGGAACCATCGGACAAAATGCCTTGTCCTAATATGTTTCATCATATTAAATGTTATACATCAATAATAGTTGCAGAAGATTCATGAACGATAATATATAACGTTCAAATGCCTTAATCAATCGTCACTATCATAGATCAGTGCAAATTTAGCGCACGTTTTTATAAACATTAAACAAAAAGCGCTAATAAAAGGGATATCTTTATCAACGTTGTTCTTAGCACTGATAAATTATTTTAATAAAAAATATTATTAATATATATAAAAATATTATATTTATATTCAAAAACAATGTTTATTTATATACGCTAATTATAAAACGCATGTTTATAATTAATATAAATATTATATATTAATACATATATTTTAATAATTCACACACACACGCACACAAACATATATATATATAATGTTTTAAAAAAGTATTTATAAGATTATCAATATATATATTTAAATAATTGTAAAATTATAATAAATTTTTTAAATAATAAATATTTTTATTATATTTATAATTATATATATTTATATATTAATAAATATATATAATTATATAAACATATATAATTATATAATTACATAGATATATTTATAATTATATACAAATATTTATATATATATTTATTTATAATTAGAATTATAAATCGATATATATTTAAATAATTATAAAATTATGAAAAATATTTTTAATATATATATATATATTTATTTATATTTGTAAATGATTTTATATAAAAAAATTATCAAATTTATATTAGTCAAAAGTTTAATAGTTTATTTATATACATTGATTATCAAATGTGTATATAATTTAAAATAAATATAATATATTTATATTTTATTTAAACAATTATATAATATATAGATGAATATATTTATTTAGATATATTGTTGGTTGGAGTGAGTAACCCAAGTGAGGGTGAATTGAGTTCCCAATAAAAACTTCTGTAAATAAATAGACTAAAATAAAAACCCCTTTATAAAATAAACTACCCAGTTAATCAAAACAACAAATCGATATAAGATCTATCCTTTTAAAGGATTTCTTAAAGAGTGATTAGGTATCAATTAAAATATAATTTAGAAATACCTTAACTTTCGAAATCAATTTACTTAGACAGAAACATATGTAAACACTAGTTAAGATTAATTATCAAAGCAATTGTTTTGTTTGTTAATAAAAAGTTATCTTTGAATATGATGGTAAAACAAAACAAATAACACAGTGACACAACGGAGTAAACAAGAGGTTCAATCTCAAGGTGAGACTTAATCCCCTCCACTTGACAATCACCCGCTGCCAAACAAATTATAAATACAATCAAATAAATCCACAACCTGAATTAGGTATACAGTCAACATCAACAAGGTGTCCAGGCTAAAAAGTCTCTTCTACAATTATTCATGGGATGTAAGAATAGCATAGATCACACATGAACCTCTTCCACAAACATATTGGGAAATAAATTGAGGAAGAAGAGAATAAGTATTTACCAAGAATGTATAGGAGACAGTGTATGTTGGATAACAGGAAAACAACACATTGCTCAAAAGTAAAACAAACAGAACAAATAAGAATAAAAAAAGCTCAGTATGATGTGTTCTGTATGTTCGTAGTCCTCAGATCAGCATTGGTGAGGAGTCTGTGCTTTGTTCTGGAAAATTGAAGTAGAACAGAGGATCGTAGAAATCTGCAGGTATGTTTCAGTTGGTCTCTGTTTGATGTCTCAATCAATCTCAGTAATGGTTTATGTGCTTCTGTGTTGTTGATTTTCACAGAATGTGAATCAATAAGTTCATGAGAATTCACAAATTCAGTCGCACAATCCACTGTAGATTTTTTTTCGTCAGTAAGAGATCATATCAGCTGTCTATGGTATCTGTTGTTCTGTGTCCGTGAGAGAGAGAGAGAGAGAGAGAGAGAGAGATCCTTTGCGAATATATAGCAGCGTCGGTTGGAGGAGATCCACAATCCCGAATCAGCTTTTACCAAGTCTTGAAGACTTGGTCAAACTATCCAAGAATAGATCTAGTCGTTGAGTCATTCATGCCAAAAGTCTTTGGACAACAACGGCAACAAGAAGTTGGCGGTGACTCAACATCTGGCGGTGACTCGCTTCCGACGGTGACTCCTCTGGCGGTAACGATGACTTGCTTCTGGTGGTAGCCCGTCTTGGTGGTAGCTCGTCCCGACGGTAGCTCCTGTTGGCCGTGATGGTGACTCGATCTGGCGGTAGCTCATCCTGGCAGTAACGGTGACTCAGAGTCTGGCGGTAACAGTGTCTCCCAGCCAACGATGACTTTCCATAATACTTAGTAAAAATATCATAGAATCAGTCTTATCATATAAAATGCTATCATACAACATGTGAAACATTAGTACTAAAAGAATCATGTTTTGTGATCATTAAAATAAGAGACTGTAAAACACACTCCATATAAGGTGGTGCCACATTCTCCCCCTTTTTGATGATCACAAAACATGACATTTTATAAATCATGTACTAAATAAGTAATCATAAATAATCAACTTGGGGTTCGTTTGACATGTTATAGTAAGTGTATTAATATTAAACAACTTGGGGTTCGTTTGACATGTAATAGTTAGTGTATTAACCATATAGTGTAAGAAAACAAAAAGTCACGGTAAAAGTTAAATTATTTAACTTAGAGTTAAATCTAATTGATAAGGTTAAAATAATAACCTAAACTTGTCTAAATCCTATTGGTTGATAGGATTTCGACCCATCCCCACTTTACCTTCGAAATAAGACCCTTTGGAACCATTATAAACCGATTTTGACTTTAATATAAAATAATATTTTCAGATATTCCTAAGGTGCCCCTCTCCTCCCTTATAAAAGGGCACCTCCTCCCCCTCCCCCTCACACCAATTTGAGCACTCAAGCTCGGCCAACCCCTGCCAAAATCCCTTCTCCACTTCCCTAGAATAATCCTAGAGGTCCTGGTCTTCTTCAAAGACCAACCTTAGTTCCCTAAGTGGAGGATTCAAAGAGGCGTTTCAAAGAAGAGGTAATATCCATTGCTGATCTTTTCAATTTCTTTCTTCTTCAACTTATTCTTCTTTAGTTGTTTCATGATAAAGTAATAACATCAGTATTACTTACATACTGATATGTTATTATAAATATGAAACAACCCTAATTCACCTTCTATCCATCCTAAGGAAAAATGAAATCACCGCGCGTACGTACGTACGAAATACCGTCTCCACGCCGTGGTGTAATCTATTTTCCACCATCACCTTACAAGGACGGGTATAATGGTGTAATGAGTAACTATATATGATTATTATAAAGTGATATTGATACTGAAATAGTATAAATACACTTAAATACAATTCCACGATCATGGGAACAATATCATCGCTCGTGCGTACGTACGGAATACCGTCTCTACGATGTGATGCGACTCGTTCTACATGATCATCATTACATAGTAATTATATAAATGAATTGAATGAATAAATATGATATATGTTACACTAATACCATTCTGGATATAAGGTATCTATAACCTTAAAAGAAGAATAAGAATTTATTCGGAAAAACACGCATAAGAACAAAAGGCAATAAAGACCCGAGTAACAAGTAACAATGAAATATTACTAATAAGAAGCTAAGAATATGACCATATATGATATCATATCAATATGTATGATTCTGGAATAAGTCAATAACATTATTTAAACCATTATACAGGAGCTTCGGACACGTACAAAGCAAATCGGACCTAAGGTAAGGGAAAATCTCACAATCTCATTTTTATCCGAGATTGTTTATACTTTGGTATTTACTGGGGTGTATTTTATCATCCATATCCATGTTCTATCAATATGTAATGTTATTTACATCCACCTACAATTGTTTAAATCCAAATTTACCCTTCGGTGAGTTTTTAGTAAAAGATATGAAAAAAATCTTTTTTCATTTTTCGTACGAGGTACTTTTTGACTTTTCCGACAAACGTACGAGAAGAATGTTTTTTTTAACTTATACGGCATGAATGGATTTTTAAAACATTATTTCCAAGAAGCTTCCTTTACAAGTTTTCAAGTTTATTTTTAATCAACTACTTTTAGTTTAGAATTGTATGACATGTTAAGAAAGGAAAAGTGTTTTTGAAGAAGAAAGGATATTTTCCTCAAGAATGGAGTTCAAGTGTTTTATCAAAATTATTTTCCATCTAAGATAATAAAGGGTTCTGTTTTTATCTCTATTATTACATTGATTTGATTATGTTGTGATGGAATTATTTTTATGAATCGTATATAAATTGTTTTATGATGTCATGATGTTTAAGATTCTCATTTTTATTACATGGGTTATGTAATGATGTATGATTTATGATTTTGTGGCACACATAAGAATGATATCATTATGAGATGGGTGAGACCTATATCTCCCTCCAATGCATTGAGTAAAGATTTTATATCTCATGAGATAGACATGGCTGGAACGGTAGGTTATACCGGTTCGGTGAAACAGGACTGAAACGAGGGTGACTCGGTTCAGAAAGGGACTTTGTCCACTAAGATAGTCTTGGCAATGAGTCTTGACTAACAAGAAATGATTCTCTATGATTATGTGTGTATGCCACAAAGTTTCATGTTTTAAGTTATGATTATTGTGATTACATTTCACTGCCATGATTTATCCCATGTTATGAAATTATGATCTCTTTTGCAGGTTAAGATTTCCAAAAGTTATGTGTTTATGTATATGATGTGATTGATATTTCTTTTGTTTACCCTTACTGAGCATTTGAGCTCACCCTTTTGTATGTTTTCTTTCCTCGGGTCAGGAAGAAGGTTATTAAGTAAGATATGCCAAAAGGGACTATAGATATGATGAAATAAATGAGAGACAGTGTAGACGCTTTATGAACCAGTTGTTTATGTTTCCCAGTTTCAAAAGACACTATACCTATACGGTCCTTTCGTGGTTTTGTTATATGTTGTAATAAGTATGCTTCAATTTTGAAGTATTAACAATGTATGTAAAGTATGAGTCGTTATACTAGTCTTGGGCCCCTCGTGCAATCAACAGATGTGGCTTCTTTCTTCTACGATGGTCCTTTGATCTCAACTGGAATCGTGATGCTCCCCCGTCCGCGGTTTGGGTAAGCTTTCCAGACCTACCTCTCCCTTTCTAGAATCCATCAATTATCTGAATGCTGGGAAACTTGGTTGGTAGATACTTGTGTTCAGAAAGCCAGATGTCAGCGGTTTGCCATCCTATCTCCCCTCGTGTATGTGTCGAGGCCGATGTGTCAAAGGATCTCACGGAGTGGCTGTGGCTTTCAGTTGGAGAAGAGTTTTGTTGGAAACAAAGGATCGTGTTTGAATCGTGGCATGCTTTTTGTCTGGGGTGCCACCGATTTGGACATTTGGCCCCTGCTTTGTAGTCGCAGGCACAGGGTTAGACAGGTTGAGACCAGTGGTTTTGAGGGGAATGTGGTGCAGATTGCCCTTGTTATGAACCAGATGGTGCGGGATATTGATAGCATGGTCGAGCAAGTGGAGGCGTGCGGGGCTGTTCCAGAGGTGCTGGCTCTCGCTAGCCCAGGTGCGGAGGCCAGTGTTAAGAAGGATCAACATTCCTTGGCCCCTCCAGTGGTAGTGGAATGTGTGAAGACAAAGGAGGCCAAGCCGCGGGGTTGTGGATGTGTTTGCCCATCTAAAGCAGGACTTGGGAATTCATGAGACAACCATGGATGATCACATAACTGTGAGCTTGCCAGTGGGTGATGTTCAAAGTCCCGGGGCTCGGGGCTGGGAGGACACAAACCTGCAGCCTCAGTTTATGGGAAGAGGACATGAACAGCCCACAGGACTGGAGTTGATGCAGGGAAAATCTTTCATGTCGGCTGCAACTGGATCTCAAAGTGGACAGAGAAGGCTGGATGGTGAGAATGTCTTAAGACCCCTAGACCCAAACATCTTCAGAACCAACCTCGTAGGTCTTGGGAAGGCTGGGGATGGGGAGAAGGGATCTAGTTTGGGGAATAAATCAGGTAAGGTGTCTCTGAGTATGCAGATGACCCACAATGTCGGAGCGGTAATAGAGTTGGGAAACCGTTTTCATGGTATGGAGGTCCATAATCCACCAGTATCTCACAAGGAGGAGTATTCCGATGATGACAGTTTCAGTCACCCCTTAGTGGATAGCTTGGACTGCATTCAAGGGAAAGGACCCCACAACCCTAGAAGGAAGGGGAAAAAGGCATGCGTGACTTAGGGAAATGCATTGTGGCTCAGGGGAAAAAACCAAAGGGATGCAAGGACTACTCATACTTGTCAAAACCAATGGAGACTCGGTCGGCCAAGAAGGGTAGAAAAAAGAAAGGTAAAGATGTCCGGAAAGGGGAAATTGAAGAATCGAGCAGGAATTTAAGAAATAGGGAAGAAGATGAGGAGTGCTTAAAACTTATCTTGCACTCCAAGGAAGAAATGATTGTAACTAGTCTCCGACCCAATGTCTCAGAAGAGGAGATCAAAAGAATTTATGATTGTCGATTGCAAGTTGATGCTAATGAGCAAGAAGTGTGGATAGACAAACAAGATCGCATACTGGCTCAGGGATTCAACCAGAGAAAAATCAACACAGAGGAATTTATTCGAACAATGGAAAGGATGCTCACTCACTTTGAAGAGCTAATCATATACGACCCGAAAATCCAGGTTAGCACGCTGCACTGGGAGCTTTATAGAGTTGCTGAGTCAAGTAATCTCAGCCTGGTGTTTAATCATTTTGTCAGCTCTTTCAGCACGTAGTGGTTTTTGTTGATGAACAATGGTTGACAATTTTCCCTTAAAATGGCTTTTATTAATAAAAATTTCATTTGGAGGATAAACACCATATGAATTGTACAATACAATTTAGTATAACATAATAATTATATCGGTTTTACAATATAGACATATTGTAAATACAATTGCGTTATGGTAGTGGTGCAGTATCATATACTGCCCTTTACAATATACCCAATCCAGGGCATACGATATGCCTTGGATTCCATGCATGTTGTACCGTGACATATACATCATACCATACGATATAGTATCAATGCATCACATGCATATAAGCTTTATGACATATCTCATTCACTATATGCGTGTCTATATATATATAAATTAACATAAATATATATACATATACATATGTCTATATAAGTAAAAATAATGAAAAAAACAACATTTTTAAATCATATTTTGGCGGATTGTGATTTCAAGGCAACTGGCAATAATGTCGTGAGATATGCAAGGCGCCGTGGTGGATTGATTCCCCAAGAGGGAATTCATGAATTTGATAAAAAAAAATGAAAAAATGTAAAAAAAAAAAAACTTTAAAAAAATAACACCTTAAAAATAATATTCAATCGTTAATATAATAAAAAAAATGAATTAATAACTCATCAACAAAATGAAAATAACTCATCAATAATTTGACAGAAAATGAAAATATAAATCTCAAAACAATGATAAATAATAACATAAACAAATTCATACAATTTAAGGGAAGTGTAGGTTTAATGATGTTAGTGCAATGATGCACAACATTGTTTTAGGATTGAATAAATTTAGAAAGAAAAATTGAAAGTATGTTTTTTATATTTATATTTAAATTTAAAAATTTAAATAATTATCTATTTACTGTAAAATTATAAAAAAAAAACATGCTTATATTTAATATGTATATTAAATGGAAAATTATTTTTACTATCATGGTGGTCCGGATCCCAAAATTTGATTTCAGTAAAAAATCTCCTGCGTTTTGCAAATACATCGATATATCCGCGGAGACAGGCGGTGAGTGGTGGGCTCCGTCTCCGCCGCCCACCGAAGAAAAGCAATGTTGTGATGACGTCAACAACGACCTGAAGGTGGGACACGTGGGTGGACGTTCCGTTCCCCAACCCCAACCCCACCCCAATCGAACGTGATTTAATCAGTCCGAATAGTAAATTAAAAATGTGGAATAAATTCTATTCCTTTTACAATATATTTTTATGATAAAAAAAACTATATCATAATTACGCACCATTTTTTATTTATTAAATAAACTACACATCACATTACAATATATTTTTTATAAATAATTTACAATTAAATTTAATATATATATATATATATATATATATTTATAATAGAACTATAAAAATATTCATTATCTCATTTAATAGATAAGAATAATTTCATATAAAAATCAAAATAATAAAAGAATTAAAAATATATATTATTATCAACGAACATTTATGTAACTTTCCATGAAATTAAATTTAACTCGCCTAGGGGATCACATGGTTTTCATATACAAATGAAAATAATTAGTAGAAATGCTAGTATGAAAATGATATTATATTTGTATTTTTATAATTTTTTTACACTACCATACAAGAAACTAAATTTTATATATGTGACCGGAATAAACTACGTGCAATACCTTAATTTTTTTTAAAAACTATTCAAAGATATATTTTAATAACTCAAATTAAAAAATATAAGGATTTTTTTAAGGTTTGAATAAAAACCTATTTCACATATTACATTGATAATTTTGATTTATTGATGAAATCTAAGTATGAAAATAATCACTTCAGCATTTTTATATGTAGTTTACACTCATGCGAAATTGAGTTTTATCTCACTGGCTTTGTGAGATAAATCAGTTGTAAAAATAAAAAGAAAATTTTAAAAAACAAAAATATATTTTTACAAGTGAAATTTATCTCACCAAGTGAAAAACATGTACATTTCGCTGGGATCGTTGCTACTTATGTTCTTCAATCATTGTGGTTGATGAAAATTACCAAGAAACAACTTAAAGTCTCTTCCCTCCGAGATGTATCCATGAGCCAACTGAATCGTCCAATGTTTGGGTGAGATTTTCCCACGATATGCTAGTAACTCTCGATGACTAAGGGAGTAGCAAGAAGAGAGCAATGGATAATTGGCGTAAGGCAAGAACAAGCTCAAATGCCCACTCAACGACACTAGCCTCCCTATATAGCCCTCGAGGATACTCCCTGAGTGTGCATCCATTTACTCACACGTTATGAAATGTATGAGAAAATGGAAATGATTAGAATGCTTGGAACCATCGGACAAAATGCCTTGTCCTAATATGTTTCATCATATTAAATGTTATACATCAATAATAGTTGCAGAAGATTCATGGACGATAATATATAACGTTCAAATGCCTTAATCAATCGTCACTATCATAGATCAGCGCAAATTTAGCGCACGTTTTTATAAACATTAAACAAAAAGCGCTAATAAAAGGGATATCTTTATCAACGCTGTTCTTAGCACTGATAAATTATTTTAATAAAAAATATTATTAATATATATAAAAATATTATATTTATATTCAAAAATAATGTTTATTTATATACGCTAATTATAAAACGCATGTTTATAATTAATATAAATATTATATATTAATACATATATTTTAATAATTCACACACACACACACACACACATATATAATGTTTAAAAAAAGTATTTATAAGATTATCAATATATATATTTAAATAATTGTAAAATTATAATAATTTTTTTAAATAATAAATATTTTTATTATATTTATAATTATATATATTTATATATTAATAAATATATATAATTATATAAACATATATAATTATATAATTACATAGATATATTTATAATTATATACAAATATTTATATATATATTTATTTATAATTAGAATTATAAATCGATATATATTTAAATAATTATAAAATTATGAAAAATATTTTTCAATAATATATATTTATTACATTTATAATTATATACAAATATTTATAAATATATTTATTTATAATTATATATATATATATATATATATTTATATTTGTAAATGATTTTATATAAATAAATTATCAAATTTATATTAGTCAAAAGTTTAATAGTTTATTTATATACATTGATTATCAAATGTGTATATAATTTAAAATAAATATAATATATTTATATTTTATTTAAACAATTATATAATATATAGATGAATATATTTATTTAGATATATTGTTGGTTGGAGTGAGTAACCCAAGAGAGGGTGAATTTAGTTCCCAATAAAAACTTCTGTAAATAAATAGACTAAAATAAAAACCCCTTTATAAAATAAACTACCCAGTTAATCAAAACAACAAATCGATATAAGATCTATCATTTTAAAGGATTTCTTAAAGAGTGATTAGGTATCAATTAAAATATAATTTAGAAATACCTTAACTTTTGAAATCAATTTACTTAGACAGAAACATATGTAAACACTAGTTAAGATTAATTATCAAAGCAATTGTTTTGTTTGTTAATAAAAAGTTATCTTTGAATATGATGGTAAAACAAAACAAATAACACAGTGACACAACGAAGTAAACAAGAGGTTCAGTCTCAAGGTGAGACTTAATCCCCTCCACTTGACAATCACCCGCTGCCAAACAAATTATAAATACAATCAAATAAATCCACAACCTGAATTAGGTATACAGTCAACATCAACAAGGTGTCCAGGCTAAAAAGTCTCTTCTACAATTATTCATGGGATGTAAGAATAGCATAGATCACACATGAACCTCTTCCACAAACATATTGGGAAACAAATCGAGGAAGAAGAGAATAAGTATTTACCGGGAATGTATAGGAGACGGTGTATGTTGGATAACAGGAAAACAACACATTACTCAAAAGTAAAACAAACAGAACAAATAAGAATAAAAAAAGCTCAGTATGATGTGTTCTGTATGTTCGTAGTCCTCAGATCAGCATTGATGAGGAGTTTGTGCTTTGTTCTGGAAAATTGAAGTAGAACAGAGGATCGTAGAAATCTGCAGGTATGTTTCAGTTGGTCTCTGTTTGATGTCTCAATCAATCTCAGTAATGGGTTATGTGCTTCTGTGTCGTTGATTTTCACAGAATGTGAATCAACAAGTTCATGAGAATTCACAAATTCAGTCGCACAATCCACTGTAGATTTTTTTCATCAGTAAGAGATCATATCAGCTGTCTATGGTATCTGTTGTTCTGTGTCCGTGAGAGAGAGAGAGAGAGAGAGAGAGAGATCCTTTGTGAATATATAGCAGCATCGGTTGGAGGAGATCCACAATCCCCGAATCAGCTTTTACTAAGTCTTGAAGACTTGGTCAAATTATCCAAGAATAGATCTAGTCGTTGAGTCATTCACGCCAAAAGTCTTTGGACAACAACGGTAACAAGAAGTTGGCGGTGACTCAACATCTGGCGGTGACTCGCTTCTGGCGGTGACTCCTCTGGCGGTAACGATGACTTGCTTCTGGTGGTAGCCCGTCTTGGTGGTAGCTCGTCCCGATGATAGCTCCTGTTGTCCGTGATGGGGACTCGATCTGGCGGTAGCTCATCCTGGCAGTAACGGTGACTCAGAGTCTGGCGGTAACAGTGTCTCCCAGCCAATGATGACTTTCCATAATACTTAGTAAAAATATCATAGAAGCAGCCTTATCATATAAAATGCTATCATACAACATGTGAAACATTAGTACTAAAAGAATCATGGTTTGTGATCATTAAAATAAGAGACCGTAAAACACACTCCATATAAGGTGGTGCCACATTCTCCCCCTTTTTGATGATCACAAAACATGACATTTTATAAATCATGTACTAAATAAGTAATCATAAATAATCAGAGATTTATTTGAGTTTAAAAACAATATGCTTACCAATATAAAACTAAATGCCCAATTTTTCTCCCCCTTTGAGATTATCAAAAAATAAAAACAGTTGTTAAACTTATAGAGTAAATAGAAGAACACAAGGAATTGCGTTATCTAGGTGCCAAAAAGATATAAGTACAAAAAATAAGTATGAAAGGGAAAATACAAATGATCCCTATCAAAAAATAACATAAAAACAGATTCATTGTGTAGAAGACAGGGGCTGATCAACTTTCTCTTTCCCTTTGTCTTTTGATCTGTCTTTTTCACTGTCTTGTGATGAGACTGTAGAAGTGTATGCCGGGGAAAAGGTTGTAATGGATGGTTGTGTGGTAGCTGGAGGAAGTGGCTCTTGAAATAGAACTGGTCTGAGTTGTCTTATTTCTTAAACTAGTGACAAACTCAGAGGCTGATACAGTGGAGGTATAAGACTGTCTGACTGAGTGATTAGAGCATGCCTGTACTGAACTGATTTTGTGGATGTGGTTGAAAGAATTGTTGAAACATGGATTGTTTCTCTAGAAATTACAGTGGTTTGATGGACATGAAGGTAGGGTTTTAGGAGATTGATGAAGTCCATAATTATTAAACCTCCCCTTTCTATCACATTAAAGAATTCGTTCTTCTCATCCATAAATCTTTGAAGAGCTGGTGTGAGAATATTTAGTTGAATCACCTGTTATTTGAAGGCTCTTGTCACTGGTGGTATCCGTAAGTTCTTAGTAAGAAATGTGAAATTATCAGACATTTCATGTTTGGTATAGATCCTGGACAAGTAGTACTTGATAACTTTCTTTATGACTTCTTTATCTTGTCTAAGATCTTCAGTATAGCCTCTTATGAAATCAAGGATATGTTCTCCATGAAGATGTATCTGCAAAATTTACTCTCCATGAGTGCTCACATCACCCATAACATTTCTGATTTCTTCTCTGATTATCTATTACAGTAGATCTCTATCAAGTTGTATTGGTGCAGGAGGAGGTACAAATGAAGTAGAGGCAATAGAATATAAACTACCCAACTTCTAAGAAATGGATTTCATGGATTCTAATACAAAGGATGTCATACTCTCTACTGGAAGATTTTAAATTTTCTACTTCAGATGAAAATATTCTATTATCCACTTCCATTGATTGAATATGAAACCTTATTCGAGGTTGGATATGCGAGATAACTATATCAACCAAATATCTGGTGCTCTCTTCACTGAGTTTGGCTATCGGAGATGGTTGAGATCTTGAGGTATTTGTAAAATCTGAAATCAAGTTCATTCTCAATGAGTCTAAATCTGAATTCACGTTTCTTTGTAAAGAAATCAAATCATCTTGTGTCACTACATCAAGAGGTAAAAAAGGTTGAATAGTTGGATTACATGGGGATAAAAGGTTGTAACTCTTTAGCTTGATCGATATGATCCACTAGGGATCCTTCTCTTCTGAATTTTTTTTAGACTCATCATCTGATTCTGTATAAGTAAGTCCAAGTCTAACAAAACCTAGATACTTATCCCATTCTTCAAAATAACTGACTGATGGTCTAAAATATGGTAGTATGGGTGAGTATCTGGGCACTTGAGAACTTTGACCAATTTCAGGTGTTGAGGGCACACATGTTGTGTGTTGCAGTTGCAAGTTGGCTGTTTGTGGAGACTAATCCACTAAAACTGACTAATTAATTGGAATGGTAGTCAACTCCCCCTCACTTATAATTAGTAGAACTTATGTCTGAATGATTTCCAAGTTTTCTATTGGTTATGATTTATCCATTTGATCCTCAAGATTTAGAGTTTTCTCCCCCTCATTTGCAGCTTCTATACCTTTTGTAGTAACTATTAGAACATCAGGCATCATGGTATCCTTTGGTTGATTTTTATCTCTATGATAACTAGATACCATAGGTGAAGAGGATTGATGTTGAACTGTCTCTTGTTTAAGATCAGGATCATTTCCATTTTTATCATTTCCCTCACGATCATTACCACCTTTTTGATCATCTCTGTGACAAGGGCCACCATTTTTTTTCCATCATTAGAATCCTCATCAACATGAACTTCATCATTCTGATCCTCATCATCCTGTCAGGAAGATTCATCAGACTTTTCAAGATCTACAATCTCTTTATCTTCTTCTTTAGAAACAATATCATTAACTCTATTACCATTCTAATCACTTGAAGTCTTATAGGTAGTAAGTTTAAATTGAGATTATCTAGAAACTTCAGTATATTCTTCATAATCATTTTCAGGTAAGATAGTTTCTCTAGTAAGAAGAGAGCCTGATGAACTGACATGTCCGCTTGATACTCCAGGTGGAGATTTAATGATACCTGGATCACTCCCTTCTTCATCTAAAACAACTTCTTCTTCTTCCACTTCTGCTTCTTCTACTACTGGATCATCTCTTTTAGCAACAACATCAACATTAGAGTATTCAACTATCTCATCAGATTCAAGACCTGGATCCACCATGTCCTTAGGTCTATTTGGGTGATCAATAAGGTTAAAATCATTATACACTTTTTCATTTTCTCTGACCCAACATACCTTCTAGGGATTCCGACTCACTTTAACTCTTTTAAAAATTATTTTTGATAGGAAAAAACCACCAAAATTGTCTTCAGCTTCTTCTCCAGCTTTAACATAAACCTTTGCATCTAAGATGGTAGAAATAATTTTGGGATAAATAAGGGATTTTGATCTGGAGCTCTTCTTTCAAATCTCATGCATATGAATCATCAAAAATCCACACAGATTTATTCTCTTCCCTTTCTTCAACATATACAGAAAGTAAACATCTTGATACCTCATTGTATTGAGGTCCCCTTTCCTTGGACACAAAAAATGTTGTACAAATTTGAAAAGCAACTTACATTCACCATCAATCTCGGCATCAATAGGTCTTCTTAGTGTTCCATATCCAGTTAACTATAGGAGAGCCCTTTCATAATTGAAATTTTCACTATCACTTGGTATACTTCCTTTATAATACTCATATACTTTTTTATGAGGAACCTTTAATCATTTCTCTCATTCTCCTAAAGAGAAAGAAATCTCTTCTCTATTTATGGTGCTTCGAATTCTATCGGATTTCTTCCAAAAAATAAATCTCATATTCTGATAAAATTAAAATACTACCCATAGATAATACATTTTATGATTCAAGTTAAACAATTTCATCTACTTCTTCTTTGCTATTACCTTCAACACTAGCGTATTTCTAGTTAGAATCCACTTTGCATCAATTTCTTTTTCTGCTCCGACTACACAATTTCTTCAATACGGGTTTAGTGAAATGGTTTCTGGGTACTTTTAATTTCTTGGAATGCCTCATCTCTTCTGGATTTGATTATGCAACTTGTTTCACATGGGTCATTCAGATCAGTAGAAGGATTCAGGTGGAACAAGGAAGAAGGAATATCAGTTCGAGAGGAAGGAAAAGGTTCAGGAGATCAAGGGTTAGAGGTAGTGAATTGATTTAGAGTTATCCCAATGGTTTTATCATTTAGGGATTCTAAATAAATAATAATAAAATTAAAATAACAAAAAATTAATCAGTAAAAGAAAATAGCAACAGTAATAAAGCAACTATAACATAAAAAGGAATGGTGTCTCGTTCAACGGTGACTCATCAACAACGACTCATCAACGATGACTCATCAATGGCGACTCATCAATGGTGATTCATCAATGGAGACTCATCAATGACGACTCATCAAAGTTGACTCATCAACGACGACTCATCAATGAAAACTCATCAATGGTGACTCATCAATGATGACTTATCAACGGTGATTCATCAATGGTGACTCCATCAAATGTGACTCATCAATGGTGACTCCATCAATGGTGACTAATCAATAATGACTCCATAAATGATGACTTATTAATGGTGAATTATCAATGGTGAATTATCAACAGTGACTTATCAACCAAAATTTATCATTCCTAATTCATGTTTGATGTAGTCTAATCATTCACAATTCAAAGGATTTGTGAAGTTATCATCTAGCTAATGTCCAGTTATAATAAATTCTAAAGTTATATCACTCTTTTGATAATTATCTCTCAAAAATTTATGTCTTACATCAATTTTTTTGTTCTAGAGTGAGATACTGGATTTTTTGAAATGTTTATCGCACTTGTGTTATCACAATTTATAGGCATATGTCTAAATTGGTATCCAAATTCAAGTAAAGTATGTTTCATCCACAAGATTTGTGCACAGTAACTTCCTAAAACTATGTATTCAACTTTAGTAGTAGATAGTTCAACAAAATTTTTCTTCTTACTACACCATGATACAAGAGATTTTCCTAAAATATGACATGTTCTTGATGTGTTTTTTTCTATCTAACTTACAACCACCAAAATCAGCATTTGAATAGATTACTAAATCAAAATCATGTTCTCTTGGATAGAATAATCCTAAATTGGTTGTGTATTTGAGGTATTTAAAAATTCTTTTTACAACTAATAAATTTGTCTCTTTTGTATTTGCTTGAAATCGAGCACATATACATACACTAAACATAATATCAGGTCAATTAGAATTTAAGTATAAAAGATTTCCAATCATACCTCTGTAACTAGTTTGATCTACTGATTTCTCAGCTTCATCAAGGTCTAGTTTACAAGTGGTACTCATGGGAGTATCAATGATTTTGGTACTTTCTAGGACAAAACATTTTAAAATATCTTTAGTGTATTTACTTTGATTTAAGATAATTCATTATTTATTTTAAAAAAAATGAAATCTAAGAAAGAATTTGAGTTCACCCATTAAAGTCATTTCAAATTCATTTTGCATTAGTTTTGAAAAATTAATACATAAGGAATATTTAGTAGATCCAAAAATAATATCATCTACATATATTTATACTATTAAAACATCTTTTGAAATTCTTCTTATAAATAGTTTTGGATCAACTATACCTTTTTAAAAACTTTTTGAAATAAGGAAAGAGGTAAGCCTATCATACCAAGCTCTAGGAGCCTGTTTTAAACCATAAAAATCTTTTGTTAATTTAAAAAAATGATTTAAAAAATGATGATTTTGAAATCCCGAGGGTTGTTCAACAAAAACACACTCAATTATAAATTCATTTAATAATTCTCTTTTAAAATACATTTGATATAGTTTTAAGTCCAAATGTGTTTTATAGGAAAGTAATATCCTAATGGCTTAAAGTCTTGATACAGGTGAAATTTTTTCTCCATAATCAATACCTTATTATTGATTATAACCTTGTGTAGCTACTCTATATTTATTTCTTACTATAATTCCAGACTCATCAACCTTGTTTCTAAACACCCACTCAGTGCCAATAGTTAAGGTGTCTTTATTTCAGTCAATAAGTTCCCAAGAATTGTTTCTTTCAAACTGATTAAGTTCTTCTTGCATAGTTATTACCTAAAATTCATCATTTATGGTATCATTAATGTTCTTAGGTTTAATCTGTGACAAGAAGGCTTGATGTTCAATTTTATTTCTTAGGGAAGCTCTGGTCTGTGTACCTCTATCTAGGTTTCCTATTATAACATCTAATGAGTGATTTCTATGAGTCCCTAGGGAAGCTCTAGTCTATGTACCTCCATTGTTTTGTTTCTCTTGTTAAAAACTCTATAATATTTACTAAAAGTTGAATATCCAAGGAAAATTTCTTCATCACTATTGGAAGAAAATTTATCCAAATTATCCTTTGTATTTAGAATAAAAACTTTAAAACAAAAAACTCTTATGTATATTTATATTGATATCAAATAATTTAACATACATTTACATGTATAACTACATGTATGTTTGTGTATTTGTGTATATAGATGTGTGTATACACTGTAACGACCCAAAATTTCATCAATGGAAATCCCTCTTGATCTAATTAAATGTATCTTTATGAAAAATGTTTATATAAAATGTAAAATTCTTTGGGTTTGTGTTAATAATTGTGACCTTTGCTAATATAGCCATTGAACAATGATCACATGATTAGTATAAATATAGGGCTTTAACAAATACAATTTACTCAGACAAAGGAAGCAATGTCCTCATCCAGTAGACGTTCCCCCTACGAAGCCCATTTGTCAGAGCTCAAAAAGGAGGTGGAGTCATTGGGCTTCAATCTTGACCAAGCCCGGGCCGAGCTTGAATATGTTTAAGCTCGAGCAGGACCGCCTATGAGAGAAATGGAAGTTGATAGATATTACCACCCGAGCAATGTTATCCGAGCCACCCCAAGAGTCTGTCACCATCGACACATTACTCTTTGGTCTAATGCGGGTGTTATAAGGGGTTATGTAACAAGACCCTAGTACTATGGTTATGTACATTATTTTTTTATATAATAATTAATATACTTTCATTTTATTATTGTTACCTTATAAATAGTTTTTAAAGCTCAAATAATATTTTTAGTTAAAGTTCAACTAAGAGATCTATTTTGATGAATTAATGGATTTTTGAATTAAATAATATTTTAATAAAATATTATTATTATTGTTAAATTAATTTTTATTAAATATAAATGATTGTATAATTTTATGAATTCAATCGTAATTTTTATTAAGGTTTGAAATCCATTTTTTTCAAAATCCGTGAATTTTCGATAAATGTCGGTTTTTATTTTAAAAGTGAAAATTAACATATTTAGAAAATTATTCAGATAAAATAAATACTACTTATGGAATCAGCACATCAAAATTATCCAATGGTGAATTTTTCATAATTTTCTGAGATAGTCAAATTTTTGGGTAAAAATTAAATACCGTTTAAATATAATGTTTTTTATGACATCATAATGACCCAATAGTGATGTAATAAAATACTATAAGCCTTATTTTCAGACAATATATGTTTTAAAATTAAAATAATGTAATTTTGGGTTTGTTTGAATTATTTTACAAAGCATTAATGGACCCTTCAAGACTTATTAAACATCTTGTCTTTTTAAATTGTTTTTCTCGGGAGTGTGACTCACCTCCACATAAGAAACCCCATTATTTTAAGAATTTTGGACTTTGGCCTTATAAAATATTTTTTTCCACTTTCCTTTTCCAAAAAGCATGGGCAAAAACCATGGCCTGGTTTGTGGTTTGAATTAGTTTAATGTGAGGGTCCCAAACCTAAATAATAAAGAATTCCCTCACCTTTCCTATATAAGCCCACCCAAGCTCCCACTTCCTCCCCACTCAAAGCCTTTGGAGTTTTTCCAAACACTTCCCTCCTCTCTCTAGAATCCTCCCAAGGTTCCCCAAGATCCTAATAAGCCTCTCTCAAGCCTCTCTCAAGCCTTTGGAAGCACACTTCCAAGTAATGGGTTTTTCTTCCTTTCTCATTTTTGTCCAATTTTCTTAATGCTGTTATGCCCTTTTAATTTCAATTATAAATGTTGGGGTATGGTTTCACACCTACCCCATACTGATATCTTTATGTTTTAATTATGGTTACCCCTTTCTCTCTCATTAAATTCCTCCCATGTACACCCGTTACTATGCCGAAATTCCGAAAGGAATTTCTCTCTCCTCTTTTACATTCAAGCAATTATTTTTTATCATGACTCTAAATTCCATTATAATTGTTGGGACATGTATCTATATGAACAACTTACTGTCCATTTCATATACATATGACGAGACACCCCTTCTCTCTCATCAACCATTTTTATGAATTTTTACGTCACGCTGTTACGTTGCCGAAATTGCACCGATTATTCAAGCCAATGTCATTATGTAGTGAATACCATGCCCATTTCTCTATCAAGGGTATTAAACTTTATGAACATTTACTTATTGATTATAAAGTTTCATATATGAATTTCACATTCCTTTATCGTGGAATAAATGATGATGTTTTATGAATCCATGTTATATGATCCATGTGGCACACTTATGCATGAAATGAAATGTTTAAGAAGGGTGCGCCCTTATAGCGCTCCAATGCATTGGGTAAAGTATAGTATCATGATACGTCATGTGTAATGTGTGTTTACTCATGATAATTCAAGTGCAACAAGGTTTTACTCGTGCTTCATGTGCAATGAGGATTTACTCATGCTCCATGTGCAATGAGCCTTGGCTTATGCTAATTCCATGTTAAGTGTTGTTGCCACATTTCCATGTTATGATTATCATGATTTATCATGCCTTTATGTTTATGATTCTATTGTGATCTAATGATATGCCTATTGTCTAACATGTACTTTATTCCTCATGTTACTCCATGTTTATTCCCTTACTGGGCTTTATAGCTCACCCTTTTCTTATGCATGTCCTCAGGTTATCCCATGCAATGCTAAGTACGAGGGAATATAGTGGTCATTTAAAGGAATTTTTCAATAAAGATATTGTATTTCATGTTTTAAGTTGTTATATAATGATCCTAAGCCCCAAAGAAACTAGAACTCTTGATATTCTATGTTGTATCAAGTGAAGTTTATGTAATAAATTATGTTTAATTGTGTAATAAAATACCAGGGTTGTCATAGTTGGTATCAGAGGATAGGTTTAGATATTTTTGGTATTAGGATTAGAAAACCCTAGTAAATCCTTAGAGACAAGGCTAAGTATAATTAAAACATCCCTAAGTTTTGGTAAGTATTGAGTAAGTGTTTTATCAACCAAATACATCCCTGTCTGGATACGAGCAGGTAGAGGCGGATCTAGCACAGATGTATCCTTGGGGTAAAACTTGAAAACACCGCTTTGAGCTAGAGTCGAACGGGAACTGGTGCATGACAACGGGCCTTGCTGCACTCTTGGTTATGACACTATTGGGGGATATTCTTTGGTAAATTCACAAGATTAGTATGAACCTTTATTAAGGGAATTAAAAAAAATGCCCCTAAGAATGTATGTTAGAAAGTAGATCTTGGATAACATAGATTGAAGCCTATAGATTCATAAGTTAAAGAAATAAAGGTTATTTATAAGTTATCAGCTTTTGTCTTTAGATTAATTTTTATGTATTACCCATATCTCTTCTTTTATTCTAGCCAATGGCCGGTAATAGGAGGACTCGGGCTAACAACCGATGTGAAGATCAATGTGACGATTGTACTAATGAGATTCCCAATCTGATGGGAGCAGGAATCACAAACTTTGTCACACTTCTCTCTCAGCTAACTCTAGCTTTGAATAGAAACAGGGGTCAAGAGGAAAGTTCAACCCCCCTATGAAAGAACAAGTCGCTACTGAGAGCTTCATGAGACAAAAGACTCCTACTTTTAATGGATCATCCGATCCCTCAATTGCTGAACAATGGATCAACTCCACTGAAGAGATCTTCTCCACCCTTCAATGTTCTGAAAAAGAGAAGGTTCTCCTGGATGCTTATCGTATGGAGGGTGAATCTGATCAATGGTGGACTTTGATAAAAAATATGAATCCTAAGGAAGAGATCGAGGTGTTGGAATGGAAGGATTTCCGAAAGATGTTTTTTGACAAATATTTTCCACGCACCCTCTGACTTAAGATAGAAAGGGACTTCCTTGCCCTCAAGTAAAAAGATGACGAATCTGTTGTAGCGTATGAGGAAAACTTCACAAGGCTTGCACGATACACTTCTGGATTTGTTGTTACCCCCGAATGCAAGGTTGACCGCTTCTTTGGTGGGCTGAAACCTAGCCTGCAAAAAGCACTGGTGATCCGTGACTTTGACAGCTATGAAGAAATTGTCTGATGTGACCTCAAGGTTAAAACAGAGATTGAAGAATCTTAGGGGTATCATGGAGATAAGAAGCATAAGGTGGACTTCAATGCTGGTGGTTTGATGGATAAATCCAACGGTGCTAAGAAGATCCAGCACCCCACTTTCCAAAGGTGCGGAAAGAATCACCCTAGAAATTTCTTGAAGGGGACAATGAAATGCTTTAGATGTGGAAGAGAAGGGAACCTAGCTATTAACTATCGGCAAGAAAAACCCGCAGCTACGACAGAGGAGAGGAACACTCCGTCCGAACCTCAACACGTTGTTCATTGCTACAAATGCAAAGAACCAAGGCACTTTGAAAATCAGTTCCCTAAGCAAAGGATTTTTAGAGGCAACCAACAACCTCCAAGGCAGCAAAGGAGAGCTTTTTCCATCACTACTGCCGAAGTGAACCCCAAAAATGAAGTGGTGATAGGTACGCTATTTATTCATTCAAAAATAGCGAACATACGTTTTGATTTAGGTTCTACACATCCTTTTATATCTCTAAAGTTTATTAGAACAATCCCAGCACCACCACAAATCATGGAAGTGAAGATGTCAGTGAGTACAAAAAATGGGTCAATCATTGCATCCCATGAATATAACTCCTCCCCTGTCATAATATGTGGATTGAAATTCCTGGAGAACCTTGTCATACTCCCTCTGGTGGAATTTGATGCAATTCTTGGAATGGATTGGCTTTTCTTATATAGAGCCAACATAAATTGCCGTGAGAGGGAAATCACTCTCCATAGAGAGAATCGACCCCCGATTCTTTACAAGTGCAATGAGGAAGATGAATCTTATTTAGCTTCATCATCTAAAGCATGGATATTATTTCCATATGAGCACGCGTATCTAGCTCAGATGATTGAGTCTAAGGAGGCAACCATCCTAGAAGACATGCCTATTGTGAGGGAATTCACTGAAGTGTTTCCTGAGAAATTTCCTAGTCTTCCTCCAAGAATAGATGTTGAATTTTCAATTGATCTTATACCTGGGGTGTTGCCAATATCCAAGACTCCGTATATAATGGCTGTTGTGGATATTGAGGAGCTGAAGAAACAACTATAAAAGAATCTGAATAAAGGGTTTATACGCCCAAGTGCTTCACCATGGGGTGTACCGGTCCTCTTAATCAAGAATAAAGATGGGTCAATGAGCCTTTACATCGATTATCATGAGCTTAACAAAATCACGATAAAGAAAAAATATCCTCTCCCATGAATTGATGACTTGTTCGATCAGCTGCATGGAGCACAATACTTCTCCAAGGTGGATTTGCGGTCGGGATATTATCACATTAGGGTGAAGAAGGAAGATGTCCCCAAGACTACTTTTCGTACAAGATACGGGCACTATGAATTCATAGTAATTCCTTTCAGACTCACCAATGCTCCATAAATATTCATGGACTTGATGAATAGAGTCTTTAGAGATTACCTAGAAAAATTTGTGGTAGTATTTATAGATGATATTCTAATATACTCCAAAACTAAGGAGGATCATGAGGAGCATTTAAGAACTATACTAGAGACATTGTGGAAGGATAAGCTCTATGAAAAGTACAACAAGTGTGAGTTTTGGTTGAAGGAGGTCTCATTCTTGGGCCATATCATCACAAGCAATGAGATATCTATGGATCCCTCCAAAACAGATGCAATTGAGGGATGGTCGAGGCCAACATCAGTAACAGATATCTGTAGCTTCTTGGGGTTAGCTGGATATTATCGATGATTTGTGAGAAATTTCTCATGATTTTCCAACCCTCTTACCAAGATAACTTGGAAGGGAGTAAAGTTTTCTTGGAGTAATGACTGCGAAGAAATTTTCAAGGAGTTGAAAAGGAGGCTTATCACTGCACCTGTGCTCACCTTACCCACAAGTGGAGAAATTTTTGTGGTATTAAGTGATGCTTCAAAGAAGGTCCTGAGATGTGTGTTGATGCAAAATGACAAAGTCATTACCTATGCTTCAAGGAAATTGAAAGTTTATGAACAGAACTATCCAACACATGACCTCGAGTTGGCTGTAGTGATCTTCACTTTGAAAATTTGGTGGCATTATCTCTTTTAGGAGAAGTGTGAAATATATATGGACCACAAAAGACTCAAGTATATATTCACACAGAAAGAGTTGAACATGCACCAACGAAGATGGTTAGAGCTGATCAAAGACTATGACTGTTCAATCCATTACCACCCTGGGAAAGCGAACAAGGTGGCAGATGCCCTAAGTAGAAAGGACCCAGTGATTCTATCATTGATTAGAATTGAAAAGTATCCAATATTCTTAGATTTGATGAAGATGGAAATTATAATCATAAAGAAGGGAACATAATCTATCCTTTCACAAATGATTGCTCAACCATCTCTTTTAGAAAGGTTAAAGGATGCTCAAAAGGATGATGTGGGGATTTAGAAGAAAGTGGAAGCTATAAGAAAAGGTAAATCCTCAGAGTTCAAAGTTAATGAAGATGGAATTGTGAGATTTGGAAAAAGACTATGTGTTCCATCATGTTCAGAGCTGAAGAAGGAACTTTTGGATGATGCACATAGTTCGAACTTCTCTATTCACCCAAGAAACACAAAGATGTACCGAGACCTCCGTGAGCATTATTAGTGGGATAATATGAAGAAGGAGATCAATGAATATACATCAAAGTGCCTGGTGTGTCAGCAAGTGAAGGCAGAGAGACAGAAGTCTAAGGGGATGATGCAACCATTGCCCATACTAGAATGGAAATGGGAGAATATCACCATGGACTTTGTCACTGGACTTCCGAAGACATCCAAAGGAAACAATGAAATATGGGTTGTTGTGGATTGTCTTACAAAGGCTGCACACTTCATTGCTATTCGGGAGGATTTCTCATTAGATCAACTGGAACAAATATATATCAGGGAAGTGGTAAGTATTCATGGAGTACCACTATATATTGTGTTCGATCGAGATCCAAGATTCACCTCTAAGTTTTGGAAGAGTGTTCAACATGCTATGAATACTGAACTGAACTTCAGTACGACCTATCATCCTCAAACTGATGGCCAATCAGAGCGGACTATCCAAACACTTGAGGACATGTTGAGAGCGTGCTCAATGGACTTTAAAGGAGTATGAGATCAACATCTTCCTCTGGTTTAGTTCTCTTATAATAACAGTTTCCACTCGAGTATCCAAATGGCACCATATGAAGCCCTTTATGGGAAAAGGTGCATAACACCGACATGTTGGGATGAGGTCGGTGAGCGTAAGCTGCTTGGACCAGAAATGGTCGAAGACATGGTGGAGAAGGTGAAAACCATTCAATAACATATCGAGGCAGACCAGAGTTGACATAAGAGTTATGTAGATAACCATCGATGAGACATTGAGTTTAAAATTGGATACATTGTATTTCTATGCATATCTTTGTGGAATAAGGTCATGAGGATTGTAAATAAAGGAAAATTAATTCCAAGGTACATCGGCCCCTTCGAAATTCTTGATCGTGTCGGGGATGTGGCCTATCGACTAGAACTTTCACCTACCATGGACAAAGTACATGGTGTCTTTCATGTATCCCTCTTAAGGAAGTACATACCATACCCTTTACATGTACTCTCTTCAGAGGTGGTATAGTTATAGGATGATCTTTCTTATGAGGAGCAACCAGTGAAGATCTTAGATCATAGAGAAAAAGTTCTACGAAATAAGACAATGCCCCTCGTCAAGGTGTAGTGGTGAAACCACAAGTTTGAAGAAGCAACGTGGGAATCAGAGGAGATGATGAAACAGAGTTACCCACATCCCTTTTAGTGTGGGAAAAGAAAATTTTGAGGGCGAAACTTTTTTAAGGGGGGAAGATTGTAATGACCCAAAATTTCATTAATGGAAATCCCTCTTGATCTAATTAAATGTCTCTTTATGAAAAATGTTTATATAAAATGTCAACTTATTTGGTTTTATGTTAAAAATTGTGACCATTTCTAATATAGCCGTTGAACAGTGATCACATGATTAGTATAAATATAGGGCTTTAACAAATCCAATTTACTCAGACAAAGGAAGCGATGGCCTCATCCAGTAGACGTGCCACATATGAAGCCCATTTTTCAGAGCTCAAAAAGGAGGTGGCGTCATTGGGCTTCGCTCTTGACCAAGCCCATGCCGATATTGAATATGTTAAGCTCTAGTGGGACCACCTATGAGAGAAATGGAAGTTGATAGAGATTACCACCCAAGCAATGTTATCTGAGCCACTCCAAGAGTTTGTCACCATCGCACACCTTACTCTTCGTTCTTATGCGGGTGTTATAAGGGGTTATGTAACAAGACCCTAGTACTATGGTTATTCACATTATTTTTTGTATATAATAATTAATATACTTTCATTTTATTATTGTTACCTTGTAAATAGTTTTTAAAGCTCAAATAGTATTTTTAGTTAAAGTTCAAATAAGAAATCTATTTTGTTGAATTAATGTATTTTTGAATTAAATAAAATATTAATAAAATATTATTATTATTTTTAAATTAATTTTTATTAAATATAAATGATTTTATAATTTTATGAATGCAATCGTAATTTTTATTAAGGTTTGAAATCCATTTTTGTCAAAACCCGTGAATTTTCGATAAATGTCAGTTTTTATTTTAAAAATTAAAATTAACATATTTAGAAAATTATTCAGATAAAATAAATATTATTTTTGGAATCATGATGTAAAAATTATCCAATGGTGAATTTTTCATAATTTTCGGAGACAGTCAATTTTTTTGGGTAAAAATTAAATACCGTTTAAATATATAATGTGTTTTATGACATCATAATGACCCAATAGTGATGTAATAAAATACTATAAGCCTTATGTTCGGCCAATATATGTTTTAACATTAAAATAATGTGATTTTGGGTTTGTTTTATTTATTTTACAAATCATTAATGGACCCTTCAAGACTTATTAAACATCTTGTCTTTTTAAATTGTTTTCCTTGGGAGTGTGACTCACCCCCACATAAGCAACCCCATTATTTTAAAAAGTTAGGAATTTTTCCTTACAAAATATTATTTTCCACTTCCCTTTACCAAAAACCATGGGTAAAAACCATGGTCTGGTTTGTGGTTTGGATTAGTTTAATGTGAGTGTCCCAAACCTAAATAATAAAGAATTCCCTCACCTTTTCTAAATAAACTCACCCAATCTCTCACTTACTCCTCACTCAAAGCCTTTGGAGTTTGTCCAAACTCTTCCCTCCCATCTCTAGAATCCTCCTAAGGTGCCCCAAGCTCCCAATAATCCTCTCTCAATCCTCTCTCAATCCTTTGGAAGCACACTTCCAAGTAAGGGTTTTTTCTTCCTTTCCCATTTTTGTCCAATTTTCTTAATGTTGTTATGCCCTTTTAATTTCAATTATAAATTTTGGAGTATGGTTTCGCACCTCCCCCATACTTCCCTCTTTATGTTTTAATGATGGGATACCACTTTCTCTCTCATTAAATTCCTCCCATGTACACCCGTTACTATGCCGAAATTCCGAAAGGAATTTCTCTCTCCTCTTTTACATTCAAGCAATTATTTTGTATTATGACTCTAAATTCCATTATAATTTTTGGGAAATGTATATATATGAACCCCTTACTTTCCATTTCATGTACATATGATGAGACACCCCTTTATCTCTCATCAACCATTTTTATGATTTTTTACGTCACGCCGTTATGCTGTCGAAATTGCACCAATTTTTCATGCCAATGTCATTGTGTAGTGAATGTCATGCCCATTTCTCTATCAGGGGTATTCACCTTTATGAAAATTTACTTATTGATTATAAATTTTCATATATGAATTCCACATTCCTTTATCGTGGAATAAATGATGATGTTTTATAAATCCATGTTATATGATCCATGTGGCACACTTATGCATGAAATGAAATGTTTAAGAAGGGTGCACCCTTATAGCGCTCCAATACATTGGATAAAGTATAGTATCATGATACTTCATGTGCAATGGGTGTTTACTCATGCTAATTCAAGTGAAATGAGGTTTTACTCATGCTTCATGTGCAATGAGGATTTACTCATGCTCCATGTGCAAAGAGCCTTGACTCATGATAATTCCATGTTAAGTGTTGTTGCCACATTTCCATGTTATGATTATCATGCTTTATCATGCCTTTATGTTTATGGTTCTATTGTGCTCTAATGATATGCCTATTGTCTAACATGTATTGTATTCCTCATGTTACTCCATGTTTATTCCCTTACTGGGCTTTATAGCTCACCCTTTTCTTATGCATGTCCTCAGGTTATCCCATGCAATGCTAAGTACGAGGGAATGTAGTGGTCATTTAAAGGAAGTTTTCAATAAAGATGTTGTATTTCATGTTTTAAGTTTTTATGTAATGATCCTGATCCCCAAAGACACACGACCTCTCGATCTTCTATGTTGTATCAAGTGAAGTTTATGTAATAAATTATGTTTAATTGTGTAATAAAAGATCAGGGTTGTCATATACACAACCACAAAAATGGTTTTACATAGTGCCACCATTTAACAGCACTAAAAAAAGTGATGATAAAGGGGGTACCTTTATCAATATTTTTTTAGTAGCACTAATAAATAAGGTTTTTTATCAACGTTTTTTACTAGCGTTGATAAAGGGAATATTTCCAAAAATATACATTTCATTAAAAATAATATATTAATATATTAATATATTTATATTGATATAAATATAATATATATTTTTTAAATATGTTTTACATAAGCCTAAATATGAATTTACACTTAATATATACAATAATTAGTAAAAATACCTTATAAAATAATTAAAAATATTTTTTAATTAATAATATTATAATTATTATCAAGTAATAGTCATTTAATAACAATTTGAAAATAAAAAAAATAAAAAAATAATAAAAGATCGAAAATAAGTTGGAAACGTAACTCGAACTTCCAACGACCATAAATTTTGATACAGGTGTCCGTTTGGGCTCTACCACACATCAAATCGAATCCTACAATGAGCTCTATGCCCTAATAATCAAGGGAAACCCTTTTTCACAATTTTCAAGGCAAAAAAGAACCATAATACCTCCAAAACTGAGTTTTTAGTTAGGGTACCCCATTTTTTTTTTACATTTGATGAATTTCAGGCTCGTTTAAGGGGTTTTTTTGCCCTTTTTTCAGTGAGAACTAAATTTATTCCCAAGAATTACATTCATATTAATATCTTGTGTTTGAAATTTTATCATTTTTCATAATCTAATTTTATTTATAATCAAATATATAACAATATATACATATTTTTTATATATTCACACATAAAAAATTAATTTTATAAATAAATAATTAAGCATATTTACATATAAAATATATTTATCAATATATAAACATTATCTAAATAAAAATTAATATTCATTTTATTTAAAATATAAATGTATGAATATTTATATACATATACAATTAATGTATATATAATGTTTTTATATATATAAATATATCTGTGTGTGTGTATTGACGAACATATATATATTTATCTATATATTCTAATATATATATATATATTGATATATAATATATGTAAATAAATAAAAATATATATAATTATATTTATAGATGCATACACACATATAAATATATATATGTATATATATATATATATAAACACACACACACACATATACAAAACATATTTTATATATGTATTTATAAATATATATATAAATATAAATATATAGATAAAAATGTACCAAAATATATATAAATATATAGATATATCATAAAATAGAGAACAATGGTGGAGTGAAAAAGGTACTGAAGTATGAGGAGGAGGTCTCAGGTTCGAAACCTAGCAAAGGCAGGCGCGTGCGGGCAGGTGAAGCAGGTTCATAGTGTCGTTAAAGTGGGGAGGGGCTACCTAATGCTGTTAAAGTAGAGGGGAGGCTAGACGAGCATTGTTAAAAGGGGGGATCGAGCATTGAAAAAAAAATTCAAAAAAAATTATTTTTTTTGACTTTTATCAGCGCTAAAAAAAGGCTAATAAAAGGTGTATTTTATCAGCGCTAAAAAAGAACCGATATAGGTTTCTTTTATTAGCGTTTTTTTAGTACTGATAAAAAAGGACCCCTTTTAATAGCATTTCAATTATCAGCATTTTTTTAGTGCTGTAAATGTTCTTTTTGCGCGCTCCTAAATGCCATATGTGCAGTAGTGATATACATGTGTGTGTTGATGTGTCTGTGTACATATAAATGTTTGTAATTTCCATAAATGTTACAAATTCATTTTTTAATATTTTTTTAATTTATTTAATTTAATTCATCCATTTATTATTATATATTAATTTTTTTAGAAAAGTAAGGACAAAGTCCCTTAAATTGAAATAAAAGCAATAGTACAAAGAAAACATAAATAATGGGGCCAGACAAGGCATCACTACCCTCATAAAAAATAGTAAAAAACCAAGTTTTTTTTCTAATATTTACTCCAATACCACGTTCTTCCTCCCACAAGGCATTCCAATCAATTCCTTGACCACGTCTATAACCTCAACCCTTGGTGTAATGCTCCATCAAGCTTTTCACTTTATGGAGTAGACTTTCAATGTTAGAGTCATCTGAGTCTGGATCCTCTGGCCGTGACATTTATTTATACATATATTTGTTTACTATATATACATGTAATATTTTCAATATAATTTATATGAATAATATTTATTCATTTTTATTTATTAAGTTTTAACATTAAAATATATTTGGAATTTATATAATTATCTTATTTAAATGATTTTTTTAATAATTTTATAATTTAAATATTTAGTTATACAATTATAAATAGTAATAATTTAAAAAAAATTATTTATGAAATTATAAATAAATAAATATATATTCCAATGATTATAAAATTATAATAAATATATAAATATATTTTAAATATATTTATTTATAATTATAATTATAGATAAATAAATAAATATATATTTATAATTATAATTATAAATAATAAATATTTATTTATTTATAATCCTAAGTATAAATAAGTAAATATATATTTAAAAAATTATAAAATTACAATAAATATATTTATTATAATTTTATAAATATATATAATTATACAAATATATAAATATATAAATATATTTATAATTATATACAAATATTTATAAATATATTTATTTATAAATATAATTATAATTATATATATATATATATATATATATATATATATATATATTTAAATCAGGCTTAGGAAGATGTATTTTGCGCTACTCAATCAAAAAAATTCACAGTCTGAATGGGAATCTACTGATGGGGGTGGAAGATCTGATTATGGTCATGGGGATGACCCTTTTATTCCATAGTTTTTCTGTTTCAACGAGGGCTTGTCTCGTTGTTTGACCTCACCCTCCATCTTTCCTATTTGTTTCATTTTCTTTTATCTCTAATAAATGGTCAGAGGCTTCTGCTTCTGACTAAACCTTTTTAGTATATATATATCTAAATAATAATAAAATTATAATAAATATATTTTTTATATTTATAATTTTATAAATATATATAATTATATAAATATATTTATTTATAGTTATAATTAAAAATAAATAAATAAATATTATATAATAATATAAATAAATTATTAAGATTAGATCTTTATTAGTGATTTTTAGCACTGATAAAGATACCCCTTTATTAGAGCTAAAAAAACTGGTAAAACCACTTTATTAGCGCTATAATTTTAGTATTGATAAAGACACATTTTATCAGTCTTTTTTGTTGTTGTTAAAGGGGTATCTTTATTAGTGTTTTTTTGGAAAGCACTAATAGAAGCTTTACCCAATCTTATAAGAGAACCATAACCTTCAAGATCTTGTAGAACCCTACTTTTTCCACACCACCACTCTCATCGCCGCTCTTGCTGCATCTCTCTCCATTGTTGCTCTCACCGTTGCTAATAGGTGTTCATCAGGTACAAGTGTTGATGATTCCTGTTTCTAAGTCAGATAAAAAATAAAGGAAAATAAGTAATCATTGTTATGAAAAAGTCATTTAAAGAATTTTTTTATTATGTCATACTTACACATGATTCCCACACATTTTTGTGTCTTTTCATCTATTATTATCCCATCTTTATTTACACGTGTCTTCTTCCATAACACTTAACGTGGAATGAAAGTGGATTTCGATTTGGATTCATTAATCTGCATATAAACAGAGGAACATAATTATGTTGTTGCTGCATGTCACAAAAAAATATTATGATAGATTTAAAATATGTACTATTTCTTTTCAAGTGAAGCGTACCCCATCCTTTCTTTATAGTAGGGGTACATTGGTTTTGCTACCCGTTTCTTATTTTCAGCACTCAGTTGTTGTTTCATTAATTAAAAAATCTCAATAGAAGTGATTAATACATGTATTGTCAAACAATGTATAACCAGTCACAAATGTACCTGAAAATATATCTCCCCATTATGGTCAGTAAATGCATCACACACTACTTGTCTTATCAAGTGTGCACACATATGCGGTGGGTGAAAGTTTATTTTCCCTTCATCATCTTTAAGATAAAATTTCATTAGAATTGCGTGAAATCCTCTATGAGTCTTTCCAGAAAGCATTAATACAAATTTCTTGTGGAAGTCATATACTATAAATGCACTATCCAAGAGATGATGAAGAGTAAGTCAATGTTTCATTATTTTAGTTTTTAGTAAAATAAAGAAAGGATTTCATAATGTTACCCTAATCTCTTCCCAAACTAGTGTCTTAACCGTGATCACATCATGGTTCCATGAATCTACATTAATCGGCATGCGCTGTTGAGTGATGAGCCTAATGAAACTATTGAATATGGTCTTATTGGGGTTAGCAGGCTGGCCAAACACTTTCCATCTGACCTCAAATTTGATGTGGTTGATTTTTGACTTAATAATTTTTGCTAACACCGCTACCCTACGATGCTCCTATTTTTTATGCAACACCTGTTATTCACCGTATACCATTTCCTCGAGTTCAACATTGTCAATATGTTGTTCCTCTAGATTGGTAGCATTGACATGTGCAAAATATTGTTGTTCCTCTACACTAGGAGCATCACGAGGTTGAAAAATCATATTGTTCCTCTATATTAGTATCATCAACATGTGGAAAAATTCATTGTTCCTCTACACTAGGATCAACATAAGGTTGAGAAACCTATTTTTCCTTTGGATTGGTAGCATCGACATGTGCAGAAGGTCATTATTCCTCTGCACTGAGAGCAGCAACAGGTTGAGAAACCTATTTTCCACCCTTGCATTTTGATCATTTATATTGATATTAAATAATTTAAAATATATGTATATGTATAACTACATGTATGTATGTGTATGTGTTTATATACATGTGTGTGTAGATGTGTATGTATACATATGGATGTTTGTAATTCACATAAATGTTACAAATTCATTTATTCATATTTTTTTAATTTATTTAATTTAATTTATCCATTTATTATTATATATTCATTAATAATGTTAAAAATATATTTAATCATTTTGTAATACTTATTTATACATATATTTATTTACTATATATACATGTAATATTTTCAATATAATTTATATGAATAATATTTATTTGTTTTTATTTTTTAAGTTTTAACATTTAAAATATGTTTTAAATTTATATATTTATCTTATTTAAATGTTTTTAGTAATTTTGTAATTTAAATATTTAATTATACAATTATAAATATATATAATTTTTTTAAAAAGTATTTATGAAAATATAAATAAATAAATATATATTTAAATAATTATAAAATTATAATAAATATATTTAAATAATAAATATATTTAAATAATAAATATATTTATTATATTTATAATTATAATTATATATTTATAATTATATATAAATACTTTTTAAATATATTTATTTATAATTATAATTATAAATTAATAAATACATATTTAAATAATTATAAAATTACAAAAAATATTTAAATAATAAAAATATTTATTATATTTATAATTATATATAAATACTTTTTAAATATATTTATTTTTAATTCTAATTATAAATAAATAAATAAATTTAAATAATTATAAAATTATAATAAATATATTTATTATAATTTTATAAATATATAAATTTATATATTAATAAAAATATACTAATAACGACGCGAGCCATGGATTAAAACCCATGACCCCAAAAAATTTATTAAAAAGAAGGAAAGCATACAAAAGATACAATGATGTTGCAAAAAAAAAATGATACACATGTCACCACCAGAATACAACAGGAACCTGCACAATCATCTTTTTTTTTCCACCAGTCCTTCCACATGAGCCACTCCGACCCTTTGGAAGTCTACCTCTCATCTATTGGTTTGGAGCTTGCTTAGTATTGCCTTTATCATCTATGTCTAGTGGGTTATCCTTCTCATTACATGAGTCTACATCTTGATCTTTATCCATATAATTTTCCAACAATTATTCTTGGAATTCTTTATTAAGAGCAATCATATCATGTTATATTGTTTCATCCCAGGACATGGTCTCATTAAGAGGCATATCCCTAGGAAAGTCTTGATTGATTGCAATTTCCTCAAGCAAGGGATCCCCAAAATGAGATGCATATTCCACTATGAAATCCTTATTTACAATCTGTACATTCAACCGAGAGGGAGAAACATTACCGTCGGTGTTCGTAATAGGCTGTGAGCAGATTTCCATTATTCTCCTTTTGTTTTTGATGCCCTTCTTATCAAGGATCTCAAGATAGAATGCATTAAATTTTGGGCTATTAATGGAGTCAATCATTGAAAAGAAATTTAGTGCAGTAGAACCCTCCTTCCCTCTTTTTCCATCCTGAGCAGAAAGAGAAGGTAGACCTTCTGCCTCTCCATACCTTGGTACCATGGCCTCTTTTCCCTTTGAATGATTTTTCCTAACAATGGCCCCCTCATTATCACCTGAATCATTACCAACATGTGAAGATGTGGGCTCCTCAGAACCCTCTTTAACAGAACTTGCAATAGGAGTAACCTCCTTGCCACCTAGATCAATTAAGGATGGATTAAGCAGGTTAGGCAGTGAGTCCTCGAGGCAAGTGGAATCCCCACCCACAACAGCTTGTGAGGTCACCATTCTAGTAGAAGTCCTCTAAGTTTTTCTATCTTTTTCCTGTAACTTCACCTAGAGAAGATTAAAACTATTACCCTTACTATCACCTTTCAAGTAAGAGTCACCAATCTTATCAACCATGTCATCATCAGGTGATCCATCAAGGGATCCCTTCTCCTGTTTGCCTGCCTGCGGGTTATCAGCTTGATGTACCTGTCCATGATTATCATCCTGAGAAAGCATCGGATTAATTAACCTATCAAGAGCCTCTTTAAAGGAAAAAAATATTTCCTCCATTTTCTGTACTACTTGTTATTCTGTCAAATCAATAGTTCCCTCCTCATTCCACTGCCCAGTATGACTATGAATAGATAGTAGACCAAAAGGCTTGAATCCAGAATTAGTGGTTTCCTTAGAAGAGGTACCAATAGAAGATAAAAGCTTGTCCTTATAGGAAATATAATCCTTCCTACCCTGTAGTTGAGTTGAATCAACATGGTCAGTTTTCTTCTTCCCTCTTACCATGAACCATTCTTAATTCGACCCATTCAACATGCACTATTTTTCCTCCTCATTCGCTATATTCACCAGAGGCATCTTGAACTTACAATGATCAACTAAGTAATAATTTTTTTTATAATTGGATCACTTTATACCACTAAAAAAATTATCTTTAACATATCTAATACCGCAAAAATTGGTGAAAAAATAGGTATATGCTTATACTCAATAGATAATTCAAATTTGAATTCATTAGCAACTAAATAAACAGTTTCAATTAAAAGAGAATAGAGATCAAATTCAATGAGAACATGAAAAAAATTCCCATATCTATCCATCTCGTTCTCCTTGTCAAGATTGATGGGAGTCCCCACAGTAGAGGCAACACCCGACAGAATATTGGGATGCCAGAAATACCAATTTAGGCCTGTGATATTGATCCATGATTGGGTTGTTGAGTTCTTCACCTAGGATAGATAAAACCATGGATCCAAGTCTTGGAATCTCAAGGTAACCAAATTAAGGAATAAATATCCAAAGCCCCATGATTTTAACTTTAAATCATGTGAAGGGAAAATGATATGAAAGAAGCCCCTACCAACAGAGACGACGCACCATCCGTCAAAGAACCATACCTAAAGAAGACGACTCTTCAAGTACTCAAGCTTCCGGGCATCAGAACTTCACTATTGAGACAACCATACTATGATGGAGTTCTTACAGTCCTCAACTCAGTCCCTAAAGAATTTAGGGTTCTCTTCAAAAAAGGCTAAAGTGTTGTTCCACATAATATTATGCGAGGGCTTCAAATATGATCGAGAATTAGGGGGAAATCTAGAACCTAGGGGATCCTTGGCTAAGAGGGGTTGATTAACCTTCAAATCGGTCGAAATTTCCATTAGGTCGGAAACTAAGGAATCATGAGTCCCCGACACCACAACCTTCATAGAGAGAGAATATTTAACCGCACAAACTCCCTGTCCATCCAGAGTCAAAGGCTTATGCGTTGCATCTTCCCCTGCACCCTCATCTCCACCTTCAGTCTTATTTGGCGGGCAAAAAAAAACATCATGAGGATCAAAGAAACAGTCAAGATCCATCGAAATCCAACCTTAAACGCCATGGGTGGATAGAGTGAGAGACTCTTGAATTGCATCTATCTTAATATATATATATATAATTATATAAATATATAAATATATATATAATTATATACAAATATTTATAAATATATTTATATAATTATATATATTTTTAAAATTATATATATAATAAATATATTTTTTATATTTTTATAATTATTTAAATATATATATATATATATTTATTATATATATAATTTTATAAATATATATGATAATATAAATAAATTATAAAGATTAGATCTTTATTAGCTCTTTTTTAGCGTTGATAAAGATATCCATTTATCAGCCCTAAAAATGCACTGATAAAACTACTCTTTATCAGTGCTAGAATTTTAGTGCTGATAAAGAAACATTTTATCAATTCTTTTTTAGCACTGATAAATGGGTATCTTTATCAGCACTAATTTTTTTTATAAAGAGTAGTTTTATCAACATTTTTTTAGAAAGAATTGATAAAATCCTTGCCCGATCTTATAAGAGAACTCTAACTAGAGGCTTATCTCTTACATACCTTTAGGCTCTCATGGAACCCTACTTCTACCATACCACCACTCTCGCCATCTCTCTTGCTACCACCACTCTCGTCGCTACTGCTAGTAGGTGTTCATCCAGTATAGGTGTTGATAATTCCTATGTCTAAATCAGACAAAAAATATAGTAAAATAAGTAATCATTATTATGTAATAGCGATTTAAAGCAAAACAATTTTTTATTATGCCATACTTACACATGATTACCATGTTTTTCATGTGTTTTCATCTATTAATATCCCATATTTATTTACACGTGCCTCCTTCCATAGCACATAATGTGGGATGGAAGTGGGTTTGGATTTAGATTCATCAATCAGCATATAAACAGAGGAACATAATTATTCTTTTGTTTCATGTAACATAAAAGTATTATGGTATATTTAAAATACATAATTGTTTTTCAAGTAAAGCATACCCCATCCTTGTTTTACGGTAGGGGTATATTGGTTTTACTTCCTGTTCCTTATTTTCATCACTCAGTTGATGTTTCATAAATTAAAAATTATCAATCAAAGTGATTAATAAAAATATTTTCAAACAATTTATTACCTGTCATAATGTTCCTAAAATGATATCTCCCTACGATGAATAGTAAATGCATCCCATGCTGCTTGGCTTATCAGGTGTGCATACATATGCGGTGGGTATAAGTTTATTTTCCCTTTAGCATATTTGAGATGAAATTTCATTAGAATTGTGTGAAATCATCTTTGATTATTTATAGTAAGCATTAATACAAATTTATTATGGGAGTCATATACTATAAATGCACTCTGTAAGGGATAATGAAGAGAAAGTAAATGTTTCATTATTTATTTTTTTAGTACAATAAATAAAAGATATCATAATTTTACCCTAATATCTTCCCAAATTAGTGTCATAAGAATGGGCATAACATGGTTCCATGAATCTACATCAATCGGCATGTGCTACCAAGTGATGAGCCCAATGGAACTACTAAACATGGCCTTGCTGGGGTTAATAGGTTGGCCACGTGCATTCCACTAGGCCTCAAATTTAATGCCTTTTCTTTTCACCTTAATATTTTTTGCTAACACCATCACACTATTATGCTTTTATTTTTTCCTTATGACATTGGTTCTTCACCTTCTACCATTTCATTGGGTTAAACATCATCAATATGTTTTTCCAATGGATTGGTAGCATCAGCATGTGCTGAAGGTCATTGTTCCCCTGTACTGGGAGTAGTATCACATTGAGAAACCTATTGTTACTCTATACTGGTAGCATCAACATGTGCAGAAGGTCATTATTTCTCTGCACTGAGAGTAGCGGTAGGTTGAGAAACCCATTATCCCTTAGTATTAGGATCATCAGCATGTAAAAAATTCATTATCTACAAAATTAGTTCAACATTTAATTTATATTATGTAAATGTAGTAGTGAACAGATAATAACATGATGCAATGCAATGTATATTATAAAAAATATATAAACTAATTATTGAACTCTTTTTTTTAAAGGTTGAATGGATTTGACCCCTCTATAGAGTATCCAAATCCCTTCATTTTGGTTTACTTTGACGTACAAAACCCCATATACCTTGGGATTTCTATGAAATAATTACAACATCCCAATGAAAGGGTCATCCTTAGTTGAATTTTCATCTGAACATTTAGTGTTTTTGGTAGATATAAAAAAATTGACCACTTTTGGTTTACGGGATCTGGAATATAAAATACTTGTATTATCTGTGATGCCATTATAAATAGTTGTTCTTTGTACCCTTCCTTACTGAAATCCACTTTCACAAATCCCAATTCATCTATTTTAACATCAATCCTGTGATCAACCCACTTTCATTGAAAAATTTTCACTTAGAAAGTTGTATAATCAAACTACAATATTTGTTTGATGATTAAAAAGTATGAAATATTCACATAAATTGGATTTCTATCATTGGTACAAAAAACATGCATCGTTTTAGCCACAAATGTAACTTCACTATTTTTTATGGTACTACCTTCATCATGTTCATTTGTATAGAATGTATAACCATTAATTAAATAACCATTTTAAGATAATAAATGCACACTTGGTTCTATGGATATCCATCTAATTTGTTTTGAAATTGAATCCATATTTTTATCTGACTTCTAAAAAATATGATCTTGAAACCATCCTATAAACTTTTGATTATGTGTATTTGATATCCAAATTTTATCCCTTTATGGATTCAAATTCCTAAGAATTTATTTGTGTTTTTCAACATATGGGAATAACTCTAAACTATTATGCAAAATGTAAAGGTGGGACTGCTCTAGATATATAATATTGATTTTGATAATATCTATTCTTGAATTTCCTTCACCCATAATCTTCCTAGTATGATGAGATTTTAGTAGTCCAATTATTTCCACACCAGACATGTAGTCGGTACACAATTAAACAACTTCCACAATAATATGTCACTCCGCAGTACAAACCTATGGACAACTTTTATTTTTGACATACCCTTTCAAAATATTTATATACCATTCAATGAGTTACATCTATCTATAATGTATAGGACCACATAGTCAAATCTCTCTCACCAAGTGAACCATCAAGTGAACCATCATATCAATGAATGGTGGTGGGAAGAATATTTTCAATTCACATAATATGAAGTCAATTTCATTTTCTATAGTTGGAAATTTCACCAAGTCTATAAATTTATTGTATATAGATTTGAAAAAGAAACAGATCTTGGTTAATGTATGATGAACATTCTTGGAAAAAATGCAACGTAAAGATATAGGCATTAGATCTTGCATCAAAACATGACAGTCATGTGATTTCACACCCTTTAACTTTAAATCAATCATTGACACAATATTATTGATATTGGATGAATACCCCTTTGGAACCTTTACATCATTCATAAAGTTGAAAAAATAATTTCTCTTCTATCCGAAAAGGGTGTAAGAAGTTAGAGGAAGAAAAGTCTATTTTTCACCCTTCACTAGCACCAACTCTTCCTGTATTCCTATGTTAATCATGTCCAACCTGGCCTTAATTCCATCCTTTTTTTTCAGATGCATTTAGTAATGTTCCAATGAAATTATCACATAAATTTTTTTCAACATGCATAACATCAGGAAAATGTATGACATAGAGACAATTCCACTTTGGTAATTCAAAAAAACTGATCTCTTTTTTCCAATCGATTTTCGTAAGATTTTTTGAAAAAGGTTTACCAAAAGCAATGTCCATATCTTTTACTTTCTCAAATATTTGACCAGCTTTTTGTGGAGATGGTGTTGTACATTATTATAAAGTACCATCAAGTGATTTCTTCCAAGATCGGTACTTATTTCATCGGGGTAGAAATCTATGATGTCCTAGAAACATAGACTTTGATAAATGTTTCAACCAAATTGACTATGTACCTTGTTCACAAATGAGACACCCTTGAGTTCCTTTAATGATATATCTTGAAAAATTTCCATAAGTAGGAAATTCATTTATCATCCCGTAAAACATGATTCTCAATGTGAAATCTTCATTTTTGTAAGAATCATACAATGTAACACCTAAATCCCATAATAATTTCAAATCTTTGATCAATGGAGCCAAATAAACATCAATATCATTACCTAGTTGTTTTGGTCATGATATAATCATATATAACATAATGTATTTCCGTTTCATGCATAACCATGATCAAAAGTTATAATTTACCAACATAACTAGCCATGTACTGTGAGTGTTTCTTTGAAAACCTAAAGGATTCACTCCATCTATAGATAACACAAGATGAAGGTTTCTTGGCTCGTTTCCAAATTCAGGATACTCATGATCAATTCATTTCCACTGAGGAGAGTCTATCGGGTGATGAAGTCTCCCATATTTATTTCTTGTATCTATGTTCTATATCAATTACCTTACATTCTCCCCACTTTCATATAGGAGCCTAAACCTTGAAATGATTGGAAAGTACCATACAACTTTAGTAGGACCCGATTAATCTTTCTTGTATCGAGAAGAACCATACTTTGGGAATTATTTAAGTGATTTTTGTTCCTTTTGAAATAATATACAATCATTTGTAAAAGTATGTATTATTTTAGAGATCATACCCATCGAACTTCGCATTCATATAGCGTCACATGTTTGTCTAGGGAGATCATTATATTCTGGGATAATATCATTTAAGAGAGAAATTAGTTTAGTAAAACTAGAATCACTCCATCCATTATTATCTTTTACATTATACACCTTCACCATGGATAACAATGCTGTATATTTAGTGAAACCAACACATAATGGTGTCTTTTCACAACTCTTTAACTTCTCAAACAATTTTGGATAATCACAAAGTTCATATTCAACTGTCATTATCATTTCATAAATATGATCTCTATTATGATTCACACATATAATCAAATCCTAGATAGGATCTTCTTCATTTTACACACTTGTAATCATATCAGATAATCCATAAAACACAATGTTATCCCGTCACTAGATATATTAGCTTTTTTCCCCATGTTTATTCCAATATTTATAACTTAGATCTATTCCATGACACATCAAGAGTTCTTCCAACTCCTCTAGACTAATTAGTCTCGAATAACAAAAACATAAACATAGACAAAGGATTTGAGAAGGGTCATATGCATGATCTTTTGCAAACTTGATGAACTCTTTCACCCCATATTCATACTCTTTTGACATATGATTGGAATCCATTCATTCTATATTCATATCCATCCTATTTGATTCAGTAATATTAATATTTAACAAAATAAATAAATACATAAAAAGTATCCTTTCAAATAAGGGGAACCCACCATTTGAATGTTTCAAATAATTTCATCATGCTTTGAAGGAAATGGGTAATTGAATTTAAGAAAATAATTACTCTACTGGTGGTAGGTGTTATCCTCTAAATTCATCCACAATGTTCACTAGTACCTATCATGGGACGAATACTACTCTGAGTAGTTCAAGAAAAATTGGTGCATGTCCAGAAGAGACGGGAGATGAGTCCCAGGTAAAAAATGCAATTATAATTGTTCAGGAGATGAAGCTGATAAAGATGATAATTATTATTGCATTTTGTTACATGAGACTCATCCCCTTAGAAGCTAACACCAAATCAGAGAGAAGACGTAGTTGTGGAGGAATCCCTTAATTTAAACCATATAGGTGATGTTGGATGCAAAGTTGGTTTTGGAGTTGCAATGGAGTTAAAAATTAATTCACCTTTTACAGGTGCGGGGTCATGATGGATATCCTATGGGTTGGATAGAGTTAGTGATATTCCATTTCCATGGTGTTATTATCAATCTATAATATGTAGGAGGTGATATTCTATGTATTTAGGAGGTCTCTAAAAGTTAATATGATCATATAAATATAGATAACACCCTTTATGAGTAAACCATGGTCTACCGATGCAATTATAAAAAGGAATCGAATAAGTTCCCCCTTAGATACATTTTTGAACATGGAATCCAAAAAAAAAACAAATCTAATTTCGAATAATATTCAACACTCAATTAAAATCATACATCCAACTTCTATTTGTTATGATTTAAAACATAAAATATTTCATATAATAAATACCTCTTAATTATCCGAATGAATATGTTGAATAAATAATAATAATATTAAAAAATTATAAAAATATAATTTTATAATTTATAGAAATAAAATTTAAAAAATTATAAAAGTATTAAACTATTTATAAATTAAAAAATTATATAGGTATAAAAGTATAAATTACAAATGTATATATATTTATATCAGTATATAAAATTATAGACATATATAGAGGTATAAAATTATATATAATTTATAAAATAATATATATTTTAAATAAATATACATAATTTATAAATGTATATAAATTTATAAAACTATATAAAACTACATATTTTTTATAAAAGTATACTTAATTTATAGAAGTAAATAGTTTTACAAATTTATAAAAGTATAAAATTATAATATATAAAAGTAAAATTTATGAAAGTATAGAAGTATAATAATTTATAATGAATAAAACTACAATTGTATATTAATTTATAAATATAGAAAACTATAAAATTATAAAAAATTAATAAAATTTTATATTTAAACTATATATGTAAATATGATATACTATAAAATTTATAAAAGTATATAAATTTATAAATGAATAAAATTATCAAAGTATGTAACCACACTGAGGCATGTAAATGTGAATCTAGAGTTTACATAAGGGCCATTGGGTGGTACGTAAGAGTCATTTCCACTAATAAGGTATGATACATAAGATTCATTTTCATGAATCAAGGGTGATGCATAAGGTTCATTCCCTTTACTATTTGAGGTGAAGAGTCGACCAAACCTTAGATTGATGGCCATATTGTGAACGAAAAACATAAAGGTTTATCAATATTAAAACATGATTGATATTTTAGATAAAAGATCACAGAAGATCTAATTGAATTTGAGTTTACTAATTATTCTCATATATTAAGAAAGATTAACCAGAATTTAAGAATCAATAATAATGTTTGTTTTGAAAATTTAGTAAGACATTTGTTTATAAATTAACTTTTTAAGTAAAAGAAATTAACGTTTAATTGAATTTTATATTACTAAGATTTTATTTCAATTCTTTTACATATAATTAAATAATAATATTCATTACATAGATTTTAGAAATATATAAATATATTTAATGATAAATCAAAATACACATTTGAATAAAACATATAATGTTATAAAAGATTAAAAAACTTATTTAAGAGTTACATTAAAAAACATATTGTATAACACTTATTGGTATTTTATTTTAGTTGAAATTTATTTTATTTTATTCATATATTTAATATGATGAATATATATTCAATTCATTAATATAAGGATCCAAAAATAACATTCGTTTTAAAATTTTAGAAAGATTTAAAAAAATATATAATTGAAAATTTAAACACAATTTATTAAATTATTAGTTAAAAATAAATATATATATAGAAGAAAGATATATATTTTTGATACATTGATTATTTTTCCCATGGTGTGGGTGTATGATGTGGTATTTTTTTACATGCCTTATATTTGGAGAGTGGTGGTGGAGAGAGCAACGACACGATAAAAGTAGGGTTCCACGAGAGCTTGAAGGTGTGCAAGAGAGAAACCTCCAGTTAGGGTTCTCTTATAAGGTTGGTTAAGACTTTTATTAGTGCTAAAAAAGTGTTGATAAAACATGCCATTATCAACGGTAAAATTTTAGAACTGATAAAGGGGTATCTTTATCAGTGCTAAAAAAACATGGATAAAGATCAAATCTTAAAAATTTATTTATATTATTATATATATTTATAAAATTTTATATGTAATAAATAAATAAATAAATATTTTTATATATTTTATATATTTATATAATGATATATATATTTATAAAATTATAAATATAATAAATGTATGTATTATAATTTTATAATTATTTAAATATATATAAATATATATAAATATATATAAATATATATAAATATATATAAATATATATTTTTTATAAAGGCTTGGGTGGGTTAAAGACCTAGCCCATTTATTAAAATAAAAGAAAGGTACATGAGGGAAGAGGGGACAAAAATACAGTACATCCAAAAATCATCCTCCAGCACAAGAACAAGTGCACATACTATGATGAAAGACTCATCCGCCCCGACCACGGGGATGTATTCCTCTCCTCCAAGTATTTACCTGCAACCACGGTCCACCTCCACCATCTAGGGTTTCATCATTAAGGTCACCACGAGCCATGTCGACTTCTGAGGTCCCAACGCTACACTGCCCATCCTCTTTGATGGCATCAAAAGCAAGCAACTCAAATGAATTATGAAAACTAACCCTCCTACTCAACAGTGGGGATGAGATTTTGCCTACTTTAGATTAAATAGCAATAGATGATGCCTTGGGAGAGTCCCTTAAAGTTACATCATGGACAAGATTAGGGCCCACCATAGAGTTGCCTATTGGGAAAATCACCTCCTTGTAGGGGGCAGTCTTCAAAACACTTAACTCATCCATTACCACTACATCTGATGGCTTTGTAGTAGGGATCCCAATCTTTAATGAAATATTTCTATCATTTCCCTCAAAGAGGTGATTATCAAATTTTACTTGATTGGACGTTTTATCATGTCAAAACACTAGAGGTGATGGCATTGCTTGGGAAATATCCTAACAATTAAAGGCATCATCCAAATCACAAGGAAGTGCTACCTCCATTGGTTCAATAACCACAAAATTTAATGAAATTCTCTATGAATATGATGGGAGAAATTGTGTATATGAAACATCTAATCCACAATGCTCACCATGGTGAAAAGAGGTAGCCCGTTTCATGTGTTTCCTAGGAAAATAAGCAAGAAGCTTTGATTTCCACTTACCTTTGGAATTAACCAAGAGCTACTCTCGTAAAATTTCTAAGTCAACTTCATCTTGTGCATCCATCTCGACATCAGTCTGATTGTGGCTTGAATCATCTGACTCCTTTTCATCCTCCATAAAAGAGCATCCTTGTGAGAATACCCAGTACAAAGTGGTTTCTCCTTGGATTCTGCCTCATCTACAATGTCATCCCAAGACCTTAAAGGAATTGAGTATGGATGCATCACATGAGAGGACCTAAGACCATATATTCGAGTATTATTATTTAATTTTACCTAAGAAGATTGCCCGAGATCCCCTATGACCTGGTTCTCAGAACATTTACCTAATTCCCCCCTACAATCAAGGCCAATACCACCCAAATCGCTAGTGGTTTGACCTTGAATCTATGAAATCAGAAACTTTAGAGTCATATCGATAGTATTTTCAGTTTTATTAGCATTGGAATAATTATATTCCACTAGTGGTTGAGTCCTATACCCTAATTCACCTTGAGTCTTGGTAGCCTTGGTTGCATTGTCCGTTTGCATCCTGGTCTCCTTAGCTGACTGCCCATGAGACCTCAAATAATATTTTCCTTGTGCTTTAACCTTACAGTCACTATATAAATTCCCTTTGGATCCATATAATACACATGTATTCCTTCTACAATTATCAGCCGAGTGGCCAATAGTTTTGCAGGCATGAAAAAATTCCAGGCATTTTTCATACTCCACACTGATGTGAATTTCATTAGTGGGAGTAGTGGGAATAATATTATTGACTAGAGTGAAGTTGAGATCAATCTCTATTAGCAGTCTAGCAAAGTGACCATACCTAAAACGATCAGTTTCTTTGTCCAAGCAAATCAGTACACCAATTGCAGAAGCAATATCATGCAATGTTTTCAAATGCCATAATATCCAACTTAGACCATGCATCCTAACCCATACCTGCATAAAAAGCATTCTTGACCTGCAAAGTATTGAAATTTAGAGACGATCCATTAAGGTGTAGCATACCCGGCTTAAGATAGAGGGAGCTAGAGGACCATGCTCAAGTCCTGAAATCGTCAGAGTGGAAAATAAAATGAAAGAAGCCTCTACCTAAGGATATACACATCCAATTAGAGAAACCCCAAAGATCAAATATTGTTTGAACTAAATCCTCAAGCCACCACGAATTTTCATCCTTAGGGAAGATAATCCGAGCGATTAGGGAATTTTTTCCCATGGCCATTCGTTCCGAAAACGCCTCCAGGTTGGCTTTAACATGGGCCAAAAAACCTTTTTTGAGAATTCTACTAGTGGGATAACCCTTGAATGTAGCTAAGGGTCATCTACCAGTTTCAATATTCAAATATGGAATCCCTTCGGGATTTTTAACTAGGGCCGAAGATCCATCAATGTTCTGCCTCAAAGCTTCAGGTGTCGATGACGACACCTGAGAGGGACCTCTAGAGAGAAGCTTTGAACCCAGGAAGTGTGGAATCCCCATCTTCAATGGTGTTCCCTACATGCCATGCTCATCTTCACAGAGTCGCACCCCGATCCCTCAGCTTCTCCATCATTTTTTTGTAATTAAAATTATAAATAAATATAATTATAAATATTTGTATATAATTATAAATATATTTATATATTTATATATATATATTTATCAATATATAAATTTATATATTTATAAAATTATAATAAATATATTTATCATAATTTTATAATTATTTAAACATAATTATTTTCTACAAATATAATTATAAATAAATAAATAAATAAATAATTATTTATAATTATAATTATAAATAAATATATTTAAAAATTATTTATGTATAATTATAAATATAATAAATATATTTATTATTTAAATATATTTATTGTAATTTTATAATTATTTAAATATGTATTTATTTATTTATAATTATAATTATAAATAAATATATTTAAAAAGTATTTATATACAATTATAAATATATATATATAAATAAATATATATTAATATATAATTATAAATATTATAAATATATTTATTATTTAAATATATATTAATATATAATTATAAATATAATAAATATATTTATTATTTAAATATATTTATTATAATTTTATAATTATTTAAATACATATACATATATATATATATAATTTCATAAATACATTTTTAAAAAAATTATATATATTTATAATTGTGTAATTAAATATTGAAATTACAAAATTATAAAAAAATCATTTAAATATGATAATTATATAATTTTCAAACATGTTTTAAATGCTAAAACTTAATAAATAAAAACGAATAAATATTTTTCGTATAAATTATATTGAAAATATTACATGTATATATAGTAAATAAATATATATAAAAATAAATATTAAAAAATGATTAAATACATTTTAAACATTATTAATGAATGTAAAATAATAAATGGATAAATTAAATTAAATAAATTACAAAAAATATTAAAAAATGAATTCCTAACATTTACGTGAATTACAAACATCTATATGTACACATACATAGCTACACACACATGTATATACACACATGTATACACACATATAGTTTGTGGGCCTTTGGGCCATGTAATGAGCTTCATGCCCATTGGGCCTTCGAACCATGTACTGAATAAATAAGACTTGATGGGTGAGCTATCCCTTGGGGGGGGGCTATGGTCTACCTTTTTGGTTTATGTGTGTGGTGTGTGTGTGTTTAATGTAATTATACCCCCAAACACCTAATATATTTATATATCAATAAATTATTAAACATTTGACTAATATAAATTTGATAATTTTGTGTATATAAAATTATTTAAAAATATATAAATAAATATATATTTATTTACAATTATAATTATAAATAAATATATTTACAAATATATGTATATAATTATAAATATATATATATATATAATTATATATATTTATTATTATATAAGAATATATAATTATAAATACAATAAATATAATTTATTTAAAAATATTTATTATAATATTATAATTATTAAATAAATAAATATATTTATTTATAATATTATAAAAACTTTTTTAAAAACATTATATATATATTTAAATTATTAAAAAATATCTATTAATATATCATATTTATATTAATTATAAACATGCATTTTATAATTAATGTATATAAATAAACATTATTTTTGAATATAAATATAAAAATTATATATATATTAATAATTTTTTTTATCAATGGTAATAATAACGGTGATAAAATATATATTTATAATGCTTTTAGCTAAGGGTGATAAATGTGCTCTTTTATCAGCAATTTTTGTTTAGGAAAATGAAGACAAGATGAACCATAATGGATAGCAAGATTTCGATGGCGGGCGACTCAGGAAGCTCAATACCGAAAGAGAAGGCAGTATGGCTGCCACTCTGGTCCCTCCCCCACTAAACATGGAGGGATGCACCTCGACACCTCTGGTGTCTTGACATCGAGCATTCGTCCCCTTTACCAACCTGAATCTTCTACCCACCTTTCACGAAACTAGGTTATGCCCTAAGATACCCTCATGGGATGACGGTACCCTCAAGATTTTGATCTCTCCCCAGAAGTCCACACAAGCCTATGCACTATTGAATCTTTCTATGGTTGTTCAGTTTAAAAAGTTCCATCCCTTGGCGGATTCCTTCGATATGTATGCTTTTGTATCTTAGGGTTTACATGATCAAGCGATTGTAGGGCCTTTGGACTCATATAATCTTCTAATCCATTTTGTGTCTGAGGAAGACCTAGTCTTAGAATGGTCATTTTCTATATGATTCTTCAATGGTTTTCAGTTGACTATGTTTTGTTGGACCTTCGATTTACACTTGAATTGAGAACCTACCACAATGGCTATCTGGGTTTATTTTTGTGGGTCCACTCCTAATTAGGGGAGTAAATTATAAAGGATGTGTTCAGTAGGATTTTCTTTTCAGCGGGATGATTTTCTTTAGTCAGTAACAACTACAACAGACTATCTTCTTACTTAGTTGGCAGACGACACAGTGGATGCGCAACAGCTGGTGGTGAGGAGGAAAATTCAAGGGTAGATGATCTACTCAAAAAACTTCTGAATTTATTCTCTATAAAAGTGGATCAAAATCCCATGAATTTTAATTTGTGTAACCTCTAACATTTCATTCGTAGAGTGGAAATATAGAACCATCCCCACATTCTCCAGTGGATGTAGACACACTACCGAACCACATTAAATCCCATGAATTCTTTATTTAATTATTTTATTCATGTTTAATTTCATCACCACGAACCTCTATTGCCCCAAAAAAGTAGTATCAGATCCATCGAGGATGAAACCACAATACTGTAGAATGATTTTCCGATGACCATAAAATTGAAGTAGTTTGATTTTTTTGAGGCCAAATCCTTGAAGATCTTAGTGAGATGATTCCAAAGAAGTATATGGCATAAAAAATGGAGTTGAAATGAATATGGTAGAGGTTGTCAAAGTTTTCGTCAAACCTCGGGTGATATAGTAGCCCCTACCATAGAAGATGGTACTGTTCACGCCGACCACAACTTTTTAGCAGGTTTTCCAGCCACTATTCTGGCAAGCCATGTCAGTGCCACCTCATCGGTCGATCTAGACCATTGAAATTGTTTTGGATATATCCTGGCCAATCAGAGTTCATTTTTCGTAAACCAGGAGTTGATTCTAGCCATTTCAACCATTCTGAACACATCCATATAGTTATTTTTTCAAAATTATCATCGAATAAATAGAATAAAATACCAGTAATATGATTAAACTCACCTCTTTTAATTATGACATCTGGAAACCCAAAATGGAGGATCTTTTATATATTTATGATTTGTGTAAACCAATAGTGGAGACCACTAATACCATTCCTTGAAAATGATGATTGATGATGAGTTTTAGGCATTGTTGATGTTGAGTTCTGTACCAAATACGTGGGACACACTAGTTTTGTCGGTGGGCAATTCAAATCTAGATAGAACTCTCACTACGGAAATGGTAAAATATAGAATGATGAATGAAGAATCCAGAAGAAAAGATGAGGTACATACACATGAATCAGAGGCTCTTGTCACTGAAAGACAAGAGAAGCAGAAATGGTAGGGAAGAAGTAGAGGAATAGAACCCTGTGGCCAAAGTATACAAAGGAGGAAGCGATCTAAATCTTGATCGAAATATGATATGAAGTTTCACCACTGTGGAAAGCCCAAAAACTTCATCTGAGAGTGTAGAAGGATGAAGGTATATAGGAGGAATCAGGATTGTAAGACCCAAAATAATGATGTTGCAGTTGTTAATAGAGAAATTTTTATTGGTCAGGAAGATAATCTGGTCATTCTTTCAAGCCAAGAATCGAAATGAGTGATTAATTCGAGCACCTCATACCATGTTATAGTCTGAAGAGATTTATTTTCATATTTTAATTCAGGGAGTTTTGGACATGTGAATATGGGAAATGATGGTGCAAATAAAATCATTAGTATTGGTAATATTTTTCTGGAAACTAATATTCAATGTAATTTAATATTAAAGGATATGAGGCATGTTCCAGATATTTGGATCAATCTAATATCTAATAGAATTCTTGACAATGATGGATATTTCAGTTACTTTGGTGATGGTAAATGAAATCTTACCAAAGGTAACTTGGTAATTGCTAAAGGAAAGAAAGATACTTCTATTTATCTCATATATTCCATACCGTGTGGAGGAGAAGTCAATGCAGCTAGAAAATATATTCCTATAAAATTTTGGAACAGAAATCTTTGTCACATGAGTGAGAGAGAGAAATTATAATGCTCTCTAGGAATGATATCTTACCAGGAATAAAAGGTACACATTTGGATACTTGTGTTGATTGCATCTTAGGAAAACAACACAGAGTATCATTTCATGGTTATTTAGCATCCATAAAAGAAAATGTTTTAGATTTGATTCACACTAATGTATTCATGATGAGCACTAAATCAGTGAGAGGTGCTATTTATTTTGTTACCTTTATAGATGAGAATTCTTGAAAATTATGTTCCTTTTCTTTGAAAACTAAAGATCAAGTGCCGAATGTTTTCAAGCAGTTTCATGTGAAGGTGGAAAGAGAAACAGTCAGATGGGTAAAGTGTGTGCAGGCGGAAAATAGAGGAGAGTACTAAGGTCCATTTGAGGAGTACTGTAGGATTTTCAACATTAGGTTGGAAAAATCAGTACCGAAGATTCATTAGTATAAAGTTGTTGTTGAGAGGATGAACAAAACAATTATTGAGAGAGTCAAGTGTATGATCTCAAATGAAAATCTACCAAACATCTTTTGGGGGGTGGAAATAAGGATTATAGTTGATCTTATCAATATTTCTCCTTCAGTTCCAATAAAATATGACATTATAGAAAGTTTCTGTATAGTTAAATATATTTTATAAAAACACTTGAGAGTATTTGGCTGCAGGGAATTTATTCACATTCTGAAAGATAATCGGCGGAATCTAGATTGAAAAGGAAATTAGTGTATCTTTTTGGGATATGCTCATGAGGAGTTTGGATACAGACTTTGGGATCCTATTAACATGAGGATAATCTGAAGCAGAGATGTGGTGTTTCTCAAGGATTATACAATTAAACATTTTAAGAAGCCAAAAAATATAGAGAAGTTGCAGTCTAAGGAAATTCAAGTCAATCTGAAACTAGTCTCACCGCCATTAGTTACAACTAGTGTGAGAGAGATATGTGAAACTAATTATACATCAATAATAGGTAATATGACTCCATATTTTGATATGTATCCACTATATGATATTCCAGATTAGATTCCCCTTGAAGAACAATTGAAGAGATCCACCATATAACAACAACCGAGTCGTAGATACTCATCATAAGAGTATGCAATGCTCACTGATGAGTGAGATCCAGATATTTATGACAATTCAATCAGGATTCATTAGAATATGGAATGGAATAAATACATTCAAGAGGAGATAAGATCCTTGAATAAGAACCACACATTTTATTTGGTGGAGTTACAATGTGGAAATAAGGAACTCAAGAACAAGTGGGTGTACATAATCAAAGGAGAAGAGGGAAGGTCACATCTACGCTATAGTGTCAGAATGGTTGTGAAGGGATTCACTCAAAATAATGTTATTGAATTTGATGAATTTTTTTCTCTTATGGTTAAAATGTCTCCTATCATAGTTATTATTGGATTTTCATCTAGTTTGAACCTGGAGGTTTAATGACTGAATATAAAGACAAAATTCTTACATGGTGATCTTGATGAGGAGATATACATGGATCATTAAGAGGGATTTTAGGTGAAAGGTAAAGAAAAATTGGAATCAAAGCTTAATAAAAGTTTATATGGTTTGAAACAAGAATTGAGGAACTAGTATAAGAAATTCAACACATTCATGTAGAAAGATGAGTATAGGATGATGACTGATGATCATTGTGTTTTCGTCAAATAGTTTTCTGATGGTGATTTCATTATCTTGTTGCTTTATGTTGATGATATTTTGATTATTGGAAGATATATCACAAATATTAACAGGATGAATAAGGAAACAAACAAGTCTTTTGAAATGAAGGACTTGGGAGACACTACTTAGATTCTTAGTATGATGATTAATCATGACATGTGGAATCACAAGATTTTTCTATCTCAAGAGAGGTACATTGAGAAGGTTCTTGAAATATTCAACATGATCAAGGTGAAACGAGTTATTAATCCACTTTCAAGTCATTTAAGGCTTATGATAAGTCATAGTCCATCAATTAAGAAGGATAAAGAAGATATGAAAAAAGTTCCTTATTAGTCAGCAGTTGGTAGTCTTATGTATTCAATGATGTACACCAGAATAGATATCACTCACACTGTTGGCATTTTGAGCATATTTTTATCAAATCTAGTAAAGTAGCATTGGAAAATGGTGAAATGGATGTTGAGGTATATTCAAGGTATATCTAGTCATTATTTATGTTTATGAAGTTATAAATATATTTTAAAAGGATACAAAAATGCTGATATGGATGGATATTTCAACATAATAAAATAAATATTCAGGTACCTGATATCATTTGCAGAGGAGAAGTATTTTGGAAATCATAACTTTAGATGTGTGTTACATTGTCTACCATAGAAGTAGAAAGAACCCGAAATTGCATCCCAGGTCTAAACACAACAACATGTGATATCATCAGATCTAAAATGTGTTAGAATAAAGATTTTGAGAGTTGATAAAATCCACACCAATGATAATGGGGTAGTCATGATGATGAAGGTTCTACTGAAAGAGAAGTTGAACGCCTGTAAGGAGACTTCAGGTCTAGATTCTACCCCAAATTGGCCGTGAGGGGGAGATTTGTGGGGGACACTCCCAATTAGGGGAGTAAATTATAGAGGATGAGTTAAATGGGATTTTCTTACCAGCATAATGATTTTCTTTGGTCGGAAACAACTACAACAGACTATATTCTTCTTTGGTTATTATATAACACAACAGACACACAACATCTGATGAGGAGGAGGAAAATTAAAGGGTAGATGATCTACCCAAACAATAGCTAAATTTATTCTCTATAAAAAGTGATCAAAATCCCATGAATTTTAATGTGTGTAACCTCTAATGTTTCATTCCGAGAGTGGAAATAGAGAACCACCCCCTTTCTCCCATGGATGTAGGCACACCACCAAGACACATCAAATCCATTATGTTATTCATTTAATTCCTTTATTTGTGTTTTATTTCATTTCCACAAACCTCCGATGCCCCAACGGTTTCCCTAACTTACCCCTTCCACCTCAGAACTTGATGATCTATATGATGCTTGGCAATATGGTGGGTCACTTCTTATGTGTCTATAATAGGAATCACTCTCTTTTACAACTTATTTCTCATCATATTTTCATTGAAGTCAACATTTCAATGGCACTGGTGGAATATCATTGGATTGAGATTTAAGGGAAGTATCATCAGAAGCAACATGTGTGCTTTGAGTCTTGGGTTGATTATTGTTATTCATGTGACCATTTGGGTCATGCTCAATATACCTTATAGTTTTCTACTTGGAATGGATTTACATGAGATGCCCATTCCATAGGTAATTAAGTCATGGAAGTTTATGTTGAAGTTGAGATTCATTGTAATCTATTACCCTTCTAGGAGTGGCTTGATCGCTGCAAATTATCTTAATGGTTTAAAAGAATAAAAAATTTAGTTTTGCAAAAAGGTGTTAGTGATGCTCTTATTAGTGCCAGGTTCAACCCATGGTTTTCCAATCCTACTCTTTAAGGTCGAGAATAGATCTCACATGTGAAGGATGCAGTTCAAGGAAACTCTTTTGTGAAAAAAGTGATCTCTAGTATGACTGAGCATTCATATGTTTCTATAGAATATTCCAGTACATGAGGAGGATCTTCTAGTGGTGGTATTGATATTATTTTCTCATCAAGAATTCTGGAGGTGGGAGGGGTGATGTCTAAACCTAATCTTACCAGTAAGATGTTATTAATTTTATTCGTAAATAATAATAAGAGAATAAAATGTTTTTATTGATCAATTTTTTTATTTGGATTGACGAGGTGGACATTTTTGGGGAATCCCACATTGTATATGTGGGTAGAATTCCAAAAGATCAATTCTTATAAAAAGGTATTTGGGAATTGTAATTTTCATAAATAAAAATATATATTTGTCTAAATTATTTTAATGTTTTTAAAAATATATATATTTAGTAAATTTTCCTGTTATATATATATATATTATATAAAACAAAAAAAAACAATAAAATAAAATAAAATAAAATAAAATAATTTATAAAAACGGCTAATACTGTTATTATTCAAAACATTTGGATTTTGAATTTTTGGAATCCGAATGGGTTTCCCCCACCAAAAGTTATCTCATTTCGAACAAAATAAGGCATTATTTGACCGAAATGGTGAGATCAAACCAGTGAAACTCAAACCGATATTGACCTGTAAATAAGCGATGTTGAGAAAACTTATTAGGAATAAATCTTATTCAATCCAAGAAATTCTCCATTTTTTTTTTCAAAAGCAGTGCTGTGGGGTAGTAGAAAATTAGTATTGAATTTTCCCCAAATCTTAGTGAAATCCTTGTGGGAAACTTCCACTGAGAACCCTACACCATCAAAGTGGGGGTGGATCAGACCCTTTTGGATAATGAATTAAATTATCGCATAGAGATTCAAGCTTTTTTCTTCATATGACTACCTATTTTCCAACAATAAAAAGGGTTTAATCCCAAGGAAGAACCTAGAATATGGAGTCTGAATCCCTAAAAGTGATGAACCAATACATGGTCAAAATTGACCATTTTGATGACACAAACTTCTCCTGGTGGTAAAAAAAGATGAATTTTCTTCTTATGATGTTGAATATTTTTTACATCCTATAACCGAATCTTCCTCCCATTCCCAATGAGCCTCCTCCAAATCTTGAAGACACACCCATTTATGTGACTCAAGTCGACCACATTTGAGAAATGAGGAAGAAACATGAAGATGATCAAGTTTTGTGTAGAGAACATATTATCAACACATTATAAAATAATATTTATGACTATTTTCACTAAATGAAGTTCACTTGAGAGATTTGAGATTCATTCAAGCTCAAGTACAAATCCGAGGAAGAAGGTACCAATGAATTTATTATTTCAAAGTATCCAAACTTCAATATGGTTGATAACAATCTGGTGTTGGAGAATGTTCATGAGCTTTAAGTTATAGAAAATAAACTTCTTTCCCATAATATTTATATACCATAAACTTTCCAAGATGGTGAAATTATTTCTAAATTTCCACCTGTGGAAATATTTTAGTAAATCACTTATTAAAAATAGTGAATATATTTCCTTAAAATAATTTCAAAAGATTCTTCACATTGAGGAAGAATCCATGTTGAGAGAAGTGGGCAAGGCTTCACAATTTGATACCACAATTAATATTGTTTATATAAAGGCAAAACCAAAATATTACTTACATGTCAAAAAGAAAAGTAAAAAATTCAATAAGAAATAAAATCCTTCCAAGAAGAAAAGACAATTCCTTTTCTGTTAAAATTCAGAGCATTTTGAAAGGGAATTTCACTATAAAAAAAGTAGATAAACCCACTAAAAATGTGATGACTGAAGAGAATATAGTTGTAATGATATCCAAAGTCAATATGACTTTGATGAATATGGGATGATGGATTTATTCTGAAGAAATGGTGCATGTGTGCAAGGATCAATTGATGTTCAAAACAATTGACTATTTCACTCTCACAAAAGAAGTACACCTTGGAAATAATGCATGTATCAATGTCAGTAGATAATGATAATATTCAGAATCTTTATATTTCAATTTTGGATCAAATGAACAATCTGTATGTCCTTCCAGAAACTGTTAGAAATGTTTTCAATGAATATCGGTTCTCACCCATATCGGATTTCTGGGTTTGGGAACTTTCTTCTAATAGCGTCTTGAATTATAAATCTTTTTATTCCCATCTTTTCGGCTTGGTCTCTAGTTTATAGTGGATTGGTAAGTTGAATTGTATATTAATTTTTCCCTCTCATTAAGTTATTACATGGTGTGTTGTGTATGGTAAATTACTGATGGATCTCTTTTTACAATGTTGTGGAATTTCACTGTGCTCATCGTATTCCCTATACCATTAGCACAAAGATGACATCAAGCATTTGTTCTTGAGCTGCGCCACTACCTATTTGACGTTTTACACCATCTTTGATATGTTTGAGATCCCCCTACCTCAGATGTGATCCATCCATGAAATTTTTAAAAGCTGGTTATCAATCCCACTCTTCCCTCAATTCCTCAACCTCTTCTAGGTTGCTACTATGGAGATGATTCATATTATCTAAAAAGATCGCAATAAATGGTTACATGATCAGGTTCTGTTTGTTCCTCAAGATTAATTGTCTAAATTATTAATGGTTATCAGAGAATATAACACCTCCCAAAATGGATTTTTATTTAACTCAGTTCATGATCTTTTGGTTCTAAAAAGGCTTGGTATTAATAGTAACTTCCATTATCCTCATAGAACATTCAATTTTTTTTGGAAATCACATTTTCAGGATGGATTAAAGTTAACACTGATGGTTATTCAAGGGGAAACTTGGGTCCTTTTGGTTATGGTGCCATTTTTAGAAATCTCTATGAGGAAGATTTGGGATGTCTTTATAGTTCTTTTGGTTTTGCCTCTTCTCTTGAGGAATAAATTTTAGGCATCATTGAGGCCATCAAATATGTTTCATGCCTTGGTTGGAATAAGATTTGGTTGGAGTGTGGATCTTCTATTATTGTTCAAGCTATCAGAGGAGGTTCAGAGCATCTTTTATAGAAATTCAATTCTTGATGGATTACTTGGTTGGACTATATTTCTTTCATTAATTATATCATCACTCACTTTTATAGGGAGGACAACTCACTTGAAGATGGCATTTCCAAAAATGGTGTTGTTGGTGATAATTTTTATTAGTTTACTTAGGTTCCTGGTGATCTTTTTCCTTTTCTTCTGAGAGATAAGTGTAAATTTACTATTTTTAGAATCTTGTAATTTGTAATTTCTTTTAATATTATAAGAGACTTTCTTTTCTGGGAAAGTTATCATATTTCATTAAAAAACTCCTATAGAAAAAACATATTTTATTAATTTTGTTGATGAACACTAGAGATATTTGAATATATATATATATATATATATATTATTATAACAAAGGATGAATCATATATTATGTTTAAGAAGTATAAAGAATAAGTTGAAAACCAATTAAAAAAAAAATTAAATTATTATGCCCAGATAGAGGTGGTGAATACTTTATGAATGAGTTTAATAATTTTTTTAAAGAAAATGGTATAATTAATCAAAGCACTAATCCTTACACAACTTAGAAAAATGTCTTAGCTAAAAGGAAAAATCTTAATTTTATAGAAATGAAAAATTGCATGGTCAATAAATCTAAGTTACCATTAAATTTTTGGGGAGAATATTTATTGGCTATATTTCATATTCATAATTGGATAGTCTATAGAAAAACTAAGATATACCCTTATGAAATTTGGAGATTTAGAAGACCTAATATTTCTTATTTTAAAATGTGGGGGTATTTAGCTTAATATAGAGTTTCTAATTCCAAAATAACTAAAATTGGTCCTAGATAAATTAAAGGTTTTTGGTTAGATATGAAAAAAATAGAAAAGCATATAGAATTATGGATTTAGAGATAATATAATTATTGAATCAAGGGATGTAGAGCTTTTAAAAAATTTGTTTTATAAAGATGATGTGGAGGAAATTATTCCTCATACCTCTATCTCATATATTACATCTAGTTCAAATAAAATAGTAGAGAATAATGATGATTCTTGAGTTAAACCTAAATGGAGTACAATACTTAGGAAGGAGAAACATCTACATCCAGATTTTATTTCTCCTGATCACAAAGTTTTATTTTTTGAAGGAGATCAAAATAATCATCTTATGAATAATTATCCTATGGTATTGACTATATAAGATAACCCAAATACTTATAAATAATATCTGAATTCTAGATATGTTTCTTTCTGAAAAAAAGAAATTAATGATGAAATGGATTCCATTATAGGGAATAATACTTGGGTCATTATGGATTTACCAAGAGGTTCAAAACCAATTGGTTGTAAATGGGTTTTTAGAAAGAAGTATGATTCTAATGGTAATATTAAATATTTTAAATCTATATAGGTTTCCAAATATTTTAGATAAAAAAGGGATTGATTATTTTGATACTTATGCTACCGTAATAGAAATTACTTCAATAAGGATCTTATTTTATTTATCTTTAATTAATCATTTTATGTTCATTAAATGGATGTCAAAACTACTTTTTTAAATAGAGTCTTAAATAAAGATATTTACATAGAACAACCAGATGGGTCTGTTTTACAAGGTAATGAAAATGAAGTATGCAAACTAGTTAAATATATTTATGGCCTTAAACAATATCCAAAGTAATGGCATGATAAATTTTATTCTATTATTTTATCTAACGGATTTACTCATAATAATGAAGGTATATGTGTTTATATTCAAAGTTTAAAAAATAATATGGAGTTATTTTTTATCTATATGTGGATGATATGTTAATTTTTGGAACCAATATGATTAGTGTAATTAAGACAAAGAACTACTTATCTTCTATGTTTAAAATGAATGATCATGGAATGGTTGATACGATTATAGGTATTAAAGTTAAAAAACACAGTCGGGGTTATTCTTTAAGTCAATATCATTACATATAAAAAATGTTAAATAAATTTGATCATCTTGGTTTCAATTATGACAATGATCCATTTGATTATAATTTTAAACTATTTATAAATAAAGGTAGAGTTGTAGCACAACTTGATCATGCTATTGAAATTGGTTATTTAATGCATGCAATGCATTTCACTAGACCTGATATTTCTTTTTAGTATGTAAAATGAGTAGATATACTAGTAATCTTAGTATGGATCATTGGAGACATATTACCATAATTTTTGGATACTTAAGAAAAGACAAATATTTAATTTTATACTATAATGATTATCTGATTATATTAGAAGTATACACCAATACAAGTTGAATTACTAGTATTGGTGATAACCAATCCAAACCTATATGGTTTTTTACTCTTGGTGGTTGTGCTGTTTCTTGGGCGATCAAGAAACAAACATGTATTTCATATTCGATCATGGATTCAGATTTTATCACCTTAGTAGCATGTGGAAACAAAGCTATATGGATTAGGAATCTATTATTGGATATTAAATTGTGTCTTAGTCTGATTCCTTCTATATCCATCTGTTTTGATAGTGAAACAACTTTATCAAGGACATATAGTTGTATGGACAAAGTAATTTCTACAAATATAAGTTTGAGACACGATTATATAAGTCAATTGTTACAATATGGTGTTGTACCTCTCGTATCCCCTCGTGGTTTTATTTTCATGATCACAATCACTCAATTATTTGTCTAATATTGTTTGAAGTGTTGTGGATGATAGGCAATTGATTGCCAAAGGATTGGCCCAAGAAAGTTGGCAAAATGGACTGAATTTCAGTCCACCGGCCAACCGGTGTGATAGCACCGGCCAGCCGGTGGACCTGGCAGAGGCATTGCCCACTGCCAGGCTCCACCGGTCAGCCGGTGGCTTGACCACCGGCCAGCCGGTGGCATCCAGCCCAAATAGTGACAGCTACTGTCTGCCCACCGGCCAGCCGGTGGCTCTGGCACCGGTCAGCCGGTGGAGCCTGGACCAAGACTCTTCTTCTCTGCCAAGGCACCGGCCAGCCGGTGGCCCTGTACCGGCCAGCCGGTAGCCCAGTCAAACTAGCCGTTGGGGCTTTCGGAGCCGTTGGAAAGGCTTTCGGAGCCGTTGGGAGGCAAGTGGAACAGCCTGGTCAAAGCCCCAACGACTAGTTTGACTGGGCTACCGGCTGGACGGTACAGGGCCACCGGCTGGCCGGTGCCTTGGCAGAGAAGAAGAGTCTTGGTCCAGGCTCCACCGGCTGACCGGTGCCAGAGCCACCGGCTGGCCGGTGGGCAGACAGTAGCTGTCACTATTTGGGCTGGATGCCACCGGCTGGCCGGTGGTCAAGCCACCGGCTGACCGGTGGAGCCTGGCTGTGGGCAATGCCTCTGCCAGGTCCACCGGCTGGCTGGTGCTATCACACCGGTTGGCCGGTGGACTGAAATTCAGTCCATTTTGCCAACTTTCTTGGGCCAATCTTTTGGCAATCAATTGCCTATCATCCACAACACTTCAAACAATATTAGACAAATAATTGAGTGATTGTGATCATGAAAATAAAACCACGAGGGGATACGAGAGGTACAACAATCTCCCCCTATTTTGATGATCACAATCACCAAAACAATTAATGTAAAATACTGAAATTGAAAGGAAATGCTAAGCACGATGAAAAGGATTCTCCCCCAATCAATCAAGAAATTTCTCCCCCTTTGTGATTATCAAAATAGCGTGGGGCATAAAACTTGATTGAGGGATAGGTTGAAAAACAAGATAGAGATTTGAAAAATGAATTGAGACTTTTGAAATTGAAATGAAAATTTGAATAACAGTTTGAATTGAAAGTTTTGAATCAAAAACCAATTGAATTTTGAAATTTGAAACCAAATGTTGAAATTGAAAGTTTGAAATGAAAAAATTTGAATACCAAAAAAAAACTTAAAAGATCCTAACTCCCCCTAAATAAAAACAAGAAATCACCGGGGAGAGGAAATAAATTTTGGCCCACAGAGACTCGCCAAGAGAGATTTCTCAATCCATACTTGTCTAGTGGCGGGTCTTCTCCTATAGAACTCATCGGAATAAAAAATCGACTTGGGTTGGCCATACCGGGCATTTTTGCAATCACACTCATAAATGAGGTGTCCGGGTTTCTTACAATAGTTGCAAAATTTAAAACTAGAGCTCCCCCTTACAAAAACAATGGGTGCATGGGAGGAGGAAGCTATATTGGTATATCCTATCCCTTGGGTGGTTCTTGAAATTCGTTGGGAACCAAACAAATTGTTCAAATTTTGTTCCCCTTGGGTGAACTTAGCTAGGGTCTCCCTTAGGTCTTTGATGGTTGATTCCATAGAATCAACATTTGGAAAATTTTGGATTTTAAGGGTGAGTTCCTCCTTCTCTTTGAGAAGTTGTTCTTTTTCGGAGGAAAGTTTTTTGAAATTCTTTTTCAAAGAAACAAATTTTGAAGAAAGCTCATGAAAACCATTTTCAAGTTGGTCTCTAGCGTGTGAGAGTTCTTCATAAGATAAATGATTAAAAGAATTTGAATTTGAAGAACATGAGGAAGAGGAATCGGAAGATGTTACCTCATGATTTGCCATTAGGCATTTTTTACCTTGGTCGCTCGAGGAGAAGGAGGAGAATGAAGAGGTGGAGCTATCACTCCATGTTGCCTTTGAAGCCTTCTTCTCCTTCTTGGCCCTTTTCTTGTGGAGTGGGCAATTGGGCACGGATTTTTCATCGGGTTCTTGCTTGTTGTTGGGTTCTTGCTTTTGAGCCTTCTTAGTGCCTTCATGGGTAAGTTCTAAACATTTCCAAATATCATGTGAAGTAGAGCAAGAAGAAATATGATCAAAAACATTACGATCTAACCCACAATGTAGAGCATTCATGGCTTTTCCATCAAGCTCAAAATTTGCAATGTCTACGGGGGTCCATTTAGACTCATCGGGAGAAGAGAGGGTAAAACCATGTATAACAATTCTAAAAATAGGATAGCTAATGCTTTTAATAAAAGTTGACATGCGGGTTTTCCAAAAAGTATAATCGGCTCCATCAAAGAATGGAGCACGATCCAAAGAATGTCCTTCGGGGGATTGAGAGGAAGAAGCGGTAGAAGCCATCACAATGGATCTTCGAATTTGTAACCGGTTAGGGTATTACACAAATTTTCCCTCTGATACCAATTGTTGGGTCGGAACAAAGACGGGGAAAAGATGGCAAGAGGGGGGGTGAATTGCCTTTTTAAAAATGATTAACAAATTAAAATCAAAGTTGAAATGCAGCGGAAAGTAAAGAGGCAAGACACAAGAAATTGATAACGGAGTTCGGCCAAAACCCGGCCTACGTCTCCGCTCCCAACTCAACCATTGAGAGATTCCTACCGCTTGCTTTTCAATGGTTTTAGCAAGAAACCCACTAGGCTTTGAGGTAGCACTAGGACCTATTACAGCTTGCTTTTATTGGTTTAGCAAGAACCCACTTGCTTTCAATGGAATAGCAAGAACCCACTAGCCTTTTTAACGGGTGAAGGCTAGCTCACCGGTGACACAATCCTTTTAAAAGGAAAGGCTTGAAGAAACCTCTTCACACCTTAATGGTGATGTGAAACCCAAAAGAAAGAGGGATGAAGAAAGAGTTTGGGGTTTGTAGGCACAAACCCAGCCGGTGGCATCCAGCCCAAATAGTGACAGCTACTGTCTGCCCACCGGCCAGCCGGTGGCTCTGGCACCGGTCAGCCGGTGGAGTCTGGACCAAGACTCTTCTTCTCTGCCAAGGCACCGGCCAGCCGGTGGCCCTGTACCGGCCAGCCGGTAGCCCAGTCAAACTAGCCGTTGGGGATTTGACCAGGCTGTTCCACTTGCCTCCCAACGGCTCCGAAAGCCTTTCCAACGGCTCCGAAGGCCCCCAATGGGTTCCATGCCTATAAATAAAGGCTGAGGAAGCCCCGGACATTAACCGGAACACTTGTGAAGCCAACGTACACATTTTCCATCTTTGGCGTACCTCCGGCGGACTTCCTTCAAAGGAACCCACCTTGCTCCAACAACTTCCACATCCAAGGAGCTCCTCCAAAGAAGCTTGGAAGCGGCCTTCAACATCTCCATCCAATCAAAGGCGCCCAAGGCTTCTCAAAATACGGTTTTTATTGTATATTTATTTTGAGCTTTAATTTTGGGTTTGTGCCTACAAACCCCAAACTCTTTCTTCATCCCTCTTTCTTTTGGGTTTCACATCACCATTAAGGTGTGAAGAGGTTTCTTCAAGCCTTTCCTTTTAAAAGGCTTGTGTCACCGGTGAGCTAGCCTTCACCCGTTAAAAAGGCTAGTGGGTTCTTGCTATTCCATTGAAAGCAAGTGGGTTCTTGCTAAACCAATAAAAGCAAGCTGTAATAGGTCCTAGTGCTACCTCAAAGCCTAGTGGGTTTCTTGCTAAAACCATTGAAAAGCAAGCGGTAGGAATCTCTCAACGGTTGAGTTGGGAGCGGAGACGTAGGCCGGGTTTTGGCCGAACTCCGTTATCAATTTCTTGTGTCTTGCCTCTTTACTTTCCGTTGCATTTCAACTTTGATTTTAATTTGTTAATCATTTTTAAAAAGGCAATTCACCCCCCCTCTTGCCATCTTTTTCCCGTCTTTGTTCCGACCCAACATATGGTACCATAACAATTTTCTATGTGAGATCGTGTAAAAACCTTGCAGATCTATTTACAAAATCTCTGTTGAGAGAGATAATTCGTGAAAATAACAAAGAGATGGGCTTAAAACCCATAGAATAAATCATTTTTATAAAGGAAACCCAACACTCTTTTTAGGTAGATCCTAATAAAAATATTTAATGGGTAAAAAAAAGTTATGAAGATGATTGTTGATATTGACATTTATAAACTCAAATTTTTTTGTGTTAATATCATCTGTTATAGCTAGAGGTTGATTTATAAACTCTTAAAAAAATATTAAGACTCGATGAGTTATATGTTCTAATAATGGAATCACATTATAATATTTTTCCTATGTAATTTAGAAGTTGATCCACTTATTATAGGAGTTAATGGGTTTACTTCTTAGATAATTCATGAAAAGGATATAAGCACATAACCATAAAATTGATACAAAATGAGATGTTGGATGGAAATATCATTGTATGTATGATAACTCTGGTTTATCTTTAATATCAACAACTTTAATATTTCAACATCTTGTAAATCTAATAGTAATTTGATATATTGATACTAATTATGTATAATAATTTAAATTGAAAGATACATTTATTATGTATAATTATTCACTTGTGATTTAGAGAGTTGATATTTGTGAATAAAACTAGTGGATTATTATCAATTTTATTCCTAAATAATAATAAGATAATAAAATGTTTTGACTGGTCAAATTTTTTTTATTTGGATTGATCAGGTGGAAATTTTTTGGGAATCCCACATTGGAAATGTGTGTATAATTCCCAAAGCTCTTCCCTTCTAATAGGGGGATTTGGGAACTATAATTTTCATATAAAAATATATATTTTCCTAAATGATTTTATTGTTTTTAAAATATATATATTTACTAAAATGATTTATTATATATATAATATATATAAAACAAAACAAAACTAAAAAATAAAATAAAATAAAATAAAATATTTTATAAAAAGGGATAATAAAGTGATTATTCCCAAATCGGTGCTGCAGTGTAGTTGAAAATTATTGTTCGATTTTGCCCAAATCTTAGCGAAATCCTCGAGGGAAACTTATATAGATAACCCTACACTATCAAAGTGGGGGTGGATCAAACCCTTTTAGATAGTGAATTAAATTCTCATATTGAGATTCAATTTGTCTTATCAATCTACCTACCTATTTTCCAACACAGGATACCTTTTAACACCCTTATGGAGCCTTTGGTGTCCAAATAGCATGAGAAACTACACACTAATTTGTGGACTAATAATCTGATGTCACATAAGTATGGATTATATTTCTATAGAAAAAATTTAAAATAAAATTTCAGTATTAAATGAAGAATTTATGGATATAGATAATAAGGTAATGGAAAAGAGTGAGATATAGGAGGAAGAAAAAGAAAAATATGAAAAAATATTCAATAGAGGAGTCATTATTAGAAGGGAGTTCATTGAACTAAAATGAATTTGAAGTGTAAAAAGGAATAGAAGAACATTTCCATCATAGTCTGGGTGGGAAAAAAGGAATATAAGAGACTATGATTATGGTGATCTTCCATTTTTAGAAAATAAATATAAGGACTCTTAAGTGTTCAAATTGAAATCTATTTGGTGTTGTAAAGACTATTCTAATTTGGTGAAACTGATGGTTACCAGATCTATGTGTAAGAATGTTGATTCCAAGAATCATGCCCACTCACTTATAAGAGAATCTGGAGAGCTTGGGATAATATTCCATGGTCTCCATACAGAGGCAGTGCTAGATCTTATTACTGAGACTAAGTTCATGAATGTTTCCCTGGTAATTCATCCCTCTTAGGATGTTTTCCCTCTTATTTTTCAAAAAATTAAAGGCTATTATGATTAGTTCAACAAAATAATAACATAAGAAATTATAGTGGTACGAGACTTGGAATTTGAGTTAATTCTAGAGTAGTAGGCCAAATATGATGAGTGGAAACCTCTATAATGCATTGAGAAATATGATCTTCATTTTATCTATACCCAACTGGACATATTCTTTGTAGGTGTGAATAAGGAAAATTTCACTTTCATTAATTCTTATGTGGTGTCAAGTCTCTTATATAGTAACATTGAAGATTTCATTTATCTCTATCCTAATCATGATATTGAAAACTTTTGTTGGAAGTATCTGTCCAATTATCTGGTCTCTAAACTTGTTTTGGTTTTAATAGTGTGGTGTGGTGGCTTATTCTTTATAGCGGGTTGATGATTTCATTATGGAATGTTGGTTTCTGCATCTATATTTATAAATAATGTTTCTATGACTGATGATTTTGTGAGAGTTCCCACTAAACCCATTAAAATGTGTTTTCTTGAAAAATAAAAATATTTATTTGGATAATGATCACATCAAATTCCCCTTATCCAATAGATAATCACATCACATGCCTTATCTAGGTATGGTTGTATACTTCTTCAGTCTGTCTCAATAAAGTGACCACATGTCATACTCATTATATGAGAGGAGAAATATAATCTTGGTAGAGCCTCAACCAATGACATGATCAATAATATACCTATACACCCCTTGATTAGATAGGCCTCAAGGATTTAATAAGAAAGGTGTCAAAGTATGAAGGTGCTCATGCTAGGTATCCTATTGACCTCAGGTATGAGAAAGTACAAATATGAAATATGCACCCTTAGTATACCAAAGACTTAGTGTATGAAATTACATGTGGTATACTTGGAATGTCATCCAACACACAACACACTTTTTATGCCACATGAGAATATTAAATATCTCTATATGAAATTATATTCACTCTATCCTTAATATTTTTTCACAACATATAATACTTCATGCTAAACACCAGTTAGGGATAACTGAAATACATAATTTCATAGGTAAATTATTATTTCACTTCATGTAATATATGCAGCAAATATAAAATAATGATAAAGTAGAGACTACATTTTATATAACATGATAAATGTTATATTCTTAAACCCTTTTAAAAATACTAACAAAACCCTACATAAATGCATGTATAATCATATCCCATATGATAGACCTCTAGAGAGGTGTTACATTTTCTAAACTTTTAGTATTTTGTTAAACTCAATACATCACTATGTAATTCTTTCTTCATCTCAATGCGCCTATCAAATAAAATCCCACCCACTAAACTCTTTAAAGTGTAACATCTATAGAGAATGAAATTATTAATAATGTTTAGACTTAGGAATTAGGTTCCTAATGTTCATCTCATTTAACATGTATTCAAACTTTTTTACTTCACAAAATCCAATGTTATGATGTTAATAACTTCTGTCATTTACTTAGAGCTCTTTCTAAGATCATCATCACCATCTTTCTTGAAAAATTTTCCATTAAAATTCTCATTGAGATCATTTTGGTATCAAATGTAAAAATGTAAAAATTATTTTTTACCAACACATCCAAAAAATGTTAGGATATAAAGCGATATTCACTTTTTTATGGTAACTAAATTTAACTATTTTCATTTATTTTTTACTGACATACCTTAAACTCATTTAGTACATTAAGTGAAATTATATTTCAAATCCTGACAAGCATAATTTTTTATTTTCCATCGTTGAACTTCTCTAAGTCTAAATATACTTCCACTAGCCTCTTAGAAACTACATTTTCTTTAAAATATCAAGCTAAGAAACACATATTATTTGGTCTTAAGAAATAAAACTTATTTATTTTAGTAGTAATATTTAAAAAATAAAATATTATTTCCATATCTTATATAGAATATTAGGAATCATAAACATTACCCCTCCCACTTAACACTCCTTTAGGTTTCAATGATCAAGGAAGACTATTGGAAAAATCCAATCTTATTTTATGGGTTAAACCTTTACCTAATTTTATTTTCAAAATAATAAGAGAACATAAACATTACATTCCTAGTTCACCTATTTTTATTACTCTGTGAAAATCATATGAAATTTTATTAAATACACTCACATTTTCTAGAACATTTCCAATAATGATTACATATGAATTCCTTTTCTATATTGATCCTTCAAGGAAACCTTCAGTCTCTCCAAGTCATTGGTATACCCAATCATATTGAGTATATGAGTGGATACTATTGTTTCATCAATCATATTATATCTACTAACTTTAAAAACTTAGGTGAATCATTATATGTTTCTCATATGCATCTAGATTCAGTTGTTGAACAAGATTAACAATTGGATACTCATGAAGGGGTCACTCTAACACATATAATCTTCCTTCTTGTTTAATAAATTTTCTAAAGTTTTTCACCTATCTAATAAGTTTGTTACATTAAACTTATTCCTTCAATAGTATTGATGTAAAATTAATGTTCAATTATGATGATGAAATTTATCTTCGTCAACATCTTTTATCATATGAGTATTGATGAAGTGCGTAGTTTCATATATTATTCATTGTAATTACATGATTTAATCCACATGAATTTTCTAATTTAAGGGAAAATATCTCATATAAAATTATAGGTGTAATCTAGACTTTATTTTAAATTTGGACTAAAATGTTATTTTTAATTATTTTATTATTATTCCACATTTTATTGATAAACTCAAAACATTTTATTTTTTTCATGAAGTTTTAAGTGGAGGAGTTGATCCAACAAGGAATGGAACTTATGTGTCATTAAATTAGACATTTGGAAATCTATATTAGATTAAAAGGGAGAAAACATGTGTTTTGTAAGGATTAAATGAAGATTTAATTTTCTATAGTAGAGTAACTTGAATTAAAAAACCATGTGTAAGAATAAATATATAATTGAAAAGTTTACATAAGAATGAATTTCAGTCCTATAAGATTAAACCATATTCATAATGGGATAAAAAATATTTACTCGAGCACATCCACAACTGCATAAGAATCATCAGGTCTTGAACAGAGCTGTGTTAGAATATACTTCACTGAGAATGTACTGTGTTGGAATAAACATATAGTAAATATCCTCACGTGTAATTAAACCAAAATTCCTAAGCCTATGAAAGAATCACTTGACCATTCAAGGAGTTACATATCAATCATTTGGAATAATCCCTTACATTAGATTAATTATTGAATCCCACTAAAATCATCACTATGCATGAATTAATGGAAGTATCACCCATGTCACTAACTATAACCGAGTATCCCTTATTGGAACTTGACCTTGATAATCCAAAACTCCACTAAATCCATTGATCACATCTAGTTTCTTCATGGCCTTTATCCCAAGATCTTAGACAAGAAATATATTTTCAAATATTTTTTTCACCATGTTAATTCATTAAAAAGAGAAGAAGGAAATAAGATCATATATGATGACTTTGAAGAATAATAAATAGGGAATAATCAGGAATATTAATACATGGAAACATCCTACTGATCGACCCACATAGAAGTCTAATGAAACCCCACTACTACCTATTTAAAATCCATTAAATTCCATTATAAATAGTTTAGTCTTTGATAAATTTTAGTTTAGTATTTTTTTGGGTTATAAGTGGATTGGTCCTAGGATAATTATCCAATTGTGACAAAAGAATTTTGAGAATTTCCAATGCAAATGAAGTGTAAAACCAAATAGCAGAAAAATAAATCAAGACACATATTTTAACATAGAAAATCCCTCCAATTTGGAGGATTAAAAACCATGTGGAAACTCGAGAAAATACACTAATAATCAGAGAGTACATAGAAATCCAATTAAATCCTAAAACTTGAATTTTAGATATAACATAGAAAACCTATGTGAAAATCCACACCCCGATATGCCACCTTTGCCTCTTTGAAAATCATCCATGAAAAAATGTCACCCCTAAGATATTAAAACAAAAAATGTGGAATCACTACAACACATAGAAACCCTATCCCTTTACACATATCATTATATGATTTTAAGAATAATAAAGCATCATATTACAAGCCAAAGATCGTAAATTCAAGTGTCTTTGAAGACTAGGTACATAAAACTGAAAACATGGGACTAAATAAAGCATTTATTTATTTAATATTCATAAAGATCTCCTAAATTCTACTGTTCTTATACATATTCATAGGATAAACTAAGGATAACATGAACAAATGGATGAGATAAAAATCCAAATAAGGGAATAAACATAAGAATAAAGCTTTATCACATGGGTTGGAAGGCATGAAATAATGATATAAAAGGGTATGAAACATATGGAATAATAACATATAAATATGAGATAATATAAACATGGATTCATAGTAATGTGGAAGCAACATAAAACATGACTTTAGCACAGTTTCAGGATCTTTTAACATAGAGGAGGACAATTCAATGTTAACCACCAAGACCGTTACACAAGGTATCATGAGTCAAGGCTAACTGCCAAGACCGTTTCATATAACGTCTCATGAGACTAAACTTTACCTAATGCATTGGATTGCTATCTAGTTGCACCCATCATAACATGTTCATGGATATGCTTTCTACATATAGAATCAAATACAATCAATCATACATAAACATAAGGGTTACCCATGGAAAGAATTGGGTATCATAATCACGTCATAAAGCATAAAAAATGGGAGTATCATAAAAATGTACCTAAAGGAAAGGAATTAGATCATGAAAGGAAAATAATAGGGAATAATTGGCATATATCCGAAATTTTTTTGTCAACTTAAAGTAATAACATGTAAAAAGAGTACTTAAGAAACATTATAATTAAAACATTTTAGTGCGGTTAAATGAATATAACAAAGGTCATAAAGGGAATAATATTTTATATGAAATGATAAGTGAATCAAGAATGTTTTCATAATAAAAATAGTTTTTTTATAAAAATAATAGTGGATTAAAAAAATATTATATAGTGTACTTGAAAATGGGTAAGAATTCGAAAATTTCCCTTAAAATGGGCTTGCTTAACGGGAAGAATTTAGGAGGGAATCATTTAAAGACATGTATATACATGAAATATAATAATTAATGGATATTGATACATAATTTTTGATCATATAAAAAATATTTATAATATTTTAATAAAAATTATTGTTAACTTAATTTGGGTAAAAATAAAGATAGAACAACCCAAAGGAATAATGGAGGTTCAGGTAGAATCCCTTACCTTAAGTCCTATGGTGTCCTTCACTTGATCTTATTGTCCTAGATAACAAAATTTTATTCATTAATTAATAATTAAAAAAACTATTACTCATGAAATATATTTATTACAACCTTATTAAGTTCATTAATGTCCTTTTTCATGGGTTAATATGTTCAATTTCATTGTTTGGGGGTGTTTATTTCCTTGGTTTTTATGATTGGCTTACTTATATACATGTAAAGATAAATATGTAAGATGAGAATGGATATCCAGAATTTAATTTATATGTTATTAGTGAACATAAATAATATTACATGGTTATAAAATTCATTTGGTTATTTGGAGTGAGGATGAATCCTTATATAAAACTTTAATGATAACCGTTTTGGGTAATTGTCAGTTTTTTATTCACAAAAAACTCGTTTTTATTTATAAATTAACATCATGTGTACCAAAGATTAAAAAACCATATATAATAAATAATACATATATTATATTATAGTTCAACCATGAAAATGGTTTTATGAAAAGAATTGAAGTCTGTAAAAGAAATTTAAAACCTGTCATCCTTGAATGTGATAAATTAACACATCTCAGATGGTGTTTTCATTTCTAGTATAAAAGGAGGGGAAAAGAGAGATGATGATGAATTATTATATTATAATAATAAAATTATAGTACATGTAAGGAACTAGTGTTGTCATAACATTTGTATGAAATGAGGTGAGTAAAGGAGAAGAAATAAATGAACTTGACAGAAAATAAAAGAAATGAAAAGAGGGATTTACCTCTTGAATATATCTTCCTTGAGAACCTCTTTATAGGCGAGTATTTTGTCTTTTTAAGAGACCAAGGTATGATGGATGTGATAGAGGGGATTAGGGAGAGATTTTAGCAGAATTTGGACTAGTCAAAAGGCTTCAGAAGTTTGAGAAGAAGAGGGGGTGAGGGGTGGTTTTTATAGTGGAGGAGAGGAGGGTTTTCTTAATATTTTATTCATTATTTTATTATTTTTCTCAGGTTAGATGATAGTAATGATTATTATGACCAAAAACAGTAATATTTATATGTGATTTCAAATCCAAGGTTCTTACCTTAGCATAATATCATTCATGACTTAATAAATCATGTATTTAGATTATTTGGTAAATTATCGTATTTTACTATTCACAAAAATTCAAGTATTTTAGAAAAATCCAAAAAATTCACACCAACCATTATTCGATATGTAGAATCAAAAAATGAGCTCCATTTTATGAAAATATATATTTTTAAATATCAGATATTTAATTCTTAAATAAGATAACCATTTACTTAAAAAATACATATTTTAAAATTATAATTAATTTTATAATACTTTGAAAAATTAACTAAGGTCTCATAAAATTATCCTATAATCGTAAGACATAAAAACAATAATTTATGAATAAATTTTATAAAAATAAATTTTATTTTAAATTATTAAATTATTCATAAAATTTTAATTAAATATTTATGACTTATAAAAATACCAACACTATGATATAATTATATCATATTATCAATTCAAAGATGGATAAATTTTATTTATACTTTCATCGGTAAGGTTACTTATTCACTTGTATGATTTAATATTCATAAGGGTCATATTAATATTCATAAGGGTTAGTTACTATTCACCAAAAATTAAGTTTGTCATATCAGACTCTAAACATCATACTGATCGTAACTATGTATGTTAGATTTTAAAAATTCAAATCACAGAAGTGAAAATATTATGTTTAAAGGTCACATAATACTTAGTAGTTCATTATACTATGATTTCATGTAATTATACTATATGACATAATTATAAGAAGATAATTTGCATTGATTAAACTTTGGGTCATTACATTCTTCCCCCCTTAAGAAATATTTCCCTTGAAATTTCATTTTACATTCTAATCCATAAACAGGTGTGGGTACTTTTCCTTCATTTATTCCTATACTTCCCATGTTGCCTCTTCGTACTTATGGTTCCTCCATAGTACTGTGACCAGGTGAGAAGTCTTGTTATGTAGAACTTTATCTCTACGATCCAAGATCTTCACTGGATATTCCTCATAAGAAAGATCATTCTCTAATTGTACCACCTCTGAAGATAGTACATGTGTAGGATCTAGTATGTACTTCCTTTAGAGGGATATATGGAAGACATCATGTACTTTAGACATGATTGGTGGAAGTGCTAGTCAATAGGCCACAACTTCAACACGATCAAGAATCTCGAAGGGTCCGATGTACCTAATAATTAACTTTCCTTTCTTCCCAAACCTCATGACTTTATTCCTTGAAGATATGCGGAGAAATACCATGTCTCCAACTTTAAACTCAATGTCTCATAAAAATTTTTCTACATAACTCTTTTTTCGACTTTTGGATGACTTGATATGCTGCCGAATTATTTTCACCTTCTCCACTATTTCTTTGACCATTTTAGGTCCTAATAGATTATGCTCACTGACTTCATCCCAACACGCCGGTATTCTTCACATTTTCCCATAAAGGGATTCAAATGGTTCCATTCAGATACTGGAGTAAAAACTCTTGCTATAGGATAATTTGATCGATGGAAGATGTTGTTCACACCCCCCTTTGAAGTTCATAGAACATGCTCTCAACATGTCTTCCAATGTCTGAATAGTTTTCTCGGATTAGACATCAGTTTGAGGATGATAGGCCATAATAAATTTCAGTTCAATACTTAGAGCATGTTAGAGAATTTTCCAAATTTTCGAGGTGAATCTTTGATCTTGACCGAATACAATAGATAGTGGTACTCCATGCAGCCTTACCACCTCTTTGATATATATCTTTGTGAGTTTATCCAATGATAAGTTCTCTCGAATTGTAATAAAGTGAGCTATCTTTGTTGTTCGATCCATAATGACCCATATTGCATTATTTCCTCTAGATGTCCTTAGAAGTTTAGTGACAAAGTCCATGGTTATGTTTTCCCACTTCCATGTTTGTATGGGTAGTGGTTGCATCATCCCCTTAGAATTTTTTCCTTTTAGCCTTCACTTACTGATATACTAGTCACTTTGATGTATACTCAACAATCTCCTTCTTAATATTGTCCCACTAATATTTCTCATGGATATCTTGATACATATTTGCATTCCCTAGGTGAATAGAGAAGTTTGAGTTATGTGCGTCATTCAAAATATCCTTCTTTATCTCTGGATTGGATGGTACACATAATCATAACCCAAATATTATGAATTCATCCTTGTCAATATTGAAATCAAAGGATTTTCGATTTCTAATAGCTTCCACCATTTTCTGACTTTCCACATCATTTCTTTGAGCATCCTTTATTTTATCCATGAGGTATGGTTGTGATATAATTTGAGAAAGGATTGATTATGTTCCTCCCTTAATGATTCCAATTTCCATACTATGAAAATATAAGAAGATTAGATCCTTTTCAATTCTCATCATTGATAGAGATGCAAGATCCATTCTACTTAGAGCATTTTCCACCTTATTTACCTTACCGGGGTGGCGGCAGATTGAGCAGTCATAATCCTTGATGAGCTCTAACCATCTTCACTGGCTCATATTAATCTATTTATGTGTGTATATATATTTTAGACTCTTGTGATTAGTATATATATCACACTTCTCCCCATAGAGATAATGACACCAGATTTTCAATGCAAAGATCATAGACGCCAACTCCATATCATGCGTAAAATAGTTTTGGTCATGGATTTTCAGCTACATTGAGGTTTAGGCTATCACTTTATCATTTTGAATCAGCACAAATCCTAAGACCTTCTTTGAAGCATCAGTGTACACCACAAAGAAATGTGCACCTATCGAGAGTGTGAGTAATGGTATAGTGATAAGTCTCTTTTTGGGCTCCTTAAAGCTTTCCTCACATTCCTGAGTCTAGATGAACTTAACTCCCTTCTTTGTCATCTTGGTCATTGGGTTTGAAAATCATGAGAAGTTATTCAAAAATATTCGATAATACCTGGCTAGACCTAGAAATCTGTGGATCTTCATTACAGATATTGGCATGGACAAATCTTTAATTTCCTTTGTCTTGTAAGGGTCTATAGATATCCCTTTGATAGTGATAACATGCCCCAATAACGATACTTCCTCTATCCATAACTCACATTTAGTATATTTTTCATAACGTTTATCCCTTCTCAAAGTCATCAACACAGTATTCAAATGCTCCTCATGTTCCTCCTTTCTCTTGTAGTATATATGAATATAATCGATAAAGACTAACACAAATTTGTTGAGATAATCTATAAAGAATCTATTCATTAAATCCATGAATATTTATGGAGCATTAGTGAGTCCGAAGGGAATCACTATGAACTCATAGTGTCCATACCTCGTTCAAAAGGTATTCTTGGGAATATCTTCCTTTCTTACTTTTAATTGGTGATATCTCAACTGAAGGTTCACCTTAGAGAAATAACTAGCCCCACATAGCTGATCAAAAAAGTCATCTATCCAAGGTAGGGGATACTTGTTCTTTATTGTGATTTTATTGAGTTCACAATAATCAATGCAGAGGAAAATTGATCTATCCTTCTTCTTAATGAAGAGGACTGGTGCACCCCATGGTGAAGCATTCAGGCGTATAAAACCCTTCTCTAGATTCTCCTGTAATTTATTATTCATCTCTTCTAACTCTACGATGGACATTCTATATAGTTCCTTGGATATAGGTAGGGATCCAAGAATAAGTTCAACTAAGAACTCAACTTATCGATCAGGAGGAAGACTATACAATTATTAAGGGAATGCCTAAGTGTAATCCCTCCTAATGGGCATATATTTGAGAAGTATCATATCCTCCATCTCAATTATTTTAAAAAGATATTCTTGATTAAATGAAAACATTATCCACACTTGATATGATAATTATAAAGGAGATTCATCTTTCTCATTACACTTGTATAGGAATGGAGGATACTCTAGGACATGAAGAGTGATATACCTTTCCCGAGAGTTAACGTTATCTTTGTATAAAGATATCCAATCCTTGCCCAAAATATCATCAAACTCCACCAGAGGAAGTATAAAAATATTTTATTAGAGGTTTAGTCCACAAAAATTTACATAGGAGGATTTATAAACCTTGGACACAATAATTTCCCCATTTACTATTCTCACAAAAAACTCAACATCTAAATTTTGAGGTGGTGTTTTAATAGTTCTACTAAACTCACAAGATATTAAAGAATGTGTAGAACCATAATCAAATAGTTCATTAACTATTCCTGAATGAATAACTAGTGTACCTGTCACCACATCATTTTCTAGATCTACATCAGTAATAGTGATAGAATAATCCCTTCCTTGTTTCCTTGGAGGTTGTTGTTTATTTCCTCTGATAACCCTTGTCTTAGGGAATTTTTTCGCATAATTCCCATGATCCTTGTAGTTATAACATTGCACTATAGGTTGAGTGTTGATATGAACCTTCATTTCTTCTTCCATGTTAGTATAATTCTTCATATCCCTATGGAAGTTCTTATCCAGATGTCCCATTCTTCCAAATTTGAATCAATTATTGGTTCCCTTTAGATAGTTCCCAAGATGCTTATTCCCACAATTTTGACACGTGGGATGTTCTATTTTCTTTCCATCAAAGGATTTATTTTCTAAAACACACATATTAGACTCCATTTTCTAATTTTTTCACCAGGCCTATGAGACCATTGAGAGTCTCTGATCTCTATTTCAACATTGAGGGCACAACAGACAATCTCCTCACAATTATCAAAGTCACAAATCACCGATGATTTTCATAGAATCGGATTTAGCCTACTAAAGAAGCGATACACTTTGATTTTAGTGTTCATGAAAAATTGTGAGGCATATCTTGAAATCCTTGTGAAGTTTTCTTCATCCACCCCGATGGAATCATCTTACTTCTGCTTAATTCTAAGGAACTCTCTTTCCATATTAAGATGGAGGGTTCATGGAAAATACTTATTGAAAAATAAATTCTTAAATTCCTCCCAATACATGGAATCAATTTATTTCTGGGACTTCATATTCTTGATCAGTGTCTACCACTGATCATCTTCCCCATAAAAAAGATAGATTGACACTACAACATTCCCTTATTCTAATCACTGGAGGACAAATAATATCTTTTCAATAGATTTAATTTACTATTCTGCGAGGAAGGGATAAGAAGATCCACTAAACATGGGATGCCTTTTCTGCATGAAGGATTCAACGAAAACTTTCTATTTCCTTGGAGGAAGAGGGTGTTCCACATTATTCAAGTTATTATTCATAACTTTATCCAGCTGAGCAAGTACTGTCATAAAGTTTTGAGAACCCATTCCCATCATATTAGGAATATTATTAGGGAAATAATCACATTTCCTGTCACATTGATTGTTTTCATGTGTTCTTCTATTTCCCACCATTAACTATGAAAAATAACATATAATTAGAGGGCTAGAATACTTAGATATTAATCATAAAAAGGAAACTTTAAATATAAAAGTATAAACTTTTAAAGGGAAAGTATATCCTAACTTGTGATTCCCTAGGTTTTAATCTAGGTTATCGATGATCTGTTTCCTCGCATTTATTCTTATGGGATTTTTTAATGTTCCTTTAATAATGGTTTGTACTAAGATTATGAATTTACCAAAGCATATCCCCTAGGAGTGTCAAATCAGGAGTGAAACGAGACCCATTATCTTACACTAGTTCCCCTTCGAGTCTAGCTCAAAGTGGTGTTTTTGGATTTTACCCCTAGATACATATGTGCCAGAGCCACATCCACTTGTTCATATCTAGATAGGGATTCATTTTCTTGATAAAACACTTACTCTATACTTACCAAAATTTAGGGATGTTTTCTTATACTTTGTCTCATCCCTAAGGTTTTTACTAAAGTTCTATATTCCTAGTCTCCAAAAATAACTAGACCATCCTCTGATACCAACTATAGAGACCTTATACTTTTACATATATCATTATATGATTTTAAGCATAATAAAGTTTCATATTAAAAGTCAAGGATTGTAAAGTCTATTATATTTAAAGACTAGGTACATAAAACAGAAAACATGAGATTAAATAATACCTTTATTTATTTAATCTTCATAAAGAGATCCTAACTTCCATTATTCTCATAAATCTTAATAGGAAAACCTAAGGATAACATGAACAAGCTAAAAATCCGATTAAGGGAATAAACATAAGAATAAAGCTTTAGCACATGGGTTAGAAGGCATGGCATAATGATATAAAAAGGCATGGAACATATGGAATCATAATATATAAATATGGTATCATATAAACATGGAGTCATAGTAATGTGGCGGCAACATAAAACATGACTTTAGCATGATTCAAGGCTCGTTGCACATAGAGGATCACGAGTCAAGGTTAACCACTAAGATCGTTGCACATGGTAGCATGAGTCAAGGATAACCGCCAAGACCGTTGCACATAACGTATCATGAGACTCAACTTTACCCAATGCATTAGAGTGATATCTGGGTGAAACCATCATAATATGTTCATTAATATGATTTCCACAAATATAATCACACATAATCAATCATACATAAACATAAGGGTTACCCATGGTAAGAATTGAGTATCATAATCATGTCATAAAGAATAAAAAATGAAAGTATCATAAAAATGAAATCAAGGAAAGGAATTAGATCATTCATGGACAATAATAGGGTATAATAGGCATCTATTATGAAAAGTGTTATCAACTTAAAGTAATAACATGTAAAAATAGTACTTAAGAAACTTTAGAATTAAAACATTTTAGTGCGGTTAAAGGAAAATACCAAAGGTCATAAAAGGGGAATAATATTTTATATAAAACCGGAAGTGAACCAAGAAGGTTTTCATAATAAAAAGAGTGGTTTTAGAAAAATAATTCTGGATTAAAAAAAATTATATAGTGTACTTGAAAATGGGTAAGAATTCAAAAAGTTCCCTTAAAATGGGCTTGCTTATCGAAAATAATTGAGGAGGGAATCATTTAAAAACAAGTATATCCCTAAAAGAGAATGATTAATGGATATTGATAGATGATTTTGAAGAATATAAACAGAATTTAGATGATGTGAATAAAAATTATAGATAACTTTATTTCGGTAAAAAGAAAGATAGAACAACCTGAAGGAATAATAGAGGTTCGGGTAGAATCCCTTACCTTAAGTCTGATGGTGTCCTTCACTTGATATTAATGTCCTAGATAAAAAAATTACATTCATTAATTAATATTTCCATAACCTCTTATTCATGTAATTGATTTAGTATAACCTTATTAAGTTCATTCATGTCCTTTTTGATGGGTTAAGAGGTTCAATTTCGTTGTTTGGGGGAATTTATTTCCTTGATCTTCATGATGGGTTTACGTATATACATGTAAGGATAAAAATGTAAGATGAGTATGGTTGTCCAGAATTGAAGTTTTATGTTATTAGTGAACATATATAAGATTACATGGTTATAAAATTCATTTGGTTATTTGGAGTGAGGATGAATCATTATATAAAAATTTAATGATAATTGTTTTGGGTAATTGGCAGTTTTTTGTTCACAACAAACTCATTTTTATTTATAAATTAATATCATGTTTACCAAAGATTCCAGAAACTTACATAAGAAATAGTATATATATTATAGTCTGGTTCAACCATAAAAACGGTTTCATGAACATAATTGAAAATGGTAAAAGAAGTTGAAAACCCTTCGTCCTTGAATGTGATAAATTAACACATATCAGATGGTGTTTTCATTTCTAGTATAAAAGGAGAGGAAAGGAGAGATGATGATGAATAATTACATTATCATAAAAAAATTATAGTACATGTAAGATACTGGAGTTATCATAACATTTGGATGAAAGGAGGTGAGTAAAGGAAAAGAAAGAAAGAAACTTGAAAGAAAATAAAATAAATGAAAAGTGGGATTTACCTCTTGAATATATCTTCTTTGAGAACCTATTTAGGGGAGAATATTTATTCTTTGGAAGATAACAAGGGATTATGGATGTGGGATAAGAGCTTTGGAAGATATTTGAGCATAATTCAGACTAGGAACAAGGCTTGAGAAGTGTGAGGAGAAGAGGGGGTGAGGGGTGGTTTTATAGCTGAGAAGAGGAGGGTTTTCTCAATATTTTATTCATTATTTTATTATTTTTCTCAAGACAAGCAATGGTAATGATTATTGTGATAAAGAACAGTAATATGTGCATGTGAGTTTGAACCCAAGGTTCTTACCTCATAAGAACATCATTCATGACTCAATAAATCGTGTATTTAGATTATTCGATAAATTATCTTATTTTACTATTAAAAAAAAATTCATGTACTTCAGAAAAATACAAAAAATTCACCCCAACCATTTTTCAATATGTAGAATCCAAATGAGCATAATTTTATAAACATAATTTTTTAAATATGATATATTTAATTTTAAATAAAATCATCATTTACTTGAAAAATACATATTTTAAAATTATAACTGATTTTATAATACTTTGAAAAATCAAATAAGGTCTCTTAAAATTATCCTATAATCACAAGAAATCAAAAAAATAATTTATGAATAAATTTTATGAAAATAAATTTTCTTTTAAATTAATAAATTATTCATAAAATTTTAATTAAATATTTATGACTTATAAAAATACCAACACTATGATGTAATTATATCACCTTGTCACTTATAAGATGGATAAATTTTATTTATAATTTCATTGGTAAGGTTACTTATTCAATTGGATGATTTAATATTCATAAGGGTCATATTACTATTCATAAGGGTAACATTACTATTCATAAGGGTCAGTTACTACTCCCAAAAAATTAAGTTTGTCCTATAAGACTCTAAACATCTTACTGATCGGAACTGTGTAGGTCAGATTTTCAAAATTCAAATCACAAAAGTGACAATATTATGTTTAATGGTCACATAGTACTTTGTAGTTCAATATGTTGTGATTTCATGTGATTATACTATATGACATAATTATAATAAGTAAATTTCCATTAATTGAACTTTGGATCGTTACATTCTTCCCCCCTTAAGAAATTATGTACTCAAAATTTTATTTTACATTCTAAGCTGCAAACAAGTGTTGGTACTTTTCCTTCATTGCTTTCTTCAGTTCCCATGTTGCCTCTCCACACTTATAGTTTCTCTATAGTACTTTGACTTGGTGATTAGTCTTGTTGCGTAAAAATTTATCTCTACAATCCAAGATCTTCATTGGATGCTCCTCATATGAAAGATAATTCTCCAACTGTACCACCTCTAAAGACCGTACATGTGTAGGATCTAGTATGTACTTATTTTAGAGGGATACATGGAAGACATTTTTTACTTTAGAAATGGTAGGTGGAAGTTATAGTCGATAGGCCATAGCTCCAACACGATCAAGAATCTTGAAGGGGCTGATGTACCTAGGACTTATATTTCCTTTCTTCCCAAACTTCACGACCTTCTTCCATGAAGATATGTAGAGGAATACCATGCATCCAACTTTAAACTCAAGGTCTCACCGATGATTGTTTGCATAACTCTTTTGTCGACTTTGGGATGCCTTGACATGTTGTTAAATGGTTTTCACCTTCTACACAATTTCTTTGTCCATTTAAGGCCTTAGAAGCTTATGCTCATCGAATTCATTCCAACACGCTGGTGTTCTATACCTTTTCCTATAAAGGGATTCATATTGTGTCATTTATATGCTGGAGAGGAAGATGTTGTTGTAGGAGAATTTTACCAATGGAAAATGTTGGTCCCATCCCCCTTTTAAGTCCATTGAACACGCTTTCAACATGTCTTCCAATGTCTAAATAGTTCTCTCTGATTGGCCATCAGTTTTAGAATGATTGTCCATACTGAAGTTCAGTTTAGTTCTTAGAGCATGTTGGAGACTTTTCCAAAACTTCGAGGTGAATCTTGGGCCTCGATCCGATACAATATATAGTGGTTCTCCATGCATCCTTACCACATATTTGATATGTATCCATGAAAGTTGATCCAATGATAAGTCCTCTGGGATTGCGATAAAGTGATATGTCTTCGTAAGATGATCCACAATGACCCATATTTCATTGTTTCCTCTAGATGTACTTGGATGTGTAGTGAAAAATTACATGGTGATGTTCTCACACTTCTATGTTGGTATGGGTAGTGGTTACATCATCCCCTCATACTTTTTCCTTTCATCCTTCACTTGCTGATATACTAGGAACTTTGATGTATACTCAATAATCTTCTTCTTCATATTGTCCCACCAATAATTCTCCCAGAGATATTGATACATCTTTGTGCTCCCTGGGTTAATAGAGTAGGTTGATCTATGTGCGTTATTCAAAAGCTCCTTCTTTATCTCTAGATTGGATGGTATACATAATCATAACCCAAATCTTATGACTTTATCCCTGTCAATCTTAAACTTAGGGGATTTTCCATTTCTAATTGCTTCCACACTTTTCTGATTTTCCACATCATTTCTTTGAGAATCCTTTATTTTATCCATGAGTGATGGTTTAGGAATCATTTGAGAAAGGATTGATGATGTTCCTCCCTTAATAATTCCCATGTCCATCCTCTACAAATCTAAAAAGACTGGATCCTTTTTAATTCTCACCATTGATAGAGATGAAAGATCCTTTCTACTTAGAGCATCTGCCACCTTATTTTCCTTACCAGGGTGGTAGTGGATTGAGCAGTCATAATCCTTGATGAGCTTTAACCATCTTCACTGGCACATATTAAGCTCTTTCTCTGTGAATATATATTTGAGACTCTTATTCATTATTTTATCATTTTTATCAAGATAAGAAATAGTAATGATTCTTTTTACAAAAAGTAGTGATATGTGATTGTGAGTTTGAACCTAAGGTGCTTACCTCAGCAGAACATCATCCATGACTCAATAAATCATGTATTTAGATTATTCGGTAAATTATTGTATTTTACTATTCACCAAAAGTTCATGTATTTCAGAAATATCCTAAAAAATCACCCCAATCATTTTTCGATGTGTATAATCCAAAAATAAGCTCTATTTTATGAAAATAATTTTTTAAATATGATATATTTACTTTTTAAATAAAATTATCATTTACTTGAAACATACATATTTTAAAATTATATATTATTTTATAATACTTTGAAAAATCAACTGAGGTCTCATAAAATCATCCTATAATCGTAATACATCAAAAAAATAATTTATGAATACATTTTATGAAAATAAATTTTCTTTTAAATTATTCACAAAATTTTAATTAAATATTTATAACTTATAAAAATACCAACACTATGATATAATTATATCATATTATCCCTTATAAGATGGATAAATTTTATTTATAATTTCATTGGTAATGTTAATTATTCACTTGGCCGATATACTATTCATAAAGTTCATATTACTATTCATAAGGGTTAGTTACTATTCACTAAAAATTTAGTTTGTCATATCAGACTCCAAATATCTTACTGATCACAACCGTGTATGTCATATTTTCAAAATTCAGATCAGAGAAGTGACAATATTATGTATAAAGGTCACATAGTACTTAATAGTTCATTGTGTTGTGATTTCATGTGATTATACTGTATGAAATAATTATAATAAGGCAATTCCCATTGATTAAAGTTTGGGACGTGCCACTAGATTGGCTAGTTTAGAGAGGTTAGTTTATTATTAACTGTGGACCTGCACCATATGTTAGAAGGTGAGTTCAAACCCAATACATCAATGGATTGCCTCTAAATATTTTTAGGAAGTTCCCATGATTAATATCTATATATTCTGTTTATTTCTACTACTTGTTGGATATTAGCCTTTTGTATTCTATATACCTTATATTCAGAATGAGTATTGTTTCCTTTATTTTTAGAATGATGTTTTCTAACCTAGGTTGGTTTTTGATTTTTGTTTTTGGGGTTATAAATGGGGTTTTGAAATGTGAAACCATTTTTTAAAAGGAAGTATATGTGTGATGGTTTAAAAAGGGAACTTTTGGAAAGCTGTGTTTGGTTGTTTAAACTAATTAAAAACCTATTTTCTGAATGTATTTCAAATTAGAATTTTTTTTAGGAAAGGAAATGCTTGGAATTTTTGGTTATTTCCTATCGATCTGTTTAATATCACACCCTACTTATGCCACTTGGTGTTGGTAGACCAAAGCTATTTTGTTGGTTCAAGTTTCTAATTTGGTTGTACCTTTTGTATAGGTTGGTCTTGTGGTTGGATGTGACCAAGACTTAATGTGGAGATCATGTTATCATGGTTCGATCTTTATTTTCTATTTAGTTTTTTTTATGTTCAAAAGTTATTTTATCTGGATTGGTTTGTATATGTATTTATGTTCAATTGTTGGATTTTATTGGGTGTTTAGTTTTTGTTATTTTGATCCTGGTTTTTTAGTATAAATCTTTCCCATTTGGATTATTTTAGTTCCTAACACTAGTTTCCCACCCGTGGAGATCCTGAATGCCCTTCAGTCCTTGTCTTAGATCAGGTCAGGTATCAGGTTGGATGGAATCATGGCTTGGTTCATGATAATTTTACACATGGAATCGTTACTCACATGTGTGAGAAAGGGAGAATCAATTAGCACTATAGTTACAACCATGAGGTTCCATGTTTTCAATACCATTCTAAACCCACTCCAGGCACTAAAGATAAAAAAATAAGTATAGGGACTGAGGGGTCACCCTCTCGAAGGATAAAATGAAATTTGTGAAGGGGAAGTTCACAATTTTTTTATATCATCCAAGAAATGACCATAAAATAATCCGAATAACCACAAATTGAATAAAAGTCTATATTGGAGCCCCTGATATTTGATATAAAGGAATTTGAAGAAAAATTAAATGATGAATCAACATCGGTTTCCCTACCAAATGAGGAGTTCCCAAAGGATTTTTATGAGGAGATAGGGTTATATGATAACAAAATTAAAAGGGAATATTTTAATATTAATTCAAATTGTTTAAATCTATTAAATTTTAAATATTATTTAAATTACTCTATAATGAATCTTGTGATGAAACACTAAAATTATAGGCACTTTATATTCAATAAAACGCCACAAAAGTGGTTGAAAAAGAAGATGAACCATGCTTATCTATATCACCACCATGAAAGTTTCACATAATTGATAAAGGGGTTGATTTTTAATAATCTGATCAAGGGATAATATACAACCAATATGAAGGGATAAAAACTATAATGAATGATATATGAAATAAACTATCAAATAAAACCAACCCATCATTACTTTTTGGATAATATATAGTTTTGTCTCACTATGGGTTGTAAAAACCTTGTACCCTATGACATCCTGGACTCAGTTCACCCCCGAGTAATTGAACCTAGTTGGTCACGTGGTCCCAATAATGAATTCACATACATTAGAGGCTACTGACTAGCATCGATGTCCAAGGGTGTGTTTGTGGGGAGACTATTCCCTCTAGTTATGGTGGAGCCCAACAGAGTTTATATATGAATAAACAACGAAATCATAATAAATAACACAAAAGTGAAACTAAGAATAAACATTTATGTAATAAATATTCAACTCAATATTTGTAACTGTATTATATAAAAAAGACGTTGTAATGTCTCTATAAAAGATAAAACACGTATACATGGAAGCAAGAAGATAATACATTACATGATATACAAAAAAATCAAAAGTATCAAAAAAGTATCCAAGCATCACGAGCTATGGCTCAGTCATCTGCTGCCTAGATCTCATCCTAAAGTATGAAAGTTAGGTGTCCAAATATTGACACTTCCCCTAGTCTACACCTGCAATAATATAATCTACATTCCACCATTAAAGAAATGATTTTTAACATCAATTTTTTGTATTTTTTTATGTTGGTTATTGACTTCCGTTATTAAAGGCAATATGTAAATATGTCTTTAACATCGCTTAAAATAATGAACGTTGTAAATGAATCATGGAATTGTGTTTTAACACATATTTTCTAGGAACCGACAAAGAAAATCATTTTCCACATTGGTTATTATATAAACAATGTAATAAAGCTCTGTGATGAGGTGTTTTTCACAGCGATTATCCTAAAACTGATGTGGAAGAGGCTTTGTTATGTTAGTTATTAGATGTTCTATGTGAAAAAACCCCATGGAAAATAATTTTTTACATCGATTATTACATAACCGATGTAAAAACAACTCTTCCATGTCATTTACTACATTACTGATGTGTACAATCTTCAATATGAAGGGGTTTTTACATTGGTTATTAAATAACCGACATAAAAAACTGTTTTTTACATCGGTTATTTAAGAACCGATGTGGAAAACCATAAATATATGTTTTTAATTACAGTTATAAAATAACTAGCATGGATTTTTTGAAAAAATACTCAATTTAAACCTTCATCTCCACAAGTGACCAAAAAAAAAACTAATAGAAAAAAATAGAAGAAACAATAAAAAACTAGAAAATACACATTTATAATTACAACATTCAAAATTACAATATTAACTAAAAGAAACTAAAATCCAACCAAACCTATAAAATTATTTTTCCATTAAACTTGTATGTGTGTGTGATATTGTTTATTATAAGGCTGAGGGTTATCATAAAGATACAAATTAAAATGAAATAATTTAACATGTATTATGAATAAAAAAAATAAATATTAAAGAATTTTTTTAAAGAAATATAACCTTATGGAAATTCGTAGCTATCCCACTTGAAATTATTTGATATATAAATATTAACACATAATATCCATATTATTTTACATCTTATTGTTTATAACACTATTTTTAAATGAGTTTTTCAATTATAAATTACATTATTAAGTAATATATCCAAAATGTACTAATTATAAATGTAAAATAACCTTTGATTTTACATATTTGATCTTAATGCACATTTTCTTTGTGTTTTATCAAAATAAATTGCATCCTATATTAGAATATAATATAAATAAAATTAATTTTAAATTTATTAAAATATAAACAACCATAAATAAATTAAAACTTATAGTTCCAATATGTTCTTAAAATTTCCTTGCACATCACTATGGATAGAGCAGAACCAGTAAAATTTCTTCTAACTTGAAAAAAAACACCTAACATCCAATGGAGACTGATATAAAAGAAAATTTAATGTTATTGTATATTATGTTAAAAGATAAATAGCACTTTGGGAGTTTTTTACTAGAGGTTATGGAGATATCAAGGGGAAGTTTTCTACCATATATACAGCCTTCTCCAGAGGGTGGATATCCCGACATTCCTTTTTTGGATTGGGGATGAAGAACCAGTGCTCGGATATCCATATTCAAAAGGCCTTCTTTGACATAGTTTATTGTTGATTATTGGGATATGCTCATCTTATTAAAAAAATTCAAATCTATGGGGATAGAAGATGTATGCATTTTCTTAATCAAGTGGTTAATATTTGACTATTGGGGATAAAAACTATAGTAAATATTTCTAGATATAAATGTTTCATATTTATCAAGATAAGGAAACATCCATCACTGAGTAATTATATTTTGTTCAAATATTTCAGTAATAAACTTTTATTTCTTCTTTAGTCATTGTTCATACTTTAGGTGAAATGAAATGCGATTCTATAAATCCATATACATATATCTTATCAAATTCCTCACAAATTTTATAAAGACACTAAATATAAAACAGGCGTAAGTACAAATTTTCAAAAAATTAAATGTAGGGAAAGATTTATATTAATACTTACATGTAAATTTTTTTCATAGTTTTGATTCTCAAATTATCTCTATTTACAAGATCCATGATATCATTTTTCAAAAGCCCCATAGTCATTGCATGCCCACACACATCATCTTCCATTAAAATCTCTTAAACACTGAATAAAAAAAATTTAATATCTTGAAACTATGTCAAGAATAATAGAATATTTATATGAAGTCATAGACCTTTGAATTTTTTGTTGTGTATATAATATTTATTTACCTTTAAAGTATTATTGTAAATAAATAGATAAATATATAAAATTTAAAATGTTAAAACAAATTTAATACAAAAATGAAATAAAAGATAAAATATACACATAACTCTATGGTAATATGTCACAGAAGTATAGATGAAAAAACTAAAAAGTGGTTGATACTTTATCCAACTATCCTCACCTCATCTGTAGGTAACAATACTCTAGATGATATATCTATAATATCCTGTATTGTGACCCTATGATGCTCTATCTATAATTGTTTATGATGAATGATATCATCAATAGAAAATATCATCCCATATGAAACAATATTATACTTCTGATCATCAACATATAGCTGAAAATAGTTAGGAATCTATGGAGGAGGGGCTATAGAAGTAGGATAAAAAGTGGGGTCTGTAGGAGGAGGTAGAGGAGTGAGAGCTGTTGGTGTAGGTGGAGTGGGAGCTGCTGGTGGAAATTGTCTTTGAATGTCTGAAAAACATGGACTGTACCAACACTCTGATCTTATTCTCCATCATCACATTAATATTCTAAACTTTTTCCTCCAATGATTCTATTTTTTTATAAAAACCCTCTATTACAAAAGCTGAAAAGCGTTTTAACACTTTTCTCATTGATACACCTACTGGGTATCCTCATACATGACCTGGGTGTTCGGGATTTCCCAACACTACAAATAAAATACCCTCCCTCCTCTCAGCTACAAATACCCCATGTATTCTCTACTCCTCAATAGTATCATGTATAAATTATTTGAAAAATTCTACAATGATTAAAAATATATAAATAATTGAATTATCTTAAATAAACAAATAAATAAAGTAAACATCTTACAATCCTCTTAGCCACAACCCTCAATTATTTTATAAGATATTTCCCTTTTTTATCATCTAATATCTCTTCCATTTTTCATATTTAGCTAAGGGTGTGTAGGGGAAACCTTTCCAGAGCTTGAGGATGCAACTCTTAGTTTTTGAAAAATTTCATCCATTATTTGTTCTTCCAATAAAGTATACCCACCCCAAGATAAAGTATGATGGTATAAATTTCTATATTGGATCTCTTGATGATATCTCTTCGATTGTTATAAATTATGAATAAGAAATCATTAATAAGATCATTAATATAAAAAAACTTCTAAAATTTTACATTACACTTACCAAAAATGATTCTTTTCTTCTACTTTAAACAAATTGCTTCCATGTGACTTCATCTATAAAAGGATATATATCACATGGATTATGATGTTTCCTATGTACAAAAATGAAATCTTATGTGAGGGTTGATTTGAAATCCCTCCATCTCCTAGCATCAAATGATAAACATTTCCTCCTAACTCCTCCAGTGTTAGTTATATAATATTTCATCTAATAAGAAGGGGGAAACATATATTACGATAAATACTTCAAGATTAGTAAAAAAATAACAAATAATCTTACCAAAATGGTCTCCCACAACTGAGATAATGTTACTTTGTCATCACTTCTCCAATCATTAATCAAAATAATGACTTTGCTTTTACCCTGAACTGATACAAAAATCTTGAATTGTTTTGCATTAGGACATATTGGAATATCATTATCATCAAGGTCTAGCAGTATCCTCAGGACTTGGATACGATCAACTAATAAATTTGGTAAACGTTTTATGCCACATTTACCAACCCTCAAACTCTTCTTTGGCTCTATGGGAGTATATAACTCATGTAAAGAAGGATGGGGATCATCAAGAGGATCATGTGAACATTTCTCACTATAGGTATGAGTATGCTCATCTCCATAAGTATGTGTTTGATTAGTTGGTTGATCTTTCATTATCATTCAAATCCAAGCAATAAACAATTAGTACACAAATATACAAATTCAACTATTACAATACTAATGTAAATAAAAAAAGGAAAAATTACAAAACACAAAAGTTAACTAAATTAAACTTAACAAATTATTTTTCATATTTGTTATAATTAACTAAAATTCTAACAATAGTAATGATATATGAAATTTCATATAAATCAATGAAAAAAAATCTAAAAATGGTGTATGAATATTAAAAATATTCTAACCTAATAAATCACTTTTTAAACAAAAAAGAATATTTTTCCAATATACACTTATATTTTTTTTGTTTTTATTTAACATATTAGATTTAAAATAATTATATTTCAGAAAAAATCAATAAATAGATAAGTTACGTAAGGGTAAACATGTTAAAATAAACAAAACTAAACTAATTTTTTTTTTAATTTATTAGTTTTAATACGTTTTTTAATAAAGAAAATAAAATTAACATATCTAAAATTTTATGAAATTTATAAAAATAAATGATTAATAAACATATGATACTTATAATATTAGGAATGTACTAAAGGATTGTTTTTCCAAATTCCTTTATCATGATAATTCTGTATGGAACAAACCATGTCTACTACGTGCTCAACATTATTATATATTAATCTTTCAAGGGATGTAGGGATCTTACATAAATAAACATCTTCATAATGTCGATAATCACTAAAATATTGTTTTTTTCCTTGTAAAACAATAGACCACTGCATATTGGAATGATAAAGAATATAGAAAATTTGTTTTTCATGTGTTTACATTATAAAAGGACCAGCTATGTGTTCCAATCTATTCATATTAACAAGTGTCATTATAGATTCATCATGTATGACACTATTTTATCGATAAACCATTTTTAGTTAAACACTAGAACTTTAAATTTAATTTAATTAACCTCTCATATTTCTTGAATGAATCGATAATATGCACTTCAAGCATAAATTGAGTTTTTGTCTTTAGAACTCAAAAAATGCATTTCTTCTGCGAACACCAATACACTACTATTTTTAAATGCACTTATGTTGTCCTGATCTTTAATATGAAATGTATATACATTAATGTCATACCAAGACCATGTTATCACATTTAAAATTGGACCACCCACTAACCATCTTAATGTTTCTAATGCATATGATCTACCAAGCATGATATTTTTAAACCATGGAAAAAAGTTTTTTTATGCTCATTCAAAATCCATATATCTTTCTTCTTTGGATGAAATTGTTTCAACACATTAATATGAAATGTTATATATGGTTGAGCATCATCTATGTTATTCATGATGTATAAATATACCTTATTTATATGTTCACTTGATAAAGATTTGGCTTTCAAGTCATGAATCCCCTTTACCCCATAATTAGTTCATTCATGGAGTGGTGGAGGAAAACAAATGTGCTCCACCACAAACAAGTAGCTTGTACAAAACTAGACAACCTCCTCAGAAATATACTTTTCAAAAATGGAGGATTCATGTTGATATGGATTATTAACATACCAATTCAATATCTTCTTATACCTTTCAAATGGATACATCCAACGTAGATATAAAGGTCTAAACATATTTATTTCTCAAACCAAATAAACCATTAAATGGACCATTATATCAAAAAAAGATAGAGGAAAATACATTTCTAATTGACATACTATAGAAATTTCTTTATTTTCCAAAATGTTCAAACCATTTAGATCAATCACTTGATTAAAAATTGAATTGAAAAAATAGCACACCTTCATGATAGTCATTATTACATGGATATGAAATATTCAATGTAATTAAACCAGTAGAATTTGTTGCATCATGAAGTGATAATCATGAAATTTCATACCTGTCAACTTTAAATCCTTTAAAGACACACAATTTTTAACATTTCAATAATAACACTACAGTACTTTAATATCATGTATATATTGACAGAAGATAATATTCACCATCTTAGATAATTTATAATAAGCTGGGGTAAGAAATTTCCATCTTCCATAAGGAGTGGGGGATAACTCCAAATGTATTCCCATTGATATAAAGTTGAATCTTTCATTCAAACCATCTTTAGTCTTTCCTTTAATATCTAACAATGTACCAATCAAGATGTTATAGATATTATTCTCCATATGCATGAAATCAATGTTATGTTTCACCTCATGATATATCCAATATGGTAGCTCAAAAAATATCAACCATTTCTTCCTAATATTTCTATCATTACCAAATTTATGTGTCTTTCTAAATGCCACATCAAGGTTTTTCACCCTCTCAAAATAAAAATTAGTGGATAAATATTTTTAAACAATATAATTTTTTTTGGGACAATAAATTCCTTTTTTAATATTCTATAAGAGTGATACATAAAAAAAACTTTTGATAACCCATGTATACAATTTTTCTCTCATGATGTAGTTGATAATATGAAGTCTCTTGTTCACAAATCAGACATGCTTTATACCCCTTGACACTGTATCCAGAAAAATTTCAATACACTGAAAACTAATTTATTATGAACATAATCATTTCATGTAGTTTAAAATATTCTAATTTATAAGAATGACACACCCTAATACCAAACTCACATTAGAGTTTCTAATCATCAATTAATGGTTAAAAGAAAATATGAATACCATTTTCGGGCTATTTTGGTCCTGAGATCATTAAACTCAACATGAAATATTTTCTCTTCATAGAAAATTAAGAATATAAGTTTTAAATTACCTGTAAAACATGCCATGAACTATGTGTTCTATACAGGCTTCGATATGGATTCATTCCATCTGTGTATATTCTAAGTTTGATATTTCTAACTTCATTTCCGAATGTAGGAAATTGCTGATCAATTTTCTTTTGTTGTGGATAATCAGCTAGATATCATAATTTTCCATCACAAATCCATTCATCTCCATGACATCTTAACCTTTTTTCATTATATGAATTTCAAAATAAACATTTCAAATGAACCATTATAGGAAGATACAAAAATTCCTTGGTAGAGGTTTCTATAACTGCTAAATCATCATGTAATTTCTCTTTCAACTTATATCATGATGTCCCAGATTTAGGACACTTTGAAAGAAATTCATATTCCTTCCTATATAGCACACACTCATTTGGGAAGGCATATATATTTTTTGTACCCTAATCCAATCAAGCATAGTATTTTCTTTAATTTAAAACATAAATCAGAAAGGTCATTATCTTTAAGACGAACATCTTTCAACAATTATGTAAAATCAGTAAAACTCTTATCATTCCAACCATGCTTCACCTTACAGTTAATAAATCTTAAAACTGATGATAAAACTGAAAATTCCATACAACCTAGATATAATGGTTTTTCAGAATCACCATATAGATACTCAATTGTCAATTTTTCCCATTTGCATCTAGTTCAATATCATGAATCATTTCTCCAATTTCATATGAGTTATAATATGGCAATGCATCATCATTATTAGATCTAAAATTATACCCAGTTTTACAATGCCAAATCCAAGTGCTATAACTTATATTAATATCATGACAAGTTAAATGATATTTTATCTCTCTTCTTTTCAACTTCTTTATATTTAAACATTTCAAGCATGGAAATAAAAACATGTCATTGGTTGGGATTTTTTTTAGAAAATTCCAAAAAATAATCAACACCTTCTTCATATTCATCACTTATTCGAATTTCCGTAATCCAACTCCGATTCATTACTATCTAAAACAAATTTTAAAAAATAGATTATCAAAAGAATATAGTAGTGATAAAATTGAGAATAAATTAATCAAGTCAAACCAAGTTTATATTTATATAAAAGATATTGTCATTTGAAAGTAAAAAAACTACAAAATTTAAATATATATATATATATATATATTCATATTTGAAAAGTATGATTATAAATTTTTGACAATAATTGAAAATAAGTTTAAATATAATCAATAAATAGGATGTAAACCACTAATCAAGGCATATAAAAAAATAAGAGTGACTCAAATTAATTATATAAAATATAATAACAATTTTCGGAGAATTATGAATACTTCATGAGTTGTTATTTAATAAATCATGGACATTCATATATAATAATAATTAGACAAAATGAATGTAGATAACCAAATGTTACACTAAATATATGATGTATGATTAGTCACTAACATTTACCTCCAAGTGGTTCTATGTTGTCTATTAGTCCACAAGTAAGATTATTAATGAGATACGTCTATCATTATATAATACATCATCAAGACTTAAATTTCTATGATATTATATTAAGGAAAATAATTTAGTCTATCTGTAACATAAAAATAAAAATAAATACAAGAGTATATCTATAACCATGTTTAACATGGTTATATGAGGAACCAATAATAGGGATTTGTAATATTTCTTAACAATACACATTCAAGATGAAAATTAATATAATTAGCTAAGGGATTGAAAATAATCTACTTTACACTAAACCAAAAACAAGGCTTACTATATGTAAGTGTGATTTAATACTATATCAAAGTTAAATAAACATTTTTAAAACAATTAAGTACAAGCAATCTTCCATACTTTAAAAACAACAGAACATTAAGATATAATGATGAAATTTATGATCTAACATATAAAATTAAAATGTAATTAAATTCACACCTTTTCAATAAAATCAATGGATAACTAAGGTATATGAAGATGGTAATGCATTATTTGTGATGAGAATATCTATATACGAACTTTCAATGACAAGGTTGAAGAAAATAGAGTAGTAATGTGATATTTGAGTAAATTTAATAAAAAAAGAGAGATAGGGAACCCATTAATTTTAATGAATGAAATTGATTAAGATTTTGATGTGTGATACTTTCTTCATAGTTGAGAGATTAGAAGATCAAATGTAGATAATGACCCAAAAAAAATGTGAGGATGTATAATGAAGGAAAATCATGATTTTGGGCCATTTGATCGAAAAAAAGGTTAGGGTTTCCGCACGCGAGAGTGAAAATTTTGATTTTTCATGATTGAATAACACATAAATCAATTGAATCAGGAATTCATAAATTTTTAAAAGGTTTATCACGTTAGTTATTATATAACTGACATTATAATTTATTTTTTCTAGATTTTTTCACATCTGTTATTGTATAGACCATGTGAAAAAATCTAGAAATAAGATTTTTCATGTTGTTTATATAATAAACAATGTGAAAAAGGGTGGTTATTTATTTTTCATATTGGTTATTTGGAACTAACTTGAAAATTCTATACAGATGTAATTTTCACAGTGGTTATAAATAACCTACATGATAAAGCTGATGTGAAAAATACATTTTTTACTTGTACGAGTACCAATGAAGGCTTGCATAGGGTGTGAGATAAATCTCAATAGTCCACCACCAAGGACATATTTAAAAATAAAGTACGTGAATATAAACTTAATGGTGTGAAAGTATATAATAAATTAGAGTTGTACAAATAAACAACTCATACCTGCTTCAGCCTCATCTAGTGTTTGAACATATAACCATTAATTATTTATTATTTTATTTATGATGAGGTGATTATGTATAAAACTTATCAAAATTACTGTAATAGGAAGTAATAATAATAGAGGATCTAAGGTGTAACCAAGGCATTCTTAACCTTAGGGGTCAAGCCAAATCATAATAGTATTATATACAGTCTAGCTATAAGGGGTATGAGCATAATAAAAGGGGAACACACAAGAAATTCCACTGTAAATGAGTATAACTGAGTCCATGGATATCATCCATAGTAATCCCAAGCTAATCATTACTGGGCCTAATGGGGTGAATCCATAGTGCCACATGTCCGTAGACATCAAGCTGAATCCATTGAGTGTATCCATGGAATTATTATATATGGAATAAATATGTCAAGTGAATCATCAGTACATCACTAAGTAATTCACATAATATTAAAATAACTAGATTCCATGGTCGGTATCTACCAAGACCATCAGTTCAGTGAATTAAAACGGCTTCCTCTGAGTGCTCAAGTCATTCCCTCAGAAATCCAAGGATGGATGAAGTATGAATATTCCTATAAAGATAAAAAAGGTCCAAAGAGATAGTCAATTTATACTCATTCCATTTATATCATATGTAATCATAGGATGTGTAATAATCATGCCATATAATTATTTAATAGGTTCATTCCATTACCTTTTTTTAAACATGAAAAGTTAAACTAGGGACATGCAACCAACTATTAGTTTAATTACATAAACTTATTTTTTCATTAAAGGGAATCCCTAGGTGTGGCATTTTCAAACCCTTCACACCCTGAAACCTCCCTCCCCATGAAGGGATAACTACAGAGAGAGCCCAAGTTGGGAAGGATCTATTTCTAGTCAATACGGTAGATCATCCCAGAGGGTGATGATAGATAGGTGATTGTTTGACACAAAAATCCATCTGTATAGGTGGGTCGTGCCTTATTTCACCCACCGAGTCAGGAAATGGGTGACCTGACGAGATAAGTGGATCCTAGAGGAAGGAGAAACTCTCCCAAGAGTGTACTCCTATGATTTGAACCCTACACCTCCCAAAGAACAACGTTATTGTGCCCCTCTCCTTCACCACTACACCACCATCGAAATATCACTTTAATTATATAAACTTTTTTTAGGCTCATTCCATTACCTTTCATTAAACATAATAAGGTAAATCAGGTACATGAAACTAAAATCAATTCAATTTTGAAATTTAACTAAGAAAAGTGATATTTATAAATATACAAACTTTACATAACATGATTTTAAATATTTATTAATTATGAATAAATGCTTACCTTATTGAAGTTCAAGTCAGATGCCCCCAAATGGTGCTACAGATAGACCTAACATGGGACACCAAGGGAATAATGAAGAACACACCGTACTTGGGGTGGTTAACATTGATGTCTGATCCTCCATTGATGTTAAGCGATTTTGGAATGACTATAGAATATAATCTACCCAATATTAAATTAAGGTAGATACATTTAATAAGAAACATCCGATGAAACCAACATGTGAACAAAAAACAATTTATAGATGGAGATACTTTAAGGGACGAGTCATAGACCACTTAACTTATGGATATGGTAGATGGCTTGTCCAGTATTGTCCCTTAGTTTGGATTAGATCAGAAGAAAATTAAAGTATAGATAAACACCCAGAAAATAGGGAATATGAGCCTACATAAAAATTGCATTGTGGATAGGAAGAAGAATAATGATATGATCCCAAGGAGTAGAGCACTTACCATAAGGAATCCAATGAGTCAATCAAATATTGATTTTGAGTCTCAAAAGAGAAAAAAAATCCAAGAACCTAACTTGATGTCATGGGAGTAGAGATCTAAAAAGAGAAAAGGGGAGGTCTATCAACTAAAATTAAGAAATAGAGTGGGTGTTAAAATTATAAATCTTTAAGGAAAAATATACATTTCCCCCCTTTTAATCAGGTCACATAGTTTGACCTCACGGTTGACCGAACAATGCGCCAACTGTGCTTGGCCTTCTATCCAATTAGGGGACTCATATGGTTCATGGGAATGGTTTGCAAAGCCATGTGCAAACCATGATATGTGCCTCTATTAAAAATAGTATAGCATTCACACATTTGTGTGGCCTAGGTCACACAGTTATAGAAAACTATGTAGCCCACTTCTTCTAACTGAAACACCCCACACGATTAAGAGAAACTATGAAAAATGGGTGGCACAGTTTCTACTAACTATGCAGCCCTGATATTTCTTCCACTGACCTGGGTTCCAATCTCCAAACAAGCCCCCAAAAACCTTGTTTCATCCATATCCTCACTTGTAATTCATATGTGGTCAAAACGAAGGAGTTAAACTAAAAATAAAAGGATCCATACCTCATAGGAAAAAATTGGGTTCTTATAGCCATCCACCCTTAAAGGAACACATCCTTGAGTTGTCCTTCCAAGGGTGGTAAAACACTTTCTGAGAACAATTTCAACCACTAATCACATATGTCAGCCTCCCTCCCCTAAGCCTCATCCTATAGATGGTCATGCTTCCATAACACCTGTACTAAAGGGATATACCAATCTCAGAGAGCCTTAGTGCTTCAATAAATGTTTCATATGGGATACTCCTTAAAAGAAGCAACAAAATATAATCCAACATCCTTAGGATCGAAAGTTTGAGATGGTTCAGCATGATAACGATGAATACGTGAAACATGGAAGATGTCATGCATGACACGGTACCTATGAGGTAGTATCAACTAATAAGTTACCAGACCAACTCTATCCAAGATCTTAAATGTATTGAAAAACATGGTGACAACTTCCATTTCCTCTGTATCCATCTATTCCCAAGTCTGGGTGATACCCGCAAGAAAACACAATCCCCGACCTCAAACTCCAGAGGTCATCTACGATGATCAACATGTGATTTCTGTCTAGAAAGATCAGTATAAATACATTTTTTGATGAATTAAACCAAATATGAAGTCCCCTATATGAGGCAAGGACCTAGTATCATTTCCTCTCCTACCTCTAACCAATATAGGAGTGAATGGAACAACCTACTATATAAGGCATCATATAGAGCCATATGAATTGTTTCCTGATAGATATTATTGTAGAAAAACTCAATGGGGGGGATATGATTCTTCCAAGAACCACCGAAATTAATTAAGAATGATTAAATCATGTCCTCCAACACCTTTATAGTCCATTCCAACCGGCCATTGGTCTAAGGGTGAAAAGTTATGCTCATAATCACCTATGTTCGCAAATATTTCTACAACCCTTTCCAAAAACTTGATATAAAATGAGCATCCCAATATAAAATGATATTATGAGGGACTTAGTGTCGGAATATAATCTCATGGACACAAATTATTCACAACCCATCAACTAAGAAATTATCTTAGGTAGGAAGGAAGCGGGTTACCTTCATCAGTCAATCCATGACTACCCAAACCGCATCACTACCTCGAGGTGACCTTATTAAGACAACCACAAAATACATTTCAAATTCTTCCCAATTCCATTATGAGACTAGTAAAGGTTGTAAAAATCCAAAAATTTACTGGTTCTCCACCTTCACCTACTAAAAGGTAGAATACTTAGTGATAAAACCTGCAATATGACATTTTATCCTAGGCTACCAATATTGGCAATGCATATCATGATACATCTTGGTGATACCTAGGTTAAATACCCACTTAGAAGCATGGGACTCTCATATTATATCCTCTCACATTTTTGTAGGAACCTCGATACATCGATGTATATATAGTATTTCATATCCATCAACAGACCAATCCGAAGGTGGGTGCTCACCAAAAATGCTTTATTGTAGGACTAACCCATCAGAGTCTAAAAAACTCCTCTTCACCCTATTAAGGAGTGAAGAGGTAACTGATATGGTTTGAATATAAGGTTTCTCATGAATCTCTTGAAACTCTAGATATATATTAGAAATAATTTCCATCAATTTCTACTAATCATTGACTTCCTAAATGGATTGTGCCTAAGTTTTCTGGCTTAGCACATCAGCTACCACATTTCCCTTTGTAGGCATATAGGAAAGCTCAAAGTCAAAAAAAATGAAAGTATTAGACCCATATTAATTATATTAGATTCAAATCAATATACATAAAGATATATTTGAGGCTCTTTCATTATGTATACACCACAAAGTGATCTCCCATCAAATAGTTTCTCCTAGAAAACAATACATGGACAATGACCACTAACTTGAGGTCATGCGTCGGGTAATTATGCTCATTAGGTCTCAACTGGAGAGACCCACACACAATGAATCTATCCTCCTGCATCAGTAATTCACCCAACCTGATTCCTGATACATCACAGAACACTATATAGGCTCTTCCAGGCTCTGGAAGAATCAGAATAGGTGCTGAAGTAATCATTCATTTTAACTTATAAAATTCATTCTCACATGCTTCAAACCATAATAACTTCACACCCTTATTAGTCAGATCATTAATAGGTGTAACAAGGCATGATAATTCCTTTATAAAATTCATGTAGTATCCAGTGATCCCAAAGAAACTCTGTATATGAAACACATTCCTGAGAAACTCCCTTGAAACTATGGTACTCACCTTCTCTGAGTTGAATGATACTCCTTATTCTGAGATAATATGACCTAATAACTAAACCTTATTGATAAAAAAGTGTCAATTTTCAATATTATCATATAAATGATTCTCTCTCAGTGTATTCAAAATGATCACTAGATGTTTGGCATGGTCTCTTCAATTATGAAAATACAACAAGATTTATTCCACAAAAATCATGATAAAGGAATCCAGTTATGGGTGGAAAACCCTATTCATCAAGGAAATGAAAATGGGAGGCGCATTTTTATGACCAAAAAATTTAAATATATACTCATATAGACTATAATAACTTTGAAAAATCATACATGATATATCTGAAATCCTGAATCACACCCGATGATAGCCCAATCTCAGGTCGATCTTTGAGAACACTCTAGCTTCTCAGAGATGGTTGAAGAGATCATCTATTTGAGGAATGGATACCAATTCTTAACTATAAGCTGGTTAAACCATCATTAATCCACACATAATCTAAGTTTCTCATATTCCTTCTTGAAGAAAATCGTGGGTGAACCCTAAGATGAAGTACCAGGTCAGATAAAACACTTAGATTCTAAATCCTCAAATATCTATTGATCTCATAGAGCTCGGTAGGTTCCTATCTATGTATACTAGAGTTGATACCTAAACGAACTCAATCATAAACACTACCTTACACATGGTAGGTAGTATATAGAAGTAATATGGGAATACATACCTAAAACAATCCACCATGGGAAGAAAATTTGTCAGACGAATCATCTATTCATCCAAGAAAAGGATGGAAATTTGGGGGGCCACTCCACCTGGCCCATGATTATTGGGTCCAAATCTTCAGTATTGAATATTTACATTCACACTTATGTAGATAACTATCCCCCTCTGGTGATTTAAATGATACGATATGATGATATCAGTACACATTGTCATGATAGGGTACCAAACAATCCATCCTGAGAATGAAACCAAAGCTTGTCATCTCAAGGAAAAAGAGGTCCTATAAGAAATGGAAACTATCTACTCAAGGGGAAAACCATTTCATTGGTGTATACCCTCTGACATACCACCCAACAGTGTATCCAGGGTCATCACCTCTAAAATTACTGAATTTCTATCTCAATAATTTCCACGATCGATATAGAGATAAATGTGTGTGAGGAACCTATATTGAATAAATAATATACAATAATAGATTCTACTAGAATTGTACCTCATACAATAGATGTTACTATAGTATGTTACTTGGGTATTAGCTGTAATGCAAGAAATTTACATGATCCACGACCCTAAGGTACAGTTGGACTACCTTGAGTAGGCTTGCTTTGCTGGCACTGATAATCAAAAGTATGAATTCCATGGCTACAACCTCCTCCTTGGCCTATTTAGCAGGTACTACCCAAGATTTTTTCTTGAGACAATGTAACTAATCCTGCCATTGAAGTCAGAGCTGGTGCAGGTCCACTTCCTCTAGAAGTAGAAGAAATTTTTGGAATAATCTATGAAGATAACCCATCTAGCCACAAGAAAGACACTAAAGAAGATCTATATAACATTGAGTCTTCACATTCCCTCGCCATAAACACTGATAGAATATAATGAAGCTGATACTATGGGTACTCTGGCCACCACTAATCTGATGAGAAACCTCATGGATATACTTCCCACCATTGAAGAACTACTTAACTTCCTTAGCACTAAACCTTTATGACCAGTACTATTAGATTCTCTCAGGTTATGCTTAGTGATAAGATCTTGGTTAACAATATCAAAAAATTTAGATAGTCAAAAGAAGTTCACCTATGATGGGATAAAATACTTGGGCCCATCCTTGAAGTGTCTCACTCATGACAGCTCATCACTGAAAAGAATCAGTCTGAAACATTTCAACTATGTGAAATATGACGAATAGTCCATGATGGAAATAGCACCCTACTCTAGGTGTATGAACTCCTTGGCTCAGCCATCTCTAATCTTTTGAGGGAAAAATTAATCATAGAAGGCAATTTGAAATTATGCACAGACCATTCCCTGATGACGACCATCCTGGGAATCAAATCCCACCAGTTCATGGAGAAATCACATATAATGTTGGTGACAATCTTGAACCTGCTCTCTCGAGGCGTCTCTATATGCTCAAAGATAGAAATAATGGATTCTATCCATGACTCAGTATCCTGAGGACCAACATCCCCCAAAAAGATGGGAGAATTATACTTTTAAAACTCGCAAGTAAGATCAGTATCATAGGTACAGGTCGTGGAACACCCTGCATAGACAACATTAAGTGTAGGAAACCCTCTTAGAGCTTAGTATCAATACCTAGTTTGAGAATAGAAGGTTCTGCCTCATGTGGAACTATTGGAGGTATCACTGGTGGATTAGGGCCCATCACCTCCAAAGCATGGTGGAAACAAAACTAGAGGATTTTGTGGTGGAATAAATTTATAAATGTCCAGCACATAACTCAGAATAAGATTTGAAAATAGATAAGATCACTAACTGAAGCATAATTTAAGAAGGGATTACTACGCAAAATACTATCCCAACTACCCACTTATAAGGCTAGGGTATTGTTAAGTGTTAAAAAATTTATATACATGGGTTATGATATATGGATGGTCAACTGCAATTCAAGAAGAGACACACTCTTTAAATTTCACTTGGCCTCTTCATTTAGTGGCAATTGTTTCATTTATTTCTTAGAATTTACATTTTTAAGTTCATAAGTGACTTTATACATAACATATGTCCCTATTAAATGGGTATCATTCCTAGTTTATAAATTCCCATACAATTAATAAATTGAAATCGAAACCCAATTAATTAATACTATCCCCTTACATCCAGTCTTAGAATGTAATGGCTAAAATATGATGGATCAACTCGATGAATTACCCATTCCAATTTATAAGGGCCCATTAACCTAATAAATTGAAACTAGTAGTCACATAATCATATCCAAAGCCCAGTTCATATAACCAGGGGTACATACCTTACATGGGTTGAAATTGTCCATTTAAGATTCCACCATAAATTTATATATTAAAACACTATTTAGGTTGAGTTTGAAATTTTAAACAGCCAAATTCTTTTCCCTTCAGAAGATGTTAGTAGCACATGAATATATAAAAACCACGGATCACTGAACAATCATAAGAAACACAGGAAAAACAAGCAACAAAATGCACCTATGTGGAATTGAATATACATGTAATGTGAATCCTAGGTTTCTATAATGATGCATAAAACAATTCTCCCTACCATACCAGGCCAAGGTAAAATATCCATAAGGCATAAAAAATAACAAAATTCATGTGCATCACCCAACGGTGAAAGTATATCAACTATAATTGGTGAAATGTAGAACAACAATTTCCCATTCTCAGGAAACTTGGTATTTACCCTGAACATGGCTTAGATTCTCCCAAGAACAACTTATGACCAAGTTCCAAAATATTTATAATAATATATCTAAATTTCCCAAAAAATAAGAAAAAAGAAAACAAAACCTCTTTGATACCACTTTGTGATGTCCCAGACCTAGTTTACTCTTGAGAAACTACACCCAATCAGCCACATGGTCTCAAGTGCACCTCCCCATATACCAGAAGATGCTGACTAGAAATGAGGAACTATGGTGTAACCATGGATATTTTATTCTCTTTGGTTAGGGTGGAGAATAATTGAGTCAATAGAAAAATTAATAGCAGAATCATAATAAATAATATGGCAACATAAGTAAGCATAAAAATATATGTAACAAATATTCAACTCAAGAGCTATAATTATATCATATAAAAAAGATGATGTAACTTCATGTATCTAAAAAAGGGAAAAAATACAAACATAGAAGTAGGTAGAAAGTATAATAAATGTTTTATAAAAGAATTAAAAGAAGAAAAAACTATCCAAGTATCCCAAGATCTAGCTTAGTCATCCGCTACCCATATCTTATCCCAAAGAAAGTAAGTCATGTGTCCAAAGAGGGATCCCTCCCCTTATACACACCTATGGTCATATAATCTTCTTGGATACTAATAGTGGCCTAGATAGGGTGTGTGAAAAATCTCAGTAGCCAACACCAATGACATCTATACAAGTCTATGCTGCAAATATAAACTGTATGGTGTGCTTGTATATAATAAAGTAAAGTAGTACAAATAAAAAAAATCATACATGCTTTAGCGTCAACTAGTTTCTGAACATGAAACCATTAATTATTTATGATTCAATCTATATTAGGGTGATCATTTATAAAATTTATCAATAGTACTATAATAGAGAGTAATAATAATAGAGTATCCAAGGTGTAAGCAACGAATCCTTGACATTATGGGTCAATCCAACTCATAGTTGCATCACATATAGTCTGGATATAAGGGTTCTGAGTGTAATCTAAGGGGCATGACCAAGTAATTCCACTATAAATGATCCTAATGGATTCGATAGAGGTAATACATAATAATATCAAGCTAAGCATGAATGAGCCTAATGGGGTGAATCCATGGTTCTGCGTGTCCGAAGACATCAAGCTGAATCTAAGGAGTGTATCCAATGCATTCTTATATATTGAATAAAGATGTCAAGTGAATAGTCATTACATCTCTGAGGCATTCATGTAATAAGAAAATGACTAGATTTCATGGTGGGTATCTCCCATAGAAATTGGCTTAGTGAATCAAAATGGATTCCTCTGAGTGTTTAAGGTATTCTCTCAGGAATCCAAGGCTAGCTCAAGTCTGACCATTCCAATATAGATTAAAAATTTCCAAATCAATAGGCACCTTATAATCATTCCATTTATATCATATGTAAGCAGATGTCATGTAATAATCATTCCATTTAATCATTTAATATGTTTATTCCTTTACCTTTCATTAAAAATGACACGGTGAATTAGGGACATGCAACCAACTATCACTTTAATTACATAAACTTATTAGGTTCTTTCCATTAACTTTCATTAAACATGACAAGGTGAATTAGGGAAATTAAACCAAAATAAATTCACTTTATAATTTAACTAGGAACAATTATATCTATAAATATATATACTTTCCATAACATGCTTTTAAAGATTTATTAGTTATGAAGAAACACTTACCTTATTAAATTTCAAGTCAGATGCACCCGAATGATGCTGTAGATAGACCCAACATAGTTCACCAAGGTAATAATGAAGAAGTAACCCTACTTGGGATGTTTAACATTGTGGTATCAACCTCTAATTATGTCAATCGATATTGGAAGGGACATAAAATATAATCTTTCCAATATTAAATTAAGGAAGATAAATTTAATAATAAACACTATGTAAAACTAGCGTGCGCAAAACTGAAACAACTTATAGATAGTGATACTTTAAGGGATGTGTCATAGACCACCAACCTTATGCCTATTGTAGATTCCTCATCCAGTGTTGGCCCTTATTTTGGCATGGATAAAGAAAATGTAAGAATATATGAATGATTGGAAAATAGGTTATACGTGTCTACATCAAAAATAACATCGTTGATAGGAAGAAAAATGATGATATGAGCCTAAGGATTGGAGAACTTACTATGAGGAATATGATGAGTCAATTAGATCTTGATTCCAAGTCCTTATGGAGAATAAATCCAAGAACCTACCTTGAATCCATTGGAGTAGAGCTCTCAAGGGATAAAAGGGGATGGATTTTTGTTATAATGAAGAAAGAAAGGGTGGTATTAAAATTATAAATACTTAAGGAAAGAATAAAAATTTCCCCCTTTTTAACTGGGTTACATGGTTATACAAACTGTGTGCCAACCATTCTTGGCCTACTGTCCAAGGAGGGTACTTGAATGATTCATGTGCATAGTTTGAGAAACCATGTGAAAACTATGCTATATTCCTTGGTTAACAACTACCAATCATTTTCATGGGTGTGTGTCCTGGGTCTCATGGTTAAGGAATACTGTGAGGCCCACTTCTACTCATTAAAACACCCCACATAGTTAGGAGAAACCATACGGATTGGACTGTATGGTTTATACTAACTGTATAGCCCAGATGTTTCTTCTAACGGTCAGGGTTACAGGCTCTGAACAGGCCCTAGACACCCTCATTTCCTCCATATCCTCACTAGGCATTCATATTTGGTCAAAACCAAGGAGTTAAAAAAAAGGATTCATACCTCATAGAAAACACCTGGTTTCTCACACACATGGGGGGGGGGGGGTCAAATTAGGTTTTATTTCCTTTTCAAAGTTTTTAGTTTTCTTTCAATAAATTTTTCATATTTTGTTTTTTTATTCTTTTTATGCTGAAAAAGTGGTATTTTAAAGATTTACTCAAGCCACTAAATATAGAATAAAATCTAGGTTTTATTTCTCAATATTATTATTTTTATTTCCTAAATTATTAACTTTTCCACTTCATGGATGGGTAGTAACATTGAAGTATGGGGGAATTTTCACATATCTTAGGAGGTTTTGTTTATTTTTCTTTTTCTTTATATTTTTAAGAAATTTGATAAAAAATGAATATCCACAATCATTTTTCAATATCAAATTAATTTTGATAAATTTTACTTGATTTTTTGAAAAATGGATTCAAAATTCTTATTGATATCAAATTTTTCCTTGAATTTGATTTTTATAACAAATTTGTGATTTTATCAAAATTTTGAAAACCATGTTTATAAAAATTGGCCCAAATTATTTTTTCCTATCCTAAGAGTTATTTTAAACCATTTTGACATATTCTTCATAATACCCTTATTATATTAAGATAAAATAGAATTTTCTTTGAGAAATTGAACTTGTGATTGTTAATTTTCCAATGATTTGGAGTTCATACCATGTTTTTACTACGATTAAGTAACTTCTTTGGCTATCCCGCACATTTTCAACCTGAGAAAGACCATTACATAAACCCTTGTTAAACCCTAAGAAAAATCAAGAATTGTATAATAGTTTTAATCCACATTATAAGATTGTTTATCCTCACATACCTTCACTCTTAATATTTTTTCATGATTATTTCAAGTTTAAGTATGGAGTAAGTACATTTGAGGAGTGTTCTGTGGGAAGCAGTATGAATTTAAGGTATATAATAGGTTTGTGTTATAATTATGTGCACTTGATATAGAGAGATGGGAAAATTTATTAACATCCATTATATTCCATTATCCTTATACTATTTTCCTAATAAAAGAAATAGAAAAATAATGAATAGAAATGGATATGAGATTTAATTATTTATTATGATAGTTTTATAATCTCCAACCATATTAAAAATTAAAGGGAATGAATTCATTTATTCGTTTTACTCATTGACCATCTCATTTATTTATAAAAGAAAAAATTTTATAAAGGAAAAAAAATGAGAAAAGGAGAATAAGGATGAATCCATTTCATTGAATTTATTTTTCAATTCATGGACAATTTTAGGAAAAGGGAGTGTGGTTTCACTTTTTTTAAATGAATTTTAGTGAGGAATTTTTAATTGTTTCACTTGAATATTCATGCATTTTATTTGAGATTGAAACCTCCTATTTTTAGCCTTAATTTTTAAAACACATTTTCCCACCAACCTTAAGCCACTAAAATTACCTTGAAAAATACCAAATTATTAAAATAAATTTTTAATTCTCACAGTGTAGAGAATAATTATTTTTACAAGCCTATGTTGATACATCCATTTTCTAAGTATGAGCATAACTCCATATTAAATTTATATTGATTGAAAGTACCATGAATTTTTAATGTGAGGTTAGTTTTGATTGGTTCATTGATAGATTTTTTTATTCGAATGAATTTAAATGTGATAAGAGATAAGGAAAAAGAATCATTTTTCATAAATGTGACATGAAAAATTCCATTTTAAAAAAGATCTTTAAAAATTCCCCCAATATTTATCCTTGCATAGAATTGATATGGATATATTGTTTTTTTCTAGAGAGAAAAAATAAAAGTTTGGTGTAGTGATGAAGAATATATTTTACTATAGTATCTATTGTAATTAATTTATTTTATCCACATGAATTTAATAATTTTAAGGAAATTATCACATATTTAGTCTATAGGTGTATTTTGGACTTTATTATAAATATGGTTTAAATTGTGGTTTTTAATTGTTTTATTATTTTTCTACATTTTATGACAAAGTCCATACATTTTAAATTGTGATTATCTTGATTTTTAAGTTAGATTAGTTACTTATATATGGAATTGAAGTTGCATGTGATTAAATTGGATATTTGGGCTTCTATTTAAGATAAAAAGGCAGTGTCTAGGAATTTTGTAAGGTGAAAATAAACATTTCATTCACTGTGGTAGAGTTACTTGAATAAATATACCAAAAATAATAATAAATACGAAATAGAAAATTCTTTGTAAGAATGAATGATGGCCATGTAAGAGTAAACCCACTTCACAATAGGCTATAAAAGATAAACCCATGTGCTTCAGTAGCTGTATAAGAATCATTAGTGCTAGAAAGGTTCCCCGTCATAATAAAATCTATCAAGAATAAACTACATAGAAATAAAAATGTGGTTGTGAAGCTCTCATGTGGTTAAAATGAAATTCCCAAGCCTACATAATAATCACTCTGTCGCTATAGGAGTTATATAAGAATCACTTTTTCTGCATCCATTACATTATATTAACTCCATAATCACAATAAAATAACCACTACATATGAAATAAAGGAAGGATAATCCATTTTGATAGACACAATTGATAATTTCTTACAGAAACATGACTGTGATAATCCAAAACTCCACTAAATTCATTGATCACATTTGATTTATTTATGGAATTCATCCTGATATCTATGGTCAAAAATATGTTTTCAAATATTATTTATAACATCTTGTATTAATTCAAAAGATAATAAGGAAACAAGATCATATGGTAAGATTTATAAGAAGAATAAACATATAATAATTTGGGATCTGAATATGTGAAGATATGCTACTGCTCAAGCCATTCCAACACAGAATAACCACTCATATATGATGAAGTTTGATGAATCCATGTAGATTCCTATTTAAAATCTCATCCTTTCATGACCCCTCCCTCCAAATATACCCCTCCTATGCATGAAATGAAGGAATATGGACAATGAACCCCTATTCCCACCTCTAGTAGGCCTCGGGCTGATGACTAGCACTGTAGGTATAAAAATTTCCCAAATGGGTGGAATTTCCATCTATAATAATAAGACCGAGTGATAGGATGTCAGAAATCAATCAAATCCAAGATATAACATAAATTAAAGTAACCTAAAACCACCCCAAAATTCATGTATAAAATTAATAGATACAAATAACAATCTTTAAACAAATACCCAAATAGAAAGCTAAGGCAGCGATACAATGACGGTCTAAAGGTTTGAGCTTGTGATGCCCAACATGGTCCATGTACTCCTCTTGGAAACTGAAAAAATAGTTATATTTACATGGAGTGATCATAAAAATATACTCAGTAGGAAACCCAAATTCTCTCTTATACATGTGAAATAACCATACAAATGCCCCAATGAGTAAACAATATAACCAAAAACACCTAAACAAGTCAACTAACAACCCCATCCCCACCAAGTATCTCTAAAAAAATATCACATCCAAGTATAGTAACATAATAAAAAGCATATCCATAAAAGGTATCTTACAACACTTTCTCATTGATTAGACACTCTCACACCCTAATGATGTACATATTGGAGCTACCACCTATTCTATATAACATCACATCATATCAAATATCTCTTGAAGACACTTGGTCCATCACATCACATCACATCACATATCATATCATTACCAAGGTAGCTGGGTGTCATGAACATAAAGGAAATCAACCTCGTTCCCTCCTCCTACCAGGCATGACCCCCAACATAAGAAATCTAATATCAATACATCTCACCCAAAGAAACTTGGTCCATACCACCACATCACATCACATCACATATGGAAATTGCACTTTTTACTTCTATCCATCATTTCCCATGCATGTCAACATTGTCTTGAAGAGGGAGTGGGGAAGAGAGGGTGACTATCCATCAATCCTCACCACCAGGATGTTGGAAAAAACAACCTCGAAACTATTGTTTATCTGTATTAGGTGCTCAACATGGGTTATGCACATATATAAAATCATAGGGAAATACAATGGTATATATATAATATCATAACACATAAGACCAACCTATGGTTACACCACAAAAGATCCATCACAACACCAAATGATAACCCCAAGGCCTCACATCCTTCACCACTTTCACTGCCATCACTAAATTCATAACACCAACCCATAAAACACGAGCCACATTTTTCTTCTTCCTCAATAAAATCCTATTCCAGGTTCATGTACCAACTTATACAATTTATTTTACATGCCACTATAAACCATTCATTAATTAACCATTTAATTCCATTACTACCTGGGCATCTAGAATAGAACTAACTACACAAAAAAAAGCATTAAACAACAACCCATTGTAAAAAATATCATAATCTCATTGATAAAACCACCTCCTCATGTCAAATGAAACTCAAAAACTTTCCATCACATACCACATCTCACATCGAAACACTCCATCATGTGTCATGAACCAGCCTAGATACCGTAGTACCCTGATAACTGAGCTGATCCCAACATTGCACGAAGGGTGTTCTTAATCCCCATTGGTTGAGGACTATCAACTTGAATCATACAATATAAAAGTGGGAATTAATTTGACTTAAACACAATAGAATAGATAGATATATTTTAATATTCTTGAAAACTCCAAATGGATATAGTAACATAAACCATATAGGTATATCAAAAAACCAAACATTACATCATTAAATTAACAGAATTCTATCAGTATAAACTCCACTTCTCAAAGTACACGTCACTCTAATCCTTAAGGAATCAATAATATCCACCTCCTTCAAGAGGTACCTTCTCTTTACCCAGACCCAATAGGAGAAAATATAAAAAACATGAAGGAAAACTTAGGGTGTGGGATAAAAATCCTAATAGGGTCTCCCCAAGTGTTCCAGAATAAGATGTGAAAATAATAAACCAAACCATGCTTTAAATTTTATTCAAAATAGGCATAACAATACATTTTATATTTAAAATAAAACTTTATTTTCATTTAAAATGATTGAAAACATTTCAAACATGGATTTAATAAGTAATTTATATAAAACAGTTTACATAAATCATTAGGGATGAAAAAATAGTTTCATAATCAATGGAATTTATAATCCAAACATACACAACAAGAAGCATGGTCATCTTTCATTGAGGTATGATAGTTCCAAGTTATGGGATCCTCACACATATCATATCTATGATCATAATAATATATGTATACATGTCCCTATGATAACTATGAATATGACCCATCAACATCCCATTGGGGATAAGATAAGTTGAGCTAGTTTTTTTTAGATTTGTAAAGCATCAATACATTTATAGGAAATTTACATATGAGATTTTTTCCCAAATAACCCACTAACTACCTAGGCTCGCATGTGATTAATTAATCAATATAAAAAGGGAAAATCCTTTCATTTCAAAATACTTAACAATCGCCTACTTTTCCTTTTCAAAATTCCAATTCTCTTTCAAAACCACATCATGGTTTTTTCATCATTTCAATATTTTTTTAAAATAAAACCAATCATAGGTTTTCATTATTTTAATTTAATTCATTTTCCAAAATCAACTAAAATCATTTCAAAATTTTCTTCAATTTCAAATCATGCCCCAAATTCCAATTCCATTAGAATTTGGGGTTTTTTTCAAAAAATATATACCAAATAAAATACAAGTTCCCATTCACATATAATTGGGTTTTCAAAAATTGATTGAAATAAATTTAAAAAAAATAAGAAATTAATGGTTTAATCAATTGGCCATCTTAAACAGAACCACCTAGCTTTCTCACAAAAACCCAACACCCACAATGAGACTCACAATGAAGAATGAAGGCACAGATGATCTAAAAAGTAAACCTTGAATCAAGATTCAACAATGAAGAGTTTAGATCCATCAATTACAAGTTGATTTATCAAACTCCAAGGAGGAAAAGAGAGAGAGACATAAGAGACAATTAGACCGCTTACCCAGAGAGATAATCCACAACCAACATGAGAATAAATTGCCAAATGAAATGAACTAAAAGGGTTAGAGGGATCCAAAATCACCTAGGTATGTCTCTATATTGATAAAGATGATATGAAAATCAGATTTAATGAAAAATAAGTCAATAAGTAGAATTAAAATTGCTTGTCTCAATAATAACATAGAGTGTAACCCCATTACGCACTGTGTAGTTGTCAAGTCCCGCATATGCCGAAAAACCCATCAATTTTTAATAAAAGTCCCATTTTTAATATTTTCATGGAATGTAAGATGTGCATGAAATATAACCTTTCATACTTTATACCCACTTCATGACATCTTCCAAGCGGTGATTGTATGTCGTGTATTCACATTATATGGTGTGTAAATCCTTAATAGACTGAAAAACTATAGGTTTTATGATGAAAATTACAAAATAATCTCTAAATTCACTATTATAGGCATCCTACAAATTCCTTTTCAATATTACCCAACCCAAAAAAAAAGGAAAACCACAACAAAGGTTTAGAACATACATGATAGAAATGTAATGGGGTGTTACAACCTCCCGACCAAAAAAACTTTATATCCCCAAAAAGCCTATCAAGAAGATTACATATTAGAAAGGTGAGGTCACTGCTTTCTCATCAGTGCCTCATTATCCCATGTCTCATGAGAATTAGAACCATGATTTCATAGAACTCATACAAAAGGTATCTTCCTCCAACAAAGTACCTTTCCCTCAGAATGAATAATTCTTAATGGATGCTCAATCACAAACAAATCATTCTCAATATAAATATCACTCCAGCTCAAAACATAAGATGGATCAAAATGATATTTTTTAGCTGTGATACATGAAAAAAATTATGTATCAATTTTAACTATGGAAAAAGTGATAAATGGTAATCCACATTCCCAACCTACTCAAGAACCTAAAAAAGGTCCCACAAAACTAGGAGAAAGCTTACCTTTCCTTCCAAGCCATCAATGACCAAAACAAAGTGAAAATTTCAAGAATGCATGATTACCAACTAAAAATTCCAATGACATGTGATGATGATCAACATAATATTTATACTAGAACTATATCATCAACATCACATGATGAATCAACTTGATATTTTTTATTGTCTCTTTATCTAAGCCCAGTCCAACCAAGGAAATTTCACCGATCTTCAACCAAAAAAATAGAGATTTACAAGGATGGACACACAAGGCCTCAAAAGGATCCATTCTAATTACAAACTGGTAACCATTTTTATATAAAAAATAAACCATCCCCAAATGGTCATCCCAATCCTGATTAAAAGTAAGGACATAAGCAAGAAGAATATCCTTAAGAATTTGTACAGATCCCTCTATCTGACTATCTGTCTATGGATGGTGTGTTGTACTTAAATGAACTTGAGATACTAATGACTTATAAAGGTCTTTCCAAAAGTGAGAAGTAAAATAGGGATTTATATCAGAGACTATAGAATATAGAACTCTATAAAAATGAAAAATCTCTCTCACATAGAGATTTCCAAGCTCCTCAACTTTAGTTTCATTATGAATGGGCATAAAGTGAGATAATTTGGAAATCCTATAGATCAAAACTCATATCAAATTATTATTTCTCTAAGTAAGAAGAAGACCAACCATAATATCCATAGAAATATGATCCCAGTTCCAAGTCGGCATTGGATGTGGCTAAAGAAAACTTGAATGTCTCTAATGCTCGACATTGACCTTTTGGCAAGTATAGCAGCACGAAACCAAGTTAGTGATCTCATATCTCATACCCAGCCCCCAGAATCATTACTGCATGTTAAAAAACATTTTCATAGTTCCTAGGTTTACTTACCATTGGGAATTATAGAAATACTTCATCACAGATTTCCTTATAGAAAAAGGTACAATGTACTAGTTTTGGAAACATAAGATACCCTCTGTGGATAATGACCACTCAACAATAGTCTCCCCACCATAAAGACAGTTCCTAATTACATGGAATTCATAATAAAGATTTTTTTCCTAAATAAATATATTGAGAAGAGAAGAGGTCAGCTGAACACTATCCAATACAACCTCAACCCCTTTTTCCTGAACTCTAATATGCAACTATACAAAAAGATCCATCAAGTCCCACTCTTCTGATGATTCTTTCACAGTTTGGGTTGAAAGTTTCCTTCTCAACACATAAAAAACAACATTTCATATCCCTAGGTTATAGGAAATATAGAAATTTAAATATTGAAGGTATTCTACCCAACACCTCTGGAATAGATTCAAATATTTTTGAGAGAAGATATAACTCAAGATCTTGTGGTCAGAATACAAGGTAAAAATTTCTCTGAATAGGAAATACTGCCAACTCTTAAGTGAATGGATAAAAAATACAATATCAAGGTCATGGTTTAGATAATTATTTTTATGTTTATTAAGAATTAAATGTCCATAAGAACACAAACCAAACTTAAACCTGATGCATCATAGAAGATCGCATAGCCCTTCTCGACCACTGGAAGAGTCAACACCTACGTAGATGTAAAAATAAATTTCATATCAATAAAAGAACTCTAAAATTTATCATCCTAATAAAAATTAACTCCCTTTAAATTTATAGTGATCATCAGAGAATCCATCTTAGATAAATCCTTTTCAATCCGATGAAAATATCCAGCTAAACATAAGAATCTACGAATCTTGAAAACATCACGTGGTTACTACCATATTATAATAGCTTTCACCTTCTCAGGATTAACTGAAATACCATGTTATGAGACCATGTGACCCAAGAATTTCACTTCTAGAAACTATAAATTAAATTTTGATAGCTTGGAATAAAGTTCACGATTTATCAATAATTCCATAACTACTCTAAACAAATGCACATGATCCTCATAAAACTTAGAATAAAACAAGATTTAATCCACAAAGAGCAAAAAAAATGTATTAAGATACTCATGGAGAATAATTTTCATCAAATTAATAAAGACTAAAAGAGTATTGGTTAGAACATATAGAATGATAAGATATTCATAATGGACATTCCTACTCTAGAAGGTGGTTTTCTGAAGGTCATATTTTTTTATTCTCAACTAGTGATAACCATATTAAAGATAAATCTTTGTAAAACCCCCCCCCTTTCAAATAGTTAAACATATCATAAATCCTTGGAAATTGATACTTGTTATTTACCATAACTTGGTTGCAATTTTTACAATCAATACATTGGTGAAGTGCTTCACCATCTTTCTTAGGAATGAGAACTGGAATCACCCAAGGTGACACACTCAACCATATAAATTCTTTCTCTATCAGATCATCCAACTGAGTATTCAACTGTTTCATTTTAGTTAGTATCATAGGGTAAGAGGGAATATATAATGGTTGATTACCAGTCACCAAATCAGTATAAAACTCTACCTGCCATACCGGATGAAAACCAAATAAGTCAAAACGAAAAACTTTGGGAAACTCAATGAAAATTAGAGGGAGATCAACACTCAAGGATTCTCTAGATCAAAATAAAAAGATGATATCACTTTCCACAACTCTTGATAATAGGATTCGACTCCACTCAACCTTGGGTCCCATAATCCCTGAAAGATACGACACACCCCATTAGTAAAATTAAAGAACTTTCAAAGATAACAATCAATTCATGATTTATTTCCAATGAGATAATCCATCCTGAAAATGACATCAAGAGGTTTCATGTTGAGAACCAAAAAATCCCAAGTAAGCTCATTATCTAATAATGAGAAAACACAATCAAGACAATGAAGACCCTACCCTCTCTTGATTTTGAGGGGTGTAGTAATATCCATCACATAAGACAAAAGATCTATAGGAAAATTTAAAAAGTTCACAATTCGAGTTGATATAAATGAGTGATATAAAACAATATCAAATATAGTATACCCTAAAGATGTAGCTATAGTGATGGTACCCCTCATAATTGCTGGACCTGTAGCTGCTTCCTCTGGAGACTCTTCCACTGTGTAAAGAAACTTCATTCCAGATGCCTTTGGATAGAACACCTCAGATCTTGAAGCATATGATTTGAACATAATACTTTTAGCTACTGATGAGATCATGCCACTACATGGAGAAAAATAGATATAACAAAATTTATTCAAGTGTCCTAAATGATCACAAGAACCACATATCTTGGGTGCCTCAGTGAAAACCCATTTCGAAAGTCTAGGACTACCACCCTAGAAGAAAGTCAATGGGCCTTTTCTAGAAACTTTAAGAGGTCAAGAAGAACCCTATTATCGAGATCCACCACGAGACTTATAAAAATTTCTCTTCCCTTTATGGGAACTCACTAAAATAGCATCGGGAGAAAAATTAACTCCTGTCAACCCAAACTTACCTACCATATCAGGTTCAATCATCAATTCCCTATCTAGGATACCAATATAAGAAGAGAGATTCAACAAGAAAAATTGAGAATGAATATCTGATTGAAGTCCCATATCAAACTATCAAGTATTAATCTTATCATTTAATATAATATCATGTGAAATCTACACAAGATTAGAAAATCAGTTTTCATATTCTATCACAAATCTATCAGCCTACTTGATTTTGGAAAACTCCATATCCTTAGCTAGCACCATAGAATCTAGATAGAACTAGTGAGTGAAAAGATATTTAAAGTTCTTCCACTCTAAAAACTTATGTTTCTTCGCTGTCATCGTCGATTCCCACCATCTTCTTCTAGGTCCCTCATGATTAAAGGTAACACATTTTACCTTAATAGCTTCAGGAGTTTCTAAAAAGTCAAAGAGATGCTCTATATTTCTTATCCATTCCTCAACATCGAGAGAATCATTAGATCCATAAAAAGTATGTGTTTTTTGATGAAGGAAATCCTAATCATGATTTTGGGATTTTTCCCTTTGAGGTTCAACAACTGGATCCTGAGCGGGTAAAGGTGCAGGTTCCTGTCCGAGATCTTGGACAACACGTACAACAACCTTAACCAGATTCTGGTCCATGAGAGGATTTTGTCACTGTGGTTCATCAACATCTTCTTCCTAGATCCCATTCAAATTTCTTCTCGGAGGCATGATGCTATCAACTATAACCAAAAAATTGAAGACATCAGAAGATTACTTAGATCAATACTCAATAAGGGAAATAAAAAAATAATAATCCCATTTGAGAGATAAATAAGATTTGGATCTCTGCCTATGCAAATCAAAAGTAGAGAAAACACAATAACTAATCCTCAATATGCCTTTCCCAAACCACCAATGGTGACTTAAGGATCATTATGATGTGATATAGCCAGGCACTCACTCACAACTACCTCTTATGTCCTGAAAATATTTCTCAATTGCATACTTACACTAAAGAGATATGTACAACCTGCATATTTGATACCACATTGTCACTAACCAACCCAGATACCTAGATATCCTAATAACTGAGTCAATCCGAACATAGTTCGAAGGGCGTTCCCGATCCCAATGGGTTGGTGACTAACACTTTTCATCATATAATATAAAAGTGGGAATTAATTTTCCTCAAACATAGTAGAAGAAATTGATACCTATCAATATGATCAAAAATTATAAAGGGAGATAGTACCATAAACCAGACAGGTATACCATAAACCCAAACTGTACATCATTAAAGTACCATAAGTCTAATAATAAAAACTCTAGTACCAAAGGAAAAGTCCCTCCAAGCCCAAAGGTATCAAGAACATTGACCTCCATGAAGAGGCACCTTCCCTTTACTTAGACCTGAGAGTAGGAAATCTACAAACTCCTAAAGGAAAAGGTAGTGTGTGAACTACAAATCCCAGTATGTTCTCACCAAGTGTTATATAATAAGATTCCACAATAATAAACCAAATAATGCTTTCAATTGTAAAAAAATAAACATAGAAGCACATTTTCATATTTAAAACCAAATATTATTTTCATTTCAAATGATGGAAAAAATTTCAAACATGTCTTAAATAAACAATTTATATAAAACTGTTTATATAAATCATTAGAAATTTAAAATCAATGGAATTTATAATCAAAATAGTCACAAAAATCACCATAGTCATCTGACCTAAGGTATTATAGTTCCATGTTATGGTATCCTCACACATCTCATATAAGTGACTATAACAATATTTATACACACGTCCCTCAGTTTCACACCAAATGGGACCCACAAACATCCTATCAGAAGAAAGGTATGATGAAGTAGGTTTTTGTAGAGTTGGAAAGCATCAATATATTTCTTGGGCATTTCCATCCTATAATTTTTTTCCCAAATAACCCACTAACTACCCAAAGTTGCATTTGTTCAATCAATCAATAGAAAAAGTGAAAATAATTTCAGTTCAAAATATTTCACAATTTCCCACTTTTCATTTTCAAAATTCCAATTCACTTTTAGAATCATATCATGGGTTTTTCATCATTTTATGCCTTCTTCAAATAAAACCAATCATAGTTTTTCATCATTTTAATTTAATCCTTTTTAAAAAATCAATTCTCAAATCATTTCATAATTTCCATCAATTTTAAATCACACCACAACTTTTAATTGCATTGGAATTGGGTGTTTTTTCCCAAAATATCCATAAAAATAAAACCCATTTCCAATTTTTATTTTTTTCACAAATCAATTGAAATAAATTTCAAACAAAAAGAAATTAAAGGCTTAATAAATTTGTCATATTAAATAGAACCACCTACCTTTTTGATGGAAACACAATGCCTACAACATGACTCAATAATGTAGAACAAAGTCATGAATGATCTAGAAACTCAACCTAGAAATAATATTCAATAACACAATGTTTAGATACATCAATCCCAATATGATCTATCAAACTCCAAGGAGAAAAATAGAGAGTGACAGAAGAGATTGGGAGACCGCTTACTTGGTGAGATAAACCGTAACCAACACAACGATAAATCACAAAAAAAAATGATCTGGAAGGGCTGGAAGGATCCAAAATCACTCGTGGAAGGCTCTAGGTTGATAGGGAAGAGATAAAAATTGGATGGAATGAAAAATCATCCGAGCATTAGAATTAAAACCACCTTCCCTGATAATTACATGACGTTTAACCCCATTACACGTCGTATAGTTGTCGTGTCCCAAATACACTGAAAAATGCATTTCATTTTATTAAAATTATTATTTTTAATAATTTCAGTTTTTAAGATGTTAATGGTGTGTAAAATTTCAGGCTATGTACCTGCTTCATGGAATCTTATTGGAATTGATTACACATCGTGCATCCACATTACAAGGTCTGTAAATCTCCAGCAAACTGAAAAACTGTAAGTTTCATGCTGGAAATTACAAAAAATCCCTAACTACTTCATTATAGGTATCCTACCAATTCATTCAGGGTATTACCCAACCACTAAAAAATAAAAACTACAATAGAGGTTTAGAACAGACATGACTGAAATGTAATGGGGTGTTACATCATGTGTTCCACATCTCACCACACATCTACCAAAACATAGTTACCACCCATGCATCACATAAATACAACAAAGACACACCACACATCCACTTAAACAAACACATTCCAATTTAATCACATCAATGTTTTCATATTTGTCATATGTTATTTTTACCACTTTCACTTATTTATTCAAGGGAATTATCACACAAGATGTATTTCTATATGCAATCAATTCATTAACTGGGTATAATTAGTTATCCATTTTAAATTAACCTGATGAAAAAAAACAAAAAAAAAACCACAGATTTCAAAATCACAACTATAGTGCAAGAAAAGGGCCCCAAATACCATAATTTTCAGTGGGGTATTTGTCCCATACATTTCACAATATCAACAAAAATATCAAATGATAAAATACGTTATTTTTTCCCACTCTAATTAAATTAAATTGAACCAATTAATTATCTTAATTAATTTGGATGAAAACTATCCTCACAAGGGTAAAAAAAATCATACCCATATAGTATGACACACAAGGTGAGAACCGAGGGACCCCCTACCTCAAACAGAGCTTTATGATTCAATGTGCAATTTTGGAATAAAAAAGAAATAAAAATTGAACTTCATAGAGAAAGAGGTCACATTTTCCACTCTAGAACAAGGAAACCACATCATTCCATCATAAAAGAATCATCAAAATAGCCATTTAACCACTTGAAAAAAACCCTCATAGGCAAGAAAAAGAGATAAAATTGGGGAATAATAATAAGTGAACTAACATTAAGGTTCGATTCTTTAAATCCGAGATCAAATGAAACTGAAAGGTGGGTAAAAATACCTCCTTGGGATGCACTTAAGTCTCCCAAAAAATGAGAGAGAATATGAAAAAGTGGGCTTGTTTGAGGGGATAAGGGAATTTATAACCAAGTTGAAAAATATAAGACCATAGTAAAATCCATGGGTCCATGCCATAAAATGACAACAGATCAGTACTATTTACCATGCCGTAACCCTACTGGTCAAACTGACCTCCGAGTTTCATGGTCATTCACCCACCGTATATCCTATAAAATAGGGGTAACACTATCTCATAGCCAAATATGCTCTGATGTAGGAACAAAGAACCATGAAGGGGGAAACATTTCAGCCTAGCTTCAGGACACATGCACCTTGAAATTGATAGAACCCCACAAAAATTTAACCCTAATACTCCATGATGTACATGGGCCTCTATGATACAACTATGCTAATTTTGGTAGTATCACTGGAACTCCATCCCACATCCTCTATACCATAACCATCACCTCCACGACCATAGCATACAATGTCCTACATCGTAACCAAACTTTCCACACTAAGTAGCTAACTTTACACCACATTCCCTTGTTCCATGTGTAACCCTTCCAAGATTGGCAGTGGAACCTCCCTTCTCCTTTAGAACACATCCAAACACCTTGGGATCTCCTCAGACACCTCCACCACTAGATATCCCACAAAGTAATAACTCAGAATGTTTGGTCCATTACATCATATATCTCTCAAACTATTATCACCCTCGAGAATCAAAACCAACCCAGGTAAGAAAGGAAAAGGAGGTCCAAACAACCATCCATTAGGATACCTCTCAATCATCTCATTATAACAAAAAAAACACCAACCAAATGCAAACAACCTCTAGAAATCATATACAACCACACTCCCAAACCACATTGCATTAACTACGAACACCACCCTTTTCACATGGACAACCATTCCACCATCTCAACCTCTACAAGGCCTAATCTAAAGATCATTAATAAAATAACACAACCAAGACCCTAAGCACAAAAATCAAGGAATTTAATCTCCCATGAAAATATATTTTATTCTTTGAGAAAAAATTACTCTTACACATAGTTTTAACCATGTGGATGTATAATGCATCTTGAGTAGGAATTAGGTTTTCCCTTTATTTAATTCTTGGAATTCATAAACACACACCATGTCAAGAAATAGGATTATCTCATAAAATTCCCAGATTTCACAAATTACATTATCAAGGAAAAGAAAAAAAATAAAAAGATTAAAACAAATCTAGGTAATGGGAACACATATCTGTATCATGCCCCCAAGCACTATCCTCTAGGCCACCATGTTTTCACAACACACGAACCAAAGGAATAGATCATCCTCACAGTACCCTTTCTTGAAGATTATATATCTCCACTAGATTTTCCATGAATGTTGAATCCTTGATATACAACACTCCCTTGTCAATGACATAGGATAAATTTTGAAGATACTAGTAGAACTAAGAGACAAAGAAGACCTTGTGAATCTATTCCAATCATGGAGGAAGCTCCAATAAATAATCCAATTTTCTAATGTGCCCCCAACACCTCGAAAGTCCAAAAAAAATGGGATGAGAGCTTACTCCCCCTACCAAACCACCACTTACCACTGTGAGAGGATTCCATCAGAAACACATGGTATCTAACCTCAAAATCGTAGGGCCTCCTACTGTGATATATATAATACTTCTTCCAATCTTGTATAGCCTTCATCCTCTCATGAACAAGCTAAATCTTCTATATCATACTCTACACCACATCGGGTCTGAAAACTGATGAAACTACAACCTCAATCCAACACAACAGAAAACAAAATGATCTCCCATAAAAATCCTCAAATGGGGAAATTATAATGGTTGTGTGATATTTTTTATTATAAGAAAACCAAACCAAGGGAAAGTTATTTTCCCAAGATCCTTAGAAGATAAAAATTCATGCCTGAAACATATCCTCCATCAATTGAATACTCTATTCTGTCTGTCTATCCACATGAGGGTGGAAAATAGCACTGGAGCGTAACTAAGTGCAAGATAATGGACCTCAGAACTCCATGAAGAAAAAAAAACTTATCCACATACCTTCTGACCAAACATCCATGATTCCTGACTCCTTGATTTCTAGAATGTGAGACAATTTCATCATTATATCCACAATTACCCATATAACATCACAAAATCCCTAAAATATCAATAAAATAGTGATGAATTCCATCAATATTTCATCCCATTTCCACTTGGGAACATCCAAGGGTTGAAAAAAAAACTATAAGAAGATGATGGCCAGCCTTTACTTGTTGTAAAACCAAACACCAAACCAAAAAATATGTTATTACCCATTTTATCCTAGGCCACGAAAACCATATCTTCAAGATAAAATACATCTTATAAAATCCTTGGTGTATATAAAAAGTGAGCTATGAAACTCAAGACGGACTTACTCACACATCACTACTGAAACAAATAGACTCCCCTAAAACAACATTCAGTTATGACCATCCCCTACACATCCCTCCAAAGCATCACCATGGACAACACAATCACTCATCACCTATGTCTCTGAGTCTCCCCACTAAGACTCCACTACCAGCTACATCATAGAATACTGCACCAACATCTGAAATAATTAACCTCCAAAATTAACCACCCTCACATCCAAGTACATGGATTCCAAGTCCTCTATCACTCTCCAAGCATCTATAGACTCCCAAACTGCATCCTTCCATGAATTTCTGGTCAATGAATCTACTGCAACATTTCTATTTATTGAGATATAGAATATCTAAAAGTCACAATCCAATTGAATCTTTATCCTCCTTTACAGCCGCAGATTCAAGTCATGCGGATAGAAAACATACCTTATAATTTTTTGAATGGTGAAGACTGCAAAACTCTCCCCATTAAGGCAATATCCCCCTAAATTTAGTGAAAATGCAATTGCTTTTAGATCTAGATCATTGTTGGAATAATAATTCTTATTGATACATAACTATCTAGACCCATAAGAGGTCACTTCTTTTTTCTAAATCAAGATGGATCCCAATCCCATAAGAAAATCATCACAAAATACCTCAAACATAACACCCTTCTCAAGAAATTAGAGAACTGAATCATTGATCAAATTCCCCTTGAGGTAGTAAAATTCCACCTCACATTGATCTGTTGTAATGTCTTGGAAATTTTGTATATTTTTTTATTTTTTATTCATTATATGGAATTATTTTGAGACTGCAAAATCTGACGGTGCTTGATTCCAAGGCCCGGAGTGCCTGGAATGATCCGTCGAAGTTTTTTTAAGCTTTAATTAGCACGCGTAAGCAATTTTGCTGAAAAAGTGGAATAAATCTTAAACGGTTACTCGGTTCAGAAATCTGAGGGCACCATTGCACTTAGGATGAAGGGTTTACCCTATGCGCGACTTAAGTTTAGTCGGTGCGGGCCTCCTGTGAGAAAACCCAAATATGGCATAACCGTAAATAAAATAATTAAATAAAATTATTTTATTTTTCAAATGATTATAACTCACGAATGGTAACTCAGATTAAAAATCAGAGACCACCACTGAACTTGTGAGGGTATTTTATCTTTAGTAAGATACTAACATTGGCCGGCGTGGGCTACTAGTGAAAGTTAGTTTTTGGTCATAAATAAAATAATTAAATGTCAATTATTTTATTATAAAATACATAACTTTTAAATGGTAACTCGGATTGGAAATCTGAGAGTACCATTATTTTTTTGGGGCCTGTTTCACTTAGGCAGAGCCTAATCTTGAACGACGCGGGTCGAGGATGACTGTTAATAATTTTCTGAACTTTTCTTCTAGTATATTCAATAAATGTGTGAGCGGCATTTTCTAACTTTTGAACCGTTGCTCGGATTATAAATTTGAGGGCACCGTTGAATCAGTAGTTCTAGGATTCGCTTAAGGGAGGCATAAATTCGACCGTAGTAGGTTGAGTGAAAAAGTTATTTTTGTGGACTTTTGAAAGATTAATAAAATAACATGTTTTGTTATTTTATTTTCTTTCTTTCCTCCAACAAACGAATGACACTGGCAGGAATAGCGACGTGTCAAGACAATAAATGGATTGACTCTTCTTTTCCTGTAACCGCACCATTGGGAATTCGGGAGGTTCATTAATTAAATGAACCTAATTAATTACTCGAGTATTGCACACTCCTTCTCCTCTCCTATTTATATGGAGCTCGGGGAGGGGTGTTGGAATGAATTCATCAAATGACGAAGCCCTGGAAAAGTACTGTGATGCCAACCACCTTGAGGAAGAGACTGGTTCCAATGAGCGGTGATGAGCACCACCAAGTCACAAACCGATGACAATGATGAAGGAGGTTCCATCGACCGTCATCAGCAGACGTATCTTCCAGGTAGGGGGTTTAATTCATTTAAGCATTCAAATGATTCTCCTTTTCTCCATTCTTGAACAACACGAAGAACGCGAGTCAACTAACTAATGGGTTGACCTATGATTCATTCGTCTTTGCGGGAGGTTATTGCGGGGAATCTTGTGGGGTTAATCTTGTTCCCAATACAACTATTTATTGAACACACTTAATATCTTCCATATTGCGAGCTAACGCGAAGGGTGCAGGCCTAACGAACCCATCCCGAACCCTCCTTTATCTTTTTTTCCTTGTTCCACCTTAGAAGAATGTGAGCACGTCGATGCACGCCGCAAGATGAGGGCAACGGCTTGTCAGCCGCCGCGAATGGATGAGGCTTCCGACACGACGGATGACCGCGGGAAGAAGGGAATTGTGACCACTACCCCACCGATGAATGGAATCCGTGACTGAAGTTGGGGCAGAGGCTGAACCCGTCTCCAGTGGGTTCTATGGTGCCGCTGCCTCGCCAACCGAACAGCCTCCAGGTGACCAGGGAGTTAAACCCCCCACATCGGACCGAACCGGGCTGCCACCCTCATAGTGAGCTGCCTCCCTTGATCCGGGCCACCGCCCTCGATCCAGCCATCCGCCCTCACACTGGGCCGTCACCCTAGAGTTGGGCTGTCGCCGTAGAGTTGGGCCGCTTCCCTCGCACTGAGCCGCCGCCCTCAATTCGGGACGCTACCCTCGCACTGGGCTGCCACCCTCAGAGCGGGCCGCCTCCCTCGGAGTAGGCCGCCACCCTCAGAGGGGGAAGCCTCCCTCAGAGCGGGCCGCCTACCTCGAAGCGGGCCTCTGCCCTTGATCCGGGTTGCTGCCCTTGCACCGGGCTTCCACCCTTGCACCGGGCTGCTACCCTCAGAGCGGGCCGCCTACCTCGAAGCGGGCCACTGCCCTCGATCCGGGCCGCTACCCTCGCACCGGGTCGCCTTCCTCGGAGCGGGCCGCCTGCCTCGAAGCGGGCCGCAGCCCTCAATCCGGGCCGCTACCCTCGCATCGGGCGGCCACCCTCGCACCGGGCCGCCGCCCTCAGAGCGGGTCACCACCCTCAAAGCAGGCCGCCGCCCTTAGAGTGGGCCGCCTCCCTCAGCGCGGGCCGCCAACCTCGAAGCAGGCCACTGCCCTCGGAGTGGGCTGCCACCCATGAGGGCCGCCGCCCCACGGGGTTTGGGCCGCCCTCTTGCGGGCCGCTTTATTCTGGACGAGCTTCCCTATTCTGGATGGGCCACCCTTGCAGGCTGCCCCTCTTGCGGTCCAGACCAGACATCGGCCCAAAGGGCCGATTCCACCATGTCCCAGCCCAGACCGAGTTGGTCCAGTTCAGTCTGACCGGGTCGGACCGGAGCTGGGCCCAACCGGACCGAGAAACACTTAAAGGGGCATATCTTGAGAACGAGACGTCTTTTTATCGAACCATTTGTAGCTTTGTGATACTTGTATTGAAACAGTAATTTTTGGTATACTCAACTTGAGTTTTGGAGAAAGTTGGAGTACGACTGGGAAAGATCGAACCCGAATCCAACCGGGCCCTCGGAGCTAAAACACTTATAAATCACAGACCGAGCGTCCGATTGACGTGCTGTCTGTCGCGTTGGAACCCTTATGACATGGTGGTCCTTTGGGTTAGTCCTTTTTGGAGCTTAGTTGTGGTCAAGGTATGACCAATATATCTAGGGGCAGATTCTACAGAACTCCAGCGCACCAGGTGTGAGGAAACCTGTGGCAGGCTACAACGTGAAGAAATAACATCAATCCTATGTGGTTCAACATCTATCAATCCTGTGTGGGTCAGATCCGGTGAGGGTCAGTGCTCAGCGATCCTATGTGGGTTAGTGCATATCGATCCTGTGTGGGTCAGATCCTCTGTGGGTTAGTGGGGGTCAGTTACCTATCGATCCTGTGTGGGTCAGCAGGGGTTAGTTACCTATCGATCCTGTGTGGGTCAGCAAAAGTGCTTCTTAATATAATAAGATGATCTAGTTTACAACTAATCATATGTACTTCTATACTTAAGTTATACCTGATAGTGGGTTGAGTTTTTTACATGTGTGGTACTTCTATCTTCGCGGTGTTACCTATGTTGTACTTCTATCTTCGCGGTGTTACCTCTGTGGTACTTCTATCTTCATGGTGTTACCTATGTGGTACTTCAATCTTTGTGGTGTTACCTATGGGGTACTTCTATCTTCGTGGTGTTATCTGTGTGGTACTTCTATCTTTGTGGTATTACCTATGTGGTACTTCTAGCTTCATGGTGTTACCTGTGTGGTACTTCTACCTTTGTGGTATCATCTTCATGGTGTTATATGTGTGGTAATTCTATCTTTGTGGTATTACCTGTGTGGTACTTCTATCTTCGTGGTGTTACCTCTGTGGTACTTCTATCTTTGTGGTGTTACCTGTGTGGTAATTCTACCTTCATGGAGTTACCTTCATGGTGTTATCTTCGCGGGGTTACCTATGGGGTACCTCTACCTTCGTGGTGTTACCTATGTGGCGTCCTTCCCTCATGTATGAGATGAGTATATCTTAATAACTTAGGTACATATATGGGCAAATACCTAAGTAGAGTTGATGTATTGCTTTGTGATTTTTCCTTTGTGGAACTCTAGGAGACCTACAAGGGTCTTGGGGTCCCTACTGAGTATTGTTATACTCACCCCTACACGGGCTTTGCCAACACCTTCTTCTATCTGGTGCAAACGACATATAATGTTGATCGAGGCTGAGGGAGCTAGGACTGGATGGTGCTCGTAGGTGGACCATTCAGCGTGATGTGGCATGGAGGAGACTGACGGAGGTGGGGTGCTAGGGAGGCGATCTGTAACTACCCTATAGGTTAGAACCTCAGAGGATAACCCAGTAGCTATTTTACTTTTTATTTTAGTTGTATTGTACTTCCATTCGTACTTGTACTTTTACAATTGGGCTTTTATTCTGTCCCCTTTTTACTTTCAACACTCTTTTACTACAACAGTTTACTATGTGGTTGCATCTTTTTGCATTCTAGTCTATGTGGTTGCTTCTTGTTGTGTTCTTGGACCGTGTGTATATATATGTTAAAAAGGAAATACCTTCCCGTTTAAGGGATACACCTTTTCGATGCTAGTCGCCAGCCCCTGGCCTATGGAAGGTGGTATTGGGGTAGTCACGACACGAGCCTCGAGGGACGGGTCATGACAAAGTGGTATCAGAGGAGTTCAGTTCTATCTAAGAACTATGACTCTGATCTTTTTTGTGAAGCAATAGTGTTAAGTGTTATGAGTGTGGTTTTTAGTTCAGTGAGTCCAGTATTGGTGTGGTAACTAACGTATCCATACACCAAGACCCTGAATTCTGATTTCGGACTCAGCACATGAAAACACTGATTGCATGTGTTTTTGAAAAGTTTTTCTTTTGATTTATTTGTAGTTATCTCACCAGGTATAACTTAATGACCATGCCGCACCTGTTCCTTATCAGGATTCCTCCACAAAGATAGCCAACTGGGTTTCTCAAGAGAGTACATGATGACGGCCCACCGAGCAATGAGGCTCCGGTGCAGGGACCTCTTACTGTGTTGTCACCTTCAGGTGGTGTACAAGTATCACCAGCACCCATTGGGCAGCAGTTACAACCAGTGGTACTGGTAGAGGACACATTTTGGCTTAGTGCCTTACATGAGTTTCAGAATCAGATACCCCTGAGGTTCCGAGGCAAGGTCGACTCACAAGAAGCTAAGGACTAGATTGAGGAGGTGGTTCAGAGTTATCTAGATCTTCTATAGCTTTAGAATAATGACATGTCAGTAGCTGAGTATTCATTGAGGCATAACGACCATTCTCAGTACTTGATGAATACGATACGATCAGTGCTTCTGGGATCAGAATTCCGAGCGCAGTTTGTTTAAGGATGTCTGAGCTAGCAATATTCCTCTATGCATTCCTACCTATTTTAGGGTGCTAGAGAGAACCTTTGCAGTTGAATGTTATTTGGATGAGCGGATACAAACAGTAAAAGTTAGTAGCAAGAAAGTAGGAAACTGGCGCCGGTCTCAGAGACTTGGGCGTGTAAAAATGTTTCGGGAAGAAGAAGTGTTAGGGACAGATAAATTTGCAGGGCTGCAGACGTGGAAGAATATCTAGGAGAGAAGCATGAGGTGGTGTACATTTCGACATGTTACAACCACCCCCCTTTATGGCCCCCAATAGGCTCAGGGATCTGGAGTACAAGGGAAGGGAGTAGCTACATATGGTCAAGGAGTGCGACCCAAGGGCTTTAGGAATGATTCAATGAATGGTTTGTGTCTACTACTAGCTGTTGTATTAATAGACATAGGTACCAATCATTCCTTCCTTCCATGAATCTTGTCCAAAACCTAGAGTTTCTGGTTAAGCCATTGACTCGACCCTCAGATCTAGAGATACCATTGGGAGGCGACTCGATAATCACACTAATGCTGACGGTATGATATGACCTTTGAGGTGAGAGTTTCGGTTGGAACCTCTTAGTGGTAGCGTTGAGGCCTTACGAAGTTAGTTTGGGTATGAACTGGACATCCATAGTTCATAATCATATTTACTGTATTAGGGAAAAAGGTTGTGGTTTACAAAAATTGGAATAGGATTTTCTTGGTTCGGTAAAGAAGGAAACCCAGGCAGCACAGGACAAACTCAAGCAATGGAGGGTGCATCCGATCACTCTTGAGTCGGCCAGCCCTACCCTCTTGGCAGCGGCAGTTTTGAGTTTTTAGTTCCCAACAGAAGTGGAAAAGTTTGGGGGACATCATTTCAAAAGATGTTTGTAGGTTTACCTCCCAAATGGGGGAGGTAATTATGCTTTGGATGAGTACTACCGGATTTTTGGACCAGACTTCTCTAGGGTAGTGGAACCCTTGTCAGTTTTGATGAAAAAGGGGGAGCCTTTCCTATGGACGGAGAAGTGTCAGCAGGAGGTCTGGTCTGTAGTTTCTAAGTCAGGCAACAACGCAGCTAGTCATGTTGTAGATATCCTTTGTGGATAGAGATGGAGTATCATACCTTCAATCTATGACAGTCACTCCCCCACTTATTTTGCAAGTTCAGGAGGCACAACTTGGGATGTTGAGTATGAGACACGATGTGCTCAGATATCCTCAAGACGGTCTCCTGAAGGATTTTATGAAGGTGGGGAGAACATCATTCTCTTCATATCACACACCATAGTACCTACGATGCTTCGAGAGGAGGTCTTGAGGGAATCCCATACATTCCGTTTAAAGGTACATCTTGAAGTGGTGAAGATATACCAGGACCTCCGACATTAGTACTGGTGGCCAGGGATAAAGAAAGTAGTGACAGATTTAGTATCACGATGTCTCACTTGTCAGCAAGTGAAGACTGTACAGAGTTGGAAGAAGTCTTATGATGGAAAGAGACAAATACCTTTGGAGTTCTAGGAGGGGGGAATATGTTTTCTTGCAAGTCTCCCCTTGACGGGGACTACAGATATTTGGCCGAGGCGACAATTTATCACCGAGGTTTATCGGACCATTTCTGATACTTCAGAGGATTGGAGAAGTGGCATACCGCTTGGCACTACCACCATGGTTGGAGTGGGTGCACGAAATCTTCCATGTATCCCAAATGAGGAGATACATGCATGACCCTTATCAAGTCATTGACCATGGAGAGATGGACTTAGACGATGGAGCGACGTTTACAGATGTTCCAGTAGAGATTGAAGATGGACAGGAGCAGGTCCTTCATGGGCGGTCAATACCTCTAATGCACATTCGCTGGTAGCACGAGAATCTCCAGGAGAGTAAATGGGAGCGGGAGGCTTACATCCATGCTCAGTACCCCCATTTGTTTCCTTAGTCTATGTTGTGGCTTTTGGGGACGTAAATCCCTTAGGTGGGGAGAATGTAATGTTCCATAAATACTGTATAATTTTTTTTCTTTTTTTATTGGTTATATAGAATTATTTAGAGACTTTTAAATCTAACGACCCACGATTCCGAGACCTAGAGTGCCCAGAATGACCCATCGAAGTTTTGTTAAGATTTAATTGGCGCGCATAAGCAGTTTTCCTAAAAAAGTGAAATAACTATTAAACAGTTACTCGGATCAGAAATCTAAGGGCACCGTTGTGCTCTGGATGGCGAGTTTACCCTAGGCACGACTTAAGTTTAGTCGGAACGAGCCTCCTATGAGAAAACCCAAAAATGGCATAACCGTATATAAAATAATTAAATAAAATTATTTTATTTTTCAAATGCTTATAACTCACGAATGGTAACTCAGATTAAAAATCCAAGACCACCACTGAAATCATGAGGGTATGATCTATTTAGTTAGATACTAACATTAGCCAGTACAGGCAACTAGTGAAAGTTAGTTTTTGGCCGTAAATAAAATAATTAAGTGACAATTATTTTATTGTAAAATCTATAAATTTTAAACGGTAAATCGGATTGGAAATCCGAGAGTACCATTGGGTTCTTTGGGGCATGTTTCACATAGGCAAATCCTAACCTCTACCGACGCGGATCGAAGATGACTGTTAATAATTTTCCAAACTTTTTTTGGGGTATGTTTAGTAAACGCGTGAGCGGCGTTTTCAAACTTTTGAACCATTGCTCAGATTAAAAATATGAGGGCACTGTTGAATCCACAATGCCGAGATTCACTTAAGGGAGGCATAAATTTGACCGTAGTAGGTCCAGTGAAAAAGATATTTTTGTGGACTTTTGAAAGATTAATAAAATAACATGTTTTGTTATTTTATTTTCTTTCTTTCCTCCAACAGAAGAACGACACTGGCGGGATCTGCAACGTGTCAAGCCAATAAATGGATTGAATATTATTTTCCTGTAACCACACCATTGGGAATTTTGGAGGTTCATTAATTAAATGAACCTCATTAATTCACCAAGCGTTGCACACTCCTTATTCTTTCCTTTTTATATGGAGATCAGGGAGGGGTGTTGGCATGGATTCACCAAGCGACGAAGACCTGGAAAAGTACTGTGATGCCAACCACCTAGAGGATGAGATTGGTTCAAACGAGCGGTGACGAGTGCCACTGAGTCATGAACTGACAACAATGATAAAGGAGGTTTCTTCGATTGTCGTCAGCAGAAGTCTCTTCCAGGTAGTGGGTTTAATTCATTTATGCATTCAAATGATTTTCCTCTTCTCTATTCTTGAACAACACGAAGAATGCGAGTCAACCGACTAACGGTTTGACCCAAAATTCATTCATCTCCGTGGAAGGTTATTGCGGGGAATATTTTGTGGTTAATCTTGTGCACAATACAAATTTTTATTGAACTCCCTTAATATCCTCCATATTATGAGATAACGAGGAGGGTGGGGGCCTAACGAACCTGGCCTGAACCCTCCACTATCTTTCTTTCCTTGCACCACCTCGGAAGACCGCGAGCACGTCGACGCACACCGAAAGAGGAGGGCCACGACTCATTAGCCGTGGAGAACGGAGGAGGTGGCCGACATGATGGCTGACCGCAGGAAGGAAGGCGGCGCAACCACCACGCCAACGACGAACAGAAGCCGCGACCAAAGCTGTGGTGGAGGCCGAACCCGTCTCCTATGAGTTCTGCGGTGCTGCCGCCTCGCCAACTGAACAACCTCTAAGCCATTTAGAAATCTGGGTGATCGGAGGGTTACACCCCCCACGTCGAACCGAACCGGGCCGCTACCCTCAGAGCGGGCCACCGCCCTCGAGCCAGGCCGCCGCCCTCGCACAGGGCTGCCGTCCTCGAGTCGGGCTGCCGCCCTCGCATGGAGCCACCACCCTTGAGCTGGGCTTCCGCCCTCACCCTGGGTGTCCGCCCTCAGAGCATTCTGGCACCCTCGGAGCAGGCCGCTACCCTCGGAGCAGGCCACCTTCCTCGGAGCGGGCCGCCGCCCTTGGAGAAGGTCACTGCCCTCGGACCGGGATGCTGCCCATGCGGGCCACTGCCCCCAGTGGGATGCCATGCTAGCAGGCTGCCGCCCTAGCGGGCCACCGCCCCAGCTGACCGCCACCCCAGCCGACCGCCACCCCACGTAGTTCAGGCCGCCCCTTGTTGGCCGCTTTATTCTGGCCGATCTGCCCTTGCTGGCCGCCCTATTCTGGCTTGGCCACCCTTGCGGGCTACCCCTATTGCAGGCTAGACCAGAAATTAACCCAGTGGGCCAAGTCCACCCCGGTCCAGCACAGACTGAGGCGGTTCAGGTTGGTCCGACCAGGTGGGACCGAACCCGGGCCCAACCGGACCCAGAAACACTTGAAGGGGTATTTCTTGAGAACCAGGCATTTGTTTGTCAAACCATCTGCAGCATTGGGATCCTTGGATCAAGAAGATCCTTTTTGGTATACTCCACATGAGTTTTGTAGAAAGTTGGATTACGATCATGTTGGATCGAACCCAAATCCAATCGGGCCCTTGGAGCTAAAACGCTTATAACTCACAGACCGAGCGTCCGATTGACGTGATGTCTATCGTGTTGGAACCCTTTCGACATGGAAACCCTTTAGGTTACTCCTTTGCGGAGTTTAGTGGAGGTTTATGTATGACTGATATCTCGAGGTGCAGATTCTATAGAACTCGAGCACACCGGGTGCGAGGAAACCTGTGGCAGGCTGCAACGTGAAGAAAGAACATCGATCCTATGTGGGTCAGCATCTATAGATCCTGTGTGGGTCAGCGCTCAACGATCCTATGTGGGTCAGTGCATACCGATCCTGTGTGTGTCAGCGGGGGATTAGTTACCTATTGACCCTTTGTGGGTCAACGGGGGTTAGTTACCTATCGATCTTGTGTGGGTCAGCAGTAGTGCTTCTTAACAGAATAAGATGATCTAGTTTACGACAAATCATCTGTACTTCTGTATTTAAGTTATACCTGATAGTGAGACGAGTCTTTTACATGAGTGGTACTTCAATATTTTTGGTGTTACCTGTGTGGTATGTGTTACTTGTGTGGTACTTCTATCTTCATGGTGTTACCTGTGTGGCACTTCAATCTTTGTGGTGTTACCTATGGGGTACTTCTATCTTCGTGGTGTCACCTATGTTGTAATTCTATCTTTGTGGTGTTACCTGTGTGGTACTTCTAGCTTCGTGGTGTTACCTGTGTAGTACTTCTATCTTCGTGGTGTTACCTGTGTGGTACTTCTATCTTCGTGGTGTTACCTGTGTGGTACTTCTGCCTTTGTGGTATTGTCTTCGTGGTGTTAGCTGTGTGGTACTTCTATCATTGTGGTGTTACCCGTGTGGTATTTCTACCTTCGTGGTGTTACCTATGTGGCGTCCTTACCTCATGTATGAGATGAGTATATCTTAATAACTTAGGTATATGTATGGGAATATACCTCAGTAGAGTTGATGCCTTTCTTTGTGGTTTTCCTTTGTGGAACTCTAGGAGACCTAAGGGGGTATTGGGGTCCCTACAGAGTATTGTTATACTCACCCCTGCATGGGATTCACCCACACCTTGTTGTGTCTGGTGTAGATGACGTACAATGTTGATTGAGGCTGAGGGAGCTTGGAATGGACAGTGCTCGAAGGTGTACCATTTAGTGTGACGTGACACAGAGGAGACTGACAGATGTGGAGTGCTGGGGAGGCAATTTGTACCTACCCTACAGGTCAGAACCTCGGAGGATGACCCAGTAGCTATTTTCCTTTTTCTTTCAGTTGTATTGTACTTTTAGTCATACTTGTAATTTTATAGCTGGGCTTGTATTCCAGCCCTTTTTTACTTTCAATACTTTTTTACTACATCAGTTTACTTTGTGGTTGCATCTTATTGCGTTCTAGTCTGTGTGGTTTCTTCTTGTTGTGTTTTTGGATTGTGTGTCTACACAGGTTAAAATGGAAATGCCTTCCCGTTTAAGGGATACATCTTTCTATTGCTTGTTTCTAGCCCCTAGCCTATAGAAGGCGAACTTGGGGTAGTCACAGCACGGGCCTCAAGGGACAGGTCGTGACATCTGTCAAGATATAATCTATGTATTTCATGATCAAAGCCATCAAAGGGGCCAAAATTTGTGATAAATCAGACATGAACCTCCAATAATATCCCCTGAGACCTAGGAAGATATGAATCTATGCAATATTATTGGGTGCTACCCAAAGAACATATGCCTTGACCTTAGATGGGTCCATAGACACACCTTGTTGGAACACCACATGCTTAAGTAAATATACCTCTAATGTACAAAACTTACACTTGGATAAAATTCTATAGAGTTAGTGAAATTTAAGGACCTATAAAATAGATCTGATATAATCGAACTGATCCTCCTCTGACTTCGAGTTGATCAATATGTCATCGGTGACCATGAATATGAACTGGTCTAGGAATTCATAGAATATGGAGTTCATAAGCCCCATAAACACAACCCGTGCATTTGTGACACCAAAAAACATGACCGCGAAATCATAGTGCCCATACCTTCATCTAAAGTTAGTCTTTGGGATATCAACATCTTTTACCCTCAACTAGTGGTATTCAGGACCCATATCAATATTTGAAAACCAACTAGATCCCCTCAACGAGTTAAAAATATCATATATCCTCAAAATAGGGTAACAATTCTTGATCATTACCTAATTCAACCTCTAAAAATCTATACACAACCTCAGACTACCATCCTTTTTTATGATGAACAACACTAAAGCACCCCATGGTGACACACTAGGCCAGATAAAACACTTTCACATCATGTCATATATCTTAATCCCCAAATACTGCAACTAAGAAGGTGTCATTTGAAAAGTATCCTTCAATATCATAGAATAATTTGGTTTCAAGTTTATCTCAAACTCAATATAACATTGAGGGGGTAGCTCCATAACCTCCTTAAACTACTATAGTTTTTGATTTACTCAGTGCGAGCGGGAAGCACTGATAAAGGTTTCCTTTTTTAGTACTTTCCTTTTATATCTAATAAATGGTAACCTTTATCATCATATTTTCTAGTGTTAATAAAGTCCGTAATCTTTCATGTGAGCCCCACATCAAAATTAAATACATTCATCCAATTATTTATATATGATTCTTCTACATCCCAATTCTAGAATCCTACTAAGAGGATGGGCTCCCATATACATGCTCCACACACACCGATATGGGCCTATGCCTACACTTATGGAACCAAATGAGCATTATAACACCCTATACTTTCCACAAGCATTAGACCACCCCCGTTTTAGCATGCCTTCCCTATTGGGCTGCCAAATTGGATGGCCCTTTTGGTTGAGGTCCAACAGACTTGATAATTTTTTATAATTAAATTCCTAATTCATATAAAAATATATATTGATATACCTATAAGGTGAGAACCATGTCATTAAATCCAATGATTCCAATTTTTTTTGAAATTAGAATATTTTAAAGTAAAAAATGAAGTTGGGGGAAATAGGCCAGTGAAAACCACTTAACAAAAAGTAAAAAAAAATCATCTTTGGAATTGGCCACTTCCCTTGGTTCTCAGATATCGGACCCTCGCATATGCTTTTGGATATTTCTATACTTCACCCTACACTTGAGTGTCATCATTCGGTGGGACAAAAGCCTTAGGAGGCCAAGGAGGTCCTTCAACACATTCATCTTTAGAAGACTCAAAAGGCCAAGGAGGTCCGTCAACACAGCTAGCACCCTAAATATTTCCAAATTCATCTTGAAAAACCTACTTATTGGAATATATGTTTAAAATATCAAAAAGGATAAAATTTTATTACTAGAGTCCATCAAATAAAGACCCTCCCTGATAGTATTTTTATTGGAATTACCTGCTGTAGTATCTTTTGTAGTGGAGCCCAATCCCCCAATTGCATTGACGAAATTTTTAGAAACATCCTACTTCCTGGGTTTACCACTCACTAGAGCTTCAAGATCAAGCTTTTTCTTACCTTTTCAATTTTAATAAATTAATTTCTCCTACCTCAATTGAAAATCAATAGATTACTGAGTATGAGTTTCACCCATAGATATATCTATGTCAAGATTCTATACCTCAGAAGACTCTTCCACAACCTCATCCCATGTTTTGAAGTCCTTTATTTAATCTGGTACCACAACACTCTTCTCATACTGGTTTCATTTCCCATATCTCTCATCATCATGCTAACCATCTACTGGAAGAGTTTCTAAATGACCATCAATATCCAGATCATCACTAATAGATGGAGTTACCTCTATTGAAGGATAACCCTGGAATTCAATCTCTTACCTCTGACTAGGGCAGTCCTAAGCTGGGGTACCATCCCTCCTTGAGTTAGAACCTGTATCAATTCTTGGATTCTGGCCAGCGATAACCAAAGACTCAAGACCATTCTTATTCTTGAAGCAGTGTTTCCATTCAAGTCCCATATTATAATAAATATTTTTAAATAATAAATATTTTTATTATATTTATAACTATATGCATTTATATATTAATAAAGATATAAAAGATGAGCTTCATGAATTAGGAGCTATTCTCTCCTAAATATGGAGATTAGGGTTCACATCATCTTCCTCCTTGTTCAATGGAAGATCTCTTTCTCACACGGGGGAGTTTCGACACCTACAAGCCTCTAAATGATGAATTTTCTTCCAATAAGTAGTTCCATGAGGAATAAATTGAATGTGATTAAGTTTTAGATAAGAAATCCTTTTCTTTCTTCAAAATATCGGTTGCCTTCAACATTCGTCACAAGGGTTGCATTACCCATGTCAAAGAAGACGGGCTATGGTGTCAGAGATACTTGAATCTAGAAATATTTTCATTATTTCTCACCTTGTAACACTGAGGGGTTATACTCCTCTAAAGGTTTATGATTTGGTTGATCGTCTATCAGGGATTTGGGGGTTTTCAAAATGGAGATGTGTTTTCCTGGGGCGCGATTACTATCGGGTTATTTTCCCTTCTCATGTACTAAAGTCATGGGCATGGGGATTTAGATCTATATCTTTTAAGCCTGGTTTTCTTCATATAAAGTAATGGGATAGGAAATTTGACCTGATGAATATAGTTTGTTCTTCTGCATAGGTATGGGTTAAGGTATACCGTCATCACTAGATGCTCTGGAATCCAAGGATTCTCCATGAAATTTCAATGCCGCTTCTTCTACCCATCAATATGGACAAGGAAACTGAAGATGCACGTTATGGGAACTTTTCCCAGTTCCTAGTTGAGATTGATCTGAGTTCAACATTGGCTGATCAGGTGTTTATATATATTGATGATGAGGAATTTGAATTAAAGATAGTATATAAGAGGATTCTAAAATTATACTTAGAATTCAATATTATTAGGCACAACTGTGGTTGCTGTAGGAGGATGATTGTATGTGAGAATTTTTCTTCTTGAGGTCATGATAAGAAATCATGCTTGAAACGAGGTAAGAAATAAATTTTCTCTAATGTGCTTGAATAGAGTACTGAAGGTGATGGTTCTGGGTGGCTGGATGTTTCCCATGTTGCAAAGCGTGATCAACCAGTGAATATTTCTCAGTATGATTAGAATGTTGAAGGTATTTATAGGAGAATGGGGTTCAATTATATTATTGATATTGTAGGTAATGGGGTCCAAAATGGTCATACTATTTGTGGAACACAAGTGCAGAAGGCCAAAGGTGTTGTTTCTGGAAAGCTGGAAAGTTCTCTTGTGGTAGGGCATGATGTGAGTAATGATTTTCTATATATTTTTGGACAGTTGGAGATCGGGCCTGTCAATATTGGTTTAGGGATTGATGAAAACATCTATAATGGAAATAATTTTTTTGGAATGCAAGTGCATATAAGGGATAATAATATTCATTAGACATCACTTATGTGTTTCTCTAATAAGAAAAATCCTTGGTCTGATATTGTTTGTGTTGATGAACAGAATGAAGGAGAGGGAAGTGCAGGAAGATTTTTCTAGGATTCCCATAAACTCATTGGGATTTTGGATGCCTCTGTTTCTGATCATGCAATGGTGGATAGATTGGAATCCCTTGGTGAATAGGGTAGTATTGATATGAAATCTGTGGTTGATGATCAAATTATGCATGGGAAAATGGTCACCTTAAACATTAAAGGTAAACAAAAAACCGGGGAGATTATGGATGCATATGCTTTCTTAAATAGATTGGAGTTCATTTAGAAGGAAGTGGATATGAAATACAAGGATGGAATGCCTAAGGAAATGGTTTCAAGAAGTAGTAAAAGTAAGTGGGATGTGGATAATAAAGGTTTGAAAATGGTTCTAAGGAAAACTGAATTTCATCCTAAGTCACCTAAAGTTTCTGATAAAAAAATTGATAAGTCAAAGAATGTCACAAAGGTTAACTATTTTGAGTCTTTTGAATATCTTAATGTTGATGTTTCTCATTTGTTTAAAGACATGCTTGATGTTGAAAAGGGTGGGCATGATGTAATGCGGCACCAAAAAACTTAGAGATGGGGTAGACATCTAAAAGGTCGAGGTTGGGGTGGCAGAGATGATGCAACTTCAGGGCGTTGTTGAGGTATGTCTTCTAGATCATATCAGTTCACTCTATAGCAGGTGAAGATTAAGGAGAAGTAAATTACACTCTTTAATCAAAGGAATTCACAGTCTGAGTAGAAGTCTATCGATGGTGCTGATGTTTTTGGTCACGATCCTGATCATTATTATGGTGATGCTTGAGTTACTGTTTTCCCCCTGGATGTGGGCTTGCCCTTGTTTGACCTCATTCAACTTTCATGTGTTTGTTTTTATTTCAGTTTAATTATAAGGGATTTGAGCCCAAAATGTTTCGATATATATTAATATAATTATATATATAAATATATAAATGTCTAAATATATATAATTATATAAATATATTTATAGTTATATAAAAATATTTATAAAAATATTTATTTATAATTATATATGTTAGGTTCTTGGGGGTACAATTGTATTTATAATTATATATAATTATATATTAATAAATATATATAATTCTATAAATATTTATAATTATAAAATATATATATATATAATTACATAAACATATTTTTAAACATATTTATTTATAATTATAAATAAATAAATAAATAAATTTAAATAATTATAAAATTATAATTAATATATTTAAATAATATATAATTATATAAATAGATATAATTATATATATAAATATAAATATAAATATATAAATATATATAATTATGTAAATATATTTATAATTATATACACATATTTTTAAATACATTTTTCTATAATTATAATTATAATAAATATATTTAAATAATAAATATATTTATTAGAATTAGAATTATATTTTTTATGTATTAATACATATATATAATTATATATATATATATTTATATTATACATACATACATACATACATATATATTATATTAGGTGATTTGGGTACAATGACAACGAAACACACATAGGCCACACACCCACAGAGCTAAACAAGCATATCATAACCCCACTAAGGGATAATATACCCATCAAGACCCTCTTATTTATTATATATAATACCCACAGGCCAATGTTTAGTTTCAAATGTACCATACCCTAGGCCCACTCGTCTGAGTTGCATCCGTCATCACGCTTGGATGCATCACAGTAGCCTCACTGGCCATTCAGTTAACCCGATCTCGAGCACTCCACCACCACCATCACGTTGGCACCCCACCACAGTACGAAACTCCATTGTCCCACCCTTATCTACTCCACAGTGACACTCGTAGGCTGTCGCCCCTACAACGACACTCACCATCCTGCCCAATCTTTTCCGTGGCTCCCTCCCAATCCGGTCCACCACGAGAATCGCAGGTCGTCGCCCCGCCCAACTTCACTTGAATCCAGCATGCCCTCACCCCCGCAGAGACACTCATCATCCCGCCCTATCTTGTTCTTCCATGACATTCACAGGCCGTCGCCTTGCCCAACCTCACCTGAAGCCATCTTTCCCGTAATCGACGTGCACCAAGCATAAATCCCCATATTAGGGGTAGTCATGAATTGGTCATGGATCAATGCAGGATTATAGGGGTGCCTTAACCACAGGTCTAGACCGTAACTGCATTATATAAATATATATAATTATATACATGTATATTAATATATTAATATATATAATTATATAAATATATTTATTAGTATATATAAATACTTTTAAAATATATTTATTTATAATTGTAATTATAAATAAATAAATAATTATATAATGATATAAATATATATAATTATATAATGATATAAATATATATAAATATATAAATATATAAATATATTTATAATAATATACAAATATTTCAAAATATATTTATTTATAATTATGATTATAAATAAATAAATATATATTTAAATAATTATAAAATTAAAATAAATAATTAAAATAATAAATATATTTATTTATAATTATATTTATAAAAACATATTTTTAATTCTTTAAATATTTCTTTATAATTATATAAATTTAATTTTTTTAATTATATTAATTATTACAATTAGGACTTTATCAGCACTAGAATTTTAATGCTGATAAAGATATGTTTTATCAACACTTTATTAGCATTGATAAAGATCTATTTTATTATAACTTATTATTTTATTTTTGATAAAACTACTCTTTATCAGTGTTTTTTTGAAAGCACTGATAAAAGCTGTAATGAATTAAAAATTTATCAACGGAAATTCCCTTTTTTTTAATTATGTCATATGGTATAAACACATAAAAGAACACAATACAAGATTTATAAATAATTAATGAATGAATTAAGAATCATTTCTTGAAGTTAAGGAACCTATACAAATGAAATAGTAACTTGATCTTTGGAATAGTAATGTAACCATTATGAATAGTAAACTAGCTAATTGAATAGTAACCTTAACAATGAAATTATAAATAAAATTTATCCATATTATAAATGTTAATATGATATAATTACATCATAGTATAAGTAAATAAATATTTTAAAAATTATTAATTAAGTGTTGGTAATTTTATAGGTTATAAATATTTAATTACATTTTTTGATTAATTTAATATTTTAAAAGAAAATTTATTTTCATAAAATATATTCATAAATTAATATTTTTATGTATTAACATTATAAGATATTTTTATGAGACCTTAATTAATTTTTTAAAGTGTTAGAAAAGCAGTTTTAATATTAAAATTTTTATTTTCCAAGTAAATGATGATTTTAATTAAAAATTATATTTATCATATTTATAAAATTATTTTCCAAAAATTGAGTTTATTTTTTAATTAAACATGTCAAAAAACAGTTAGGATGTTTTTTTGTGATTTTTCTAAAATACTTTAATTTTTGGTGAATTGTATAATACGATAATCTATGATAAATACTAAATACTTGAATTGTGGAGTCATTGGTGATGTAGTTCTAATGCAAGACCATTATCTAAAAATCTCATGCTCAAATTAATTGATTTTTTCTCAAGAATCAACACTATTTTTTGTCTTTAGAAAAATAATAAAATAATGATAAGATATTCAAAAAACACCCACCACTTCCACTGTAAATACCCCCTCACAACCTCTTCTCCTCACACCTCTCAAGCCTTTATACTTATCCAAATTCTACTCAAATATCCTCCCAACCCCCTTCCCCTTGACCAGGATATTTTGGTCTTAACAAAGGACTGAAACTAATTCCAAAAGGATGTTCTCAAGAAGAAGGAATCAAGAGGTAAAACCCACTTTCATTTTCTTTCAATTTCTTATCAAGTTCATTTCTTTATTTTTATCTCCTCACCTCCCCTCATCCAAATGAAATGAAAAATCCAGTATAATACATATAATTTAATTTTATAATGTTTATTTAATAAATTTTTCATCAATTCTCTTCTCCCTTTTTTATTTTAAAAATGAAAACATCGTTTGTGAGGTGCCGATTTAACACCTTTGTGGATGACGTGCTTTCATCTATCAATTTTGTCTTCAAGTCTGGTCATAAAACGATTTTCATGGTTAAATTTTTTTATAATATATGTATTATATCTTATGTAATGTTATGGAATCATTTTTTACATAAGATAATAATTTATAAAACAACATGAGTTCATTGTGATCAAAAAACGTGAAATTAATCTAAACGATTATAATTAATGATTTATCGGATGAATCATCCTAGATTTTGGAAAAAAAATTAGTATTTTAATATTTTATAATTTAATTAATAACATATAAGTTTATTTATGGACAAATATCCTCAATCTACGTGATTTTCTATACACATATATAAGTAAACTGATAATGAAAACCAAGGAAATCAACACTCCAAAATGATGAAATTGAATATATTAACCCATCATAAAGACTATAAATGAACTTAATAAAATTATAATAAATAAAATACATGTATAAATGGTTCTCTACTTAATAATTAATGAATATAATTTTATTATTTAGGACATTAAGATCAAGTACAGAATCGTTTCAGACATAAGGTAAGAGATTCTACCCGAACCTCAATTATTTATTTGGGTTATTATTTCTCTCTTTTCACCCAAATGGAATTATATTTTATTTTTATTTTTATATTATAAATTATGTTTCCATGTTCCAAAATCATGCATGAAGATTCATTCACCCTTCTTTTTCTAGGATATACATGTTTTTAAAAGTTTCCTAATTCTTTCCGATAAAGAAGCCCGATTTAAGGGAACTTCCTGAATTATTAACCATTTTAAAGTGTGATCCATAATATATTTTAAGCCTCCATTATTTTTATAAAATAAATAATTTCATCATGAAAAAATACCTTGGTTCAATTATGGTTTTATACAAACAATTATGTATTTTCCATTTTAAATAATCTTGAATGTTTTTCCTTAATCTGTACTAAAATGCTTTATTTGTAAAGTTCTTAAGCACTATTTTCATTAATTTTGATATAAATTATCATTATATATGCCTATATTCCCCTATTAATGTCCATGTTTTATTTAAATCCCTCGTTTCATGGACACCACTATGATATTCCCTTTTGATATACCTTTTTTTACATAATTACGATTCCCAATTCTTTCCATGGGTAACCCTTATGTTTATGTTTAATTTATCATGTATGATTCTTTATGTGTAAAACATATTTATGAACTTTTTATGATGGTTTCAATCATATATTTCTCTAATTATTTGGGTAATGTTTAGTCTGATGAGATGTTATGTGCAACGATCTTGGAGGTTAGCATTGACTCGTGCTCCATGTGCAACAGTCTTGGTGGTTAGCCTTGAATCGTGTTTCTCTATATAAAATGAGCCTTGAATCATGCTAAAGTCATGTTTTATGTTTCCTCCACATTAATATGATTCCATTATTATATAATCCCATGTTCTATATATTATAATTCCTTATGTTTAATCATGTTCTATGCCTTTATATATATTTCTATTATGCCTTCTAACACATGTGCTAAGCTTTATTTGAATGTTTATTCCCTTACTGGGATTTTTAGCTCATCAATTTGTTCATGTTATCCCTAGATAATTTTATGCATATGTAAGGGCTCAAAGGAGGTTAGGACCTCTTTATTAATATTAAATAAAATATATTATTATTTCAGAATTATGATGTTTAATTATGTACCTAGTCTTCCAAGAAACTAGACTTTTTCATCCTTGGCCAGTAATTTGATGTTTAATTGTGATTAAAATCATGTAATGATATGTCTAAAAGACTAGGGTCACCATATTTGGTATCATAAGAAAAGTTTAGTCATTTTTGGAGACTAGGAATAAAAGAATTTAGTAAGAACCTTAGGGATAATACTAAGTCCAAGAAAACGTCCCTAAATTTTGGTAAGAATAGATTAAGTGTTTTATTAAGAAAATACACACCTATATGGATACTACAAGTGTATGTGGTTCTAGAACAAATTTACCTAGCAGTAACAACTCTAACAAGGTGTTTTGGGATTGAATTAGGGTAACTTGGTATATGAAAATGGGCCTTACTTTTCACCTGGTTTGACAATCTGAAGGGACATGATTTGATAAATTCTAAGCTCATTACAAACCATTATTAAGGGAACAAAGAAAATGACCATAATAATATATGTTTGGAAATAGATCATGGATAAACTTGATTTAAACCTATATAATCAAAAGTTAGGATTACATTTCCTTTATTATTTTATCCCTTTTATGTTTAAAGTTTTCTTTTTTATGGTTATTAGATTAGTATTCAAGCCCCCTAATTGGACTTTATTTTTTCTTAATTAATGGCAGGAAATATAAGAACATGTGATAACAATCAATGTGATAGTAAATGTGATGATTTCCCTAATGATATGAAAAATATGATGGAAGTGGGTGCTCAAAACTTCGTGATAGTACTTACTAAACTGGCTCAAGTTATGAATAATAACTTGAATTTCATGGAACTCCCTCCTTCTACAAGATAATAGAAAGTTTCCATCGAATCCTTCATGCGGAAAAGGCCTCACATGCTTAGTGGATCTTACAATCCCCTCCTCACAGAACAGTGTATTAAATCTATTGAAAATATATTCTATGTCCTCTAGTTCTCAAACGAAGAGAAAGTTATGCTGGATGTATATCATTTTGAAGGGGAAGCTGATCAGCGGTGGAAACTAATCAAAAATACAAAGTCCAAGGAGGAAATTGATTCAATGGATTGGGAGGTATTCAAGAAAATGTTTTTTCAATAAGTATTTCCCCTAAACCCTCCATATCAAGATGGAAAGAGAGTTTCCCAGACTTAAGAATAAGGAATATGAGTTTATCAGAGCATATGAAGAAAAGTTTAAAAGGATTGCAAGACACACCTCCAGTTTTTTCATGAACACCGAAAGCAAGGTGGATCACTTCTTTAATAGACTAAAGAAAATTATATGAAGAGAATTGATGATTCGAGACATCAATAGTTATAAGGAAATTTTCCATTATTTCATTAAGGTTGAAATGGAGATCGGAGACTCTCAATGGTCTTGTAGGCCTGATGAAAAAAATTGGAAAATAGATTCTAATATGGGTGGATCAGGAAATAAATCCCATATGGAAAGAATACCAATTATCCAACGTGTCAAAATTGTGGGAAGAAGGATCCTGAGAATTTTTTAAAGGGAGCCAATAAATGCTTCAAATGTGGAAGATTGGGGGAATCTAGAAAAGGACTACTTAAAGGATATAAAGAATCCCACTAACGTGGAAGAAAAAAGGAAGGTTCATATCAACACTTATCTAGTAGTGCAGTGTTTCAACTATAAAGAGCATGAGCATTTTTCAAACCAATTCCCTAAGATGAGGGTTGTCGGAGGTAATCAACAACAACCTCTAAGGAAACAAGGAAGTTTTTATACTACCACTAATACTGATGTGGATCCATACAACGATGTGGTGATTGGTATGCTATTTATTCATTCCAGAATAGCGAACGCACCTTTTTATTATATTTCTACACATGATTTTATATCTTTAAAGTTTAGTAGAACTATTCAGATACCACCTCAAAATTTAGAGTCTGATTTATCTGTGAGAATAGTTAATGGGGAAATTATTGCATCTAAAGTACACAACTCCTTCCCAATTAATGTTTGCAGACTGAACCTTCCAGTAAATTTTTTCACACTCCCTTTGGAAGAGTTTGATTCTAATTTGGGCATGGTTTATCTATATTTATATAATTACAACATAAACTGTTGGGAAAGGGAGGCCACTCTTCACATCCCGAAGCATCCTCCAATTATTTACAATTATAATGAGGAAGATGAATCTCCTTCAAAATCATTGTCTCAAGTGTGGATAATAATTCCATATGAGCAATCATATCATGCTCAAATTATTAAGAAAAAGGATATGATCATGCTTGAATATATGCCCATCATGAGGGATTTCACTGATATATTACCTAAATAATTTCTTAGTCTTCCCCCTGAATGAGATGTTGTGTTCTCAATTGAAATTTTTCTGGAATATCTACCTATATCAAAGAAACCTTATAGAATTGACACCATTGAGATAGAAGAGAAGAAAAAGCAGTTATAGGAGAATCCAAACAAGGGTTTTATACGCCGGAGTTCTTAACCATGGGGTGCGCCAATCCTCTTCATCAAGAAGAAGGCCTCATCAATGCGCCTCTACATCGATTATCATGAGCTCAATAAAATCACAATAAAGAAAAATTATCCCATTCCTCAGATAGATGACTTGTTTGATAAGCTATGTGAGGCCAGTTATTTCTCGAAGGTGGACCTTCTATCGGGATATCAAAAATTAAAGGTGAGAAAGGAATATATTCCCAAGACTACCTTTAAAATGATGTATGAACACTTTGAGTTCATTGTGATGTCCTTTGGACTCACTAACGCTCTATAAATTTTCAAGGATTAAATGAATAGAGTATTTATAGATTACCTTAAAAATTTGTGGTAGTCTTTATGGATTATATTATAATATACTCTAAGAGAAAGGAGGAACACATGGAGCATTTGAATACTTTTCTGAAGACTTTGCGAAGGGAGAGACTATATGCAAAGTATAGTAAATGCGAGTTTTAGATGGAGTAAGTATCATTATTGGGGCATGCTATCCCTAGAAAAGGGATATTTGTGGACCCTTCTAAGACAAAGGCAATCGAATTGTGGAATATGCCAACTTCTGTAATAGTGATTCTCATCTTTCATGGCCTAGCTGGGTATTATTGATGATTTTTGAAGAAATTATCTTGATTGTCAAACCCAATAACCAAGATGATATGAAAGGGAGTGAAGTTTTTCTAGACTCAAGAATTTGAGGAATTCTTTAAGGATAGGCTTATAACTGCACCCGTACTCACACTCCCGACAAGTGGAGAAATATTTGTGGTGTAAAAAAATGCATCAAAGAAAGGATTAGGCTATGTACTGATGAAAAATGATAATGTGATAGCTTACACCTCATGGTAGTTGAAAATTCAAGAGAAAAACTATCTTACACATGATCTAGAGCTGGTAGCTATGATCTCTGCATAGAAAATCTGGTGGCATTATCTCTATGGGGAGAAGTGTGAGATATTTACTGCTCACAAGTGTAATGACCCGGACCCGGCCAACCACCCAAACAGTGCCGAATGGGTCGGGTGTCACTACCTTAGGCGCACCTCCCCAGAACGCCAAAGGCTTCCGACTATCAGCGAGGGTATGTTAGGTATAGTGGGGATGCTATACCCTCTTGGAGGATCATAGTAAGGGTACTGGTCCGAGTATAACAGTAAAGATGCAATGGAAGGAAAGACTCAGCAGACTCGAACTAGACCTGCAGAGCGGAAGCATAAACAGTATAGATAAACAGAGGAAGCAATATAGAAAATAACTACAGAAAAAAGTAAATAGAACAACATGTACGGAATCAACTTCAACAACTACTGTAAACAACCAAGCATGCGTCCAAAGAAGGTCATACACAACTGAATATAAAAAGGGAACCAATGGCTAATCAATAGTAGCTACAACAAGTAAGCATGCTGATACAAAAAAGAAAACATAACAAAGTAAACCCCAGCTAGGCATGACCTCAAGGTCCATACCATCTCCATGCAATAACTAACGCAGCCCAGCTCATGAAGCTGACCTCTTTCCTGCATATAAATCCATAAAGTCTACATGCATCCCGAAGGGCCTGTGCAGGGTGTGAGACAAATCTCAGTAGGATACCACCCAATGGTGCGTACCAAATATATGTGTTTAAGCAGTCATGCATTTACAAGGAAAGAAGTAAACATGACAATGCACAAATAAACACAAACTCCACTGGTGATCAACAACCACCATGGAGTGTCACCTGCTTCGGCCAACGCCAGAATCTCTGTCATGTAACCCGGTAGCACGTGCCACTTGACACCTCATTTCTCAAGTACCGACGTCCCGAAGGCCCGCCCAAAAATAGTAACCCACCACCACATGCCTCCTGACACCTCGTGTCTCTAAGTACCGACGCCCCGAAGGCACACCCAAAAATAGTACCCCGGCACCATGTGCCTCCTGAAACCTCGTGTCTCAAGTACCGACATCCCGAAGGCATGCCCAAAAATAGTAACCCGACACCACGTGCCTCCTAACAGCTCGTGTCTCAAGTACCGATGTCCCGAAGGGACGCCCATTCCCTGAAGTCTCCTCACCTCCTACATAGCTTTCTACGGCAAGCACCCCCAACCAAAATACCAAATCACAACTACGGGGGCCTCTACCCACACGAGTGGTTAAAACCACCTCATCACGGAGTATCTCTGTGTGCACACTACTCAAAGTCCCAGTGAGCGGTAATCACCAAAATAGTCCTAAGCCACCAACACATCTGACACCTCGTGTCCCTGTGACTATGTCGCTCAAGTCTGATGGCATCACCACCCTAGTATCCTGGACCATGCCCAACCTGATAGTCGTACTGCCTCAAGTCGACATCCATGACGCCCAATCCCATGGTCAAAACCACCCAAAGTAACCCAGGAAAAGCCCCAACCTGTGATCATCATCACTCAAGCATAACCGGGCCAAGCCCAATACAACCCAAAAGGTCCAGTAGATGCAATCCAACAATTGCATATATAACATACTCAAACAGAAAACATAACCAGGAAAAACCAACTACACAGTCAAATTGCATTATACCAGGTGTTGTCCCATACCAGCACAGAGGTTTTAAATGCCTTTAACAATTTATAACAGGATTTAACAAATTAAACTAAATAGTTTATAACAATCACATTTCAATTAAAACCATTTTGGCATTCCCCGGCCAAAATGACCCAATGAGCAACGACCCCTCACCCGGCCCTGCTCACGCAAACTGGTAACCGAGCATACCCAAAAGCATCCCAAAGGTCCCATAATCATTATAGTATGAAAAAGAAGATAAAACGGGTCCCGCTCAAAATACTCGAAAATGTGCCGAAGGCCGCGTCACCCAAACCACTACGAAAACACAAAATGAGGTATGAACCACCTACCTGAGACTCGCACGATGCTACTCCTCCGATAACACCCACCAATTCGGTTTAAAACACAGTAAATCTATAAAAGATTCAAAACCACTCAAAGGGATATAACTTGTTCTATAATGAAAATCAGACAAAACAGCCAAAGTGGAATTGAGGCCTTACCGAGGGGGTTCCAACACATCAAACCGAGATCAGATCGAAGTTCAGATGAAGAACCGAGAAGCAAATGAAGATCTGGCCGACTTGGTTCGTTAAACCCGACCAAAATATTGAGGTTCTACCTCAATACAAGGCTACTGCCCGTTTTAAGCAAAAAAAGAAAATACACGGCGTGTACTTTGGGACTACACGCCGTGTATAGTTCATTTAACTGTTCATAAGATGAAAAGATTCCGCCGACTTACTTTCCAAACCTTCCGACATCAGTACACGGCGTGTACCTAGGGGTACATGGAGTGTACTTGGTTCCTCTTCCTTTCCTCGTCATTGGACTCACACACCATGTGTTTTCCTTATACATGGCTAGACTACATGGCGTGTCCAAGGGGAACACGACGTGTCCTCGGTTCTACCCGGCCAACAGGCCTACACGCCATGTATGGCCTCACATGGTCAGGGGTATACATGGCGTGTTCAAAACTACATGCCGTGTAGTAAGAAAATTCTACACGGTCACTGCACGACATGTACTCGGCGAGCACACGGCCGGTCACTCACCTACACATACACGACATGTATGAAAAGTACACGGCGTGTAGTCTGGAAATTTCCAGAAACTTCCCAAATTTTCTGGACTCCTCAGAAACCAGTCAAAAATTTAAACAGGGTCGGGATTTTGACCTGTTCCAAAAACCCGGGTTCTTACAAACTCCCCACCTTAACGTAGCTCGTCCCCGAGCTACCAAACGAAACCCGGAGATGGCACCGAACACACCCATCCCAGTTAAACAACATGGACTACCCCGGTCCCAAGGTTCTGGCTAAATGCCTCAAGGGGCTCCCCACCTTAGGAATTGCCTACTCGGTCTCAACCAATAAAATTGAAAGAAAAAAGGGTTTACTAACCTGTTTTCCGGACGCATAGTCCTCCCGTGATGCATCATCACCCCTACACCTCGTTGGTGCTCCTGTGTCGCTTCTGAAACCCAATGTAACCCGCACCACATCGGTGTCCACCTCCACGAGGTCCTCATGCTGAGAACCTCAAGTAACCCACATCCACGATGCCCCGATGCCGACGACACCTCAAGTAACCCACATCCACGATGTCCTGATGCCCACGACACCTCATACACACAAAGATATATATATATATATATTACGCACCCGATATGGTGCCAACCCACTGACTAGCATCTTGTCAGTCCACAAAGATCCTGTGCACCTCGTCCACTCAAAACAGACATACCTCTACAGGTCATGCCAAAAAGGAAACATGGAGATCACGGTCACACCACAGTGTACCTATAACTGTCACCGGCTCACTGGCCTGCTCAGCCTCTGGCATCTCCACGTCGTGCACCTAGCCTGAAACACGACTACCTGATACCTGAACTCCCGATGCTGCTCCAGTCACCGACCACTAACCCCTCAGCTGGGTCCCACCGTGTCTATCACGAACTCCACACACAGCTGAACCTCGACTACCCTCTCCAGGTACTGAACTTGAACCAACTCCAGACGCCACAGTCTATCCTGGTCCCTTCCTACCGGCTATCTGAGAAGGTTTCCTGCAAAACCTCTCCATATGCCCATCCTATCCACCTGCCCGACACTCCTTCGGAGGCCTATCGCATTGTGCCCGAACATGTCCCGTCTGTCCACACTGGAAGCAAATCACTGAAGAAATCTAACGTGGTGGTCTAGCTGAATCCCTAGCCTGACCACCCTGTGAAGACTCATCCTGTCCATGCTTCCTACTTTCTGAACCATTACCCGAAGCTTCCATCCTTCCGAAGCGAGATTTCTCCCTTTCGTTGCCCTCGGCTATGAGTGCCTAATTCACTGATTCATAGAAAGAACCCAACCTGAAGATGTTCACATGTACCCGAATGGCATGCCATAAGCCATCCTCGAAGCGCCTCACCCTAGCTGCATCATCGCTCACCATACCCGGTGCAAAACAAGACAACTCTGTGAAGGTAGCTGTGTAGTCCATAACGGACATGTCTCCCTGCAGAAGACTCAAGAACTCCTGAGCTCTCTCTGCCCTCAGTGTCTCCAGGTAGAAGTGCTCAAAGAACCCGTCCTTGAAATCCTTCCATGCTAGTCCCTCGCGCCTATGAGCCTGTACCTGTACATCCCACCAACGCTTCGCCGGTCCTCTTAGAATGTACGTCGCCAGCTTGACCCTCCACTCTGGAGGTGTCTCTAGCTGCTCGAAGATCATCTGTATACTCTCTATCCAGTTCTCAGCCGCCTACGGACCACCCTCACCCTGAAAAAGTGGCGGGTGCTACGACTGGAACTCCTGCGTCAGATACGCCATAGAAGGCTCTGTACCCTGCACACCTCCGTCAAGCCCCTGCAAGACACGTACCAGTCTAGCTCGAAGCTTCTCATCGAGCCACGACCCGAACGATGCCAAACCCGACTGCAGTCCTGCCTGCACTGGATCCTGAACCTGCTCCAGTCCCTGAGCCTGTACCTGCGGCTCGTGCTCTGCCTGTGCTAAAGTCTGACCCTGATCCTACGACACTTTATCATCTCCTGCCTGACGCTCCATCGAGTTGTGAAGGAGTATCCCACTGAATACCATAAATGGTCAGACAACCCATATATATATATATAAGAATATATTCTATGCAGATAAGGAAAGCAGTAAAAGGCAGTGCTTAACAACTACCCTTACTCCCCCTCACTGCAACCCATTCCCCACGACATCCTGGCCTCATGGCCTCCTTACCCGCCCTCAACAGAGCCAAGTATCAAAAGTACCTCGAGCCATGCCCATCCCGAAAACTCGCGTTGCCTCAAACCGACAACCGAGTCGCCCAATCCTGACAGTTACACTGCCTCAATCATAGTACCTGCCTTCTCTCATAAGAGTCAGACCAAAATATCATGCAACATGCAATTCTACAAAAGATAAAGCATGGAATACCCATTTTCACAATTAGCAGTTCTATCAGGAATTTCACCAATTCACATTTTAAAGAAAATAAAGCATGGAATTTGATATTTCATTCACATGGCATTATCACTTCACAAAGCATACATACAATTATGAAATTGAAATACCCTAAAAATGTGCCTATCAAAAGCCAAGAAAACAAGCCTTGCCATACCAGGCCAAGGTCCAATTCTCCTTTACCACACCGGGTCAAGGGTCACATATCACAATCAACAACATCACACATCAAGTGAGCCACCGAGGTGGAAATCATATAAACTGTAATCTGAGCAAAAGCAAACAATAATTCCCACCCACGACAACTAGGTCCATCCCTCGTACCTGGGGCTCCAGGAACCCAAGCACAAGCTAGAAACCCAGTCCCTGTAAAAAAAATATCTCCAGTCTACCATATCCAAAATAGTAAAATCAGCAGAAAAAAACGAGAAGCCTCAAACTCATTAGTAGCCAGTAAAATGCTTCTACTAAATCCCTGTCAAGAAGTCCTTTGATACCACCTTGTAACGACCCGGACCCGGCCAGCCACCCGAACAGTGCCGAACGGGTCGGGTGTCACTACCTTAGGTGCACCTCCCCAGAACGCCAATGGCTGCCGACTAGCAGTGAGGGTCTATTAGGTATAGTGGGGATGATATACCCTCTCGAAGGATCATAGTAAGGGTAATGGTCCGAGTATAACAGTAAAGATGCAGTGGAAGGAAAGACTCAGCAGACTCGAACCAGACCCACAGAGCGGATGCATAAACAATATAGATAAACAGCGGAAGAAATATAGAAAACAACTACAGTGGAAAGTAAACAAAACAACATGTACGAAATCAATTGCAACAACTACTGTAAACAACCAAGAATGCGTCCAAAGCAGGTCATACACAACTGAATATAAAAAGGGTGCCAATGGCTAATCAACAATAGCTACAACAAGTAAGCATGCTGATATAGAAAAGAAAACACAACAAAGTAAACCCCAGCTAGGTATGACCTCAAGGTCCGTACCATCTCCATACAACAACTAACGCAGCCCAGCTCATGAAGCTGGCCTCTTTCCTGCACGTAAATCCATAAAATCTGCACGCGTCCCGAAGGGCCCGTGCAGGGTGTGAGACAAATCTCAATAGGATACCACCCAATGGTGCGTACCAAATATATGTATTTAAGTAGTCATGCATTTACAAGGAAATCAGTAAACAGTACAATGCACAAATAAACACAAACTCCACTGGTGCTCAACAACCACCATGGAGTGTCAGCTACTTCGGCCAACGCCGGAATCTCTGTCGTGTAACCCGGCACCACGTGCCACCTGACACCTCGTGTCTCAAGTACCGACGTCCCGAAGGCACGCCCAAAAATAGTAACCCGACACCACGTGCCTCCTGACACCTCGTGTCTCTAAGTACCGACGTCCCGAAGGCACACCCAAAAATAGTAACCCGGTACCACGTGCCGCCTGACACCTCATGTCTCAAGTACCGACGTCCCAAAGGCACGTCCAAAAATAGTAACCCGACACCACGTGCCTCCTGACACCACATGTCTCAAGTACCGACATCCCGAAGGCACGCCCATTCCCTGAAGGCTCCTCACCTCCTACGTGGCTTTCTACGGAAAACACCCCCAACCAAAATACCTAACCACAACTACGGGGGAATCTACCCACACGAGTGGTCAAAACCACCTCATCACGGAGTATCTCTGTGTGAACACTACTCAAAGTCCTAGTGAGCGGTAATCACCAAAATAGTCCTATGCCACCAACACATCTAACACCTCGTGTCCCTGCGACCATGTCGCTCAAGTCCGATGGCATTGCCACCCTAGTATCCCAGGCCATGCCCAACCTGACAGTCATACTGCCTCAAGCCGACATCCATGACGCCCAATCCCATGGTCAAAACCACCCAAAGTAACCCGGGAAAAGCCCCAACCTGTGATCAACATCACTCAAGTGTAACCTGGCCAAGCCCAATACAACCCAAAAGGTCCAGCAGATGCAATCCAGCAATTGCATATATAACATAATCAAACAGAAAACATAACCCGGAAAAACCAACTAAATAGTCAAATTGCATTATACCAGGTGTTGTCCCATACCAGCACAAAGGGTTTAAATGCCTCTAAAAATTTATAACAGGCTTTAAAAAATTAAACTAAACAGTTTATAACAATCATATTTTAATTAAAACCATTTTGGCATTCCCCGACAAAAATTCCTCGATGAGCAATGACCCCTCACCTGGCCCTACTCACGCAAACTGGTAACCGGGCATGCCCAAAAGCATCCCATAGGTCCCATAATCATTACAGTATGAAAAAGCAGATAAAACGGGTCCCGCTAAAAATACCCGAAAATGCGCTGAAGGCCACGTCACCCAAACCACTAGGAAAACACAAAATGAGGTATGCACCACCGACCTGAGACTCACACGATGCTACTCCTCCGATAACACCTTCCGATTCGGTCTAAAACACGGTAAATCTACAAAATATTCAAAACTGCTCAAAGGGATATAACTGGTTCTATAATGAAAATCAGACAAAACAGCCAAAGTGGAATCGAGGCCTTACCGAGGGGGTTCCAACGCATCCAACTGAGATCGGATCAGAGTTCAGACAAAGAACCGGGAAGAAAATGAAGATCCGGCCGACTTGGTTCGTTAAACGCTGCCATAATATTGAGGTTCTGCCTCAATACGAGGATACTGCCCGTTTTAAGCAAAAAAAGAAAATACACGACATGTACTTTGGGACTACATGCCATGTATGGTTCATTTAACTATTCATAAGATTGAAATATTCCGCCGAATTACTTTCCAAACCTGCCGACATGAGTACACGGTGTGTACCTAGGGGTACACAGCGTGTACTTGGTTCCTCTTCCTTTCCTCGCCGTTTGACTCACAAGCCATGTGTTTTCATTATACATGGCTAGAATAGACGGCGTGTCCAAGGAGAACATTGCGTGTCCTCGGTTCTACCTGACCAATAGGCCTACACGCCATGTATGACCTCACACGGTCGGGGGTATACACGGCGTGTTCAAAACTACACACCGTGTAGTAAGAAAATTCTACACGGTCACTGCACGACATGTACTCGGCGATCACAAGGCCGGTCACTCACCTACACATAAACGGAGTGTACGAAAAGTACACAGCGTGTAGTCTGGAAATTTCCAGAAACTTCCCAAATTTTCTGGACTCCTCGGAAACCATTCAAAAATTTAAACAGGGTCGGGATTTTGACCCATTCCAAAAACCCGGGTTCTTACAAGAAGAGTCTCAAATATATATTCACATAGAAGGATATTAATATGTGTTAATGAATATGGTTAGATATCATCAAGGGTTACGACTACTCAATCCACTACCATCCTGGTAAGGTAGATAAGGTGGAAGATGATCTAAGTAGAAAGGGTCCTGCATCTTTATCAATGATGAGAATTGAGAAGGATCCAATCTTATTAAACTTACAAAGGATGGGCATGAGAATCATTAAGGGAGGAATATAATCAATCCTTTATCAGATGATTGCTCAACCATCCCTTGTAGAGAAAATAAAGAATGCTCAAAGAAATGATGTGGAAACTCAGATAAGGGTGGAAGCTATCAAGAATGGTAAATCCTTAGAGTTCAAGATCGGTGAGGATGGAGTCATAATATTTGGGTCATGACTATGTTTACCATCCAATCTAGAGATAAATAAAGCTATTCTAAATGACGGACATAGCTCAACACTCTCTATTTACCAAGGGTTTATAGAGATGTATCAATATCTCTGGGAGAACTTTTGGTTGGACAATATGAAAAAGGAGATCACTGAATATACATCAAAGTGCCTGATATGTCTGTAAGTAAAAGTCGAAAGGAAAAATTATAAATGGATGATGCAATCATTACCCATAAAAACATGGAAATAGAAAAACATGACCATGGAATTTGTCACTGGACATCCAAAGACATACAAAGGGAACACTGCTACATGGGTTATTGTGGATTGTCTTATAAAGATAGCTCACTGTATCATAATTTTATAGTACTTATCATTGAATCAAGTTGCATAGATATACATCAAAGAGGTGGTAAGAAAACATGGAGTACCACTATAGATAGTATCAAATTGAGATCCAAGATTCACCTCAAAGTTCTAGAAAAGTCTTCAACATGCTTTAAGCACTGAGCTGACCTTCAGTAAGACCTATCATCCTAAAACTGATGTCCAATCTGAGTGAACTATTCAAACACTATAAGACATGTTGAGAGAGTGTTATATGGTCTTCAAAGAAGGATGGAACCAACATTTACCTATGGTTGAGTTATCTTACATCAATAATTTCTACTCGAGCATCCAAATATATCCATATGAAGCCATTTATGGGAAAAGGTACAAAACACTGATATGATGGGATGAAGTCGGTGAATGTAAGCTGATAGGACCTAGAATGGTCGAAGAAATGGTGGAGAAGGTAAAAACCATTCAACAACAAATCAAGATATCCCAATGTTGAAAAAATATCTATGTAGACAATCGTTGATAAGACCTGGAGTTTAAGGTTGGAGACATGGTATTCCTCCGCATATATCCATGGAATAGGATCATGAAATTCAAGAAGAAAGGAAAGCTAAGTCCCAGGTACATCGGCCCCTTCGAGATCCTTGATCGTATCAGAGATGTGGCTTATCGACTATCACTTCCACCAACCATGTATGAAGTACATGATGTATTCCATTTATCCCTATTAAGGAAGTACATACCAGATCCTTCACATGTATTAACTTCAGAGGTGGTACAGTTGGAGAATGATCTTTCTTATAAGGAGTTTCTAGTGAAGTTCTTGGATCATAGAGAAAAAGTTCTACAAAACAAGGCTACCCACCTGGTCAAAGTAATATGAAAAAACCATAAGTATGAAGAGGAAACATGGGAACCCGAGCAAGTGATGCAAAAGAAGTACCCACACCTATTTTCACCTTAGTGTGTAAAAAAAAATTTTGAGGGAGAAATTTCATAAATGGGGAATAATGTAATGACCCAAATTGTTATCATCAAAAATGAAATTCTTATAATTATGTCATATGGTATAAAGAAATAAGATAACACAATACAAGATTTATATATGATGAATAAATTAAATAATAAGTGTTTCTAGAAGTTAAGGAACCTATACTAAGGAAATAGTAACTTGAACTTTGGAATAGCACGGTGACCCTAATGAATAGTAAACTGACCAATTGAATAGTAACCTCACCAATGAAAGTATAAATAAAATTTATCTATCTTATAAATGGTAATATGATATAATTATATCATAGTATAAGTAAATAAGAGTTTTAAAAATTATTAATTAAGTGTTGGTAAATTTATAGGTCATAAATATTTAATTACATTATATGATTAATTTAATAATTTCAAGGAAAATTTATTTTCATAAAATGTATTCATAAATTAATATTTTGATGTATTAATATTGTAATATAATTTTATGATAGAAAAAGAGTTTTAGTTTTAAAATTTGTATTTTCCAAGTAAATTATGAATATAGAAAAAATTATATTTATCATATTTAGAAAATTATTTTCATAAAATGTAGTTCATTTTTGAATTCTACATGTCAAAAAATAGTTAAGGTAATTTTTTGGGATTTTTCTGAAATACCTAATTTTTTGGTGAATAGTAAAATACGATAATTTACGATAAATGCTAAGTACATGAATTATTGATTTATAGGTCATGTAGCGATGATTTAAGCCAATTATCTCGAAATCACATGATCCAATTAATTCATTTAGTCTCAATAATCAACCCTATTCCTTTTTTTGGGAAATATAATAAAATAATGATTAACATATTCAAAAAACACCCTCCTTCACTATAAATACCAGCCATCACCACCTCTTCTTATCACACCTCTCAAGAATTTTGACTTATCCATATTATTCTAAAATATAATTCCAATCCCCTTATCCATGATTAGGATCTTTTGGTCTTAAAAAAACCAAAACCAATCCCCTATGGAGGTTCTCAAGAAGAAGGAATCAAGAGGTAAAACTCTTTTGTTTTCTTTCAATTTCTTTTCAAGTTCCTTTATTTTATTTTTATATCCTCACCTATCCTAATCCAAATGGCATAAAAACTATATCATATTACATATAATATAATTTTATCATGTTTATGTAATAATTATTCATCAATTCTCTTCTCCTATATTTTTTTATTTTAAGAATGAAAACTTCATTTGTGAGCTTCTAATTTACCTCCTTCATGGAAGATGTTCTTTCATCTATCAATTCTATCTTTAAGGATGGTCATGAAATTTTTTTATGGTTGTACCATATTATAATATATGTATTATATCTTTTTTAATGTTTTGTAATCATTTTTTACACATGATAATAATTTATAAAACAATATGAGTTATTTGTGATAAAAAAATGCTAAATCAATCTAAACGATTATAATTAATAATTTATCTAATGAATCATACTAAATTCTAGAAAAAAATGTTATTTTATTTTTAGAAGTTTATTAATAGAATATAATTTTATTTCTAGACAACTATCCTCATTCTACATGATTTTCCATACACCTATACAAGTAAACCGATCATGAAAACCAAGGAAATCAACGCTCCCAAATGATGAAACTGAATATTTTAAGCCATCAAAAGGACATAAATGAACTTAATAAGGTTACAATAAATCAAATAAAAGTATAAATGTTTATTTAATTATTAATTTATGAATATAATTTGATTATTCAGGACCTTAATATCAAGTGAAGAATCATTTCAGACATAAGGTAAGAGATTCTACCCAAACCTCCATTATTTATTCATGTTATTATTTATCTCTTTTAAACTAAATAAAATTATATTTAATTTTTATCTAAATATTATAAATTATGTTTCCATGTTACAAAATCACATATTAAGATCCATTCATCCTTCTTTTTTGGGTATATACATGTTTTTAAAAGGTTCCCTAATCAATTATTCTGGATAAGCAAGCCTAATTTAAGGGAAATTTCTGAATTTTTACCCATTTTCAAGTGTTCCCCATAATCTATTTTAGTCCACCACTATTTTTTTAAAATCAATAATTTCATCATTAAAAACTAACTTTGTTCAATTATGGTTTTATATAAACAATTATTCCTTTTCCATTTTAAAGAATCTTGAATGTTTTCCCTTAAGCTATACTAAAATGTTTTATTTATAAAGTTTCTTAAGAACTCTTTTCATTAAGTATGAAATAAATTATCATGATCTATGCCTATAATTTCCTTATGAATTTACATGTATTATTTAAATCAATCCTTTCATGGAAAACACTATGATATTTTCTTTTGATATTCCTTTTTTCATATTTACGATACCCAATTCTTTCCATGGGTAACCCTTATGTTTATGTTTAATTTCTTATGTATGAATATTTATGTGGAAAAAATATTAATGAACATGTTATGATGGGTATTCCCAGATATCAATCTAATGCATTGGATAATGTTTAGTCTACTGATACATTATGTACAATGGTCTTGGTGGTTAGCCTTGACTCATGATCTATGTACAATAGTCTTGGTAGTTAGCCTTGACTCGTGCTCCACTATGTGCAATGAGACATGACTCGTGCTAAAGTCAAGTTTTATATTGATTACACATTACTATGATTTCATTATTATATGATTACATGTTCTGTATGTTATTATTCCTTATGTTTAATCATGTTCCATTCCTTTATATATATTTATGTTATGCCTTCTAACGCATGTTCTAAGCTTTATTTTAATGTTTATTCCCTTACTGGAGTTTTTGGATCATCCCTTTGTTCATGTTATTCCTAGGTTAGCCTATAAAGATGTAAGGCCTCAAATTAAGTTAGTATTACTTTATGAATATTAAATAAAATATATTCTTATTTTGGAATTATGATGTTTAATTATGTACCAAGTCTTCTAAGACACTAGACTTTATGATCCTTAGCTTGTAATTTGTTGTTTAATCATGCTTAAAGTCATGTAATGATATGTGTAAAAGACTAGGTTTACTATAAAATACTTCATGATAATTTAAATAAACTCCTAATAAAGTCTTCCTCAATCGCACCACTCAAGCTCTCATGGAACTGAATCCCCGATGTTGTTCTTTCTTAATCATTTCAGAAGAATCAACGCTTTTAAAAACCGAGGTATGGGATCACTTTTGATCCGTCACTCCCCTGCAAATAATTTTTTTAGTTTTTAAAATTTTAAATGAATTTAAAGACCTACCTGAATTTCTTTGTTTAGATTTATATGTGTATATTCTTTTCTAACTTTTGTGGACTTGTTTCGTTCCCAATCAAAAACATTTATTTATTTCAAAAAACAAGAGTCCAAATCCCCCAAAATCCAAGGAGATCTGTAATGGTGCAGAACAAGAGAATGACATATAATAATTAGATTATAATCCCCTAGGAGGGATCCTATGCTATATTAATTAACAAGACTATCACCAGGGCCTCCTTTGTTGGAAGGATTATCCACCACAAAATTCCCCTCTCGAAAAGTATGTGTAATCTCTGTTCTATTAAAAATGAGAGATTTACACTTCATGATAATGTAAATAAGATCTCAATAAGGGTTGGTTCTATCACAAATTAATCCCAAAAGTTAAGTAGAGTCATATTAGATTATCAAAATATTGATATTGTAAATCTTGCACGAAGAAAGGACACTAAAAAGAGCACTAGTCTCCGCCTTGACTGAGTTACCTGAACCACAATATGCATTGAACACGATGACCATAAAACCTCTGAGATCCTGAAAAATTCCCCCCTATTATAATTCCCTAAATACATGACCCATCCAAATTGAGTTTATACCCTTCATTGGTAGGTTTCCACTTGATCCATCTCCCAAGTGGTGTTGTGACTTTTGAATCTGAGCTCCGGTAATTGAAGTCTCTTTCAGCTAGCCACGTCTCACCGCCATGAATTCAGGGCCTAATATCCTCCACTAGATAAAGGATACATATATTCAGAACATTTAGGGAATATTTTTTCCCTTCATTTCCATTATTCCTCCTATCCCATAAAATCGATATAACTGAAGCAAACACCATATGTTGTGTAGTTCATGGTCATGTTTCCTTCCCAAACCTAGTGATTTTTTCATAAAATATATCAGTATGATACACATCAAGAAAGTTTTATCATTTAATGGAATTATATAAACCACTATATATTATTTTATTCTAAATTTAAATCTTGGATTTTGAGAGGACTGTAGAAGGTAATGTGTTATCAGTTTAAGAGGAGTACATTATACAGTCATCAAACTGAAGTGTAATTAGAAGAAACCGCCATATATTTTTAAAACATATCGTTACCTTGTGTATTTTATTTTCAGTGACCATTAGAGTATCATCTTTCAATATTGTTTTCTTTTCAATAAACCAAAATACAATGAAATATAGTTTCTTTATGGACTCAATTTCCTATTGATATTGGTGGAAATTTTATTTCAAGATTCATAAATAAAGGGGGTATTTATATTTATATTTATTTATTTTATTAATTTTTTATTATCATTATCAATATTATATGAATTAGTTTTATATTAATATGTTATGCATTATTTTGTTTTGTGTAGTTGTATTTTTTTTAATTCACGTTCATTTAATTTTAACAAAAATAGAATATGCATGTTTTGTATATAAAATATATTTATTTTCAACATAAAACATGTGTTCTATGTTTAGTTTTGTATTTATTATTGATTATTTATTTGTCATTTATTTATTATATTATATATTATTGAATTAGAACTTATGTTTTATGAGTTAGGACATATGTTATGTGGAAAAATGTTTTATAAAATTAGCACTTTAGGAAATTTTTTATGCTTTATTAAGTCATAACATTTTTTCTTTACATGTATTTTGTATTAATTTTTTTGATATATTTTATTATATTTATAAAATATATTTATTAATAGTTTAATTTTTTTATACATAACATGATTCACTTAGAGATAACGAACTATTTTTTAAATTTTATAAAATTTTTTCTCTCTATACTATGACAAAATATTTTATCAATATACAATTATTTGTTCTATAAATCTTGTTTTATATCTTAAAAATTATATTATATATATATATTATTATATATTAATAAATTGACTTTTTATATATATTATGTTTATCTTTTTAGGGTTATGTAACATATATTTTTAATTATTTTTTTAATAAGGCTACATATGGAAAAAAACTTTCAATAAAAAATTAAACTCTCATGATTTAAAATTTTGTTTTTAATATTCATTAATTATTAGAGTGTTTAATTTTAATGATACAAGTTAATTTTTATTCTCATTTTTATATAATTTTTTATTTTAGTGTCTTAAATACGTGAACTAATTATTCATTCCTTAAATGGTCTTGTTTGAACATTAATCAATTGTGAATGAATTTTTTACATTTAGGTCTTTTTTTTCAAATAATTTTCTATAATATTTTTTGATATTGCATGAAATTATTTCAAATAAATGATAGAGGCCCTATTTTTGGATTCAAATTTTATTGTTCTATTTAAATAATCCCTTCGACTCACATTACTATAATTGTTTATCCCCCCATCTGTTATTAAAAACTTTTTCAATTGATTAAGTACATCATTTATCCTTAATTAAATATCCATAATAATACTAAATTATTTATTTTTAATCATAAATTGATGATTAGTGATGTAGGTTCCTATTTTGAGCTTCATCTTATTGAGTGAAAGAAAGTCTTAAGTATAGGGGAGTGGGTTAGTTATAGTGAGATATGACATTTTTCTTCAATTTATTTTTTCTTATTTCATTTGATTATTAATTCATAAATTTATGAATTATCAATTTTTTGGACAGTTATAAGTAATATTTTGGAATCATTATTGATTTCATTATTGACTAAGTAGGAGTTCTAGTGGGTTGTTTCTTGAAAATTTTCTTGTTTAAGTTAAATAATTAGTTATTTGAGCTTATTTTTTATGTTCTTAACAAGGAGTGAGAGTCTTCAAATTCTATAAATTCACCTTTTTAGGCTGAACCATAATATAGAAGGTAAGTTTTAGTGTTTAAAATATCTCAAGAGAGTTTAATGTTATAATTATGAAAAATGGGTACCAGTTAGGCCTTCAAAACCGAACATGTTATGAGTTTTCCCTGGTTAATATATATGTTGAGAAAATGAATTTCAGATTCATTTTCTTATCTAGATACCTTAAATACGAGGGGAGGAGAATGAATTTTTTTTTCATGTTTTGAGGAGTGTGGGTATGTATATATATATCATATTATTATTTATATCATTATTTATTTTGATTAAGCAATGTAAATAGTATTATTATTATTTTGACATATTTTTTTTATCATTAGGAATGGTTTGAGTGTCACCCATAAAAAGTTATAATTTAAAACACCTTTATCTCAAACACATACATGATTAAAATATAGTGGAAGAATTTTATAAAGGTTATTATGATATACCCTAACTATATATGTGGTATTGATTTTTTTAAGAATGAGTATAATTTTTTAGATATACCTATGAAGGATTTGACTACTAGATGTGAGATATTTCTTATAGTGATCCATGTCATTGTTTGAGGTGGAATGAGAATGTTTTGGATCTCAATGATGTGAAATACTTGCTAACTGATTTTTTTGTAATTTTTTAATGGAAAATATTTATGGTGTTTTTATGGAAATTAAATATAGGTTTTAGAAATTGTAGGATATTTGAAATATACCTAATATTAATAGCTCTACTATTTTTGAAATATGGGTTTGTTAGTGAGTTATATTGAAAATATATTTATTGGTATTCCTCTAATACATGGTCTAGAACAATCTAAAGAAAAAAAGAGGAACATGGAATTCAAATTCACTCCAATCATAAATAACATTTTCATCCATTAATTTCATGAAATTCTAAACTTATTTATCCAATTTTAAAATACGGTGATTACATAACCTTGTATGTTCCAAGGAAAGATATTTTAAACCAAATTTAGTAATATAGATCATAATTAAATGATAATAAAGAACAAGAATTTTCAAAGGAATTTTCCATATAATAATAAATAATATTTTTACCAAAATATGTATTACCACCTTTTTGTGCGACAAAACATCAGATTGATAACCTGGACCAACAACTACATGTTTACCCCATTTTTTCTTTTCATGCCACCCTTGCGTAAAATGATAACTTGTTAGGAATAAAAAACGATAACATTTAAATTTTGGGTTCCAATTATTAGAATGATCTATAACTTATGTGTATTCATGTCAGCCTTCCATTTTTAAATGAATATCTTATGTTTATTTGTTTACATTTTTTACAAAATGGTTATTTTATAAACCTAGTAGTATTAATATGAATTGAAAATGGAAGCTCATTAATCTTATGACAAAAGAGTATGAAGATGGAGTTAAAGAGTTTATCATGTTTACAATAGACCCTTCATATTACCCTTATCAAATACTTTTACCTTGTTTACATTATTTTTATTGAAGAAAAATTAGTCCATAAGTACAGATACCCATGTGTTTTACACATATTATTACATAATTTTAAGCATAATTTTTCATTAAGATACAAACCAGGGATCAAAAAGTCTTTTGTATTTGGAAGAATAGGTACATAATTAGAAACCATAAAACTATAATAAAACATATTTTATTAATCTCTATAATAATATCATAACTCCATTTCTTATCTTACAACTATATAGGATAACATGGGGAATATATAGACAAAAGGGATGAGATGAAAAGATTAGTAAGGGAATAAGCATGGAAAAGAAGCACAACACATGAGTTGGAAGGCATAACATAATAACATATAATGAATGGATAATTATTAAACATATATAGGCATAAAATATAGAACACGGAATCACATTATCATGATAATATAGTAATGTGTTAGTAACACATAACAGGACATAAACATGATCTAAGTTTAACTGCCAAGATGATATCACATGGTGGAAAAAGTCCCATAATGGACTAGGTTTACTTCATAATCCCATATATAATGTCCCATGAGACAAAAAATTACCCAATGAATTGGAGATATATTTGGTATCACCCATCATAACATGTTTGTGTATATGCGTTCCACATAAATAATCAAACATAAGGAATAAACATAAGGGTTACACATGGAAATAAATAGGTTTCATAATCATCTCATAAGATATATCCATAGGGCGTATCATAATGTTATCCATGAAATAAGTCATTAAATAATTCCTGTACATTAATAAGGTAAAAAAATAATATATCATGAATAATTATGTCCAAATGAATCTAAAACATGAATAATAGTGTCCAGGTAACAATATATTTTTTCCACTTAAGCGCAGTTCTAGGAAAAAAGAGTAAAGATTCATTAAAATGATAATGCATAATTATTTCTATAAAAAAATGAACTAAAATAGATTTTTCATGATATAATTAGGAATTTTAGATATATTTTCAAGGATTAAAATAGTTTATGGTGTGTACTTGAAAATGGGTAAGAAACATGGAAGTTCCCTTTAATCGATGTTTCTTATTGAGAGAATTGAGAAGGGAACCTTAACAAACATTTATTTCTAGATAAATTAAAGATATTTTGAGATAGATAGATAGGTTTGGAACATATAAATATATTTTATATGAATTATAAAATAATAATTAAGAAATACTATAGGGAAATGGGAGAGAAATCATAACCCAAAGGAAAAATGGAGGTTCAGAGCGATCCCTTACCTTATACCTGAATGCCTTATGCATTTTCAATTAGTGTCCTTGATAATTAGGCTAGATTCATTAGTTACTTAACTCATAAAATTTTTCATTTATATTTTATTTATTATAATTTTTTTAAGTTCATGGGTGAACATTTTCATGAGTTATAAAGTTTAATTTTGTTGTTCTCGGAACTTTCGTTTCATGGTTTCATGGTTGGTTAACTTGTTTATAATTATGAAAGTTCTTTTCAAAATGAAATAATTATCCAAAAGTGAAATTATATGATATTAATTAACTCATAGAAGTTAAAATAGTCCGATATATCATATATTTCTAAAATTAGGATGATTCATTTGATATAGTAATAATGAAAAATGTTTAGTTTATTTTGGTGGTTTTTTACGATCATCATGAAGTAATATTGTTTTATTTAATATTATGACTGTATATTGTTATAAAACCTGAAATAGGTAATAATATACATATTAAAATCTTATTTAACAATAATAATAATTTTATGACTAAACTTGAATGAGGTAATGGAAAACGAAAACTCGTCATCCATGAAGGCGGTGAATCAACATATTATGGATAATGCTTTCATTTTTACAATAAAAAGAGGAAATAAGGGGATATGATGATGGATATTACATTAAAACAAATATATTCAAGTATATATATATATATGATAATAGTGTTATATTTTCAGTTTGGAAAGCGGGTCGGGATAAGGTAGAAGAAAGAAAGAATTTAAAAGAGAAAGATGGAGGACTTTACCTCTTGAATGTCATATCCGTCCTTAAAGAACTTGGAATTAGTCTTTTTGTGTAATAAAAAAAACTAAGACATAGGTAAGAGGCTTAGTAATGGAATTGGGTAGAATATTTTCAAGACCCAAATCTTATAAGGTTTGAGGATAAGGGTCTATATTTATAAGGGGGAGAGGGGTGTTTTTAATTATTATATTCATTTATTTATTATTTTAGATCAAGACTATAAAAAATATTGGTTATTCTGACTATGTACAGTAATTTGTTCATCTGAGTTAGAAATAACGGGTTATTACATCATTATGAAATTATAAATAAAATATTTTCATTTTATGAAAATAGATTTTATTTTAAATCATTATATTCATTATAAAATTATTAATAAAATATTTATGTTTTGAAAAAAATACCCAAACACAAGTTATCATTTTTAAAATGTTAATTTACTTGTACCATGATATAAATATATCATCTTTTTATTCTATAATGTTTCTAAATATAATTTTATATTTCCATAGGTGAGGTTACTATTCTACCAACCCGAGTAATATTCCTAATAGTCATATTACGCTTTCAACTTTCAAATTTATAACAATCATATAGGTTAAATACTTCCTATAAATACCTCTTATTGAATTCATTCATAATTCACATATATATTCTATCAAGGTTATTTATATGTTAATCTTAAAAATGAATATTGTGTCACTAACATTATTTTTTATTTCTACAACTTTGTTCATGAGTGTGGTCATTCTAATGGATCGATCAGATCTAGATTATCCTATTCTTATTCTATTATTTTTATTTATCATCTAGCTATAATATTTATAATTTTTATTGGTTTATTTTTTGAATAATGTATCATTATTAATTTATGAGAATAATGTTTTGTTGGTTTCTCTGTATGATGTATGTGCTTTTTCTTATAACAGGGGAAACTTTATTAATAAAATTATGGGTCATTGCATTATTCCCCCATTATGAAATTTCACCCTCAAGATTTCATTTTACATACTAAGGTGAAAATAGGTGAGGGTAATTATCCTTTATCACTTCATCCGATTTCTGTGTCACCTATTCGTACTGGTGGTTTCTCCATAGAACATTTATTAGGAGATTTGTCTTATTGCATAGGAATTATCTATATGTTCCAATATCTTCATTAGATACTCCTCATAAAATAGATCATTTTATAGATGTACCACCTCTAAATTAAGTAAATGTGAGGGATATAGTATGTAATTCCTCAATATGGATATGTGGAATACATCATGTACTTGAGACATGGTTGGTGGAAGTTCTAGTTGATCGACCACAGCTCTGATGAGAACAAGAATCTAAATGGGGCTGATACACTTGGGACTTATCTTTGCCTTCTTCCCAAATATCTCAACTCTCTTCCATGGAGATATATGGAGGAATACCTTATCTCCAACCTCAAACTCTAAGTCACATTGATGATTATCTATATATCTCTTATGTCAACTTAGGGTAGACCTGATATGCTATTGAATGTTTTTCACCTTTTTTACCATTTCCTCGACCATTTCAGTTCCCAATAGCTTATGTTCACCAACCTCATACCAACATGTAGGTGTTCTACATTTCTTCCCATAAAGTGATTCAAATGGGGCTATTTGGATGCTTGAGTGAAATTATTATTGTAAGAGAACTTGACTAGTAGAAGATGTTGGTCCCACCCTCCTTTAAAGTCCATTGAGAATCATAAGTTGTACTGAATTTCAACTTTGTTTTTAGAGCATATTGGATACTTTCTCCAAAACATGGAGGTAAATATTAGATATGGATCAGATACAATGGATAATGTTACTCCATACAGCCTTACCACTTATCTAATGTATATATATTCATGTTGTTTGAGTTAAGTCCTATAAAATTGAAATTAAGTGATTAGTCTTTGTAGGACGATCCACAAAATCTTAATAGCATTATTTCCTATGTATGTCTTCCAAAGTCTAGTGAAAAATTCCATGGTGATGTTTTAAAATTTCCATATAGGTATAGGTAATTGTTTCATAATCCCCTTATAATGTTTCATTAATCCTTCACTTGATGACATACTAGGCACTTTAATGTATATTCAGTGATCTATTTCTTTATATTTTCTCACCAAATATGATCTCAGAGATCTTGATACATCTTTGTGCCCCCTGGATGGATAGATATAGCTGAGCTATGTGAATCAATAAAAATATTTCCCTTTATATCACGATTTTATGGCACCCATATTTGTGACCCAAATCTTATGACTCCTTCCTCGTTAATTTTAAACTATAATGATTTACCATTTTTGATAGCTTCCACCTTCTTCTGAATTTCCACATAATTTATTTGACAATACTTTATCTTATTTAAAATGTATGGTTGAGAAATAATTTGAGAAATGAATGATGATATTCCTTTATTTATTATTATCATGTCCATTATTTTCAAGTATATGAATACTAGATTCTTCTCAGTTCTCATCATTGATAAAGTTATAGGATCTTTTATACATAGAGCATCTGCCACTTTATTTGCTTCACTAGGATGGTAGTGGATTTAGAATTCATAATCCTTGATTATATATAACTATATTCACTAGTAAATATTAATATCCTTCTATGTGAGTATATATTTGAGTCTCCTATAATTAGTATATATCTCACACTTCTCCCCATAGAGACAATTTCACCAAATCTTCAATGAAAAGATCACAACTTATAACTCTAGATCATACGTGGGATAGTTTTTCCCATTATATCTTATATCCCTTGAGGAATAGGCTATCAATTTATCATTTTGAATTAGTACATATTCTAATACTTTATTTGAAGCATCACTATATGCCACAAAGAGTCCCCCACTAGTCGGTAGTGTAAGTACTGGTGCATTGATAAGCCTATTTTGAAATTATTTAAAGAATTCTTT